>JARWKJ010000020.1:12618646-13911146 GCA_029959095.1 Rhinichthys osculus | reverse complement strand
TCCTAAGCTGCAATAGCCTACTTTTCTAATTCACTAGGGACTGTGAGTGAGAGTGTTTACGTGAAACTGTTTTACAAGAAGAGATGAAATAAATGAAGAAATGTGAAACGGGTAAATCCTGTTCAACTGGGTGTCTTCCACTTTTATTAACTCATTTGGGATTAAAACATTACAAAGTGCCGACTGATGGAATCGAACGTCGTCATCATCATCATCCATAGATATATCTATGATCATCATCATCTGAGTTTACTGACAAACCAGTTTATGGTGCATTAGTGTTGCCAAATGCATCTGGACGATAATATTAATAACAATAATAATAATAGTCACTGACATATGAAACTATTACTTTCACAATGCGTGTGTATAATCACGTGACTGACTACTACTATGATATATAACGTATTTGCTTGTAACAAATGTTCACCTCAGAGCAGCATTCCACAACCCAATGTGTCAGACTACCCTACACACACGCAGCGATGTCTATTTACAATATATGCATTCTGACTAACGGTTTTGTTTTATTTGTTTGTTTATTAACGACGTTTAATTAGACCAAAAAAATTGTGGGAGTGTTTTTTATAAGCCGGCATTACTGGTTGTAAACTTCACAAACTGACACGTCACCACCCACTCGTGCATCTCTGCATTAATTAACTAGAGACTCTCACCAACTTGGACAGTTTAGATAAACACATTTTTTTATGAGATCTGTAATTGGTTTGATGCCACACTTTTATTGTTTAGTTCTGACCTAAATTGTGTTATTTAAACCATTTAGAGAGCTGCTTAAATGAAAATGGTTAACATAATACTTGTATTCTGCATATGGCATCTTGTTGGTAAGTACAAATCTTCTATAAGCTATTTATTGACGAATTTAATCTGATATAGCTAAGTTTCTTTTTCATGTCAGTTTTTGTTTTTATTTTTAGATAAAGATGCTATCTTTGCTATTACTGTGAGAAGTATCTTGATACTATATTTTGATCACTGTTTTGATGCATGGGTGACAGACAAATTTAGTTCCCTGGTTAAACACTTTATATCCATTATTAAATTATTCATACTTAATTTCCTAATATATAAGACATTTGAAAGCTTAGATACTTAGGTTCAGTTTTGTAGTCAGTGGCTCTCCAAGGCCTCCATAAATTGCAGATTTAACTGAATGTTCTTCAGAAAATCTTAAGAAGTTCTTCTCGAAATCACAATTTAAAATATACCTTAAGTATCCAGGTTGAGGAGGTGAATTCAAATTATAAATATCTTGATTTTAAATTGGTTTCCTTCATTTTAATTAGCTTTTTTTCTTCTTCTTTTTTTTAGCTATAAAGTTCACCTAAACAAATGCTGTTTTACTATACTTTTATTTGTTTCTATATTTCATTTAGATCCCATTTCCAGTATTCGATTCACTATTGAATAAAATAAGCGGACAGCTTTAAAAAAAAAAACAAGAAAACCCCCCCCCGAAAGTTAAACAATAATTGACTACAGAAAATAACTTCCTCTGTGTTTTATGAACACTCTCTTGGTTCTCCAGGAGTGTTTGGTTCCACAGATGCAGTGAAGTCAGTGTCAGTGATGGAGAGAGATTCTGTCACTCTAAACTCTAATCTCACAGACATACAGAGAGATGAAGAGATCCAGTGGAGGTTTAACAACAGTCGCATCGCTAGAGTGATCATGAACATTACTAGATATGATAATGAAGAGAGATTCAGAGACAGACTGAAACTGGATCAGACTGGATCTCTGACCATCAGTGACATCAGAACCACAGACTCTGGACTTTATAAACTAAGAACCATTATTGGAAATAAGGAGTTTATCAAGAGATTCAATGTTACTGTTAATGGTGAGCATAATTACATGTGTTTTCTATCATTGTCATATTCAAAATGTACATAATTATTGTCATAACCCATAATTATATTTTAAGATTATTTATTAGAATTCTTGAAGATACATTTCAGATGCAGTTTTTTAACCTTATTCTAACATTTACAGTATATTTATCAAACAAAATAATTAAAATCACCTAACATTATACCTCCAGTCCATGAAAAACAACCAGGTCCACATTATATTACCTCCACACAAGGGGCAAAGGGAACACACATATTATAGAACTGAAATAGTTTATTATTATATAAACTTCTTCCAAGTGTCTCGAGCATCAGTGTGTGTCTGATCCATTGTGCTCTTACAGGAGGATACTTATATTACAGCAATATGCAACATTTCACAATGAATAAAATAACTGTGAGTAGCCAAACTCTGTATGACATGGGTAAATTACTACAGATGCAGGGGCATTACAATTTTTTTTGTAAATTTCTTTGATGACATCAGAGCAAAATAACTTACAAGAACATTTAAGTGCAATTTACTGAAAGTACAGCAGCGCAGAATATGCATTTTAATTAAATGCATTATATAACTTTAATGTACTCAACCTAACAAAGATAAAGTAAAGCTACTCATAAGAAAAAACAATCCAAGGCACTCGAGTAATTGGTTTTTAGAAAAATATAAAAAGCCTTTATTCTTTCATGGCTTAGATTTTAAAAACGGGCGACAAGCAACGGCACACGCCAATAAGCCTTCATTATGGTGTGAAGTAAAGTAAAGAAAACAATAACTCAACCAGATAATTTTTTTTCTGGTGAAAGAAATACATAGCCGTAATGTAGAAGAAAGCCAAAATATTAAATATCATGAATGTATATTTACTGAGTAACCTATAGATAGGGCTCACAATGATCATTTTCACCTGAAATTTGGAGCCAAATTTCAGGGGAGTAAAAATGACTTAAGAAAGATGGCAGAATCCTTATTTTATTTTTACACAGAGATTGGTTAGTCTATTAGTAAAATCTGTTGACTTTTAGCAATCTTTTTAACAAATTTTTATTTTGGTATCTTCATTTTAAAGGCCCTCAAAGGTTCAGTCCCAGGAATATGGAGATCTAAATGTGGCTCCATAAATTGGTCAATTATACTCATTTTTAGTGGTCAGAAATCTATTGTGGGTCTCTTTGCATATACAGTTGATACAGTTTGGATTTCATTATGTGTATTTCTTTAGAAAAAAAATATTAACAAAATAAAAAAATTGAAAGGAAGGTTTCTGAAATATGGTTGATTTGACACGGACTGACCCAGGCCAATGGTTTAAGTCCTCTTTAATGCACCTTAATAATGGGACAATGTTTAGATAATATACATATGTCAGGAAGTGTGTAATATGAATATAAGATACGATAATTATTTTAAGAGAGAGAATAGATGGTGCTCAAGAACCTTGGCAAACAAGAGTCACTGTATTCAGATTTAGTATATTTTATTTATTTTTCCAAAATGAGTGGATTATATTTTAAATCTGAATTCATTGTTCTGAGAGAAAATCATGGCTGTGAGTTTAAGCACTGATCTCTGTGTGTGTGAGACTGACTAACACTGACATTAAAGCAGCTTCTCACTGTTGATATATTCTCATCTCTGTGGTTCTCTAATATCTTCCAGCTCAGCCGTCCACTCCACAAAGTCCTTCATCGTCTGAAAGTGAGAATGCAGAGGATAATGAAGCGGATATTCAGATCAACAGCACAATTATGAGTGTGATATTGCTTTTATACAACAGTTCAATAAACAAGTTAATATCTGTGCATTGTTACATAATACAACCAATTGTTTTCTGCTTTTTTCCTTTGCTAAAAAAAATAGGCAATAACAACACAGGAAAGCTCTTTACACTTTCAGACAAACACATTTAAGCCATAAACATGTTAAAGGAGACTCATGCTGGTCAGACTAGTATCAGATGGTCAGTGAACAGACTGTGTGCATCTGAGACTGAGACTAAGGACAGACTGACAGATTGTCTCTCTTTATCTCTCCAGAATCTGACCAGCAAACTCCCTCTCCTCCTGCAGGCTCAGTGTCTCTGATAGTGTGGATCTCTTCTGCTGTTGCTGGATCTCTGATGATCATTACAGCTGCTGTCGGGATCTTCTGGATCTGCAGGAAACACAGAACAACAGACCAACAGGGCAAGTGTTTCACTGCTGTTACATCTAGGAGAAATAGTTACAGTTTTGCTGTTTTAACATGCCTGTCATTATTATTATTCAAACAGTTCAGACCCGTGATGAAGAGGTCACTTACGCTGATCCAATGTTCTACAAAAGAAATGCACAAAAAGCGGTAAGACAATTCATGTTACAGTTTACACTGTACAATTTGAACTTTCATTGTATAATTGAGGAGGAGTTTATACAATAGTATTATATAATGCACATTTTCCATATTTTTACGTATGGTTGCAAATTCATGTAAATAAAAATGTGAACAGAGAAATTAAAAGAAAACGTGATGATTCTGTTCTAAACCCAGTGCTTTACTGTCTACAGCTCCCTTATAAGACAACATCCTAAAATGCTTTCTCAGAAATGCCTTTTGAAAAATTATATTTAGCTGTAGCTTTCATGACATTATCTACAATCTTACAGCATTCTGGTAGATCTCTTTTATTCACAAATTTAACCCTTTCATGGGTACGTTTAAAATATTCAAGCTGATCCCCCAGACCCAGAGTGAGTTTTTTTTTTTAAGGTGACGTTATTTTAGAACGTTTCCCCTTATTACCTATTTCCATGGCAACGCGTCATGGTTGTCATAACACTCTGCATCCACAACATTTGTTTTATCGTTTAAAATCATTTAATAATGATCTTGATCTACAACATGACATGAGCGCTGCCATCTTAGTTTGCGCCGCAGTTCAGAGAATCCCATCTGTCGGATTTACAACACGTAAATTCATTAGTTTCTCCCGAAATTTATGAAAGTAAGTTGCCGGTGAACTGTGAGAAGAATAGAGTGACCTTTATAGTTACCTAAATAATGTGTATCTAAATGAATAAAAACAGTTATAGTTGAAAATAGCCTATAAAGTTAAATTATATTTTAATGGATTATTATTGTTGCTTCCATAGACACCAGTGTGTATTATACATACTATAGATGTATTGTTTTTCTAGTGCTTATGTGTATTAAATGTCTGAAACCTAAAATAAACATTATGTGGTTGAAAACACTGTATAGTTGTGATATATGACAGTGCCGCTGAGCGTGTCCGTCTCTGGCTCAGCTCCAGTCAACAGTGAAAGCACAGTTTAAATCTGCCAGTTATGTCACTTCACTGTACATTCTAAAATAACTATCAGAAATAACTATCCCACATGTGGGGCCGTAGTCGTACTGCTCTATGGTTAAACATAAATGCTTTAACTTTGGCTCTTGCACATGCTCTCTGAGCTACAAAAGCACTAACAGGGCAACAAAAAAAGAGCTTTGGTGAGATGTCGACAGTGACCAGAGCGAAAGAGCAGATCTTGACACTTCACTCAAAAATAACTGTAAAAACACTACATGTGTTGGCGCTCAGGGTGTTTCTACTGAAATAAATACAGCTAGAGCTGCTAAAAGTATGAGTTTCCTGTAACACTGAAAGCTGAAGATAGTTCTGCAAATTTGAATGTGGGAAAGATATTTCAACATTTGCCTACAAAATTAGGCTCTCATTTGACTGCATAACAAAAATTGTGTGGGGCTCATCGTAACATTCCCTGTAATGTTAATGTTTAGAGAAAATGCATTATTTTTAAATTAATTTTAATTTTTAAATATATTTTGAAACACAAATTACAGAAACAGTTTACAATCATTAATTTGTCTATTTAAATAGTGATTTATTTATTTCCAATTATTAAATTGATAACTAATTTTATTTTTCAGTGTTACTCCTAGTCCTCCAATGTTTGTTTGTTTGTTTGTTTGTTTATTCATTTATTCACTCAATCACTCATTCAAAGCAAAAGTAACATTTAAATGTAGGAATAAAATTTTTGGATAAATTTGAGTAGATACATTGAAGCCATTAGAAAGGAAAAATAAATGGCATGTAATCTAGAGACAGGATTAAGAGAGAACAGCACAAACATAGTGTTTTTTCTGAGGTACAAAATTAGGGTTTGTAAAAACGGTAAAACTGTTAGGCCTGCAATAGCTCAGGGTGTTTCTGCAGGCTGAATCTGAGATATTTCCACAGGAAACTGGACTTCCGGAACAAAAAACTGTGAAGACGTATTTGTGTCTGTGAGAGAAAAGGAGTGTGAATACTCTGGCATTCATTAGAAATATTGCTTTTTAGTCAAACCTTCATGAAAACACTAACCAAAAAGTGGTAAAACTACACAGAATTGAGAGTAAAATAGCTGAGTAATTATAGCCTAATGTTCAATAGAGTGATATTGGACTGTTGTCAACGGTGACATGAGAGTGAACATTTTAAGAATGTTTAATTTAATAATTTCAGTATAATTTACAGTAAAATGTTTGTTCTCCTATGCATGCATTAAAATACAGTTTTAAAATGTGCGTTTAAAATGTAGTTTTAATGACTGTTGTATGCGGGATATCTTTGGTTTTCTTTAGTGGTAAGAACTCTTCTTGAAAAACATATCACTCTGATATTTAAGCATTCGTCTTTGTAACTTTTGTTTGTGTTTTCTTTCAGACTGGTACACAGGAGGAAGAGGTTGTGTACGCGGGTGTCGTCACAAGACCGAGACGTTAATCCAATTCTTCATGCTAAGTTTGTTTTGTTTTGTATGGCGTTTAGATTTAAGGCCACGTACACACTGCAGCTAAACTCAGTTGTCAATTCACCATTTAGTGCTCTCACAATTTACGGGAGCTACAATCACATTCTACAATTGAATTAACTCCAGTCAATTCAGTGACCACCACACTTACACAAATTCTATGCAATATTTACAGAACCGAACTTAACAATAGTTTTTAATGACGTATATATTTAAAAGCACATATATTTGGGTGCTTCTCTTTCTCAAGCGGGTCCATATCTCAGCCGCCACGTCATAAAGCTCCGTCGAAGAACATCTCAATTTGAAGGATCCTTTAAAGATAGCCATGGGCTGCGTCTGAAATCGCATACCCTCTTGAGTAGATACTTATTTTGAATAAGAAATGACTTTGTGACTGCTAAATTTGTTGTATATAGTATGAATGTGTATATGAATGAATTTCGGACGTACTCCATCCACCATGTTAGCCGCGTTTCCATTACAGATTTGCGCAAAACTTTTGCGATTTTTCCTAAATATCGATAAAAAACTATAGCGAAATGACGGCGTTTCCATTAACCGATGTTATGCGACTTTGGACGTTGAGCACATGTGAATAGACGTGCAGCCACCGCACTAGACATTATTATTATTAATGGAAGGAGACGTGGTGTGTTATCCAAGCATTAATGGTAAGGAAATACCCTAATACTGTGAACGGCACATAAGGTGTTTCTGTGTGTTTCTCCCTCATTTCTGCTCCAATGTCTTGGCATTTCTTTGAGGTTTAGAATCTAGTATTCCTGCAATTCTTTTTTCTTTTATGAATTTAATAAAGAACTTTGTCTCGTATTCTGTCCAAACGGTCCATGTACTTTTGCGTACATTTATTTTTCCTTTTTTAACCCGTAGCCTAATTAAAAAACGAAAAATGAACGGTTGTTGTATTTTTAAAGCGCAAAGTTGAACAACAAATTTTGAATTTGAACTGTAGCCTACTACACACCAAATGCTGCGCAAAAAATAAATATAGACAAATTTTAAGATTTTTTTATGACTTTTTTGCCCCTTTATTAAACATTTAAAATATTCACAAATTAATATGAAAAAAAATGTTGATTTTACTGGTTTTCTAAGGCCAAATTAGAACCTGATGATATTTTCCCCGCAGTGCTGAATAAGAAGAGCCATGTCTCTGGAACCATAGCCCACAGAGAGGTGATTTATAGGTGAAGTGATTATAGGCTAATGATAATAAATGTGTCTGAAAAAATAACGAGGCATTTTAATTGTTTATTAATAAACTAGTGTTAGTGCCGACTGCAAACATATTTTCATCTCCACTGTAAAGCGGATGCGCCTTTAGAGAGAAATGCACCTTTCATATGGATTACATAATCAGAAGGTATTTGCTTTCGATTTGAATTTGACATTTCAAGCTTTAGCCTACATAGGCTATATTTTGTTTCAGTTCATTTCTGAGACATGTTCCAGTTCACGGAGATCATGAAAGCGCGCCTGATTGTTTTCTTTTATTTTGCAAAAGAAGAACGTTTTCTTGTTTAACAATAATATTGTGAGTTTAAACAAATAAAAGTAGTTGCGGATTATGTATTATTATTTTCTGTATGACCATAAAAGATAGAGTATTTTAAGTTGTTTCCACTGTTGACAGGAAAATGCAAGTGTTCGCGCCCGCGCCTCCGTCATGCAGTGCGCGCTCCACACCCCGCACAACCCTTGGATATGCGTCAAAATCTTGTGTTTATTTGTGATAATCTTAGCCCTGTATTATTATTGTCTAACCTGTATTATGAATGACATTTGACAAATTGCTTTGTTCCTTTTTTGGATAAAAGCGTCTTCTAAATATGTAGCCTAATAAATGTAGCCTAATAAATGTAATAGGCTATAATGTATTATTTTTATACCTTTTACAGTTTTGGAAAATGAGTTTGTGTTATATATATTTTTTTTGTATGAGAAGTCTTTTTTTGCTAGCCTACTGAGCTTTTTTTCATTTAGGCTAATTTATTTTTTCACAGACGCTCCATATTATCTAAATGTTCCGGGTCAAAATGAAATGCAGAAATCAAATTTCGCAAAGTTGTAGGCCTATGTCAATTAGGCCTATTTGATTTTCAATTAAATAAGCAATAGGATATATAAGGAAAATAAGTTTGTATGTGAATATTTTTTCACCAGTCTAAAAACTAATAAAGAAGAAAGCATGTTTTTCGTTTTTCATACGAGTTAAAGGAAAAACGAATGGACGCAATAGCCTACACGGACCCCAAACACACGCGCCTTCTAAGTCAGGTGACTGTAATTGCGCAAAAACTGTTTCCATTGCAGTTTTGCGAAATATTCCTTTTTCGAATTGCCTGAAAAACCACCTCATGCGAGCGTAAAAACTTTTTTGCGATAAATGGGAGTTTTTGCGAAATTGACGTGTTTCCATTAAGCGTATTTTTAATTCGCAATTTCAATTTGCGCAATTTGTAGGGTAATGGAAACGCGGCTAGTATGTGACCTACGGCATCAATTGCATCGCTTCACTGCCATTCACAAATCCTCTCCCGCGGCCTCATGGGACAGTGAAGTGCCCATCGTGCGTGCACGTCCTGACTTTGCCCAGTTAGACATGTTCCTGGGTCGGCATATTTTGTTGATCCTGGAACAACATTGCAGTGTGAAAATCGAATCCTAGCCATATCCCTACCTACCTAACTTGTCCTTCAAATCTTATTTCCGGTTGATTGGAATGTTAAATATAGGATCAACAAAGATATTGTACTTGGTGAAATCATTCAAAATATTTTTTTACCTATTAGTATTGAAGTTTGCAATTTTGCCTTCTTTCGCGTCCTTCATTTGATTTATTTTGAAGGACGCATCAAGTGTATCCTTAGCGTCCTCCAATCCCCCATAATCCTTTACATACATTCCAATTCATGAACAAGAATTAGCAGAAAATTCTTCGGCACTGATCTTATCTTATTTCACTATACAGTGCAAGACAAAAAAAATATTTTGGAGATGAAGGCATTATGTTATGTTTTGTTGTAGGCTACATAAACAATATCCCATGAGGCCGCAGGAGACGATATCTGTGCATAATTTAATCCACTGGGAGATCACAGATGGTTGTCATTATCTGTACTGCATTGATAGAAAGCCAGTTAAAACAAACGTTTTAATATAAAGTACTACATAAAGTATAAAAATGCACTTAGCTTACTAGACGTTCTCATTCTAGCGTTTAGTGCTGAGGAAGACTTTAGTCAGCTTTTAGTTTGAGAAATACCCTCTCTCTTCTGTATGAGCAGGAAAACCACAGAGAAAGAGGTGCGAGCCTCGTCTCATTCATGTTGCCAGATATTTATATAAAACAAGACAAGCCCAAAATAATCCTAAATAAATCCAAATGCTTTATATAAAAAAAGACAAATATACTGCAACATGGACCTTGCCACTTTAATAACTCCATATACTTGATCACTTTATGAGCCAAACTTAAACCACAAGCCCAAAGATCCTTATAATAAGTGGACATGGCAACACTTGAAGAGAGCGCTCTGCAAAGTAGCCTTCCAAGAACAAACCCCTTACAAAAACTTTTAGGGGATTCATACCCATATTTAAATGCATATGTCACTGCTGAAACTTTACAGTGTGTACATGGCATGGGTGATTTTATGAGATAATTTGTGTTCTTTCATTTTAACGTTTGATTTATTTGGACTGAAGGTAAAAACTTTTTACTAAAAAGTTATAACATCAGCAGCCTAAAACATCTTTACAGCTGAAAAGATCTTGTTTCCTGGGGTTAAGAGTAAATGTCAAAACCTCTGTGTAGCAGTTTAAAGCACACCCCTGTGACCTAGTCTTGTCTCTTTGTCCATACACATACATATCTTCATTTTAAACATTTCAAACAGTCATCTTGTCATTTTTTGTTTTGTTTATTATTATTATTATTATCTGATTAGGCTTACAGTAATTTAGGTCTAAGGACCTTGTGCATCTCATCATGTGTTGTTCCTGTTGTAAAAAAGGCATTTTTTTACGACATAGCTGGAGCTCAAGTGATATATGTCATTAATGTGTAATTAATATACATTATATAATAGGCTATATAAAAGCTTTAAAATCTTTTCAAAAATGTGTGTCCCTTTTCTTGAACATTTCCATTTGTGCATACTGTTAGCCTACATACTGCCAAATTATGTTATTGTATTTTTTTATCCCATTAGCTATATCAATTTTATTCTCTTCTCTTATAATTTAATCAGTTATTTATTTTTAACTTATTGCATTTTTATTTTCCTTGTGAAACACCAGCCTGTAACTTTTCTAGCCTAATTTATGTCCCACACTGAGCTGTGTATAATTCACTAGAAAGAACCGACTCGCGAAGACATTCGTTCGGGAATCAGACCAAAGTCCTTTTAGGCAAGTCATGCCACTCGGCCGCCATCTTGGCAACGCCTCCGGGCAGCTATTTCGGACTAACAAGACCAGGCTCCTATCTAAATGAATGAGCGGAGAGCCAGAACTGCACTTTCACTGGTCACCAGGACATAAAAACTGCATGTGTAGAAACAGCAGTAAAATATGATAAAAATCGCTGAAAAAGCCCAAAATAAGGTTTAAAACGCCCTTTTCCCCACAGGTTATACTTTTACTACGCATGCGCAAGGGTTCACGACACCAACTTCATTTACGTCTCTATCCAGAATGCCGGTGTTGTGCTCTACAGCACATACTTAGAATGTAAGGTAACATATTTGTGGTCGATATAAAATGCTTTAACTACTAACAAGGTTCAGATGTTATGGGAAGAAGGAGGCGAGAACCGGCGAACATTCAACCATTTTAATTAATAAAGAAATACAAAAATGGAAGTATGTCAGCAGCCCCTCGCGGACGACTGCTGGCCACACAAAACAGAAAAACACAACATAAAATCAGGCCTGTTTCTCTCTCAATCACCACTGTCGTTGCTCCTCCTTTTATGCTACCGCTCCTCCGTGAGAGATACGAGACCGGTGCGTCAACACAACTCGCTGTCGCCAAATCGTCTCCGCTGTCGCAAACCTCAACTGTGCGCATGCGTCAGTGGAACCAGACGATTGGCTTAAATGTTTCCTGGCTTGACTGTTAAAAGCAGACGATTGGCTTTCCAGCGGGAGGGGCGGGACATTTGAATACAACGGCCATCTTTGACGTTACGGGTTTTCCCTATGTTGTTGTATTGAGGATTGAGGAAGTGGCATGTCTCTATATAAATAGTCTCTGATCAGACTAAACTGGTTGACCTGTATGTTTTTGATTCAAGACGTCTAGAGTTGCTAGACCACCCGGGCTGCAAAATCAAATTTGCTGCCGCTAGAGTGCATCTAGATTTCTGGGCTAAAAAATTACCCCAATGTCCGCAAAAATGAACATCGGTATAACGTTCATTTACCGGAAATGTTTTCATGAGTTCCCGTGCAGTTTCGTGTGCATTAAATAATAATAAGGAATAATAAGTCAGAGGGTTCAATCGCAAGTAAAGAGGTAAGCTTATTAATGATGGGTAGCAGATGAGAAGATGATCCGCAGGAAGGCACTTGGCAGCACAGGGACGCTGTGGGTAATCCCATCCTGAACGGAGATGAAGTTGAGTATTACAGTCCGTGAAAGCCAGGGTTGTCGAGACAGGAGAGCCTATAGCCTCTTGCAAAGATGGTGCCCTTTTTGTTCTCTCATGGCATTTCCTTTTGAATGTTGGCCTATTGGTCTGTTCTCACCCCTGAAGTCAGAGGTCAAATGCCCAACCACCCCCTGTCTCACACAAACCTTCCATCTGTGTAAACAGAGAAACGGGTTTCTCTGTTTTTTGTACTCAAATCACAGATAAGGAATAATACTCAATGAGAATATAAAAATTCCGTAACAATAAGAGTCCGGGCCCTGACGGGTTACTGTTTGAATTTTATCGATCATTTTGGAATGATATAAAATATTTCATTTTAGATGTTTTCAAAGAATGTTTAGATCAGGGGGAATTATCCGCATCGATGAAGCAAGGTCTTATTACCTTAAAGGGGTCATATAATGGTGCATGCACTTTTTCAAGTTGATTGTACTGAAATGTGTGTTGGCAGTGCCTGTACACAACCATCATGATAAAAATCTATCCAGTGGTTTTGTTTTAATCTCCTAATATGTTTTCCCCTGCCTCAAATTGAGCCGCTCGTTTTTGTGACGTCAATAAAACGGACGCCCCTCCCACGATTGTTGATTGACAGCAGCGTTTCAACACAGACCCGCCCTGAGCGAGCGTCATCATAGTCCGTCATTGTTGATACGCTGGAGCAGAATGGCGTCTAAGCGATTGTGGTGTTCTGTTCTTGGGTGTAATAACGAACACAGCAGTCATTTTAATGTTCCTGAATCCGAACCGCTGAAGACACAGTAGCTGAGTTTTGTTTTCGAAGGGAATATTCCCCCACGAGCAACATCAATGCTTTCATGTTTGCGCGATTCGCGAATCTTTTCTCACCAGACTGCTTATAAACGACGAGGATCAGTATAAAGCTGGTTTTGCTAAGAAGCTGCTTCTGAAAAAAGAATCGGTACCAACTATTCATGCTCCTGCTGGACCTCCAGAAAAAGTAAGTGTAAAATTGCATTAACCTTTATATTAATCTTTGCAAATCGCTTCACGATGAATGCGGCTAAGGTTTACACTCAGGATACATACGGCATGTTTTCTATGTACGACGTTCTCAATATAATTAATAATCCCACGTTTATAATGAACAACGCGTTATGGTTATTGTGTTATTACAAACTGTGTACGTATACATCAGTAAACACATAGCGTTCGTATCTCACTACTCTAACGTTACCCTGCCAGCAGGGGCGGATCTACAGGGGGGCAAGGGGGGGCAGGTGCCCCCCCACTCTAGAGCCTTGCCCCCCCAGCTGCCCCCCTAACTTTAGTAAAACTATAGGCTACTTGTAAAAACAACCCGCAAGCTTCTCAAAACAGTGAACTAAACGATACATTTAGCAAAAGTGAAAAATTTAATTTTTATTAAAGCCCCTCCCCCCTGCCCCTCAAATAGTACGTCCCTGATTCAAAAGTGCAGAGCGGCGTTCGCGCTCAGTCTGGTTTACACACACAGCGAGTCTGTTGCGGTGCGCTGGCCCTGCAATCCGACTGGAGAGACTGAGCTGCCCCCGAGCCTCTGAAGGTGAAGTGAGTTTCCCCCAGGTGTAGTTAAACACACGTTTAACTTAAAGTTACATTTGTAATGAATTTATTGTATGCTAAAGACGATTCAGTATCCAACATAGCGAGTCTGTTACGTTAGCCAAAATCAGCGGTCAAATCGCTTCCTCGTGATTTGTAAGAGCACTCTTCCCTTTGATTAGCCTAATTTTGATTTTAGTAAAGACAAGAACAGCTTAATAAAAAATATAAATTGTTTGTATCCATAACGTTTACTGATGGTCGCCGTTACGCCGACGTTACGTTACAACACACAATACAGTGCCAGTTAGGAGATCGATCATTTGATTAGCTAAGCAAATCCAATTCCTCTCAGGTATCACAGCAATGAAACCAGTCTTACAACTGGAGAAATAACAAATACAATTAGGATTATTATATTAAGTACTCTAAACATAACTGGTCTGTGTGTATGTGATAAATCTGTCTGATTTTATATTTGTTATATAGGCTACTTATTAGCTACATGGCCCTTCAGTGTAATGTAATACAAGGATAACCAGAGGTTTTCACATATTGACTTTTGCAGGCAAGAGTAGTTGAAGAAAGTAGCTGGAGCCTAACCATTAAAAGTCCTTGGAGACAATTATTGGTCTTTTTTATATTTTCATTTTGCTTTTTATACTTGGTAACACTTTACTTGAAGGGGTGTGCATAAGACTGACATGACACCTTCATAATCATGACATGACACATGGCATGAATGTGAAGTAGGGTTTATGCATGTTTATAACAACTGTCATTAAGTGTCTTTCGCTCAATAATCACATTTTGAATGCATATATGACATTGTTTAAGATGTCTTTGTAATGACATCTTGACATAAACCCATACATCATAACCTGTCAGTGTCTTTGTCATGACAACTTGACATTAAATTAAGTTAAACTGTCATGTTGGTTTTGACATTGGCTGTCATGAGGCCATTATAACTGTCATGAATATTTTTTGTGACCTCAACTACAGTGGCACAAATTGAATTTGTCATTAAAAAGTTATAATGGCTTCATGACAGCCAATGTCAAAACCAACCACCTGACAGTTTAATGTAATGTTAACCCATAAAGTGGTTTCTTAAGTTTGATAATTAATCTGCTATGTCCTGTTTATGACAGGTTGTGTTGTCTTAGTAATGTCAAGTTGTCATGACAAAGACACTGACAGGTTATGATGTATAGGTTTATGTCAAGGTGTCATAACAAAGACATCTCAAACAATGTCATATTTGCATTAAAAATGTCATAATTGAGCGAATGACACTTAATGACAGTTGTTATAAACATGCATAAAACTTCCTTCATATTCATAACATGTGCCATGTCATGATTATGAAGGTGTCATGTTAGTCTTATGCACGCCCCTTCAAGTAAAGTGTTACCCTAAAAACCTTTGTAGTGTGTAAGGGCATGATTAAACTAACTACTGTGTTTTTGTGTTTGTAAGGGATTCCCACCGTCTACCCCTGCCACCCTGCCAAGACCTCTTGCCACCCCTTTGCCCCCCCATGTAAAATTTTCTAGATCCGCCACTGCCTGCCAGTACATACAAACAGGCCCGCCGACAGGGGGGGACAAGCGGGTCTGTTGTCCCGGGCCCAGGGTAGGAGGGGGGGCCCAGAACTGGGCCCTCATTAAATTATGGAATAATTGTTAAAAAATAAATAAAATAGGCATATTTGTGGAAAAAATATCTAATATTTGAGTTCCATAAAAGCTTTTTATTTGTTTTCTTCCTAATTGTCCTTGAAATAGTGGTCAAGAACCCCCCCACCCCCAAAACAAAAATGGTTTGGCCACTGATCAAAATTTGATATTGTCATTTGATTTGAAGTTCAGTAGGCTAACGCTCAAAATGTCCGGTCAGCACAAGTCAGCTGGAACTAACGTTAGTAAAGTCAACGTAGAGCAAGGTAAGAAACAGCGCAACCAACGTTTATGAGTGTTGTCAAAGACCCGGTACTTCGGTAGGCTACTCGGTAACTACTAATTTGTTTTAAACGTCACGCCACGGTACCAGGTTTTCTCAAACCCGGTATTTGATGCGCGTGCATGCCCGAAGCGCGTGCAGTTGCGTCCTCTTTATAAAAGCGCTGAGACATGTAAATCATGGCTGTAAATCTACTTGTTGATAAGAAAGGAGGAAAGAGCCACATATGGAAATATTTTGGATATTAGCTCATAACAGCGACGCGCGCCTAAGTTCTTACAGGCGCGCCTAAGTTCATTGTTGCATAGCAACGACAGACGGCACGGGAGAGCACCCGGAGAGCACGCGCTTGTGGAAAGGAGAAAGCGGTGCGAATGCGCTCTCCATGATGACGAGGAAGTATTAGCAAAGAATTCATTGATTTCTAGCCCTTGCATTAGCTTTACTACTAGATATATTTATGGAGATGAGAAATAAAAAGCCGGCTGAAATGGGTCACCGTCGGCATCGGTGAACAGATAATGGGCCAGATCCGAGTCTATTTTTGCTGAGCTGCTCATGCTTAATTAAAAGTGAAAGCACACTTTTGATGGACACAAAATAAATATGATTTCACACAAAAAGTGCCCAAAATGCACAGATTTTGCACAGATTTTTTTTTTTGGGGGGGGGGGGCTGCATACAAAGATAGATCAAAGTGACATTATAATATAACCAACCATTCAGAAACGTCCTGTTTGAGCCTTAATTGTCGAACTTCTTTGCGGTCGTCATCTTGTTCCGGGTCCGACTCCAATTCAAACTGATACGATTGCACAATTTGCACAGATGTGTCCTCAGAGACTCCCGCTGCCATTCTTTCTCCAGAATATCCCCTCAACTGTTGTCAAGGCAACACTCCACGTGCCTTGTGTCAAAGCGCCCGCAGAACAGAGGGGCGGAGTTCAAAGCTCATTATCATTTAAAGACACATGCACTGAAACGGCGTGCTGAAAACAGAGCTGTTTTTGACCAGGTAAAATTAGTGTTTTCTTACAATACTAATGAGAATTTTTAATTAAAGTATATTACAAACTTTTAATTTAGACCCTAAAGAATCAAATTAACTTGTATGAAAATGGCATTATATGACCCCTTTAATTCCTAAACCAAATAAAGATAAAACATTTTTAGATAATTGGCGCCCTATAACGTTGCTTAACCCTTTGATGCGCAAGCTATGGATACCCCCTCTAATGCACAACATGGGTCTAAAAAGACCCGTATTCATTTCCTATGTTATTTCATGCATGGCTCAGCATTTTTTTTTGTTTCACCTTTTAAAATCACTTTATTTGAGCATTTTATATTTCATGATCTATAAATTTCATGATTTATGAATATTCAAAATATCGTGTTTTCAATTATCACAAATTCATATTTTGATATTTCCTAGGTTTTGTGTAAATACATCAAGTTTACACACATGGGTCTAAAATGACCCATCTATGCAAGCGTGATAAAACAAAAGAATAAAGAGAACTTTTTGTTAAAATAACCATTGTCACAGTTGTTTAGATCAACACATTTACTATAACACTTGAAATATGTTTATTGGCCACTTTGTCACGCATAACACACATATAACCGATAACACTGAAATAGAACTGTAGTGCAACTGTGGGGGATCTCCTCACCACCAATAAAAATTAATATGGAGGTACTGCCCAGGTAAGGTTTCTGCCCAACAGCTCCAATACTTGTAGGCTATATAACTTTCTATTGCAACTTTTATTTTGTTGACCTAGCTAACATTAGATGAAATAAAATATGTCGACCGCAAGCTAGCTAATAGTATTGGACATGTTTCTCTTTTGCACTAGTAATGGATTTCAAGTTCAAGGTAACCTTAGCCTAAACATTCAAATTTTAGGCTATATCTATGTCTTTCACAAAATATCAAATATTTTCTGTGACAAAAAAATGTATTAATAAAACGTACATGCATGAAATATACAAAAGCAGCCGTGTTGAATTGTGAAATGTATGGCAGGTGAATAGTTTTCTGCAGTAAATATATTTATACTATTTATAAATATCAAAGGTTCATATGGGTCATTTTTGACACATGTGTGTAAAATTGATGTAGAAATACAAAAACCGTGTTTGTTTATTAGAAAGGAAAAATAAAAATAATGATTTGTGGAAATCCAAAACAAGATATTTAATGAATACCTGGATTCATAAATGATAAAATACATTTCTTTCAAATATTCAGCAAAGAAACATGAATACGGGTCTTTTTAGACCCATGTTGCGCATTAGAAGGGTAGTGAAACAAAAACGATTTTTATTCGAAAATTAAGAAAGGAAAAATGTAAATAAGGATTTGTAATGATCTAAAACAAGTTAATTGAGGAATACATGGAATACTGAATGATGAAATTAATTTCTTGCAAAGATATAGAAAATGAAAACTCAGTCGGGTCTATTTAGACCCATGTTGTGCATCAAAGGGTTAACTCTGATTACAATATTAGCTGCAGTATATGCTAGGAGACTAAAACCCTGCTTAGAAGAAGTTATCTCACTCACACAATCTGGCTTCATGAAAGGTCGACACAGTTCAAATAATATTTGTCTTTTTTTAGATCTTTTAGATTACTCTGAGTTAGTTAATGATGATGCACTTATCTTGTTCTTAGATTTCTACAAGGCATTTGATACAGAGCATACCTTTATGTATGATGCTTTAGGACGATTTGGCTTCGGTCCAAAATTTATGAAAACTGTTCAGACCCTGTATAAAGACATCAATAGTAATGTATCCTTGTCTAATGGGACTTCACCACGGTTTGTCATTGAGAGAGGCATCAGGCAAGGCTGCTATTTCTCCTTTTTTGTTTCTGTTGGTTGCAGAGCTTCTTAACCTTTATATAGTGAATTGTTCGAATATAGAAGGCATCCAAATAGCAGACCGCACTATTTTAACCAGTCAACTGGCAGATGATGCATGTATTTTCCTGAAGGATAAATGACAAGTCCCCATTATATTAGAGGCATTAAAACATTTTTCACAGGCCTCTTGCCTTTCTGTTAATCAGACTAAATCAGAGATTATGATAATTCATCATTCTGCTATCCCAGATATATGTGGAATTAAAGGGATACTCCACTTTTTTGGAAATAGGCTCATTTTACAACTCCCTCAGAAGTAAACAGTTGGGTTTTACCGTTTTCGAATCCATTCAACCGATTTTCTGATATTTAGAAGAATATCAGTAACTAGACAGTTTCTGGTCCCATTGACTTCCATAGTATATATTTTTTCCTAAACTCGCTCACTCATAAACTAGTGTATCTAACAAATAAACAACACTACTGGCATTATGTATACCGCGGCATACTAACCTATCGTTCTCTTTCCCAAAGAGCCGTTTTACAGGACCCCACAACGTTGAACTTGGACACCAGTTACTATTTACAAACTATCATCTCTTGGACTGAAACATGATAAGTACTAAAGGTACAAATAAACCGAGCACAAAGCACACAACTCATTTCACTACAAAGAGCAAGTCTTCACTATATAGATCTCAATTCACATTTGTGAAAACTCAAACCGCTACACGAGCTCATGGACGCTTCAGAGAGAGAGAGCATGAATGAACACGCCATCCCTTTGAACCCAGCTGGACAACTCTGATTGGCTCCCGGGCGCCGCCCCGATGATGAGTGACGTCCCGCTAGGCCAGTCACAGCAGCCTGCGAGCCGAGAGTGAGCTAGAAACAGAGAGAGATAATGAGCACAAACAATCAACACGTGCGAAGTATACTAGCGTGCGCAGACCAGCGAAACCAAAACAAAACACACATGGAACGTAACAGTTTTATATCCCCAATTTGTTTTTTGAAAAGTGTGGTGGGTTAAACTTTTTATTATCATGTGACTTTAAATGTAGTAAACTTCCCATAAAATTATCTAATTTTCACAAGCAATCACTATGCATGGAAAATAGCCTTTAAACATAACTTCTCCCCTCACACATGTATAATATGGAATAACCAACATGTATTATCTAAAAGAAAAAGTATATATATATAAAAAAGAATGGTTTGATAAGGGAATTATTTTTATTTCTGACTTATTAAATTGTAATGGTGAGATTTATAATTATCAACAATTTCTTGCTCTCTCAGGGATTGAATCTACATGTAGAGATTACCATATGATTGTTAAAAACATCTCCATCAAATTGCTGCAGCTTGTGAAAGTGCATCTCAGTTACAACCCAGTGTTACGGCAGACTCCTAAACTTGTTATTGGAGGTGTTAATATTTTGGATATGAAGTGTATAACTCTTACATCAGAAAGATCAAGATATCAGTTGTTACCCTAAAGCAATTCTGAAATGGAAACAATTTTTGTCTTCTATATCCTCTACTGAGATCTGGGGCTCGTTCTTCGTACGTTGCTTAAAACATCCGAGATCAAATGAGACATCTAAGATGATATCATCGTGCTAATCATGATCCGGCTAATTGGGTTCTTCGAACACACCTGTTGTTTATGATTAGTATCGCTGGATTGAGTTATCTGAGATAATTGCGCGTTCATGCGCTGGTTTAAAAGGGGATATGTATCGATAGTAGAAACATTGATCAGCAACGCTGCTATTGGCTGCTCACCGTGGCCAAAGAGCGCGCTCAGTTTTACTCTGCAGCAGAGCAAGAGCTATTGCTAGAAGGTTATGCTGAATTTGAAAACTTAATTACAAGTTTTCACCTAAAATGTGCAAAGCCAGGAGAGAGGGCTGGCAAAAAGTAGCAAATTAAGTTTGTAGTGACCATTTAGATGTTTTTATCACTTATAACAGTATATATTTTTTTATTTGAATCATTTCTAAATAATTAATAACTTTGTTCATTGTAATGTCAGTCACCACCCACTACTAGAACATGGGAACAAGTAAAAGTGAAGTACTAGAATATTCTACATAATGGTAATTTGTACTAAAGGCTACTATAGTCTCTTTTAAAAAGGCACTGTTAATAAATGTTTGCTTGTTTATAAAAGCAACCAAGAAAAAGGCTGAAAAAAAAAAAAAGAAAAACAAACAGGTGGTGGTCCTGCACCCCCACATTATACCCCGGCAGAAGAGCTGACCTTTGGGTAGAATGTGAACCGACCCGTCTGGGGTTCAGCTCTTCCTCAGACACACAGTAGGGACCAGTAGCAGCAACTCCTTCATTACTGGTAAATGAACTTTAAATGATCTTACACTGTAAAATATTTTTTTGCTGCACTATAGGCCTATAATCCCAATGGCTGGTCCAGTCATATCAACTGTTAAACCTTGAGTAGGCCTAGTGATGAATTGCTTACTTGTGAAAGTGTGCATGTGTGAAACTACATGTAGCCTAGTTAATGTAAAAAAATATGTTGCCATGAGTTATTGATCACATTTCCCCCCAGTGTACTTCATTGTAATGAAATTGTGTTTTCCTCTTTTGTGCAGTTTTAAACACCAACACATTTATCTGTTCCAAGTGGCTGAACCATGTGCAGTAAGTGGACTTTTCCAAACTTTACATCAAAAGGGAAGAAAGTACAACACTTTGTAATGCCCATTTCCCCACCAATGCACAGGACAGTGAAGAAACTCTCTCAGATGACTGTCTTTTGGAGAAAGTATCTTCAAATAACTTTACTTAATTTAGACTTGAGTACCTATTATTTCTGAATGCATTATATGTTGCAGGAGTCCACATCTACAGAAAGCCCTACAGAAGAGTCTGCACAAAGCAGTTATACAGAGGTGGGCAGTGTATACTTTTCCTTTTATTTTTTGTTGCATAAGGCTTGTGTTGAAAGGTTTAACCCAAGCCCCCCTGCCCCTAGAAAATTGACAATTTAAATAAAAAATCAAAGAACTAAGCAAATTTGTCTTGTCTTTTATTAAACATTTAATGAAATGTTTTATATTTTTGCTGATGGTGGAAATGTTGTGTAAATGGCACATGTAATGTCACAGGCCCTGTCAAGTGCAACCCTCAGGCTTTTCAGACACTGAAATCTTCCCTTTAGTTGGCCAAAGTTCATTTCATTGTGTGACCTTGTCCTGGCTAGAGCTGCATTGTAACTGTGTATGTAATACAGTGAGCTTGATATTGATACCATGTTCAAGTAATGTGCATAAATGTGAATCTCTGTGCTTCCACATTTGTGATATGGAACAGTCACACACCATCTAGAGATTTTAGTCTGTCAACTGCCTTTTTTTTAATTTGATATAATATTACTAATCTTGAATATTAAGAATTGTAATAGTAACTGGCTGCACATTTACATTGTGATCCCCCTTTCTGTTCACAAAATCCCCTTCATAGAGGCCTTGATGGGAACATGTGTGCAGTCTATTGACCAATCACATTAGTGAAGCCTGCTATAGCCTACAACCTTGGGTCTAAACTGGCTTGGAAATGCCACAAAAAAACACCCTAAAAACTGCTTGAGCGCCAGGGTAAACTTTGTGAATGACACGACAGACAGCACTTATCAAGTTCTCCGCATATCCAATAGTTTAAAGGAAAAGAGCCACTCGCAAATAATATCAGGACAATGCACACAGTTTGTGCTGTTATTAAAGGCCGACTCCGACGAGTCGAACAATTAATGTGCGTTTCCAAAAATAATTGATGTAAATGACATCCTCACGAGTCATGAGAAAAATTATATCTCTCAAAAAGTACACTATCGCACTGCGTTAAAAGACTTCTCGTTTCACCTCCGCTTATAAAGCCGCGATCTAATCCTGTTTACATGAAATAAGCCTGCTCACGAGCAGGTTCAAGCTAGCGCACCTGTTGCTATGACAGCAAGTCTAGGATGAGCTTCGAAGAACCAAACGATCCAAGATCATGCCAAATCGTCAACAATCAAATCCAGCTAACTGAGTTAGCGACGTACGAAGAACGAGCCCCTGGTCTGCAAGTAATACATTTTTCCTGCCAAATAAGGTAAAGGAAACTCATTTCAAAATACTACACAGGTATTATCCCTGTAATACATTTCTTAATAAGTTTTAAAAAAGACTTCTCACCACAATGTTGTTTTTTTATCTTGAATCTGAAACTCTCATACATTTATTCTGTAATTGTAAACACTCTGAAGACTTTTGAAAGCAGGTATCTATGATGTTTTTTTGATACATTCTACAAAATAATCAGAATAGATGAGGCTATATTATTCTGGGATTGTAATACTGGCTCAGATATAATTGATAACACATTAAAGTTAATAATTATTCTTGGGAAGTTTCATATACATAAAGCTAAAGTAATGTCTATAACAGCCTCCTTTCATTTTTTTTGTAAAGGTCTTAAAATATTCCATGACTCATTGAATTCAATCACTAGAAATAAGAAGTGCATAAAAACATCTTATATTTTGAAAACAATTGTTTGTAGAATTTAATGTTTTACTCTGTACAATGTAAGATCTGTTATACGTTTTCCCCAATCTCTGTTTGTCTTAAGTTTGATGTTAAATGTCATTGTAAGCTTTTATGAAAGTTGAATAAAAAATAAATAAATACATTTTAAAAAAGCGCACTGCGCAGGCTCAAACTGAGCTCGACGACGTAGATGTGACGTGAGCAACCTGTCTGACAGTTGTACGTCTTCTAGTAGCTGTGCCAAGAGGAATCTGAATCATTCCCTTCCGAATCTTGCAGAGCCGGAGATCGTGAGTATTAGCTGTCCATGAGCTCGCAGCAGGAGCAACTTTATCACTCTCTATGGGCTTCTCCCTTGACTTTATGCCTCCACGTCCCCCCGATTGCCCGCGAGCTTCTACATCTGTCTGTACGGTAATTTCTCTACTGTGCGACAGAGAGTCGCATGTTATGACGCAATCGTTAGCCTATTTTTACAAAAACAACTTCTACGAGGTCATAACGTAAGATACAAGGTAATGGAGCCTTTCTTTAGAAATAAACAATGGACAAATAGAGTCTTTAAACACCTCAGATGTAAAGTTATTCGCTGTCAAAGTGACGCAAAAATGAATTGGAGTCAATAGGATGCTAACAGCAGGTGAAGGCTGAGGCGCAAGTGATTCCTTTCTAGCAGGTGAAGGCTTGTTAGCCAATGGCGGCCCCCGGGGAGACTTCAGTTTCCGGCTGGTGGATTACCCCCTTGGACCAGTGGTTGATATCTCAAACATAACAATAGCGCGTTAAATAATACGATCGCATTATGATTCATTACAAAAATAGAACCGAATGTCATGGCTTTACTCAGGGTTCTCAAGTCTCATGCATTGGCCGTGAGACACACGCAATTCAACCAGTTCACACGCTCACACGCCACACCATGTATTTCTCACTCTGAAAAGGCAATGCCAACCAAGTTGTCCTGCAAGCTTTATGTTGTATACGAGGCGCAGGCACACAAAGTGAAGTTTCCTGCCGCCAGCGCGTCCGTATCTCGGCCAGATTGCGTTCGTTACTAGGCAACATAGATGCGCGAACCCACGGAAGTTGACGGAACGTTCTCGGCCTTCGCGCGAACGTACGCACACACATTCTCGGCCACCGTACGTTCGTTACTACCAACAATATCGCGTGAACAAACACACGTCGTGATGGAGAAGGTAAGTTGGAAGAAAGCTCGTCTAACTTTTTTAGGCTAGAACATTTAATATATAGCCAATCGTATACATTATTATTGATGCAGTCAAAAACTCTACAACTACTTAGCAACCAAGCCAGAAACTTTTGCTAAGGGAAATGTTAGTGGGTATGGGAAGGAATGAAGTTTATTGAAGAATAGAATTTTATTTTAAATCATATATTATACTGTATTAATAGTCTTTCTAGTTACATTAAGGCTACATGTATTAAGGCAGAGTGCTCTGGGTAATATTTTATATCCTGTCAAAACATACATTTTAATCATTGCCATTGCATTTGTATTTTTCAAAGATGTCAGGGAAAAATGCAAAAAGATTTGTTTTTTCAAACTGTTTGGAGCAATTTGTTATATTTTAGTAATTTTGAAATATAACATTAAAGAGTATATTTGATGTGATGAATTGCTCTGTCATTTATCAGATTTACCAATTGTTATAATTTTAATTTGTGCTGGTTAATTATGAACAATGGGTAAAATTGGGGGGCGGGCCTCCACTGGGGCTCCTCCCCTTGGGCTCCTCCCCTAACCACATGTGATCTCACTCCAAGCTTTTGATAAAACTTGAGAACCCTGCTTTACTGACTCATAAACGTAGTTTGAATATTGAAACCTATACATTTTTCTTAAACTCATTTAGATTTTATTTTTGTGTTAAAATTGAACATCATGTATTATTATGTACAACTGTATTCATCATTTACATAACCATGACATCTATTCTAATGCCCAGGTGGCATATACAATTATAGAACTGTAAAAGCAGGCTGTGTAGTTCACATGGACATAAGATTTGGGGAAATAAAATAAATCCTGTTCTCGATGCTAAAGACTGTAAGTTTTTTTAATGATATTTGTGATATTTTTCTAATAAAGGGACTGATGAGATGACCTTTATGTTTATTCAGCTCCGAATGGGATAAGGCTTTCACAGGCATGAGGAACGCATCTGCTCAAGGCTTTGAGTAAGTGTAAAGTGTGACGATCTGTCCCAAAAATACCTCTCAATGTGCCCTCGCGGACTCGCGCTAAGGGCCCTATAGGTCTGCACTACATGACGTCACCGAAGTGTGGACTCTGAGGAAGTCCACAAGTCCGGAGTGTGCTATTTGGGACAGGGCCTTCATATCTTCAGGCACCTATATTTCCCATAATGCAATACGATTGTGACATAACCACAGATCTCGTCTAATCACAACCACAACAAACAACTGAAATATATATATACGTCATCGTAGGCTCGTAGACTCGGCGAGCACGCGCAAATTAAGTCCACGAGACCAAAAGTCCGCATGAAGTGTGCCATTTGGGACAGGGCCGAAGTAGACTCCAGTGAAATTCTAATGGAACTGCAACCAAGATGATACAATGGGGCTAATAGGAAGTGCCAAGGCTCTCCGTAGTCGGGCTCTGGTTCTGCGCAGATTTTGCTCATCTCAAACAATGCAAACGTAAGCAATGACATACATCCGAGTGAACGAGACGGAGGGAAGTTAGAAGGTGAAGGGCATAGGTGGTGAAGGGCATGTCAATTTTGAACTGGAACGCAGCCATAAACCGTGACACACTTACTTCCTGTCGCGTGCACGCGCTCTTTGTGACCAAGACAAGGAACAAGTCAAGTAGTCTATAGTCAACAGACATGGAGGAGATGGTTGTTAACTGAGACACAGTCACTTGTCTCCATCTGCTGTATTACTAATGTAACATAAAGGGACACTGGCTGAACAAAATAATAATAATAATAACAATTATAATTAAAAAAACAACAAACAATTTGCTGAGCAAATTTTGCTCTATTATTGTACTTTCTCAAAATAGGGGTGATAGCCACACCCTAACGCGGGGCTAGTTGTAACACACTTATTTTAAATAATTCCACTTCCACACGTTATCATGACGAAACTGTATTTATTGTATGTATTACTAGTTGCCATATCATAGAGTAAAAGAAAATGCACCAAAATTCAGAAATCTTTGGAAGATAACACTGAACATTTACCAGCAGCACTGAACCAGCAGAAGACATTAGCCGGGATTAAATTTCAGTTGTGCATGTTCTAACACTGAGCGTTACAATGAGCCCCTATTAGAACTATGTTATTCTATAATTTTATGAATTCTACTGAGAAACCATGAGTAAAGGGTGAATAAAGACTGAGGGTCAGTGTTCAGAAATTATTAATTATTATTAGGCTATGTTTTGAATGTTGTGTAGCTGTAATTTGTGGTGTGTTTGCTGTCAAACTAAAAAGTTTATTTTTATTTTTAATTATTAAAAAATGTCATTATGTTATATGAAAAGTTAATGGTTGTATTGTATTGAGAACATGTTTTATTTTGTCTCGTTTATTTTTTGATAATCAGATAGCATTTTAAGCTGTGCTCCACCTATGGGGCATATGTTGTCACATTTCGCTTCCATTCTTTCAGGGTAAATCAGGAAAAAAGTATATGGTGTAAATACTCTAAACCCTAAGGAAGTTAACACAAACTTAGACAGTCAACTGCAGCTAAAAAAAATATAGCCTTATGTTGGCAATCTCCACACAATTTAGCTTGGTCATTCTGGATTATTTCCTGGACATTGTGATCATGAAGGATCAGTGGCAAGGACACAGGGCCAATACAAAAAACTGTTCAGCATGGTTAAAGGTCATTTCTAAAATGAAGAACTTGCTGTAAAAAAGACATGTTTAAATGTCTAAATACTCTACATGTATTGTGGAATTGTATTTATTTATATGTTATAAATAGTTTATGATTGTATGTGATTTAGAGGGAGTGTGGAGGGAGAGAAGGGTGGTTTAAACGGTGGTTGTGATATTTTTGTTTCCTCAGTCCACTTTTATTAACTTATTTTATTTTTTGTCACTGTTATGAAAGCTGCTTTTGTCATCTAAAATTTCATAATAAAAGTCCCAAAAACAAAAAAGACAGAGGTCATTACACACAAACACAAGACCATCATTCAATGTGAGAAAAACTGACTCATAACCCGTAATATCTATTGTTGAATCTGCAGCAAATTTCTGTCATAACAATCCTTGCCATTTTGGGGGATTTCCGCCTGGATTTGGCCTACCCATATTAAAAAGCTTCCCATTCCCACATACTTTGGCCTAAATACACAGTTTTGGTGTCATTTTACAGTAAACCCTTTGCACTTTCATAAAACAGTGCTAAAAGTGATAAACATTTAAGTGTATGTTGTCTGAGCTTTAATGAACACACAAAAAAAAAGAGGCGCTTTTTTATTTTTTTATTTTAAATTCATTTTTGAAAGTTTATAACTCAGGCCCTGTGGGCTCTAGCTACCTGCAGACAAGTATGGCTATTTCCTCTAGATGACAGCAAACACTGGAAAAAAGTATTTTTTTCTCTATAATAAAAAATGAAAAAGATATTCAAATAGATCTGAAGGGAGGAATATTACCTTTTTTTTTATGTAATTTCCACCTACCCAAATCCAAACTCTGCTCATAGCCACCCAGTGGTCCATATGCAATATTCCAGTGTAATTTGACAGAAAACCCTTTGAAATTATATAAAACACTGCTGAATGTGATAAATAGTATAGTATATGTTGTCTGTGCTATAGTAAACAAAAAGAAAAAAATAGGCGCTTTATGATTTTGATCATTTTATTCTTTCAGAAGATACAAGACTTATCATTTTGACACATTATTTGCCTAAAATCTCAATCTGTGGTCTATTACAATCTAGAACAGGATCTTCATCCCAAGGTTATTATAGTTTTGCTTTTTTAAATTAGTTTTATTTTTATATCGTTTTCAAATTTGCTTTAAATTTCAGTTTAGTTTTACTTAGTTTTATTAATGGTTTTGTTAGTTTCGTTCAGTTTTTATTTTGCAAAAACATTTCTATTTAGTTTTTATTTTATTTAGTTTCAGTTTTAGTTTTAGTAATTATAGTATTTAGTAAGTTAGTAACACTTCCAGTCTAGACCAAAGCGAGCACACTCACGTCTTCAAACAACACGAGCGCTGTCTTGCTCTTTATTTGTCACATACCAGTTATAGTTCATACAACGAGCAGTGACTCACTGTGTAATAAAAACATACCCTAAATATTATTTAAAAGGTGCAACAATTTAATTTTTTTTTAAATACTTGCAAAAATAACCATGCTTGTGTCATTGTAAATAATTCCGCCCCTCCCTCACTTCCGGTTCTGGCGCTGGGGTTCTGGCACTGGGGTTCTGAAACTGGTGGTGCTGCGGGTCTGCAGCTGGATATATCTCCATCGAGCCCTGTTTTAGCTCCGCCCAAAAAATCCGGAAAATAGCAATGGTGAAAAACTGTTTAACGGTCTAACTCCACATTTCAGTACTTCACAGTTCACAGTCTTTGTAATATGTTTTAGCAATACATTTGTAACATTTATAATGTGTTTAGAATTTTTTTGTAGAATTGCCTTTACAGGGACTTTAAGTTTTATCAAAAGCTTGGAGTGAGATCACATGCGGTTAGGGGAGGAGCCCTAGTGGAGCCCCGCCCCCAATTTTACCCATTATTTATAATTAACCAGCACAAATTAAAATTATAACAATTGGTAAATCTGATAAATGACAGAGCAATTAATCACATCAAATATACTCTTTAATGTTATATTTCAAAATTACAAATATACAAAAATATAACAAATTGCTCCAAACAGTTTGGAAAAACAAATCTTTTTGCATTTTGAATGTGTCTAGTCGAAATGGTATAATGATTTATTGTGTGGTGGGACATTGTGAACAAATGGACACATTAGAGTACGTGTGTGTGTGTACACAAGAGTACACACTCCAGCTTATGAAATGTGTTTTGTGTTGTCTGCTTTAATACATGTAGCCTTAATGTAACTAGAAAGACTATTAATACAGTATAATATATCATTTAAAATAAAATGAAGAAATACATCTTCATTCCTTCCCATACCCACTAACATTTCCCTTTGTTTCAGATAACGTAAGCTAGCCAAACTGAGCCAAAGCTTCTGGCTTGGTTGCAAAGTAGTTGTAGAGTTTTTGACTGCATCAATAATAATGTATACAATGGGCTATATATTAAATGTTCTAGCCTAAAAATGTTAGACGAGCTTTCTTCCAACTTAACTTCTACATCACGACGTGTGTTCACGCGATGTTGTTGGTTACCTAGTAACGAACGTACGGTGGCCGAGAATGTTCCGTCAACTTGCGTATGTTCGCGCATCTATGTTGTCTAGTAACGAACGCAATCTGGCCGAGATACATGCACTGCTGGCGGCAGGAAACTTCACTTTGTGTGTCTGCGCCTCTTACAATGTTATATATAAAGCTTACAGGACAACTTGGTTGGCATCGCCTTTTCAGCGTGAGAAATACACGGTGTGGCGTGTGAGCGTGTGAACTGATTGAATTGCGTGTGTCTCACGGCCAATGCGTGAGACTTGAGAACCCTGTAACACATCTTGCGTTTTTTCAACCGCCATCGTCCTGTCAATCATCTCGCTGTCTCACTCTCGCGGCTATGATTAGTTACATTTTAATTTACTATCATCGGTACCCACCACCACCATCAGCAGTTTTGCATTACAGTATTTGCAATGACCACCCCTTGTCCAAAACTGAGCGTATATTGTCTAAAAGAAGAGTTATTATGACTGCTGCGTATTTACACTTGACAGAACATTGGTCTGTGCTTCACCCGCTCTGCGCGGTCTAGTGCAGCACTACACAGATTTAACTCTGCACAGCTAAATAAAACCTGCTGGGTGCAGATTAATATTTAATATTTCTGAAATAAATATTTCTGTGAAACGCGTTAAGTTGCACAGCCCTGTACAGTTTAAGAAGCGGTAGGCAGAGCCATATAGGACTATTATTTTGTTGAAAAAATCTGGGAAATTACTGATGACGTCACAGGCTCAGATTTGCTTGACCAATCGGCTGAAAGGGGCATCTCATGACCGCCCACATGTGCAAAACGGATTTTGAAGTCAATTATCCGTTTTTGACCCGTTAACCAAAAAACTAAAATTATCAAGCCGAAATCTCCTTTTTTCGTTTTTTATAAAAAACGAATAAAGGCGCGTTTTCTCGTTTTTGCTTATTTCATTTCAAATTGGAAATGAAATGGACGGAAGATACCCTGATTCCAATGCATATTTAAGCTAATATTTCATTGTATCATAAAAACGAAAGTGATGGTATTCTTTGTAAAGTTTAGATTTTAAACTTTCAAATGATACCATGAATGATACCATACCTTATAGGGAAGTCTATAAAAAGAACGTAGGAACATCATAACGAAGTTTTTTTATCCCGGATACGGGATGGTGGAGTTTATGTGGTTAGACCATTTAGAATGAATCCACTGACTTTGATTTGGCAGACAAATCAAATATCAATACTATTTGAAAATCACATCACTGCTTCATTTTAAAAACAAATAATAAAATTTTATGCCAGACATTTCAAGAATTTTATAATAAGATATATAATATTGAGACCTCTTTTACTGCTCTTTTACCAAAAAAAAGGGTATTCATTTGGCAGTCACTTTTACTCGTTACAAAAACACTTTCTTTAGAGAAAACTGGGGTCATGTATCGCACTCAAAGGTACAATGAGAGTTCATGACTCTATTAATGAAGTTTAAACCAATAAACCTGCAAACAATAACAATCAGGTTTAGCTACTGCGCCACGCTCCGCTTAAAAAATATTTTTATACTGTAAGTGCCTCCCACTGGCACAACAATGGTGTCTAATGGAGTGGCGGAAGGTTTCCTGTCTTTCTGTCTTTTCTGTGCTTAACTGTGAACTCTAAACTGCTTTAAATTAAGTTAATTGCAATTAAATTACTATCTGAATCCAATTTATAAAGGCATCGAATTTAAGGTGAAAAGCAAATATACTATGTTTCATTTATATAATTTATCTCAATGTTGGATTATCTTAGTGAATTCATTCGGATTTCCAATGTCCCTTAGAGTCATACTGTACATCCGAACCGTGTATGTGGATCTTACAGTCACAAACTTGCCAGTCTTGGTCATTTAACAGAAATAATATTCAGAGTTTTGATATGATCGGGTCCTGGTCTGTCGTAATACACACAATTCTACCATTATATTTAACATTACAACATAACTGAACATGAAAAATCAACTGGTAGGCTATATCAGTGAGAGAGCAACTCACAATAACACTAAAAAAACACAAAATAACACATGGAAAGAATATGTGAATGAAGGTGTGTTTCTGGCTGATTTGTTGGTAATGTATTTTTTATTCTGCAAACCATGTCCGGCCGCAGCGGAGTTCTCCATACAAGAGAGGGTGCAAAGAGCTAGCCTTTTTGAACGAGCAACTCATGATAGAGGAGCATCAGGATCAATGGCTGATGCACGCTCCCTTAAACTGAGAATAATCAGAATATAAACGGAATATTATCCTGTTGAAGTCCATGATGGACCTTGCTGTTCTGATGGAAGAAGGCCAAGGGCTTCAGACCCTGAAGCTGATACCCAGATGCAAATTCTGGCAACTTTAAGGGATTTGGTTGGCAAGATGGATCATTTTAGGCCCCAGAAAATGGGGTTAAACACACAAAGTTCCATCTTTTGCCTCTGAAGAAAATATCAAATCAGGGGAAGAGGTAACATTCCTGGAGAGGCAACTAGGCAGTTATATCGAGGCTGTCAGCACCCTTGTCTTCCTCATTTTAGTCGACCAGGACCATGGGAGTTCGACGGAAGACAACTTTACTTCATTTTTGAAAGTAAACATCTTTAAAGATATATCCACAACTTTCCCGAACTTTGACCTTTCCATGAATCGCTATGGTAACGTAGAATGCTTAGAACAAGCCGGTATCAAACTTCCTGTTTACATTAGCCTGTAGCTGCTCTGCCCTACAAAGCAAAAAGGCAGTAACTGCATGTTTGGTCAAAAATGAGTTATTATCATTTTCATGACATTCAAGGCATCCTTTGTTATGTGACAAAACATCTTATCTCAAATGTGTGTCGTTTTGGAGAAAAATGGTAGTCGTTTGTACAGTAACTGCAAAAAGCTCTAGTGAAACAAAGCAAGAGTACAGTAACATCCATTACTGTATTCTTGTTATGTTTTACCTAACAAAAAAGAACCGTGTTGCTGCGCAGTGTAGTTACTGTTGCCATGGTGAACACACAGCTGATTTCGCGGCATCCTCACGGGACGATTTTAACATTTGTGATTTCACCCTTCTAACTTCCCCGAATTGTTCCTCTACCAAACTACCCCCTCCCCAGAATGAAAAAAATATTCTAGAAAGAAAAAAAAGGTGCAAGAGCTCCATGTAGTAACTTTAGCGGTTACTATGATTTTCGCGACATAGCAGTTCAGTAGACTTGAAATTAAATCGTGATAGGCTACTGTGTGAATATTAAACCGCAATGATAGTAGGCCTACTATTTAAATACAAATCCTACATGTTCTGTGAATAACACACACACGCGCGCGCTGAAGCACGTGTGACGCTCGAGCTGTTTTTTGCCTATATGAGGACACGACTGCATGAACTTACTCTCCAGACTCTAGATCCGCTCTTAAAGTCACTTTGTAAGCATTTAACCGCTACATTTGAGAAAAAATATCGTCATGTCAAACACAGAAACTCAAATGTCTTCACGGCAACCCGTCAAAATAAAAGTTCGGTTTAACATGACAGAAATATATTACTGTTGTACAGTAGAATTTAGAAACGTCTCAATGTAATAATAATACTAACACTAATACAAATAAATTAAGATTAAAACGTAATTTTTGTTCAATGTTTTAATTTTAACATTAAAGCTCATTGTGCAGCATGTTGTTTGACCAAAAATGTTTATTTAATTTCATATGATTAAAGGAAATGTAATTAATAATATATTCGAATTTTTATATATTTTATTTTTAATATTCATAGAATATTTTCAAAATATTGTATAAGTTTATTAATAGTTTGTAATAAAAGTTTCATGATTTCAATTAATTAGACATGATTTTTGATTAATAAAAATTTACACCACGTATCCGTAACACACCCGCTCCGCAACACTAGTTTCGCAACACAAAAAAGTAATCCAAATGGTTCCAATTATTTCAAATACAGTGTATCTAACACACCCAGAGCCCAAGTTGTGGCAAAATAGTTTTTGGAGAATCTGTAGTTACTGGCTTTTTCCTTGGTATGGTACCACGTTTTTAGTAAGTAATACAAAGCAAGAATACAGTAACTGCAAAATAGGGGTAAAATATCAAATTAAATATGAGGATTGATATGTACAAAGAATAAGCTAATATAAAGTAACAAAACAGCCACATGTCCAATAATCTACCTACAACTACTTAGGCTGGATGACAGGATAACTTTAAAGTCATTTTTCTCTGTTCTGCACTCTGCGTAGTTACTGCCTTTTTGCTTTGTAGGGCAGTGCTGCTATCAGCTAAACGCTATTAGTATTTAGGAGTAGAAGTGCTATACTCTTACAACAACGCCGCTGGCAAAATGAGCACATCTCACAGATGGTCCCATGGACCTGACTATCTTACGAGAACTGGCGATAGAACAGTTAAAGTGCCCCATCCGTCTACCTTAACGGAATGGGTAGACGATATGAAATTGTGGCCAGACGTTAGCTATGTGGATATCGTTAACTATTTCGTGCTTAGTGAGGGTGTTGATGGTGAGACACTACGAAATTATAAGAGCACAGAGGCTTACAACTATCTACACAGCAACAAAATTGGAAAAATACTGTGTACAAAATACGACGAGTTCATCTTCCTTAAGGCTGAGGTCGAGCCGAGTCAGAGCATCAACAAGCCCAAACAACTTGCTTGGATAATGACGAGGCCGATTGGTATAATCGAAACAGTCGGCTGTTCATGCATTGCAGGTCTAGGAAAATCTTGTAGCTATGCAGCAGCTGTCATTTGGAAGGTAGGTATAGGCTGTTAGAGCGATCTTGCTACACATTAAATCTGTAAATTATTGAAAACAATAAAGAATACCCCTTACAAAAACAGCTTAACTGCAGTTTTTATTCTAAGTAAAGTGCAGGACAATGTCTGTGTTCGAAATATTGAATTTATGCAGTAGCCTACTGTGTGTGCAATGCCGTTAATGTACAAAAATGTCATCAACATTATGTTATGGCTGATTCAGGTCCAGAATGCAGTGGTTAGTGGAAAGACAGGGCTTGCATGTACTGACACACAGCGGAGATGGAATGAAGGAACATCCAAGAACCTTCAGCCCAAGCGTCTGAGCCAGATTCATGTTTATGTTGGAAACAGATCCCGTTCATAAAGTCCTTCAGTTTTCGCGTGTTGTTTGTGCACCCGACAACGGCACACGTTGAGCCACAAGGAGCCATTGCGTAGTCTGTCACATTTAATATTTATAAGTAATCAGTTTTCCTCCTTTTGTTTGTGCCGCGAGTAGTGTCCCTTGTTTGGTAGCTTCATTGCTGTCGTCTGTCTCCCTGCTAAGGCTAAACCGGAACTTAGATACCGGCAACAGGAAGTATCGTGTGTCATGGCGACGCCCAATAAGACTCGCAGGAAAGTTGTGAATATGATGTCTTATAATATACATTATACTATATCTTATAATATATATATAACCCCAGTGGGTGGGGTTGTTACACCAATTTGAGTTGGGAGAATGAAGGGACATGTTTTTAAATTGACCAAATTAAAGAGGCTAAATGCGTTTTTCTGAAATTTAAACTCGCGACTGACACTTGTGGCCAAAAAACAGAACTGCTCTTCCTTTCTGCTCGCTCTCGTACGTGCACAGTTCACAAGTCATCTGCTCCAAGGAGGTCAACATTATGTTTACAGAGGTAAGAACAGTCAAATACATATATTGTTTGAGATAAGTGCTGGCAAGCGGTGGTGGCAGAGTGATCTGAAACGTTTAACATGAACGCGCTTGACGTCACATCCGCCGACAGCGCGGGAAAAATCCGACCCGACAGAAAATAGGAAAAATAGGATACAGGCTTATAGGTGCACCCACTGTGAGCGGACAAGGTGTCAGTATGCTCAACAGGAGATGTTTGAGTCATAAATGGTAAAATAAAAAGGCTATTGTTACGTTTATTTTGGGGAAAAAGTTATATATAGTCCCTTTAAGTTTGTTGATGTATATTTTACGCTCTATGGCAGGCAGGGTGGACATATAATTACTTGACATGTTTAATCTTAGTGATTTCTTAAGTTATTCACGACTGCCGGCTGTGTGCGGATGTGGTTTTGTGATGCTATTTTGTATTGAAGTCTATGGGAAGTCTAGTTTATTTTACCCTAAAAAGGGATTTATGGAAAGTTTGAGCTACTTACCAACAGTAACATGGAATGTCTTGTGTAATATCATACTGCTGGTGGTGACTTCATAGTTTCCAGACTGATCGTTTCGGATGTTACTGATGGTGATGTCTCCAGTTGTACCATTCCGATAAATGTTTCTCCATTCCTTGACAACAGGGCCGTTTAAGCGTGGAATGGGGATGACTTGATCTTCAAACTTCCACACTATCAGATCATCTCCCTGTATATCAGTAACACCAGTGCGTAGAGTAACATTATTCCCCTCCACCACTGACACTGACACCACATTATCTGTCATACAAACATAGAGAACAAACAGGAACAGTGTAAAACAGAGATTATTCTTATAATGCTGTAAGTTGAATACAATAAGGTCTAGAAGTCTGAGATCACACTGAAAATCTGACTATATAATCAACTGAATTTATTTTAAATAATTGATTCATGCATTTATATATAAGTTTTGAAATAATTCATAATACATATTAATTGTCAGAATATATTGCCCACATGTATAATATACATAACATATATTATAATAATATTTCATATAAAATGGTAAATTTGAGTTAAAAAAAAATCTAAAAGTTTCTCTTCCTCCAGGGGGCGCTTCACGGCTCATAATTATTGAGACACATTCAAATATGAGAATGCTATTAATCTTAGTGGAGACATTTGCACACTAATAGATTAAACATTCTGGAAAAATATTAATTCCTAGGATTGGCACCTGATTGAGACACTGCAAAAATAATGTGTTTTATGATGTAAAATGCATTCAGATTATGCACTATATTTCGAAAGTAAGTAATGTAACATGAGCATCATTGCTCATTTGATAAAGATGCTCTTAGGATCAAGCAATTTTGGTGCCATAAAATAATCCCCAAACAGCTGTAAATATCAAACAAAAATATTATATATAATTTAACGTGATTTTTTGACTGTTTGTAAACTACATTGGCAAAAGAGATGAACCAGTCAAAAATTATTTGCGAGCGGACACAAAGTTTCTCGGAAGAAAAACATGGTATTTCCAAATCCAGATCATTCTGATCCAGATTAGACTTTTTGAAAATATTTTTCAATGCTTTTGCGTTCTTTCAGAAAATTTTTGCTTAGCATCACCTGAGAAACTGTGTTCGATCACAAATAACCTTTGACTGGTTCATCTCTTATATAGTGCCAATGTAGCTCCAATACAAACAGTAAGTAGGTATTTTTTTCCTTAAAAAATAGGTAATTTATCTCTTGGTTTTATTAGTGAGACCCTGAACCCCATACAAACCTGAACCACAATTATCTTAAAATATACACACTATTTTTTATTATCACCTTATTTTTCAATGAAAATGACAAAAACCATGATTCTTTTTTTATATATTTCACTTTTTACACATTACACCTCTGCTTATTCCACATCATCTAAACTGTTCTCAGAGATTCTAGATTTGAATCCGGTTATCAGATTGTAAGACTTGACTCACCATGGACAGTAACACTGAATATTTTGGATGTCTCAGTTGTGCTCATGATCTGTAGTTTATAGAGTCCAGCATGTTCAGCTATGTCTGTGATGGTCAGAGATCCAGTCTGCTTGTCCAGAATCAGTTTGCATTTGAATCCCTCATTATCCCCCCCCAGATTTAGTGAGGTCCGTGTACGTTTTGATAGTTTGTTTTCCAATTTGAAACGAAATAAGCAGAAACGAGAAAACGGGCCTTTATTCGTTTTTTCGTTTTTTCAAAAAAACGAAAAAACGAGATTTCGGCTTGATTTTTCGTTTTTTAGTTCACAGGCAAAAAACGAATAAATGACTTCAAAATTTGTTTTGCACATGTGGGCGGTCATGAGACGCCCCTTTCAGCCGATTGGTCAAGCAAATCTGAGCCTGTGACGTCATCAGTAATTCCCCAAGTCTTTTCAACAAAATAATAGTCCTATGGCTCTGCGTACCGCTTCTTAAACTGTACAGGGCTGTGCAACCTAACGCGTTTCACAGGAATATTTATTTCAGAAATATTAAATATTAATCTGCACCCAGCAGGTTTTATTTAGCTGTGCAAAGTTAAATCTGTGTAGTGCTGCACTAGACCGCGCAGAGCGGGTGAAGCACAGACCAATGTTCTGTCAAGTGTAAATACGCAGCAGTCATAATAACTCTTCTTGACAATACACTCAGTTTTGGACAAGGGGTGGTCATTGCAAATACTGTAATGCAAAACTGCTGATGGTGGTGGTGGGTAGGCTACCTACCGATGATAGTAAATTAAAATGTAACTAATCATAGCCGCGAGAGTGAGACAGCGAGATGATTGACAGGACGATAGCGGAGGAAAAAACTCAAGATAGCCTAACATGTGTTAGTAAAAAAATATTTATTTGTTTAATATAAGTGAGTTTGTATTTGAAGACAACAACAACAAAGAAACAATCAAATAACAGCGTGAACCACAAACTGAGCTGTGCGTTCATTTTAAAGGGACATTTCCAAATATCTTTTATTTATTTGTTATGATCAGTGTTGGGCAAGTTACTTTAAAAAAGTAATTACTTACAGTTACTAGTCACTACTTCCAAAAAGTAACTAAATTAGTTACTCAGTTACAAATTATAAAAGTAACAAGTTAATTCAGAAAGTAACTTATGACTGCTGCGTATTTACCATAGACTGTAAAAAAGGTATTTACACTTGACAGAACATTGGTCTGTGCTTCACCCGCTCTGTCTAGTGCAGCACTACACAGATTTAACTTTGCACAGCTAAATAAAACCGGCTGGGTGTAGATTCATATTTAATATTTCTGAAATAAATATTTCTGTGAAACGCGTTAAGTTGCACAGCCCTGTGCAGTTTAAGAAGCAGTACGCAGAGCCATAGGACTATTATTTTGTTGAAAAGACTTGGGGAATTACTGATGACGTCACAGGCTCAGATTTGCTTGACCAATCGGCTGAAAGGGGCATCTCATGACCGCCCACATGTGCAAAACAAATTTTGAAGTCATTTATTCGTTTTTTGCCTGTGAACTAAAAAACGAAAAATCAAGCCGAAATCTCGTTTTTTCGTTTTTTTTGAAAAAACGAAAAAACGTATAAAGGCCCGTTTTCTCGTTTCTGCTTATTTCGTTTCAAATTGGGAAACAAACTATCAAAACGTACACGGACCTGGTGAATCCGTGTATCATTCGTTCAGTCGGTTTTTTATCTAATATTGAAAGTAGAAAAATGAGAAAAGTTCCTTTTTCGTTTTTACCAAAAAAACGAAAAACAAGATTTCCGCTTGATTTTTCGTTTTTCGTTCTGGGGTAGAAAAATTAATAAACAGCTGGAATATTCGATTTCCACACGTGGGCGCGAATGAAACGCCCCTTTCCTCTGACTTGTCAGCCGAAGATCAAACTTTTCCGTCATCAGTTGTTCCTCTGTTCCGCACTGCAGAATAAGAGTCCTCCGCTGCTGCAGTTGATGTGCGGATTCTTAACGGGTTTATTGCAACTACATTTCATCTTTTTCTCATCAAACAACCAGACTAATGGCTTGACACAACCCGTACTGGGGAATAGACTAGAAAGAGCTTTCTTCTGTGTAGACCAGGAGTTCTCAAGTGCCAGGGGGTCCGTGAAATAATTTGTAGGATTGTTCCTATTTTCTGTAAAGTCTGTTAAGTGACAGTCACGTATTTATTTATCATGAAGCACGATGTGATTTATTCATAAGTGACTTTGGTCTATATAATGCATTTTACTTCAAATAATCTAAATATTAACTTTCAAAAGTAGGCGCGTCAAGAAGGCTATTCCCCAGCAAACATTGGTCCGACGGCAACGTCGTGTCCCTGGCCAAAAATAGTTGCGGCCAGGACGTCATAAATCGGTAAAAAATGTAACACAGAACATTTCCTAAAAATGCATTCAGATACATTTGTACATGTCTACAGTTGCATGTATAATTGTTATTTTAACTTTTAGCTCGTGTAGTTATGTTTAGTGTATCGGGTGAGAGGACGTCACCTGGCGACGTCTTTTACACGTGCATTTATAGTCCATCATGACCCTCTATGAAATCCTTGTTAAATATGCAAAAGCTGCGCTTAATCCTCGCATGGTTAATACTGCAATAATTAATGTAGTTGCCCATTAATTTTTTAAGAGGTTGTGAAGAAGACGTCCACTGGCGTCCTTTACACGTCAGGCTGTGTGTGAATAATAACGTCCACTGACGTCTTTTGCACGTCTAGTCTAGCAAGACAGAAAAAAATTATCAGGATTTATAATTCTTTATACGATTTATATACAAATGAATATATATTTACTTTATCTTGTTTTTATAAATTATAATCACAAAATGCACAGTATAGTCAAGTAAGTGATTGCAAAGCCACTGCATTTTAGTCATTATTTTAACCTGTTGTACCTGATGTATTCGTTGTTATTTTTTTATGGAATGTATATACATGTAAAACAGAAATATACCCGGTCACCATTTATGTCTGAGTTGGATGTAATTACCCAAACCCTCTGCCCAAACCATAAACTGTTCTGCCAAGATGTAGTAACAAAAGATCTCGCGATATTACAAAATCATGCGATGGGATTATCTCGCGAGATGTTAACGCGTTCTCCCCATAGATTCTGGAACTTTGAACAAACACGAGGAGAGGAGGGAGTTGTGTCGATATTATTAAAAATCTACTGTTGGGTAAGTACATTTTGTATTAGATTAACGTGCTTGAGTTTTACTTGTGTGACATGAATGAACCGAAAGAAATTATGCCCACATTGTCAACTGAAATTGACTGAGTTTGGCTAAAATTAGCCAGTAGGCAAAAAGTAACTTTGAACGTATACAACAACGGTAACGTTATACCAAGTATATTGTTTAATGATACAGTCATTACTGTAACTTATTAATGTAGCCTTTTGAGAGTTTCTTTCAGAAAGTAAATTATCTGAAATGGAATGAAATGTTTAGCTGGATTTTAACATGTATGTTTTCAGTAACTGCTTTAAAAATAAAAGCAGAACATATTTTATACAATAAAATAAAATTTAATGCATGTTGATTACCTTTTTCTAATGTGTCATTCATGATTCATTCATCTTGTTCCATGTTTTTTTTTTTTATTTAGCTGTAGACCATAAAAATATTTTGAAAATAAGTGCATATCATTTACCTCAAATTTTAATTTAATAATTTTATTTATTTAAATATATATATATTCTCTTCCCTTAGATGCTGTGAAGAGGTGGAGCCCAAATGCTACAGACACTGAAATTGATGCAGCAATGGCAGAACACCTGAAACAGGCTCCATGAACAGCTGGTGGATACAAAAACTGAGCCAAACAATGTGTTTTTAAACGGATAGTTTCCCCAAAAATGAAAATTGTCATAATTTACTCAACCTCATGTTTCAAACCTGTATACCTTTCTTCATTGGATTTTCATTTTTGGGTGAACTATCCCTTTATATAATAATTCAGTATTTTGTAATTGGTATTTTAGTTTGGTTAACAAATGTTAAACATTGAAAAAATATTAAGAGACATTTTGGCTGTTCAAGATCAATAAAATGTGCTAGATCAGAACATGATTCTTTTTTTCTTATGTGCACAAATAATGTGTTCTTGTTTGTGATGTACACGTGATTAAAACGTTTTATTGACGGTCAGGTCTGACTGGACCAATTTTGGACCTTTTTAGAACCTTTGTCAAGATGTGTAAACTTTAAGACTTGATTGCCTTTCACGAAGTTACACAATATGTGTGTGATTATTTTAAATGCAGGCTTATATACACTTCAATTATGCAGCAACACATTTAAACACACAAATGACGACGCATTTAGACGTCCAGGGACGCGCTGAAGAGACGTTGAATTCACGGCCAGAAGAGACGTGGAATTCACGGCCAGATGACGTCAAAGACGTCGGTTCAACTTTCATTTTGGAACTATTTTTCAACCATGACGGGACGTGTCGGACGGACGTCTTTTCAACGGTCATTACACGTCCAAATGTTTGCTGGGTTGTGACACAGAATACCTCAAATTAATAACGAAAACGTTTTTTTTAAGTAATCCATATTAATGTTTCAGGGACATCTGACTGGATAAATGATGAGAAGTTATTAATGTGCACAGTCTGCTGTTGATCGAGTAGGCTATGAGCCACACCCAACCGACCGACAGGAAAGAGAGACAGACACTTTTTTTTTTTTTCGATTTACGTGTGATTTTTATTTTGTATTCCGCTAAAACATAGCCAATATCCATGAGCTTATTGTTGTTGTTGTTGTTGTTGTTGTTATTATTCAAACACAAAAAAAAGTGTACATAAAAAAAATTAAGTGTTTAGCAGAATATTCCCAGCAAACATTGGTCCGACGGCAACGTCGTGTCCCTGGCCAAAAATAGTTGCGGCCAGGACGTCATAAATCGGTAAAAAATTTAACACAGAACATTTCCTAAAAATGCATTCAGATACATCTGTACATGTCTACAGTTGCATGTATAATTGTTATTTTAACTTTTAGCTATGTGTAGTTATGTTTAGTGTATCGGGTGAGAGGACGTCACCTGGCGACGTCTTTTACACGTGCATTTATAGTCCATCATGACCCTCTATGAAATCCTTGTTAAATATGCAAAAGCTGCGCTTAATCCTCGCATGGTTAATACTGCAATAATTAATGTAGTTGCCCATGAAGTTTTTAAGAGGTTGTGAAGAAGACGTCCACTGGCGTCCTTTACACGTCTAGTCAGGCTGTGAATACTATACGTCCACTGGCGTCTTTTGCACGTCTAGTCTAGCAAGACAGAAAAAAATTATCAGGATTTATAATTCTTTATAAAATACACGATTTATATACAAATGAATATATATTTACTTTATCTTGTTTTTATAAATTATAATCACAAAATGCACAGTATAGTCAAGTGATTGCAAAGCCACTGCCTTTTAATCATTATTTTAACCTGTTGTACCTGATGTATTCGTTGTTATTTTTTTATGGAATGTATATACATGTAAAACGGAAATTTAACCGGTCACCATTTATGTCTGAGTTGGATGTAATTACCCAAACCCTCTGCCCAAACTGCCAAGATGTAGTAACAAAAGATCTCGCGATATTACAAAATCCTGCGATGGGATTATCTCGCGAGATGTTAACGCGTTCTCCCCATAGATTCTGGAACTTTGAACAAACACGAGGAGAGGAGGGAGTTGTGTCGATATTATTAAAAATCTACTGTTGGGTAAGTACATTTTGTATTAGATTAACGTGCTTGAGTTTTACTTGTGTGACATGAATGAACAGAAAGAAATTATGCCCACATTGTCAACTGAAATTTACTGAGTTTGGCTAAAATTAGCCAGTAGGCTAAAAGTAACTTTGAACGTATACAACAACGGTAACGTTATACCAAGTATATTGTTTAATGATACAGTCATTACTGTAACTTATTAATGTAGCCTTTTGAGAGTTTCTTTCAGAAAGTAAATTATCTGAAATTGAATGAAATGTTTAGCTGGATTTTAACATGTATGTTTTCAGTAACTGCTTTAAAAATAAAAGCAGAACATATTTTATACAATATAATAAAATGTAATGCATGTTGATTACCTTTTTCTAATGTGTCATTCATGATTCATTCATCTTGTTCCATGTTTTTTTTTTTTTTATTTAGCTGTAGACCATAAAAATATTTTGAAAATAAGTGCATATCATTTACCTCAAATTTTAATTTAATAATAATTTTATTTATTTATATATATATATTCTCTTCCCTTAGATGCTGTGAAGAGGTGGAGCCCAAATGCTACAGACTCTGAAATTGATGCAGCAATGGCAGAACACCTGAAACACGCTCCAGGGACAGCTGGTGGATACAAAAACTGAGCCAAACAATGTGTTTTTAAACGGATAGTTTCCCCAAAAATGAAAATTGTCATCATTTACTCAACCTCATGTTTCAAACCTGTATACCTTTCTTCATTGAATTTTCATTTTTGGGTGAACTATCCCTTTATATAATAATTCAGTATTTTGTAATTGGTATTTTAGTTTGGTTAACAAATGTTACACATTGAAAAAATATTAAGATACATTTTGGCTGTTCAAGATCAATAAAATGTGCTAAATCAGAACATGATTCTTTTTTTCTTATGTGCACAAATAATGTGTTCTTGTTTGTGATGTACACGTGATTAAAACGTTTTATTGACGGTCAGGTCTGACTAGACCAATTTTGGACCTTTTTAGAACCTTTGTCAAGATGTGTAAACCTCAAGACTTGATTGCCTTTCACTATGTTACACAATATGTGTGTGATTATTTTAAATGCAGGCTTATATACACTTAAATTATGCAGCAACACATTTAAACACACAATTGACGACGCATTTGGACGTCCAGGGACGCGCTGAAGAGACGTTGAATTCACGGCCAGAAGAGACGTGGAATTCACGGCTAGATGACGTCAAAGACGTCGGTTCAACTTTCATTTTGGAACTATTTTTCAACCATGACGGGACGTGTCGGACGGACGTCTTTTCAACGGTCATTACACGTCCAAATGTTTGCTGGGTTAGGCCTACAGGTCGTCGGCGCCCTAGTGTTCACTACCAGACACACACACGCACGAACAAACTTACCCCCAAAAATACCCTTATAATGGCGTTGTCACTTTCACACTATGATTTATTTGAAGTAAAGTTATAACAGTTTTTTTAAGAAACAATGGTGAAAGGTTACAAGCAAATTAGATGACAAGAGCAAATGCGCATTTTCTGTTTCTGAATTAATTAAAACAGTGAATTAAAAGTGTTGAATTAATGAAAATAAATGTGACTCACCGTCCACGAGCAATAAAGCACCAAAAAAGAAGGAAAGGTTCCTCATACTGATGTTGCTTCTGGCCGCATCCAAACGAATCCAGAAGGGATCCAGAAAGGGATAGAGGATATTGATGACTCGTAGCAAACCGGCCAGGTCACGCGATTTATACGAAAGAGTGAGTCACGTCACACTATTTCAAAGCGGTCCAAACTGTCTATTGTCCAACAGATTAGAAATAAAGAAAGCGGTCTCCTCTGCTTTGCTGAGCGTGTCTGCAGTTGTGAGGTCAACATCAGTCCGTCACTGATGATGGTTTGTCTAAAATTAAATGCAAGGCTTTGAAAATATAAAAAATGTTGAATCATTTGAAACTTTAACCTAATAAGACATGACAATACACCAAAAAGTGGTGTCCCACAATAAATTAAGTTACAAGCCATGCTCAGTTTTCTTGAAATATTTTTTTAGGCCTATATTTAGTTGAATACCTTCATTACCAAATAAATAAATAAAATAAAAATAGTCCTGCTATGACTGGCCACTTGTTCAGGGTGTTTCCTCTGCCTACGGCACAAGATGCTGCATAGACCCTAATGTGACCCTATAGGACAAGCGGTATGAATAAATGATGGATGGATGAAGAACAAATAATGCAGAATGTCACAACAAAGTGATGAATCCAATATTAGGCAATTAAATACCAGAATAAAGCAGCGTTTAAACAACCCTAGAACATTAAGGGCCAGTTTGTGTCTGCTGAGACAGATCTACTGTCAAACATCTACAGGATGTGGTCTATGAGAACTCAAAATGACAAAACTAAAGTTCAGTCAATAATTCTGTTTGTGTGGTTATTTTCTCTTCTCATTTCATAAAGTGTAAACTTGAGTCAAGACAGTTCCTCTGTCCATTGAGCTTCTTTTGTGAGGTTTGGAATTGAGAGAGTATCTCTGTTATTCTCGAGATAGTATATAACCTCAGAGAAGAGAAGATGCTGAAAATAAACCAAGAACTGAGACCATCTGCAAACATTAGCTTCAGATCAGAGAACTGATATCAGTTTAAGATTATTTACATCCAATGGGTACAGAATCTTTATCTTAAAACAACTATAAACATGATTACATTTCTCTTTTTGGCTATTAGAACCTAAAGTGATTGAAAAAGTGTGAAATTAGAAGTAAAATGAAGAACTGAAAAAGACCTCACCAACACACACACACAATAGCACATTTTTTTGTGAATTTTCACATGATGTGTGGGTTTGCATATTTAGTAAGGGTGTCTTCTCCATCTATGAATCTCATGGTTTGACTTAATTTCAAAACAGCAAGAAACATGGGATGTTTTACCCTGTAGATTTCCACTTCCAACAGGAGATCATCAGCAGCTTACTTTTTTGGAAAACTAGAATTGTTACACACAGGTTTTCGCTTAATATTTTCTGGCTGTAGGCCTACTCATCAGGGCCGTCAATAAGGGGGGATAAAGGGGAACGTTTTCTGGGGCCCAGCCGCTAGGGGGGCCCATGCAGTCCAGCAATAATTATGTTCATCCTAAATATAACGTAACGTCACAAACATATTGCTTCGCGCCAGTTTGCGGTCAGCAGCAAAGTGACATGAACAGAATAATTATTAGCTATATTGTAGTAGCCTACATTTAGTTGGTATGCCAGGTATGTACTTGAGTACTGTGTTGTCCTCACTGCAGTGTAGCAACTGTAGCTATACAACCAGCTAACTCTGATGCAAAATGACGACAAGTCATAGTGAGCGATTTCTTGCTGTTTACTGTGGCTTCAACATCATCTTACATGACAGAGTGAAAACGGTAACAAAGAAATGAAGTTTGACTGTTTTAACATAAATCTAGTTACAATAAAAATACCTGTATATACATGTAAATAAATATTGTAACTATGTGTAGTCTTTTCTTTTTAAACAGTATTGTAACATTAACTTATTAACATAAAAATGAATTTTGTACTTACAACATTGCCTCTAGTGCTAACAACAAATGGATTACATGTGCTCACATTCTGTCAGCTTCCTTACTTCTGTACAGGAAATAACCTCTAACCCCAAACTCCAGGTCTACATCATATCAAAATAAAAGTCCCTAACATTTTGCCTTAATGGCAACACATTCCCAGCCTGACATCTGGGAGGGCACTACACAATCAAGTTATGTATTAACTAAACAGATGAACATCACTCTCTACTCAGAAGCAAAACAAGTTCTGTCACTGGTCTAAGGTACTTTTTTGAATGTCCTTGATCTGTGGTCTTCAATTCCACCTTACGGACTTTCCCGTCTTTTCCAGGAATAGCCTTTGTGACTATCGCCATAGGCCAGCTGTTGCGGACAACTTGGTTGTCCTTGAGGAGGACGACATCTCCTTCTTGCAGATTTTGGTGAGATTTGGTCCATTTCTTCCGGCCTTGTAAGGTTGACAAGTACACTTGTCTCCAACGGTATCAGAACATGTTGGACAAGGCTTGTACTTGTCTCCACTGCTTGGTTAGGAGGTCTCTGTCCGTAAAGTCTCCTGGAGGAGGTGGAGTGCCGACTTTCTGAGTTAACAGCATAGATGGTGTGAGAATGAATGGATCTTCTGGATCATTTGAAACAGGAACCAGAGGCCTTGCATTCATAATTGCTGCCACCTCTGCCATTAGAGTGCACAAGACTTCATGAGTCAGGCGAGTGCCATGTTCAAGAAGCATTGACTTCAGGATCCTTCGAGCCACTCCAATGAGGCGTTCCCATGCACCACCCATGTGCGAAGCATGAGGTGGGTTAAACACCAAAGAGCATCCTTGTTGGTTTAGGTGCCTCTGCACGGTGGTGTCTGGTTGTTCTGCGCTCATCCCGAGTTCTCTGCAGGCCCCAATGAAATTTGTGCCACAATCTGACCTCAGTTGTTTGGCTGGTCCTCTTATGGCAAAGAAACGCCTTAAGCCATTGACACAGCTTGAGGTGTCCATTGAGGCAATCACCTCATTGTGAACCACCCTGGAGCTCATACAACAGAATAATATGGCCCACCGTTTGCTCTCAGGCTGAACTCCTCTTGTACGTCTGGTAGTGATTTGCCATGGTCCGAAGACATCTAGCCCTACATACGTGAAGGGAGGGCAGGCCTTGAGACGCTCAGGTGGTAAATCCGCCATTAGTTGCTCCTGCATCCGACCTCTGAGTCTACGACAGGTCACGCATTTGTGAAGGGTTAAGTTAATGAGCCTTTTACCTCCCAAGATCCAAAGTCCTGCAGCTCTCACAGCGCCTTCTGTTAAATGGCGACCCTGATGTTTTACTTTGGTATGATGGTGTCTGATGAACAGTAAGGAAACATGGTTGTCTTTTGGGAGAATTACAGGGTTCTTTTGCTTAATCTCTACGTCTGCGTTTTTCAGACGGCCACCAATGCAGATGAGGTCATTCTGCAAGATAGGGTTGAGACGACGTAGACAACTGTTTAGAGGAATTGGCTTGTCTCTTTCTAGAGCTTCAAATTCCTTTCCAAATGCTTTCCTCTGAACGGCTCTAATGATGACTTCTCTGGCCTGGAAAAGCTCATCCGGAGAGCGAGGCAGCTCACATGTATGCCATCCCCTACACTTGTCCATGATGTTAGGGGACTTGAAAGATCTTGCAATGTGAATTAAGAGTGCCACAACTCGCTGGAGTATGTCAAAGGTGGAGAACCTCTCAAAACGCTCTATACTGAGACCTTTCTCGTGCAGCTGGGTGGCATAACTCTTCACATCTTGACGAATCTCAGCATCCAATTCTGGTGAGACTAAGCTGAATGACTGAATAGGCACTGGTTGAATGGAAGGCTTACGCAAAAAGGTAGGTCCGCTGAACCACATTGTTTGTGCGAGACGTGATGCTGGAACAGACCTTGACGCAATATCAGCCGGATTGTCGTCTGTGCGTACGTAGTGCCACTGTTCAGGATTTGTGGTCTGGCGAATACGCTGAACTCGATTGTGGACATATACATAAAACCGTCTGGATTGGTTATGAATGTATTCAAGGACCACTCTGCTATCCGTGTAGAATTTAATGGAATCTAACTTCAAGTCCAGTTCTTCCTGAATCAGTTCGGCCATTTCCACAGCCAAAACCGCAGCACACAGCTCAAGTCTCGGTATGGTTGGCTCTGATTGAGGAGCAAGTTTAGACTTACCCATGACAAATCCAATGTCAACAATGCCTTCTTGGATGGTCTTCAAATAGGCTACAGCCCCAATGGCCATTGTAGAAGCATCACAGAACACACAGAGTTCCATCTGTTCGGCCTTGGTTAGAGAGATGCCTGTGTACATCCTCGATATATGGAAGTGCTTCAACTCTTGAAGTGAGTTTCGCCAAGCCTCCCACTTGCCTAGTTTATCTTCAGGTAATGGAGTGTCCCACTCTGAAGCCTCAGAATTCAGCTCTCTGAGAAAGGCTCTTCCTTGGATTACGACCGGAGCCAAAAAACCCAAGGGATCAAAAATACTGTTCACCATTGAGAGAACTCCTCGGCGGGTAAACGGTTTTGCGTCAGTTGACACAGAGAAGGTGAATGTGTCCCTAGCTACCTCCCACAGGAGGCCTAAGCTGCGTTGGATGTGCGACTCCCTCCCACAGAGGTCTACCTCTTTTCCAGCTGCCACACAGTCCTCACTTGGAAAGGCTGCCAAGACAGCCGGACTATTCGATGCAAACTTGTGAAGCCTGAGTCCTACGCAGCAAGTCAATGGCTTCAGCATCAGTAGGGACAGAACAAAGGCCGTCATCAACATAAAAGTGGCGCTCGACAAAGTTGATGGTGTCTTGTCCATATCTTTGCGCACCCTTTCTGACAGCTCTTCTAAGGCCATAAATTGCCACTGATGGAGACGGGCTGTTCCCAAACACATGGACCTTCATCCTGTAGTCTACAACTTCACTTGCCATATCATTGTTCTTGAACCATAAGAATCTCAAATAGTTCCTATGTTTTTCTTCTACGAGGAAGCAGTAAAACATCTGCTGTATGTCTGCCATAACAGCCACCTTTTCCTTTCGGAACCCCATGAGTACTCCCATAAGGGAGTTGTTAAGATCAGGGCCAGTCAAAAGCACATTATTTAAGGAGATTCCGGAGTGTTGGGCGCTCGAATCAAACACCACCCTGATTTGACCTGGTTTTTGTCGGTGAAACACTGCAAAGCTTGGTAAGTACCAACACTCGTCATCTTCCCTTAGTTCTGGTGCCACCTCAGCATGATCATTTTCCAGCAGTTTGCCCATGAATGTCACATATTGCTGTTCCATCTCTGGCTTTCTCCTCAAGTTGCGTCGAAGTGATTCAAAACGTTTGAGTGCTTGTCTGCGGTTGTTAGGCAAACGTTCTCTAAGCTGTCTGAACGGTAGTGGAGCGACCCAACTGTGTGAATCATTTCTGTAGACTTCTTTGTCCATTATGTTCAAGAAAGTCTCATCCTCAATTGATGGTGCCAGCTTGTTGTCCTGTTCGGTGCGATCGAATACATTTTTACCCAGCCTGTCTTCTTTAGCCCTGCTGGGCCCTAAGACACTCTTCCTGGGCTCTTAGCCATGAGGCTTCTCCCTGACATGCATAACACTTGTGCACGGTTGGAGGAGCGAGGGCCGTTGACAATCAAGCACTGTTGTCCTGTAAATGCTGACACTTGGCTTGTGCGCATTCCCTAGGCAGACCTCTCCAACCATCACCCAACCTAGGTCAAGACGTTGAGCAAAAAGGGCATTGGGAGGGCCATTTACTTGTTCCCTTACCTTGTGCACTCTAATTATATCTCTACCAAGTAGCAGGAGGATCTCCGCAGTAGGGTCCAACTCGGGAATGTGTTCTGCTACCTTGACGAGGTGAGGTTGATGAAGAGCGGCGTTAGGCGTGGGAATTTCAGCTCGGTTGTCAGGTAAGTCGTTACATTCAATAAGCGGGGGAAGAGGGATTGTCACTTTCCCATCAAGTGCTTTGACCATGAAATCTTCAGCCCTTCTGCCAAATGTTTCCTCTGTGCCGGAGCACGTTCTCAGTAAGTAAGGATATGGCTTACTCTGAATGTTGAAAAGGTCAAAGAAACTGGACCTCGCCGATGACTGGTTGCTTTGGTCATCTAAAACGATATATGCCTTGATGGCTTTATCTGGACAGCCCTTGTGATACACCTTTGCTAGGCATATCTTGGAACATGACGTCCCAACTTGACCTGCACCACATACTTCAGTGCAGCTTGAGCTGACGACTTCCCTGCTGTCGTTACCCTCTTCTCCCTCCCCGCCATTCTGTGGCGAGGTATCAGGAGCAGTGATCTTTGGAGGAGGGGCCGGATGCATAGCTGAGACATGCTTGGTGCTGTCACACTCAGAACATTTCACTACTGCAGTGCAGTCCTTCGCCACATGACTATTTGAGCCACAACATTTAAAGCAGAATCCTCTCTCCTTCAGAAAGGCTTTCCTGTCTTGTAGATCTTTGGCTCTAAAGGCTTTGCACTTCTTCAGTGGATGCGGCTTTGCATGTATTGGGCAGCTCTTATTTGGATCACTGGAAGTGCTCGGCTCTGCTGGGGAGACATTGGTCTTATGAACTGCAATGGGGTTCTTGATGCTTTTAAATTGCGGACTTTCAGTCTTTACAGCAGATCCGCTAGCATTTAAAAGGGCAAAACTGGGATCATTCCTTTTCTTTGCCTCATAGCACATGAATCTGGTAAAGAATTCAAATGGTGGAAACCGTCCTCCATTTTCTTCTTTATACTTTGAACCCGCAGAAATCCATTTTTCCTGAAGTCCATAAGGCAGCTTGGCTACTATATAGGTTCAATGCCTCGTGCAGTATCCAGGTAGGACAAACCTGGAAAGTAGCCGTCTTCCTTAGCACACTGCACTTCCATCAGCAGATCTGCTAACTCCCTTAGCTTCAGATTTTCTTTCGCCAAAACCTTGGGGAACTTGTCAAGTCGAGTGAAGAGGGCCTTTTCAACTACCTCTGGCGCTGCATAACATTCCTGTAGACGTTCCCAGGCTTTTCTGAGTGCTATGTCTGGACTTGCGACGTGCACTGAACACAGGCGTTTCACTTGATTGCTGGATTCTTTGCCAAGCCATCGAGTCATTAAGTCTAGCTCTTCAGTAGCAGTGAGACCCAGCCCTTGTGTCGCATTTTTATATGAAGACTGCCAAGCACGATAATTTTCTGGTTTATCATCAAACTCATACAAGCTTGCACTCACCAGGTCACGTCGCGCTAAATATTGCGCAAGATGTTCAGTTGCAGACACGCTCTGATCAGTTTTTAGCTGGGGGTAATAGCATGGAGCAGAAATATTCAAGTCAGTATGAAACTTCTTTGAATCGACTTGAGCATCCTCTCTGTCAACTAAAGTCTGACCATATGACAGTTTGGCTGCCGGTGGAACATAAACATCGTCTAGACCATCCTCTGATAAATTCCCATTTCCTATGTTATTAGCCTGTCGTGGCTCATGTGAAGAAACAGGAACCTGCTGGTATGAAGAGAAGGGATTGTTCGGACTGAAAAGGAGAGTGCCATCTGTAGCAGGCTGAAAAGCCTGAGAGCAAGCATTTATAGCTTCTCGCTTTGGGGAGCTAGTTGGGCCAAAATGAGTTTGGACGTATTCGCTCGTCCGCTCAATTTTATCTTCTCCTGACGAGCCTGTTTCATCCAACAGAATACACTTTGCAATTGAGTCAGCCGATTCCCAAACGGCTGCTTCAGCTTCAGCAGCTGCTGCTTCACGACACATGGCGAGTGTTTCAAGCTCAGTCTCTCTTTTCACCTTCTCCAACTGTGATTCAGCTTCTTTAGCTGCCTTTTCTATTTTAGCTTTAGCCTCTTTTTCTGCATATTCAGCACGTACTTTAGCAGCTGCTGCTTTAGCCCGTGCACGGATCACTGCACTCCTTGATGACGCAGATGAGTGAGAACTTCCACTTGCTACGGAAGACTTAGCACGTTTTCCTTCCATCTTGCCACGATGTTCAACACTAACCTTTCTCTGTCTTTTCACTGCAGTGTAGCAACTGTAGCTATACAACCAGCTAACTCTGATGCAAAATGACGACAAGTCGTAGTGAGCGATTTCTTGCTGTTTACTGTGGCTTCCACATCATCTTACATGATAGAGTGAAAACTGTAACAAAGAAATAAAGTTTGACTTTTTTAACATAAATCTAGTTACAATAAAAATACCTGTATATACATGTAAATAAATATTGTAACTATGTGTAGTCTTTTCTTTTTAAACAGTATTGTAACATTAACTTATTAACATAAAAATGAATTTTGTACTTACGACATTGCCTCTAGTGCTAACAACAAATGGATTACATGTGCTCACATTCTGTCAGCTTCCTTACTTCTGTACAGGAAATAACCTCTAACCCCAAACTCCAGGTCTACATCATATCAAAATAAAAGTCCCTAACATTTTGCCTTAATGGCAACACAATCTTTTACTTCGTTACGTTGGGTGACATTCCTCTCGTTACTTTATTTTAATGCAATATGTGTTGTTAAATGCGTAGTTTATTCCAAGCGCACTGTATCTTTTTTTCTGGGCATGAGCGACGCTCAATTCACAAATGAATCGCTCTTTTGAGTCGATTCTGTTCAAAGACTTCATCAAACAAGTTGGCAGATCTCTCTAAATCGGTTCGCGAATCAGTTTGAATGATCTGTTAAGTTCCTGCACGCACTGAATCGTCTGAAGCGCTTTCAATTCACACTCGACTCAAAGTTATCTAACAGGAAGATTTAAGAACATCACAAGCGTTGGATGAATCGGCCGTGGACCTACAGTCAAGTGAGAGCAAATCTTAAAATGCATCATATTGTTTGCCAGCGTCAGCGATGAAGATCTTTATTAGTTGAACATCATCTTATGCTGTCTGTGAATTAATGATTCCACAGGACGATCCAATCACTTGACCGCAGTTTTTCACTGCATTCAGGTAATACATTTTACAACCAAACAGATTATTACGCCACAATAGCACTACTACAAAGTTTGACATCACCTGTTTTTTGGACATATTAAATGTATGAATTAGTGTACTCATAAATCTTAATTGTTCTGCCCTTGAAATGTTTAAGTACAAAATAAAATTTGCCAGTTCTGCCTGCTTAAACTTTGAATTTCATAACTTGCGGCAATCGATTGGTAAAACACCTTTTTTCGAAGGCTTGATTGTGTTTGTGGGGTGCACTGTAACATGTTCATGCTTCATTTCAGTGGCGGTTCTAGAGGGGGGGCCAGGGGGGCCCGTGCCCCTGTGACAAAAAGCTTGGCCCTTGTGGCCCCCCTAAATGTGGAGTTTGAAATAATTTTTACAAAACTGTTTTTTTGCTATCGTATGCGTATTATTTTTTATTTTTCTATCTTTGTGGATTTGCATTTTCACGTGACAATTCGCATCACATTCGCGGGAATCGCGGCAGAATAACGCCTGTCTCCTGCACGCGAGAGAGGAGAGAAGAAGAAAGTTGGTAAATGTCAGTTCAGTTGTAAGTTCATTCTTTATGTGCGTATGGGGTGTGCGATGTGTATTGTCTATTATGATATTGTAATCATTGTTTTAACTATGTACGAGGCACTGTGAGCTGACATAGCATTTGTCTATCGTCCTTTCACTGCTGTGTGCAGTTCATAGGTAGGCTATATGTCCCCAAATTATTTTTGTCTTATATTTATATCTTATTATGTTCTTATATTAGAATATCGCATCAGCAAGAGTGCCGTTTTCCCGTGCACAATTGCAACTGTGATATTTATGTTATACAACAGTTAAATTAACAACAAGTTAACATTGGGAGTTACTTTTTAGACAAATATTGTCAATATTGTTTGTTTTCCCTTTATTTCGCCGACTAGAATTTCATAATGAAACCGTAGTGAGTCTCAATGCAACACAGCAATGATTTATTGACTGAAATCCGCGTTTTGAACGAATCACTTGCTTCTTTCCCGAATAAAATCAGCCGTTTGAACAAATCGTTTGAATGAATGAATCCCTCTTACAGGGACTTGCCGCCGCCTACTGGCGGTTTTAGTTTCATATTTAAAGTATCCTTTAATTAAAACGTTAAAATTAGAAATAATTGCATTTTTAAATATTGATTTAAAAAAAAATCTCATAGCTTTATTTATGCAATTGTAAATGGAGTGTAAATATATTAATGCCACTTCTGTGTCACCTCTGCACTGCAAAGATGGATTTTGATTGAATTAATTAATTTGACTGGTAACAGTGGTACTGTATAATTATTGCATAATTAAGTATTATTGTATAAATAAGTATAATTACTGTATAATTTGAATGTTAGTATTTGACATAAAAGGTGATGCATAACTCTAAATAAGTTTAGAAAAAATGTCCATATATAGGTGAAAATGCCCCTGGAAATCAATTTAAGGTGGCAAATATTGCCTCTTAATTAAAAAATGTATTTCTGTCACTGCTGTGAACTGACCACTGCATAGAATATGAAAAATATGAATATCTTCGTGAGTCAGCTGTCAACAACAGGCCTAAACCAGCCATGGCACCAGCACAAAAACACAATCAGTAAAATATTATCTAATTATTAACAAAATGTTGAAAATATTGAAATATATTTTTGTCATTATTGCACACCCCTAATGTACGGTATTAATTTTGATTTCTTTAGGTCTTAAAAAGCCTTAAATTTGACTTTAAAAAGTGTGCAGGAACCCTGTAAACGGTTAGACATATCAAGTCAGTTATTTTCAGTAAATGAATTAATAAGCTTCTTGGTCCCCATTGCTTTTGCTCTATAGTTCTCAAAATGAAGAGAAAGAAGGACATCATGTCTATTACAGTTTCTGTGACTAATACTGAATTTGTAATGCAAATGTAAAAATATAATGGAAATGCAAATACATTGTTGAATGATTATAAACACGGTATTTTGCCTGTTAATGCCTGCAGCAGTGCAGAAAATGATATGACAACAATAAGGTCTAAATGTAACTGGCCCCTCTAACAGTACAACTGGCCCCAGCTTGGCCCCCCCAGTTGAAATGGGCTAGAACCGCCACTGCTTCATTTGTAACTTTACAGATGTTGTTTATGCTCAAACAGTAACATTACACACTAACTAAAGTTGAAATCATATTCAACCACCCCTTTAAATGTTTTGAGAACTTATTCGGGTTTACAGTGCAGATCGTTTGTTAACTTTGGTATGTACCAATGTAGCCCCCGGCCCCATCATTAAGTAAGTTTCTCTCAGTTAAATGCATGTTAATCTGTGAGAGAGAGAGAGAATGATATGAGTAGCCTAGCAGATTTGGGGAGGGCCCATTCACTGGACCTTTTCAGGGGACCAGTCATTTCTGTGGGCAGGCCTGCTACTCATGTATGGCTAAAACAATTGTTTCATTTCAATTGGCCAGAACCTAAGGTGAGATTCATTATTTGACCACCAGATGGCCACAACGTACACCGTCTTGAAAAGCTTCGCGTAATGAACCCTTTTACGACAGTCTTCACTTGTCTCGCTTGGAGACAAAAGGGTCTTTCGCACTGGAGGAACATTTTTATAATTCCTATAACTATTGGCCGAAGTACCCGCCTTTTGACATGTGTCACAGGTCGGGGGGGTCAAAGCCAGACTGCACCCACCCCTAAAACCAGGACCACCTCGAGGAACGTGCCAAAGACCAGACAGACAAATAGATAAAAGTTAACAAGTTTTATTGAATAAAATGAAATTAAAAGTCTTAATAAGGCTCCTATGTCCCTCAACAGGTGTGGGAGTCAGACCTCTGACCCCGGTCGAGGTGTAGGATGCTTCACGGCAACTCGTGCCAGACGTCACGGCTACGATGAGGAGATCAGCCGCCGGTCCGACAGGCAGGTGAGTATTCCGGTGAGTAGAACCTCTCAAGGCGGAGAAAGAGACGGGGTCTCGAAGTTCAGAGAATCTTTCCGTGAACAAGGCAGGTGAATATCCAGGTACGTATACCTTCTTGGAACGGGACAGAGTCTCATGATCGAGGATGACTTTCCGCTGAGCAGCCAAGTGGGTATCCAGGTGAGCCGACCTTTTCGGACCGTAGAACAGTCAGGACGGGACCGGTACAAAGCCAATGGCTAGGAGGAGAATCTCCCACCAGTCAGGTGAATATCCAGGTACATATATCTTCTCAGGGTCTCGTGGTCGAGGATGATCCTCGCTAGGCGGCCAGATGAGTATCCAAGTAAGCAAACCTTCTCGAACCGTTGAGCAGTCGAGGCGTGGCCAGCACAGAAAATGATGGCCGGGAGGGGACTCTTCCACCAGACAGGTGAATATCCAGGTACGTATACCTTCTCAAGGAACGGAGCAGGACAGAGTCTCGTGGTCGAGGATGATCTTCGCTGGGCGGACATGTGAGTATCCAAGTAAGTAAACCTTCTCGAACCGTTGAGCAGTCGAGGCGTGGCCAGCACAGAAACTGATGGCCGGGAGGGGACTCTTCCACCAGACAGGTGAGGGGTTCTTCTGCAAAACAGACAAGTAAGTAATTCGAATAACGGGGCAGATGCTCTTCGGTGCAAGATCAAGTTTACGGCTGGAGGGTGTTTTCCTGCGGCAGACAGGGATGTATCCAGTGTGTGTCTCTCCTTCAGGCAGGCATCACACGTTAGCAAAGAAATCCTCTATTAAAAAGACAGAGTCAGTTATGCAAGTATATGCACGATTTTCTTCAATACGGAGACGCGGGCTTACGGCTAGAGTGCATTGCTGCAAAGTCTTGACTGGATCTCCACAATTCACTCACTTTCCATCCTTGGACGTTTTCACTCGTGTTCACACAGTCACTGTTGCACCCTCCATTCAGCCGAATCCTCGCAGCCTTCCCCAGATATCTCCGCAAATCAGCGTCACTGCCAAAGAAAACTATTTCTCCCGGGGGAGTACCACACCCAACTGTCTCTTCCTTCTCCTTTTATGCACTCCATTTGTCTGCATAGCCCTATCGCAGATCCCCGCGTAAATCCTCCACACCTGATGCTGATCTGTCATCAGCCGCCGCTGCCATAGCGACAGATACACAACCGGAACCGGCTCGGTGTTTCAGTAAGGCCGTTCCGGGGGGAACACAATTCCAGCGGGACTTAGTTCCGCTCCACTTCGCCTCGTGACAACATGTTTGCAGTCGCACAGCAGGAATTGGGTATCCAGTTGTAGGCTATCCAGATGCAGACCCGCAGCACCAGCAGCACCAGCTTCAGGCCGGAAGCATGAAGAAGAATACTATGACTATTGTTACAACTTACCCCATGTGTTACAACCTACCCCGGTAGTTGTAACAAAGGAACACCATGTATTTTGCATCAACTCACTAGGTCTGTGATATTCTTGTAGAGGGTTGAATTGGTTCCATTTGTAGTAAACAAATGTGGGTACTTTGTATAAAAGTTTGAGAACTCAAGCTAAAAATTCCCAACTTAACCTTCAATGTATCAGTAAGTTTGAAAGGATTTTGGTATCCTGGCGATTTAAATTCCCTTTTTTTTTTTGAGGGACAGTTAATAATGAAGACAGACAGATAATACTACAAACCCCGAAATATCATTCATTCTGTTTTTTTGGGGTAAGATATAATTTATTAATTTGAGTTGAATTGAAGCAGATCTGCTCAAATCCAAAATAAATCCAAAATAAAAGATGCCATCAGACATTTTAAAGGGATAGTTCACCCAAAAATGAAAATTTGCTTATATAAGCTTCACGCAGATGGGAGTTCTCTTACGAGAGTATCTCTCGTACTGCGTAATATCTTACACTATGGGGAAAACCTCTTTTTCACGAGATATTGAATCCAAAAATTATCCTTAATTTTGAATCAATGTAAAACGCGTTGCGACAGCATGAAGACATAGGCAAGGCGGCTCGCGTGCCTATTCGCTGACCTGTGGCAACAGCAGCAGCCTATCAAGAGAGGCCCTGCGTGACATCATATCCAGAATAGGCGTGGCCTTGGCCTGTAAATATATCTCGACAGGCTGATACAAACTGATTTTCATCTCTTCAGCGAAGCTTTCACGCATCGCTGGATCCGGAGTGAGAAGCCGCGCTGTCTGAGAAAAAGCCTTCTGCGGGACAAGCCTTTGAGCCTGAAGCCGCTGGCCTTCACCTCGCCGCCTTCAGCCGCCGTACCTGCTACGCTTTCTGGCGTCCATATCCTTTTACTGCTAAGAGTGTGTGTTTGCCGCTGCGACTCACACCCTCTCTCTCTCTCTCTCCTTCTAAAAGAGCTGCGTCTTTTTAAAGATGCAAAGATCCTGCGACTCGTGCCGAGCCACACTCAGCGTCGGGGACCACCATGTGATCTGCGTTTCCTGCCCGGGTGAGGATCATGCGGCTCTCGCTCTCGTCGACGGCGGATGCCCTCACTGTGAGCTGATGCCCTCACTGTGAGCTGATGCCCTCACTGTGAGCTGATGCCCTCACTGTGAGCTGATGCCTATGGTGACTCTGAGGACTCGCCTGGCATCCTTCTCAGAGCCCGCACTTCTGCCTGATGTAGCGCCGCGCCGTAAAAGCGCCGTGCTCAGCGCGCCCCCGAGCCTTCTCCTGCCTGCCAAAGCTCGCCGGTTCGCCCGCCAGCTCTCGTCGACGGCGGATGCCCTCACTGTGAGCTGATGCCCTCACTGTGAGCTGATGCCTATGGTGACTCTGAGGACTCGCCTGGCATCCTACTCAGAGCCCGCACTTCTGCCCGCTGTAGCGGAATGCCTTCACATGAGAGACCCGTGTTCGGTCCCAGCTCTCGCAGCAGATAAATTTTTTTGTCTCGCCAGACTTCCACCGAAACTTTTCGCTCGTTCAGTTCCAGAAAATGTGACTGTTCCAGTGTATTCTGCAGTAAACAAGCTGGTACCATGGCCCGCTTGCCCGCACACAAATGCCGTTTCCACGGCGACCCAGAAAAATCATATAAGCAGTGTTTTTTCAGGTATTCCGGCCACAGCCGATGGTGTTATGAGTGTAATAAAAATGCCCACAGCCCAGTGTTCATTTCTACACACAAACACAGCCCGCCACAGTGCAGGGCTCGCACACATGAGATCGACTCATGTCAATTGTGCATTAAATGTAGTGAATGTGCCCACAACCCAGTGCCCACAAACACTACACACTGCATGTACCACGGTTGGTGTTGGTTTTCGTTCTGTAAAACGAAACCAACACGCGGTGTTTAAGTCTCGCCGCGGCCAGACTCCACCGAAACTTCTCGCTCGTTCAGTTCCAAACAATGTGACTGTTCCAGTGTATTTCGCAGTAAACAAGCCGGTACCACAGCCCGCTTGCCTGCACACGAACGCCATTTTTACGACGACACAGAAAAATCTCAAAAAGAGTGTTTTTTCTGGTATTCCGGCCACGGCCGATGGTGTTACGAGTGTTATAAGAATGCCCACGACTCAGTGCCCACTCCTACACACAGACACAGCCCGCCACAGTACAGGGCTCGCACAAATAAAATCGAATCATGTCGATTGTGCATTAAACGTAGTGAATGTGCCCATGACACAGTGCCCACAAACACTACATGATGCATGTCCCACGTTTTCTGTAAAAACGAAACCAACACACATTCAGTCAGCTCAGGCCGACGGTGTTCTCAGTGCAGTGAGTGTTGTCCCGCGCCCAAAGTCCCTCACAGATATGTTAAACCCCACGGGGTTCGCGCCGCTCGCTCTCTCTCCACAAACGGACATAGAAAAGCCGAGCACGGCCAGGCTGCCCGCTGTAATCAGCGCGCCCCCCGCCTCGAACACAGTGTTTACGTTTTCAGCACACCGGAGCTCGTCGGTCGCCACTCCGCCGCAAAATCCTTCCGCCGCGGCTCTATAGTCCCGCTCAAAAGGTTTCAGAAAATGCTGGGCCTCATGGCCTCAGCATCTTTGGTACTCCAGCTGGGTCTGCTTCGCATGCGCCCACCGCAGTTGTGGCTGAAATGGCGAGTTCCACCTCGGGCATGGACCTCTGGTCTGTTTCACCTCAAGGTCGATATAAAATGCGTCTCAGCTCTGGAACCTTGGAAAATAACCGACTGGTATCAGTCCGGTGTGAGTCTGGCAGTCGACAACGCGCTACAGCGCTTCTGTCCCCAGATAAAAGGTCACCACGTCTTGGTCCGGTCGGACAACATGTCAGTGGTGGCATACATAAATCACCAGGGCGGCATCAGGTCCCGAAACCTTTACTGGCTGACGGAACGGCTCCTGGTCTGGGCTCAGCACAACCTGCTTTCACTGAAAGCAGCGCATGTGCCTGGTCACCTGAATCTGGGACCAGACAGACTGTCCAGAAACAATGTCCCAGCAGGAGAAGGGTCGCTGCACCCGCAGACGATCCGACTACTGTGGGAGACATTCGGCAGAGCGCAGGTGGACCTGTTCGCGTCCCAAGAAAACGCTCACTGTCCGAACTTTTTCTCTTAGAGCAGGGATGCGCTGGCCCACGTCTGGCCCCGCTGCCCCCTCTATGCTTTTCCCCCCGCCCCGCTCTGGACGAACCAGAATTGGACTTACAAGCGCTTTCAGTAAGCGCGTCATGTATGGAGTTTGGGCCTAACGACTCAATAGTCGTACTCAAACCAAGGCACGGGTATGTGCCTAAATCCCTCAACACACCGTTCAGGGCCCAGGTTATTTCCCTGTGCGCCCTACCGGTTCATAATGAGGAGGAGGACGCGAGTCTCCTTTGCCCTGTCAGGGCACTGAGAGCTTATGTGTCCCGCTCGTCTGTCTTCAGAAAGACCGAGCAGCTCTTCGTTTTGTTTGGCGGACGCTCCAAGGGACTGGCCGCATCAAAACAGAGCCTATCCAGATGGATAGTCGATGCCATAGCGCTGGCTTACACTTCTAAGGGCCTGCAGTGTCCTTTGGGTGTCAGAGCGCACTCCAGGAGAGGCGTGGCCTCGTCGTGGGCGTGGTCTAGCGGGATTTCCTTGCAAGATATCTGTACGGCGGCAGGCTGGGCCTCGCCGTCTACATTTATAAGGTTTTATAACCTAGAGGTTTCCGCCTTACAGGCCAAGCTTCTGTCGGTCTAGAATTCAGTACTATCTGCCCCGCTGCGCCGGCTCAGAATGCTGACTTTTTGCTTGTGCATCGTTCACTGATCGATAAAACAGCTCCATGGGTGTTGATAACCCGTACTGCTACCCAGTTCAGGCTGAACGTGGTTCACCCTGTCTGCGTGAAACACTGTTAACATAATTAGCTCCTGTAGGATGCTATTTCATGGGGAATGATGCTTACAGCCTCTCTTCTCCGACTCTATGTTGATGATTATGCACTATATGAGCCCCGGGCTACTGCCCTTGGGACTTTGGTGTCGGATTCCAGTACGCACGGCATGTTACAAAAGGACCTTTTCTTTTATGCTCTCGACAAGCCCATGGACTGGTTGCTCAGGAGGGCGTATGATGGCAGTACCTTTGAGGCGATGATGGAGGGTCTTGCTCGCTGGCAGGAGCGAGAGGCCAGGAAGATGGTCCCTGTTCCGGTGGTCCCGAGTCCGGTGGTACCTGTCCCGGTGGTCTCTGTCCTGGTGGTCCCTGTCCTGGTGGTCCCTGTCCAGGTGTCTCCGCCCTGGCCGCCCGAGGGAAAGTCTCCACCCTGGCCGCCAGATGGACTGACATTTCTGCCCTGGCCTCCCGAACTGTCCATTTCCCCTGCCCCACCCTGGTCTGTCCTTCCTGTTCCCCATGTTCCACCTTGGTTTTTCCCTCCCGTCCCTCCCTGGTTTTTCCCTCCCGTCCCTCCCTGGTCTGTCCCTCCCGTCCCTCCCTGGTCTGTCCCTCCCTGGGCTGTTCCTCCCGCCCCTCCCTGGGCTGTTCCTCCCTGGTCTGCCCCTCACGTCCCTAGTGGAGCGTCTGGTAGCCGCTCCTTAAGGAGGGGGTAATGTCACATGCCTGTCCTGTCTCGTGTAGCACATGTGGTGTTTTGTGTTCCTGTCTCTCTCGATCCCACCCTCCTTGTTATCTCATTATTGGTTTCATTTGCCCCACCTGTTGATCCCTCATTACCTGCCTGATTTGTCCCTGTTATAAGTTCCTTGGTGTTTGCAGTCTGTGTCGGATCGTTGTCTTGTATACGTCTCCTGTTTTCCCATGACCCTCCGGTATGTTTGTTTTTGAAGTTGTTGTTTTGTTTTATATTATGTTTTTCCCCCTTTTGGGTTCTTGTTTTACTTTGTTTCTTTTATTAAATAAATCACTATTCTTTTGCAATTGAGTCCTCACCTAGTTTTCTTTAGTTATCACGTAACATATTTCTAGGCCAAGGCCACGCCTATTCTGGTGGGACGTGACGTAAATGGGCGCGAAGCGCCCCCATTGGATATGAAGTCACGCAGGGCCTCTCTCGATAGGCTGCTGCTGTTGCCACAGATCAGCCAATAGGCACGCGAGCCGCCTTGCCTATGTCTGCATGCTGTCGCAACGCGTTTTACATTGATTCAAAATTAAGGATAATATTTGGCTTCAATATCTCGTGGAAAAGAGGTTTTCCCCATAGCGTAAGATATTATGCAGTACTCGTTCCCTCTCTAGAGAGAACCGAGGTTAGCATTATTGCTATTGCAAGGTAAGTGAATTTAATATTTTGTTAAAATTCATCATCCTTTAACGTTTATTAAGATAATCAGCGAACATTAAAATGCACAGAACTAATAATCATCGTCTAAATATCGTATACAAAGCTGCTTATGGTGTAAATGGTGTAAAAAATGCTTTTCCAATACCTCAATGTGTGTGTGAAATTGATATGCGACAACAGAACTACGCAACATTTCAACGGTCAAACTGATACATCTCCCGCCCTAGCGCTGCTCTCAGGGCAGGAGTGCTCAAGAGATTCAAATCACTTTTATTTAAGTGTATTACACGCGTCGCGCTGCTCTCTGGGCAGGAGTGCTCAATAGATTCAAATGGCTGTTATTTTAAGTGTAGAACGCGCTGCTCTCAGGGTAGGAATAGGCTACTCAATAGATTCAAATGGCTGTTATTTTAAGTGTACAACGCACCGCTCTAAGGGCAGCATTACTCAGTAGGTTCAAATCGCTGTTATTTTAGTGTATTACGCACTGCTCTCAGGGCAGGATTGCTCAATAGATTTAAATCGCTGTTATTTTAGTGTATTACGCACTGCTCTCAGGATAGGAGTACTCAATAGGTTCAAATCGCTGTTTTTTTAGTGTACTACGTGTTACCCTGAGGGCAGGATTGCTCAATAGGTTCAAATCGCTGTTATTTTAGTGTGCGTGCTGCCCTCAGGGCAGGAGTGCTCAATAGATTTAAATCGCTGTTATTTTAGTGTATTAAACTGGCCTTGCCAGTTAGCTTACATTGCAGTAGAAGAGCCCCCATCTCTTTCGGCCACTGCAAGGAAGCTGCAACACGTTCAAAAGCTGTAAAATAACTGTCCACTTCAGCTTCGCGAAAAGGAGGTACTAAGTTAATGTTTTTGCTCACATCAAACCCAGGCAACGAAATCGCCCGTGGAGCTGAAACGGGACTGGAGGAGACTGGCATAGGGGCAACAGCAGGTAAACGAGCAAATGAGGGAGAAACAGGTGAATTCTCCAGCGCGCTCCTAGTCGGGTGAAGCCAGCCGTGATCACGCTGAAACCGTTCCCTTTCCATCTCAAGCTCCAGTTCCCTTAGCCTAAGCCTTTTTGCCTCACTCTCCTCCCGTTTAATTTCCAATTCTACCTCTTTCGCTCTTTAATATTAACATCGGGTCCGAATGGGGTACAAACAAAGTACTACTCGGTGGCGCGAATATTGGATATTTAGACGGTACGGGCGAGAGTGGCGCAGACGCAGGTTTCTCGTCGACCTCCGTCGGCGTAAAACCCTTTTCCTCTATACCACTCATTCCCGACTCATCAGGCAATATCCGCTGCACAATCAATTCCTGGTGCAATACTTTTTTTACTTCCTTCTTAGAAGCACAATGCGGTACCACATTTTTAAAAAATTCCGCAATTTTAAACAGATCGTCCTTACGACAGCGATTAAACTGTTCCGTGCTTGGAGATAGTGTAAAGGCGATCAAATCAAACTCCATATCAACACATTGTTCACTACCCAGCCAAACCAAAAGGAAAGCAGTCAAACAAAGAATGAATTGGAATGACTTACCAATTCCGCAGCCACAAGAAGGGTCCTTGGATAAATTTTTGTGAACGAGCCCCCAATTTATGTTACAGGGGTGGGTGGCATGTAGCAGTGAGAAAATACCCAAGTCACTATCTGTGTTACGAGATACGGGGGCCGCACAGAGTCTTATGCTAGCTGGCATTCTGCCTTTGTCACTTGAAACATACACTGGTTCTGATGTAATTTTGCGAGGGATAGGAATAGGATGTGTAAAAGTTCCCCTAGATAACGTCTATCTCCAAACAGATATAATAACAGGTATTGTGTGTGTTGGAGTCTGCAATGAACTGCCTGTGGAAGGAGTCAATTTTATTTTGGGAAACGACTTAGCCGGGGGTACAGTTTTCACTTCCCCAATTGTTATTAATCCTCCCATAATAAAGGAGAAAAATGACGTGTCGTCTCAATTTCCAGCTGTGTTCTCTTCATGTGTGGTGACACGATAATTCTTGATATCAACAATTGAATTTCAACTAGTAAAAAGTATAATTCTTGATATCTGTAATTGTATTTTCACTAGTGAAATGTCACCATAGGCTGCCATTCAAAATCAATTGTTGATATCAAGAATTGATTTCTTACTAGTTGAAATTCCAATCTCACATATCAGAAATACAATTCTTACTAGTAAAAACCTTTATTTCTGATATCAAGAATTAAATTGTCACTAGTTGAAATGTCTATTCTTGATATCAACAATTGAATTGCTACTAGTAACAATGCTCATTTTTGATATCAATAATTCCATTTTCACTAGTGACAATGTTCATTTCTGATATCATGAATGTGATTGTTACTAGTAAGAAAGACATTTTAGATATCTGGGCCCGTATGTATAAAACTTCTAAGAAATGCTCTTAAGAATAGTCTTAAGCTTTGACTTAAGTGTCAAAAAATACTTAGTAAAAAGTAGGACTTCTCTAAGAGTAAGATACTTTTATAAAGCAGCTAAAAGCAACTTTCAGTAAAGTATAAGACTGATTCTTAAGTACTGACTGAAATAGCACTTAAGTGCTGCAAACTAAGGACTACAATGATTTTAACCCAAAATGGCCGCCCTGAACCTCTGAATCAGCCAATAGTGAGCCTGCAAGGGTGAGGTCACAGCAGCATGACACCAAACATTTAATGTAATTATAACAAAATAATTTAATTAAGAAACTGAAACTTTAATATTTAAATGTATTTTTTTAATTGCTTTGCATTGTGCAAAATTATTACAAATTAGTATTGAAGGAAAATTGTCAGATTCACCCTTTATTCAAATAGTATTAAAAATGTGTTAAATATTTTGTAAGCGTATTGTGTAGTTGTGCCTGGAGTCAATTGTTTATTTGTGATAACACAATGACACATTCCAAATTGTACAGACATAATTTTTAGCCAGGCTTAAAAATAAATCAGGTGAAAAAACAAGAGAGGATAATGAAATATTAAGAAATGATTATGTTGTAGACAATGTATGTTTTTTTTCTCCTGTGAGCTTTTTAGTTTTTCTAAAACCTGTAGCTGTAGTTTGCCCTTATTTGTCACTTAATATTTTAAAATAATATTGATCTGCCTGCATTGACACCATTATATGAGGACTGAACTGAGCTGGATGATGACATCACTGTTTTCACCAGAGTGGCTGTAGAGATAAATGAACTAAATAGATAACTAATGATTTTTTACAATGGAAATGAATGCTTTAGCTTAAGTTCTGCCAGGAAGACTAAATTGTCACGTCACTTATTACCTTCTCATCTATCCAATCCCGGGGGTCCTTCATCTGTCCATACCTCATACCTCCCTGGGGTCGGCTGCGCTCCGCCTGCGTCTTCAGGCAGTAAATACAGATTGTGTTACCCTCTGATTGCGAGCTACGCAACAGAACTTTATAACACAATACTTGCTTGCTGGGCTGTTAATAAACTTTGTCACGTCATTTTGCCTCCCGAGTCTTTCTGGTTGAAATTAATAAATATTTTCACTAGTGAAATGTCACCATAGGCTGCCATTCAAAATCAATTCTTGATATCAAGAATTGATTTTTTACTAGTAGAAATATCATTTTTGATATCAATAATTATATTGTTACTAGTAAAAATGTGAATTCCTGATATCAATAATTTAATTGTCACTAGTTGAAATGTCTATTCTTGATATCAACAATTCAATTGGTACTAGTAAAATTTTTCATTTTTGATATCTGAAAATGTATTTCTGATATCAATATTATTTCAGATATCTAAAATGACTTTCTTACTAGTGACAATCTCATTCATGATATCAGAAATTAACATTGTCACTAGTAAATTTTTTATTATTGATATCAAAAATGAACATTGTTACTAGTAGCAATTCAATTGTTGATGTCAAGAATAAAATTTCAACTAGTGACAATTTAATTATTGATATCATAAATAAAGGTTGTTACTAGTAAGAATTGTATTTATGATATGTGAAATTGGAATTTCAACTAGTATGAAATCTATTATTGATATCTGTAATAGTTTAGTCGCCCTTTTAATATTTAATCACATGTAGGATATGAATTGTTGATATCAACAATTCAGTTATTGATATCAACAATTAAATTCTGGATATCAGAAATGCTCATTGTTGATATCAGGAATTAAATTCTTGATATAAAAAATTACGTCATCACTCGCAGAAATACATTCATGATATCACAAATGAAATTACAACTAGTAAGAAACATACTTCTTGATATGTGTAATTTAATTCTTGATATCTGTAATTTAATTCTTACATGTAAAAATGTAATTTTCACTAGTAAAAATTGTTATTGCAGATATCAATAATTCGTTTTTGGATATGTGCATAATAATGAATTCCTTTTTGGATATGTGCATAGTAATGACTACTGCTTATAAATATTCAAATGAGAGCGTGATTGTTTCGCGTGATTTTTTACGTGCTTAAGAACTGATGAACTGTGAACAAACTGGCAATGGCAGAGGAGGTTTTGAGGCAAATTGGAAGGCAATGTTATGCCATTGAAAGGGCATACCACAATGGCTGTTGTGGTCAACGACATCTACGTGCCATAGAGGCATGTCTCAGAAATCTATCAAGAGTTGCCAGTTTGTTAAGAACAGAGACAGCGGACGAACTTAAGGACTCGCTCATTGACCTAAGAAGGATTTTGCTGGTGCAAAATGTAGAGCAAGACCGGTCCTATTCTGCCGGACGTGTACATTTAGGTGAGTAAAATTGTTGTTCTCTCTAAGTTATTAAAAGGTTAGACCGTTATAAAAGGTTAGACCGTTTAATTGAAAAACATGAAAAGTATTTAAACTAGGCTATCAGTTATTTGGGTCGCTACGAAGTTCTTGAAGACGTGGCGACGTCCGTCTCTGGCTCAGAATTCGCTATTTTCCTCCAAAAAAAGGCCTCTTTGGTGCCATTAAAACCATGATAGAACCAATATAAGCCCACCGGCAACAATCTCAAAGGTTCATTTTTTTTTTTTTTTTTTACCTGACCTCTGAGCAGTTTTACATAGCTAGAAAGAAGGGGCGGGACATTTCTAGAAACTTTTCATGGGCTGTGGAGTTTTGGGAAATATTCCTTGTTAGAAACTAAATGGGAATTAATTGAAAATTTCGGGTAATAAAATAAAAATAAAAAATAGCATTTATTTGTGAGTAGAACTTGGATTGATTGTTTCTTTGAGCAACATAAAAGCATGAATGTTGCGTAAAAAAGTCTTATTTTAAATGTAGGATGCACAGTGCATGCAGGAGGCCGAAGGGAGTGAGGGATGTGCAGGGTAGAAATTTAGCTGAATTGGCATTAAATCTGGTTAAACAAAATGATTGCATTCCCTGTTATAGGCTTACATGCAACCTTGTAATAATCGATTAATTCCTATGTATTATCGTTAATTCCCATTCCAAACTTAAAAAATTCCTAGAATTTTGCAAACTAATAAAGGAACACAGACACTTCATATTTAATTGTATTTAATATATAAATTGTGATTTTTACACTTGGATATATAGACTACTTAATAGATTGAAAACATACTGGATTAAGTTAAATCTACACGGCCGCACAGGTATTCGAGCAGAGTGACAAGTGGAGACACGTTGTTATGAATTCCCGTGTGGCCTTAGCAGTGTCTGTTACTTGTTGTTCAATTGTTCTTTGTTTCTTTTTGTCATATGTGTACGTGGCAGACCTTCTATTAATGTTTCAAAACAGCAAATTGAGTTTCTAATGAAACAGGGACACACCATTAAGCAGATAGCCAATATTCTGGGCTGCTCATCTTCATTTCTTTATAGGAAAACTAAACACCTCGGAATTCCAATAAGAAAAATGCAAACACAAGTGACTGAGGAAGAGCTCATTCAGCATGTCAGAAGACTCCACAGTCTCTATCCCAACACAGGAAGTGAGGTGTGTTAGACAAAGGAAAGCCAAACTCACTATTCTGAATCCATACTGTCAAATTAAAATGTGCTTTTATAATTACTCCTTAGATCATGAGGGGGCTGCTTCGTGGAGAAGGGCTGTTTGTCCAGCGGTGCAGGGTCCGAGAAGCCCTTACCCTAATTGATCCCACTGCGACTGCACGCAGGTGGAGTAATGCCATTGCCAGAAGAGTCTACCATGTTCCTCATCCTCATTGATCAGGGTTGGAGCTAAACTCTGCAGGACATCGGCCCTCCAGGACCGAGTTTGAGAAACCCTGCCATAGACCCTCTGAAAGAAATCAGGACAGAAATGGTTGAAAGTGGACAAAAGAGACAGATTTAAACACCAGATGTAAAGGGGAATGTTGTCTCCCTTGTCTACTTGTGATCCGATCGACCAAAACACATCTTGCAGGGCCCTATAGTACTGCGGTTGCACAAGTTAGTGCACTTCCAGAGCTGGGTTACATCAGGAAGGGCTTCCGGCTTATATCCTGTTTTTAAAAAAAAAGCCTCATTCAGACTGTCAGTCCAAACCCAATTTTTGTGCATATCTAATTAGAATCTGATCATATTTAGCAAGTGTGAACAGCAAAAAAAAAAAAAACACATGAAATGCAATTTTTTTTTTTTTTTACAAATCCATTTGGATTTTATCACAATATTCTGTTTGTCAAAATAATTGGTAACTAAACAGAACTTCATTAAGTTTAATGAAAACATGTTATGTTTACACAACGGGTAGACAAGTGTTATTTTAAGTGCTTGACACAAATTTCATGCTTTTCATGATAAAGCGATTTGATTCCGATCTTGATTCAATACCGATTCATTTGGATGCATTGCAGGTACAGAAGCTACATGTTGATTTTTCTCAAGGAAAAATAAATCTCTTAACTAATGCTGTCACAGAAAAACCTGTCAGCTGGAATCATTCCTAAAGATTAAAATTAATATTAATAAAAATTAATATAATGCGTTTTTTATAATAATGGTATTTTTCTTGATAAATGTACAAATATCGTTGACAATCCACAAAAATATCAAGAAATAATTTCTCAATATCGCACTCCGCTAATCTATAATACAAGAATTGAATCATTATCTATTGCCACGATCCAGGATATGCCCCATCTTAATTTATGGTTAGGAGCTACTAGTGCTAATTAAAGGGATAATTCACTTTGAAATTAATTTTTGGTATGTTTTAGCTTACCTCAAGGGCATCAAAGATGTAGGTGTCTTTGTTTCCGCAGTAGTTTCAATTTTATTTTTAGGTCAAACCGTTCTATTCTGTCAGTCATTTAATGCAGGTCTATGGTCACCACCTCAAAGAGCATGCACAGAGAACTCCAAATTAAACATGATTTAATGACTCGTAAATGTAAGTACACATTGATGGCATAAGACACAAAACGAGCGGTTTGTGTGAGAAAACGAACAGTATTTATATAGTTTTTACCTCTTGTAAACACAGCCACGTCCAAGTGATCTGAGGGCGCGGGCGCTTCGGTCTGTGCGTTACAAGAGGTAAAAACGATATAAATACTGTTCGTTTTCTCACACAAACCGCTCGTTTCGTGTCTTAGGCCATCAATGTGTACTTACATTTACGAGTCATTAAATCATGTTTAATTTGGACTTCTCTGTGCATGCTCTTTGAGGTGGTGACCATATACCTGCATTATATGACTGACAGAATAGAACGGTTTGACCTAAAAATAAAATTGAAACTACTGCGGAAACAAAGACACCTACATCTTGGATGCCCTTGAGGTAAGCTAAAACATACCAAAAATTTATTTCAAAGTGAACTATCCCTTTAATTAGCACTAGTAGCTCCTAACCATAAATTAAGATGGGGCATATCCTGGATCGTGGCAATAGATATTTTTTTAGACTTATTTTTTTATTGCTTAATTAACCTTGTGTTGTTTCTATGCCTTCTAAGGTGGGGTTTTGTTGTACATGGAGCCATCGATGGGAAATCTCGCCTTATAACCTACAACACAAATAACCGTGCCTCCACTGTGCTTACCCAGTTTGTGAAGGCCACATGTCTTTATGGCCTTCCTTCGCGAGTGCGATCTGACCATGGAGGGGAAAATTCACAAATTGCCCTATTCATGAATCTGGTTCAAGGGGTGGAACGGAGGAGTCACATAACAGGAGAATCTGTTCACAATCAGCGCATAGAGCGGCTTTGGAGAGATGTCTTCCTGCATGTGCTCCAGTACTTCTACAACTTATTCTACACTCTTGAGGATTCTGAGGTCCTTGATCCAGATGACGATGTCCACAAGATGTCCCTGCAAATTGTTTTCTTGCCAGAGATACAAAAGAGACTGGGTCTTTTTAGGAATGGATGGAATCACCACAAAATCAGAACGGAGAACAATAAAACACCTGTCCAAATATGGACTGCAGGAATGCTTGCCAACATGGAGACAAACTGCAGAGCGATCAGCAATGTTTTTGGTGAAGATCCTTACAGCACACAAACTCTACAAGAGCTTTTGGCAGAACATGGCATCGACAACTTCCCTGTGACTGATGATGATGATGATTTTCCAGCTGTTGTTGTGGAGCAACCCAGAATCAATCTGAGCCATCAGCAGCAGCAAAACATTATGCAGGCAATTGAGACCATCTCAGATACTACTGCTAAGTATCAGACATGCTGCAGAGAAATCGCAAACATATTACAAGATGGGTGAGATACAATTTATAATACAGCATGTGTTTTTCTTGAAATGCACCATCAGAGTGATAATGTTGATGTATTCTGGCTGCTTGACTCTTTCAAAGGGGACCCACTAAAAAAAAGAACTTAAATGTCTTCAGTTAAATATCACACTGTCGGTTTCATGCTCTGACATAATTTGTTTAGCAGGATTACTAGACTACAATGTGAATAAAGGATTCAGACAAATGCAATGAAAATTGATTCAGGTTTTATTGTTCCAATTATGCAGTGAAACATTTAGATGTTAGATGGCTTACAGTTTTTAATCACAACTTGCTGTTATGTACTTTTTCAATTTAGAGGAATTAAAACTGATTAAGTAAATTAAGCAAAATGTGCTAATATAAATCATACATTAAAGGTAGAACAGTACAACAATAAACTGTGTAAAACAGTAAAATGTGTGTTTGAGATGGCATAAGGGTGGATATATGTTAAAGGAGCACTTCACTGTTTTTTCATATTAAACTATGTTATTCCCTTAACTAAGACGAGTTGATACCTACCTCTCTCATCTCAGTGTGTGCACTCAATTACTCTGACGTGCGGCGACACTTTGATAGCACTTAGCCCAGTACAAACTTGGGTAAATGTATTTAAATTGGAAAAACATGGAGATGTTTGGTCGCTTCTAACTTAATCTCTGTTTGGATCCGCATGAATGAACTGGGCTAAGCTAAGTGCTATCAAAGTGTCGCCGCACACCAGAGCGATTGAGTGCAAACACTGAGACGAGAGAGGTATGCATCAACTCATCTTAGTTAAGGTAATAACATAGTTCAATATGAAAAAACAGTGAAGTGTTCCTTTAAGAGAATTATTTGAAGTATTTATCACCCTTACATGAAGGTACTACATGGTGCCAAAAGTTGGCGACTGCAGAATACCTTCAGTCATGTAAGTTCTAAACGATTCGCAAGTACTGTGAATTGGAAGTCTGAGAACAATAAGGCATGTATTGGCCTCCGGAAATATTCTGGTCTCTTGACCAGAAAGTAAAAATTCAATTTTTGGCTGATGGGGGAATCCTAGAGGCGGCACAGACGAGGCTCCAGAAGCAAACTGCAGCACCATCTCCAGCGTCAACGGATTGCAGTCACCTTCTGTAGCCACACAGATTCAGACAGACACACAAAGAAGCAGAATAAGGTTTAAATTGATTATCAGTTTCAGTATGTTGGCTTTTTTAAGCCAACTAATTTTTTTTTTATTGAAAGAAATTTAACTTCACAAAAAAACGAGTCATTCAAAATCACATTAAATGAAAATGTATTTATTTTTTACCACAAAGTGATTGTAAAGTTTAAATGATAAAGCAAAAACCCTACCTTCAACGTCTATTAACCAGTCTCTCCAGAAACAGATGGTCTTATTTTCCAGCTGCCTTTTGTTGCTGCCAAGGGGTGAGAAGTCCACTTCAAAAAGAGCCGTGAGATCTTTTGCCTCCAGTGGTCTGATCGCATTGACAAACAGGTCCTCAAAGATTTCAGGATGATTTTTTAGTTCGTCCATCAGACCAAACGTTTTGAAACCCTCTTCAAATCTGGCACAGGACATTAAGTCATAATGAGATTTTAGTCACATCCAAACTTTCCATTTACAAAATTTTTCCTTTGTAAGGCATTTACACAGTTCTCATGCTGGATACTTACTGTCTGAGAGGCAAATTTGTCCGCCCATTAACAAAAAATTCTGCTGCAGATTGGACGAAGGAATCCCTGTCTTCAAGTGATGAGATGTATCTGAGTGCTCCCATCATGTTTAGACTGTCCCCAGCATCCAAGATTGCCGAATTGGCTTTTTGAACAGAGTCTGCTTCTTTAATCTACAAGTAAATCATTAGAAAGTTATGCCATGAAATCACAAAGAACGCATTGCAAAAAAATGACAAGAAATAAAAAAATCCCTGCATAGATGAGACTGTTTAATGTATAAGTCTAAGTTTCTCTTCCGTGAGCACTTAACATTTAATTAAAAAAAATAAAAAAACTTTAAATCCACACGTGCCTGGCTTATGCTACTCTGAGTAATGTTAGAACTTTGTATTTTGAGCACTTCTTGTGTTGTTATTGCCTCTTCACGATGACTTGTTTGTTTTAGTCCTCAGATGTAAGTCGCTTTGGATAAAAGCATCTGCTAAATGACTAAATGTAAATGTAGTTTATAATCACCTTTGAGAGTTTTTCTCTGAAGCAGCTGTCTACAATTTCCTCAAGGGAGACAGGAAGTGTCCATGTACCACAGAGCTGCATAAAGAGACGATCAGAAAAGAAACGAGGGCCAACTCCACCATGAACTATGCACACTGCAATCATTTTTGCAATGGTCATGTACAAGCCATTCTCAAGTGCTAAAAAACATATACAATATACATAGTTAGTGATATACTTAGTGAATGTGATGAAATATAAATCTATTTCAATTTAATAAGAAAAAAAAAGAAAACCAAATTAGTGAATCCTCACCATGAGTATCAAGAGCCAGTTGTCTGTTATCTTCCGGCCCTTCAAATATTTTTGATATCTGGATATCAAAAATATTTGAATATTTGAATATTTTGATTTTCCCTCATCAGCAAGCGTAGATATTCCCTGGTAGGTCCACCATCATCTATAGCTCCTTCTCCAACCCCATCAGAGTCCACAAAAATCACATCCAGCCTTGCTTCTGGATTGAAGCGCCTTCGTTTGAAAGCGTGCAGGCTACCTTGTAATATGTTTTCTCGACTTACATTAATTTGATTGCTTGTGGGACAACATGAGAGATCGACTCTGCTGTGAAGCTTCTTCAAAATCATCTGTAGATCAACTCTAAAACACAAAGGAGCAAAATAATTTCATTTTCATGTGTCTGAAAAAGTTTAGTTCTTTACATTCCTTAAAGCAGGGGTGCCCAACCCTGCTCCTGCCGATCGACTGTCCTGCACAGTTTATCTCCAACCCTAATCAAACACACCTGAAGCAACCAATTAAGGTCTTCAGGATAACTTGAACATTAAGACAGGTGTGTTTGATTAGGGTTGGAGATGAACTGTGCAGGACAGTCGATCGGCAGGAGCAGGATTGGGCACACCTGCCTTAAAGTAAAACACAACATACTCATCTGAAATATTTTCAGTGGGGAGAGAGCGTTCAGGTGACCATTGATGATTTGTGTGAGAAGGTGAAGGAGCAGGTGACCAATGTGGAGGTGAAGGAGCAGGTGACCAGTTTGGGGGTGTTGGGGAATGACAATCATTCAGTGGCAAAGAAGCAGTTGGTTCATGTGATGATGAAGCAAGCGACTGGTTGGAAAAGGACGAGTTGAAATTAACTTCTCCAGAATTCACTTGAATGCTTGCCTCGTTCTGTTTATCTCGACTCTCCTGTACATATAGACCAATATTTTAAATAAAAAATATATATACTCCAGAAATAGTTGCAGAAACTATAAATAGAAGGGTTACTCACGTGTGCATCCATTGGTGAAACCCAAATAACATAAAGTGTTGAATGACCCTGGATTTTGTAATCATTAAGTGTTCCTGAAAGGTTATTTTCAAGAGGTGTAGATGAGATCGCATCTTGAACATAGAAAACTTCACTGGCCATGTCTTCCTGACCAACAAAGTCAAATAAGATCTGAAAAGAAGTACATGAAACATAGGTAGATTACAGTTAGTGTCATTATTATACAATTATTATTATACAGGCTATTTGCTATATTATTTCCCAAACACATTTTAAATCATGACTGTTTTCTATGCATAATGTCTATCCTTTTATTAAAAATTAGAAGTCATTTACTTGAATTGTTTCTGACAAGATGAATTTTCGAATTTTTTCCACTCCATTAGGAAACTTGAATTTGATGGGCACAGCATTAATGGGTTCCTCATAATTCGCAATCCTCTTCCGTCTGTCTTCAATTGCCTTTAATGCAACCAAGGTTACGTGAATGCAGTATTTTTTTTTACTTCAACCAAACAAATCATTATATTTTTTTAAATAACATTTACCTGTAGTCGACTCTTCTCCTGCGCCTCTAAACATTGTCGTCTCATCTCCTGTTTATAATATAAAGAATTTGTGAATTTAATTTAAATAGAAATATATATTTACACCTATTAATATACCTTGAAACAAGTTCATAAAAAAACATTACAGACCAGTTTAGTGTACATACTCTCAAATAAATTGTTTCTTTTGTATTTCAACCATTAAAGCACTAATTTTCTTATACTATCCAGACATTAATGCCAATTCAGAAAATATACTAAAGGTAATGGGTTTGTGTAACAAATTATAAATTAAAACATATATTTTAAACTGGACTTTTGTTTTGCAACTGGAGAAAAATGTGATTTTCCCAAGATTAGTAAAGAGGATCTTAGCATTCAAAAGTTTATATAAATCTTAATAGAGTTTATATATAGATTAATGCAGGATTTTAATAATGTTCTTAATCAAAGACATTTCAACATATTAGCTCAAGTATCACAAGACTAACAGTATACTACTACTCATGTTTCTTTGATTCAAATTTAGAAAGTAAAAAGTTAAGTGGTTGCTGAGTTGCAGTGAAATAATACAGTTGCTTACTTTTCCTCTGTCTGCCATTAAAGATTGTTCAAATTCTTTGTCTTGTTCTTGCCGCAGAGATCGCCACTGCTGCAAGACCTTAGCACATAAAAAAAAATATCGGACTTAAATATTATGAGGAACAAATTATCAACACAGACTCTGGTATATATTGGTTTAAAACGTTATAGGTCTATTCTTAATTACCACATGCTGTCTGCAGTGTCATCTGTGTTGCCACTAAAATCAGTAAGGTCAATCACCACAGATGGAGTTCCCTCAGAGTTGTTGGCTCCTGCTTCAGGTGCACTTTGTGACTGGCACAAAGAAGGTGGTGATTCCTGTGCGGATACCGGTAGTTGTTTTCATTTACACCACAACACAATGTTACATTTAAGCATTATCAAAGAAAATGATTACAAACCTGGTATAATTCTGCTAATGGCAGAATGTACAGCCTACTCCGGCCAAGAGCTTGCTTTAATTCTTTGACAGAAGTAACCTGAAGCTTCTGTAATTTCTTTCCTCTGTCAGCCTTAGCTAATTCATATCCAATCAAATTTAGGCTGACATCTGGGAAACTTTGACGGATGCATTGTTTGAAATCTGCCAAACTCCAATTCATTTGGATTTGGGAGACTTTTTCTTTACCTGTGTCATCCACAGGGCTACCTAAATATGTTTTGAAAGGAAAAAAAGGATAAGATTACTGTATTATTGTATTTCAAAAATAAAATAAAAATAAAATCTCATAATTCACTGTGCCATTACCAAATCCAGTTTGTGTCATTTTTCTGCGTTCTGCCACTGTAGGTATCTTTGTAAAGGTTGGGCTAGGAAGCAAAAACAGGCCAACATTCCAACAAGGATTTCCTCGTCTTCCAGCTGTACCTTTAAAACAGAACATTAAAGACTGAATAAATGAAATAAGAGAATCGTCTGATCAATGTGTACATTTTTCCAGTTTGATATCCTATTAGAAAAGGAATAACAAGAAATTGAAAGACAGGTCATTTATTTTTAATTATTACTATTTACTTGCTGAGATTTCGGCTTGACTTCGAATGTCAACAAATTTATGTTAAAAAACAGGTTGTTTCTTTTTAAACAAACAAACAAAAACATATAGAATAGACATTGGCTAATGATTTCAAAGATCATTCATTTAATACTTAAATCACGTGACTTTGGCAGTTTGATACGGGCTCTGAATCACTTGTTCGGAAAGAAAATGATTCGTAAATGTTTCGAAGCGTGTTCGAAGCTTCGAAAGCCCTCTCATCATCACCAATGAAGACTCATCAGGGCACTTGTACTTTTACTGTAGCCTGCACAGATTGCATACTACGTACGTAGTATAGACCAATTTTCAGTTGGTAAACATGGTGACGTTTTTATGTGGGCGGAGCTTAGGTGGTGGCAGAACGATCCCTCTGGCCGCTTCACTAACGTAAAGTCTGTAAGTTTTGTTAGCTTGTTTTTAACAATGACTGGAGAAAATCCGATTTTATCTTAATGTGCAAGGCCACTCACTGTCCAGGACCGCGATTGTTATTTGCAAAAGTTAATTTTAACGGACAGAACCAGATTGGCCGACCCGTACTGTAGCCTACACACTGGACGATCTGACAGGATTAACGTTAACGCTATAACGTTACTCCGGTTGAGTGTCCTGACTTCTACACCTACCTGATAGAGAAACGGAGGGCCTATAAATCTTTAGATGCCTATAACTATGTGCTGAATGGTCATGTACAAGTTGTGTGGTACGATCCGCAGTTCTGCCTAGCCAGCACCATGAAGACGACAATGTAAAGAGTGACATTACGGTGCAATTTTAATGAGGTGAATATTTTCTAGAAATAAAAAGTTGCAGATAAAGCATATTAATTTTTCATTGATTCTTGCACCCAACAACACAACAAGATGACATTTAATAATAAGAAGAAGAATTTAAGATCCTTATTTTGTAGCCGAATCTGTGCTGGTTTGTATTTGCCGCCTCCAGTTTTCCCTTTGTTCTGCCACCAGCTAGCGCCGTGACGTAACTGTGACGTCGGCTGGAAATTGGTCTATGTAGCAACAGCTTTCGAAATGAGACGTTCCCGTACAACTTTTTGCAATGCTTTGTAAACGCACCCCTGGTCAAGTCAATCACGGGAAAACAAGCCAATTTTTAAAAATCATTTACAAACAATTTTGGGAATCATTTGTTTTGCACATCAATTAGCCTACCAACTTCTATACATAATAGGCTACATTTAAAATTATAGTATGGTCTATTTCAAGTCTATTTCTATTTAATGTCAGCAACAAAAAAAACAACAACATCAAATTGTAAAAAAGCTATGCAAACCAATGAGTATGAATGGTAGGCTAGTTAGTAACTAACAGTTGGTAACTGATAAAAAGAAAGTTTTTCGAAACTCAGAAACATGTCTCGCAAAAGGCCTACCTGAATGTCGATTTCGAGAACGTCGAAAAAGCCTCCTTGTAGCAGCAAGCAAATTCTCGTTCGATGAACTCTGCATAAGTTCCATTCTTGCTCTATTTGCGACATCAAAAATTCTATCAAAGGCAGAAACTGCCGCATCTAGCGTTATCTTCTCTGATGAAGCCGTTTCTTCCTCCATCTTACACGGACTGCTTTGAAGGTGCCAAAAGTACGAGCATCTGATAGTGGGAGGACCGCTGACGGTTATTTTTCTTTTTTTATGTTGATATCAAGAATGTAATTGTTGATATCAAGAATTTAATTGTTGATATCAAGAATATAATTGTTGATATCAAGAATTTAATTGTTGATATCAAGAATATAATTGTTGATATCAAGAATTTAATTGTTGATATCAAGAATGTAATTGTTGATATCAAGAATTTAATTGTTGATATCAAGAATTTAATTGTTGATATCAAGAATGTAATTGTTGATATCAAGAATGTAATTGTTGATATCAAGAATGTAATTGTTGATATCAAGAATTTAATTGTTGATATCAAGAATATAATTGTTGATATCAAGAATGTAATTGTTGATATCAAGAATTTAATTGTTGATATCAAGAATGTAATTGTTGATATCAAGAATTTAATTGGTGATATCAAGAATGTAATTGTTGATATCAAGAATGTAATTGTTGATATCAAGAATGTAATTGTTAATATCAAGAATGTAATTGTTGATATCAAGAATGTAATTGTTGATATCAAGAATTCAATTGTTGATATCAAGTGTAATTGTTGATATCAAGAATGTAATTGGTGATATCAAGAATGTAATTGGTGATATCAAGAATGTAATTGTTGATATCAATAATTATATTTTCACTAGTGAAATGTCACCATAGGCTGCCATTCAAAATCAATTGTTGATATCAATAATTCAATTGTCACTAGTTGAAATTGAATTATTGATATAAAAAATTATAGTTTTACTAGGAAAAAATCTACTCTTGATATCAACAATTGATTTTGAATGGAAAGTCTCGCGAGATCTTGTGGCACGTCATCTCGTCACACCACTACTCATTAATATTCATAAATGAATTGCCATATTACCATAGCTAGTCTTACCTGTAAAAATGACAATTCTAGATATCTGCAATACTATTTTTACTAGTTAAAACATTATTTAAGATATTAGAAATTATATGTTCACTAGTTGCAAGGGCAATTCCAGATATCAACTTGCTTTGTTGATATCAATAATTACATTGTTACTAGTACAAATGCGAATTCCTGATATCAATAATTAAATTGTCACTAGTTGAAATGTCTATTCTAGATATCAACAATTAAATTTCTACTAGTAAAAATGTTCATTTATGATATCTAAAAATAAATTTCTGATATCAATATTATTTCAGATATCTAAAATGGCTTTTTTACTAGTAACAATCACATTCATGATATCAGAAATTAACATTGTCACTAGTGAAAATTTAATTATTGATATCAAAAATGAACATTGTTACTAGTAGCAATTCAATTGTTGATATCAAGAATAACATTTCAACTAGTGACAATTTAATTCTTGATATCAAAAATAAAGGTTTTTACTAGTAATAATTTTATTTATGATATGTGAAATTGGAATTTCAACTAGTAAGAAATCTATTCCTGATAGGGCTGGGCGATATGACCAAAATCTCATATCACGATAGAAGTCATCTCATATCCCGATAACGATATATATCACGATATACTGTAAAACTTCAAATAATAGCCCGGGCTTTTATTTTCCCAAATCGCCGAACTGCACCGGCTTGTATTTGAGGCAGGCGTCTATGAGACAGGCCTTTCATTTAGTGTAGGCCTGGAGATAACGAAGATTACGTTTTATTTATAAATGTGTTTAACAAATCCGTTAATCTAAGAATTAGCCTAGGCTACTTTATTATGTCTAAAGGGGGTCGCTCACCGGAGAAGCGCGCGCGCCGTGTCTATAGCAACTCGAGGTATCGCACACCGGACGCGCGCTGTCAGTTTATGGCCAGCAAATTGTTATGTTTAAGGACATTATGGAATTAAGATCATGTCTGTACTATGTTATGATAGTAATGTACAATTAAATACAATCGTTGCCTATAGTCTGCAGTCTGAACACTTTACCTCAGAGCGTCCGTTAACTGAATGAATTGGGAATATCACCTGAAAATCCGATAACAGCATCAATTTGAATTCAACCAGCTGATTTCTGTAAATGAATGTACAACTAAATGTATGTTGCAGCACAGGGTGAAGTCAGTATATACATAACGATAATTGTACATTTAATATAACCATAGCTTATAGATTATTGGCAGAATTAAAAAAAAACGAAACGATGTGACAGCCATGGGCTGAACAATACATTACTGGTAATATCCATCGAGCCTATGAACTTGTTGCCCGAAACACATCAACAAGAAAGAATGAAGGCTATACCCTGTAAAACGATCTCCTTCTCTCTCCGGCCTCCGCTAACTCTGCTTGCGCTAACAACTCCGCCCAGATGCGCGCAATCTGCACAGAACTGGTTTAAACAGACGATCTGACGGGTTTTAGAAGATTAAATACAAACCGAAACTAAAAAACAGACCAGGCCTCTATTTCTGCCTGCATCCCCATGGTGGCGTGAAAGATTGCAGTCATCCAAATTTTTGCCGTAAACAATGTTTTTTTGCGACACCACGATATAAACGATATGGCATAATATGAAACGATAGGCTTTTTATATCGTCCATCCGATATATATCGTCATATCGCACAGCCCTAATTCCTGATATCAAGAATTGATTTTGAATGGCAGCCTATGGTGACATTTCACTAGTGAAAATACAATTACAGATATCAAGAATGATAGTTTTTACTAGTTGCAATTCAATTGTTGATATCAAGAATTATCATTTTAACTAGTGAAAATGTAAATGTTTATGTCAAGAATTAGCATTGTTTCTAGTGAAAATGTAATTCCTGATATCAAAAATTGCCATTGTTACTAGTAGAAATATTATTCCTGATATCAATAATTATAATTTTAACTAGTGAAAATTGAATTGTTGATATCAAGTATTCATATCCTGGAAATGAATAAAAGTTAAAACGGCTTGCCTATTGCCATTCCCAGGATATAAATTGTTAATATCAAGAATTATAGCTTTTACTAGTTGAAATTCAACTGTTAATATCAAGAATTATAGTTTTTACAAGTTAAAATTGAATTGTTGATATCAAGAATGACCATTTTTACTAGTTGAAATGTAATTCCTGATATCAAAAATTGCCATTGTTACTAGAAGAAATCTAATTCCTGATATCAAAAACTATTATTTTAATTAGTGAAAATGTAATTGTTGATATCAAGATTTAATATCCTGCGAATGATTAAAAGTTAAAACGGCTTGCCATAGACTTATGGCAAGCCGTTTTAACTTTTATTCATTTTCAGGATATGAATCCTTGATATCAACAATTCAATTTTCACTAGTTAAAATTATAATTATTGATATCAATAATTACATTTTTGATATCAAGAATTGAATTCTTGATATCAACAATTTAATTCTTGATATCAACAATTAAATTTTTGATATCAACAATTTAATTCTTGATATCAACAATTTAATTGTTGATATCAACAATTTAATTGTTGATATCAAGAATGTAATTCTTGATATCAAGAATGTAATTCTTGATATCAAAAATGTAATTGTTGATATCACAAATGTAATTCTTGATATCAACAATTATATTTTCACTAGTGAAATGTCACCATAGGCTGCCATTCAAAATCAATTGTTGATATCAAGAATTACATTTGTGATATCAAGAATTACATTTTTGATATCAAGAATTACATTTTTGATATCAACAATTACATTTTTGATATCAAGAATTACATTTTTGATATCAAGAATTACATTTTTGATATCAAGAATTCAATTGTTGATATCAATAATTATATTCCTGATATCAAGAATTAGATTGTTACTAGTAAAAATGCGAATTCCTGATATCAACAATTGAATTGCTACTAGTAAAAATGTTTATTCTTGATATCTGAAAATGTATTATTGATATCAATATTATTTCAGATATCTAAAATGGCTTTCTTACTAGTAACAATCACATTCAGGATATCAGAAATTAGCATTGTCACTAGTGAAAATGTAATTATTGATATCAAAAATGAACATTGTTACTAGTAGCAATTCAATTGTTGATATCAAGAATAGACATTTCAACTAGTGACAATTTAATTATTGATATCAGGAATTCGCATTTTTACTAGTAACAATTGCATTCTTGATATCAACAATTGAATTCTTGATATCAAAAATGTAATTGTTGATATCAACAATTGATTTTGAATGGCAGCCTATGGTGACATTTCACTAGTGAAAATACAATTGTTGATATCAAGAATTACATTTTTTATATCAAGAATGCAATTGTTGATATCAAGAATTCAATTGTTGATATCAAGAATGCAATTGTGGATATCAAGAATGCAATTGTTGATATCAAGAATTCAATTGTTGATATCAAGAATTCAATTGTTGATATCAAAAAATATAATTGTTGATATCAACAATTGCATTCTTGATATCAACAATACATATCCTGGAAATGAATAAAAGTTAAAACGGCTTGCCATATTAGTCAGCTTGTTATTTATTTACCACTATACGATTTGGTACTTGTGAACCGTTTACCACCCACCGCAACGCTACACTAGTACGAAATCAATTCTTGATATCAACAATTGATTTTGAATGGCAGCCTATGGTGACATTTCACTAGTGAAAATACAATTACAGATATCAAGAATTATAGTTTTTACTAGTTGAAATTCAATTGTTGATATCAAGAATTATCATTTTAACTAGTGAAAATGTAAATGTTGATGTCAAGAATTAGCATTGTTACTAGTGAAAATGTAATTCCTGATATCAAAAATTGCCATTGTTACTAGTAGAAATATTATTCCTGATATCAATAACTATCATTTTAACTAGTGAAAATGTAGTTGTTGATATCAAGAATTCATATCTTGCGAATGATTAAAAGTCAAAACGGCTTGCCTATTGCCATTCCCAGGATATAAATGGTTATTATCAAGAATTATAGTTTTTACTAGTTGAAATTCAATTGTTGATATCAAGAATTATCATTGTTACTAGTGAAAATATAAATGTTGATATCAAGAATTATCATTGTTACTAGTGAACATGTAATTCCTGATATCAAAAATCGCTATTTTTACTAGTAGAAATATTATTCCTGATATCAATAATTATCATTTTTACTAGTAAAAATGTAATTGTTGATATCAAGGATTCATATCCTGAAAATGAATAAAAGTTAAAACGGCTTGCCATAGTAGGTCGTGCCATGTTTGTCAGCTAGCCGGAAAGCCAAAGCAAACCATTCCTCCCGCGCCTCTACATCCGATCCCAGTAATAGGCGAACCATTTGAGCGCATCATTATTGATTGTGTGGGGCCTTTGCCAAAATCTAAATCAGGTCATCAATATTTACTCACGATTATGTGTGCCGTAACACGTTTTCCAGACGCCATTCCAATACGTAGCCTAAAGGCTAAAAGAGTGGTTAAAGAGTTAATTAAATTTTGCTCTACATTTGGTTTACCAAAAATTATTCAAACCGATCAGGGTTCTAATTTTACGTCCACACTGTTTTCCCAGGTTCTTCGTGAACTGGCAGTTAAACATCAACTTTCGAGCGCCTATCATCCCGAGTCTCAGGGTGCCCTCGAACGTTTCCACCAGACCCTCAAATCCATGCTGCGTGCGTTTTGCTTGGAAACTGGGAAGGACTGGGATGAAGGTCTGCCGATGTTGATGTTTGCTGTTCGCGAGACAGTGCAGGAATCTTTAAGATTTAGTCCGGCTGAGTTAGTTTTTGGACATACCGTGCGTGGTCCTCTAAAACTGTTAAGAGAACAGTTGTTAATGGGAAAAAAATCTCCTGTGACGGTATGTGAGTATGTGACTAAGATGCGTGAGCGCTTAAATCGTGTGTTGGAAATTGCCAAATCAAATTTAACTTCGAAACAAAAACAGATGAAAGAACATTTTGTTAAGAAATGTGTGGCTCGAAGTTTTCAGCCTGGAGATTTAGTGCTCGTTCTTCTTCCACTTCCTGGCTCTGCACTTCAAGCTAAGTTTTCGGGGCCCTATGTCTTGGAAAGGAAATTAAGTGAGACAAATGATCTGATTTATACTCCTGAGCGTAGAAAAAAAAGCCGGGTTTGTCATGTTAACATGATTAAAGCTTATGTGAATCTAGAAACTGGTAAATCCTCTGCCGTTGTGACACCGTTAATGACAGTTACTTCTTTGCCCCCTGCTGCCGTCTCTGAGGATGACGAGTTGGTTGACACTGAGACTATGGCCATTACTGCTAAACTGTCCAACTCTGAGCTATTGCAAAATATAGAGCATCACTTGTCTTATCTTCCACAGTCCCAGCGTTGGGAGATTGTTTCGTTGATTCATGAGTTCTCTTCTCTCTTTTCCGACAGTCCCACCCAGACTAACGTTCTGTTTCATGTTATTGAAATTGTAAAATCATAACCAATTAAGCAGCATCCATATCGTGCAAATCCCTCGAAGAGAGAAGAGATGAGGAATGAGGTAGATTATATTTTAAAACATGGATTAGCCATACCCAGTTCGAGTCCCTGGAGTTCGCCATGTCTTCTGGTGCCGAAGCCTGATGGTTCAAAAAGATTCTGTACCGATTACAGAAAGGTGAACAGTGTCACCAAACCAGACTCTTTCCCGTTACCTAGGATGGAGGATTGTATAGATCGCGTTGGTGCCGCCTCCTTTGTAACCAAGTTAGATCTCTTAAAGGGTCACTGGCAAGTGCCACTTACACAGCGTGCCTCCGATATCTCCGCATTTGCAACACCAGATAATTTCCTGCAATATACCGTAATGGCCTTTGGAATGCGAAACGCTCCCGCAACCTTTCAGAGGTTGATGCAGAAGGTATTGTCTGGTGTGGAAAATTGCGAAGCATATCTGGATGATGTGGTTATTTATTCCCACACATGGAGTGGTCACATGAAAACACTACGTGAAGTGTTTGCTCGTTTAACAAAAGCATCATTGACTGTGAATTTAAAAAAATGTGAATTTGGAAAAGCAGTGGTCACTTACCTAGGGAAACAGGTCGGACAAGGACAGGTACGCCCTGTTAATGCTAAAGTTGAGGCGATTGTAAATTTCCCCATGCCCAAGTGTAAAAGAGAGTTGCGCCGTTTTCTTGGTATGGTGGGATATTACCGAGGATTTTGCAAAAATTTCTCCTCCGTTGTGTCTCCTCTGACAGACTTATTGAGTGGAACCAAAGCTTTTATTTGGAGTCATGAATGTGACGTTGCCTTTAATGCTGCCAAAGATCTCCTGTGTAGTGTCCCAGTCCTCTCTGCCCCTGACTTTTCACGACCATTCAAACTCGAGGTGGATGCCAGTGGGTTGGGAGCAGGTGCGGTTTTGTTGCAAGAAAGTGAAGCTAGAATAGATCACCCTGTGTGTTATTATTCAAAAAAGTTTTCTAAAACACAGCAACGTTATAGCACCATTGAAAAAGAGGCCTTAGCATTACTTCTTGCACTTCAGCACTTTGAGGTTTATGTCGGTGGTAGTTCGCTACCTATAACTGTTTACACCGACCATAACCCCTTAGTTTTCCTTCTGCGCATGGCCAACTCCAATCAAAGGTTAATGCGATGGTCTTTGGTGGTCCAGGGGTTTAACATGGACATACGCCACAAGAAGGGTACAGAAAATGTTATCGCAGATGCACTTTCTAGGGTGTGAGAAGTTTTGTTGATGTTTTTGTCAAAATGGGATTTTGACTTAAATGGGTGGGGGTGTTATGATGAGACATGTTGGGTACTGTGTGTATCTCTCTCTCTCTCTCTCTCTCTCTTTTTCTCTCTCTCTTACTCTGTCACTCCCGCAGGTTGCACCGCCCTAATTGAACGTGTCGGTAACGTGCCCCGTGGTTGGTCGGGATGGAACTGCGCGTCCTTTTAAAAAGAAGGAAGGAACGTGGATCTGGCAGAGAGAGATTGGAATGTTCTTTATTGCCTGTCTTTGAACCTGTTGTTGTTGTGGGAAAGACGATTAAGTCTGTGTTGACTTTTATTTAATTGCGCTGTCATTGAAACGGTTGTTGTTGTCGAAACTGTTGTTATTGGTGGAAAGAGAATTACCTTCGAGAAGTGACTTTTATAAATACTGTGTTATTTATTTTTCTCTTACCTTATTTTCCCCCGATTAGTTTTTTTCTCCATTTCTTTTGTAAAGTTTTCTGTACAGGGTTTTCTTTTAAAACACTCAACGTGGCTGAGTGTTTTTGTTTTGTTATTATATTTGTTGTAAATATCTCTGCGCTCCAGCAAGGAAGCTGTAGGGGTTGGGGTTCCATTTTTTCTTTATTGTGAACATATTTTCTCCTGTTTTTTGGCTAGTAAGGGAGTCAGTTTAGTTTTTGTATTTTTGTTTAAACGTTTTTTTTTGTTAGGATAATAATTTTTTTCTAAAACAAGGTAGTCTCAGTTTTGTTTGTTATTTTGGCTTTGACCCTACCCTGAAAATATTTTGCTTCCTTTTTGTTGTCTTGTGCTGATATCAGTTTGAACAACTTGTTTCACAATAATAATAAAAAAGAAAGAAACAAGAAGTCAAGGTGTAACGACATTTATTTATGTTATTTTCTCGGACCCTAGACCTGGGACGTAACACACGCTGCTCTAAGGGCAGGATTGCTCAATAGATTCAAATCGCTGTTATTTTACTGTTTTACTAACTGCACTCAGGGCAGAAGTGCTCAATAGATTCAAATCACTGTTATTTTAGTGTATTACGCGTTGCTCTTATCGCTGTTATTTTAGTTTATTACACACTGCTCTCAGGGCAGGAGTGCTCAATAGATTTAAATCGCTGTTATTTTAGTGTATTAATCACTTCTGTCACGGTTTGGGTTTTGTGTCTTGTTCCTTGTTCTTGTATGTCATGTGATTCCCTGTTTGACATGTGTCTGGTCTATTGTTCCCAGGTGTTTCTCGTTAGCCACGCCCCTTTGTTATCTCGTTTAGCTTGTTTGTCCTTGTATTTAAGCACTCCTGCCCAGAGAGCAGCGCGACACGCGTAATAGGCCCTGTCCCAAATGGCACACTCCGGACTTGTGGACTTCCTCAGAGTCCACCCTTCGGTGACGTCATGTAGTGCAGACCTATAGGGCCCTTAGCGCGAGTCCGCGAGGGCGCATTGAGAGGTATTTTTGGGACAGACTCGATCGTCACGCCGGAAATAGGAAGAAGGTCTCAGCTCAGACGTCGAAGCTGAATAAACTTAAAGGTCATCTCATCAGTCCCTTTATTAGAATAATATCACAAATATCATTAAAAAAAAATGACAGTCTTTTGCATCGAGAACAGGATTTATTTTATTTTCCCAAATCTTATGTCCATGTGAACTACACAGCCTGCTTTTACAGTTCTATAATTGTATATGCCACCTGGGCATTAATGGTTATGTAAATGTTAAATACAGTTTTACATAATAATACATAATGTTCAATTTTAACACAAAATTAAAATGTAAATGAGTTTAAGAAAAATGTATAGGTTTCAATATTCATTCTACGTTTATATGACTCAGTAAAGCCATGACATTCGGTTCTATTTATGTAATGAATCATAATGCGATCGTATTATTTAACGCGCTATTATTATGTTTGAGATATCAACCACTGGTCGATAATGTTTGTATAAACTGTAAGTAACAACTGGTAAAATGTACGCCTATGTCATAAAGCCATGTTAACAGACCGTGAGCGAAATCTCCTCCCATCCGTTTTCTGATTGGCATTTCGCAAGGATTCCTGGGTAGTTAAAGTGCGTGGCATCTATGCGGGCTTCGCGGAAGACCGCTTCAAGGGTACAAAGGGGGCGCTGCTGAGCACACTTCAGAGCGTTAAAATGCTAAATGGGACGGCTTACGGACTCGTAGACTCGGCGAGCACGCGCAATTTAAGTCCACGAGACCGAAAGTCCGCATGAAGTGCGCCATTTGGGATAGGGCCATACACTTAAATAAAAGTGATTTGAATCTATTGAGCACTCCTGCCCTGAGAGCAGTGGTGGAAAGAGTACTAACAAATTGTTAGGGCTGTACTGTCCTAGTAGTCGATTAGTCGATTAATTGGTCGATACGTTCTGGTTCGACCAAAATTCTGATTGGTCGATTTATTCCCGCGTTCATTTCATCAGTTTTGCCGGGCTGAGGCAGATGACGTGACGCATGTTTTTTTCTGTAATTAAGTCTAAATGTTTACTGAACTGCATTTCTCAACTAAAACAACACATGCCAGTGGGGCATAGAACATCATTTTATTTCAATATTATGATTTTGGGACGTACAATGTATTTGGGGTTGTTCATATTTCAAGGTGAATAGCAAAATGTCCTGCGGTGTGACACTAACATTGATGACTCATCAAATGTAAATATTAGTAAAATACATTTACATTTACATTTAGTCATTTAGCAGACGCTTTTATCCAAAGCGACTTACAACTGAGGACTAAACCAAGCGAGTCATCGTGAAGAGGCAAAAGCAACGCAAGAAGTGCTCAAAATACAAAGTTCAGACATAGCTCGGAGTAGCATAAGCCAGGCCAGCGAGGATTTAGAGGAAAAGATTTTTTTATTTTTTTATTTTTTTTATTTTTTTATGTTAGGTGCTCCCGGAAGAGATGAGTTTTCAGTTGTCTTTTGAATGTTGTCAGGGATTCTGCATTCCGGATGAGGGTGGGGAGATCATTCTACCAGCATGGAACTGTGAATGAGAATGTTCTGGAGAGTGATTTTGTGCCCCGCTGTGATGGTACCACGAGCCGTCGCTCATTGACCGATCGTAGGCTTCTGGTAGGGATGTAGACTTGTAGTAGTGAGTGGAAGTAGGAGGGAGCTGAACCTGTGGTCAATCTGTAAGCAAGCGTCAAAGCCTTGAACTTGATGCGAGCAGCGAGTGGTAGCCAGTGCAGAGAGATGAGCAGAGGAGTGACGTGGGCCCTTTTGGGCTCGTTGAAGACCAGACGAGCTGCAGCATTCTGGATCATTTGTAGAGGTTTAGTTGCACATGATGGAAGTCCAGCCAGAAGAGCATTGCAGTAATCAAGCCTAGAAATGACCAGGGCCTGGACGAGAAGTTGTGTTGCATGCTCAGTTAGGAAAGGCCTGATCTTCCTGATGTTGTGCATAGCAAACCTGCATGATCGAGCTGTCTTTGTAATGTGGTCTGTGAAGGTCAGCTGATCATCAAAGATTACTCCAAGATTTCTGACCGACCTTGATGGGGTGATTGAGGATGAATCTAGCTGGATAGTGAGGTCGTGCTGTAGAGACGGATTGGCAGGGAGGACGAGAAGCTCAGTCTTTGCCAGGTTGAGCTGCAGGTGATGTTCCTTCATCCATGCCGAGATGTCCGCCAGACAGCTTGAGATCCGTACAGCTACTGTGGGATCATCTGGTCGAAATGAGAGGTAGAGCTGGGTGTCATCAGCATAGCAATGGTAAGAGAAACCATGTGCCTGTATAATAGGTCCCAGTGATGTGGTGTAAATGGAGAAGAGGAGCGGTCCGAGAACTGAACCCTGAGGAACGCCTGTGGTCAGTTGATGTGCTTTGGATACCTCACCTCTCCATGTGACCTTGAAGGACCTACCTGTGAGATAGGACTCAAACCAGTTGAGGGAGGTTCCAGTGATGCCCAGTGATGAGAGGGCGGACAAGAGGATCTGATGATTCACAGTGTCGAAGGCAGCAGACAGGTCCAGTAGAATGAGAACTGATGATTTGGAAGCAGCTTTTGCGATCCGCAGGGCTTCCGTGACTGACAGCAATGCAGTCTCATAAAGCAGATATGCAGATATGTTAGGCTGTTAGCAGATATGTTTGGAGCAGCTAATAAATGCCTTGGCATTATTTTGTTTGTATTTACCTAATTAACTTAAGTTTTCAAAATGCTAAAAAGTGCTAAAATAATATTTACAGTACATTTAGTTTTGAAACACAAATGCTGTCCTGCAGTGTGACATAGGATATTAGATTTTTGTACTGGCAGTTACATGGACAGCCATAGTGGTCCTTTCGTCAAGCCCCCTACCAGGAATTCCCCCAGATTTTGTGTTACCACCTGCTAAGGAGGTTAAAAGGCGAGTGTTAATCTCTTATTAATGTGATAAATTTCATAATCTCTGTCAGACCATGAACGTGTCTATTTTTGATAGTCTTGTGGTGTGACTGATCTAGTTCGAGAAAAAAGAAATATATTTAAAAAAAAGAATCATATTCAGGTCTAAAACAATGAACTTATTCAGTTACTGTAATTCCCAAGGTCAGTCATGTAAAGCAATGACTCAAAAAGGTGAAAAGAGTCCTGTGGTGTGACAGCCCGTCAATTGCAATTGCAATTGCGCTGTGCCGACTGTTAGTTTTGAGCCTAAGATGCTTTATTTTTCAGTTATGCACTTTATTTCGTTTCTGCTCTTGATTATATATTTGTTTAATATATATTTAATTTTTATTAAAGTGTGTTTATTAAGAGTAAAAGCTTTAAGTTAATATTGGTGTCTCAGCCGCGAAGCTGATCTCTCCTATGTTCAGCCTGTGCGAGGACATGCACAGAGCGGCTGAAATGATAGTGCCTGACAGTTATAACTTATTATTATAACATATATGACAAAAATAATTGTCTAAATTATGTTGCATATTCCTCAACAGTTCTTGTGATGATATCACTAGTTGACAGCATAGTACTATTTTCGGAAATCAAAGGCTATATTGCGCAGGTGCACGTGATGCAACGCTGTCAGAGCCGACAGACTCGTGTCAGACTCATTTCAGTGCAAAATAATTCGGTCAAAGAACGATTTAATATACTGCAAATAGCCTACTAGTTTTTTATGTTTATTTATAATTCATTTAGGCGGACAACAAGGCTACCAAGTACTGCGCACTGTGCGCAGCTAATTAATTTAACGTTTTTTTTTTCCTAACGTCATTTTTAGTCGATTTTAGTCAATTTTTAGTTGAAAATGTCAGGACTTCAGTCGACCAAGATTTTCTTTGGTTGAGTACAGCCCTACAAATTGTACTTAAGTAAAAGTATTGCTACTTAAGTAATAATTTACTTGAGTACAAGTATAAGTGTTTTGCGTACACTTCGCATCACGGGCTAATCCGAGTTATAGAAAACAACCTCTAGTTTTATTTCATTATATAGACAGACCAAGGCAGAAAAAACTCTTTTCAAATGTAAACATGAGTTCACAGTGGGAATTCACATTAATCACCACCCCAGACTTACTAGTGGCAGAAGTTGATTTACATGGAACCATTTGCTAACAATGGGAATTTGAATTGAGACCATTTGCCTGGAAGACACACTCTCCTGTATGTGAATTATTTCTAAACTCTTAAAATACTTATTACCTTTTGGTTTACTTCTTTGAGAATAAGATCTTTGTTCCAGTCGCACTAAGACATTTCAAATGATATAAAACATGTGTGATACTGTATGATAACTATTCACATTATAGATGTTGTGTTTATAAACGCCCCACTCATGTACCTATCGGGTGTTTTTTGCAATGACTTCAGCGACCACTGTTTCATTGCTTGTGTTAGAAAACACCTTTCTGTCAAACAGCCTTTCGTAATCACTACTAAACGTATTCTGAAACATTTTGATGCTCAAGCTTTTTTAAGTGATCTGGCCCAAGTAAGTTAGAGTCAGCCTGATTCCGACCGTGAATGATCCATGGTTGTTGTTTAAAGATCTTCTTACTGCTGTGTTCAGCAAACATGCCCCAAGCAAAAAGATACGCATAAAAAAACTCAACAGCCCATGAATTAATCGTGATCTGTTCTGCTTCAGCAAAAAAATACAGCCTGCAGTCACATTCTGCCAAAGACAACCTTTTATTTCGTCAAATCAGGAACAAGGACACACAAGCAGTGAGGGAGGCTAAAGCTGGCTTCTTTAAAGAACCGTTCACACTTTGTGGTGTGAATCCAAATGCATTTTGGAATACAATAAAAAAAACTTGAAAACAAACCCCGGACCATGCAATTGTCCCTAAAGTGGATGACATAGTTGTTACTAATAAAGTTCTCCATGGCTGAAGCATTCAATCACCACTTCATAAGTTCTGTTTTTGTTTCCAAAGCGATAAACCCTATTGCTACAGCCTCTGCAGTCTCTAATACCTGCAGCCTTTTAGCACCTCCTCACAGTTTTTCCATCCGGCCTGTTTTAGTGGGGGAAGTCCTGAAGGAAGTGACCGCTCAGGACCCAACAAAGCGGCTGGATCAGATGATCTTGCTGCTTTTTTCATTAAAATTGCTGCCCCGGTTATTGCAGCTCCTCTAACAGCCCTCATTAATCTATCCTTCCATACAGCCGAGATTCCACCTACTTGGAAAGAAGCGGTTGTGCTTCCTCTGTATAAGGGCGGTTCTCAAATTATCTTTCTTACTGGGTTGAACGTGTAAGATTTGAAAACCTTTTTTTCCCATTCTCTCCCGGTCACCAGGGGTGTCCCCAAGGCTCCATCCTTGGCCCTACACTTTTCTCAATTTATATTAATAACATTCCCCAGGGAGTTGGTAATTCACTTATTCACTTGTATGCTGATGATACAATCCTTTATGCCATGGGTTCCTCCTCTGATGCTGTTCAAGCTACCTTGCTTTTTCCAACTACAGCAATCCTTTACACAACTCAAACTCACTCTTAATTCCTTCATGACAAAAATCATGTGGTTTTACCGTAAGGGTACTACACCTCCTCCAGCCCTTAAAATCACCACTTGCAAGGTGGCTATTCTAGAACAAGTCACTGCATATAAATACTTGGGCATCTGGTTGGACACTTCACTTTCTTTCTCCATCCACATATCAAAGCTGCAATCTAAGGTCAAGGCCAAGCTTGATTTCCTTTACAGCAACCGCTCTTCCTTCACCACTTCTGCCAAACTTACTCTTATTCAAATGACCATTCTACCCATGTTAAACTATGGAGAAAGTATATGCAGGGTTGCTTGCAAGTCCACTATCAAATCTTGACATTCTTTACCATTCTGGTATCAGGTTTGCCACAAATGCTCCTTTCAATACACACCACTGCACTTTATATTCATCTGTCAACTGGCCCTCCCTTCACAATCGTCGTAAAATTCACTGGTTCACCTTCATTTATAAGACCCTTCTCGGCCGCTCACCTCCTTACTTAGGTCACCTGCTGCAGCCAAAGCCTGTCACATACAACACCCGGTCCTCGCTTCGTCTTCAATTATGTATTCCCAAACCAACTCTGCTTTTGATCTTGCTTCTTTTTAATCTGCTGCCGCTCGCAACTGGAACGCTTTGCAAAATATTCTCAAACTGGAAACACTAATTTCAATTTCATCTTTTAAAACTATTGTATCATCCTTGTTCACAGACACATGCAGTTGCTTCTCTACATAATAATTTTGTGTTGTCTACTGTGTTGTGTTTTCAAGTGTAGTTTATGTAATTGCTAACCTGTACAATGTATTTCTAATGTACTGTATTTATTTTAGCCCTATTTCCTTTTCCCCAAGTGGTTATTCCACTTGTTAGGCCGCCACTGTAAATAAGAACTTGTTCTCAATGACTTGCCTGTAAAAATAATGAATTTTTATTTTTTTAACTATATAGATTCTTGGGTGAATTTCCAGTGATCTCAGCATGAGAGAAGGAGTGCACAGGGAATGGGGGTTCAAGGGGAAAAGATGTAGATTATGATTGCTTAGGTGAGACTTGCGTCTCGAATGGTGCACGAGAGAGAAATTCAAATGTTAATTCGCCCTCTCTTTCAGTTTTTCCAGTCTTACAACATCAACTTTACAATGAACAAAGCATGTTTCTGTTTATGTCACATCAAACAAAAGTCTTCACTTATTAGTTTTCCATCTCAAAAGCACAAATGGGTTGACTTCAAACACTGTTAATCTGTATTTTTGGTGTCAGATTCCTTATTCAATTTGTCTTCCATTCACCAGCAGGATCACCTGTCTCCTGTTGCACAGGACCTGTATCTGTAAGAGAAAAGAAGTTAAAATGAGAAAAAGAAACTTAAATCTGCATATAACATTGATGCAGCATTATTTTTCAAATGTTTTACTGGATTAATGGTGTTTAATACATTTATTTATAAAGCCTTATTAACATAAACATTAAATACTGAGTGTTATCAGCACAGACATAGCAGGTTCCTGCTGTAACAATTACAACGTTTTAGTAAACTTAATTTACTTTAATTTCTTTGACTAAATTTACCTTCTTATTTGACAGGAATGACTCTCTAATGTAACATAACCATATAAGCATTAGAAAATAATATTATAAGGTTAATATCTGAATGAAGGCTAGTGTTGTCACAGAGGACAGTGAAGACAGAAAAAACAGACATATATATACTAGAGATCAATACAAATTTACTCTGTCTTTCTATTTGTATTAATGCTGTTTTTGAGATTGGCTTAATAATGGGTAACACTTTACAATACGGGTGCACTAATAAGCATTAATTCATGCTTAACTAATGGACAGATAATACTGAATTAATGTGTAACTAATGATTATCTAAGCTATTAATTAATGATTACCACATTAGTAACTAATTAAGAGTCCGTATGGTTAATGTATTAGTTCATACATGAATTGTTATTAATTAAATATGTAATTGTGAATTAATTCCCTAATAACTCATTTTTTTTATTAATGTAGTTAATTAACTGAGTTAATTAATATGTTAACTACCAGAATGAGCTAAAGCCTTGTATTTCAACTTCCAGATAATACAGGTACACTAATATGCATTAATACATGATTAATTACTTCATTGTTAGTGCACATTCATGTGTAAATTACTACAATTACTAAATGACTAGTTAATAATGATGTGCCTCAATAAGTAAAGTCATAACATAATGATACCTTTGCAAATCATTAGCTAATGATTAATTAAAGCAGACAACTGGAAGTTGAAATGCATAGCTTTGACTAATTGTGGTAATTAACACATTAATTTACACTATTAGTTAATAAAATATGTTATTAAGGAATTAATACACAATGACACATTTAATTAATAGTAATTCATGTATTACTTAATCTATTAATCATATAGACTCTTTATTAGTTGCTGATGCAGTAATCATTAATTAATGGTTTAGTTCTTTATGAATCATACATTAACTCATGATTATCTATACATTAGTTAAACATGAATTAGTGCATATTAGTGCACCCGTATTGTAAAGTGTTACCTAATAATGTAATGTTGTCCGAATAAACTAGAGGAATGAATCCATATTCCGGACATCTTACATTTGTCCAGCAGCTTTTTCGCCGTGGAAGCAAACACAGATTTTCTTTTATTATCACAGGCAGACAAGAACCCACTTAAACAAGAAGAACCACCTGACTGACATGTAAAGTGACCAATGACAGTTTTTGTTTTGTTTTATGTGCCATATAGAGGCAATTCTATATAATATTGTAACAATAAAGTAGAACATTCAGTTGCATGTGTATATTTATTCTTCAATGTGCTTTAAACAGAACTCTTTGATTTGAAATTAAATGTATTTCTTTCCTTTGAAAATACAATTCAATAATTATTTCCTACTCAAGTGTATGCTACATCATTTTGGTATCACAGATAAAAACGACTGTCTGTGCAGGTGCAATTAGAAGAACTTTAAGAACAGGTTTTTTGTTTTGTTTTTAAATGTACTTTTCTTGAAGTTTTCTAATCAATGATTTTCCCCCTTATACATCTTTTGTATATTGTACATTTTAATTTTGTTAGTTCTGATGGAATGTATGTGACTGTTCTACATGAACATGAATCACATTCACAGAGACCATGTTAAAGTCATTGTCATGACACTCAGCATGTGTCTTGTTTTCTGTTGAAGTGCACTAGAATCAATAGACAACTTTACTTTATTTGCAGTATAAATGTGCCTATAGATAAATAGTTAAATCTGGTGTTAGTGTGTTACAAGCACCAGGGAAATGGAGCAGAGCAGCATTCATGTCTCACTGATCTGCATTCACTGGGGACATACAGGTAATTATAGTTTTTACCCATTATAGCATAAGAGTTGTTTGTCACTGTTGTCAAATTAAACAATAAGTTAAAATATCTACATAGAGCCAACCTAACTTAAGCCCTATTCGCACGGGATTAGTATTATCTGGGGACCTCGTGTGAATTTTGAAATTACCCACCCACATCTGAATTTCGTGTGGTGCATTTGCACGGGATAAGCGAAGCCTGTGATTTTACTCGAATTTACTGACTTATCTCCAGGATTTGATGTCAATAGGCTATTGCTTGGAAATGTCTTGTCGTTATTATAGCTGTATATATCATAGATATATCATAAACAGAATGTTCCTTACCGCATGCTGCCATACATGTCATTCATCTCCGCAAATTGTATAAATATGGTAGGTCATTTGCAGAGGAATTTTTACTTTACAAATTACAGACATGGCCGATTAACACGGGATTAAGATCAGACAACCTCCGCAATTATTACAAATGACTAGAGGTCACCAGGTAATACTTATCCCGTCCTGTCCCTTAACCCTCTGGAGTTCTTCGTTTTCCAGTCACACTCAAGACCTTCGCGGTCAAAAGTGACCGGACCCCTGAAATATTTTTTTTTTTTTTTCAGTAAAATCAATTAAATTTATTTTTGTTTAATAATATTTTTTCTTTTTCTTTTTTGTGTTTTGAGAGAATTTTATGAAAAATAATGATATTATGATAATTTTTTTCCCATTGAATATAATAGAAAATTTATATATATATATATATATTTATTATTTTTTAATTAATGCTGTATTTCAGGTTAAAGTGGATCCTTGGCCTATAGAAAACATTTTTTTAAATCACATTGGAGCCATCTGGTGGATGTAGTGAGCATAATTATCATGCAATATCATATTTTAACCACTAGATGGATTTACAGCCTCTGTAGAAAGGCTTGTGAATTCTAGTTGTTTTTGCACATATTTGCCTATTTTTTTCAGGTTGTGGATTTTAATTTATAATAAGTGATTCACAAAGACTATTTTTGTCAAGTTTTTTGTTTGTTTGGTTGTTTTATTTTATTTTTAAAAAAATAAAATAAAAATTATATTCTTTTCGCATAGACATGAAAATCACTATCCAAACTTAAATGGTTGTAATTCAAGAATGCTTTGGAATATAGACCTATGGTTGGTCTTGTTTTAAAGAAGACATTTGCCAGATTATTGTAGACGTGAAAGAAATTATGAAAGTGAAACAGAAAAAAAGTTATGAAAGTTTGAGTTAATAAAAATGAACAATGTAAAAATTTTATTATTTATATTTTATATAAAATATATATATTATAAAATATATTTTACTCTAAAACTGCAGGAAAATGAAAGCCAAAAATCTTAAGAAGTTGTGTTCCAAATTTTAGGTTGATATCTCAAAAAAAAAGCTTTCAGTCAAGATTTTATTTTGGCGCATACCAAACTTTTTCACTAGATGCATGGAACGCCAAGCTTCCTTACTGACCATATAAGGGCGCCTCCATTTTCATATATGTTTTGAGTGATCTGAACCATGTATTTCCATAATTTTCATACAATTTATGAAGTAGACATCCTATTCAGAAGTAGTATGGGTGGTTTGACAGTATTTGATTTGAATTCAACCTCTAATAAACACATCAAAAGAGCACATATGTGCTGCAATAGGCCTGGAGGTTACTAGGGAAGAATTCCATCGTTTGATCTTACACTGTGTGTGTGTGTGTGCGTGTGTTCAAGAGAGAGAGACATAGTGTGTGACCTTTGCATTTTGGACCCAATGTCTCCCCTTTATTTGATTCATTGATTTGATTTCACATTTTCTCACATTTCTCTGTTACAGTTTCACCAGTCTCATATTTCCCTATGTGTGTGTGTCTGTGTGTGTGTGTGTGTGTGTGTGTGAGCATGTCTATTTTGCAACCTTGATGGCTTACAGTCTCATGCTTTCATATCTGTGTGCTTTTTATTCCTTACATTGATGAATAATTGCTTTTATTTCACACATTTCCCAAAATTAGCTTTTGCAATGACACACGTTCATTTGTGTGTGCGTGTGTTTTTGTGTGTATAAGTGTGTGTGTGAGTGTATTTGTCTGTTTTGCACTCTTGATGTTTTAGAGATTCACCCCTTCACTGTGTTATGCTTTTTTTCTGCATCGTGGCTGATTTGTAGATTGTACGCACAAAAAAAACTCTGTATTTTCATATTTTTTCCATTTTCCCATTCATATCCTATGGCCGGTCATTTTTGACCGAAGGCCATGAGTGTGACTATTTTTTTTACGACCACTTAGACTTTTCAAATCATGTCCCCAATTTTTTTGTGTGTTCATATACCAAGTACCATTAAAGTCACCAAGTTTCGTACCATTCCAATGAAGCTACGATTTTTTACATTTTTTTATTAAAAAAATTCCGGTCGGAAACGACCGAAGAACACCTGGTCCTGGTGTAAAATGGCGTTGTGCAGGGTCAGAAATGCCACCGAAATGAATAAAAATGGCCACAAATCCTATACTTATAACTAATGGTGTTTCTTGGGAATGGTGTTTCTTGGAAATGGTGTTTGGTGTCTGGATAAATTAACATTACACACATAAACAACCAAACACTGATATTGAGCTTAGATATAAGAGATGGGAATAAAAAAGTAGGATCTTCATCAGCTAAAGGTATTTCAGTGGTATCTATTACTTTCCCATCAGTCTGGAGTATTTTTACATTGAGTCTGAGAATAAAAAAGTATTATTACAATTAGTCACACTACATGAAAACAGTGTAGTTTTAAAGGGGTCATATAATGGTACATGCACTTTTTCAAGTTGATTGTACTGAAATGTGTGTTGGCAGTGTGTTGATACGCTGGAGCAGAATGGCGTCTAAGCGATTGTGGTGTATTGTTCTTGGGTATAATAACGAACACAGCAGTCATTTTGATGTTCCTAAATCCGAACTACTGAAGACACAGTGGCTGAGTTTTGTTTTCAAAGGGAATATTTCCCACGATCAACGTCAATGCGTTCATGTTTGCGCAAATCATTTCTCACCAGACTGCTTTATAAACGAGGGTCAGTATAAAGCTGGTTTTGCTAAGAAGCTGCTCCTGAAAAAAGATTCGGTACCAACTATTCGTGCTCCTGCTGCACCTCCAGAAGAAGTGAGTGTAAAGTTTTATCAACCTTTATATTAATCTTTGCAAATCGTGGAAAAGGTTTTTCATGACCATTAACTGTAACATCAATCTGTCAATGAACTAACATACATCAGTAAACACACAGCGTTCGTATCTCACTACTCTACCCTGCCAGTACATGCAAAGATAGATCAAAGTGACATTACGTTAACCAACCATTCAGAAACGTCCTGTTCGTGCCTTAATTGTCGAACTTCTTCGGGGACGTCATCTTGTTCTGGGTCCGACTCCGGTTCAAATTGATACGGTTGCACAGATGTGTCCTCAGACTCCCGCTGCCATTCTTTCTCCAAAATATACCCTCAACTGTTGTCAAGGCAACACTCCACGTGTGTTGTGTCAAAACGCCCCACAGAACAGAGGGGCGGAGTCAATATCATTTAAAGACACATGCACTTAAATGGCGTGCTGAAAACAGAGCTGTTTTTGACCAGGTAAAATGAGTGTTTTCTTACAATACTAATGAGAATATTTAATTAAAGTATATTACAAACTTTTCATTTAGACCCTAAATAATCAAATTAACTTGTATGAAAATGGCATTATATGACCCCTTTAAAATAAACTTTCATGCTTGAGTTGCACTCCTTTTAAACTCATGTTACTTACTGTTTCTGCAGGGTTAGGCTTTTTTTAAACAACCCATCTTGAACCCCATAGCCATAATCGCGATCCCGATCAGGATCCCGGACCCGAGCAGGATCCCGATCCCAATTCCGATCCCGGTCCCGATCGATGAAAAAGCAAAACCCTCTGGGATCTCTGTAAGAGTTAAAGAGATACATTAATTTTGTAGCTGGTTTTGCCATTCTGACATTAATGAAGACATTATATGTTGATTGACTGCCTGTGTTATGAAACTGCTCCGAGACTTAAAGGTGAAGATCAAAATGCAGCTTTATTCAAGAATAGTCGTACAGGCAGGGTCAAGAATCAGCAGACAGGACAATGGAGAATACACAAAGAGAATCCAAGAAACAGGCAGAGGTCAGGGCAGGCAGCAATAATCAGAGTCCAAGAACAATCCAAAGTCAAAAACAGAAAACAAACACGGGAAAATGCTCAGAAATGCAGACACACAGTACAACAAGACTTCGCAATAAGTGAATGTGAAAACCAGGTATTTATGGTGTGAACTAAACAAGATGATGAGAAACAGGTGAATGAGATGAGAGCTGATGAGTCCGGGCAGTGAGTTATGGGAAATGTAGTTTGTAAGTGAAACATGATCGTCTGGTGTGGAGTGCCCTCTGGAGTCTCTCAAGGGCACTCCAGCTGGTGACCGTTACATACACACCGGCTCAGGAACTGGAACAGACACCGGCTTGGCGACGGCCATCTTGTCCGGAGACACAGGCTCGGCGGCGACCATCATGTCAGGAAACTCTGGACTGGACGGGACCAGCATCTTGCGAAACTCTGGGCTGGACGGGACCAGCATCTTGCGAAACTCTGGGCTGGACGGGACCAGCATCTTGTGAAACTCTGGGCTGGACGAAACCAGCAGCTTGTGAAACTCTGTGCTGGACGGGACCAGCGGCGAAAAGGGCCTTGAGCTGGGCAGGACCAGCGGTGAAGAGGACTGAGCGCTGGGCAGGACCAGCGGTAAAGAGGACTGAGCGCTGGGCAGGACCAGCGGCGAAGAGGGCCTTGAGCTGGGCAGGACCAGCGGCGAAGAGGGCCTTGGCTCTGGCTCGGCGGGTGTAATGCTGACAGACTCCTGCCTGGCGGGCATGATGCTCTCAGACTCAGCCGGCATGACGCTTTCAGTCTCAGGCGCGGCTGGACTGGCGTGAAGTGCAGGCTCTGGAACGGCAGACGTGACGTGAACTGTCTCTGGATCGGCAGGCGTGACGTGAACAGTCTCTGGATCGGCAGGCCTGACTTGACCAGTCTCTGGATCGGCAGACGTGACGTGAAGCTCAGGCTCTGGATCGGCAGACGTGACAGGAACGGTCTCTGGGTCGGCAGACATGACTTGAAGCTCAGGCTCTGGATCGGCAGACGTGACAGGAACGGTCTCTGGATCGGCAGACGTGACAGGAACGGTCTCTGGATCGTCAGACGTGACGTGAAGCTCAGGCTCTGGATCGGCAGGCGTGACGTGAAGCTCAGGCTCTTGATCGGCAGACGTGACAGCAACGGTCTCTGGAAACGCCCCCTCAGCAGTAGAGGGCTTGGGGAATTCTGCTAAGATGTAGTGAGAGTCCGGGGAATCAGGTGTAGCAGAACTCTGGTTCAACGTGTGTTAGAAGTTCATGGGAACCCTCATCCACAGGGCCCACAGAAAAGGATGAGCCGCTTATCCTCAGGGCAAATTCAATATATTGACATAAAGTCCATTGAGGGGTGTTGTCAGGCATGAGATAATTTAACATGTCCTCAAGCCCATGTCGGAAACTATCCTTTAAGACTGCATCGTCCAAAAATACCCCATGGCAGAGTTCACAAAATTCTTCAACATATTCCTCTATAGATCGGTTCCCTTGGCTGAGGCGGAAGAGACTGATTAGTGGGTCCATGGTGGGTCTCGGTTTCTTCTCGGCTGCTGGATCTGAAATGGCGAAGTCTTCTGTTATGAAACTGCTCCGAGACTTGAAGGTGAAGATCCAAATGCAGCTTTATTCAAGAATAGTCATACAGGCAGGGTCAAGAATCAGCAGACAGGACAATGGAGAATACACAGAGAGAATCCAAGAAACAAGCAGAGGTCAGGGCAGGCAGCAATAATCAGAGTCCAAGAACAAGCCGAAGTGAAAAACAGAAGTCAAAAACAAACATGGGAAAACGCTCAGAAATGCAGACACACAGTACTGTGAAAACCAGTGCTGCGTCCCAATTCGCCTACTTATACTACGCCCTAAAAGTATGTACTCTTTTTGTGAAGAAAAAGTACATACTTTTGAGTGTGTAGCAAAATAGTAGGCAAGCTTTGGGACATACTACATCGTCATCTTTAACGGACAGCTCTATCGCGTGCATCCTGTCACCGTAAACTGCCCTGTCAATCATCTCGTCACAGTTAAAATCATCCATTCAATCTAATATAATTTCTTACCGTTTCGGAGATAAATGTTGTAGCACGTTCATCTGCCAGTCGTGTCTTTCATGCGGAGACTCTCCTTGTGTTTGCAATTTGAATGTAATGATGCATTTAAAAGTTAATGGCTAAACGTATCATTACAAAAGTTCACAATACTGCTGCAGATGCAATAAAATGTAGACAACATTGAATAAATACATTTTCGTCAGGTTAGATACTGATAATTAATCACTCAAACCCCTTTACTAAACCTCTACATAACCGCCGGACTCTCGCGTCCTCCATGTCTGTAGTTTTTTTTTAACACTTTTCACTCGTGTTTGTAGTTCTCACCGAATCCTCGTCCAACGCGCGATGGGTTGTGGGCAATATCAGCCGTTAGAGTGCGCATCGATCTGCACGTCGGATTCTGACCGGAAATAGTAGACCATCCGGGTCTCTTTGGAACACTCATTTCAACATACTACCATTTTGGACGTACTAATTCTATTTTCGGACACTATTTAGGACGGATAGTATGCGAATTGGGACGCAGCACAGGTATTTATGGTGTGAACTATACAAGATGATGAGAAACAGGTGAATGAGATGAGTGCTGATGAGTCCGGGCAGTGAGTTATGGGAAATGTAGTTTGTGAGTGAAACATGATCGTCTGGTGTGGAGTGCCCTCTGGAGTCTCTCAAGGGCACTCCAGCTGGTGACCGTTACAGCCTGATTGACCTTTTAATTAATTGCTGGCCTTAATACATATTGCATTATTGTATTAAAAATGTATTAAGAAATTTCAAATGGTTCTTATTAAAAACATTGTTTTCTTATTATACATTATAATCAATGATATATATTGGCTGAATTAATAAAAGGATAGGTCAGTAGTTGAACAGTGCACCAGTAAAGATTAATTTAACACGCATTAATTTACACTATTAGTTAATAAAATATGTTATGAAGTAATTAATACATTATGACACATTTAATTAATAACAATTAATATATTACTCAATATATTAATCATATAGACTCTTTATTAGTTGCTGATGCAGTAATCATTAATTAATGGTTTAGTTCTTCATGAGTCATACATTAACTCATGATTATCTGTGCATTAGTTAAGCATGAATTAATGCAAATTAGTGCACCCGTATTGTAAAGTGTTACCTAATAATATTCAGAGTCTGATATGATCGGGTCCTGGTCTGTCGTAATACACACAATTCTACCATTATATTTAACATTACAACATAACTGAACATGAAAAATCAACTGGTAGGCTATATCAGTGAGAGAGCAACTCACAATAACACTCAAAAAACACAAAATAAAACATGGAAAGAATATGTGAATGAAGGTGTGTTTCTGGCTGATTTGTTGGTAATGTATTTTTTATTCTGCAAACCATGTCCGGCCGCAGCGGAGTTCTCCATACAAGAGAGGGTGCAAAGAGCTAGCCTTTTTGAAAGAGCAACTCATGATTGAGGAGCATCAGGATCAATGGCTGATGCACGCTCCCTTAAACGTAATGTAATACACATTCTTTATTTTGCAAATATTTAACATTACAAAGATGTTTAGGCTTTTTAGTGTAAACTTCAGTGTTAATTTGAGCATCTAAATTATTCACTGGTGATCACAGTCTAAATATGATAATAGAATCAAACAGAATTTTACAAATTTATGGAAAGTTTGAGCTACTTACCAACAGTAATGTGGAATGTCTTGTGTAATATCATACTTCTGGTGGTGACTTCATAGTTTCCAGACTGATCGATTCGGATGTTACTGATGGTGAGGTCTCCAGTTGTACCATTACCATAAATGTTTCTCCATTCCTTGACAACAGGGCCGTTTAAGCGTGGAATGGGGATGACTTGATCTTCAAACTTCCACACTATCAGATCATCTCCCTGTATATCAGTAACACCAGTGCGTAGAGTAACATTATTCCCCTCCACCACTGACACTGACACCACATTATCTGTCATAATAACAAACATAGAACATACAGGATCAGTGTAAAACAGATTATTCTTATAATGCTGTAAGTTGTATATGTAATGGTGTAATGGAGTAACCCCTACCCATTATTCATCTTAAATACTATTTTATTTGATTTCAGTGTATTTAAACAAGTCTTTATCTTTATTCCACAGTTGTTGTTTAATTTTTCTGTATTTTTGTTGAGGTCTTATTTATATTTATTTATATTTAATGTTTCTGTTCTTTTCATGCTCTATCTGCACAGTATGAAGTATGTATATTTTCCGTCTGTGACTTTTAAGCTAAAAGCTTGGCAGACGAGATTTGGAGAAGGCAGATCTGAAAAGGTCGCGAGATTGGAAAAAAGGAGAGTATCGCGAGACGATTGTGGAAGAGCGTTGTTGTTGCTATTGTAACCGAGATTGTTTTTGGATGTTGCAAGTGTTCCTGAAATAAAAACCCGACTTTAATTCTTCATAAAACGCACGTGTGGACCTCGTGTGTAACATATACAATAAGGTTGAGAAGTCTGAGATCACACTGAAAATCTGACTTAATGCAACTGTAATCAACTGAATTTATTTTAAATAATTGATTCATGCACTTATATATAAGTTTTGAAATAATTTATAATATATATTAATTGTCAGAATATATTGCAATACTATTTCATATAAAATGGTAAATTTGAGTTAAAAAAATATCTGTTTAAAGGTTTCTCTTCCTCTTCCTTCTCTTCCTCCAGGGGGCGCTTCACGGCTCAGAATTATATTGAGACACATTCAAATATGAGAATGATATTGGTCTTACTGGAGACATTTGCACAGTAATAGATTAAACATTCAGGCTAAATTTATTCATTCCTAGGATTGGCACCTGACTGAGACACTGCAAAAATAACGTGTTTTATGATGTAAAATGCATTCAGATTCTGCACTATATTTCAAATGTAAGTGTAACATAATTGCTCATTTGACTCTTTGTACAGATGGTGCCTGAAGCTAAAGATGCTCTTATAATCAAGAAATGTTGGCGCCATAAAATAATCCCCAAACCGCTGTAGATATCAAACAAAAATATTATATTTAATTTAATGCGATTTTTTTTACTTTTTGTAAACTACATTGGCACAATAAGAGATGACAGTTGAAGGAATACAAATTTATTAACTGTTTAATTTAGGTTTCAACTACAATAGTATATAGACATTCCCAAAGCTGCCTGTTCCTGTATGTCCTGATCTTACTATAGCAAGTGAGATTGTTATCAACACCATTTGTCTTGGGGGTTCCTCTCAGTGCGAGAAGGCCCTGGGATCCCTGTTCCCGGGTCACATTGTTTGGGAGAGAGTCAAAACCTGATCCTTATCATCACCATTTGTCCTGAAGCTCCTGTCTCAATACAAAAAGGGACAGCCTTTTCTGTTCTCATGTCTCACCGGGTGAGGACACATGCTGAGCAGGTCCCAAAACCTGTATTCCTCATTTACATATGCTTTGTTTTCACCCCAATGTAAACTCCTCCCCCTCTAAATGTATAAATTGCAAGGGAACATTTCCCTTAGTTGGATTAGATTGAGATGACTGCAGCGACAATAAAGAACTTATACCTCAAACAATCTCATGGTCTGAACTTTGACTTTTCTACACTTGAGCAGAAGTTTCCTACACAGTCAAAAGTTCTTTGCGAGCGGACGCAAAGTTTCTCGGAAGCAAAACATGGTATTTCAAAATCCAGATCATTCTGATCCAGATTAAACTTTTTGAAAATATTTTTCAATGCTTTTGCGTTCTTTCAGAAAATGTTTGCTTAGCATCACCTGAGAAACTGTGTTCGATCACAAATAACTTTTGACTGGTTCATCTCTTATTGTGCCAATATAGTTTACAAACAGTAAATAGGTAGCATTTTTTCCTTTAAAAAAAAGGTAATTTATCTCTTGGTTTTATTAGTGAGACCCTGAACCCCATACAACACTGAACCACAATTATCTTAAAATATACACACTATTTTTTTATTATCACCTTATTTTTCAATGAAAATGACAAAAACCATGATTCTTTTTTTTATATATTTCACTTTTTACACATTGCACCTCTGATTATTCCACATCATCAAACTGTTCTCAGAGATTCTAGTTTTGAATCCGGTTATCAGATTGTAAGACTTGACTCACCATGGACAGTAACACTGAATATTTTGGATGTCTCAGTTGTGCTCATGATCTGTAGTTTATAGAGTCCAGCATGTTCAGGTGTGATGTCTGTGATGGTCAGAGATCCAGTCTGCTTGTCCAGAATCAGTTTGCATTTGAATCCCACATTATCCCCCCCAGATGTAGTGAAGAGTCCGTCTGCTTTATTCATCTTAGCTATGAATTTACCACCAAACCACCACTCAGCTGAATCATCTACTGGTATTACAGTATGAGTGTTTAGAGTGACAGAATCTCCCTTCATCACTGACACTGTCACATCAACTTTCTTCACACCAAACACACCTGGTGGGGGAAAACATAATTAAAAGATGTTAAATCTGTTATAGTTTTCTAAATATAGTTTGAAACTGGCTTTTGCCGACTCTAAAAAGTTAATTTCCCCAATACCCATTTCAAATAACTATTATTTACCATAAAACCACACTTTACATTTTATACACTAGCCTCATGTGAGGATATTATTTTACGTCCATTACATCAGTGTCGTGTCTCTTGAAAATTAAACATGACGTGACTTGTGATTTCAACAAAACACAAATTGTAAAAAGTATGTGGCTGTGTATGGAAGATCACATGCAACACTCAAACAAAACACAAAAATAAATAAGTAAATACAATTAAAAGTGCAGCCTGGAAGCACTGGATTAAAAAAATGCAATGAACCAAAGTAAACTGTTATTGTTAAAATATTAAATGTTTCTTACACTGGAATAGCATTATTCAGATGATATATATCCATAAAGAATGTGTTAAAGTTCTTCACAGGTATAGGGGAGACCAGAGAGTGTTGTTCAAACACCATCAGTTTAACTTAGAAATAAAGAACAGAGTTTAATCACAGTCATGCATGAGCACCAGCGTCCTCAGAGGACAGTAGAAGTTGTGACTCACCAAAAATATCGCCTATCAAGAATTTACAGAATAAAAAAACAGGTTTGAGGTAAAAGTAACATTTCAGGAATTGCCAAAAATTAGATCTGGAAATGTTTTGCAAGTGAAAAAAAAATTGCATAACATTTAGGCTAATTTTATCTCCCATCTCATATTTGTTTCCATCACAGTCTATGTGTTATACAGTTATAGCCTATATTTGTTACAAATGGTAGTCTTTTGAATTCAAAATTTTACCATTTGTTTACATTTTTTTTAATCAAAATATTTTATATGAAACAAAGGTGGAGTTTGTATTGCATAATATTTAGAAAAGAAAACTTAGCACAATAATTCAAACTAACCCCAGCGGTTACAGGAGCAGAACAGAGCTCGATCTACTTTTGAGGCAAATAGCTTAACGGTAATTATGTGCTTGATGAAGAAATGCAACTAGTTTTCTATTTCTGGTGTGGACTATAGTGACACAGAATAGTCTACCTCAAATTAATAACGAAAACGTGTTTTAAGTAATCCATATTAATATATGTTTCAGGGACATCTGACTGGATAAATGAGAAGTTAATATTATTATATATAATTAATGTGCACCTGCTGTTGGGCGATTCTGAGCCACACCCATAACCGACAGACAGGAAAGAGACACAGAGACACTTTTATGCCGATTTACGTGTGATTTTTATTTTGTATTCCGCTAAAACAGTAGCCAATATTCATGAGCCTATTGTTGTTGTTGTTATTATTATTATTATTATTATTATTATTCACACAAAAAAATGTACATAAAAAAAAGTGTTTTGCAGAATATTAGGCCTACAGGTCGGCTTCCTCTTGTGTTCACTACCAAACACACACACGCACAAACAAACCTACCCCTCAAAATACCCTTATAATGGCGTTGTCACTTTTACACTGTGATTTATCACAACGTCTATTTGTAGAAAAGTTATAAAAGTGTTTTTAAGAAACAATGGTGATAGGCTACAAGCAAATTAGATGACAAGAGCAAATGCGCATTTTCTATTTCTGAATGAAATAAACACTGAATTAAACACTGAATTAAAAGTGTTGAATTAATGGAAATTAATGTGACTCACCGTCCACGAGCAATAAAGCCCCCAAAAAGAAGGAAAGGTTCCTCATACTGATGCCGCTTCTGGCCGCATCCAAGCGAACCCAGAAAGGATCCAGAAGGGATACAGCAGGATATTGATGACTCGTAGCAAACCGACCCGGTCACGCGATTTATGCGAAAGAGTGAGTCACGTCACATTCAAAGCGGTCCAAACAGTCTATTGTCCAACGGAGAAGAAATAAAGAGAGCGGTCGCCTCTGCTTTGCTGAGCGTGACTGCAGTTACGGTCAACATCAGTCCGTCAATGATATGTCTAAAAATGCAAGGGCTTTGAAAATATAAAAAATGTTGAATCATTTAAAATTTTAACCTAATAAGACACGACAATACACCAAAAATACACACAAGTGATGTCCCACAATAAATTAAGTTACAAGCTAGCCAGTTTTCCTAAAAAAAAAAACTTAGGCCTATATTTAGTTTAATACCTTAATTACCATAAAAAAAAATAAAAATAAAAAAAATAAAAAAGTCCTGCTATGGACTGTCTACTTGTTCAGGGTGTTTCCTCTGCCTATACGGCCCAAGATGCTGCATCCCAGCTAGAATTTTTTTGTTCTAAAAATGTTCTGAGAACATTACCATGCATTGTTCTAATAATGTTTTCAGCGGGTAGTTTTCTTTTTGTTCCCAGAATGTTCTCTTAAAAGTTCTAATAACATTCTTTAAAAACATTCTAAAAATGTTTAATGCTAACATTGTTAGAACATTATTCCCTAATGTTCTTATAACATTTTCAGCGGGTAGTTTTCTTTTTGTTCCCAGAATGTTCTCTTAAAAGTTCTAACAACATTCTTTAAAAACATTCTAAAAATGTTTAATGCTAACATTGTTAGAACATTATTCCCTAATGTTCTTATAACATTTTCAGCGGGTAGTTTTCTTTTTGTTCCCAGAATGTTCTCTTTAAAGTTCTAATAACATTCTTTAAAAACATTCTAAAAATGTTTAATGCTAACATTGTTAGAACATTATTCCCTAATGTTCTTATAACATTTTCAGCGGGCATAGTTTCTTTTTGTTCCCAGAATGATCTCTTAAATTATGGCATAACATTATCTAAGAACACTCTAAAAATGTTTTGTGATGACCTTCTATAAAGGTTTAATCATAACATTTTTAGAACATTACATCCCCTAACATTCTTATAAAGTTTTTAGCGGGAAGTTTTATTTTTGTTCCCAAAATGTTGTCTTAAAAAAAATGCTTAGCTATAACATTGTTAAAACATACAATTTTATTAATCTCAAAATTAAAACATCAAAATCTAACAGGTTTATAAATGGCATCCACATAAATTATTAGAAGTTCTGCGTACAGTAAATGCCCAACATTACATGAAGAACTCAGTAAAGTCACTCATGCGTCTTGACTGCTGTGTTTGCTCAGAGCGCTCATCATCAGTCTTTGCTTGTCTTGGTTCTTCAGAAGAGTAATCCAGTCATCTGTATTAAGATTAGGTGTTCTACTGTTCTTCTCTTCTAGTTGTCGCTGCTCGCCCAGTTAGCAGCATTGAGCTCTGTTCTCTGTGTGCATGGTAGTTTTTCCTCATAGCCTATACAAGAAGATCATGCAACAGTGTAAACAGAAAGAATACAAATACATACATATTAAGATCACAAGCAATATTGACATTGACAACTTTCAAAATTAGCCAGCCTAATTAGTAATCAGAAATTATGTAAAGACTAATTTATTTAAAGTATAAATATGATACCTTATGAGTATCTTTTTTTTTCTGTAATTTAAAACATATACTTAATCCATTATATACATGTTAATAACACAACTAAAGGCTAAATTATGTGAACAAACTTTGATGTTGGCTTGAGAAGCCTGAACCTCGAACCAAGACTGGAACTCAGGTCGCCCTGAGCACAGCTCCAGCATCACAGCGCTCGTTGCCCGCTGGGCTATTGCTCTGACTTAAAGCTCATTTTCATCAGTTATATTGTCTATGGATCGTTACATTTCGTTACGTTACAATTCTGCTTGTTTTAAATCAGATACAGATAAAGTAGCACTGCATTTGAATGCATTGGCGATAGAACAATTTCTAGAGTGAATTAATCATACCTGTAAGTGCAGCGTCTCTTTGCTATTAGTAGTGAAGCTGTACGTTTTAGTTCAAAAGCAGAAAGAAATATATGCTAAGCTAGTTATTTTAAAGCTAGTTATTTTAGTAAATAAAGTTTTAAATATGGATATTTTTCTTACACAAACGCATCGCTTCGCTTCGCTTCAAAAGGCCTTTATAACCCCGCCAGAGCCGTGTGGATTACTTTTATCATGGATGGATGCATGAGCATGATAGACTTAAAACAGAAACGGCCATTCACTGCCATTATAATGCTCGGAAGAGCCAGGACATTTCTTTATATAACTCCGATTGTATTCTGAAAAAGAAGAATGTCATATACACCAAGGATGACTTGAGGGTGAGTAAATCATGGGCTAATTCTCATTTTTGGATGTCTTTTGGATGAGATCTTTTATGGTCTGTGTTAGGTGCTTTTAGCACTAAAGCTCTAGGAGTTAAGAGTTGAAAATTTTTGTCTCAGAAATCAGAATAATAATATTTAGTTTAAATAGGTTAACAATATGTTGGCTTTCCTAAACCAACATAATTATTTCCTAACATTTGAACAAGATTACTATAATCTGTACTATAATATAGAGGTAATTCTATGAAGATTTACAACAAAAGTTACAAAACCACTTACCAGTTGCAAGGCTCTTCAGCTCCCATATCCATTCACCTCTGCAGGTTTATGTTTGCTTCAATATTTGCCAGATTGTGTCCTTTACATTGACCATCAGCACCACAGTAATTACCTGAAATATTTTAAAACATGGTCGGTCAACATACAACGATATTACAAGCACATACAATATTTGCTAGAAAACACAAAAGACTGAAAACGTTTTAGACTGAATGCTCTTTCCAATTTTCCCATTAACTTACCTCTTTATGAATTACTGAAATATTAACAACTTTTACTTTCAAATGACATATTAAGATTAACACTTTTAAGTAGCAAAAAAGTATTCGTACCTTTGTTGTAGCCTAAATGGAGAGTTTATTGCGTCATTCAAACAGGGAGTTTGGAGTCTGGATTAAAACAAATCTAGCTGTTATTCAAAAGTAACATACACTCAGATTTTATGCGACTGTCATACAATTCTAAGAAAGTAAGATCTAACACTGAAAGACATTGATATCAAGGATAAGAGAAAGCTATGTAAACTGAAAAATACACACAAAAAAACTTACCGTTGTGAAAGAGTTCTGTTCCGTTGACCAGGAGTTCTGTTGTTTGGGCCAATGTGTCAAATAGCCAATTTAGACAACGGACATTTTGCGCCGATTTCTTCAACAAAAACGTTACTTTCTTCGCGCTGTTTGTCGATTTCAAATGTTCTTACGTCACGGGAAAATCACGTTGTGATTGGTGGTTTTAAACGTCAATCTACAGTGGTCACCAATCAGCTTCTCGTCTCTTGTAAACACATTTCGCGCAACAGTTCACACAGTTCAGAGTAATATCCTCAAAACACTTCACGAATGCTGTTTTGATAATGTTCCTCTTTTATGGAACATTATGCTAATATTTTATGGGTTAAAAGAATTCTACAATCTGTTACCTAAACAGCTTCCCTAAAATATCCTTAAAATGTTATGAGCTTTTATTAACACATCATATTATGAGATTTTATTAACACATCATATTATGAGATTTTGTCATCGCAGGCCAATAATGTCCTCAAAACATTTGATGAATGTTGCTTTGATAATGTTCCTCCTTTGTTTTTGTGCCAATGATTTATAAAAGATAACAACATCCCTAAAAAATCCTAAAAATGTTTCATGCAAAATGTTCTACTTTTGTTAAAAAGTCATTTGAAAGGAATGTTTTATTAAAAATATTTTATCATCACAGGCCTCAATAATATCCTCAAAACATTTTACGAACGTTGATTTGATAATGTTCCTCCTCTGTTATTATGGAACATTGTACCAATGTTTTATTGAGAACATTGTATGATCTGTTATCTCAACAACATTCCCAAAACATCCTCAAAATGTTACAGTTATAATGCTCTAGTTGTGTTAACATGTCACATTACAAGAACGTTTTATAAAAAACACTCCATCATCTCAGGCCTCAATAATATCCTCAAAACATTTTACGAACGTTGATTTGATAATGTTCCTCCTCTGTTATTATGGAACATTGTGTCAATGTTTTATTGAGAACATTGTATGATCTGTTATCTCAACAACATTCCCAAAACATCCTCAAAATGTTACAGTTATAATGTTCTAGTTGTGTTAACATGTCACATTACAAGAACGTTTTATAAAAAACACTCCATCATCTCAGGCCTCAATAATATCCTCAAAACATTTTACGAACGTTGATTTGATAATGTTCCTCCTCTGTTATTATGGAACATTGTACCAATGTTTTATTGAGAACATTGTATGATCTGTTATCTCAACAACATTCCCAAAACATCCTCAAAATGTTACAGTTATAATGTTCTAGTTGTGTTAACATGTCACATTACAAGAACGTTTTATAAAAAAACACTCCATCATCTCAGGCCTCAATAATATCCTCAAAACATTTTACGAACGTTGATTTGATAATGTTCCTCCTCTGTTATTATGGAACATTGTACCAATGTTTTATTGAGAACATTGTATGATCTGTTATCTCAACAACATTCCCAAAACATCCTCAAAATGTTACAGTTATAATGTTCTAGTTGTGTTAACATGTCACATTACAAGAACGTTTTATAAAAAACACTCCATCATCTCAGGCCTCAATAATATCCTCAAAACATTTTACGAACGTTGATTTGATAATGTTCCTCCTCTGTTATTATGGAACATTGTACCAATGTTTTATTGAGAACATTGTATGATCTGTTATCTCAACAACATTCCCAAAACATCCTCAAAATGTTACAGTTATAATGTTCTAGTTGTGTTAACATGTCACATTACAAGAACGTTTTATAAAAAAACACTCCATCATCTCAGGCCTCAATAATATCCTCAAAACATTTTACGAACGTTGATTTGATAATGTTCCTCCTCTGTTATTATGGAACATTGTACCAATGTTTTATTGAGAACATTGTATGATCTGTTATCTCAACAACATTCCCAAAACATCTTCAAAATGTTACAGTTATAATGTTCTAGTTGTGTTAACATGTCACATTACAAGAACGTTTCATAAAAAACACTCCATCATCTCAGGCCTCAATAATATCCTCAAAACATTTTACGAACGTTGATTTGATAATGTTCCTCCTCTGTTATTATGGAACATTGTACCAATGTTTTATTGAGAACATTGTATAATCTGTTATCTCAACAACATTCCCAAAACATCTTCAAAATGTTACAGTTAAAACGTTATATCTTAGTTTACATTTAACGTTATAGGAACATTATTTGAAATGAGAAAACATCCTTAAAACATTCTTTGAACATTACATTCAAATGTTTTCTTTAAAACATTAACCAAACTTGTAGGGAATGTTAGCCAAAGTTCTGAGAACGTTCCCTGCTAGCTGGGATAGACCCTAATGTGACCCTATAGGACAAGCGGTATGGAGAATTGATGAAATATTCCGTTACAGTAGTAGTAATGATTTTATGAACTACTTCAATAAGAAAATAGAAAGCATCCGAGACACAATTGTAAATGTACAATCCTCTATGGTGTCTTATGATTCAGCCTCAACTATCGCCCCTCAAGAACAACTACACCGCTTTACAACTATAGGACAGGAAGAGCTAAATAAACTTATCATTGCATCTAAACCAACAACATGTTTATTAGATACCAACTAAATTTCTGAAAGAAGTGTTACCTGTAGTGGAAGAGCTTCTTCTCAATATTATTAACTCGTCTTTATCTTAAGCTCATGTTCCAAAAATATTCAAGCTGGCAGTAATAAAACCTCTTATTAAGAAACCGCAATTAGATCAAAATAACTTAGCAAATTACAGACCCATTTCAAATCTTTAATTTATGTCTAAAATACTAGAAAAGACTGTGTCCGCTCAATTGTGCTCTTTCATGCAAGCAAATGAGATATATAAAAAATTTCAGTCAGGATTCAGACCGCATCATAGCACAGAAACTGCGCTAGTTAAAATTACAAATGATTTACTGTTAGCGTCTGACCAAGGCTGTATCTCAATATTAGTTCTACTCGATCTTAGTGCTGCGTTTGACACTATCGATCATAAAATACTCTTGGATCGACTACAAAACTACACTGGTGTTCAGGGACAGGCATTAAGCTGGTTCAGATCGTATTTATCAGACCGTTACCATTTTGTTTGTTTAAATGGGGAAAAATCGAAGATAACGTCAGTAGACTATGGAGTGCCGCAAGGATCGGTGTTAGGCCCTCTGCTATTCTCAATATATATGCTGCCACTTGGTAATATTGTAAGAAAACATGGTATTAATTTCCACTGTTATGCTGATGACACTCAATTATATATTTCATCATGGCCAGATGAAAACACTAACTCATAAAAATTGACAGAGTGTCTTAAAGATATAAAATGCTGGATGACCCATAATTTCCTGCTACTAAATCCAGATAAAACGGAGGTATTACTTGTTGGTCCAAAAAACTATCCAAAAAACCACTTACAATACAACTTTAATATAGAAGGATGTCCTGTTACTTTATCCTCTACGGTAAAAGACCTGGGTGTTATACTAGACCGCAACTTGTCTTTTGAAAATCATATTTCATATGTTACAAGAACAGCCTTTTTCCATCTTAGAAACATTGCTAAATTACGTAACATGCTATCTGTTTCTGATGCAGAAAAGTTAGTTCATGCATTCATGACCTCGAGACTAGATTACTGTAATGCTTTATTAGCTGGTTGTCCTGCATCCTCAATAAACAAGCTACAGTTAGTGCAAAATGCAGCCGCTAGAGTTCTTACTAGGTCAAGAAAATATGATCATATAACACCGATTTTATCATCTCTACACTGGTTACCTATCAAGTTCCGTATCAATTACAAAGTACTATTACTGACCTATAAAGCCCTAAATGGTTTAGCTCCTGTGTATTTAATGGACCTTCTATCGCCCTACAATCCATCGCGTTCTTTAAGATCACTAAATTCGAGGCTTCTAGTCATTCCTAGGATATCTAAGTCAAGTCAAGTCAAGTCACATTTATTTATATAGCGCTTTTCACAATACAGATTGCATCAAAGCAGCTTCACAGTGATAACATGAAAGTAGTACAACACAGTTCAATAATATTGTTGAATATTAAATTCCACTAAAGGAGGGAGGGCGTTCTCACATTTAGCTCCTAAACTCTGGAATAGCCTTCCTGATATTGTTCGAGGCTCTGACTCGCTGTCCCAGTTTAAAACTAGATTAAAGACGCATCTCTTTAGCCAAGCATTTACATAATGCTTACCTTTTATAATACTGCTGAATCAGATCAAATGCATTTAATACTATAAAACTTGAAGAGACTGTAGGTTATCTGTATAGGTTGCATAGTATTTACAGTCATTACGTTCCTGTGTATATTGCGTGAATGACGGGTGGTTGGGCAGATCTTGTGTTGCGGGAGGTAGTATGCCATACGGAACCGTTGTCCACTGAAACTGCCTATTCACGCACCAATGGGGCTCGACAGCCTTAGTCAACGGGTTGGCGCGTATGGTTGGGTTGCGGAGAGATTGTGAGATTGTGGTTAGGTCTCAGCAGCAGGAGGGACGTAGAGGTCAGTAAGCTGGGCTGAGTTGAGTGGGGGACGGAGGGGGGTGATTTTAGGAGGCAAGAGTCACTGTCTTCATGTTTTATCATTTACGACTGTGCTATGGAAATCATCATTATGAACAGCAGCTACGCTAATTATTTCCCCTTTGCTTTTCTGCTGTTATCTCGGGACGCGAGTCCCGAGAAAATGGCGTTCGTCAGCTCCAGTTTGTATCCAGCCTCTCACGGAGACTTCAGATGCTCCAATCACAAAGCCTGTGAAGGACGGCACTGATCCTCAACAACTCGTCTTAAGACCGGCGTGCATACTTGGACTTCCAAAAAATACTCTAAATGTTCCGATCCAATCTGACTTGTAATGCTGCCCGAATCATGCACTGTTCCTTCGTTGGCCAGAGGAGAACTGGCCCCCCGACTGAGCCTGGTTTCTCCCAAGGTTTTTTTCTCCATTCTGTCACCTGATGGAGTTTTGGTTCCTTGCCACTGTTGCCTTGGCTTTTGGCTTGCTTAGTTGGGGACATTTAATATTCAATAATATTATTGATCTGCCTTACTTAAGGTGGACATTGACGCAATTTCTTTTAGAAACAAACTTTGTTATATTGTTTTCATGTTATCACTGTGAAGCGCTTTGATACAATCTGTATTGTAAAAAGCGCTATATAAATAAAGGTGACTTGACTTGACTTGACTATAATAAGGGGTTAACGAGAGAAAAGGGTGGAAAAAAAAAGGGAGAAAAAAAACTTAAGTTATTGTTTCTGCTTTCTTACTGATAATTCGTCAAAAAGATCAGGGAACACTGTGAGGCTGCAGGATTGACGGATGACTTAAGAAACGTTTTCAGCATGATGGTATGGAATCCCAGTTCATCCATTATTTCCTCAAGTGTAAGCACTCACAGGGTATTATGGGCATTACAATTTTCAAGTGTCTCTTTTCTGAGTTTATTAAAATTACTCCTCTTATCACACCACTGACATTTAACTGTTTTCCCCATTGTTACGTGCTCCGAGGATATGTTGTTTCTTGTTGTTGTTTTTGCTTTCACTTTCTCTCTTAGTCCTATCATCTCTTAGGGCGGTGCTGTTGGCTGTCCGTCATCATTGCGACGCGTACCGGATTGGGCGTCCTTGCTATAAAAGATTGACGTAGACCGGAAGCGAGAGAGAGAGAGAGAAGGAGGGATCTGTTGTTTGTTTTTGTTTCGGACCACGCCGTGATGTTGGCGTACCTTGTTTGTTTTTTTGTTTCCTTTGTTTCGTTTTTGTTACTGAAGGTTTATACTTTGGAGTTAAACAGTTTGTTCATGTTTATTTTGGATTACGATAAGAACGTGAGTTCTTATGTTTTCTTTTCGTTGCTATGTTTTACTCCCGGCCAGGGAGTAGTAATCAGGCAAGCATGTCACGTGACTTCCATTCATGCAACATCTAGGGAAACACACTGTTATTACATCAGGTAAGGAGCGGGTGCTATTTTTGTATGTTTTGAGTTTTTATGTAGAGTAGGTTAGCGAAGGCGTGTTGAACGCCGTCGTTTTGTTTTGTTTCTTTCTTTGATATCGTAGTTTAGTGGGAATGGGAATGTAGTTAGAATGTGGGTTTTGTTTTGATTATTTTCTTTGCTTTAAGCCCCGTTCAGATTCCTACTCCCTGGGTACGGTTTTTTTTGGATTATTTTTGTCTCTCTCTACTTTGTGCACGTGCATGGTTGCAATGAATAAATATATTCATTTACTTGATTTAAACCTCCTTTTGTCTTCGTGTCTTGTTGCTCCAGCATCTTAGTTGCGTTAACAGGGATAAACAATCCGGGAATAAAAAGATTTCTTTATGTTGTGTCCCCTCATTCCCTGAGCCGTTTTAGGGACGTAACATAAATTGGGGGCTCGTCCGTTCCTTAAAGCCTGGAGACGTTGTTAGGGTGCTGGTTCAAGTTGTTGAGTAGGCTATTTAGGGATTTGTAGTTCGTTCGTGGATTTCATTATGACATCGCACGCGCAGGATTTTATTGAGAACCCTTCGTTTGAGGCATTTGAGAGATGTCGAAAGGATGAATTGCTCGTTATAGCTGACCACTTCCGAATTTCTGTTAAGCAACAATTGTTGAAAAGGGAAATTAAAGATTTTTTATTGCATCGATTAGTGGAATTAGATATTTTGGTTTTATCTGAGGCGGAGCGAGAAGCAGATCAAATCGCCGTTGATGCGCAAAGTATGAAGGCTGGGGAGGAAGTTGTGAAACTCGCTGGGACGGAGACCGAGGTCGAAAGCCGAGCAGCTTTGCCACTCTTCGAGCCGGTTTCCCCGACCACGCCGGGATCGATAGGGGAGTCGAAACTGAAAGTTCGTCTCGCCCGACTCCGTATGGAAGCGGAGGAGAGAGCGCAAGTACGCCAGGGCGAATTTGATCTGCGGCTCAAAATCCGTAGGTTGGAAATAGAGGCTGAGAAGGAAGTGAATTTGCGCAAGTTAGAGATAGAGGGGAGGACGCTCGCCCCTGTCACTGCTGGTCCAATCACTTCTGACTTGGTGAATAAAGATACTACAGTTCGCGGTTCTACAGCCTCGGTTGTATTTGATGTGAGTAAAAATCTTCCCTTGGTGCCTTTGTTCGGGGAGTCGGAAGTGGATAGCTATTTTGGGGCTTTTGAACGGATAGCGGTTTCGTTGGGATGGCCAAAAGATGTTTGGGCATTATTGTTGCAGTGCCGGTTGTCAGGGAAAGCTTTGGAAGTTTTTTCTGCACTTTCGTTAGCGGAAAGTTTACAGTACGAGACCGTCAAGATAGCTATCCTTCGTTCGTTTGAGTTGGTTCCGGAGGCTTACCGGCAAAAGTTTAGATACCACAGGAAGAGTGGGAGTCAAACGTTTGTTGAATTCGCGCGCGAGAAAGGGGTATTGTTTGATAAATGGTGTGTATCAAGTAAAGTAACTGATTTTGCATCCCTTCGAGAATTAATGTTGCTTGAGGATTTTAAGAAATGCTTGCCAGAACGTGTTGTTCTGTATTTGAATGAGCAAAAAGTCACTGATCTTGCCACGGCAGCCGTGCGCGCTGATGAGTTTGCGCTCACACATAAGAATGTGTTTTTTAGTGCGCGCCCGGATAGAAACACGACTGTTGGTGCAGCTCAGCCTCAGTTGTTTCAGGGGAGATCTGCTAACGAACAGACGAAGGTGGCGGGTGAACAATCGAAAGAGAGACGTGAGTGCTTTTATTGCCATAAGACTGGGCACGTCATTGCAGATTGTTTAGTGCTGAAACGCAAACCGCAGAATGGTTCACAGCAGAAGCCTGTTGCTTTTGTGAACACGGTTCCTGAGGATTCCACAAAAGTGTCACCTGATGGGATATACAAGCCTTTCTTATTGAAAGGGTTTGTATCGTTTGGTGGTAAACTTGAGGAGCAGGTGGAAATACAGATTTTGCGTGATACAGGGGCTGCTTATTCGTTTATATGTGCTGATGCGTTGCCCTTTTCTGATCAGTCACATTTGGGATCTAGCATATTAGTTCAGGGGTTCTGTATGGAAGTGGTGAAGGTGCCTTTGCATCGTATCTATGTGAGGTCTGAATTAGTCACAGGATTTGTCAATGTGGTGGTGCGTTCTGCGTTACCAGTTCCAGGGGTGTCATTTATTTTAGGAAATTACTTGGCTGGAGGGAGAGTGTTACCTGCACTAGAAGTAGTTGACAGCCTTGTGTTGACTCCAGAATCAGAGGAATTAGCCCAGACATACCCTGATCTTTTTTCTGCATGTGTTCTCACTCGTGCGCAGTTTAAAAAAAAAGATGAGGAGGTTGTGTTGGAGGATACCTTTTTGTGTGTGCCTGAGTCTGGTGAAGCTGTTGCACACAGTGATCCTGTTAGTAAAGATACAGAAGTTACAAAGGTCGGTAATGTTGTTCTGCCCTTCTCAGTTACTCGTGAGGAAATTGTGGAAGCCCAGAAGATGGATGAAACTTTGTCGAAGTGTTTCGTTGCAGCAAGGGATGGTAAAGACAAGGGAGTCTCGTATATCATCGATGGTGGTTTGTTGTTGCGTAAATGGCAGCCGACTACCACTGCGAGTGAGGAGGGAGTATCAGTATATCAAGTGGTGATTCCTTCCACATACCGCCCTACTGTACTTTCCCTGGCGCATGATCACATTTTTTCTGGACATCTGGGGGTCACTAAAACGTATGACCGTGTTTTGCGACATTTTTTCTGGCCTGGACATAAGAAAGATGTGGTAAATTTTTGTCGTACATGTCACACGTGTCAATATATGGGAAAACCGAATCAAGTTATTCCCCCGGCTCCACTGGTGCCTATCCCAGCACTAGGTGAGCCGTTTGAGAATGTAATCGTGGATTGTGTGGGACCGCTTCCTAAGACGAAATCGGGTAATCAGTATGTTCTCACGGTCATGTGTTCGGCTACTCGATATCCAGAGGCTATTCCGTTACGTACAATTACTGCTAAAGCTGTAATTAAGTCCCTTATTAAGTTCTTCTCTACTTTTGGACTGCCGAAGTTCGTACAGACTGATCAGGGAACGAATTTCCTTTCCAGAGTTTTTAAGCAGGTGTTGAGCTCGCTCAATATAAAACATCGTGTGTCAAGTCCGTATCATCCGGAAAGCCAGGGAGCCCTGGAAAGATTTCACCAAACGCTGAAATCAATGTTGAAAAAGTACTGTGTGGACACAGGTAATGAATGGGACGAGGAACTTCCTTTCGTTTTATTCGCTATACGGGAGACTGTACAGGAATCGTTAAGGTTTAGTCCAGCTGACCTAGTCTTCGGACATACTGTTAGGGGACCTTTGAAGGTGCTTAAGGAACAAATGCTTGGTATTAGTAATGACTTGAGCCCGAAGGTTAATGTGTTGGATTATGTTTGCAGACTCCGGGAACGTGTGCAGAGCGCCTGTGACTTGGCGAAAGATTTTTTATCTCACGCTCAGAGTGATATGAAGAAACGGTTTGATAAAAAAACAATTCTTCGTTCTTTTTCCGTTGGGGACCAAGTGTTGGTGTTGTTGCCTATACCGGGGTCGGCATTGTCAGTACGTTTTGCTGGACCATATGAAATCGTGGATAAAAGAAGTGAAACTGACTATGTTGTTAGAACACCTGACCGGAAGCGACAGCGAAGAGTCTGTCATATTAACATGTTGAAGGCGTACTATTCTAGAGATGATGTGTTAAAATCACCTACGGATGAGACTGCAGGGCCCGCTATCTCTCCGGTGGCTATGAATTGTCATGTAGAAGCGTCGTCTTCTGGAGTATCGATCGATGAGGATGGTTTGATGTTACGCAGTGATCCATTACCGCTCGCGCGGTTGTCAAATTCCGAGGTATTGAGCGATCTGTCGAATTTCCTGGTGGGACTAACGGAGTCACAGAAACAAGATGTGACCGCGCTCATTCATGGTTTTTCTGAAATTTGTGGTGATGTTCCTACACAAACACGGGTGCTGTACCATGACATCAATGTGAAGGATGCGCACCCTATTAAGCAGCATCCATATAGAATGAATGCCACTAAGAGGTCTTTAATGAAAGATGAAGTTGACTATTTAGTAAGAGAAGGTCTTGCTGAACCTAGTAGTAGCCCGTGGAGCTCACCGTGCCTACTTGTCCCGAAGTCAGATGGAAGTTATCGATTTTGCACGGATTACCGTAAGATCAATGCTGTCACTGTGCCAGATTGCTTCCCTTTGCCTCGCATGGAGGATTGTATTGATAATTTAGGCTCAGCTCAGTTTGTTAGTAAACTAGATCTGCTGAAGGGATATTGGCAGGTGCCTTTAACCCCTCGAGCTTCAGAGATTTCTGCCTTCGTGACACCTGATTCATTCATGCAGTACCGGGTTATGGCATTCGGGTTACGAAATGCCCCGGCCACTTTTCAAAGATTAGTAAATACTGTACTTGTTGGCGTTTCGAACTGCAGTGCCTACTTAGACGACTTGGTGGTGTATTCGACTAGTTGGTCTGAACATTTATCCTTGTTGGGAACAGTGTTCCAACGCCTTGAAAAAGCTTCATTGACTTTGAATTTGGCCAAGTGTGAATTTGGCAAGGCCACTGTCAGATATTTGGGAAGGCAGGTAGGTCAAGGTCAAGTTCGTCCGGTGGAAGCTAAATTCAAGCCATTCTTGAGTTTCCCGCACCTTCGACCAGACGTGAATTGCGACGTTTTCTCGGGATGGCAGGGTACTACAGGACTTTCTGTAAGAATTTCTCCACTGTGGCTCGTCCTTTAACGGATCTGCTTAGTCCTTTAAAAACTTTTAGTTGGTCTTTGGAAAGCCAACAAGCTTTTGAGAATATTAAGGCATTGTTGTGTAGTGCGCCGGTGTTGTCCGCGCCTAATTTCACGGTGCCGTTCAAGCTTGAGGTTGACGCGACTGCGTATGGTGCGGGTGCAGTGCTTCTTCAGGAGAGTGCAGATGGAGTGGATCATCCCATTTGTTACTTTTCCAAGAAATTCAATAAGCACCAAATCAACTATTCAACCATTGAGAAGGAGGCGTTAGCTTTGCTATTGGCACTCCAGAATTTCGAAGTGTATGTTGGATCTACGGCATATCCAGTGATTGTTTACACCGATCATAATCCCCTAACCTTTTTGTGCCGAATGTATAACCAGAATCAAAGGTTAATGAGGTGGGCTTTAATTGTCCAAAATTACAACATCGAAATCCGGCATAAGAGAGGCTCGGAGAACGTAGTAGCCGATGCGCTTTCAAGAGTTTGAGACGTTGATCAGGGTGTATGAATATTGTCCATTGTCTGAGTTTTTTTGTTTGTGTTATCTGTCTTTCTTTCCTTGTGGAATTTGTGACAAACATAATGTTGTATCATGTTTGTTTTTTTTAGGGTGGGGATGTTACGTGCTCCGAGGATATGTTGTTTCTTGTTGTTGTTTTTGCTTTCACTTTCTCTCTTAGTCCTATCATCTCTTAGGGCGGTGCTGTTGGCTGTCCGTCATCATTGCGACGCGTACCGGATTGGGCGTCCTTGCTATAAAAGATTGACGTAGACCGGAAGCGAGAGAGAGAGAGAGAAGGAGGGATCTGTTGTTTGTTTTTGTTTCGGACCACGCCGTGATGTTGGCGTACCTTGTTTGTTTTTTTGTTTCCTTTGTTTCGTTTTTGTTACTGAAGGTTTATACTTTGGAGTTAAACAGTTTGTTCATGTTTATTTTGGATTACGATAAGAACGTGAGTTCTTATGTTTTCTTTTCGTTGCTATGTTTTACTCCCGGCCAGGGAGTAGTAATCAGGCAAGCATGTCACGTGACTTCCATTCATGCAACATCTAGGGAAACACACTGTTATTACATCAGGTAAGGAGCGGATGCTATTTTTGTATGTTTTGAGTTTTTATGTAGAGTAGGTTAGCGAAGGCGTGTTGAACGCCGTCGTTTTGTTTTGTTTCTTTCTTTGATATCGTAGTTTAGTGGGAATGGGAATGTAGTTAGAATGTGGGTTTTGTTTTGATTATTTTCTTTGCTTTAAGCCCCGTTCAGATTCCTACTCCCTGGGTACGGTTTTTTTTTGGATTATTTTTGTCTCTCTCTACTTTGTGCACGTGCATGGTTGCAATGAATAAATATATTAATTTACTTGATTTAAACCTCCTTTTGTCTTCGTGTCTTGTTGCTCCAGCATCTTAGTTGCGTTAACAGGGATAAACAATCCGGGAATAAAAAGATTTCTTTATGTTGTGTCCCCTCATTCCCTGAGCCGTTTTAGGGACGTAACACCCATTATCAATTGTTGCCATAAAGCCAGGTCATTATCTTTTCTACACTAACACTAACAGACTTGATATCACTCAGTTTTGCACGTTCAATATGCCCAACTTAACCTTCAATGTATCAGTAAGTTTCAAAGGATTTTGGTATCCTGGCGATTCAAATTCCCTTTTTTTTGAGGGACAGTTAATAAAGTACATAATTGATACCTATGAACCAGTATCAGTACCAGTAACCAGTACCAAGACCATGGCCATGCGTCCCAATTCAGAGGCTGCGTCCTGAATTGCAGGATTACACTTTAAACTGTTCAAGTATTGGGTGTTAACTTACGTAAATGAAAAGAAAAGAAAACATACATAGGATATATATATATATATATATATGTATATATATATATATATATATATATAGGCTATATAAGGTTCAAATATTCACTTTTATCTTACCTTGATGCAATTTTGTAGGCTAGTGTATTATTTTTATTATGTACATAAATGGACCATGGCGAATATATTTTTTCAACCCTATTTGAATATAAAACCCAGTTGAATATAAAAAAAGTCCAGTGCAAACGTTACTAGGCGACAAGAACAGTCCGTAGGCTACCGGTCCAAGCGCTTCAGATGTGCACTTTATATGGGACGCAGCTTTAGTTAGCAAACAATTTGTTAATGTTGTGACAAAAGGCCTACATTTTGTTACTTTCATTTTCAAAATAACCAGTGTTGGAATGTAAGGAGCTACATAGTTTGTTAATATTCATGTACAAATGTGAAGTATTTTTCCCCCACACAGGACAGCATCACCACAATGATTTTTTCCCCATTATGATGGATTGTTTTACATTAAACTACACAAAAGTATATAGTTTAAATGCATCAACCTTGAAAATATTCAGAAGTAAAATGCAACATACACAGTTTTGCAGTAGTAATTTTCTCCTGCAGAATACATACCTCACTTTTACTCTTGATACCTGAAGTACATTATGCAAGATAATTTTGCTTAACCAAGGTTTGAAATATATGACTAGTAGTTTTTCCCCCTATGCAGTATTAGTGGTTATTAAAAGTACTATAGCGTAATAAAGTATCTCCATGAGTCAGCCCTGCAAACCTGTTGGTAGACAACTTAGTGGATACTCAGAGACCATCCCAGATGATGTCCCAACAGCAGGAGGCCTTACCAGCGTCTCTATTGATATATCAAATATTTCTCAATCATTCTTTCAAGAAGAGAAAACAGCTTTCAGCAACAGAAATCAGATTTATGGATACTCAAATTTGCTTAAAACCTTTGTTGACATAGCTTGCATGATAGCTCTACAAAAAGAAAGAAAAACTTGTGGCTTTTAACTCTGGTTTCGCTAGCTAGTTGAGTGAATGAAAACATAATACTTACATTTAAATGTGCATTTGCCGTCCACCACCGAACTCTCGGCCGTCATTTAAAAAAAAAGTTGCTGCCGTCACCAGCGCGGAATGACTTATGGGGTAGGATTAGCCGCTAAGGATCCATTTATGTATCCTTTTCTTATATATCCGGGGAACCAAAGGGTGCATTTGGCGTCGCTTTTGAATCAGGGGGTGCTTCTCATTTCTTAAAACAAACACAAGTAACGGAATTTACAAAACTGTATCGCACGCGTGCAGCCTAAATTTATTCATCGCACGGACCCATCTTTTCGTAGATAGGCCTATATGTCTCACTGTCCAGCCCTGGACCCTTTTTAACGGACGTTTGGTGTAGGTCTACTAGGCATAGAGATATCTGAACATCTTTACCAAGCGCAAACCAGTACAGAAGTAGGCTAATCAATAAATTATCGGGGAGGGTCATGCCTTTTTTCACAATCATTTTGGATGGTCATAGAAAAATGTACTGCTGGTGACGGGAGGGTCAAGTCTATTTTGACTCTAAAAAAACGAACAGTCCCTAAGTCGCGCGTAATGAGTTTCAGTATTCAATTTCAATTTCAGTAATGAGGCTAATTCTTCTTATTTTGTGTTTTCGGCCGTTACAAAACCAGCTTGAGGTGCATTTCCGCCACTTACTGCATGGAAAGGAGTGTAAAGCCTCTGAACGAAAGGAATAATTTAATTGAGAAAAAAAAACTATATCCTTCTCATTAAATCTGTAGGCTATCTCTTAAATATTTTACATCATACACCCTTAACTGTTTCTGTGCATTCTGAAATATATTCTGAACTGTAATGACATTGATTTCCAAATCTCGCAATTATTCAACAAGCTGATTTCTTTCTCTTTTAATGTGCCTTACAGTGTAAAATCACATGTTCATCTGTTTCTGATTTTCCACAGTTATTGCAGCAATCTGTCTCACACTTTTCTATCAATATGCAGTGAATAATTAAGGTTGTGTAGAGCCTAAACAGTTTTGTATCTTCTGTTTTCATACCATTCTATCAATCCCCACTTTAGGTTAAATGCTGAATAGATTTCTCCCTTTTGACTCTTTATTTATTCAACTACTGGTTTAATAATTCTTCTGTTTTACTTGATGGAATTTCTGTCAACCTCCTCTCTTCCTAATGCTTGGCTTGTCCACCACATTCCCTTCTATCTCTACATGGGCAAATATCCATAAACAAATCTACTCTTACTCCTGTTTGATTAATTCTATATAAATTCTGTAAACAATTTCACATAAAATATCCTTTGTACACCAATGTGTCTTGATGCTGATTTCCTAGCCTGGCTGCCAGCCCGAACCCCGCCCACAACATTATTTGGTCGGGAAGTTCGGTCTGGACTCGCTCCATTGAGGAGTAATTATGATCGGTTCAGAAATCGTCGGGCCAATCAAATTGCCAGGGCGGGCTTTATACGATGATGGACAGATGATCTGCAGTTACGTAATCATCACGTTATCAAAGAGCGCTTGGGTTGAACTGGGGTGCTTCTCATTTCTTATTTGTGCATCCTCGTTTCCTTTCCTCACTTCCTTTCCTCGCGTCTCAGCTCCACCCCCTGCAGGACGCGAGGGAAGGCTGCAAGGAAAGAAAAGGAGGACGGAGGAATCGAAGGAAAGTTTTTTTATACTTTGGGATACTTGACCACTCGAGCATCACTTCACTGCGTCATCAGCAGCGCTCAAAGGATCTGCCCTTATGTTGTTGCAGCCCATTCTCATCCCAAGGCGTCATATACGTGACGCTTTTTTGACATTCTTCAAAAACTGACGCACAGGGCACCCTTTAGCGTCAATATGAGACGCAGACCCAAGGCGTCATATAGGTGACGCTTTTGACATTTCGTCTAAATCCGACGCACATGGCCACCCTTTAGCGTCAATATGAGACGCAGATCCCAAGGCGTCATAACCTAACGCTACCCCAGACCTAAACCTACCCGTCTCCTATTAATAAGGGATATTGAGAAGCACCCCTGGTTTCCCTCAGAGATGACTGCAGCGGGAGAATTGAGATGTATAGATTCTGCTATCGCATCTGTTGTAAAAGAAATCGACAGCGCATTCATTTTAAAAGACGAACAGAGAACTGCAATCAAGGCATTTGTCGATCGGAAAGATGTGTTTGCCGTCCTTCCTACGGGATTTGGCAAAAGTTTAATTTATCAGCTGGCTCCGATGGTCGCTATATGGGACACAATGAAAACCCTGTGGTCGTTGTGGTTTCTCCTTTGGTCGCACTCATGAAGGACCAAGTAAAAGAAGCAACACTTATTATTTTACTACTTCTTCCAGAGTGCGTGTAGTTGAGTTCTGTTGACAATTTGCGTATAGCTCATAAAAAAAAACACTTACTGCGTTGCTCTGATTGGTTGTAGGTCTATCCAATTGATTGCAGAGGTTTTTTTTTCCTGGTTCGGTTAAGACACGCCTCATAATCAAAGCCCTATGGAGCAGTATCAGACTCACATTCTGACTAGAATATGAGTATGACGAAGTCAGGCTACTGATTTCCCACTATTTTAACAGTTTAATGGTGGATATGAGTCTGAACATACTACTACACCTAATGGATGTATTTCCTCCTCCCACTGCACAGCCAATAGAATAAACGAGGCTTCGGTGCGTCACAACTGTTTTGTCGTTTGCCACTAATAGGTGATCACAGTGAACCCATTAACCAGTCTATGTTTTTACCTGATCTCGGATCAGTTTTATAAGTTTGGACATTTTATTAACACATTTGTATAATACAAATGAAGAGTAGTAGATTTGTCTCTGATTAGCCAAGCCATCAAAAAAAATGATCACAAAACACACTGTACAAAAAAATAAACTAACATAAATTATACAACATCTTTATGCTTCATTCTGAGGGTTGGTGTTTGATGGTTTGTAAATTGCAAATTGAAACCTGTTTGAAAGATTTTGAACAGTTCTGTTACAGTATTGGGATGTTTTTCACTGTTCTGATTGGTTGTCTCTGCTGTAGTGGGCGTGGCTGCTGTTGTGATGTCACTGATTTACATTTACATTTACATTTAGTCATTTAGCAGACGCTTTTATCCAAAGCGACTTACAACTGAGGACTAAACCAAGCGAGTCATCGTGAAGAGGCAAAAGCAACGCAAGAAGTGCTCAAAATACAAAGTTCAGACATAGCTCGGAGTAGCATAAGCCAGGCAAGCGAGGATTTAGAGGAAAGGATTTTTTTTTTTTTTTTTAAGTTAAGTGCTCCCGGAAGAGATGAGTTTTCAGTTGTCTTTTGAATGTTGTCAGGGATTCTGCATTCCGGATGAGGGTGGGGAGATCATTCCACCAGCATGGAACCGTGAATGAGAATGTTCTGGAGAGTGATTTTGTGCCCCGCTGTGATGGTACCACGAGCCGTCGCTCATTGACCGATCGTAGGCTTCTGGTAGGGATGTAGACTTGTAGTAGTGAGTGGAAGTAGGAGGGAGCTGAACCTGTGGTCAATCTGTAAGCAAGCGTCAAAGCCTTGAACTTGATGCGAGCAGCGAGTGCAGCCAGTGCAGAGAGATGAGCAGAGGAGTGACGTGGGCCCTTTTGGGCTCGTTGAAGACCAGACGAGCTGCAGCATTCTGGATCATTTGTAGAGGTTTAGTTGCACATGATGGAAGTCCAGCCAGAAGAGCATTGCAGTAATCAAGCCTAGAAATGACCAGGGCCTGGACTAGAAGTTGTGTTGCATGCTCAGTTAGGAAAGGCCTGATCTTCCTGATGTTGTGCATAGCAAACCTGCATGATCGAGCTGTCTTTGTAATGTGGTCTGTGAAGGTCAGCTGATCATCAAAGATTACTCCAAGATTTCTGACCGACCTTGATGGGGTGATTGAGGATGAATCTACCTGGATAGTGAGGTCGTGCTGTAGAGACGGATTGGCAGGGAGGACGTGTGTCAGATACGAGAATGAATCAGACATTCTCGTATCAGGACACTAGGGGGCGATGATGACGATGATGATGATAAAGATGATGATGGTGAATGATGATAATGATGATGATGCCTTAACAAGCCTCAGAGGATTTTTGTACAGAAAACTTAGCATTGTGAAATAATTTGATTATTTTGTAGGCCTATATCCCCCTAGATCCACCCTAGAAGATCAGCAGAAGAGCACACTATGTAAAGCATAATGCATAATATATCAATTTCATCAAACACATTTATAAAATATATTTGCCAAGATGTTTTTTAGTCTTTTTAGTTCCGCTGGTAAATCTCTTTAAAAAATAATTATGATGAGGTTGTTTCTGTTGGAAATTATAGTCAAACATTTCTGAAGGAAGTTGTGGCATTGACCCTTAAAATGACAACTATTTATTCAGTGTGAAATGACACCGTTCAGAAATGAATAAAAATAGATATGTCAGCGCTTCACACGATCACACCAACAAATGTGAGGAACTTTAGTCATGAGCTTCATAAACATGCTGACCATATTTTATATGCAATACTACAGATAGGCCTATTGTTCCTAAAATAACGTTGTATTGAGCAACATAGCCTGGGAAAAAAACTCAAAACAGGCAGCATTGCAAGATCCAATGTTGATATTTGTAAAAGATTGCTTATTTATAATGACAACAGTAACTATATTTTGGTAGAAACTATGCTAAGGGGTTTATTACATCACATTGTTTATTAGGCCTACATAAATGTTAGTTTTCATCGACTGTATCATGTGACCTATCAGAGTGTGAAGTGTGTTCACGTACACAGACGCGTTCATGAACTGTGACGTGCAGGACTTTATTCTCCCTGACTGAAGTTTCTCAGATTATCTACTGATATATTTTTTTCAGATCATTGAGTGATTTTATCTCAGGCTTTTGGAGATGTTGCTCACACTTATTTTGATCTCTTTGAGTTTGTGTTGTCTATCTGGTGAGTTATAAACATGTTTTTATACTTCTAGTCATAATGCACAGTTACAAAATTTCAGATTTTCATTAGCTGTTAATAATATTGTGTTTCAGGAGTGTTTGGTCACACAGATGCAGTGAAGTCAGTGTCAGTGATGGAGGGAGATTCTGTCACTCTAAACCCTGATCTCACAGACACACAGAGAGATGAAGAGATCGAGTGGAGGTTTAACAACAGTCGCATCGCTAAACTGATCGAGAACATTCTTAGATATGATAATGAAGAGAGATTCAGAGACAGACTGAAACTGGATCAGACTGGATCTCTGACCATCAGTGACATCAGAACCACAGACTCTGGACTTTATCAACTAAGAACCATTATTGGGAATGAGGAGTTTATCAAGAGATTTAATGTTACTGTTAATGGTGAGTAGAGAATTACACTGTAATTTTATTGTCTTCTTCATTTTCATGTTATAGCAGTGTATGTAAAACAGCTTTGGGCCGAAGTTTGATAGAAAATAAAAAATGTCTGACCAATCTCATCAGACACCAGACTGCACATCTCAACATCACTGAACTCTGTCAGATGTGTTCAAGTACATCAATTAGTCAAATAAGCATTTCAAGTTTTTACAAAGTTGTCTTTTTTTGTCGATCAAACTGGCACTAATAACTCTCTTTTGTCATTACAGTTCTAGACCCACATCCTACATCACATCCTCCTTCACAGTCTCCTCCTCCTCCTCATCCTCCTCCAGTCTCAGTCTCTCTGATAGTGTTGATCTCTTCTTCTGCTGCTGGATCTCTGATGATCGTGGCTGTTATCATGATCTTCTGTATGTGCAGGAAACACAAAGACACAGGTACTGTATGCACAGCTTATACGTCTGTAAACAATAACGTGGAGCAACAATATTAGAGAAAAATACTTTTTGATTGAACATGTTTCATTACAGTTGAAGACGAGACTCTCGCTGATCCAACACTCTACACACACACTGGACAAATGATGGTGAGTGTCTCTTTAGTGACATTTACATTTATTCATTTAGCATTTTTTTTTTAAATGTAAGGAACAATGCAAAATAACTGGATAACATAAAACAATTGCATATTGCCACTGTTTAAAACACTGCACATTAAATATTGGCAAATATGTTTAACAATTTTGTGAAATAGTATGCAGTATAATGTTACTCCATTATAAATAAATCATGCTTCCTGTGCTAAATGTGTGTCTGACTTGTTTGCATCTACTGTTTATATTTAGCCCTGTATTTGCTCTTGTCCTGAATCTGATGTTGAACATGTTTTGTTTACACAGTCCACTTGCTTTTATTTTGTCACTGTTATGAAAGCTGCTCTTGTCTTCTAAAATGTCATAATAAAAGTCCCAAGAATATAAAAAGACAGAGGTCATAACACACACACACAAGACCATCATTCAGTGTGAGAAACACTGATTCATAATATCTATCGATGAATTTGCAGCAAATTTCTGTCATTTATTCATTTTGAGCTCCTGCAGTTTTTGCATCGGAAACATCAGGTTTGTTTTTCTCCTTTGACCTTTTGTGTTTGTCTTTTCCTACAGAAATCTGAAATGACGGAGGTGGTTTATACATGTTTAATCGCAGATCAATGATCAAACTCTCTGTGATTCTGTTTCTTTACAAATGATGTGTTGATCATCGTATTGACATTTGTGTTTTATACTGTATTACTCTTTCAAATAAAATAAAATGTACATTGGTTAAATTAAATCATGCTTTTGGATTCCTTTAGACTTGATATTCACATATGATCATCATCACAATAAAATATTTTTACACAAAAACTTGTGTAAAGTTCAGGCAGCAACAATATCACCCTGTAGCCCAAGACTGGTCACCCACTGAAGCTAAGCAGAGCTGAGTCTGGTCATTGTCTCGATGAGAGACCTTCTGGGGAAACTAGGTTGCTGGAGGAGGTGTTAGTGAGGCCAGCAGGGGGCGCTCACCCTGGTCTGTGTGGGTCCTAACACCCCAGGACAGTGACGGGGACACTATACTTTAACAAGCACTGTCCTTCGGATGAGACGCTAAACCGATGTCCTGACTCTCTGGATGAGATAGGGGTGTAACCCCGGCATCCTGGACAAATTTGCCTATTGCCCTCTGTCCATCATGGCCTCCTGATCATCCCCATATATAATGATTGGCTTCATCACACATGATCGTCTCCTCTCCACCAGTAAGCTGGTGTGTGCTGGGCATTCTGGTGCAATATTTCTGCCGTCGCATCAGTGGTGCTGCACATTGGTGGTAATTGAGGAGACTGCTAATATTAATTGTGAACATATGTTGTTCATGCTGTTATTTAGCACTTTTTGAAACATCTGTATCCCCTGATACACGTTGCCATATAAGGGTGAGAAAAAAAGGTAATCTACAATATTGACAATCCATGTTTTTTGAGTTTAAAAACTGCACAAATGTTAATATTCACATGTTAAACTGATATTCTATTTAGTTTTGGCTTTTTTAAACTATATATTTTCTTAAAGGGTAGAACAAACCCTGATCCTGAAAGGCAATTGTCCTGCAGTTTAAATCAAACAAAACAAAACCTGCTAAAAGTCTTCAGATTTACTTGGAAATCTGACCAGCCCTAAGGTTGAAGATGAGAAAAACATTAGACATTTTAATGCCTAACTTTTAGGACACTTAGGGTCAGATTTACTAACAGCTTGCACCAATGCAAACCCTTGTTTGGTGTTTCAAAACCGGAGAAATTTATTATAATTAAAAAATAATAAAAAAAACCTGAGAAATTAGTGCTGAAGTAGCATGGACACGGTTAATTTTGCGACTGATCTTATTTTATTAACATATTTGTATAATAAAAAGAGTTGGCTAGTAGTAGTTATTTGTCTCTTATTGGCATGATTAGCTAATAGCAAAACACACTCTACAAATGAATAAACTATAATTTATACAAATACATCACATTATATCTGATGGTTTTTAGATTGTATTAATAGATTACACATTCAAGCAAACATTTGTAACTGGTTTGTAAAGGGTATTTTTATGGATGTTTGGCCTGAGTTTTGTAGCATTTATGCCAATTTGACCAGCAGATGTCAACAGCGCTTCGAAACAGTGAGTGATTTTGTGAATCAATTTGTTCAATTGATATTATCAGCTGCCAACTGCAGCTGATAATATAGATAATATTAATAATTGACATAAGACAATATTACTTTCACAATGCATGTGTATAATCACGTGACTACTATATATAACGTTGCTTGTAATATAACAAATGTTCACATCAGAGCAGAATTCCACAACCCAATGTGTCAGACTATTCACACACGCATTGATGTCCATTCAAAAATATGTGGATCTGACTAAATGTTTTGTTTTATTTATGTGTTTGTTTGTTTGTTTGTTAACGACATTTAATAAAGTAAATTCCTTTAAAGAAGAATTGTTTGTGTGTTTTTTTTTAACACTGCTTTTAACTTCATAAACTGACACGTCACTCACACACCCACTCATGCATCTTTAACCACGACTCTCGACCTCCGGTTAGCCTAAGACAGTCTAGATGAACAAGTTTTTTATGAGATCTGTAATTGGTTTGATGCCACACTTCCATTGTGTAGTTCTGAGTAAAAGTGTGTTATTATTTAAAACATTTGGAGCTGCTTAACTGAATATGGTTAACATAATACTTTTATTCTGCATATGGCATCTTGTCGCCAAGTAGGCCTACAAATCTTCTATATTTATTGACAAATTTAATCTGATATTGCTAAGTTTCTTTTCATGTCAGTTTTAATTTTAGATAAAGATGCTTTCTTTGATATTACTGTGAGCAGTAGCGGTTTTAGGCACGGGCGAACCGGGCAGTCGCCCGGGGCGGCATTTTTTCATGTCACATGGGGGGCACGATCAGTTAAATAAAAATCCTCTGCGCCGCGAAGGTTTTCTATTTTCTATCATTTCAATTCAATTATTGGCAATGGCGCCCCTGCTTGCTGAGAAGGTGCCGTGCACAGAAGCTATGTCAAGGGGGTCTCCAGATTGGAGGTAGCTCACCAAGGGGCCGTTCACATATCGCGTCTTTTGCGCGCTCGAGGTCGTTATTTCAAATGTAGGCGCACGGGAAGCGCGCTCATAATTAAAGCGACGCGCTCATTTTTTCCAGGAGCAGCGAGTTGAACATTTTCAATCTTTTCAGTATGGGGGTGCACCCAAACACGTGGGTGTTTTTCTCTTCTCCGTAAATAAATCTTTTAGCAGAGCTACAGCAAGCGTTTTTCTGTGGTGGAAATCCATTAGCTACTAAAACTTCTTTGTCGTTGTGTAGAGCGCATGCAGTGCATGGTTGTATAGCAACGACAGCCATGGGAAAATCGGACCGAATTTTACTATTAATAATAAAAAATAAGCTATTGTGCATTATAAATGTCAGGAATTTATCTTTATTGACCCATTCTTTTTATAAAGATGATTTAAAGGCTGAAATATGTGATGTTTATCTTTTTATAAAACCTTTTTTGTCAAAAGTTTATTTGAACGTGTACATGTTAGTAGATAACATAAAACACACTCCTTTAAAATCTGGCCATCATCTTTAATGTTATTAACTTGGTGAATAGATTTCATTGGATAGGCCTACTTTTTGAACAAGATTCTGTGTTTAACCGTGATCATTTTGGTCACTATATTCATGAAATGAAAATAATTTTCATAATGATCAACTAAAATCAACCATAATTATGTGTTTTTACAGTAGCCTATAATATGCAAAGTACAATTTTCTATTAAAAAATAATCTCTGATTCTGTCCTTTTCTCTGACATTTAAGAGTGACATATAGGCCTACAAAAGCTATTTTAGGTCTAAAACAGTTTGGATAGTTGTTAACATTAGAGTTATTAGAAATTATTTAAGAGATAAGTATTGTGTTACTACATAAGTAGCTCTCGGCCACTTTCACTTTTAAAAACTCTATTTCCTGACAAAGTATATTTTAACAAGTCATAACTAAAAGTGTGCCATGCATAGAATTCGAGGCAGTAACCAATGAGCTAATGGTTCCTTCCTGAAAGTTAGATTAATATAGCAAAATAACTGGATTTTCTTACTGTTTTTTTTTTTTTTTTCAAATAAACGGTATATGATTTTATTGTTGGCTCGAAGGGGGTCTCGCCCAGGGTGTAATTCAATGTAGAACCGCCACTGACTGTGAGAAATAGTTTGAATGCTGGTTTTTGATCACTCTTTTGATGAATGATTTACTGACAGATTTAGTTCCTTCATGGTTAAACACTTTATATCCATTATTAAATTATTCATACTTAAAATGATATATAACACAACGGAAAGCTAAGATTATTAGGTAGTCAGTGACTCTCCGAGGCCTCCATAAATTTCAGATTTAAGAGCTGAATATTCTTCAGAAATTCTTCTCGAAATCACACTTTTAAAATTAGGCTACCTTAAATATCCAGGGTGAGGAGGTGAATTCAAATGAGAAATATCTTTGAGAAATATACATTTTTAGTTAGTTTCTTAGTGGTTTTAGCTTATTTTAATTAGTTATTTTTAATGCTTTTAAGTTCACCAAAACAAATGCTAGTATACCTTTACTTATACTAGGATCCCATTTCCAATATTTGATTCACTATTGAATCTAATAAGCAGATAGCTGTAAAAAGAAAGAAAGAAAGAAAGAAAGAAAGAAAGAAAGAAAGAAAGAAAGAAAGAAAGAAAGAAAGACTACAGAACATTACTTCATCTGTGTCTGATGAACTGTTCCTCTTGGTTCTCAGGTGTGTTTGGTCACACAGATGCAGTGAAGTCAGTGTCAGTGATGGAGGGAGATTTTGTCACTCTAAACCCTGATCTCACAGACACACAGAGAGATGAAGAGATCGAGTGGAGGTTTAACAACAGTCGCATCGCTAGAGTGATCATGAACATTACTAGATATGATAATGATGAGAGATTCAGAGACAGACTGAAACTGGATCAGACTGGATCTCTGACCATCAGTGACATCAGAATCACAGACTCTGGACAATATAAACTAAGAACCTTTATCAGGAATAAGGAGTTTATCAAGAGATTCAATGTTACTGTTAATGGTGAGCATAATTACATGTGTTTTCTTCTATCATCGTCATATTCAAAATGTACATTATTATTGTCATAACCCACAATGATATTTGAGGATTATTTATTAGAAATCTTGAAGATATATTTCAGATGCAGTTTATTTTTATTTTTTTTACCTTATTCTAACATTTACAGTATATTTATCAAATAAAATAATCACAATCACCAAACATTATCCCTCCAGAAAAACATCCAGGTCCACATTATATTCCCCTCCGCACAAGGGGCAAGAGGAACACACATTTTATAGAAATGAAATTTATTATTAATAAATTAATAAAGTTTATTATTAAATAAGCTTCTTCCAAGTGTCATGAGCATCAGTGTGTGTCTGATCCATTGTGCTCTTACAGGAGGATACTCAGATATATTACAGCAATATGCAACATTTCACAATCAATAAAAGAACTGTGAGTAGCCAAACTCTGTATTACATGGGTGAATTACAGATCCAGGGGCTTTACAAATATTTAATCAATTTCTTTGATGACATCAGAGCAAAATAATTTACAAAAACATTAAAGTGCAATTTACTGAAAGTACAGCAGGGCAGGATATGCATTTTAATGAAATGCATAATTAACTTTAATGAACTCAACCTAACAAAGATGAAGTAACGCTATATGTAGGTCATTCTGTATCAACTCAACCAGAGGTCCCTGCATGGCTAAAATGTTTATTTATTTTTTCTGGTGAAAGTAATACATAAATGAAGAAGAAAGGCAACATTTTAAATGACCCTGCTTTGAGGGTCAAAATGACAATTTTCACCCTGAGATTTGGAGCAAAATTATAGGGGGTATAAATGACTTCAGAAAGATGGCAGAATCATTATTTTATTTTTACACAGAGATTGGTCTATTTGTAAAATCTGTTGACTTTAGAAGTCTTATTTTCATTATGCCAACAGTGACAGTTAAAAAAATGGGTTTTTTTGACACTTTTTGTGTTTAAAAAAAAAAACCTTTTGCCCAAGTTTGCATAACTGTGATTATTTAAGATACCAATATACTTTTATATTTTGATTTTTAACTTACTTTAACAATTTTGGTATCTTCATTTTTGGTCCTCAATGGTCCAGTCCCAGAAACATGGAGATCTAAATGTGTATCCATGAGTAAATTGGTCAATTGTACAATGTTTAGTGGTCAGTAATCATGGGTCTCTTTGCATATACAGTTAATAATTTTTACATCTAGGCCTATTACATTTAATAGTTTGGCTTTTGTCACTATTTATGTGTCTCTCTTGGGAAAACAATATTAACATAATAAAAATTTTTAACTGGGAATGTTTCTGAAATTTGGTTGATTTGACACGGAATGACCCAGACCAAAGTTTTAAGTCCTCTTTAAAATAGAATCCACTCATTTTGGAAAAATAAATAAAATATACAAAATCTGAATACAGTGGCTCTTGTTTGCCAAGGTTCTTGAGCACCATCTTTTCTCTCTCCTAAATTATTTTATATTCATTTTAGGGCTGTCAACCGATTAATCGCGATTAATCGCATCCAAAATAAAAGTTTGTGTTTACATAATATATGTGTGTGTAGTGTGTATAATTATTTTGTATATATAAATACACACACATGCATGTATATATTTAAGAAAAAAATTGTTATTAATATATAAAATATTAATATTTATATATAATATTAATAATGTGTATATATATATATATATAATATATACATGCAAATATTTCTTTTATTTCTTTTACTTTTATTTTGGATGCGATTAATCGGTTGACAGCCCTAATTCATTTTAGACCCTTCCTGACTGATGTATAATATCTAAACATGGTTCCATTGTTAAGGTGCATTAAATCTGAATTCATTGTTATGAGATAAAATCAGGACTGTATGTATACAGTATAAACACTGATCTCAGTTTGTGATGAGACTGACTAACACTGACATTAAAGCTCTTCTCACTGTTGATATATGCTCATCTCTGGTTCTCTAATATCTTCCAGCTCAGCCGTCCACTCCACAAAGTCCTTTATCGTCTGAAAGTGAGAATGCAGAGGATAATGAAGCTGATATTCAGATCAACAGCACAATTATTAGTGAGATATTCCTTTTATTCAACAGTTCAACAAACAAGTTAATATTGAGTTTTGCATTATGTAATAAGACCAATTGCAAGGCAATAACAACACAGGAAAGCTCTTTACACTCTCTGACAAACACATTTAAGCCATAAACATGTTAAAAGAGACTCATGCTGGTCAGACTAGTATCAGATGGTCAGTGAACAGACTGTGAGCATCTGAGACTGAGACTAAGGTCAGACTGACAGATTGTCTCTCTATCTCTCCAGAATCTGACCAGCAAACTCCCTCTCCTCCTCCAGTCTCAGTGTCTCTGATAGTGTGGATCTCTTCTGCTGTTGCTGGATCTCTGATGATCATTACAGCTGGTGTCGGGATCTTCTGGATCTGCAGGAAACACAGAACAACAGACCAACAGGGCAAGTGTTTCACTGCTGTTACATCTGAAGAAATAGTTACAGTTTTGCTGTTTTAACACGCCTGTCATTATTATTATTCAAACAGTTCAGACCCGTGATGAAGAGGTCACTTACGGTGATCCAATGTTCTACAAAAGAAATGCACAAAAAGCGGTAAGACAATTCATGTTACAGTTTACACTGTACAATTTGAGCATTCATTGTATAATTGAGGAGGAGTTTATACAATATTATATAATGCATATTTTCCATATTTCTACGTATGGTTGCAAAGTCATGTAAATAAAATGGTGAACAGGGAAAATAAAAGAAAACATGATGAGTCTGTTCTAAACCCAGTGAGCTGCTTTACTGTCTACACAGACAGCTCCCTTATAAGGTAACATCCTAAATGAAATGGACTCTCAGAAATGCATTTTTAAAAAGTATATTTAGCTGTAGCTATCATGACATTATCTACAATCTTACAGCATTCTGGTAAATGTAACCCTTTCACGGGTACGTTTAAAATATTCTAGCTGATCCTCACACACCCAGAGTGAGTTTTTTTTAAGGTGACCATTTTAGAATGTTTCCCCTTATTACGCATTTATTATTTATTTACATGACACTTCATGGTTGTCATGACACACCGCAGCCACAACAGTTCTGTGTGACAGATGTATTGCTTTTATTTACTTTTTACTTTTTTATTCAAAGAAACTTGCTAACCATGTCATCAACTATCTGATATTCCGATTCTCAAATACGTGTAGGGCCTAAGTGAGTGTTGTTTGTCGTTTAAAATAATGTAATAATGATCTACAACATGACATGGGTGCCGCCATCTTAGTTTGCGCCACAGTTCAGAGAATCCCATCTGTCCGGTTTACAACACATAAATTCATTAGTTTCTCCTGAAATTCATGAAAGTACTGTAAGTTGCTGGTGAACTATAAATGTATTGTTTTTCTAGTGCTTATGTGTATTTAAATGTCTGAAACCTAAAATAATGTGGTTGAAAACACTGTATAGTTGTGATATATGACAGCACTGAGTGCCTCTGTCTCTGGCTCAGCTCCAGTCAACAGCGAAACCACAGTCTGGATCTGCCAGTTTTGCGGCTTCACTGTATATTCTAAAATCCCATGCAGGGGTGCAGAAATAACTATCCACATGTGGGACCGTAGTCATGCCGCTCTATGGTTAAACATAAATGGTTCAAATTTGGCTCTTGCACATGCTCTCTGAGCTACAAAAGCAATAACAGGGCAACATAAAAGAGCTATGGTGAGATGTCCACAGTGACCAGAGAGAAAGAGCAGATAAGATCTTGACACTTCACTCAAAAATAACTGTAAAAACAGTACGTGTGTTGACGCTCAGGGTGTTTCTGCTGAAATAAACACAGCTAGAGCTGCTAAAAGTGTGAGTTTCGTGTAACACTGAAAGCTGAAGATAGTTCTGAAAATTTGAACGTGGGAAAGATATTCAACATTTGCCTTCAAAATTAGGCTATTTGTGTACCTCTCATTTCACTTAAAGTAATGTTAACTTGGGCCCTTTCAAAACATTGCTCCATGCTTGACAAAAGGACAAAGAAAAGCATGCTTTTTTAAGCTATTTTAAATTATGTATTACTTTACTATTGTATTGTTTTATATTGATACATTTTAAAACTTGAATTAAATAAATAGTTTTAAAATTCTGTTTTCATTTAAAGTGCCCCTATTTTGCTTTTTCAAATAAGGTAATGTAGTGTGTAAAATAGCTGTTAGTGAATGTAAAAGTGGCTGACGAGTCGTCAGTAATTCCAGTCTCACTCCCTTTTACAACCCTGTAGTGTGTAATGCCAGTCTATGGTCTTTATTGGCTCCCCGTGAACAACGTCTACAAAGTTAAATTAATTAATTAATTAATTAATTTGTTTGTTTACTCACTCATTCATTCAAAGCAAAAGTAACATTTAAATGTGGGAATATAATTTCCTGCCTTTAACTCCTTTAATATTTATTTCCTGCCTTTAAGAAAAGGAAATTTGATGTTAACATGCCAATGCAGTTGACAGTAAATGTACATGTAAACTAAACAGACACTACTGACATTAACTCAACCGTAAATAGCATTAATAAATTGAATACATTGCTTATTTGAGGAAATTGAAAAAATTTCGGCATTCTGTCTCTTGTGAAAAAGAAGTGTGCTTAAATTGTATTGAAAGCGTACTTTTTGTGTGCTTAAACTAATAAAAGTATACTTTTTGAAAAGTGTACTTGCAGATAATATAATATAATTAAAATTAAAGACCACTTAAGTGTACTTAAAGGGAATACACTTTAATGACAATATTTATTAACTCACTTAAGTGCATTTTTTACAAATGCACTTTGTAATAATTAGGGCCCAAGCCTTGAAAAGGCGGGGGCCCTATTGTTTTCCTAAGGATTATTAGGGCCCAAGCCTTGAAAAGGCGAAGGCCCTATTGTTTTCCTTAGGATTATTATTAGGGCCCAAGCCCTGAAAGGGCGAAGAGCCCTATTGTTTTCCTTAGGATTATTTTTTTTTTTTTTAGGGCCCAAGCCCTGAAAGGGCGAAGAGCCCTATTGTTTTCCTTAGGATTATTTTTTTAGGGCCCAAGCCCTGAAAGGGCGAAGAGCCCTATTGTTTTCCTTAGGATTATTATTAGGGCCCAAGCCCAAAGGGCGAAGGCCCTATTGTTTTCCTTAGGATTATTTATTATTAGGGCCCAAGCCCAAAGGGCGAAGGCCCTATTGTTTTCCTTAGGATTATTTATTATTCTTCTTCTTCTTCTTCTTCTTCCGACTTATTATTTTTCTGCTACCTTTTGGACACTTTTGGAGGCCTTAACATGCTCAAAAACTCCTGAAACTTTGCACACATGTCAGAACCCGCGGCCATCAGGGCCGGGCTGAAGATGGTACCCGGGCGTGGCAGGGGGGCTCGACAGCGCCCCCTGGAACGGGGTCCGAAAACATGGTCCATAAATCAAACACGCTTGCATGTAATAATATGAAACTCGGTACACATGTAGATCTCCTCGTTTCATATATACTTCACACTCTTACTTTTTACCCCAGCCCAACAGGAAGTAGGCTATTTAGGGTTGTTGGTAAAACACACGCAATGGAATGTGAAATACTCCTCCTAGAGAATTCAAACAAACGGCACGAAACTCGGTCAGCATGAAGTCAAGACATTGAGGATGAAAGTTTGCGAGGGGATTTTTGATATCTCGAACGGTTTGGCCGTGGCGAGGAAACAAAATTATGGCGAGAAACGTGAAACAGGAAGTGTGTCATAACTACTGCATACATTAACTGATCTTGATGAAACTTCAGCAGTGTGTTCGTCGTAAGAGCCCGATCACATGGATGTGACTATTGTGAGTCAAAGTTATAGCGCCACCAACTGGCAGAAGGAAGTGTGTCACTTCCTAAATGCTTTGAAATCACCCTCTTATTTTTACCCGATTTGCTTCAAACTTCACTACTATAATGTAAACACACGGCAGATGTAGACCTGTGAATGGATTCTTGATATCTTAGATACTGTTGTCGTGGCAACGCATCAAACTTTAATATTCTTTTTTTATGCTTTTGAGACTCTTAGCATGCCTGAAATTGCTTAAAATTGCATGAAACTCGACAGACACATCTCATTTATTAGCCAGTAGACATGTGCACAGTTTCAGAAACGGGCGTGTTGAGGGCTCAGTAGCGCCACCTTTTGTCAAAAGTGGGGGGATTAATTTTATCTACAGTAATAAAAATCGGTATGTGTATTGTTCTCCTCCAGCCAGACAAGTTTCTAATTTACACTCAATAGCTCCAACCAACAGGAAGTCAGATATTTTGGTTTGAAAATTGTCATTTTATGTCTCTCTCTCTCTCTGAGCCTACGTCTCTGTGTGTGTGTGTGTGTCTGTGAGTGTGGGGAGGGGGAGGGGGGCTAGATTAACCATTTGACTGCTGTGTGGTTTGGCCTGCATTAAAAAAGAAAATAAATGTCTTACGCCTTGTATTTTTTAAATAAGTTGTATTAATAAGTAAAGGCATATAACCAGTTGAATTGTAGTGCATTGAAAATAGTTTTATATAATTAGTTTATTAATTAAATTAACTTGGTCCATAAACTTCGTCAGAAAATTTGGTCCATAAATCAAACACACTTGCATGTAATATTATGAAACTCTGTACTCATATAGATCTCATCGGGCCAAACAACTTTAAGCCAGCCCAACAGGAAGTGGGCTATTTTTGTCTTAATGTGGATGTTTTGCAAAACCAGGCTCTACATTTTTACCCACTCCTCTTAAGTGGTTTATTTTATTCCCACCAAACTTTTTCAACATGATGAAAATACATTAAAGAAGCATAATTGTGAATATCTATTGAATATCTCTAATTGTTTTGCTATGGCGAGGGATTAAAGTCATGTAAAAAAAATAAACACTAAAAGCCTCATATCTTCTAAAAATTTAATTATACACCATTTATTTCTAGATAAAATTATACAAATATCAGAACTAAACCCATTTTATTCTTGTTTTGCAATTTAAGAATAATGTACAAGTTTAAAAACAGCCAGGATGCACTATTCAGTTAAAAAATAAATATATCAAATAATACATAGGGCTATACTGCCCTCTTGTGTTCAAAATCAGGTAGGCCTGTTGTATTTAAATATAGGTAGCTGCTATGTGACTCCGAGAATTTTTTCTCACCGGTTATTTGACGTGTAACACCGGGGGCTTTTATATCGCTAAGTTAAAAGTGAAAGTAAAGTAAGGACATTTATAGTGGTGGCGCTCGCAGTGCGCTCGAATGAATTTCTATGGAAGTAGAAATGAAAAAACGTTCGCTCTGTTTTGCTTGCTCGTCGCCATGGATGCGCACCGTAATGAATGCCACTGCAGCCGCATACTTTTTAGTGTCACTTTAAAATTAGTGCAATATCGGGGGCCAATTGCTTGAATTGTGAGTTCAATAGTCTATTATTTTTCACGGAAAACACAACAACAAAAGAGTACAATGATAGATTCGCTTAAATAGGCGCTTTTACATAAAATATAGCCTATTCCGTCATCATCTTTTCAGTCAGCTCTTCACTCTCGTGATTAATGAAATTTGACTCCTGTTGCTGATATTTGCTGCAACTTTCGTTCTGCTCACAATTTAGTAAGCAAACACGCTTCAAATGTGTTTTTATTTTATTTTTGTGTATATATGTGTGTGTATATATATATATATATATATATATATAGCTTATGTTTCAAATATGAGTTAATTAACAATCGTTGGAAAGAATGATACTTTTAAACATATCACTAAGCCGTCATTAGGTGTCGCCAGGCGACCGTCTTAATGAGCGAGTCATTGATTCATTTGTTCGAACGATTCGTTCGAACGGCTGAGTCATTCATGAATGAGACAGATTATGGATTGGTCGTTGAATCTTTGAGTCAACCGATTCGGTCAAAATGCTGAATCATTCAGTAATGAGAAAACACGTTGCTGTGAGATGCTCGATGGTTCTGCTGTGATCTTTGTTTAACTAGTTTCACTGCTGAAACAGAAAAAAGTCAATATTGCATATAAAATGTAAGTGATTTGACTTATGTGTGTGTCTGTGTCTGTGTGTGTGTGTGTGTGTGTGTGTGTGTGTGTGTGTGTGTGTGTGTGTGTGTGTGTATGATTGTGTCTGTTACTTTTTGGATATATATATTTTTATATTAAAAAAAATAGGCATACAACCCATATATTTTAAATGTATTGTTTGCTTTAAATTACATTAAGATTTGTATGTTTGGTAATTGAACCTGAATGAATTTTAAATGAATGTGCTATATTTCAGAGTTTTCCTTAAAATTTGACCTAACACTAACTTTATTCTCATCTGAATGATAGATTATTTATTTCTGTATAAAATAAAAAAGAGATTTTGGTTGGGTGACAGTTGTAGTTTACAGTTTGACAAAAGCACAATGTTGTGTTTTATTGCGATTGTTCACAAATATAAGTAAACACTTTGCAGTTTGAATAATGTCCTGTATGAACAAAAGGACGGAGTATGTTTTTATGTCTACATTGTTCAATCACGTTTCACACACACACTTTTTTTCTAATCAGATCAGGCAAGTAATATTCTGTCTTGGCACAATTGATTTAACTTTCATAACTTACTTATTTCATGTGTCCATTAAGTCCATGAGACCGTAGGGTGTCTCATTTTTCATTAACACGCTTGCATGTAATAATATGAAACTCGGTACACATGTAGATCTCCTCGTTTCATATATACTTCACACTCTTACTTTTTACCCCAGCCCAACAGGAAGTGGGCTATTTAGGGTTGTTGGTAAAACACACGCAATGGAATGTGAAATACTCCTCCTAGAGAATTCAAACAAACGGCACGAAACTCGGTCAGCATGAAGTCAAGACATTGAGGATGAAAGTTTGCGAGGGGATTTTTGATATCTCGAACGGTTTGGCCGTGGCGAGGAAACAAAATTATGGCGAGAAACGTGAAACAGGAAGTGTGTCATAACTACTGCATACATTAACTGATCTTGATGAAACTTCAACAGTGTGTTCGTTGTAAGAGCCCGATCACATGGATGTAACTATTGTGAGTCAAAGTTATAGCGCCACCAACTGGCAGCAGGAAGTGTGTCACTTCCTAAATGCTTTGAAATCACCCTCTTATTTTTACCCGATTTGCTTCAAACTTTATGTGTATAATGTAAACACACGGCAGATGTAGACCTGTGAAAGGATTATTGATATCTTAGATACTGTTGCCGTGGCAACACATCAAACTTTAATATTCTTGTTTGATGATTTTGAGACTCTTAGCATGCTTGAAATTGCATGAAACTCGACAGACACAGGTATGCATATGGTTCAGATCAAGCCGGACAACTTTCTAATTAACTGTCATTAGCTCAGACCAAGAGGAAGTTAGATATTTTGGTTTGAATGTGGATGTTTCTGAGAATTTTCTCTCCCTCTCCCTCTGACAGAGAGAATGCACCCTGCCATTCGTGTGTGTCTGTGTCTGTGTCTGTGTGGGGAGGGGGGGAGGGGCTCTTTTAGTTTAAACACAAAATTATACATAGGGCCATACTGCCCTCTTGTGTCCAAAATTATATTTATATATACATTATACATATATTTGGTATGTGACTGAGGACCGAGAGCTTTTAAATACGGGACATTGATAATGGCCACGTGCAGAGCGCTCGAGGGAATTCCTATGGAAGTTCTGCTCGCTCATCGCCGTGGACGCGCACCGTTATGAATGCCCGTGCAGCCGTTAGTTTCATTTTAAAATTAGCGCCTTTTCTGGGGCCGATTGCTTGAATTGTGAGTTCAATAGCCTATTATTATTCATGGAAACCACAACAACAAAAGAGTATAAAAGTTTGGTGTGAACGCAGCATAATGAACAAGCTGCGATCTCAAGATTGCAATGCTGGAGTGTGTGTGTGTGTGTGTGTGTGTGTGTGTGTGCGTGTGAGAGAGAGGCGCGGGCGAACTGTGTGTGTGTGTGTGTGTCTGTGTGGGGAGGGGCTCTTCGAGTGATAGTTATTATACAAAATTATACATAGGGCCATACTGCCCTCTTGTGTCCAAAATGATATTTATACATATATTTGGCAAGCATGTGACTGAGGACCGAGAGCTTTTAAATACGGACGTCCACACGGACATTGATAAGGGTTGCGCTTGCAGAGCGCTTGAGGGAATTCCTATGGAAGTAGGAATGAACTAAAAAACGTTCACTCTGTTCTGCTCGCTCGTCGCCATGGACGCGCACCGTTATGAATGCCAGTGCAGCCGCATACTTTTTAGTGTCACTTTAAAATTAGTGCAATAACGGGGCCGATTGCTTGAATTGTGAGTTCAATAGTCTATTATTTTTCACGGAAAACACAACAACAAAAGAGTACAATGATAGATTCGCTTAAATAGGGGCTTTTACATAAAATAGCCTATTCCGTCATCATCTTTTCAGTCAGCTCTTCACTCTCGTGATTAATGAAATTTGACTCCTGTTGCTGATATTTGCTGCAACTTTCGTTCCGCTCACAATTTAGTAAGCAAACACGCTTCAAATGTGTTTTTATTTTATTTTTGTGTATATATATATATGTGTGTGTATATATATGTGTGTATATATATATATATATATATATAGCTTATGTTTCAAATATGAGTTAATTAACAATCGTTGGAAAGAATGATACTTTTAATATCACTAAACCGTCATTAGGTGCCGCCAGGCGACCGTCTTAATGAGCGAGTCATTGATTCATTCGTTCAAACGATTCGTTCGAACGGCTGAGTCATTCATGAATGAGACAGATTATGGATTGGTCGTTGAATCTTTGAGTCAACCGATTCGTTCAAAATGCTGAATCATTCAGTAATGAGAACGCGTTGCTGTGAGATGCTCGATGGTTCTGCTGTGATCTTTGTTTAACTATTTTCGCTGCTGAAACAGAAAAAAAAGTCAATATTGCATCTAAAATGTAAGTGATTTGACGTGTGTGTGTGTGTGTGTGTGTGTGTGTGATTGTGTCTGTTACAGTGATTGTTTAACCCTTGTTAAAGTTTAGGCCTTGTCTTTTTGGATATATATCTTTTTATATAAAAAAAATAGCATACAACCCATGTATTTTAAATGTATTGTTTGCTTTAAATTACATTGAGATTTGTATGTTTGGTAATTGAACCTGAATGAATTATAAATGAATGTGCTATATTTCAGATCATATATTTGTTTTCCTTAAAATTTGAACTAACACTAACTTTATTCTCATCTGAATGATAGATTATTTATTTATGTATAAAATAAAAACACATTTGATTTTTCTTTTTTAATCAATGTAGAATGTGTAACTGAAAAAATAAACAGATTAGGGCTCTGATCGAGGACAATAAATGAAAACCAATGCAATATGAAGAATGTCCAAAAGATTTTTTTTGCTTTTAAACTATGTGTGTGTGTGTGTGTGTGTGTGTGTGTAAGAGATTTCGGTTGGGTGACAGTTGTAGTTTACAGTTTGACAAAAGCACAATGTTGTGTTTTATTGTGATTGTACACAAATATAAGTAAACACTTTGCAGTTTGAATAATGTCCTGTATGAACAAAAGGACGGGGTATGTTTTTATGTCTACATTGTTCAATCACGCCTCACACACACACACACACACACACACACACACACACACACACACACACACACACACACACACACACACACACACACACACACACCAACTATTTTTCTAATCAGATCAGGCAAGTAATATTCTGTCTTGGCACACTTCATATAACTTTCAAACTTGTGTACTTATTTCATGTGTGCATTAAGTCCATGAGACCGTAGGGTGTCTCATTTTTCATTTTAGGTTTCAGAAGGTTGCTCACGCATACTTTGTGGTTGATATGTGCCCTCAATGCACACTTTTGCAGAGCCCACACCAATGCAAGCTCTACAGCACACATCTTCTCAAAGGTCAAAGCGGAGTTACGATATTGCCCGTCATGCACAGTAACCCTAAAGGCACCGGGGTGGCGGTGCCACCGGCTTGTTTATATATATATATATATATATATATATATATATATATATATATATATATATATATATATATATATATAAATATAGCTGCGAGCAGCGATGAAGGGCCAAAGCCGGCGGCACCGCCACTCCGGTGCCTTTAGGTAACTAAAGGCACCGGGGTTGCGGTGCCACCGGCTTGGGCCCGTAATCGCTGCTCGCAGCTATATTTATTATTAGGGCCCAAGCCCAAAGGGCGAAGGCCCTATTGTTTTCCTTAGGATTATTTATTAGGGCCCAAGCCCAAAGGGCGAAGGCCCTATTGTTTTCCTTAGGATTATTTATTATTATTATTATTATTATTTTTCTGCTACCTTTTGGACACTTTTGGAGGCCTTAACATGCTCAAAAACTCCTGAAACTTTGCACACATGTCAGAACCCGCGGCCATCAGGGCCGGGCTGAAGATGGTACCCGGGCGTGGCAGGGGGGCTCGACAGCGCCCCCTGGAACGGGGTCCGAAAACATGGTCCATAACTCAAACACGCTTGCATGTAATAATATGAAACTCGGTACACATGTAGATCTCCTCGTTTCATATATACTTCACACTCTTACTTTTTACCCCAGCCCAACAGGAAGTGGGCTATTTAGGGTTGTTGGTAAAACACACGCAATGGAATGTGAAATACTCCTCCTAGAGAATTCAAACAAACGGCACGAAACTCGGTCAGCATGAAGTCAAGACATTGAGGATGAAAGTTTGCGAGGGGATTTTTGATATCTCGAACGGTTTGGCCGTGGCGAGGAAACAAAATTATGGCGAGAAACGTGAAACAGGAAGTGTGTTATAACTTCAGCATACATTAACTGATCTTGATGAAACTTCAGCAGTGTGTTCGCTGTAAGAGCCCGATCACATGGATGTGACTATTGTGAGTCAAAGTTATAGCGCCACCAACTGGCAGCAGGAAGTGTGTCACTTCCTAAATGCTTTGAAATCACCCTCTTATTTTTACCCGATTTGCTTCAAACTTCACTACTATAATGTAAACACACGGCAGATGTAGACCTGTGAATGGATTCTTGATATCTTAGATACTGTTGTCGTGGCAACGCATCAAACTTTAATATTCTTTTTTTATGCTTTTGAGACTCTTAGCATGCCTGAAATTGCTTAAAATTGCATGAAACTCGACAGACACATCTCATTTATTAGCCAGTAGACATGTGCAAAGTTTCAGAAACGGGCGTGTTGAGGGCTCAGTAGCGCCACCTTTTGTCAAAAGTGGGGGGATTAATTTTATCTACAGTAATAAAAATCGGTATGTGTATTGTTCTCCTCCAGCCAGACAAGTTTCTAATTTACACTCAATAGCTCCAACCAACAGGAAGTCAGATATTTTGGTTTGAAAATTGTCATTTTATGTCTCTCTCTCTCTGAGCCTACGTCTCTGTGTGTGTGTGTGTGTCTGTGAGTGTGGGGAGGGGGAGGGGGGCTAGATTAACCATTTGACTGCTGTGTGGTTTGGCCTGCATTAAAAAAGAAAATAAATGTCTTACGCCTTGTATTTTTTAAATAAGTTGTATTAATAAGTAAAGGCATATAACCAGTTGAATTGTAGTGCATTGAAAATAGTTTTATATAATTAGTTTATTAATTAAATTAACTTGGTCCATAAACTTCGTCAGAAAATTTGGTCCATAAATCAAACACACTTGCATGTAATATTATGAAACTCTGTACTCATATAGATCTCATCGGGCCAAACAACTTTAAGCCAGCCCAACAGGAAGTGGGCTATTTTTGTCTTAATGTGGATGTTTTGCAAAACCAGGCTCTACATTTTTACCCACTCCTCTTAAGTGGTTTATTTTATTCCCACCAAACTTTTTCAACATGATGAAAATACATTAAAGAAGCATAATTGTGAATATCTATTGAATATCTCTAATTGTTTTGCTATGGCGAGGGATTAAAGTCATGTAAAAAAAATAAACACTAAAAGCCTCATATCTTCTAAAAATTTAATTATACACCATTTATTTCTAGATAAAATTATACAAATATCAGAACTAAACCCATTTTATTCTTGTTTTGCAATTTAAGAATAATGTACAAGTTTAAAAACAGCCAGGATGCACTATTCAGTTAAAAAATAAATATATCAAATAATACATAGGGCTATACTGCCCTCTTGTGTTCAAAATCAGGTAGGCCTGTTGTATTTAAATATAGGTAGCTGCTATGTGACTCAAAGAATTTTTTCTCACCGGTTATTTGACGTGTAACACCGGGGGCTTTTATATCGCTAAGTTAAAAGTGAAAGTAAAGTAAGGACATTTATAGTGGTGGCGCTCGCAGTGCGCTCGAATGAATTTCTATGGAAGTAGAAATGAAAAAACGTTCGCTCTGTTTGCTTGAATTGTGAGTTCAATAGCCTATTATTCTTCATGGAAACCACAACAACAAAAGAGTATAAAAGTTTGGTGTGAACGCAGCATAATGAACAAGCTGCGATCTCAAGATTGCAATGCTGGAGTGTGTGTGTGTGTGTGTGTGTGTGTGTGCGTGTGAGAGAGAGGCGCGGGCGAACTGTGTGTGTGTGTGTGTGTCTGTGTGGGGAGGGGCTCTTCGAGTGATAGTTATTATACAAAATTATACATAGGGCCATACTGCCCTCTTGTGTCCAAAATGATATTTATACATATATTTGGCAAGCATGTGACTGAGGACCGAGAGCTTTTAAATACGGACGTCCACACGGACATTGATAAGGGTTGCGCTTGCAGAGCGCTTGAGGGAATTCCTATGGAAGTAGGAATGAACTAAAAAACGTTCGCTCTGTTCTGCTCGCTCGTCGCCATGGACGCGCACCGTTATGAATGCCAGTGCAGCCGCATACTTTTTAGTGTCACTTTAAAATTAGTGCAATAACGGGGCCGATTGCTTGAATTGTGAGTTCAATAGTCTATTATTTTTCACGGAAAACACAACAACAAAAGAGTACAATGATAGATTCGCTTAAATAGGGGCTTTTACATAAAATAGCCTATTCCGTCATCATCTTTTCAGTCAGCTCTTCACTCTCGTGATTAATGAAATTTGACTCCTGTTGCTGATATTTGCTGCAACTTTCGTTCCGCTCACAATTTAGTAAGCAAACACGCTTCAAATGTGTTTTTATTTTATTTTTGTGTATATATATATGTGTGTGTATATATATGTGTGTATATATATATATATATATATATATATAGCTTATGTTTCAAATATGAGTTAATTAACAATCGTTGGAAAGAATGATACTTTTAATATCACTAAACCGTCATTAGGTGCCGCCAGGCGACCGTCTTAATGAGCGAGTCATTGATTCATTCGTTCAAACGATTCGTTCGAACGGCTGAGTCATTCATGAATGAGACAGATTATGGATTGGTCGTTGAATCTTTGAGTCAACCGATTCGTTCAAAATGCTGAATCATTCAGTAATGAGAACGCGTTGCTGTGAGATGCTCGATGGTTCTGCTGTGATCTTTGTTTAACTATTTTCGCTGCTGAAACAGAAAAAAAAGTCAATATTGCATCTAAAATGTAAGTGATTTGACGTGTGTGTGTGTGTGTGTGTGTGTGTGTGTGTGTGTGATTGTGTCTGTTACAGTGATTGTTTAACCCTTGTTAAAGTTTAGGCCTTGTCTTTTTGGATATATATCTTTTTATATAAAAAAAAATAGCATACAACCCATGTATTTTAAATGTATTGTTTGCTTTAAATTACATTGAGATTTGTATGTTTGGTAATTGAACCTGAATGAATTATAAATGAATGTGCTATATTTCAGATCATATATTTGTTTTCCTTAAAATTTGAACTAACACTAACTTTATTCTCATCTGAATGATAGATTATTTATTTATGTATAAAATAAAAACACATTTGATTTTTCTTTTTTAATCAATGTAGAATGTGTAACTGAAAAAATAAACAGATTAGGGCTCTGATCGAGGACAATAAATGAAAACCAATGCAATATGATGAATGTCCAAAAGATTTTTTTTGCTTTTAAACTATGTGTGTGTGTGTGTGTGTGTGTGTGTGTGTGTGTGTGTGTGTGTGTGTGTGTGTGTGTGTAAGAGATTTCGGTTGGGTGACAGTTGTAGTTTACAGTTTGACAAAAGCACAATGTTGTGTTTTATTGTGATTGTACACAAATATAAGTAAACACTTTGCAGTTTGAATAATGTCCTGTATGAACAAAAGGACGGGGTATGTTTTTATGTCTACATTGTTCAATCACGCCTCACACACACACACACACACACACACACACACACACACACACACACACACACACACACACCAACTATTTTTCTAATCAGATCAGGCAAGTAATATTCTGTCTTGGCACACTTCATATAACTTTCAAACTTGTGTACTTATTTCATGTGTGCATTAAGTCCATGAGACCGTAGGGTGTCTCATTTTTCATTTTAGGTTTCAGAAGGTTGCTCACGCATACTTTGTGGTTGATATGTGCCCTCAATGCACACTTTTGCAGAGCCCACACCAATGCAAGCTCTACAGCACACATCTTCTCAAAGGTCAAAGCGGAGTTACGATATTGCCCGTCATGCACAGTAACCCTAAAGGCACCGGGGTGGCGGTGCCACCGGCTTGTTTATATATATATATATATATATATATATATATATATATATAAATATAGCTGCGAGCAGCGATGAAGGGCCAAAGCCGGCGGCACCGCCACTCCGGTGCCTTTAGGTAACTAAAGGCACCGGGGTTGCGGTGCCACCGGCTTGGGCCCGTAATCGCTGCTCGCAGCTATATTTATTATTATTTTTCTGCTACCTTTTGGACACTTTTGGAGGCCTTAACATGCTCAAAAACTCCTGAAACTTTGCACACATGTCAGAACCCGCGGCCATCAGGGCCGGGCTGAAGATGGTACCCGGGCGTGGCAGGGGGGCTCGACAGCGCCCCCTGGAACGGGGTCCGAAAACATGGTCCATAAATCAAACACGCTTGCATGTAATAATATGAAACTCGGTACACATGTAGATCTCCTCGTTTCATATATACTTCACACTCTTACTTTTTACCCCAGCCCAACAGGAAGTCGGCTATTTAGGGTTGTTGGTAAAACACACGCAATGGAATGTGAAATACTCCTCCTAGAGAATTCAAACAAACGGCACGAAACTCGGTCAGCATGAAGTCAAGACATTGAGGATGAAAGTTTGCGAGGGGATTTTTGATATCTCGAACGGTTTGGCCGTGGCGAGGAAACAAAATTATGGCGAGAAACGTGAAACAGGAAGTGTGTCATAACTACTGCATACATTAACTGATCTTGATGAAACTTCAGCAGTGTGTTCGTCGTAAGAGCCCGATCACATGGATGTGACTATTGTGAGTCAAAGTTATAGCGCCACCAACTGGCAGAAGGAAGTGTGTCACTTCCTAAATGCTTTGAAATCACCCTCTTATTTTTACCCGATTTGCTTCAAACTTCACTACTATAATGTAAACACACGGCAGATGTAGACCTGTGAATGGATTCTTGATATCTTAGATACTGTTGTCGTGGCAACGCATCAAACTTTAATATTCTTTTTTTATGCTTTTGAGACTCTTAGCATGCCTGAAATTGCTTAAAATTGCATGAAACTCGACAGACACATCTCATTTATTAGCCAGTAGACATGTGCAAAGTTTCAGAAACGGGCGTGTTGAGGGCTCAGTAGCGCCACCTTTTGTCAAAAGTGGGGGGATTAATTTTATCTACAGTAATAAAAATCGGTATGTGTATTGTTCTCCTCCAGCCAGACAAGTTTCTAATTTACACTCAATAGCTCCAACCAACAGGAAGTCAGATATTTTGGTTTGAAAATTGTCATTTTATGTCTCTCTCTCTCTCTGAGCCTACGTCTCTGTGTGTGTGTGTGTGTGTCTGTGAGTGTGGGGAGGGGGAGGGGGAGGGGGGCTAGATTAACCATTTGACTGCTGTGTGGTTTGGCCTGCATTAAAAAAGAAAATAAATGTCTTACGCCTTGTATTTTTTAAATAAGTTGTATTAATAAGTAAAGGCATATAACCAGTTGAATTGTAGTGCATTGAAAATAGTTTTATATAATTAGTTTATTAATTAAATTAACTTGGTCCATAAACTTCGTCAGAAAATTTGGTCCATAAATCAAACACACTTGCATGTAATATTATGAAACTCTGTACTCATATAGATCTCATCGGGCCAAACAACTTTAAGCCAGCCCAACAGGAAGTGGGCTATTTTTGTCTTAATGTGGATGTTTTGCAAAACCAGGCTCTACATTTTTACCCACTCCTCTTAAGTGGTTTATTTTATTCCCACCAAACTTTTTCAACATGATGAAAATACATTAAAGAAGCATAATTGTGAATATCTATTGAATATCTCTAATTGTTTTGCTATGGCGAGGGATTAAAGTCATGTAAAAAAAATAAACACTAAAAGCCTCATATCTTCTAAAAATTTAATTATACACCATTTATTTCTAGATAAAATTATACAAATATCAGAACTAAACCCATTTTATTCTTGTTTTGCAATTTAAGAATAATGTACAAGTTTAAAAACAGCCAGGATGCACTATTCAGTTAAAAAATAAATATATCAAATAATACATAGGGCTATACTGCCCTCTTGTGTTCAAAATCAGGTAGGCCTGTTGTATTTAAATATAGGTAGCTGCTATGTGACTCCGAGAATTTTTTCTCACCGGTTATTTGACGTGTAACACCGGGGGCTTTTATATCGCTAAGTTAAAAGTGAAAGTAAAGTAAGGACATTTATAGTGGTGGCGCTCGCAGTGCGCTCGAATGAATTTCTATGGAAGTAGAAATGAAAAAACGTTCGCTCTGTTTTGCTTGCTCGTCGCCATGGACGCGCACCGTAATGAATGCCACTGCAGCCGCATACTTTTTAGTGTCACTTTAAAATTAGTGCAATATCGGGGGCCAATTGCTTGAATTGTGAGTTCAATAGTCTATTATTTTTCACGGAAAACACAACAACAAAAGAGTACAATGATAGATTCGCTTAAATAGGCGCTTTTACATAAAATATAGCCTATTCCGTCATCATCTTTTCAGTCAGCTCTTCACTCTCGTGATTAATGAAATTTGACTCCTGTTGCTGATATTTGCTGCAACTTTCGTTCTGCTCACAATTTAGTAAGCAAACACGCTTCAAATGTGTTTTTATTTTATTTTTGTGTATATATGTGTGTGTATATATATATATATATATATATATAGCTTATGTTTCAAATATGAGTTAATTAACAATCGTTGGAAAGAATGATACTTTTAAACATATCACTAAGCCGTCATTAGGTGTCGCCAGGCGACCGTCTTAATGAGCGAGTCATTGATTCATTTGTTCGAACGATTCGTTCGAACGGCTGAGTCATTCATGAATGAGACAGATTATGGATTGGTCATTGAATCTTTGAGTCAACCGATTCGGTCAAAATGCTGAATCATTCAGTAATGAGAAAACACGTTGCTGTGAGATGCTCGATGGTTCTGCTGTGATCTTTGTTTAACTAGTTTCACTGCTGAAACAGAAAAAAGTCAATATTGCATATAAAATGTAAGTGATTTGACTTATGTGTGTGTCTGTGTCTGTGTGTGTGTGTGTGTGTGTGTGTGTGTGTGTATGATTGTGTCTGTTACTTTTTGGATATATATATTTTTATATAAAAAAAATAGGCATACAACCCATATATTTTAAATGTATTGTTTGCTTTAAATTACATTAAGATTTGTATGTTTGGTAATTGAACCTGAATGAATTTTAAATGAATGTGCTATATTTCAGAGTTTTCCTTAAAATTTGACCTAACACTAACTTTATTCTCATCTGAATGATAGATTATTTATTTCTGTATAAAATAAAAAAGAGATTTTGGTTGGGTGACAGTTGTAGTTTACAGTTTGACAAAAGCACAATGTTGTGTTTTATTGCGATTGTTCACAAATATAAGTAAACACTTTGCAGTTTGAATAATGTCCTGTATGAACAAAAGGACGGAGTATGTTTTTATGTCTACATTGTTCAATCACGTTTCACACACACACTTTTTTTCTAATCAGATCAGGCAAGTAATATTCTGTCTTGGCACAATTGATTTAACTTTCATAACTTACTTATTTCATGTGTCCATTAAGTCCATGAGACCGTAGGGTGTCTCATTTTTCATTTTAGGTTTCAGAAGGTTGCTCACGCATATGATATGTGCCCTCAATGCACACTTTTGCAGAGCCCACACCAATGCAAGCTCTACAGTACACATCTTCTCAACAGTCAAAGCGGGGTTAAGTTATTGCCCGTCATGCACAGTAACCCTAAAGGCACCAGGGTGGCGGTGCCACCGGCTTGTTTATATATATATATATATATATATAAATATAGCTGCGAGCAGCGATGAAGGGCCAAAGCCGGTGGCACCGCCACTCCGGTGCCTTTAGGTAACTAAAGGCACCGGGGTTGCGGTGCCACCGGCTTGGGCCCGTAATCGCTGCTCGCAGCTATATTTAGGGCCCAAGCCCTGAAAGGGCGAAGAGCCCTATTGTTTTCCTTAGGATTATTATTTTTTTTTTTTTTTTTTTTTTTCTATTTTTCTTACGACTATTCGGGCACTTTTGGGGCCCTTAACGTGCCCGAAAACTCTTGAAACTTTGCACGCGGGTCAGAACCCGCGGCCATCAGGGTCGGGCTGAAGATGGTACCCGGGCGTGGCAGGGGGGCTCGACAGCGCCCCCTGGAACGGGGTCCGAAAACTTGGTCCATAAATCAAACACGCTTGCATGTAAGAATATGAAACTCGGTACACATATAGATCTCATCGGTTCATATATACTTCATACTCTTACTTTTTACCCCAGCCCAACAGGAAGTCGGCTATTTAGGGTTGTTTGGAAAACGCATGCAATGGAATTTAAAGTACTTCTCCTAGAGAATTCACAGAAATGGCTCAAAACTCAGTCAGCATGAAGTCAAGACATTGAGGATGAAAAATTGCCAGGGGATTTTTGATATCTCAAACGGTTTGGCCGTGGCGAGGAAACGAAATTATGGCGCGAAGAGAGAAACAGGAAGTGTGTTATAACCTCTGCATACATTAACTGATCTTGATGAAACTTCAGCAGTGTGTTCGTTGTAAGAGGCCGATCACATGGATGTGACTATTGTGAGTCAAAGTTATAGCGCCACCAACTGGCAGCAGGAAGTGTGTCACTTTCAAAATGCTTTTAAATCACCCTCTTATTTTTACCCGATTTGCTTCAAACTTTATGTGTATAATGTAAACACACGCCAGATGTAGACCTGTGAAAGGATTATTGATATCTTAGATACTGTTGCCATGGCAACGCATCAAACTTTAATATTCTTTTTGGATGCTTTTGAGACTCTTAGCATGCCTGAAATTGCTTAAAATTGCATGAAACTCGACAGACAGATCACATTTATTAGCCAGTAGACATGTGCAAAGTTTCAGAAACGGGCGTGGTGCAGGGACTCAGTAGCGCCACCTTTTGACAAAAGTGGGGGGGGGTTAGTTTCATCTACAGTTACAAAAATCTGTATTTATATAGTTCTCCTCAAGCCAGACAACTTTCTAATTTACAGTCATTAGCAACGACCAAGAGGAAGTCACATTTTTTGGTTTGAATACGGTAATTTCTCTCTGAGCCTACTTCTCTGTGCCTGCTGTCTGTGTGTGTCTGTGAGTGTGGGGAGGGGGAGGGGGAGGGGGAGGGGGAGGGGGGGGGGTGTAGATTAACCATTTCACTGCTGTGTGATTTGGCCTGCATTAAAAAAGAAAATAAATGTCTTAAGCCTTGTATTTTTTAAATACTTTTTTTAATAAAGTAAAGGCATATAACCAGTTTAATTGTAGTGCATTGACAATAGTTTTATATAATTAGTTTATTAATTAAATTAACTTGGTCCATAAACTTGGTCTCTGTCTGTCCTACTCTTTCCCCTCCCCTCGCTCCATCAATCTCTCTCTCTCTCTCTCTCTCTCTCTCTCTCTCTCTCTCTCTCTCTCTCTCTCTCTCTCTCTCTCTCTCTCTCTCTCTCTCTCTCTCTCTCTCTCTCTCTCTCTCTCAAGGAAAAACATGATTCGAAATATGCAATGCCAGGATAGTGTACTGTTGTTTAAGGCATTTATTAGATCTAGGATCTCAGTTGAGTTGAAGTATTATAAGGAGATGCAAGATTTGGGAACCTTTATTTTGCAGTGGTGTTTCAATGAAGTTTGTTGTGCTGTGTTTGAGGGGGATTTAACTTTTAGCGTTTTGCTGTGTTGATTGTTGGTGAGATGATGCAATAATGGGGTTTTGTCACTGACCTAATAAAAGTGTGGGCTAAGAAAAAAAAATCTCTCTCTTTTAGAACAATATATTTGTTTTCCTTGGTCATTTTCTCTCTCTCTCTCTCTCTCTCTGAGCCAATATGGCAAGCCGTATTAACATTTAATCATTTTAACCTACTAGTCTCTATTTTTATGTTACTAGTACTTATTTTTTAGATACTAGTATCTATTCCATTAAGTACTAGTACTTATTCATTTGCGACTAGTGCTTATTCTTTAGATACTAGTGCTTATTCTTTAGATATTCTTTTGAATACGTACTAGTAGCTAATGAATAAGTACTGGCATCTATTTAATAGGTACTAGTATCTAATGACTTAGTACTAGTATTTATTGAATAAATACTAGTATCTATTAATAGGTACTAGTATTTAAAAGGTCATTTTCTCTCTCTCTCTCTCTCTCTCTGAGCCAATATGGCAAGCCGTTTTAACATTTAATCATTTTAACCTACTAGTCTCTATTTTCATGCTACTAGTACTTATTTTTTAGATACTAGTATCTATTCCATTAAGTACTAGTACTTATTCATTAGCGACTAGTGCTTATTCTTTAGGTACTAGTGCCTATTCTTTAGATACTAATGCTTATTCCTTAGGGACTAGTACCTTTTAAAAGATACTAGTACTTATTCATTAGATACTATATTAGTATCTAAAAATCAGTCAAAAGACAGTCAAAGCAGGGTTACGTTTTTGCACGTTGTGCATAATAACCCTAAAGGCACCAGGGTGGCGGTGCCACCGGCTTTTTATATATATATATATATATATAAAAATATAGCTGCGAGCAGCGATGAAGGGCCAAAGCCGGCGGAACCGCCACCCTGGTGCACCAGGGTTGCGGTGCCACCGGCTTGGGCCCGTAATCGCTGCTCGCAGCTATATTATTATTTTTTTTTTTCTATTTTTCTTACGACTATTCGGGCACTTTTGGGGCCCTTAACGTGCCCGAAAACTCTTGAAACTTTGCACGCGGGTCAGAACCCGCGGCCATTAGGGTCGGGCTGAAGATGATACCCGGGCGTGGCAGGGGGGCTAGACAGCGCCCCCTGGAACGGGGTCCGAAATCTTGGTCCATAAATCAAACACGCTTGCATGTAAGAATATGAAACTCGGTACACATATAGATCTCATCGGTTCATATATACTTCATACTCTTACTTTTTACCCCAGCCCAACAGGAAGTCGGCTATTTAGGGTTGTTTGTAAAACGCATGCAATGGAATTTAAAGTACTTCTCCTAGAGAATTCAAAGAAATGGCACAAAACTCGGTCAGCATGAAGTCAAGACATTGAGGATGAAAAATTGCCAGGGGATTTTTGATATCTCGAACGGTTTGGCCGTGGCGAGGAAACGAAATTATGGCGAGAAACGTGAAACAGGAAGTGTGTTATAACTTCAGCATACATTAACTGATCTTAATGAAACTTCAGCAGTGTGTTCGTTGTAAGAGGACGATCACATGGATGTGACTATTGTGAGTCAAAGTTATAGCGCCACCAACTGGCAGCAGGAAGTGTGTCACTTTCAAAATGCTGTGAAATCACCCTCTTATTTGAACCCAAATTGCTTCAAACTTCATCTGTATAATGTAAACATACGGCAGATGTAGACCTGTGAATGGATTCTTGATATCTTTGATACTATTGCCGTGGCAACGCATCATACTTTAAAATTCTTTTAGGATGCTTTTGAGACTCTTAGCATGCTTGAAATTGCATGAAACTCGACAGACATGTCACATTTATTAGCCAGTAGACATGTGCAAAGTTTCAGGAACGGACGTGGTGCAGGGGCTCAGTAGCGCCACCTTGTGACAAAAGTGAGAGGGTTAGTTTCATAGTTTTACCTGCAATCATAAAACTCGGCAGGAATATTGTTCAGATCAAGCCGGACAACTTTCTAATTTACAGATTTTGGCTCCGAACAAAAGAAAGTCAGATATTTTGGTTTGAATGTGGATGTTTCGGAGTAATCTCTGTCACTCTCTCCCTCTCTCTGCGTACCTCTGTGTCTGTGGGGGGAGGGGGATGTGTCTGTTTGAGTGAGAATGCTTTTAATTATTGTTGTTCAAGGTTTCGGGGGCTTTTGGGGCCCTTAACATCTTCTAAAACTCTTGAAACTTTGCACACGGTTCAGAACCCGCGGCCATCAGGGCCGGGTTGAAGCTGGTACCCGGGCGTGGCAGGGCGGCTCGACAGCGCCCCCTGGACTGGGATTCGAACACTTTTCCATAAGTCAAACACACTTGCATGTAATAATATGAAACTCGGTACACTTATAGATCTCATTGGGTTGAACAACTTTCGTGCTCTAAGTTTTACGACAGTCCAAGAGGAAGCCGGCTATTATGGTTTGTTTGGAAACGCATACCCCTGAAATTCGATTTAATTCTCCTTGGGAATTGATCGGATTCCAACCAAACTCGGTCAGCATGAAGTCAAGACATTGAGGATGCTAAATTCCAGACGGATTTTTGATATCTCGAACGGTTTGGCCGTGGCGAGGAAATGAATTTTATGACTAAAAAAGGACACATAAAGTGTGTTATAACTTTACTCGTTTTACCTACAGTTACAAAACTTGCCACAGATATTGTTCTCATAAAGCCGATCAATTTTCTAATTTAAAGTCATTAGCTCTGAGCAACAGAAAGTCAGATATTGTAGATTGAATGGATTTCTTGTGCCCCCTGCCATTCTCTCTGTGTGTGTGTGTGTGTGTGTGTGTGTGTGTGTGTGTCTGTGTGGGGAGGGGAGCAGAGGGGAGGGGAGGGGAGGGAGGGAGGGTTGGTGTCTGTGTTTATGTGTGTGTGTGTGTGTGGCTGGCTGTTTGATTTTTCCTTCATTAAAGGATAAAGAAATCTCTAAGTCCTTGTCTTTTCGCATAACAATTTTTGTATTTTTTTTAAATGACAAAATATGCATATAACCCCCATCTTTTAAATGTATAGTTTGCTTTAAATAAAAGTAAGATTGTTTTGGTAATTGAAGCTGAATGAATTTAAAATTCATGTGCTATATTTCAATATATTTGTTTTCCTTAAAATTTTAAAACACTAACCTCATTCTCATCTGAATTAAAAAAAAAAAATTCTGTATGAAATAATACTCTTACTAAAAACACTTTTGATGTTTCTTTTTTAATCAATGTAGAATGTGTAACTTAAAAATAAACAGATTAGAGCTCTGTTTGAGGACAATCCTGTGTGGGGAGGTGGCAGGGGGATTTATCTTTTGGGTGAGATTTAATTTAAATTATTGTTTTTCAAGGTAGCATTCTAATCAGGTAAAGCAAGTAATATTCTCTGTATCTTTATATAAATATACACACATGGTGGTAATGGCGCAGTGGATAAGACACATGCCTTTGGTGTGAGAGACCCGGGTTCAAATCCACTGTGAGACACCAATGTGTCCCTGAGCAAGACACTTAACCCCTAGTTGCTCCAGAGGTGTGCGACCTCTGACATATATGGCAATTGTAAGTCGCTTTGGATAAAAGCGTCAGCTAAATTAATGAATGCAAATGAATATGTGTGTGTGTGTGTGTGTGTGTGTGTATATATATATATATTTATAGCTACGGGCAGCGATTACGGGCCCAAGCCGGTGGCACCACAACCCCGGGTATAGCGCCACCAACTGGCAGCAGGAAGTGTGTCACTTTCAAAATGATTTAAAATCACCCTCTTATTTTTACCTGATTTTCTTCAAACTTCACTACTATAATGTAAACACACGGCAGATGTAGAGCTGGATATAGACCTGACCTTTCAGAAGGTTGCTCACGCATACTTTGTGATTGATATGTGCCCTCGATGCGCACTTTTGCAGAGCCCACACCAATGCAAGCTCTACAGCACTCTTCTTTTCGACAATCAAAGCAGGGTTACGTTTTTTTTGCACGTCGTGCACAATAACCCTAAAGGCACCAGGGTGGCGGTGCCACCGGCTTTATATATATATATATATATATATATATAAATATAGCTGCGAGCAGCGATGAAGGGCCCAAGCCGGCGGCACCGCCACCCCGGTGCCTTTAGGTAACTAAAGGCACCGGGGTTGCGGTGCCACCGGCTTGGGCCCGTAATCGCTGCTCGCAGCTATATTTATATATATATATATATATATTTTTTTTTTTTTTTTTTTTTTTTCTTACGACTATTCGGGCACTTTTGGGGCCCTTAACATGCCCGAAAACTCTTGAAACTTTGCACGCGGGTCAGAACCCGCGGCCATCAGGGTCGGGCTGAAGATGATACCCGGGCGTGGCAGGGGGGCTAGACAGCGCCCCCTGGAACGGGGTCCGAAATCTTGGTCCATAAATCAAACACGCTTGCATGTAAGAATATGAAACTCGGTACACATATAGATCTCATTGGTTCATATATACTTCATACTCTTACTTTTTACCCCAGCCCAACAGGAAGTCGGCTATTTAGGGTTGTTTGTAAAACGCATGCAATGGAATTTAAAGTACTTCTCCTAGAGAATTCAAAGAAATGGCACAAAACTCGGTCAGCATGAAGTCAATACATTGAGGATGAAAAATTGCCAGGGGATTTTTGATATCTCGAACGGTTTGGCCGTGGCGAGGAAACGAAATTATGGCGAGAAACGTGAAACAGGAAGTGTGTTATAACTTCAGCATACATTAACTGATCTTAATGAAACTTCAGCAGTGTGTTCGTTGTAAGAGGACGATCACATGGATGTGACTATTGTGAGTCAAAGTTATAGCGCCACCAACTGGCAGCAGGAAGTGTGTCACTTTCAAAATGCTGTGAAATCACCCTCTTATTTGAACCCAAATTGCTTCAAACTTCATCTGTATAATGTAAACATACGGCAGATGTAGACCTGTGAATGGATTCTTGATATCTTTGATACTGTTGCCGTGGCAACGCATCATACTTTAAAATTATTTTAGGATGCTTTTGAGACTCTTAGCATGCTTGAAATTGCATGAAACTCGACAGACATGTCACATTTATTAGCCAGTAGACATGTGCAAAGTTTCAGGAACGGACGTGGTGCAGGGGCTCAGTAGCGCCACCTTTTGACAAAAGTGAGAGGGTTAGTTTCATAGTTTTACCTGCAATCATAAAACTCGGCAGGAATATTGTTCAGATCAAGCCGGACAACTTTCTTATTTACAGATTTTGGCTCCGAACAAAAGAAAGTCAGATATTTTGGTTTGAATGTGGATGTTTCGGAGTAATCTCTGTCACTCTCTCCCTCTCTCTGCGTACCTCTGTGTCTGTGGGGGGAGGGGGATGTGTCTGTTTGAGTGAGAATGCTTTTAATTTATTGTTGTTCAAGGTTTCGGGGGCTTTTGGGGCCCTTAACATCTTCTAAAACTCTTGAAACTTTGCACACGGGTCAGAACCCGCGGCCATCAGGGCCGGGTTGAGGCTGGTACCCGGGCGTGGCAGGGCGGCTCGACAGCGCCCCCTGGACTGGGATTCGAACACTTTTCCATAAGTCAAACACACTTGCATGTAATAATATGAAACTCGGTACACTTATAGATCTCATTGGGTTGAACAACTTTCGTGCTCTAAGTTTTACGACAGTCCAACAGGAAGCCGGCTATTATGGTTTGTTTGGAAACGCATACCCCTGAAATTCGATTTAATTCTCCTTGGGAATTGATCGGATTCCAACCAAACTCAGTCAGCATGAAGTCAAGACATTGAGGATGCTAAATTCCAGACGGATTTTTGATATCTCGAACGGTTTGGCCGTGGCGAGGAAATGAATTTTATGACTAAAAAAGGACACATAAAGTGTGTTATAACTTTGCTCGTTTTACCTACAGTTACAAAACTTGCCACGGATATTGTTCTCATAAAGCCGATCAATTTTCTAATTTAAAGTCATTAGCTCTGAGCAACAGAAAGTCAGATATTGTAGTTTGAATGGATTTCTTGTGCCCCCTGCCATTCTCTCTCTGTGTGTGTGTGTGTGTGTGTGTGTGTGTCTGTGTGGGGAGGGGAGCAGAGGGGAGGGGAGGGGAGGGAGGGAGGGTTGGTGTCTGTGTTTATGTGTGTGTGTGTGTGTGTGGCTGGCTGTTTGATTTTTCCTGCATTAAAGGATAAAGAAATCTCTAAGTCCTTGTCTTTTCGCATAACAATTTTTGTATTTTTTTTAAATGACAAAATATGCATATAACCCCCATCTTTTAAATGTATAGTTTGCTTTAAATAAAAGTAAGATTGTTTTGGTAATTGAAGCTGAATGAATTTAAAATTCATGTGCTATATTTCAATATATTTGTTTTCCTTAAAATTTTAAAACACTAACCTCATTCTCATCTGAATTAAAAAAAAAAATTCTGTATGAAATAATACTCTGACTAAAAACACTTTTGATGTTTCTTTTTTAATCAATGTAGAATGTGTAACTTAAAAATAAACAGATTAGAGCTCTGTTTGAGGACAATCCTGTGTGGGGAGGTGGCAGGGGGATTTATCTTTTGGGTGAGATTTAATTTAAATTATTGTTTTTCAAGGTAGCATTCTAATCAGGTAAAGCAAGTAATATTCTCTGTATCTTTATATAAATATACACACATGGTGGTAATGGCGCAGTGGATAAGACACATGCCTTTGGTGTGAGTGACCCGGGTTCGAATCCACTGTGAGACACCAATGTGTCCCTGAGCAAGACACTTAACCCCTAGTTGCTCCAGAGGTGTGCGACCTCTGACATATATGGCAATTGTAAGTCGCTTTGGATAAAAGCGTCAGCTAAATTAATGAATGCAAATGAATATGTGTGTGTGTGTGTGTGTATATATATATATATTTATAGCTACGGGCAGCGATTACGGGCCCAAGCCGGTGGCACCGCAACCCCGGGTATAGCGCCACCAACTGGCAGCAGGAAGTGTGTCACTTTCAAAATGATTTGAAATCACCCTCTTATTTTTACCTGATTTTCTTCAAACTTCACTACTATAATGTAAACACACGGCAGATGTAGAGCTGGATGTAGACCTGACCTTTCAGAAGGTTGCTCACGCATACTTTGTGATTGATATGTGCCCTCGATGCGCACTTTTGCAGAGCCCACACCAATGCAAGCTCTACAGCACTCTTCTTTTCGACAGTCAAAGCAGGGTTACGTTTTTTTTGCACGTCGTGCACAATAACCCTAAAGGCACCAGGGTGGCGGTGCCACCGGCTTTATACATATATATATATATATATATATATATATATATATATATAAATATAGCTGCGAGCAGCGATGAAGGGCCCAAGCCGGCGGCACCGCCACCCCGGTGCCTTTAGGTAACTAAAGGCACCGGGGTTGCGGTGCCACCGGCTTGGGCCCGTAATCGCTGCTCGCAGCTATATTTATATATATATATATATATATATATATATATATATATTTTAGTATTTATTTTATTTTTGTTTTTCTTACACAAAAATAAAATGAGTTAAAACGATTCATATTTTTATTACACACATCTATCGTTTGGCTTCAGATTTAGAAGACATTGATTCATCCACGGTGGCCTTGTGAATTAATGTTACGATCGTGGTGTTGTTTTTTAAGTGACAAAAGAATTAAGATTAGTTAAGTACATTAACATGATCATTTTATGTTTCTTCTAAAAGTGTTTGCAGAGTATGTGATCACTTTTTGCAGAGTATGTGATCACTTTTTGCAATGTGCTTTATTTTAGCACTAAGATTTTCTTGATTTTCTTTACTCTCAGACCTGGATTTCCTCTCAGACCAGATCTGTCAAAAGCAGGTTTGGGATATTTTGGCAGTGTTTTTTTTTTTTTTTTTATCAAGGATTTTTCATCCATTGGTTCTCAATGTTTTCCTCTCAGACCCAGACTTAGGCCTCGTTTACACTGTCAGTGAAATGTGACCCAATTCCGATTTTTTACTCGTATGCGACACAGATCTGATGTGTTCTATGACAGTGTAAACAGGAAAAAAACGCATGCATTCGGATATTTCGAGATCGGTTTCAGGCCTCGTTCATATGTGGAAATAAATCGGATGTAAATCGGATATGTGCCAATGCGACTGTCATGTAAACAGGCAGATCGGATTTTCAGAGTCATTAGGCTGCGTCTCCACGGTTTAATGACGAGAGAAACCCCGACGCGGATGGACGGATGGCCCGACGAAACATTGTGTCGTCGTAGGAGAGGAATGTGGACACACGTTGACACAACATATCAAAGGTTGGCTTGCTCATCCTAAAATTTCGGACCCACTGCTCCTCGTTAAAGCTCGCCACGATCTCATTAAAGTGCGTTTATTGCACGATTTTTGTGCAAAAAGTGCCATTTACGCCAAAAATAGTTTTTGCATGCATTATACGCACTTTATGGCGTTTAATGCGCACGTTTACAGTGAGTATCAAATGCAAGCAACAACTATTTTTGGCGTATAAATGGCATGAGAAATAAAATTTGTGCTATAGATACTCACTTTTATGAGATCGTGTTGTAGGTTCCCACCTGTCCTGAGATCGCTGCGCGTTCGTCCATCTGAGCAAGAAGACCCCTTTAAAAATGCGCGATGTTTCACTCAAGTGTAAACAAATGACTCGGATATGGGTAACAATTTAAAGAACGTGTAAACGGACGGTAAAAAAAAATCGGATATAGGCAACAAATCAGAATTGGGCATCAAGACCTGCAGTGTAAACGAGGCCAGAATCTCTGGCCTGGTTGCTGATGTGACATTTTGGCTGGTTTTAGTGTTTTGTTTGTTCGGGTTTTTTGGGGTTTTTTTTTTGCCTCTTTGTAATGTTTCTGTGTTTGCCTACTGGTTCCTCTCATTGAATTTTAAAATGCATTTTCTGTGACTTTTTTTCCTTAGATACTGTTAATGTATTGTTAAAACCTGTTACTTATTTTAAATAAATGGCAAACAATGTACTAATACATAATCTCTTTTGTCTTTTTTTTTTCCATTGAGTAAAAAGTCTGTTTGGAATGTCTGTATACATTATGCTACATATAGGGATGTTAATAGATATCAGACAATAGAGTAAATAAAAAACAGTATTTATATTCTAACTTTATGCTGCCAGTACTTTGTGAAATTACAGCACAGCCTTAAAATTAAAAACTGTAAAATTACGGTAAAGGGCTGGAACCACAGCTGCCAGTACTTTACTGTGAAATTACAGCATTGTTGAAACCGTAAAATTACGGTAAAGGGCTGGAACCACAGCTGCCAGTACTTTACTGTAAAATTACAGCATTGTTGAAACCTTAAAATTACGGTAAAGGGCTGGAACCACAGCTGCCAGTACTTTACTGTAAAATTACAGCATTGTTGAAACCGTAAAATTACGGTAAAGGGCTGGAACCACAGCTGCCAGTTCTTTACTGTAAATATACGGGTGAATTTTTTACAGTGTAGATACATATATAGATAGATTAAAGATAGGCAACATATATAAATACATAGATTATAGATACATTTATAGATACATATCTAAATACATACATAGATTATAGATACATATATCTAATTACATAGATAGATTAGAGATACATATCTAGATAGATTTGGATAGATAGATGAAATGGAGGCTCCCCAGAAGAGATGCCGTACATCTGTGGTGTGGGAGCATTTCCATTTAGAAACCCCAAATAAAGTGAGATGTGTGTATTGTGATCGGCAGCTCGCCTACTGCAACAATACATCATCCAGTAGAAACACAGGACAGTTTATGGGAACTTTTTGATACTCGTATCCATCAAACCCAGATGATACACAATGCTACAGCTGATGCCACAGTGGAAGTGAAAAAATACATCAACGATGCGTATTTGCCCAGAACTCATGATCCCCTAACTTACTGGAAAGAGAGAGCAGTAATCTTTCCTCATTTGTATGTATTAGCTAAAAAATATCTTTGCATGCCAGCAACAAGTGTCCCTTGTGAGAGGATTTTTTCAAAGGCTGGAGAAATTATCTGTAAAAAAAAAAAAGTAGGCTAAGTCCTTCCACAGCAGAGAAATTAATATTTTTGAATAAAAATATGTAAAAAAGTGAGACATTGTGGCTTGATTTATTTTATTAATATTCATTTTGCAGGACCAAAATAACATTATGCACAGTGAGGAGCCTATAGGTTGCAAGATTCACATATAAGAAAAGTACAATAATAAAAAAACAACAAATTTTCATGGCTAGTCAAGGTTGTTTCAGATCAACACCTGCAAGTGACCACTAGGTGTCACCGTGGAGACGGGTGTCGGATTGATTCGAAGCCTCGAAACAATATGGACCATTTGGTTCAACTGTTTCATTGCTTCACGAAGCCTCGATCTGCCCATCACTACTCTTAAGTAGCGCGATCAAGGGTGCACACTTGATAGTTCTACTCTTCTGTAAACATGCATTTAAATGAACATTATCAACACTTACCGTGTGTCGATGCGTCGCGGGTTTTCTCTGTTTCCCATCCAGTTTGGCAAACCCGAAGCGTAACATTTCCGGTTGTTAAATAGCGCGATTCTCGCGCACTTTCATGGTCTCGTGAACTGCATAATTATGGGTTTTGGGTTGCAATAATAATTTGTGATGCAAGTAACTGTGTATGGGGAAGGGGAAAATGTTTGTGAAGATGGATATAATTATTGTGGAAAATGCTGAAGTATAATAGATACAAGTCCTTTTCTGGAGTTAGTACAATGTGTTGATTGTATTATGTCAATGATGGTTGAGCCTAGTGGGAGGGGCTAATGGCTTTAAAGGGGTCATATAATGCCATTTTTGTACAAGCTAATATGATTCTTTAGGGTCTAAATTAAAAGTTTGTAATATACTTTAATTAAAAATTCTCATTAGTATTGCAAGAAAACACTTATTTTACCTGGTCAAAAACACCTCTGTTTTCAGCACGCCGTTTCAGTGTATATGACTTTAAATGATCATGAGCTTTGCTGACTCCGCCTCTCTGTTCTATGCGTACACCAGAGCCGGCTCTGGCGTACACAGTTTGTAACACAATAACACATAACCATAACGCGTTGTTCAGTATAAACGTGGGATTATGCATTATATTGAGAACGTCATATATAGAAAACATGCCGTAATGTACCCTGAGTGTAAACCTTAGACGCATTCATTGTGAAGCATGCAGCTAGCGATTTACAAGGATTAATATAAATAGTAATATAAAGTTTAATAAAACGTTACACTCACTTCAGTTCTTTTGGAGGTTCAGCAGGAACACGAATATCTGCTACCGATCCTTTCTTCAGGAGCTGCTTCTTAGCAAATCCAGCTTTATACTGATCCTCGTTTATAAAGCAGTCTGGTGAGAAATGATTCGCGCAAACATGAGCATTGACGTTGCTCGTGGGGAATATTCCCTTCGAAAACAAACTCAGCCACTGCGTCTTCAGCGGTTCGGATTTAGGAACATTAAAATGACTGTGTTCGTTGTTACACCCAAGAACAGAACACCACAATCGCTTAGACGCCATTCTGCTCATAGACAGTGCTCCAGCATATCAACAATGACCGCGCCGGTCCGCGCTGACTATGATTGACAGCTAGCGAGGGCGGGTCTGTGTTGAAACGCGGCTGTCGCGGCTGTCAATCAACAATCGTGGGAGGGGCGTCCGTTTTATTTACGTCACAAAAACGAACGGCTCAATTTAAGACAGGGGAAAACATATAAGGAGATTAAAACAAAACCACTGGATGGATTTTTATCATTATATGATGGTTGTGTACAGACACTGCCAACACACATTTCAGTACAATCAACTTGTAAAAGTGCATGTACCATTATATGACCCCTTTAAGAGTCGCAGCTTTGGGCCTGTGAAGGCAGTCTTGGTCTGGTTACAGAGAGGGTAACTAGTGGCTGGTAATTTTTGTGTGGAAAGAAAAATAGAGTTATTGAGGATTTTTTGTTTGTTTTGTGTATAACTTTATTATAGTAAGTTCTTTTTTTTTAAATAGTTATTTTTTTTTAAAATTTGTTATTTCTCTTCACCATTTGTACTTTGGAGGCCGGCATAATAAAACACCTCACTATTCTTCGACTACGCCTGTGTTTTTCCCTATTGTGAGGAGTTTGGAAGAGGACCCCCGCCACACACCGATTTGACCAATTGCACTAATGCAAATAATAGCCTACTGCAAATAATAATAATAGGTAATTATTCTTTTTTTTTTTTTTTTTGACCAAATGTGACCAAACGGTTATTGGAATGCTGTCATTTTATTGCTTGTTTTTACTGTTTATTACATTTCATGTTGTGATACTTCTCTTCTCCCTGCTACGTCAGAGCGTCCAAAGCGTCAACAAGCTTCCCCTTACTTTTTGACAAGCGTCCTTGACAGGGCGGCCAGAGCTTCTTTGCCGCTCAAGTCGGCGGCGGTGTGAACGTACAGTCAGCCAGATCTGTCTACAGTGCCTGGGCCATATCAATAAATTAGAGTCATTTTACAGGGTGTGGGCCACATCTGGGCCAGAGGAAATAGTTTGTGTCCGTTTTCAGTGTGTTGGGCCAGTTTTGGGCCAGAATGGGGCCAGAATTGAAGCAAGGATGAGTTGGGCCAGACAATTGTTGCTATCCGGGCAGCTTAGTTGATTACCCATTAGCGCCATAATATTAATAATTGACATAAGACAATATTACTTTCACAATGCATGTGTAATCATGTGACTACTACTACATAACGTATTTGCTTGTAATATAACATATATGTTCACATCAGAGCAGAATTCCACAACCCAATGTGTCAGACTATTCACACACGCATTGATGTCCATTCAAAAATATGTGGATCTGACTAAATGTTTTGTTTTATTTATGTGTTTGTTTGTTTGTTAACAACATGTAATAAAGTAAATTCCTTTAAAGAAGAATTGTTTGTGTGTTTTTTTTTTAACACTGCTTTTAACTTCATAAACTGACACGTCACTCACACACCCACTCATGCATCTTTAACCACGACTCTCGACTGTTAGCCTAAGACAGTTTAGATGAACAAGTTTTTTATAAGATCTGTAATTGGTTTGATGCCACACTTCCGTTGTTTATTTCTGACTAAAAGTGTGTTATTTAAAACATTTGGAGCTGCTTAACTGAATATGGTTAACATAATACTTTTATTCTGCATATGGCATCTTGTCGCCGGTAAGTACAAATCTTCTATATTTATTGACAAATTTAATCTGATATAGCTAAGTTTCTTTTCATGTCAGTTTTTGTTTTAATTTTAGATAAAGATGCTATCTTTGATATTACTGTGAGAAGTTTGAATTCTGGTTTTTGATCACTGTTTTGATGCATGATTTACTGACAGATTTAGTTCCCTTCCCGATTAAACACTTTATATCATCATTAAATTATTCATACATAAAATGTTATAAGAAAATGGAAAGCTAAGATTATTAGGTAGTCAGTGGCTCTCCGAGGCCTCCATAAATTTCAGATTTAAGAGCTGAATGTTCTTCAGAATTTATTCTCGAAATCACACTTTTAAACCTATCCAGGTTGAGGAGGTGAATTCAAATGAGAAATATCTTGATTTATAGTTGTTTTAAAGCTATTAAGCTCACCAAAACAAATGCTGTAAACTTTTATTTCTTACTATATTCCATTTAAATCCCATTTCCAGTGTTTGATTCACTATTGAATCAAATAAGCAGACAGCTGTAAAAATAAATAAATAAATAAATAAACAGAAAGTTAAACAAGTGTTTAATTGACTGACTACAGAACATTACTTCATCTGTGTCTGATGAACATTTCCTCTTGGTTCTCCAGGAGTGTTTGGTTCCACAGATGCAGTGAAGTCAGTGTCAGTGATGGAGGGAGATTCTGTCACTCTAAACCCTGAACTCACACTCACAGACACACAGAGAGATGAAGAGATCGAGTGGAGGTTTAACAACAGTCGCATCGCTAGAGTGATCGAGAACATTACTGGATATGATAATGATGAGAGATTCAGAGACAGACTGAAACTGGATCAGACTGGATCTCTGACCATCAGTGACATCAGAACCACAGGCTCTGGACAATATAAACTAAGAACCTTTATCAGGAATAAGGAGTTTATCAAGAGATTCAATGTTACTGTTGATGGTGAGCATAATTACATGTGTTTCTTCTATCATCATCATATTTAAAATGTACATTATTATTGTCATAACCCACAATGATATTTGAGGATTATTTATTAGAAATCTTGAAGATACATTTCAGATGCAGTGTATTTATTGTTTACCTTATTCTAACATTTACAGTATATTTATCAAACAAAATAATTAAAATCACCAAACATTATCCCTCCAGAAAAACATCCAGGTCCACATTATATTCCCCTCCGCACAAGGGGCAAAGGGAACACACATACAGTATTATAAAACTGAAATAGTTTATTATTAAATAAGCTTCTTCCAAGTGTCATGAGCATCAGTGTGTGTCAGATCCATTGTGCTCTTACAGGAGGTTACACAGATATATTACAGCAATATGCAACATTTCACAATGAATAAAAAAACTGAGTAGCCAAACTCTGGGAGAGAATGACATGGGTGAATTACTACAGATCCAGGGTCTTTATAAATATTTAATCAATTTCTTTGATGACATCAGAGAAAAATAACTTACAAAAAAACATTCAAGTGCAATTTACTGAAAGTACAGCAGGGCATATAGGCCTATGACTTCAGAAAGATGGCATTAGATTAGATTATTTTTTATTAGGTATTTAGTAAAATATGTTGACTTTAGCAATCTTTGTTTCAGGCCAACAGTGACAGTTCAAAAATAGGAAAAAACACTTATTGTTTTCTTTTTTGCCGAAAGTTTGCATGCCTGTAACTCAATAATTATTTAAGACACCTTAATATCCGTTTACATTTTGATTTTTAACAAACTTTGAATTTTGGTATCTTAATTTTAAAGGCCCTCAATGGTTCAGTCCCAGAAATATGGAGATCTAAATGTGGCTCCATGAGTAAATTGGTCAATTGTACAATGTTCAGTGGTCAGTAATCAATTGTGGGTCTCTTTGCATAGTTGATCATTTATTTAATTTTAGGTTAATTTTTTAATAAACCTATTACATTTAATAGGTTGGCTTTCATCACTATTTATGTGTCTCTCATGAGAAAACAATATTAAGAAAATCAAACATTTGACCCGGGAAAGTTTCTGAAATGTGGTTGATTTTAAACGGAATGACCCAGACCAATGTTTTTAGTCCTCTTTAATGCAATTTAACAATGGGACAATGTTTAGATATTATACATCAGTCGGGAAGGGTGTAATATGAATATAAGATCTTTTAGGAGAGAGAATAGATGGTGCTCAAGAACCTTGGCAAACAAGAGCCACTGTTTTCAGATTTTGTATATTTTATTTATTTATCCAAAATGAGGGGATTATATTTTAAATCTGAATTCATTGTAATGAGAGAAAATCAGGGCTGTGAGTTTAAGCACTGATCTCAGTGTGTGTGAGACTGACTAACACTGACATTAAAGCTCTTCTCACTGTTGATATATGCTCATCTCTGGTTCTCTCATATCTTCCAGCTCAGCCGTCCACTCCACAAAGTCCTTTATCGTCTGAAAGTGAGAATGCAGAGGATAATGGAGCTGATATTCAGATCAACAGCACAATTATGAGTGAGATATTCCTTTTATTCAACAGTTCAACAAACAAGTTAATATTGAGTTTTGCATTATGTAATACGACCAATTGCAAGGCAATAACAACACAGGAAAGCTCTTTACACTCTCTGACAAACACATTTAAGCCATAAACATGTTAAAGGAGACTCATGCTGGTCAGTATCAGATGGTCAGTGAACAGACTGTGAGCATCTGAGACTGAGACTAAGGTCAGACTGACAGATTGTCTCTCTTTATCTCTCCAGAATCTGACCAGCAAACTCCCTCTCCTCCTCCAGTCTCAGTGTCTCTGATAGTGTGGATCTCTTCTGCTGTTGCTGGATCTCTGATGATCATTACAGCTGCTGTCGGGATCTTCTGGATCTGCAGGAAACACAGAACAACAGACCAACAGGGCAAGTGTTTCACTGCTGTTACATCTGGAGAAATAGTTACAGTTTTGCTGTTTTAACACGCCTGTCATTATTATTATTCAAACAGTTCAGACCCGTGATGAAGAGATCACTTACGCTGATCCAATGTTCTACAGAAGAAATGCACAAAAAGAGGTAAGACAATTCATGTTACAGTTTACACTGTACAATTTGAGCATTCGTTGTATAATTTAGTTTATAATATTATATAATGCATATTTTCCATATTTCTACGTATGGTTGCAAATTCATGTAAAACAGCAAATGTATGAACAGGGAAATTAAAAGAAAATGTGATGAGTCTGTTCTAAACCAAGTGAGCTGCTTAACTGACAGACAGCTCCCTTATAAGGTAACATCCTAAAAGAAATGGACTCTCAGAAATGCCTTTTTAAAAATTATATTTAGCTGTAGCTATCATGACATTATCTACAATCTTACAGCATTCTGGTAGATCCCTTTTATTCACGAATTTAACCCTTTCATGGGTACGTTTAAAATATTCTAGCTGATCCCCCAGACCCAGAGTGAAGTTTTTTTTAAGGTGACCATATTAGAAAGTTTCCCCTTATTTCTCATTTCCATGGCGACGCTTCATGGTTGTCATGACACACTGACAGATGCTTTTATTTCCCTTTTCCTTTTTTATTAAAAATATTCCGAAACTTGCTAACCATGTCATCAACTATCTGATATTCTGATTCTCAAATACGTGTAGGGCCTAAGTGAGTGTTTAATTTAGTAATGATCTTGATCTACAACACAACATGGGCGCTGCCATCTTAGTTTCCGCAGTTCAGAGAATCCCATCTGTCCGGTTTACAACACATAAATTCATTAGTTTCTCCCGAAATTCATGAAAGTAAGTTGCCGGTGAACTGTGAGAAGAATAGTGACCTTTATAGTTACCTAAACAATGTGTATCTGATATGAATAAAACAGTTATATTTGAAAATAGCCTATTATATTAAATTGTATTTTAATGTATTATTATTGCCGCTTCCATAGACACCAGTGTGTATTGTACATACTATAAATGTATTGTTTTTCTAGTGCTTATGTGTAAATGTCTGAAACCTAAAATAAGCGAAAACACTGTATAGTTGTGATATATGACAGCACTGAGTGCCTCTGTCTCTGGCTCAGCTCCAGTCAACAGCGAAACCACAGTCTGGATCTGCCAGTTTTGCGGCTTCACTGTATATTCTAAAATCCCATGCAGGGGTGCAGAAATAACTATCCACATGTGGGACCGTAGTCGTACCGCTCTATGGTTAAACATAAATGCTTCAACTTTGACTCTTGCACATGCTCTCTGAGCTACAAAAGCACTAACAGGGCAAAAAAAAAAAAAAAAGAGCTATGGTGAGATGTCCACAGTGACCAGAGAGAAAGAGCAGATAAGATCTTGACACTTCACTCAAAAATAACTGTAAAAACAGTACGTGTGTTGACGCTCAGGGTGTTTCTGCGTGCTCAAATAAACACAGCTAGAGCTGCTAAAAGTGTGAGTTTCCTGTAACACTGAAAGCTGAAGATAGTTCTGCAAATTTGAACATGGGAAAGACATTCAAACCTTTGCAATTCAACAATTTTAAGTAGTTTTTGATTTTCATTTGTCATTTGTAATTACTATTCCTGGCTATATCTAAAAACTTTGCATGAGGAGAGTGAGTCTTCAGATCCACCACTGAGTCTGTAGTTTAGTTTGTATTATAGTTGAGTTCCAGCTAAGAGATTCAGTCATTGAATGACCAAAAAAATCATTGATGGACAGCTAGTAAAAGCATCTACAATCCCTCTTTAAATAAGTTCTTGTTTGCCAGCCATGTTATGTAGTTCGCAACACACAAGGTATAAAGCAGTGTTCTCATACTGAAGTCCGAGTCCAAGACAATATTTTTTGTGACTAGTCAAGACCAGCTCACACTCACACCTGAGTCCAAGTCTGGCTTTGTTCAGTTTCAAGTACTATAACATTGTTATAAAGTAGTATTGGGCACTTTCAAATCACTGCTTCATGCTTGACAAAAGGACAAATAAAAGCAAGTCGCAAATGATTTTTAAAGCTATTTAAAATTATTTAAACATTTACTATTGTATAGTTTTAATTGGATACTTTTCAAATCATGAATTAAATAGTTTTAAAATTCTGTTTTCATTTCTATTTTTCATTTAAAGTGCCCCTATTTTGCTCAAATAAGGTAATGTAGTGTGTAATAGCTGTTAGTGAATGTTAATTTTCTGAACTGAGTGAACGAGTCGTCAGTAATTCCAGTCTCACTCCCTGTTACAAACCTTAAACCTACGAATAGTGTGTAATGCCAGTCTATGGTCTTCATTAGCTGCCCGTGAACAACGTCTACAAGAAGCTACACTGTTGTAGATGATCTCGCAAGTTTATACCAGTGGTTATGTTTGTATTTTGAGAGACTGAGTATTTTGAGTGCTTGTTGCTGCTGCAAAGGGACATTTGTGACACAATAATATGAGAAAATTAAATGCATGTATGTAATATTGTGCGAGACTCCAAAACACAATTAGGAACCTAATAGCATAATAGGAACACTTTGAAAACTTTTTAAATTTATTTTAAATAATTATTTTTAAATTTATTTTATTTTTAAATAGATTTTGAAACACAAATTACAGAAACAGTTTACAATCATTAATTTGTCTATTTAAATAGTGATTTATTTATTTCCAATTATTAAATTGATAACTAATTTTATTTTTCAGTGTTACTCCTAGTCCTCCAAAGTTAAATTATTTAATTAATTTATTTGTTTGTTCATTGATTCATTCATTCATTCATTCATTCAAAGCAAAAGTAACATTTAAATGTGGGAATATAATTTCCTGCCTTTAACTCCTTTAATATTTATTTCCTGCCTTTAAGAAAAGGAAATTTGATGTTAACATGCCAATGCAGTTGACAGTAAATGTACATGTAAACTAAACAGACACTACTGACATTAACTCAACAGTAAATTGCACTGATAAATTGAATACATTGCTTATTTGAGGAAATAAATAAAAAAATCGGCATTCTGTATTAGATCCAAGAAACTGAATAAATTTGAGTAGATACATTGAAGCCATTGAAAGGAACAATAAATGTAATCTAGAGGCAGGAATAAGAGAGAAGAGCACAAACAGAGTGTTATGTCTGAGGTACAAAATAAGGGTTCGTACTCAAAACATTAGGCCTGTAATAGCTCAGGGTGTTTCTGCAGGCTGAAACAGACACAGTTCCTCAGGAAACTGGACTTCCGGAACAAATAACTGAAGACATGTTTGTGTCTGTGAGAAAGAAAGAGTATAAATACTCTGGCATTCATTAGAAATATTGCTTTTTAATCAAACCTTCATGAAAACACTAACCAAAAAGTGGTACAACTACACAGAATTGAGTGTAAAATAGTTGAGTATTATAGCCTAATGTTCAATAGGGTGATGAAAGTGAATATTCTAAGACTGTTTAATTGAATAATTTCAGTATAATTTACAGTAAAATGTTTCTCTTGAATATGCATACAGTTTTTAAATGGGATTTTAAAATGTATTTTTTATGACTGTTGTAGTATGAGGGTTTTCTTTGGTTTTCTTTAGTGATAAGAACTGTTCTTGAAAAGCATCTCACTCTGATACTTAAGCATTCGTCTCTGTAACTTGTGTTTGTGTTTTCTTCCAGACTCTTACACAGGAGGAAGAGGTGGTGTACGCGGGTATTGTCACAAGACGTTAATCCAGTTCTTCATGCTAAGTTTGTTTTGTTTTGTATGGCATTTAGATTTAAGGCCACGTACACACTGCAGCTAAAATCAGTTGTCAATTCACAATTTAGTGCTGAAACACAGTTCAGTCATTTACAGGAGCTACAATCACATTCTACAACTGAATTAACTCCAGTCAATTCAGGTAGTGACCACCACATTTACAAAAAATTAGATGCAGTTTGAACCGAACTTAACTAGTTGTTAATTACGTATAAATTTAAAAGCACATCAGAGATGTGTCTGGGTGCTTCTCTTTCTCAAGCGGGTGCATATCTCAGCCGCCACGTCATGAAGCTCTGTCGAAGAACATCTCAATTCTCATCTCAATTTGAAGGATCCTTTGAGCCATGGACTGCGTCTGAAAATCAAAGTCTTGAGTAGATACCTTTTTTGAATAAGTAATGACTCTGCAACCGCTAAAAAACTTCTATAGGCCTATAGTATGAATGTGTATATGAATGAAATTCATAAACACATTCATAGAAGAGCACAAACAGGGTGTTATGTCTGAGGTACAATATAAGGGTTCGTTCAACGCATTCCAACGCATTCTCATCCTTTGGCGTCATGTAGGTGACGCCATATGACATTTCGTCGAAATTTTACGCACATGGCATCCTTTAGCGTCAATATAACACGCCCTGTTATGGGTAGGTTTAGGTCTGGGTTCGGGTTACGGTTATGACGCCTTGGGATCTGCGTCTCATATTCACGCTAAACGATGCCATGTGCGTTGGATTTACACGTGCGTCACGTGTATGACGCCTTGGGTTCTGCGTCTCATATTGATGCTAAAGGATGCCATGTGCATAAGATTTCAACGAAATGTACAAAGCGTCACATGTATGACGCCAAAGGATGAGAACGGGCTGAAACATTAGGCCTGTAATAGCTCAGGGTGTTTCTGCAGGCTGAAACAGACACAGTTCCTCAGGAAACTGGATTTCCGGAACAAATAACTGAAGACATGTTTGTGTCTGTGAGAAAGAAAGAGTATAAATACTCTGGCATTCATTAGACATATTGCTTTTTAATCAAACCTTCATGAAAAGACTAACCGAAAAAGTGGTAAAACTACACAGAATTGAGTGTAAAATAGTTTAGTATTATAGCCTAATGTTCAATAGGGTGATATTGGACTGTTGTCATAACAGTGACATGAAAGTGAATATTTTAAGAATGTTTAATTGAATAATTTCAGTATAATTTACAGTAAAATGTTTCTCTTGAATATGCATATAGTTTTTAAATGCGCTTTTAAAATGTAGTTTTTATGACTGTTGTAGTATGACAACGAGGTGGTGTACGCGGGTGTTGTCACGAGACGTTAATGCTTCTTCATGCTAAGTTTGTTTTGTTTTGTATGACATTTAGATTTAAGATTTTAGTTGTATGGCATTTAGATTTAGTTGTACTACATAAACGTTGGGATAAAATATAACCAACAGAACATATAAAACTGAATCAAAAAGTTAAACAAACATCTTTAAGATGTTTTCTTTACATGTGAAATAAAGAAACCATGTTACAAACTGAAACAGGAAGTGTTTCTGGACCAGTGTTGTTTACATCTTGCAAAATGGTCTATATAGTATAGGGAAGTATGCAATTTTAGACGCAGTCTTCTTTCGAGTCCTTCATTCAGCTTATTTTAAAGGATGCATCAAGTGCATCAAGTGCATCCTTCACGTCATCCAATCACCCATAATCTTTTGCATACATTCCAATTCATGAACACGAATTAGCATAAAATGAATCGGCACTGATCTTATCTTATCTTATTTCACCATACAGTGCAAGATAAAAAAACAATATTTTGGAGATGAAGGCATTATGTTATGTTTTGTTTTGGTCGTACATAAACAATATCCCATGAGGCCGCGGGAGAGGATATATCTGTGCATAATGTAATCCACTGGGAGATCACAGATGGTTGTCGTTACCTGTACTGCATTGATAGAAAACCAGTTAATACAAAATTTTTTAATATAAAGTATTACAGTACATTACGTATACAAATGCACTTACTAGACTGTCTCATTCTAGCGTTTATTGCTGAGGAAGACTTTAGTCAGACTTCAGTTTGAGAAATACCCTCTCTCTTCTGTATGAGCAGGAAAACCACAGGGAAAGAGGTGCAAGCCTCGTCTCATTCGTGTTTGCAGATATTGATACAAAACAAGACAAACAAGACACAAGCCCAAAATAATCATAAATACATCCAAATGCTTTATATTAAAAAATAAGACAAATATATTGCAACATGCACCTTCTGTCACAGTGTCTGGTTGTGTTCCCTTGTTTGTCACTAGAGGTCCTCGTTATCACGGTGTCCTTCACTATTGACTTCATTTCCCAGCATTCTGTCTGTCACTGTCACTCATCAGTTCATTGCACTCAGCTGTCATCATTGTTCCCAGCTGTTCATTGTTAGTCTTGTTAGATCTGTGTATATATTCCCTGTTTGTGTTAGTATGTGTACGGATTCGTTGTTAGATGTCACCACTTCCTTGGTCGGTTTTCTTGTTGTTTGTGTTTTGTTTTCATGTTGAGTTTGATTATTTGGATTTTGACTTTGACCCCTGCCTGGAAGACTACGATTTGGATTACCCTTATATTAATAAACTGCTGCATATTGGATCTTCTGTCCCGTGTGTGTCGTGACACCTTCCTACTTTAACAACTCCAGATGCTTGATCACTTTATGAACCAAACTCAAGGCACAAGCCCAAAGATGCTTAAATAAGTAAACTGCAAGACGCACATATAGTCTTGCAAAAAAAGCAAGTGTTTGCAGAGCTTTTATTTATTATATTTTCAATACTTTGCATTTTAAAATAAACTTCTGTCTGTTCAGTAGTTGCTATGTAACTAACAGAAGACAAATTTAAGTGATAAAAACTGTTGCAAATGTTGTACAAAATAGGCCTTCACATACCATACTCTGCACCAATAAAATGTGGAACACTGTTTTTACTACCAAACTATATGTAGCCTATCTAATTAATTTAAATTACAGTGGAATGTTTTCCTCGACATCTTGCGATTTCAGGGCACATGAGTTCCCAAACATAGCCTAATAGGCTACATAACGCTCCGAAGCGGTATTGGAGATAGTGTGGGTTTAGAGTGCATTAACTTGCCCACTTACTTCCTGTCGCGTGCACGTGCTCTTAAGTGGCCAAGACCGCAAATGTGGGCCTTTGGACAAGGCACCATTCAAGTAGTCAACAGACATGGATGAGATGGTTGTTAACTGAGACACAGTCACTTGTCTCCATCTGCTGGATTACTGATGTAACATAAAGGGACACTGGCTGAACAAAAAACAAAAAACAAAAAAAACAACAACAATTTGCTCTATTGTAATTTCTCAAAATAGGGGTGACAATAGGCACAACCTAACGCAGGGCTAGATGTAACACACTTGTTTTAAATACTTCCACTTCCACACATGTTTATCATGACCAAACTGTATTTATTGTATTTACTCTATTTATTAATAGTTGCAATATCATAGAGTAAAATAAATGCGGCAAAATTCAGAAATCTTTGGAAGATGCACTGAACATTTACCAGCAGCACTGAACCAGCAGAAGGCTTACACAAACTGAGAAAGTCAAAAAGCTTTAGGTTGTGCCCCGCTCTCCCCTATGCCCTCATTAGATCTCAGTTGTTGACTGTCATGGTAATATCACTGCTTTTGATTATCCCTAGTTAATTATGAATTTAAAATTCAAGTACCGGTATTTATGTAAGATTACATTTTAGGAAGAAGCTGAAGACCATGTATTTTAAAATAAAGTAAAAGTAAGTAGGGCCCACAATCCCCTAAACTGGGACTTCATACATTCCACTGGAATTATAAGCAACATGAAGTATCAGCTAAAAATGACATTGCCGAATAGACAAATTCTCAAAGTGTTATTCTACTCATGCAAGAAAAACATCATTTCCACAGAATGTTTTTGACACTCTGGTAGCTCAATTTCTGAGTTAAAGTGAAACCAGTTTATTTCAGGTTAGTTTAGTGTCAGACTGACCCAAATGAATGTGGTTTCTGAGTGGACAAACGTCTTGCTCCTGTTTACTATTGCATGTGTGCGGTTTACTCATGGCTGGACTGGGACGAAAAATCGGCTCTGGCATTTTGGCCCAGACTGGCCGACTACATATGATCATAAACACAACTGATCTTTGCACGCCCTTGAATATGTATACCAACTCCCATTTCTTAAAACCACTAATGCCATGTAATGAGTGAGTAGGAATGAGTAAGAATTATCAGATTAAATATCTACTAATTGTAAAATACAATTGAACTGGGGTTCGGGGGCATGCTCCCCCGGAAGAAATTTTTGTGCTTTTTAATGTTGAATTCATCCATCTGGTGCACTTTGAGAGTTCAAAAGTAAGAGCTACAACCCATATTCAGTGTGTAAATTGAACAAAGAAAAACTCAAACCTCTTTTAGTTGTGATATAGTGTCTATCTACACACTAGTTATAATATTATTCCCAGTAATATGTAATAAAAGACAGTAATATGTAAAACAAATGCACTGAAAAATAAAATAAACTTTCATAGTTTTGTACTAATTTCTATACTTGAAAGTTGAAAGAGATAAACACATGATCTTTTATTTTTACGAAACTGCATCAAGCTTTTATTTTGGCGGAAAACATGGTTTCCAAACGCGTCTCATTGCAATTCTAGATGCGTAATCATCAACTATGCAGATGTGGAAATAATGCTTGCCTGGGTAATGGGTTCTACACTAATAGCCTATAGTGTTAAAGTAGCCTAGTTCTGCTTACCACAGTTCTCTACACTCACTAATTTCTCTCCTGATCATCATTCACTATCCTCATCAGCCACTTGAAGGGCCTGTTTATTTTTTTCACGCTATTTCTCTGCACATTCCTTGCGTTTTTTCTCCATCGCTCTGTAGTGATGGCCGGTTCATGAACGAATCGTCCTGAACGCCGGCGCATGGTGGTTGAGGAGGTGCGCCACCAGGAGGAAGCGGACGTGTGCCAGACCGGTGTCCCAAGCCAAGCAAGGCCGCTGGATGAGGTGGGAAGGTGTAGAGAGGAGAAAGATCACTTGGAGTGAGCTGTGGAACATGGAGTCCAATATGTTGAGCTTTACCATCAGAGCCACATATGATGTCCTGCCCTCTCCAACCAACCTACATCTCTGGTTTGGAGAGGATCCAGCCTGTATCCAGTGTTCTGAAGCCATCGATGAGGCATTTGAAAGGAAAAGGTTGCGATATGCAGAGTTGGCTGCTGAAGCAGAGGACCGGGATTGGAAGGTAAACGTGCGTTCAGTGGAAGTGGGCAGCAGGGGCTTTGTAGCTAGTTCCACCACAAGGCTACTAAAGGAGGTCGGAATCAGAGGACAGGCTCAGCGGAAGACCATCAATGACCTTTCAACTGCTGCCGAAAGAAGCAGTCACTGGTTGTGGCTGAAGCGGAAGGAGACGGTATGGGCTACTAAGTGATCTCATGGAGCCTCCGGTGCGACACACACCCAGGTCTGATCAGCCTGTGGTGGGCCAACCACGGTGAGGGTGTATTGTGTGATAAAAGGCCGAAACACCCAATGAGACCGGAATGCACAACTGAGGATGTGTCGTATTGGAGGCACCAGACGGTCATCCCCAATCCAACCCCACCCAAGAGGACATCTCCAACAACAGCGCTTGCTGAATATCAAGGGATTTTAACATCTAGTCCTAGTAAGCATATTGAATCGGTTATTTTTAGTGAACCGGTCGAACAAGTACACTAAATCGGACTGAATCGTTCAAAACAGTTCGCGTCTTACGTCAGCGCTGATCCACAAGTTACTAAAGTTACTCACTTTTGGACATGCCTGACAGAGTCCCTCTAACTCGAAATAAACAATATCCCGGAGTAGGCTATATGTTACTCCAGTACTAACTCCAACAGTTCACTGAACTGAGACATATGTTGTGCTGAGATAAGTGATGAGCATGAGCAGCTGATACTGAGCATGCGCGCAGTACCGAACACACGGGTACAGAGGTTCTCGGATCACCAGTACAGAACCGAGAGCTGTTTCTTTCGGACACGTTCGACATAGTGAGAACCGATGAGCTGATGAGCTGAGCATGCGTGCAATTTTTTTCAGAGGGACGAAAACGAAATGCATGTTTCTTAATTGTTGAACATCAATAAGTGTAACAAAATGAAACATGTTTATCACATATTACACTGTATTATCACTGTATTATTTTAAAGTTTAGAAACACAACAAATGGATTGTAAAACTTAAATTGGCTATTATACTAAAACATTATTTTCAGGAACAGCTAAATTAATTTAAGTTGATATCAATCTTTGTTGTAAACTCTTGCCAAGGTTTTAAGGGTGCTTAGTAAATGTGAATAATGTGTTAATTAAAACATAACGTATTAAACATACTGGAGACATGCATCGACTTTTTAGTTTTGTCGACTGTACAGTAGCATAGGTTTCAGCAGTTCTAAGTTCAGCACGTAAAGGCCTACTGCAACAGAGTTTCTCGAATCACCAGTACAGAACCGAGAACTGTTTCTTTCGGACACGTCCGATACGGAGAACCGATGATCTGGAGATACTGAGCATGCGTGATAGCACCGTCTCTGAACCAAGCTTTCTTTCGGGCCAATGTTGTGCTGATACATGAGCACGGATGAACCGAGGACTTAAATGAGGGGCCGAATTAGGCGAAATGTAAGTTTAAATATTAACAAATAAAATAAAATTGATGAAGACCAGTTCACTTACGAGAGGTTCTCTCGTATTGCGTAAGCTAGCTTACGCTACGGGTAAGATTCATCTTTCCGAGATATTGAAGCCAAAAATTATACTTAATTTTGTATTTATTGTCAACGCAGTGAGGCAGCTGCCAGACCTTGAGCGAGCTATATAGCGCGCTCATAGGCTGCCTAGCCTGCACCTGCTGCAGCCTATGGGTGAACCCGGCTTGACGTCACGCCCAATGAGGGGCGCCCACTCCCTCATGGCATCACAGCCCGCCAGAATGGGCGTGGCTTAATGTATAAAAGCGGGTTACAGAGGCTGCTTCCCTGATTTTTCATCTCTTCAGCGAGCTCTCCGCATCGCTGGACTACTGGAGCCGTCGCCGTCTGAGAAGGCATCTTAGCGAGCCCAGGACAGCGCCTGAAGAAGCCGGCCGTCTTCGCCACCTTCAGCCATCCGTGCGAGCTACGCCATCCGGCGACATATCCTTTTTTCGCCACCAAGCTTTCTAAGTCGTGGAATTCACCAGTCTCGTCGTGGATCCAATCACACGCCCTCGCGTCGCTCTCCCAGGTGGACGGCGCCGCTGAGAAGGGATATGCTTCAATTCCCCGTGTAGAGGAAGCGGTCGCAGCGCACCTTTGCCCGCCATCCGCCAGATGGCGCTCAAAGTCTGCCCTCCCGTCAAAAGCCAGCAGAACGACATCTGCCTGTGTTGGCCGCGCTTACACTGCCGCCGGCCAGGCCGCATTCGCTCTGCACTCGATGGCTGTCCTCCAGATCCTCCAAGCCGATCTCCTCCGCGAGTGGCGCGAGAAAGGCCAAAACCCGGACGCTGTCGCTGATCTGAGGAGCGCGATGGACCTATCCCTCCGCGCCACAAAGTCTGCAGCACAGGCCCTGGGGAAGTGCATGGCCGCGCTGACAGTGACTGATAGACACTTGTGGTTAACACTCGCGGACATGGGGGAAGCTGAACGCACCACGTTTCTGAACGCGGCGCTCTCTCCCACCGGTCTCTTTGGCCCAGCGGTGAACGGGGATCGTTGACTGATTCTCTGAGGTCCAGAAGACCACGCAGGCCATGAATCTTTTCCTGCCTCGACGCTCTAGCTCCTCTGCAGGCCGCTCACGTGATCAGCCTCCTGCACGAGCCGCTACACAGCGCCCACCTCAGCCAAGTCAGCCTTCGCAGCGATGCCAGGGCGGCCGCCATAGATCGCGCTCAGACAGCCGCCGCAGACCACCACCCCCCCGAGGGCCTCGGCCTAAGACAGCGTTGAAACCCGAGCACGCGAAGCCTTCCTAACATCAGTGCTGAAAGAGAGACGGCCGAGTTCCGCCGCGGCCGAACCGCCGTCGAAAGCCATTCCCCTGTCAGTCCCCCTCTCTCAGGCTACTGCAGTGGTGCATTTAGCAGCCAACGAGCCGGTAACACTACCTTCTCGCCTGCACACAACCGCCGTTTTTACAGCGACCCAGAGAAATCTCAAAAAGAGTATAATGTCTGGCTATCCGGCTCACGCCGAGAGTGTTTTAAGTCTAGAAAATGTGCCCACTCCCCAGTGCTCACCCCTACACACAAGCATTACACTACCCGTGTCACTCACAGAGCCCACTCTCATAAAGCGGACACAAGCCGCTCGAGTTTTATATGTAGGAAATGTGTTCACAAGCCCGTGCACGCGCCTACCCATTGCCCGCTCTGTCACACGGCCAACTCAGTCTCGTGCCCGCTCACAAGCACGCATCCTTACAAATAAGCGCGCCACCCAAAGCGCCGCCTGTTCATCACAGTGCCACTATAAAGCGCTTGCCACCCACAGAGATCGGGGCGCTAAACAAACATGTAAGTCTCATGCCCGTGCCCAAGTGCGCACGCTTACAAATGAACGCTTTACCCAAAGCACCGTCTGTTCGCCACAGGGCTATTATGAAACGCTTCCCATCCTCAGAGATCAGAGCATCATACGAACATGTAAGGCTCGTGCCCGCTCACAAGCGCTCACGCTTACGAAAGTGTACCCCGCCCAAGGCGCCGCTCGTGCATCACGAAGTGACCAAAATTCGCTGCCCACAGTCACCGCCGTGTTCAAGCACCGACAGCGCGCACGTCGCGCACACACCTCCGGGCCAGTCTGTGGAACCCACACAACGTGGCGATCAGAGCCCCGAGGCCATTCAACCCCTAGATATACATATAAAAGCATGGGAAGCTATTCCAGGGGTTTCGAAATGGGTGCTAAGCATAAGACAGGGCTATTCGCTTCAGTTCAATCGCCACCCTCCACGCTTTCGAGCGCAGGTCGCGACAACTGTGAATACGGAAGTACCGTATCTACTCAAAAAAGAAATAGCGAATCTCCTGGAAAAGAGGGCAATAGAGCTGGTACCACCCGCTCTGAGCGAGTCAGGTTTTTACAGCCGTCATTTTCTTGTACCAAAGAAAGACGGCGGCCTCAGAACCATCCTAGATCTGGGATATTTGAACAGAGTGCTTGTGAAAAGACCGTTCAAAATGCTTACAACCAGACAAATACTCGCGCAGATTCGCCCGAGGGACTGGTTTATATCTCTCGATCTGAAGGATGCCTATTTTCAGATACAGATAATTCCCCGTCACAGGCAATTCTTGAGATTCTCCTTCGACGGCCGGGTTTATCAGTACACCGTCCTCCCGTTCGGCCTGTCCTTAGCACCCTGTACGTTTACGAAATGCATGGACGCGGCTCTCGCCCCCCTGAAAACTCAGGGGTTGCGAATTATGAACTACCTGGACGATTGGCTAATTATAGCAGTCAGAGATAGAACTTTTGTCTCACAGGGCAGTGCTCCTCTGTCATCTGAAAAGTTTGGGTCTCTCGGTCAACTGGACCAAGAGCTCATTACAGCCCAGCCAGTCGATTTCCATTCTAGGAATAGAACTGGACTCGGTGACTATGTCGGCTCGTCTGTCAACACAGCGCGTGCGCCGTGTTCAACACCTAGCCGCATCTTTTCAGGAAGGCAGCCTCTTTCCGTTGAAAACATTTCAAAGGATGTTAGGCTGTATGGCTTCAGCTGCGGCAGTACTCCAGTTAGGTCTACTGCGCATGCGCCCGCTACAACACTGGCTGAATACCCATGCGCCTCGCTGGGCTTGGGCCGCCGGCCGCCAACGGATCAAAGTGACTCAGACCTGTATCACAGCTCTGCAGCCTTGGTCAGTGGCCGATTGGTATCAGCGGGGAGTCACGATGGGAGCGGTCTCACACCGAAAAGTCATCTCGACAGACGCGTCCAACTCGGGTTGGGGCGCGCTCTGCGAGGGCACACCGGTCTTCGGTCTGTTGTCAGACCAAGAGAAGCTCCTTCACATAAACTGTCTGGAAATGATAGCGGTCGAGAACGCGCTGACGCGCTTTCTCCCTGTCATACAGGACCACCAGGTTCTAGTCCGCTCGGACAACATGTCCTTGGTGTCCTATTTAAACCGTCAGGGCGGTGTCAGATCCAGGAACCTCTGCGATCTGGCCAAACGCATTCTAGTATGGTCTCAGCGTCACTTGCGCTCGCTGAGAGCGACGCATGTGCCGGGCCATCTGAACGATGGCCCAGACAGACTGTCCAGGAACAACGTTCCCCCAGGGGACTGGTCCCTGCACCCCCACACGGTCCAGAAACTGTGGCGCCTCTTCGGCAGAGCGGAAGTCGACCATTTGTGTCAAAAGTCAATGCTCACTGCCCAGTGTTCTTTTCGAAGAACGAGGACGCGCTGGCCCAGACCTGGCCCAGCCACCCGCTATATGCTTTTCCCCCGGTCTCACTATTGCCACAGGTAATAAAGAGAATCAGGGAAACGCGCCACTCGATGCTCCTTATACGTTGGCCCATTCCGGTGAGAACAGATCTCCTCTCTCAGGCTCGCGGCTCGATCTGGCATCCCCATCCAGAGCGCTGGTCTCTGCACGCATGGGTGATCAACGAATACCCGTTGCTCTGCCAGAAGGAGTGATAAACACGATCACGCAGTCTAGAGCCCCTTCTACCAGATAGCTCTACGCGTCGAAATGGTCTGTGTTCTCCAAATGGTGCACCGACAAAAATCTGGACCCACGGAGATGTGGTTTTTCGCGGTTGCTCAGTTTCCTTCAGGAGCTGCTGGATAAGGGCAGGTCCCCATCCACGCTCAAAGTCTATGTGGCGGCCGTGGCAGAGCCAAAGCGCGGCCGGTCACTGGGAAGAGACGAGCTTGTCATCCGCTTCCCTTAGAGGAGCTAGACGGATGAACCCTCCGCGCCCGCCGTCGGTTACTATATGTGGGATCTTTCTATGGTTCTCGAGGCCCTGAAAGCTTTTCCCTTTGAACCACTGAACTCTGTGGACTTAAGATACCTTTCACTGAAAACCATTTTTCTGACAGCCTTGTCATCAGTCAAACGTGTGGGGGATCTCCACGCGCTGTCTGTCAGCGCTTCGTGTCTCGAGTTTGGGCCAAATGACTCTAAAGTCATCCTCAAACCTAGACATGGCTACGTTCCTAAAGTGATTGGTACTCCCTTTAGAGCGCAGGTCATCTCCCTATCGGCTTTGCCTACACCCGATAGCGAGTGCGACTCTAATCTCCTCTGCCCAGTCAGAGCTCTGAGATTTTACACTGCGCGCTCCGCCTCTTTCAGACATTCAGAGCAGCTCTTTGTTTCGTTTGGTGGGCGCACCAAAGGTCTCGCCGCCTCGAAACAGACCCTGTCCAAATGGATAGTGGACGCTATTGCAGCTGCTTACACGTCAAAAGGTCTGCAATGCCCATTAGGCATTAGGGCTCATTCCACTAGAGGCATGGCCTCATCGTGGGCGTGGTCCAGCGGGATTTCCATTCATGACATATGTGTGGCGGCCGGCTGGGGTTCCCCGTCCACCTTTGCCAGATTCTATAATCTGGAAGTTCCCGCCCTGCAGGCGAAACTTCTGGCGATTTAAGTGAGATGTCAGTACTGTCCAAATACATCATGCGCAGACTACTCTCACGTGAATCAGCTCTCCTGGTTGAGCTGCACTATTGGGTATATGCTATATGCTTACATAGACCGGCGCCGCCACTCTGCTGTTCCCTTTAAGTGCTTGTGTACATGTGTCGGCCCGCTCTGGTTGCTGGCCACCGTTATTACCCGCTTATCAGGGCTCCCCGGGTTTCCCCTGGGGCTCATGTAGTGGATGCTTGGCGCGCACGGCGTTGACAAAGGGTTCCCGTAGCGTAAGCTAGCTTACACAATACGAGAGAACCTCTCGTAAGAGAATGTCTCGGTTACCTAACGTAACCTTGGTTCTCTCTAGAAGAGGGAACGAGTATTGCGTAACCTGCCGTGCTCGCGCCACGAGCGACTTCGCTTCAGTCGTTGAAAAACCAGGGAAGCAGCCTCTGTAACCTGCTTTTATACACTAAGCCACGGCCATTCTGGCGGGCTGTGATGCCATTGGGCATGACGTCATGCCGGGTTCACCCATAGGCTGCAGCAGTTGCAGGCTAGGCAGCCTATGAGCGCGCTAGATAGCTCGCTCTAGGTCTGGCAGCTGCCTCACTGCGTTGACAATAAATACAAAATTAAGGATAATTTTTGGCTTCAATATCTCGGAAAGATGAATCTTACCCGTAGCGTAAGCTAGCTTACGCAATACTCGTTCCCTCTTCTAGAGAGAACCGAGGTTACGTTAGGTAACCGAGACGTTTTCACTTTATATCATTAAGACATGAAACAGAAACATCCACGTTTTCTCATCGCCTGGGTTCATTTGCAAAATGTAAATGTAGGAAACTTATTATCAAAGATGATTATGACGATGATTACTGTTATTTAACTGAAGTTAGGATTACAAATGCCTTTATTTGAATGTATTTTTATCCGCCGGGATAATAGAATTGACGTCATTACGTGAGGACGTAAAAGAACTGGTGAACCGTTTTTTCGGTTCATTGAAACGAACTGTCCGAAAGAACCGGTTCGCGAAAAAGAACCGGTTCGCGGAAAAGAACCGGACTTCCTATCACTATCGCTCTGACTAATTAAAGGTGCAATGTGTAAAAATTTTGAGTATTTATTAACAGAAATGCAATATGACATCCATAACTATGTGTTCAGTGGTGTATAAAGAACTTACTTAATAAACCGTAATGTTTTTATTACCTTAGAATGAGGCATTTATATCTACATAGGCGCGGGAATCCCCTTCTATGAAGGTCGCCATATTGTGACGTCATGTTTCTACAGTAGCCGAACGCGAACACACAGCGTTACAGAGCGCGTTTCGTCACTACATTGAAAGAGAAGCCGCAGGAAGCTAGAAGAAGCTAGTCATAAACACCGTGAGTAGTGACTTTTCCCTTGTCAGTGGTGTAAATATGTAGTTGGATTGTTTCATGTAACTTAATTCTTCTCCCTCGCTGTGTTATGGCTTTGCTATGTGGGGATAAATGTGCTGGTTAAGTTCGTGAGACAGCTGATTAGTAGGCTACTCTTGTCATTGACCGTAAAACAGTTACAGGAATCACCAACCCGTCGATCTTGGAAGCATTTTAAGTCGATCGCTTAGAGTTTCCAAAATCAGAGAAAAAAAATCAGAGCCTATTGTGTGTAGTAAATGGTGTCTAGGGGATGCGGAGGCGCGCGCGCTGTCATAATCACGTCATTTTTGCACCTTTGGGCTCATGCGGACGCGTCGAGTTTAAACAAGGCTTTACGCTTTAACCAGCTCAGCCACAGTAACAGCTCATATTAGCCAGCTAAACTTTTACTACCCTGTTAGAAAAAATATATAGTTGCATAGTTTCATGTGGGTCTTCTCCCTCGCTGTATTATGGGTTTGCTTTGTGGGGAGAATGTGCTGGTTACGTTCGTGAGACAATCAGCTGATTACTATTATTATATTATGTAAGGTGCATTGTGTAATATTTCTGAGGATCTATTGACAGAGATGCAATATAAAATCCATAACTATGTTTTCAGTGGTGTATAAAGACCTTACTTAATGAGCCGTTATGTTTTTATTACCTTAGAATGAGACATTTATATCTACATAGGCGCGGGAATCCCCTTCTATGAAGGTCTGGAGGTATGTTTCTACCGTAGCCGAAAGCGAACAAACAGCGCTAAAGAAACCTCATTGCTTGACTTACTACTCTCTGCTGCTGACTCAGACGACGACATATTTTGTCTTACGTCGGCCACCGTAGCTTCTCATTCGAGTTTGAAAACCGAGGGATAGGCCGCGAGTGACTTGCTGTTTGCAATTTGCAGGATTCACCACTAGATGCCGCTAAAAATCCCACACTGCACCTTTAAACAGATACACATTAAAGTTGTGTCCCAATGTGAAGGCTGCATCCTCCGAAGGCCGTATTTGAAGGACGATTGCGTCACCGCGGCGCGATGAAGGCTGTCCCAAACAGTGGTGTAGTCTACGTGATACGCAGGTATACGCCGTATACCCACTAGAAAATGTCTAGGATTTCCGTATGCCCACTAGGAAATGTCAAAGATCTCCGTATACCCACTTTAAAAAGCGTGACGATTCGTAACAACATCGTTTTGTGAAAGAAGAACTTTCATTCATAAAATCACCCCGCCCGGCCCCTGTGACGTCTGTGTTTGCGCAGCGACACGGATCGAATCGCGGAATCCAGCAACAAATGTAACTTAGCTGTAAAGCTAAGGCACTGGTGTTTGCCTACAAAACAACCACTGGCTCTACAGCCCTATACCTAGACTCACTAATTCAGACCTATGGGCCATCCCAGAACCACAGCGCATCTCAGTGCAACACTGAAAACCGCCAGATCACGTTGAAATCATACCTGTTTGGCGTGTGCGCCGGAGAATCAGCGTTGAATTGGTGTCGAAATCGGTGTCGGCGTTTGGCGAGGGTGAGCGTGGATGTTAGCCTGGTAGCACTTGTGGCGACTGACGGAGGAGATACTTTCCTTATACCCGGCTGCAAAAAACATCATTTCTTCGGTGTCGGGGACGGCGCGGCGGCGGCGCCTGGGTGTCTCACTTGGAGCTTCACGCCTGGGGAGCTTTTGCATCACGACGGGAGCGTTTTTGCGGAGCTACCGGAGCAGCGGGTGTGTTGGAGTGGTCTCACTACCTTATGGTCAGTAGTGTGGATTGCTTAGTTAATCAAGGACATTGAAGGAATTGGTTTCGGCCTATAACGCAATCATGGCTGGTCGCGGCAGAAATGCAAACAAAGCAACTTTAAATGATGATCCTGAATATGTGACAATGGACACTCTTAAGGAATTACTAGACCAGCAGAAGAGCTTTTATGAGGATCTGTTGAAGAGGCAGGAGACTGCATTTAGAAGTTTCACTCAGATGATTCTGGACTCAGCCAACAAAAGAGTGGACTCAGTGTTGGGTGAGTTACAAGAACTTAAAGTGAGTCTGAATTACTCTCAAAAAGATATTGACGATTGTAACGACATTGAGATGTGCCTTAATTAGCTCAAATTATGCATAGGGAATTTTAATAATTAATCATGAATATGATTAATATATTGCATATTACAGTTAAATTATCGAAATTGAAAATAGATCGATTGTATATATGAATGATCAATCATAACGAATTATAATTCCTCATTCATATATCAATGGTCTCATTACAGATCGATTATATGAGATAACTTTAAGGGAATCAATCGGCTATCAAACAATCGGTTTGTCCAGCAAACGGCTGTAAGATTAACCCATCAATTAATTCAACAACGTCATCCCTTTTTATAAACTCCAAGAAATTTCAATGTTCCGGCCGTGAACATTAATTTTCTCGTGTTTATAAAATTTACGTTACTGATATAGCAACAACTTGTAAAGCTTTTGTAGCAGGACCACATTTCATTGACTTGTAAAGTATGAGCATTCAAAACAATCAAGAATATAATGGTTTTAATAAAATGAAACTACGGATACAGAATTCTACATTTACACACGGGATACATGTATGTACAGTAAACAGTAAAACTAATGATACAGACGAACAACAAACAGGAGTGAGAGAGAGAGATTGCGAGAGCGCAAGATTGGGAGTGAGAGAGAGAGAGAGAGAGAGAGAGAGAGAGAGAGAGAGAGAGAGCGAGAGAGAGAGAGAACCAGAAGATGAGATATCTTCTGGTTTGGCAACATTCATCACAGACAGAACCTTTTAGACACCAAGGATCAACAGATCTCAAATAAGCATAGTAAGACGGATACTTGCACAGGTACAGCTCTTGGGTGTGACCGATCTGAAAACGGCGTGTGCGTGTATCTCTGTCAGGTGGATGCCGAGCGTTCGGGTTCGTCCAGCGAGCGCGGCATGTTTGAATGTCCTTGTAGGTGAAGCTTGCCAGTCTGGTTGTGTTCATTTTCTTCGCGAGAAGACATGAACAGAGGAGACTTCGAAAAAGATAAAATAAACTTGAAGAAAACAAAGAGAGAAACGATGGATCATCACACTAAGGCGATGTCCAGACGCACGAGGGGTCACATGATGAAGCCACGAAGAGCAGGAAGAGCCAGGGAGTTTAGGCAGAGAGTTTTCAGGAAACTTTCCGAGGGGTTTCAGCAGAGAGACAGAAGCGAAGCTCGGCGCGTCTCTTTAAGGACACTTAGGTTCACGCCCCTTCTGGCATGAAGGCACCAATCAGCTGGGAGAAAAGTGCCCGCGGAAGATTCCTCTTTGTCTTGTCAGGATCATTTATGATGGTATAACATTTTGTCATTCCTACCCAGAAAGATTGTACAAACCGGACAATAGATTTTACAGTAATATCCTATGTATGACTGGTTCAGTCAAAACAAGACGGTCAAACAGCTACCAGACATGGCAGGTAAAAGTAGAAGAACATAGTTACATTCATATGCAGAATTACAAGCATTTTAAAGTTTCTTCACACGACTATAAAGCCATAATACCTGCTACCATGACCTAGGAAATATCAAATTCATGTTTAAGCATTTCTTAAGTGGTTATACTTATAGACAATATAAGATTGCAGAGTCTATTCCTCTTTCTTCATCAGAATTCAAGTGGGAGCCGTGATTTTCCCTTGGAATTCCTTTTGGGAGTCATAAAGTTTTATGACCTTGCAAGAGGGAGAGTTATAGAATCTTTCTTTAGAATTAAACTTAAGGTTCGAAGTTACAGAACAGTTCAAATTACATCTATAGAATAAGACAAAACTAATTAGATATGCATGCAAACAGGAAGGTCGTTTGTGTGCGGGTATGCGTGGATGTGATTGTTCAGTCAGCGTTTTCTCCGGGGAATCCTGTGTGTGCGGATTTAAATTGACAATGCTCGTCTTGTCATCTTCGTAGGAAACCCTCGGGGCGCTCTCCGCGTGATCTCGCCAAAGCGGGGCTCTTGGTCAAATGTCTTTTGGTGGTAAACAAAGTCTTCTTTGACTTAATCATTAGAGAGAACTGCCGTGTGTGCAAATTGTAGTCAGTGACTCAATCAAGTCCGAACAACACTTCTTTGTGTCACAGCCAAAAAGAAGGGTAGAGTTGATTGTGGTTGATTAAATTAGCTTCCAGTAATTTTAATCCACTGACCAGGATTTGCTAATTCCGAACCTTTGGCCGGATACCCGTCAGTGTCGCTACACGATGTAAATAACTGTCTTAAGGCACAACAGAGTGAGTGTAAGACTTTGTCCAAGGTGGTGAGTGAAATGAAATCTGAACACGCTGTTGATAGACACTATGAGCAGGTGGATTACCTTGAGAATCAATGCAGGAGAAATAATCTTGTAATTGATGGACTTAGACTTGATAAAGCTGATGAAACCTGGGCTGAAACTGAGTCTAAGGTGCAAGAACTGTTCACAACAAGACTCAAGCTGGAGTCTTCTGTGGAAATTGAACGAGCTCACAGGAATGGAAAATTCAGAGGGGAAAGTGAAAGGCCAAGGCCAGTGGTAATTAAGCTGCTCCGTTTTAAGGATAAACAGCGAATCCTGGCTAGGGCAAAATCCAACTTGAAAAATACATCAATTTACATCAATGAGGACTTTTCCGATAGGGGGTGAGAAAGAGAAGAGCTGAGCTACTACCTGCAATGAAAGAGGCTAGAGCAAGAGGGGACTATGCCATCATTAGCTATGATCGATTAATTGTAAGGCCAAAGAACAGGGAATGAGAGTAGAGAAGGCCCCAGTCAATGTTTTTAACAATCTTTCTAATTGTGTGTGATGTCATGGGTTAGTAGTAACTAGGTGACGGCATGGCGATAAACTTACCAAAAAAAGGTGTGAGAATAGCTCATATAAATGTTAGGAGTTTAAGAAATAAAGTTCATGAGATATCTACTTTAATTAAAAGTGAAAATATCAATGTACTTGCTGTCTCTGAGACACATTTAGATCAATCCATAACAGACATGGGGGTAGCTATCCCAGGGTATAACATTTTTAGAAATGACAGTAATACTTTTGGGGGAGGTGTTGCAATATATATACAAAGCCAAATTCCTTCTAAGGTTAGATTGGACTTCATGGTTTCTAGTATTGAAGCGCTGTGGTTGGAGGTTCATCTTGCTTATTGTAAACCGATTTTAGTTGGCTGTGTCTATAGACCCCCAAATGCTAATGTGCAGAATGTAGATGAATTATGTTCTGTTCTAATTAAGGTAACGGATACTGGTAAAGAAACATTTGTTCTAGGTGATTTCAATATAGATTGGCAGTCAAATTCATGTCCACTGAGGAAAAAGTTATACAGTACTGCGCTCACATGTAATCTATCTCAGATGGTAAAAAAGTCAACTAGAGTATACTGTAGTTATGATGGGCAAACATCCGCAACCTGTATTGATCACATATTTACAAATAATTGTGAAATGTGCTCTAAAGCAGTATCTGTTCCTGTAGGGTTCAGTGATCATAATTTAGTGGCTATTGTTAGAAAAACTCAAACACCCAAAGCTGGACCTAAAGTACTTTATAAGAGGTCGTATAGAACATTTTGTGAGAGGGATTTTGTTAGAGATATTAAGAATGTTGACTGGAATCAAGTACTAGCTTTAAACAAGGTTGAAAAAGCCATCGAGTTATTCACAAAATTGTTTCTTTTTGTGGCTGATCAGCATGCCCCATTAAGAAAATTCACAGTAAGATCAAACAAAGCATCATGGATTGATGAAGAATTAAGGGAGTGGATGCGTAAAAGAGATGAGATGAAAAGAGCTGCAATTGGTTCCAAGGGTACTGAAAAGTGGCAAAAGTATTGTGAAATGAGAAATAAGGTTACTAAGTTAAATAGGAAAAAGAAAAAAATGTATTATCAAGATAAAATTCAGGAGAGGAAAATGATGGTAACAAACTTTGGAAAACCTTAAATGAAATAATGGGTAGGGGCAGGATCAACAATCCTTCCTTCATTGAAGTGAATGGAGCGTTCTTGACAAAAGCAAAGGACATCGCTAATCATTTCAGTAGTCATTTTGCAGACAAAGTTGATAAATTAAGGAATGAAATGCGCTCCCCGAGTGGGAGTTGTATATCATCTCAAATAATAATAAACTCTATCATGAATGATAAATCATGCTCTTTTGAGTTCCAACCTATAGAAGTTGACAGGGTGGAAAAGCTACTTGACAACCTAAATAATCATAAACCAGCTGGGATGGATACTTTAGATGGGAGATTAATTAAGGTTGTTTCAAGTATTATATCATTGCCAATATGTCATATTTTTAACTTGAGTTTAAAGGAGGGGTTATTCCCTCAGGTTTGGAAATCTGCTAGGGTTTTACCTCTTCAGAAAAATAAACGGGAAAGTTTCTCAGCTGCAAATAGCAGACCCATCAGTATTCTTCCAGTTTTAAGTAAGTTACTGGAAAAAGTTGTGTTTGAGCAGATACTACATTATTTTGTATTTGATGACTTAAATTCTCATTGTCAGCATGCATATAAGGCTGATCATTCTACGTGCACAGCTCTGACAGACATGACAGATAAATGGTTGACTTGTATTGATAACAAGATGATGGTTGGAACTGTGTTACTTGACTTTAGCGCTGCATTTGATATTGTAGACCATGGGTTATTATTAAATAAGCTTGCTACTTATGGGTTTAGTCCATTAGCCACAGTGGTGGACGAAGTACACATACCATGTACTTGAGTAAAAGTAAAGATACTCAAGGTAAAATATTACTCAAGTAAAAGTAGAAGTGCTGCCTTTAAACATTCACTTGAGTAAAAGTACAAAAGTATTTGCCTTCAAATGTACTTAAGTATCCAAGTACTTTGATTTTTTTTATGGCTATAATGTCCTATTATAATTTGTCACAAGACTCTTGCTTAACTCAGTCTAAGTGAAGACTAATGTCACTCTTGGCCACCAATCTATTAATGAAATGACATTAATTAGTCTGATATATATATTTGAATTGAATTAATTTTTAGTGTTTAATTTTGGAGGGAAGGGGACTGTTCCCATAAGGTATAAAACATTTACAGTATTTACTGTATATATTTTTCTCCAGCGCCTATGGTCATATTTATTAACATCTTAATGTTATGATACATTCACATAATCCTGCACAACGCCATTAAATATATATATGAAGAGTTTGGTTCCAAACATTAGCTAACTTTAGCTGGAAATAACATTATTCAAGAACCGCTATAAAGCCAAAACAATCTCTGTTACCTTAAATTATATGTTTATCTCTGTAAAGCTGCTTTGAAACAATCCATTGTTAAAAGCGCTATATAAATGAAGATGACTTGACTTGACCAAAACGCAATAAATCCATTTAGATTAATTTGAGTAAAAATGTGTTTTCTTTACCAAGAAAGTGGAAAGATGAAAACCACTATTGTCTGTTTCAAACTTTCACATAGCATTTGTAGGTCATAATAACAAAAAAAAAATTAAAATCCAGGTTTTGATTTTCAAAGATTTATTATAAAAACGGATAGTTTTTCCCCCCCAAAATGCAATAAATTTTTAAAAATCAAAATGCAAATAACCCATTGAATCAATATAAAAGTTTTTTTTTTTTCATATTGAAACTGTTGAAAATACACAACAACGTAAGTTTATTAGTATAATATTTTTATTAAGAACTGTAAAGAAGATTGAAAACATTTTTCCTCCTCCCGAGTGCCGTTACTGTTTACATTGCGTGGAATGGTGCGTTGTGATTGGTTGAGAGCGGATATATCGCATTCTGCAGAGAAGGGAGACTGGCGTTTGTCGCGGTTTGGAAAGAAAGGGAGAAAACATGACAGAATAACACGGCGGATATCGCATTTTACTTAAAATTAAACATTGACTTTTCAATACCAACCAGATACAATACTGATTTTTGCAGTAACAAAAAAAAAAGAAGAAAAAAAAGGCATTTATCGCGTTTTGGAACCAAACTCTTCATATACACACATATTTACACACACACACACACACGCACACACAAACACACACACACACACACACACATTCACTCACACATTCACACACACATTCACACACACACACACACACACACACACACACACACACACACACACATATATATTCTATGTTATGGGAGCAGCCAATTTCCGTCCAAAATGAAACAAAAACGAATTAATGCAGTGTTTCTGCTAGGCTGCTCCCCAGAAAAAAAAGCTATTATATGCAAGTCATTTTAGTGGCAACAGCAATGTACATATATGCTTCAATACTTACCGATAATTGCTGCAATAACAGCTGCTGCTCTCTGTCCCGCTTAAAAGCATTGTCAACGCGATTTGTTTGGAACTATTGAGAGCTACACGAATAACGTGACCGCGCGGCGGCGAGATCACTGTCACATCTATGTTCGCAACTCTCATATTTAACAGCTCTGGTTCGCGCTTAGTAGATACCGCCAACTTGCGCCAAGGCAAGTTCAAAACAAAGCGGCGTGCTGTACTGTGATTGGTGGCTCGTTCGACCAGTTACGTTTTAATCCACTCATAAATAAAAAGGAACGACTGAATTTGAAAATGTAGTAGAGTAAAAAGTAAGATATTTGACTTTGAAATGTAGTGGAGTTAAAGTAAAAGTTTCCCAAAATTTAAATACTTGAGTAAAGTACAGATACGCAAAAAAGCTACTTAAGTACAGTAACGAATTACTTTTACTTCGTTACTGTCCACCACTGATTAGCCATAAATTGGATGAATAGCTATTTATTAAATAGGAAACAGTATGTATTTTTTAATGGTAGTTTTTCCTTCCCTAAAACTTTAAAGTGTGGAGTGCCACAGGGGAGTTGTCTTGGGCCGTTACTCTTCTCTATATTTATTAATGATTTGCCATTTGTTTTGAATAAGTGCTCTGCGACTTTATTTGCGGATGATACAACTGTTCATTTTGCATCAGCTAGTATAAGCGAACTAAGAAACACACTTCAATCAGAATTACAACTTGTAGTGAACTGGATTTGTGAAAACAGACTTGTTTTAAATGTAACTAAAACCAAAAGTATCTTGTTCAGGTCTAGATATGTCAGTAAGGGTGATAATCAGCTCTGTCTATCACTCACAGACTCGAACATTGAACAAGTTGAAGAGGTAAATTTGCTTGGTGTTACATTGGATGGACAGTTAACTTGGGAGAAACATATTGACAATATTGTTAAGAAAATGGGTAATGGAATATCTGGGATTAGAAGATGTTCCCCTTTTCTTACCCCTGCCACTAGAGTGCTGGTGACACAGGCATTGGTTTTATCCCACCTTGATTACTGTTCACCTGTCTGGTCAGGTGTGGCTAAAAAATATCTGTTTAAGCTACAAATAGCTCAAAATAAAGCTGCAAGACTCGCACTGGCCTGTCCATGGGGTGTGAGTACGGACGGTATGCATACCAGTCTCTCTTGGCTTAGAGTGGAGGAGAGGTTGTCATGCAACCTTATGAATTTTTTAGGAATATTTGTTATAAGAAACAACCTACTTGTCTGCACTCAAAAATAAAGTATGTGAGAAACCAACATAGTCATAGTACTCGACATTCTACAAAGGGTTGTCTAGCTTTGAAAAAACCCAGGACTGATGCTGTGTGCAGATCTGTAATGTATAGAGCCATTAAAATGTGGAATAATTTACCAATTTATATTGTTGAAACACCTAGTAAGGCCGGCTTTAAAAGCCTACTAAAAAAATATTTGAATAATAACACAAACATTGATGGGCTTAGATAAATGGTTTGATGTATAATTGTGTTTTGTGTGTTATGATGCTGTTTTGGTGGTAGCTTGCGTTATTATGTATACACGATACTCTTCATAAGTATTGTAGGTATCGGTTTTAGATTTATGTGTAACTTGTATGTTAAATGTTGGTTGGATTATGTATGTTTTTACGTATTTATGTTTTTATGTATTTTATGTATGTTTTTGTATGTGGACCCCAGGAAGAGTAGCTGCAACATTAGTGGCAGCTAATGGGGATCCAAATAAATAAATAAAAATAAATAATAAAGCGGAATGTCACACAATTTGGCCATTTTTGAATGAATAAATCAAAAGTAATGATACAGTGAATCAAATCTCGATATGTACTAAGTGTCTAGGAATATTAAAGCTCAAAAAGACTGCTATTGAAATAAACTCTGCGTGTCTCTGTGAATGAGCGCTCAATGTGTGCTCTACTACACACTGGGGTTGGGCTGGTATATCACAGTATACTCACTACAAAAAACTAGACTACACCACTGGTCCCAATTCAATTCTCCACCCTTCGAAGGCCGTATTCGAAGGGCGGTTGCATCATCGCGGCGCGACGAAGGCAACCCTGATTTAAAAGCGACGACAAATGCACCCTTCAGCTGCGTCCCAATTCGCCTATACTACGACCTAAAAGTACGTACTCTATTTGTGAAGAAAAAGTAGGCCTACATACTTTTGAGTGTGTAGCAAAAGAGTAGGCAAGCTTTGGGACATACTACTTCGTCATCTTTAACGGACAGATCTGTAGCGTGCATCCTGTCACCGTAAACTGCCCTGCCAATCATCTTGTCACAGTTAAATGCATTTAAAAGTTAATGGCTAAACGTATCTTTACAAAAGTTCACAATGCTTCTGCAGATGCAATATAATGTAGACAACATTAAATAAATACATTTTCGTCAGGTTAGATACTGATAAATAATCACTCAAACCCCTTTATCTAAACCTCTCTACATAACCGCCGGACTGGCGCGTCCTCCGTCTGTAGTTTTTTAACACTTTTCACTCGTGGTTGTAGTTCTAATCGAATTCTCGTCCAACGCGCGATGGGTTGTGGGCAATATCAGCCCTCGATCTGCACTTCGGATTCTGACCGGAAATAGTAGACCATCCGGGTATCTCTGGAACACTCATTTCAACATACTACGATTTAAGAAGTACTAATTCTATTTTCAAATGCCATTTAGGACGGATAGTATGCGAATTGGGACGCAGCTTTCGTTTCCCTGTGAAAGGAAGGATATATAAATGGATCCTTAGCAGCCTATCCTACCCCATAAGTCATTGCGCGCCGGTTACTTGCGCGCCAAGACTATCAAACTTTTTCTACAAATAATACATTATTTGAAATATTTAAAGGGTTAGTTCGCCCATTTAAGACATGAAGTTGTATGCAATCCTTACCAGCACTATAGTGCATACACACAGAACGCATACCCCGTTTATTTTCTTTATTTTACAAAAGCACAATGGTTTGTTTTTATTGTAAGTGGATACATACAAAAGTAGACATCTCACAGATTCTTTTTTCATGTTTCTTTTTCTGTATGACCATAAATGAACGGAGTATTTTAAGTCTATGTTGCTGCTATGTGAAAAAAATCGAGCAAATCACGCCGGCGTGATTGCCGACCCCAGAGGGTTAAGACATAAAGTTGTATGCAATCCTTAACAGCACTATAGTGCATACACACTGACCCACTCTGTAGTCACCTCCCTGGTCAGAGTTCTGGCCGCTGGAAGTTTTTCAAGAAAGTACTCCCGGTTAGTTTCCGGGGCCTCAAAACTCTGCGTTTTTACGTGAAAAAATTATTTGCGTTTCAAAGCTTGATTAATTTAACACACAAAAAAACATGCCGGTCAAAATTCATACCTCAGTTTTAATCGGCACTATTTTCTTTCCATTTCTATCAATCCGCGCTGCTGTCAACGTCAACAGTGCGCATGTTCCGATCAGCTGTTCCATAGTGTTTACACAATCGGTTACCAAACGACGTAAAAAGTAGAAAATGAACGATGGTACGAACTTGTAAATTTCCAGGCTGTGACCACAAGAATGTGCCGGGATCACCGTTCAGATTCCATCGTTTTCCTGTTTCGGATATAGCTACGAGACAGCTTTCACGTAAAAACGCACAGTTTTGAGGCCCCGGAAAATAACCGGGAGTACTTTCTTGAAAAACTTCCAGCGGCCAGAACTCTGACCAGGGAGGTGACTACAGAGTGGGTCAGTGTGTATGCACTATAGTGCTGTTAAGGATTGCATACAACTTTATGTCTTAACCCTCTGGGGTCGGCAATCACGCCGGCGTGATTTGCTCGATTTTTTTCACATAGCAGCAACATAGACTTAAAATACTCCGTTCATTTATGGTCATACAGAAAAAGAAACATGAAAAAAGAATCTGTGAGATGTCTACTTTTGTATGTATCCACTTACAATAAAAACAAACCATTGTGCTTTTGTAAAATAAAGAAAATAAACGGGGTATGCGTTCTGTCTCTCTGTCTCGGTGAACATTTTTTTTCTTGAGCACGTCTATAAACTGAAACAACTCAGCGAATACTTGTCTCACATTTATGAGCCATGTATCTTTATAAACATGTAAGTGTGTACTTTTAAATTATCTGATTCAAAGCAAAAACTAATATTCTCTGTTTAAGTAATTTGTATAAAACCAACAAGATTTCCAGTTTCTCAAACGCTTGCTCATTATTTTTAATTCGACCAAGCCCACGCGCGCAAAAGAGATTGATATGCAAATATCCACGTGAAGGAACGCTAACGCCCTCATTACCTCAAAAACAATGCACCAAACTTCATCAGTCCAATGCTATTCGCCGAGGTTGGAAAACACGCTGTGATCTTACATTGGATTTAACTTACCTCAGAAGAAGAAGAAGATCGCGATTTGAAGACAAGAAAGATGTAAGGTAAGAAATGTATTATGAATAATATTAGTTAGTGTTATTGTTGAATTGCCGTTAAGCTGTTGCTAGACTAAAATTTATGAAATCGACAGAAACATGTTGAAATATGAACTAGACAAGCAGGCATACCTTTCAATACGAAATTTATATTCATGTAGGCCTACGACACAAGGTTGTTCTTATGTTTGATAATAAAACACAGCACGATATAGTAGGCTAGTAGCCTATAGTGTTTACTCTACTATGGTGAATATTATAATGTTTAGATCCGGGTTTACTGTTAAATACGGTGTTTGTGGATATCTGCTCCAAACGTAACGTTAGATATGTATAATATGTTAACAATAATAATCATAGTTGCTCGATCCAGTAAATTTTCTCTGCGCGCGCTCTGAGTTTGAAAAACAAAACGCACCAAACATTGGGTTCTCTTACGAGAGGTTCTCTTGTATTGCGTAAGCTAGCTTACGCTACGGGAAAGATTAATCTTTTCTGAGAAATTGAAGCCAAAAAATTATCCTATAATTTTGTATCCATTGTCAACGCAGTTCAGCTGCAGCAGACCATGAGCGGGCTTGCTAGCAGCTCATTGGTTCGCTCACAGAGAACTGCTTAAGCCTATGAGGAGACGCGCATGAACTCCCGGCCAATGAGAGTCTGACCTACTCTCATTGCGTCAGAGCCCGCCGAAACGGCGTGGTCAGAGAGTATAAATATAGCGTCCTAGGCTGTAAACTCTGATTTTCATCTCTTCAGCGAGGCTACACGCATCTGCTGATCCTGAGAGAAGCCGCCGTCATCGAAAAGGCAACTCTAGCGAGCATCTGGGAGACTGAGGAAGCCGGCCGTCTTTGCCACCTTCAGCCGTCCTGCGAGCTAGCGCCATCCGACGGATTTGTATCCTTTTTACAAAAAGCTTCCTGTACTTGTATCTAAAAGAGCCGAGCGTCTTTTTCAAGATGTCTCTTAAATCTTCCTGCGGTTCTTGCCGCGCTCCCCTCGAGGTTGGAGACCGCCACGTCATCTGCGCTCTCTGCCTCGGATTGGAGCACACCGAGCTCGCCCTCGCCGATGACGCCGTGGACATCAAGGAGACATGTTCACTTCTCGCCTCAGACAGTGAGGAATGGTCCGGTTCTCACGCCTCCTCGGCCCGACAATCCACCGGGACCCGCGCTGGAATCGAGGAGGAATTAGTGCGCCTCCTCTCACAGGCCGTCGAACGCCTCGGGCTCGATTGGTCCCCTCCCCCCGAGCAGACCATCAACCGCATGGACGGAAGCTACTTCCGCCAGCGCTCGACTCCCGCCACTAAACGGGCCGCGCCCTTCCTGGCTGAACTGCACGCGGAACTCACAAAGTCCTGGAACGCCCCGCTCTCTGCTAGAACTCACTCTGACTCTTCCACCCCGCTCCGCGTTGTGGACGGAGCCGCAGAGAAGGGCTATCTCTCCATTCCCCCTGTAGAGGACCTAGTCGCCGCACATCTATGCCGGCCCTCCGCGAGATGGCGCTCATCACCTGTGCTTCCCTCTAAAGCCTGCAGAGCGACTTCAAGCTTTCACGCCCGCGCTTACTCAGCCGCCGGCCAAGCAGCCTCCGCACTTCACTCCATGTCCGTCCTTCAGATACTACAGGGGGACATACTTCGTGAATGGGACGAGAGCGGAATAAATCCCCCTCCAGTCCCGGATTTGAGGAGCGCCACGGACATTGCCCTTCGCGCTACAAAATCTGCTGCTCAAGCCCTGGGGACATGGGAGATTCTGAGCGCGCTGCCTTTCTCAACGCCCCGCTCTCTCCATCCGGCCTCTTCGGATCTGCTGTCACGGGTATCGTCGACCGATTTTCTGAAGTGCAGAAAGCCTCCCAGGCCATGAATCTCTTTCAGCCTCGTCGCGCTAGCTCCTCTGCAGGCCGCTCACGTGAGCCTCCTGCACGAGCCCCACCCCAGTGCCCAGCTCAGCACAGTCAGACTTCTCAGCGACGCCAGGGCGGCCGCCCTCGTTCTCGCTCTGACAGCCGCCACAGACCGCCGCCTCCTCGGGGGCCTCGGCCTAGGATCGCAATACACCGTCCTTCCGTTCGGCCTATCCTTAGCACCCCGTACGTTCACGAAGTGCATGGATGCGGCGCTCGCCCCCCTGCGGAGTCAGGGGCTGCGAATACTGAACTATTTGGACGACTGGTTGATTTTGGCACAATCACAGAGAGAGCTACTGTCTCATCGTACAGTTCTCCTCAACCATCTGAAAGCTTTGGGCCTCTCTGTCAACTGGACGAAGAGCGCACTACAACCCAGTCAGACTATCTCCTTCTTGGGTATAGAGCTAGACTCGGTCACGATGACGGCTCGTCTGTCAACACAGCGCGCGCGCCGTGTTCAGCGTCTCGCCGCATCTTTTCAGATGAACAGACTCACACCTCTGAAAACTTTTCAGAAGGCGTTGGGTTACATGGCCTCAGCCTCCGCGGTGCTCCAGCTGGGGTTACTGCGCATGCGCCCGCTTCAGCTCTGGTTGAAGAGCCGTGTGTCTCACCGTGCGTGGACCATGGGCCGCCAGCTGATAAAAGTAACGCAGACCTGTATCACAGCTCTGCAGCCATGGACTATGGCAGAATGGTTTCAGCGGGGCGTTTCCATGGGGACCCTTTCTCGCCGAAAAGTCATCTCGACAGACGCATCCAACACGGGTTGGGGTGCGGTCTGTGAGGGCTCACCGGCCTTCGGCCCCTGGTCAGCTCAGGAGAGCCTCCTCCACACAAACTGTTTGGAGATGTTGGCGGTCAAGAACGCGCTCACACGCTTTCTTCCGCGCATTCACGGTCACCACGTGCTGATCCGTTCGGACAATATAGCCGTGGTCTCCTATCTAAACCGTCAGGGCGGAGTCAGATCCAGGAATCTCTTCCGGCTGACAGAACGCATCTTAGTTTGGTCTCAGAGTCACCTGCTCTCGCTCAGAGCGACGCACGTGCCAGGCCATCTGAACGACGATCCAGACAATCTGTCCAGGAACCCCATTCCCCCCGGGGAATGGTCCCTGCACACTCTTATAGTCCAAAAGCTGTGGCGAATATTCGGCAGAGCAGAGGTGGACCTCTTCGCCTCAGAAGAGAACACCCACTGCCCAATATTTTTCTCAAAGAGCGAGGACGCGCTAGCCCACCCTGGCCCAGCCGCCCGCTTTATGCATTCCCTCCGGTTTCTCTGCTACCACAGGTGCTTCAGAGAATCAGGGAAACACGCCACTCGGTGCTCCTCATAGCCCCGCGTTGGGAGGGTCAGACTTGGTTTCCGGAGCTCACTCAGCTGTCACAGACAGCCCCGTGGCCCATTCCAGTCAGAGCAGATCTCCTCTCCCAAGCTCGCGGCACGATCTGGCATCCCCACCCAGAGTGCTGGGCGCTACATGCGTGGGTGATCAACAACTACCCGTTGCTTTGCCAGAGGGAGTGTTAAATGGGCGAACTAACCCTTTAATAATATAAGGTTCGTGTACTTCTGCGTCCATTCGTTTTTCTTTTTTTAACCCGTAATTGAAAAACAAAAAAATAAACAGTTGTTGTATTTTTAAAATGCAAAGTTGAACACCAACATTTGAATTTGAACTGTATGCTACACACCAAATGCTGCGCAAAAAAAATTGTTTATGACTTTTTGTCTCTTTATTAAACATTTAAAATATGCACAAATTAATGGAAGAAATGCCAATTTTACTGGTTTTCTAAGGCCAAATTAGAACCTGGAAATTATATTTTCCCCGCAGTCCTGAATGAGAAGAGCTGGATCCAAATGGCCCTTTTCCACTGCTGGTTCGGCTCGGTACGGCTCAGTACGACTCGGCTCAGCACGGCACGGCTCGGCTTGGTTTGCTTTTCCACTGCAGTTAGTACCGCTTCAAAGTGGGTGGGATTATAGTCTGACCGTTATAGTTTATCCGCTCCTCAGCAACCAACGAGAGGAACGTCTGCACTTCGTCCACTGACCACGATTCAGCCATTTCTTTTTAAGAAGTTTTCTTTCTTTCTTTTTTCGTCAAGCAAGTAGTTTTAAAACAGGTGCTACAGCGGTGGCTGTTACTGGCTATTTAAATCTAGCGGGTTTGATGTCTCGCAAATACAATGACGCTGGTAGTGACGATTCTGTCTGACCAATCAGTGATATGCAGTGTGTTCACGTCACATTTTAGTATCGGTACAGTACGCTTGGAATCTCGACAGACCAGGTACCATTTAAAGCGAGCCGTACCGTACCGTGCCATGTAGTGGAAATGCGCCATAAGCGAGCCGTACTGAACCGAGCCGTACTGTACCATGCAGTGGAAAAGCGCCAATACAGCGGTCTGATTTATAGGCTAATGATAATAAATGTGTCTGAAAAAATAAGGAGGAATTTTTATTGTTCGTTTAAAAGTGGACATTTCAAGCAGGTAGGCTATATTTTGTTTCAGTTCATTTATGTGACGCGCTCCAGTTCACGGAGATCATGAAAGTGCGCCTGATTGTTTTATTTTATTTTACAAAAGTACAACGTTTTCTTGTTATTGTGAGTTTGAACAAATAAAAGTAGTTGCGAATTATGTATTATTCTTTTCTGTATGACCAGAAATTATAGAGTATTTTAAGTTGTTTCCACTGTTGATAGGAAAATGCACGTGTTCGCGCTGGCGCAGGCACGGATTTAGAAAGCAGAGGCCCCTGGACACAAAATATTGGAGGCCGCCCTCCCCATTTCCTCACGAAAAAAAAAAAATTACTTAAGTAAAAGTCACAAGTAGCCCTGTCACGATAAGCAGGGTTTTTCCAGGCTCAAAATGAGACGGAGGTGGTAATATCGTAACACTAGGGGGGTCCGGGGGCATGCCCCCCCGGGAGATTTTTTTTTACATTTTAAAGATAAATTCATTAATCTGGTGCACTTTGAGTCCCTCGAATCTGTTGTTAAAAATAAATAATAATCCACCCGCCAACCACCCATCTTCTTTGATTTAGATATCTGCATATGATCATCACATTACAATTATTAAATTAAGCATGATAATATGGTAACATATCACACAATTAACATTTATTTAAATTAAAAGTTCTTCTTTTGGCAAAATTACATTTGAGGAGCTCTTTTCCAAAACGCGATAAACGCCATTTAAAAAAAAAATTAGTTTGTCATGTCATTTTGCTGTGTTCTGAACCTATTCACTGCTCCATCAATGTTTCATGCCAAATCGCTATATTTCCTTGTTTAAAATGTACTGCAAGATGCAGTTCTTTTCCAAACCGCGATAAGCGCCAAACCTATTTTTAGCCTAAACGCGATAAATCCTCTCTCGACAAATCAGAATTCAGTGAGCGTTCTACGCAATCCAACATCGGCGCGCTGAACAGAGGTTTGTTTATGTTCATTCATTCCTCAAAATGAGTGCTTTAAACGGTGATAACACTTTTGATGGCCTTGATGAGCCAGTGAGACCTACACCTGGGGTAGATGCTGCTGCCAAAGGTTTCCGTTTATAATTTCTGCCAAAAATGGCATTCGACAATCAAGGAGCAAAAGTCGAATATCGTTCGAAAATCGAAATTTTTATTTTATTTTTATTAATCAACTGTTTTCTGTGTGTCAGTGTCTGCAAAGATGAAATTGACGATCAGCATCTCTGTAGTGAACGCGCCTAGAGAGAAATGCGAGCCCGTTCTCATATCAAAGCGTAATATATTGACTCTTTTGCCAAAGCGTCTATATCCAACGCATATGGCACCCTTTAGCGTCATATGAGACGCAGATATATGGCGCCTCCTAGTGGTCTAACCCTAACACTACCCCAGACCTAAACCTACCCAAAACCGAAGCGTGTTATATTGACGCTAAAGGGTCAAAATATTACGCTTTGGGATGAGAATGCGTTGGAAATGCATGTAATGGATTACATAATCAGAGAGTATGCTATTTATTTTCGTTTTTAATTGTTTCGTTTAAAGACATTTCGAGCTTTCTATATAGATATATTTCTCATGTCTGTGAGGCATACGCTGAATTTCGGTTAATTTATGATGAGATGCGCACCAGTTCACGTGCAATGCAAGTGACCACGCGGGCACCTCCATGTCATGATTATTTCTATAGTCTATTTCCTTCTTTTTTAATAAATCCTGGCAATTGGTTGATGAAAAAATGATTAAAATTAAGATATAATTTATACAAAACGAAATTCACTTTAAAGAAAGGCTTTCTACAAAACCAAACTTAATTAAGTGGCCAAAATCATCCATTTTTGGATTTTTCTTTTGTGGATTTATAGCGTTTTGAAAAAAAAAAATTTACTTTGAATTTATCATCAACAATATTGTTGTTTGATTTAATAATCATTGTTCAACATGTTCAGACTGAGGGGAAAAAACATTTTAACAGGCTAAATTGAATATTCACAAAATGTGTGGATCTAGGTAAAAAAAATCATTTTCCTGAAAACTATTGAAATGGATTTATCGCGTTTTGGAAAAGAGCTCCTCATTTCCTTTATAGCCTAAACAGAGGCTTTACTCCCTTTAAACTTAAATTGTCAATGTTTCATTTTTGAAAACACTCTTATCGGAATAATTTTTTGTACCTTTATAAAGGGCATTTTTGCCCTAATTTTATGCTCTAAATTTCATTTAAAATTCTTACATTTTATCAATACATTCAATTAAAATAATAAGAGGCTGTTACCAATCAAATTAAATAATTTACATTGAAAAATTATAACTGTATTAAATGAGATTATGAGATTATGATATGATTATGATATTTTTTGAATATACAAATAAGGAATGTTGAAAAGAATGATACTTTGAAACTAAACCGCCAGTAGGAGGCGGCAGGGGCCGTCTTAATGAGCGAGTCATTGAGTCATTCATTTGAACGATTCGTTCAAACGGCTGATTTATTCAGAATGAGGCGGTTTAATGGGTAGCCTAATTGAATTTTTGACTCAAGCAGTTCAAAACGCTGAATGATTCAGTAATGAATCATGGATGAGTGTTGCTTTGAGATGCGCTATGGTTCTGTTGTTTCTGGGACTATTTTCGCTGCTGAAACCGAACAAACAGTCATTGCATCTAAAAATGTAAGTAACTTAATTTTAACTATTTGTTTATTGAACTGTTATGAAATGAATATCTCGGTTTCAATCGTGATGGCATTCAGGAAAACAGCACTCTGGTCGTGTGTAGCCTAAATATTGTTTCTTAACTATAATTAATGTTAAATAACTGCGCAAACCTCAACAGCGCAACTTTGTTACTGTCCGTACATTAGGTACCATGATGGGAGTTCCGTGTCTTTATTACACTCAACACATTATAATGATTTATCTGTCATCCACCCTCGATTGAATGGAATGTTTTTATTACTTGGCCCGCTCGACCCGCGGATTACCTATTATGGAAGCAAATAATAGACATAGCTATTTGAAATTTAACAGCCACTGAATACTTAGTTTTGAATATTTTATTTTGAAAAACATTTATCTGAATTTATTTGCTCTGAATTCACCCCTTTGAAATGATTTTACTTTGGAAACCATGTATCTGAATTTATTTGTTTCGAATTTACCTCTGAAATTTAAATAAGCCTATGAAAATTCTTGATTTCCATTTTAAAAAACCTGAATTTCGATGAATATTTTTCAATGCTTACAAATTCAGATACAAGAAAAAAATCAGCTTACAGAATTTCAGATAAAATAGATTCAGGTTGATCAAATTCGACTGCTCAAATTCAGATCGAAAAATTCGAGTTAAATATTCACATGGTAACATCCGGGCTAACCAGGATAGACCACGCCCACACCGAGGGGGGAAAACAATCCAACCGTCTCCATTGACTTTGCATTGCGAGAGGCTGCCTCCTTGTCATTTATGACTTATAACAAAAAACAAAACAATGTCTAAAAGCTGTTGTGAGACAAGGTGTACAGCAAACAAACAAGCTAAATAACCCAGAAACATTTTTTTATAAGCTGTCGACCCAAAAAACAGTTTGTTTCAGTACATAAAAGTGGATCAATTTAGAGAGCGTAACTAGTTCTCGAACTGAGAACTACGCCCACTGGAACGCGACATGATATTGTAAAAAAACAATAAACAAAAAAACCTTCATAATTTTAACCATGTCGACTGCTTATTTCTCCACACTATGTGAACCTGAGAAGAGGAGATATATTCAATTTACCCATTCTTCCTGCTGATGCTTCACGTCTTATTGCCAAATTTTACTTTTGTCTCCTTAAAGGCTGGCTTTTACGGTTCGGAAGCTTATAAAAATGTATTTCTGTGTTTTTTAGCTTTTTTGCTGTACACCTTGTCACACAGCAGCTCTTAGGCATTTTCTGTCTTTTGTTATAGGCTAAGTCATAAATGACAATGAGGCAGCCTCTCGCCATGCAAAGTCAAAAATTTTTTTTAAAACATTCTTCCTAGGTCAGATTTCGTTCGTGAACATCCATACGCAGCACAAAAGTCCGGCATCATCCATGAATTTGAAGTACAGGCAGAGATAGCAGCGTTACCTAGCTACTTCCTATGACAAGACCCCTGTTCCAAGATGGCGGCAGTTTTGACGCATGCTTATAACCCCAAGATGACATCTAGTGTATATATCTATGGTTTGAGATGAGCAAAATCTGCGCAGAACCATAGCCCGTCTACGGAAAGCCTGGCCACTCCCTATTAAGTCCTATTGTACCGAATTTTGGTTGTAGTCCCACCAGAGTTCCACTGGGGGCGATCGTCCGAGTGCAAAATGAATGGGAGTCTATGGAGCTAAACGGCTAAATTTGTCTCTTTCACCCGATTGCCGTTGATAAATCTCAGGTTTGATTCTAGGTTTTGCAAGTTCAACATGGGTTATAGGTCGAAAGTTGAATGAACGAGTACTTATGTCCTTTCGATTTCCTACAGGTTGAGTTGTTGTTGCCCATAACACGCTAGCTTTCTGCTAATGGACGATGATTGGTCAGTGAAGGACTGATTACGACCAGAGGCACCGCTTGATGGCATCCGAAGCGGGACCAATGTTAAGGCGGACTTAACTCTTCTAACTGTGTTGAATATAAAATAAACTGACACAACCCTGTCTATTTTTGTTAAATTTCAGTTTTATTGATCAGTAATAGCCATTATAACAGTATAAGTAGCCTAAAAGGTATAAGAAGTTATACAAAACAATAAACAAAGTAAACGATTCAGACAAACATACAGCAGGATACAATATTAAAATAGCCTAAATATAAAGTTATGAAACTTCACTTTGCCCTCAGCCAAAACGATTTGCCAGGGAACAAATGATAGATTAATGAGACCAAAGATCGCCCGTTAGATATACACAAGACGAATTATATCTCATGTTTAACCACTAGACTAGAGACATCAAAGCCAGCGGCACACGTCAGGAGCACTAGCCACGGTAAGGCTGTTCCAGGCGGGGTACATAAGCGCTGAGCGCCCGCTGATCCCTGGATCTCACAACTCCGAAAACGTCAGATCAAATTTTTAAATAGGCGCTAACTTTATAAATAAACCACAGATTTGAGCTTTAAACAACTACATTGTCGACTGAAAAACTATTAAAACTACATTTCGTGACACAATAACAGTAGTATTTTTAAATTTCGCGTCTGTCTATGCGCGAAAGCCCCAGTGTGACTGAAGGATTGCCGTAAAGCAGGTCTCTGGTCGTACGATGTGTATGACGTCATTGACATTTTAAAAGACTTTTTAAAGCAAATAAGTGACTCTAAAAAATCTAACACCCAGTAATGTGTAATTTCTTTGCATCTCCTTTCGAATACAACATTCAAATTACTAGACAAAAAATTATATCCTGAGAAAAGTGGATTTTGAGGGGTATAGCTCCATAGACCTCCATTCATTCTGCACTCGTCCTGTGAGCGCCCTCATATGGAATCAGAGTGGAACTGCAACCAGTTCAGAACCCGGAAGTTTACTGAGAGTGGGAGTTCTCCCCATATTAGACATTCTCTGAGCATATACAGGCTGTTTTCTACGGAAATAGACACTGTCAAAAAACAGGATGTTGCATCTGAGGGAAAGAAAAAAAGAGATTGTCTAACATTCAATAGTCTATTGCAGAAAATACTGCACTGGTATTGCCATGTAAATGCCATAGACTATTTCAATACACCATGCCGTATGATTCCATCGCTGCACTGTCATTTTAAAATGGCTTTAAAAATTAATGAGATGAGATTATTTCTGCTGGAAATGATAGTCAAACATTTCTTTAGAAAGTTGAGGCACATTGAGCTTAAGGTGACAAATGTTTATTCAGTGTGAAATGACACAGTTCAGAAATAAAAATAGATGAAACAGCGCTTCACACACCAACAAATGTGTGAACTTTAGTCATGTGCTTCATAAACATGCTGACCATATTTTATATGCTAAACTACAGATATTGTTCCTAAAATAAAAACTGTTCAAACTTAAGGACATTGCATTGAGCAACTAGGCCTAATGAAAAAATCTCAAAACAAGATCCCATATTTATTTATTGTGTTTTTAGAAGATTATTTATTATGCACAAAGTGTTGATAATGAATGAAACTACGAGGGGTATAGTATCTTCCTTCTACTTGTTCTTGAAAGCTTCTTATAAGCAGTTACCAATTTTGGACATCTGGAACAGAGGTATGGTAAAGAAATAGAAGATAATGGTGATATCTGGAATTCTGGAAACTGACGTATTGTGCTGTCCTAAACTTTTGCTTTTAAATGATGACTCGTCTTACAGATTCTCTCTGTCTCTGGATTAACTGCAGCTCAGAAATTTCTTGCCTTATGTTGGCCATCTCCACACACTTTAGCTTGGTCACACTGGATTCTTTCCTGGACATTGTGATCATGAAGCATCAGTGGCAAGGACACGGGGGCCAATAAAAAACTGTTTCAGCATGGTTGAAGGCCACTTCTAAAATTAAGAACTTGCTGTACATGTTTAAATGTCTTTATACTGTTCTTGTATTATGGAATTTTATATATTTTTATGTTATATATTGTCTATGGTTGTGTCAGATGTGTTCAGTTACATCAGTGTATCATATTAGCATTTATTTACTAAGCTGATCTCTGTCTTTGTACAGTTAACTGACACATTCACCAAATTAATGACTGTCTGTCTTTATCCATTACAGTTCCAGACACACATCCTACATCACAACCTCCTTCACAGTCTCCTCCTCCTCCTCCTCCAGTCTCAGTGTCTCTGATAGTGCTGATCTCTTCTTCTTCTGCTGCTGGATCTTTGATGATCGTGGCTTTTGTCATGATCTTCCAACGCATTCTCATCCCAAAGCGTAATATTTTGACTCTTTTGCCAAAGCGTCTATATCCAACGCACATGGCACCCTTTAGCGTCAATATAACACGCTTCGGTTTTGGGTAGGTTTAGGTCTGGGGTAGTGTTAGGGTTAGACCTCTAGGAGGCGCCATATATCTGCGTCTCATATTGACGCTAAAGGGTGCCATGTGCGTGGGATATAGACGCTTTGGCAAAAGAGTCAGTATATTACGCCTTGGGATGAGAACGGGCTCGATCTTCTGTCTCTTTAGTGGCATTTACATTTATTCATTTAGCTTTTTTATACAAAATGTAATGCACAATGCAAAACAATTGCATAACAAATAGCAATTTTAACTTCTGTTTAAAATGTGTATCATAGCACACTGCACATTAAATATATTTAACAATGGATCGGCAACGTCTGTCCTGTGGTGCCGCTGTCCTGCAGAGTTCAGTTCCAACCCTGATCAAACACACCTGAAGCTAACCAATGTCTTCAGGATTACTACAAACAGGCAGGAGAGTTTTTATCAGGGTTGGAGTGAAACTGCAGGAAAGTGGACCTCAAGGACTGACATTTCCTATACAGAGCTGCTATTCCATTATTAATATATCATCAGCTTCCTGTGCTAAATCTCAGACTTATTTAGCGCTGTATTTGCTCTTGTCCTGATATATGATGTTGAACATGTTGTTTTCACAGTCCACTTGCTTTTATTTTTTGTCACTGTTATGAAAGCTGCTCTTGTCTTCTAAAATTTCACAATAAAAGTCCCAAGAACATTTTTATGTGACAGAGACACTTCATTATATACAAACACAAGACCATCATTCAGTGTGAGAAACACTGACACATAACCTGTATCTATTGATGAATCTGCAGCAAATTTCTGTAATTTATTCAATTTGAGCTCTTGCAGTTTTTGAATCTGAAACATCAGGTTTGTTTTTCTCCTTTGACCTTTTGTGTTTGTCTTTTCCTACAGAAATCTGAACTGACAGAGGTGGTTTATACATGTTTAATCGCAGATCAATAATGAAACTCTCTGATTCTGTTCCCTATCAGGGAACTCGAGCTGCGTGAAGCGCTGTGGGAACGCCCCTTGAAATCAGTCCAATGGCGAGACGGAACGTCATAGGCCGGTGACGTCATCGACCAGGAAACTATAAAGCACCCCAAAATCACAACCGCGACAGCTTTTGTTGTCTTCAGCAAGCGCTCTATGTGAAATCATTGTCTGAAAGTGTTTTCGTTTGTCCTTAGTTGCTACTAGGCAGGAGTTTTTCACTATATATAAAACTATTTCTCACATATATATATATATCATGGCTAGCGAGCAGCATTATAAGAAGTGTGTTCCTCCCTGCACTCGTTATTTAACTGGTGGGGATACACACGACTTATGTGTTGCTTGTTTGGGAGTGCAGCATGCCCAGTCAGCTCTCGAGGGCGCTGACTGTGAGCATTGCGAGCATTTTCCCCTAAGAACGCTCCGCTCCCGCCGATCACTCTTCGAGGAGAGTGGTTCGGGTCCCGCTCTCGCTGAGGCAGAGCGGCGGCGTCAATCGTGGGGATCGCAGATGGATCTAACAGCGGGGTTTGAGACGGGCTCTGCCTTATCTCAGCCTTTACCTGTTGGATCCAGTGCCTCAGATCTGGTTTCGGAAGCACGCGCTGCGGTTTCTTCCGCCCAGATTGAGGCACCAGTTCTTCAACTATCCAGTTCTGAGGAGCAGGATGTTGAGAGTATTGAGACAGTGGAGACTGAGGACTCGTCACTTCAGTCTCCAGCTAGTGAGGAGTTAATGGAGGTGCTCATTCGAGCGGTCGAAAAATTAAGTATCGAGTGGCCAGCAGATAGTCAGGAGTCCCGTTCTAAAAGCAGACTGGACGACAGATTTTTGCCTTCTCACGCTATGCCTCCATGCCGGTCTCTTCCATTCTTTTCCGATCTCCATACTGAGGTATCTAGATCATGGAAGAAACCTGTGTCTTCCCGTATCTTTAGCCATCATACTTCCACTTATTCTAATATAGCGGGGGCTAAATTATATGGGTATGGGGCGATGCCTAAGGCTGAGGAGATGCTTGCCAACCATCTCTCTCCTGATTCGGCATCGTCTTTTAAGACACCGGCGTTGCCCACCAAGCCTTTAAGAAATACTTCGGCTTTGGTGGGCAAAGCTTACTTGGCGGCAGGTCAGGCAGCAGCTTGTTTGCATACTATGTCCATTTTACAAGCTTATCAGGCCGACCTATTTAAAGATGTGAGTGAAGGGGAGGAGATAAGTGCTGATGTTATTTGTGAGCTTCGTCAGGCAGCTGATTTATCTCTCCGTGCCACCAAGGAGACGGCCAAATCAGTGGGTCGTTCTATGGCAGCCCTGGTGGCCACGGAGAGGCATTTCTGGTTAAACCTGTCAAATATGAAGGAAAAAGAAAAATCCTTCCTCTTGGACGCCCCGCTTTCTACTGCTGGCCTCTTCGGTGACTCAGTAAACTCGGTCATCAAGAGGTTTCAGGAAGAAAAAAAGCAGGCGCTCCAAAAATTCCTTCCCCTTCGAGTTCGAGTTCTCCCGCCCAGTAGCCCCGGCCGTCGGGTAGCTCCTCACACCGAGCGCAACAGAGACAGAGCGTCGCGTCTCATGCTCCCCCTCGACAAAACTGGGACGAGACGCGGCGCTCTCAGGTGAAGTCTTCCAGGGGTAGGACTGATCTGAGGACAGTCATTATCGCTAAGAAGGCTTCGTCAAAGAAGTCCTGACGCCACTGGCCACTGGCATCAGGATGCTGAGGGTAGTCCCCACCATGAGGGAAATTAGTTCACCGCATCATACGGTGCCCATTCCCTCACGGTGCCCTCAGGGGCTCGTTCTGCCAACTCCGCCTTCGTGCCAGGGCATAGACGGTCCCAGCGAGCGTTTTCCTGAGGGGCGCTTGCTCCCTCCAAGGAGGGGTCCAGAGCTGTCAGACCAGTTGTTCCCTGCCGGTGCGCTGTTACAGGGCACTGTGTCTGCAGCACCAATTATTCCAGAGGCCAGCCTCGAGAGGCTGGTACCCTTAGTAGATTTTTTGGCAGAGTCGAAAAGCCTTCCAAATGTATCTCAGTGGGTCCTGCAGACAGTCGAAAAAGGTTACGCTATACAGTTCAGGTCTCGTCCGCCTCGATTCAGAGGGGTCCTACAGGCAGTGGTGGGCCCCGAGCAGGCTCTGGTAATGGAACAGGAGGTAAAGACTCTTCTGCTGAAGGAGGCTGTAGAACGAGTTATCCCTCCCAGCAGAGAGTCAGGTTATTACAGCCGGTACTTCATCGTTCCGAAGAAGGATGGGGGGTTGCGTCCAATTTTAGATCTTTGCCTGCTAAATCGCACAGTAGGGAAGCTCAAATTCAAGATGCTTACTCTCAAACAGATCGTGTCACAAATCAGATCCGAGGACTGGTTTGTCACGATAGATCTAAAGGACGCTTACTTCCATGTGTCCATCCTTCCACAACACAGGAAGTTCCTGAGGTTCGCTTTCGGGGGCGAAGCATACCAATATCAGGTACTTCCGTTCGGCCTAGCTCTCTCTCCCAGGACGTTCACGAAATGTATGGATGCAGCTCTGGCTCCGCTGCGACTCTGGCTCCGCTGCGACTCCAGGGCATCCACATTTTAAATTCTATCGACGATTGGTTGATTGTAGCTCAATCGGAGCATCAGGCGGCTCGGCATCGAGATGTCATTCTCGCTCATATCAAGAGACTGGGGTTGAGGCTCAATGCCAAGAAAAGTGTGCTATCTCCACTACAGAGTACCACCTTTCTGGGTGTAATTTGGGATTCTACGACGATGCAGGCACGCATGTCTCCTACTCGTATCGCTTCGATCCTCGCGGCCGTCAAACAAGTGAAGCTAGGCCAGTCACTCACTGTCAAACTGCTTCAGAGACTGTTAGGTCTGATGGCAGCAGCGTCCAGCGTTATTCCTTGCGGCCTGTTGTACATGAGACCGTTGCAGTGGTGGCTCAGGACCAAGGGGTTCTCCCCGAGGGGAAACCCGCTCCGCGTGATCAAGGTCACGCGACGGTGTCTTCGCGCCCTGGCCATGTGAAAAGAACCTTGGTTTCTGTCCCAGGGTCCCGTGTTGGGAGCTCCTTGCCGTCGTGTAATGCTAATGACGGATGCTTCTCTCACGGGCTGGGGGGCGATCATGAGTGGTCGCCCAGCTCAGGGTCTGTGACAGGACCACCATCTCTCGTGGCATATAAATTGTCTAGAAATGTTGGCAGTGTTCCAGGCTTTGAAACACTTCCTCCCAGACCTGAGAGGCCATCATGTTCTTGTCCGGTCAGACAACACATCGGTGGTCTCTTACATAAATCACCAGGGAGGGCTGCGTTCGCGCCCTTTATACAAGCTGGCTCGCCAGATCCTCCTGTGGTCGCAGGGGAAGCTTCTTTCATTGAGGGCGATTTACATCCCGGGGTATTTGAATCAGGGGGCCGACATCCTGTTGAGGCAGGGGCCGAGGTAGACCTGTTTGCATCCAGGGAGACATCACACTGTCCACTGTGGTTCTCTCTGAGTCATCCAGCCCCTCTGGGGCTGCACGCTATGGTACAGGCGTGGCCGAAGTCACATCTGTATGCTTTTCCCCCGATTGCTCTGCTCCCAGGAGTTCTGGAGAGGGTTCACCGGGACGGGGTCAGTCTACTTTTGGTAGCCCCGTACTGGCCGGCCCGAGTATGGTTTGCGGTTTGCCCTAGTATCTCTCCTCGTCGGCTCTCCTCTGGAGATTCCGATCAGGGCGGACCTTCTCTCTCAGGCGAGCGAGTCGATCTTTCACCCCCGCCCAGAGCTATGGAAGTTGTGGGCTTGGCCTCTGAGGGGGCCCAGCTCATAGAATCTGGTCTCTCGACTGAGGTTGTTGAGACCATCCTTCACTCCAGAGCTCCGGCCACTAGGAGATTATATGCCTTGAAGTGGAAGCTTTTCACTTCTTGGTGTAGAGAACATCAGTTAACTGCCCGGTGGGTGCAGTGCTGGATTTCCTGCAGGAGCGTTTCTCTACAGGGTTATCCCACTCCACGCTGAAGGTGTACTTGGCGGCCTTATCTGCTTACCATGTCCCTTTAAGTGGAGTCTCTCTAGGGAGACACCCACTGATATCACGTTACCTTCGTGGCACTCTGAGGCTGAGGCCAGCAGCTCGCACGAGGGTGCCAACTTGGGATCTGGCCATAGTATTACAGGGCCTCTCCCTTGCTCCTTTCGAGCCCATTGAGGAAGTTTCTGAGAAATTCATTACTCTCAAGACTGTCTTTTTGCTTGTTATTTCCTCTTTAAAGAGAATCGGGGATATTCAAGCTCTCTCGGTTTCTCCCTCGTGCTTGGAATTCTCGCCCGGCATGGTAAAAGCCTTCCTTCACCCTAGACCAGGCTGCGTTCCTAAGGTCCCAACTAATCCTGTTAGGCCTGTTGTTCTGCAAGCTTTCTGTCCTCCTCCTTTTCTGACGTCAGACCAAGAGAAACTTAATCTGTTCTGCCCTGTTAGGGCTTTAGACGCTTATGTCCACAGAGCTGCCCTGTGGAGAAAGTCTGAACAGTTGTTCGTTTGCTTTGGTCCACCCAAGAAGGGGTGTCCCGTGTCTAAGCAGAGGTTGAGCAAGTGGGTGGTTGAGGCCATCTCACTTGCTTACAAGTCGGCTGGTCAGCCTTCACCTTTGGCTGCACGAGCCCACTCTACTAGGAGTATGGTTGCATCTAAAGCTCTTTTGTCAGGAGTTTCACTCCAGGATGTTTGTGATGCGGCAGGCTGGTCCTCGCCGCACACTTTTGCAAAGTTTTACCAACTTGACTTAAGCTCCACTCCAGGGGCGCAGGTGCTTTCGTCAGCTTGTGTGCTCTGATTTCACACTACGAACACTTGCTCGCATGGTGTCGTGGGTATTGGCGTTCCCACAGCGTTTCACGCAGCTCGAGTTCCCTGATAGGGAACGTCTCTGGTTACGTATGTAACCTTAGTTCCCTGAAGGGGAACGAGACGCTGCGTGTCTTTGCCATACTCGTGTATCGTAGAGTGCTCGTGCTCGTGCTCGTGCTCGAACACAAGAGCGAGCACTACCGGCCACACTGAGACTTTCAACACACTGAGAAAGCATCACACAACATGCTGGAAACTCATGTAAACTCCCACTGCAACGTTACAATAATAGGCTACTTTAATCAGCTTGACGTTGAACTAATGCTCCATGCTCGTACCATGATAACATTGACTGCATTTAGCCGACATTGTGGTGTTATCTAGCATAAGGCATTTCACGAACTATTTGTGTATCTTTCACAATCAGCAATGTCAACATAGGTGAATGAATGATATGATAACGAAAACAGTTAGTGAACTAGACTGAACAATTTCAGTGTAACAGTAAGACCATATGAAGTAACATTACTGTACTGAACTTGTCTGGAAATGTGTATTATTAACAATATGATAGTAGTGGGATGAGTAACGATGAGACAGTAGATCTAACGTTATTAGGCCTACATAAAATAAAAGTTACATCCTAAAGCACCTACTTTTTGTTATCCTGGAACAGTCTTTTGTATTAATTTCATGTCTCATGTATGTTGTAGTTTACCTTGCTATTTCATTACAGTTTACCATTATTTATTTCAGCATATCTGAAAACATGTAATTTATCTGCCGATATTGATCCGTGTTTTCGTCCTAAGTCGATCCGATTCACGTTTGGCCTGACGAGCTTAAGCAGATAAAACTTTTTTTGTTTTTTATATTTATGTTGAGTTTGTGTTGGAGTCTGTGTTGTGCTGGAGGCAGGTCGTGTTTTGGTGCTATCAGACTCCATGTCGTTCGCTGCAGTGCCGTCGCATAGAGTAGACTTTAAAAAAGGAGAGAGGCTAGGGAGCGCGCATGCACGTGATCCGATGAATTTCACGGTAAATCCGACCCGGAGACTTCACATAGAAATAGGAATACTGGCCTTCAGAGGTAATATCAAAACCCGACAAGTGGATCATTGTAATGTGTGATTACAACCCCTTCACACACAAGCAATAAAAAAGGATTCATTTTAGAAGAAAAGTTCATATAGCACCTTTAAAAGCTAAGGAATAAAAACTAGGATGTGAAACTGAGCCACGACATCAGTATTTGAGCTTGTGGTGGCAAACAAAAATATATCACTGAATAAGAGACAAACATTTCCAATTGTGTTTGATGAGGCTTTGATGAGGTTTATTTTCTTGCAAGAAAAGGTCAGCAGTCGTACACACACAGAGTGTGACAGTGAAGGGAGGGCATCCTCTACACTTTATAGTCTTGACTCCCAGAATGATATCTTTCTAGGCCAATGATGGTATTTTAAACCATATGTGGAACATTCTTGGACTTGTTCATCATATTGTATCTATGAGTGGAGGCCCTCTTGTCACGTACCAACACTCTTTACCATTACAATACAATTCCATATTAGAATATGGTTTGGGTGTGCTCTTTCACTGTCATGTGATGGTCACACACATCTAAAGATAACATTTCTTCCACAAGCTTCTTTGCTCTTATCAGTGAATAGCACATTCATGTACACGCGGCACACACACCACACAGAGGCGAGCAGACTGAAGGAGTCTTCTGATTGGCTGAAGAGTTTTTCTCACCCGTTTGGCTCTGTTGAGTTTCATAAGAGTTTTTTCAGGCATAAAGCCATATTTCGGATTTACCTCAAAGAGTTGAAGAAAAAGATTTACGCTGTTTTGTTCTGTTTATGTTGTTTTCTTCTGAATGGTGAGCTACATAAAGTCTTTGAAGCATTCAAATGATTTAGATGTTTTACAGATTTACAGGCCTAATCTAATCTTGTTCTTCAGGAGTGTTTATTGTTGAGACTAATGAGATAAACGTCCCAGACAACATCCCCATGTGGGTTTTTGATGCGCTGTAACTTGGGCCCTGCTGGCAACTCACATGGGGCCCAGTGAAATGTGTCCCTTGGCTCCACATGGGCCATGTATGTTAACCCGGCCATGATGGGTCCACAGTGGCTCTAATTGAAGCCCTTATAAAATATATTAAAAATAAAATAAAAATATATTTACATATATTTAACTAAAATATATTTATTGGGCCAATTTCAAATATTTGCATATATACCAAAAATATATTCTGAAAATATATTTCAAATATATTTCTTTTGTGTATGGGATGTATGTTAGCTCCACAGTGGCTCTAATTGAAGCCCTTTTAGATGTTCATTATATGGGCTCACTTGGGTCCCGAATGGGTGCTAGCTGTTTAGCTGTGTTAGTTCGGTTGCCTTCATCGAGTTTGTTCGTTCTTGAGTCTGACATTACTGAATTCCAACATTTATATAAAAGCAACAGTAAAACTTGGTTCATATAAAATGAAATATACACATCTTATCTTGATAGAGAGTTTATATCCCTTAACAAGTAGCTGATAGTGTTCAAGTGTGAGTGAGGGGCGACCATTTTATTTTCTCAAATGAGAAGGCGGGATTGGTGGGAAGGCACACGCTAATCATTCTGACTCGTGGGAAATGTGATGCAACTGCTTTCCTTTTGAGCACTTTTTTTTTGTAGATAGGCCTACATAAATAAAAAGAAATGAGTCAAGGACCATGAATTATTATTATATTAAATGATTATATAATCATATAAAACATATGAAATACTTAAAGGTGCAATAGGTGATCTGGGAAATGTTAACTTTAGCCTGCAAGCATTGAATGCATACGTTCCCACCTTTACTGCAAATGGCCGTCCAAAGCCACACCTCCTCCAAAACACATTAATCCGCACAGACCAGAAGAGAGACAACATTATTGGATTACATCATCTGTCATTCACCGGTGAGACACTGCAACATGACAAAAATGGAAATACGAATTGGCGTGTCATACATACGCCATTTCATGAGATCAGTCTTGGTGAGAAAACTTTACAGTAGTACAGTGAGTAACAGGACTACAATAACGAACATAAACAACTGTTTGCCTGCCATTCTCGCTTTGTCTGTGCACTAGGTACATGAACGCGCTGATAACGTATGATGTGTGTGTGAACAGGCTGTGCAGTGTGCAAACACACGTTGACTGACAGGGAACACATTCCGACCGAATGAAATGATTGAACAAACACTTTATGGTCCTACACCTTCCACAAACAATATTTATTTATAAAAATACATTAAGACCGCATAACAGAGCGTTTGGTTTTTGGGATATGAGGAGACTTTCAACCAGAATAAAATAAAATTCTGTAGAGAATCTCCTATTGCACCTTTAAAATGTAATCAATTTAATCAACTGGTTGAAAATGTTTTTATACAATATTGGCACTTACCCATAATGGTATTAATGGGTTGGATTCTGAAATCCACTGCGCTTCAATGTATATCTGTTCAGCGATTATATCAAATGATTTGAATGAATTCAGAAAGCTTCTGAGATTTACTATTATAAAGTTACATGTGAGAAAAGCACCGAACACCTGTTAAAAACCAATACTTACTCTTCTAGCTGACCCTGACCGCCGAGGTCACTGGGGTCACTCAGGCCTGTTGCCTACGCATCAATTTTTAGTTAAAACATTTACTTTACTTTTCATCTTCAATAACTATAATGACGAATATTGTCTGATCCTCTCACTGAGAGAAAGTACATGTTATCAGTATGTTTTCGGAAAGTGTCCTGGTCAGTGCTAGAGCTGACCACCTCAGATCTTGAAGCTTTGTGTGTGTGTGTGTGTGTGTGTGTACTCTTTTGTTACAGGATGTTCTGAGGTGAACTACTGGCACACAGGGGAGGTAAAATGACCATCTGTCATCCAGATAATCGATGGAGATATTTATCTAACTCACAGCCCATATGTGCAAATGTTCTGTTTATCTGTGCCTTAACCAATCAGAATCCTTCAACCTGTGGTGATGATGTAGTTTAGTGACCTGTGTGAGAGTATAATTGCTGCTGTAATAAGTGTGTACGGCAGAGCGGCCTATGAACTTGCTGAGTGTTGAAACTGACTTCTGCTGATGAAACCGCAAACTATTCTTCAGTAAAAATGTATTTGATTGATGCATCTCTTGACTCCTGGTCTTCAGTCATCATAACTGGTCCTACATTTATTTTTAAAGTATTTCTTGCATTATTTAGTTCATTGTTATAGCCTGATGCAAGTCAGATTCCATTTAGGTAACAAAAAAAAAAAAAAGTAGATAAAAGAACAAATGGCCCACTCTGATCTGAAATCTTCCATAATCTTTCTTTTTGCCTTGGTCAATTTCAGAAACTTGCAATCCATCCCCCTTTTACCTCTGACACCATATAAAAGTCTTAGTTGTATCCAGTTTTAGCCATTGGCTTTATTGTGTATTTGCACATAGATCCATGTATGAATATACGGTGAACGTGATTTCACCAAGTACCACATGTTCCTGGATCAACATCGTTGTTGATCCTGGATCAACTTTCCAATCAACCAATCAGATTTGAGGGACAAGTTTACAGTTTATGTCAATTTTAGGTTTAGAACCAGGGTGAAGTACTTACACATCAGTGTCATTCACCTTTCATTACCCTCTGATTTTAGGGAAAAGTTATGGGTAGGGTTAGGTTTAGGGGTAGGGATTGGGTAAGGACTACATTTTGGGACAGGAATGTTGATCCAGGATAAACAAAATATGTTGATCCAGGACCATGTCTTACTTGGCAAAATCACAGTGACCATGAATATACCAATGGAAAAAGATCAGAAGTACATAAAACATAGTCAAAATGTTGCCTTATGATCTAGTATTCAAGCATGAGGCGAAAAAAATACATTAAGCATGATTTATGTCAAAAATATATACATAAAAACATATTGTACCAGAAAGACTAGACGAGTTAAAGATGTATTTTGACTATGGAAGCTTTTTCCCACCATGGAATAAAAAATAAAAAACGCAATTGTGAATTAATCTCACAATTCAGACTTTTTTTCTCGCAATTATGATTTTTTTCTCAGAATTGAGCAGTCGCAATTGCGAGTTATAAAGTGAGAATTGTGAAATATAAACTTGCCATTCTGAAAGAAAAAGTATTTTCTTCCTCAACTTTATAACACGCAATTGCGACTTTACATGTTGCAATTCTGAAAAAAAAATTAGAATTGTGAGATAAAAAGTCGCAATTACCTTTTTTATTTTTTAATTCAGTGGCAGAAACAAGCTTCCATCTTTAAAGGTGCACTGTGTAATTTTTAGCGGCATCTAGTGGTGAGGTTGTGAATTGCAACCAACAGAAGTCACGCTGGCCGTCGTCGTCTGAGACTGCAGAGAGTAGCTAGTTAAGCAATAAGGGTTAATTTACAAAGATAAATTAAGTAATGAGCTTTACTTAAAGGGTAATTCCACCGGTGGAGACATGAATATGTATTGAAAGTGGGTCATATACTGTATGTAGTAGAATAGTAGCATACATTTCTAATTTGGGTCCTTCTTGGCCGATAAAAGGCAGAAAATGACTTTTTAGTGCTTGTGGATTGTAGACAACAATCCCCATAGTGCATTGCAATGCTCAGCTCCGGATAATATTTGCTCAGCTCAATTGTCAGGATAATATTTGTGGGATCCACCATATCATCCTACTTTATAGGATTTCAGGAAAAGCAATTCTGTGGCCACAAGAATTGGGTTTCCTGCCCTATAAACAAATACTCTTTAAAGTATCTTTAATTTGTAAGCTTATAGCTAAGACCTTTCACTTAAGGGACTTGAAAATGAGCAGAGCCAGTAAACAATCAACATAGATATAATGAATTTAATACGGCAGAACTACTTATGTATTTACTACGGTTACATGGGCTATATGCATTTACAAACATAATAAACAAACAAACACGATAAGGCATCGATGAACGAGAAATGCATAGAGTTTGGACAATGGAAACGCGTGTGAGAGAGAGGGAGAGAGAGAGAGAGAGAGAGAGAGAGAGAGAGAGAGAGAGAGAGAGAGAGAGAGAGAGAGAGAGAGAGAGAGCATTGGCAAAAGTCACCTGTCTGTAACAACATGAAAAACATCATCTTAATGCTTCTTAGAAGCTCTATAAAGAGATATACTAGGTCCCTTGTAGATGGACTTGCTGGAGAGATATGTCACGCGGTTTTCTTTTCACTCGTCGATTGGAATTAAACACGGAGACTTATCTAAAACTGAAAAACACAAACTAAACTAGAAACAAATAAAAGAAAGGCGAAGAGCTCGCCCGGAGGCAAGACGTTACATTATGACACGAGGACAAGAGAAGTAAGCGAGAAGCGGAGGGGGGGAAGCGTCATTTATCACCTTGGAGAAATCCAGCCTCTTCCTGTTGGCTTGGCCAATTAGAGGGTTGGAATTTCACAGGCGGGACTTTGGTTTTTATTTCTCTTTGTCTTGTCAGACTGCTTGTCTAATTAAATTATGGCTTGTGTTAGGGATGGTCATTTCTACTGCAGAGATGTGTTATGCACATAATCATACCTTTTACGGTGTGTTCATACATATATCTGGCAATAGTCAAGTCCAGGGCATTTTTATGATATCAAACACGACTGTTATAGGTAAACATTTACATTAAAATACATCTAGGGTATTTATAATTCACTTGTAAGTTACAGAAAAAATTATAGTCATTCCAATGTGACCTGGGCAAACAGACACACATAAAGCACATTGAATATATCTGGTTAAATGTCTTTTTTTTTTTAAAAAGAAAAGTTTCTTTTCTCTTTAGAAATCCACTTCCTGTGGGACATTCCGATCAGTCATAAAATGTCTTAATGTCTTGTAAGCGGACACCACGCTCTGTCCTGAGTGTGGGTGTCAGCTGTGGGGGATGTGTGCGTGTGTGTTTGTGTGTGTTATTTCAAGTTCCAGGCCTTTTGGGCTTAAGGCTTTGGGACTTTAGCAAGGATGTATTTAATTATTCAGATTCACCCTACGCTCAGTCCTTACATAACAATGGAAAGCTTAATGCAAATGGGTGGAGTGTCCCTTTAATTATTCAGTAAAACGATGTTATTGCGAATATTATTGTTACTTGTTCATCATCGTGTCAGTGTTTTCGTCTGCTAGCTTCTTTGAACGAAGAACAACATAGTGACAAAACGTGTTTGTCCATTTAGGGAAACATGTCAATGTAAGGGGACCCGCGGTGTATGCAGATAGAAATGGCTCCTTCTAAGGTAATAAAAACATAACGGTTCATTAATTAAGGTCTTTATACAGCACTGAAAACATAGTTATGTATATGATAGTGCATTTCTGTCAACAGATCCTCCTAAATATTACACAATGCACCTGTAACCCTTTCACACAACATTTAGAAAAAAATTATAGTTACCTAGTACAGAATGTGTATCTGATATGAATAAAACAGAGGCGCTCCTTTCAGGGAAAGTCTGTTCACTCAGCGGCCATATTTGCAATGCCTCCGGTCAGCTATTTTTGGCATACAAGACCAATTCTTGAGTGAAGTCTTTCTAGATCTATAGTATTTGATGTGATTTAATGCCCCGACTCACTGCGTGCTATTTTTGAGTCTATCGCAAAAAAAACAAAACAAAAAAAAAAATCGGTCTACAGGCTTTCATAGACAACCTAGGAAGTTGGGGAAGGTCTCGTTTTTAAGTTTCATTACAATCATTTCAGACATAGACAATAAAAAAAAAAAAAAGGCAATTACTTATAGCTACACTGATCAGTATGTCATGCAAAGCCCATGTTTACATTGTTACAGATTATTACTGGTTGATTCTCTTCATTATTCATCCTGATCCTGAGTTTGATTCACTTTATCTTCACTGAAACCTGTTATAAAAACAGAAATATTCACAGTAATACACAAGTTAAACAATGAAAATAATAATGAAATATAGCTGCGAGCAGCGATTACGGGCCCAAGCCGGTGGCACCGCAACCCCGGTGCCTTTAGTTACCTAAAGGCACCGGAGTGGCGGTGCCGCCGGCTTTGGCCCTTCATCGCTGCTCGCAGCTATATTTATATATATATATATATATATAAACAAGCCGGTGGCACCGCCACCCCGGTGCCTTAGGGTTACTGTGCATGACGGGCAATATCGTAACTCCGCTTTGACCTTTGAGAAGATGTGTGCTGTAGAGCTTGCATTGGTGTGGGCTCTGCAAAAGTGTGCATTGAGGGCACATATCAACCACAAAGTATGCGTGAGCAACCTTCTGAAACCTAAAATGAAAAATGAGACACCCTACGGTCTCATGGACTTAATGCACACATGAAATAAGTACACAAGTTTGAAAGTTATATGAAGTGTGCCAAGACAGAATATTACTTGCCTGATCTGATTAGAAAAATAGTGTGTGTGTGTGTGTGTGTGTGTGTGTGTGTGTGTGTGTGAGGCGTGATTGAACAATGTAGACATAAAAACATACCCCGTCCTTTTGTTCATACAGGACATTATTCAAACTGCAAAGTGTTTACTTATATTTGTGTACAATCACAATAAAACACAACATTGTGCTTTTGTCAAACTGTAAACTACAACTGTCACCCAACCGAAATCTCTTACACACACACACACACACACACACACACACACACACACACACACACACACACACACATAGTTTAAAAGCAAAAAAAATATTTTGGACATTCATCATATTGCATTGGTTTTCATTTATTGTCCTCGAACAGAGCCCTAATCTGTTAATTTTTTCAGTTATACATTCTACATTGATTAAAAAAGAAAAATCAAATGTGTTTTTATTTTATACATAAATAAATAATCTATCATTCAGATGAGAATAAAGTTAGTGTTAGTTCAAATTTTAAGGAAAACAAATATATGATCTGGGGCCGTATTCACAAAAAATTTTATCTTACCACTAGGAGTACTCCTAAATCGCACTAAAATATTTTAGCTAGGAGTTTTCTCTTAAAAGTTATTCACAGCGCCTTTCAGACCTACTCTTAGTAAGGAAAAATGACAACTCCTAAACTAAGAGTGAGTCTTCGTTGCTATGGATGACGTCACTTCTCAGGCACGAGCTTCCTCGCAATGATCACGGTGATTGGTTGTTAGATGGCAGGGCCATCATGCGAATCATAACACAGACGCAACAAATCATGGAATTACGACATCTAAATATGTCTGTGTCCTACACAAAATAATAATAGTAATGTCATCGAAATGCATATATAATGACATGTTTGTGCAGGCCCCAGTGAAGTGTAATTCTAAAAAGGCAGAGAGAGAAAAGTCGTGAATTAAAATAAATTAAATCAAGGTAGCCTAATACCCCAATGAAAACCGCCACTTGCCTAATAATGAAAAACAACACTTGCATTAACACTTGCTTGGTTAATTGACATCCTATTAGCCTAAATAGACTACTTAAAGCAAGGAAATGTAGCTCTTATTGAAGTAATGTAATAGTTGAATGACAGTAGATTATGAAGTCGCCAAAACGTAAAAGAAAGCCCAACTGGACGCAGGAGCAGTTACTGCTGCTGGCCGAGTTGGTGCTAAAAAAAAAAAAAAAAAAAACATAATAAAAGTGAAATTCGGCACTGGGATATCAAGCAAAACTAAGCGTGAGAATGGGAGATGATTTGTTTGCAGATCAATGCAGCGTTCCCGCTTGTGTCGCGGACCCCGGACGACTGCGAGAGGCGGTGGTATGCGCTACAATCCTTTGTGAATCGGTCTTAGTGAGTTAGGAGTCCTCTCGACTTCTTTTAAGCTGTCCCAGACTTAGGTGCTACTTTTAGGGCTAAAATGCTTCGTGAATTACTCTTAGTGAAAAAAATTAGGAGTCCTAAATTTAGGAGTGACACGCCCATTATTTTTAGGAGTTGCTCCTAAATTCGCCAGTTAGGAGCTACTTTTAGCCTTAAAATTCTTTGTGAATACGGCCCCTGAAATATAGCACATTCATTTATAATTCATTCAGGTTCAATTACCAAACATACAAATCTCAATGTAATTTAAAGCAAACAATACATTTAAAATACATGGGTTGTATGCTATTTTTTTTTATATAAAAAGATATAAATCCAAAAAGACAAGGCCTAAACTTTAACAAGGGTTAAACAATCACTGTAACAGACACAATCACACACACACACGTCAAATCACTTACATTTTAGATGCAATATTGACTTTTTTTTCTGTTTCAGCAGCGAAAATAGTTAAACAAAGATCACAGCAGAACCATCGAGCATCTCACAGCAACGCGTTCTCATTACTGAATGATTCAGCATTTTGAACGAATCGGTTGACTCAAAGATTCAACGACCAATCCATAATCTGTCTCATTCATGAATGACTCAGCCGTTCGAACGAATCGTTTGAACGAATGAATCAATGACTCGCTCATTAAGACGGTCGCCTGGCGACACCTAATGACGGTTTAGTGATATTAAAAGTATCATTCTTTCCAACGATTGTTAATTAACTCATATTTGAAACATAAGCTATATATATATATATATATATATATATACACACATATATATACACACACATATATATATATATACACAAAAATAAAATAAAAACACATTTGAAGCGTGTTTGCTTACTAAATTGTGAGCGGAACGAAAGTTGCAGCAAATATCAGCAACAGGAGTCAAATTTCATTAATCACGAGAGTGAAGAGCTGACTGAAAAGATGATGACGGAATAGGCTATTTTATGTAAAAGCCCCTATTTAAGCGAATCTATCATTGTACTCTTTTGTTGTTGTGTTGTCCGTGAAAAATAATAGACTATTGAACTCACAATTCAAGCAATCGGCCCCGTTATTGCACTAATTTTAAAGTGACACTAAAAAGTATGCGGCTGCACAGGCATTCATAATGGTGCGCGTCCATGGCGACGAGTGAGCAGAGCTGAGCGAACGTTTTTTAGTTCATTCCTACTTCCATAGGAATTCCCTCAAGCGCTCTGCAAGCGCAACCCTTATCAATGTCCGTGTGGACGTCCGTATTTAAAAGCTCTCGGTCCTCAGTCACATGCTTGCCAAATATATGTATAAATATCATTTTGGACACAAGAGGGCAGTATGGCCCTATGTATAATTTTGTATAATAACTATCACTCGAAGAGCCCCTCCCCACACAGACACACACACACACACACACAGTTCGCCCGCGCCTCTCTCTCACACGCACACACACACACACACACACACACACACACACACACACACACTCCAGCATTGCAATCTTGAGATCGCAGCTTGTTCATTATGCTGCGTTCACACCAAACTTTTATACTCTTTTGTTGTTGTGGTTTCCATGAAGAATAATAGGCTATTGAACTCACAATTCAAGCAATCGGCCCCAGAAAAGGCGCTAATTTTAAAATGAAACTAACGGCTGCACGGGCATTCATAACGGTGCGCGTCCACGGCGATGAGCGAGCAGAACTTCCATAGGAATTCCCTCGAGCGCTCTGCACGTGGCCATTATCAATGTCCCGTATTTAAAAGCTCTCGGTCCTCAGTCACATACCAAATATATGTATAATGTATATATAAATATAATTTTGGACACAAGAGGGCAGTATGGCCCTATGTATAATTTTGTGTTTAAACTAAAAGAGCCCCTCCCCCCCTCCCCACACAGACACAGACACAGACACACACACGAATGGCAGGGTGCATTCTCTCTGTCAGAGGGAGAGGGAGAGAAAATTCTCAGAAGTATCCACATTCAAACCAAAATATCTAACTTCCTCTTGGTCTGAGCTAATGACAGTTAATTAGAAAGTTGTCCGGCTTGATCTGAACCATATGCATACCTGTGTCTGTCGAGTTTCATGCAATTTCAAGCATGCTAAGAGTCTCAAAAGCATCAAACAAGAATATTAAAGTTTGATGTGTTGCCACGGCAACAGTATCTAAGATATCAATAATCCTTTCACAGGTCTACATCTGCCGTGTGTTTACATTATACACAAAAAGTTTGAAGCAAATCGGGTAAAAATAAGAGGGTGATTTCAAAGCATTTAGGAAGTGACACACTTCCTGCTGCCAGTTGGTGGCGCTATAACTTTGACTCACAATAGTCACATCCATGTGATCGGGCTCTTACAACGAACACACTGTTGAAGTTTCATCAAGATCAGTTAATGTATGGAGTAGTTATGACACACTTCCTGTTTCACGTTTCTCGCCATAATTTTGTTTCCTCGCCACGGCCACACCGTTCGAGATATCAAAAATCCCCTCGCAAACTTTCATCCTCAATGTCTTGACTTCATGCTGACCGAGTTTCGTGCCGTTTGTTTGAATTCTCTAGGAGGAGTATTTCACATTCCATTGCGTGTGTTTTACCAACAACCCTAAATAGCCGACTTCCTGTTGGGCTGGGGTAAAAAGTAAGAGTGTGAAGTATATATGAAACGAGGAGATCTACATGTGTACCGAGTTTCATATTATTACATGCAAGCGTGTTTGATTTATGGACCATGTTTTCGGACCCCGTTCCAGGGGGCGCTGTCGAGCCCCCCTGCCACGCCCGGGTACCATCTTCAGCCCGGCCCTGATGGCCGCGGGTTCTGACATGTGTGCAAAGTTTCAGGAGTTTTTGAGCATGTTAAGACCTCCAAAAGTGTCCAAAAGGTAGTAAAAAAATAATAAGAACAATAAATATAGCTGCGAGCAGCGATTACGGGCCCAAGCCGGTGGCACCGCAACCCCGGTGCCTTTAGTTACCTAAAGGCACCGGAGTGGCGGTGCCGCCGGCTTTGGCCCTTCATCGCTGCTCGCAGCTATATTTATATATATATATATATATATATATATATATAAACAAGCCGGTGGCACCGCCACCCCGGTGCCTTTAGGGTTACTGTGCATGACGGGCAATATCGTAACTCCGCTTTGACCTTTGAGAAGATGTGTGCTGTAGAGCTTGCATTGGTGTGGGCTCTGCAAAAGTGTGCATTGAGGGCACATATCAACCACAAAGTATGCGTGAGCAACCTTCTGAAACCTAAAATGAAAAATGAGACACCCTACGGTCTCATGGACTTAATGCACACATGAAATAAGTACACAAGTTTGAAAGTTATATGAAGTGTGCCAAGACAGAATATTACTTGCCTGATCTGATTAGAAAAATAGTTGGTGTGTGTGTGTGTGTGTGTGTGTGTGTGAGGCGTGATTGAACAATGTAGACATAAAAACATACCCCGTCCTTTTGTTCATACAGGACATTATTCAAACTGCAAAGTGTTTACTTATATTTGTGTACAATCACAATAAAACACAACATTGTGCTTTTGTCAAACTGTAAACTACAACTGTCACCCAACCGAAATCTCTTACACACACACACACACACACACACACACACACATAGTTTAAAAGCAAAAAAAATCTTTTGGACATTCATCATATTGCATTGGTTTTCATTTATTGTCCTCGATCAGAGCCCTAATCTGTTTAATTTTTCAGTTACACATTCTACATTGATTAAAAAAGAAAAATCAAATGTGTTTTTATTTTATACATAAATAAATAATCTATCATTCAGATGAGAATAAAGTTAGTGTTAGTTCAAATTTTAAGGAAAACAAATATATGATCTGAAATATAGCACATTCATTTATAATTCATTCAGGTTCAATTACAAAACATACAAATCTCAATGTAATTTAAAGCAAACAATACATTTAAAATACATGGGTTGTATGCTATTTTTTTTATATAAAAAGATATATATCCAAAAAGACAAGGCCTAAACTTTAACAAGGGTTAAACAATCACTGTAACAGACACAATCACACACACACACACACACACAAACGTCAAATCACTTACATTTTGGATGCAATATTGACTTTTTTTTCTGTTTCAGCAGCGAAAATAGTTAAACAAAGATCACAGCAGAACCATCGAGCATCTCACAGCAACGCGTTCTCATTACTGAATGATTCAGCATTTTGAACGAATCGGTTGACTCAAAGATTCAACGACCAATCCATAATCTGTCTCTTTCATGAATGACTCAGCCGTTCGAACGAATCGTTTGAACGAATGAATCAATGACTCGCTCATTAAGACGGTCGCCTGGCGGCACCTAATGACGGTTTAGTGATTTTAAAAGTATCATTCTTTCCAACGATTGTTAATTAACTCATATTTGAAACATAAGCTATATATATATATATATATATATATATATATATATATATATATATATATACACACATATATATACACACACATATATATATACACAAAAATAAAATAAAAACACATTTGAAGCGTGTTTGCTTACTAAATTGTGAGCTATTAATGAGAATAAAAAGTCAAACTTTTCCAACAACATTTCAACAACGTGTAATACACAGGTAGTCAACTGCCGGTGACAGACAGTGATTAAGCTCATTCTCTTGTCTCTATACAAAAGATACTTGTTTACGTGTAATACACAGGTAGTCAACTGCCGGCCGGGGACAGACAGTGATTAAGCTCATTCTCTTGTCTCTATTCAACAGATACATTTGCATAAGCGAGCACACTAAATGCGTGTCTATAGCAGTGTTTTTGTCATGCATATAGCGAAAATGAGTTAATCCGTGGTATAGAGACGCATTTCAAAAAGTGAAAAATCAAATGCATTTAAAAGAATCGTTGCACGCTTTCAAGAGTTAGCCTACATCATTATATGACCGATGCACACTGAACTCAATGTTTGCATCAAAATAAATGTGACACAAATTTTAGTTCATGAAAAAAGTAACTGGGAAGTACAGGGAGAGTTTACAAAACCATCAGAAGTATTTAAACAATAGTCAAAGTGTTCAAATAAATTCTCATTGATCTCTTTAGCGTGTAAAGTATATTTAAAAAATGTTGAAATACTATTTTAAAAATAATTGTTTACATGTTTTATTGTTGTTGTAGAAAAAATGTTTTTGTTAAGGATTTGTTGCTTGTCTCCAGTAATACAGAGAGTCAGTAGGGATTAAGCTCATTTGAAAATGCAAACATTATTGCCAAATGCCGCAGTTCAACCTGGCGACACTAAACAAAAGAATGATGAGTGCATTCTGGCTGTTTTTAAACTTGTACATTATTCTTAAATTGAAAACAAGAATAAAATGGGTTTAGTTGTGATATTTGTATAATTTTATCTAGAAATAAATGGTGTATAATTAAATTTTTAGAAGATATGAGGCTTTTAGTGTTTATTTTTTTTACATGACTTCAATCCCTCGCCATAGCAAAACAATTAGAGATATTCAATAGATATTCACAATTATGCTTCTTTAATGTATTTTCATCATGTTGAAAACATTTGGTGGGAACAAAATAAACCACTTAAGAGGAGTGGGTAAAAATGTAGAGGCTGGTTTTGCAAAACATTCACATTCAGACCAAAATAGCCCACTTCCTTTTGGGCTAGCTTAAAGTTGTTTGGCCCGATGAGATCTATATACCGAGTTTCATAATATTACATGCAAGTGTGTTTGATTTATGGACCAAATTTTCAGACCAAGTTTATGGACCAAGTTAATTTAATTAATAAACTAATTATATAAAACTATTTTCAATGCACTACAATTAATTTGGTTATATGCCTTTACTTATTAATAAAACCTATTTAAAAAATACAAGGCATAAGCCATTTATTTTCCTTTTTAATGCAGGCAAAACCACACAGCAGTGAAATGGTTAATCTAGCCCCCCTCCCCCTCCCCACACTCACAGACACACACACACACACACACAGAGACGTAGGCTCAGAGAGAGACACATAAAATGACAATTTTCAAACCAAAATATCTAACTTCCTGTTGGTCGTAGCTAATTACGGTAAATTAGAAAGTTGTCCGGCTCGAAGAGTACAATATACATATCGAGTTTTGTTACTGTAGATAAAACTAACCCCCCCACTTTTGTCAAAAGCATTTAGAAAGTGACACACTTCCTGCTGCCAGTTGGTGGCGCTATAACTTTGACTCACAATAGTTACATCCATCTGAATGGCCTCTTACCACGAACACACAGCTGAAGTTTCATCAAGATCAGTTAATGTATGCAGAAGTTATAACACTTCGTGTTTCTCTTTTCTCGCCATAAATTAGTTTCCTCGCCACGGCCAAAGCGTTCGAGATATCAAAAATCCGTCCGCAATTTAGCATCTTCAAAGTGTTGACCTCAAGCTGACCGAGTTTGGCGGTAAACGGATGCAATCTCTAGGAGAAGTACTTCAAATTCCTGAGCAAGCGTTCTCCAAACAACCCATAATAGCCGACTTCCTGTTAAAGATTCAATGACCAATCCATAATCTGTCTCATTCATGAATGACTCAGCCGTTCGAACGAATCGTTCGAACAAATGAATCAATGACTCGCTCATTAAGACGGTCGCCTGGCGACACCTAATGACGGCTTAGTGATATGTTTAAAAGTATCATTCTTTCCAACGATTGTTAATTAACTCATATTTGAAACATAAGCTATATATATATATATATATATATATATATACACACACATATATACACAAAAATAAAATAAAAACACATTTGAAGCGTGTTTGCTTACTAAATTGTGAGCAGAACGAAAGTTGCAGCAAATATCAGCAACAGGAGTCAAATTTCATTAATCACGAGAGTGAAGAGCTGACTGAAAAGATGATGACGGAATAGGCTATATTTTATGTAAAAGCGCCTATTTAAGCGAATCTATCATTGTACTCTTTTGTTGTTGTGTTTTCCGTGAAAAATAATAGACTATTGAACTCACAATTCAAGCAATTGGCCCCCGATATTGCACTAATTTTAAAGTGACACTAAAAAGTATGCGGCTGCAGTGGCATTCATTACGGTGCGCGTCCATGGCGACGAGCAAGCAAAACAGAGCGAACGTTTTTTCATTTCTACTTCCATAGAAATTCATTCGAGCGCACTGCGAGCGCCACCACTATAAATGTCCTTACTTTACTTTCACTTTTAACTTAGCGATATAAAAGCCCCCGGTGTTACACGTCAAATAACCGGTGAGAAAAAATTCTCGGAGTCACATAGCAGCTACCTATATTTAAATACAACAGGCCTACCTGATTTTGAACACAAGAGGGCAGTATAGCCCTATGTATTATTTGATATATTTATTTTTTAACTGAATAGTGCATCCTGGCTGTTTTTAAACTTGTACATTATTCTTAAATTGCAAAACAAGAATAAAATGGGTTTAGTTCTGATATTTGTATAATTTTATCTAGAAATAAATGGTGTATAATTAAATTTTTAGAAGATATGAGGCTTTTAGTGTTTATTTTTTTTACATGACTTTAATCCCTCGCCATAGCAAAACAATTAGAGATATTCAATAGATATTCACAATTATGCTTCTTTAATGTATTTTCATCATGTTGAAAAAGTTTGGTGGGAATAAAATAAACCACTTAAGAGGAGTGGGTAAAAATGTAGAGCCTGGTTTTGCAAAACATCCACATTAAGACAAAAATAGCCCACTTCCTGTTGGGCTGGCTTAAAGTTGTTTGGCCCGATGAGATCTATATGAGTACAGAGTTTCATAATATTACATGCAAGTGTGTTTGATTTATGGACCAAATTTTCTGACGAAGTTTATGGACCAAGTTAATTTAATTAATAAACTAATTATATAAAACTATTTTCAATGCACTACAATTCAACTGGTTATATGCCTTTACTTATTAATACAACTTATTTAAAAAATACAAGGCGTAAGACATTTATTTTCTTTTTTAATGCAGGCCAAACCACACAGCAGTCAAATGGTTAATCTAACCCCCCTCCCCCTCCCCCTCCCCACACTCACAGACACACACACACACACACACAGAGACGTAGGCTCAGAGAGAGAGAGAGACATAAAATGACAATTTTCAAACCAAAATATCTGACTTCCTGTTGGTTGGAGCTATTGAGTGTAAATTAGAAACTTGTCTGGCTGGAGGAGAACAATACACATACCGATTTTTATTACTGTAGATAAAATTAATCCCCCCACTTTTGACAAAAGGTGGCGCTACTGAGCCCTCAACACGCCCGTTTCTGAAACTTTGCACATGTCTACTGGCTAATAAATGAGATGTGTCTGTCGAGTTTCATGCAATTTTAAGCAATTTCAGGCATGCTAAGAGTCTCAAAAGCATAAAAAAAGAATATTAAAGTTTGATGCGTTGCCACGACAACAGTATCTAAGATATAAAGAATCCATTCACAGGTCTACATCTGCCGTGTGTTTACATTATAGTAGTGAAGTTTGAAGCAAATCGGGTAAAAATAAGAGGGTGATTTCAAAGCATTTAGGAAGTGACACACTTCCTTCTGCCAGTTGGTGGCGCTATAACTTTGACTCACAATAGTCACATCCATGTGATCGGGCTCTTACGACGAACACACTGCTGAAGTTTCATCAAGATCAGTTAATGTATGCAGTAGTTATGACACACTTCCTGTTTCACGTTTCTCGCCATAATTTTGTTTCCTCGCCACGGCCAAACCGTTCGAGATATCAAAAATCCCCTCGCAAACTTTCATCCTCAATGTCTTGACTTCATGCTGACCGAGTTTCGTGCCGTTTGTTTGAATTCTCTAGGAGGAGTATTTCACATTCCATTGCGTGTGTTTTACCAACAACCCTAAATAGCCGACTTCCTGTTGGGCTGGGGTAAAAAGTAAGAGTGTGAAGTATATATGAAACGAGGAGATCTACATGTGTACCGAGTTTCATATTATTACATGCAAGCGTGTTTGATTTATGGACCATGTTTTCGGACCCCGTTCCAGGGGGCGCTGTCGAGCCCCCCTGCCACGCCCGGGTACCATCTTCAGCCCGGCCCTGATGGCCGCGGGTTCTGACATGTGTGCAAAGTTTCAGGAGTTTTTGAGCATGTTAAGGCCTCCAAAAGTGTCCAAAAGGTAGCAGAAAAATAATAATAAATATATATATATATAAATATAGCTGCGAGCAGCGATTACGGGCCCAAGCCGGTGGCACCGCAACCCCGGTGCCTTTAGTTACCTAAAGGCACCGGAGTGGCGGTGCCGCCGGCTTTGGCCCTTCATCGCTGCTCGCAGCTATATTTATATATATATATATATATATATATATATATATAAACAAGCCGGTGGCACCGCCACCCCGGTGCCTTTAGGGTTACTGTGCATGACGGGCAATATCGTAACTCCGCTTTGACCTTTGAGAAGATGTGTGCTGTAGAGCTTGCATTGGTGTGGGCTCTGCAAAAGTGTGCATTGAGGGCACATATCAACCACAAAGTATGCGTGAGCAACCTTCTGAAACCTAAAATGAAAAATGAGACACCCTACGGTCTCATGGACTTAATGCACACATGAAATAAGTACACAAGTTTGAAAGTTATATGAAGTGTGCCAAGACAGAATATTACTTGCCTGATCTGATTAGAAAAATAGTTGGTGTGTGTGTGTGTGTGTGTGTGTGTGTGTGTGTGTGTGAGGCGTGATTGAACAATGTAGACATAAAAACATACCCCGTCCTTTTGTTCATACAGGACATTATTCAAACTGCAAAGTGTTTACTTATATTTGTGTACAATCACAATAAAACACAACATTGTGCTTTTGTCAAACTGTAAACTACAACTGTCACCCAACCGAAATCTCTTACACACACACACACACACACACACACACACACACACACACACACACACACACACACACACACACACACACACATAGTTTAAAAGCAAAAAAAATCTTTTGGACATTCATCATATTGCATTGGTTTTCATTTATTGTCCTCGATCAGAGCCCTAATCTGTTTATTTTTTCAGTTACACATTCTACATTGATTAAAAAAGAAAAATCAAATGTGTTTTTATTTTATACATAAATAAATAATCTATCATTCAGATGAGAATAAAGTTAGTGTTAGTTCAAATTTTAAGGAAAACAAATATATGATCTGAAATATAGCACATTCATTTATAATTCATTCAGGTTCAATTACCAAACATACAAATCTCAATGTAATTTAAAGCAAACAATACATTTAAAATACATGGGTTGTATGCTATTTTTTTTTATATAAAAAGATATATATCCAAAAAGACAAGGCCTAAACTTTAACAAGGGTTAAACAATCACTGTAACAGACACAATCACACACACACACACACACACACACACACGTCAAATCACTTACATTTTAGATGCAATATTGACTTTTTTTTCTGTTTCAGCAGCGAAAATAGTTAAACAAAGATCACAGCAGAACCATCGAGCATCTCACAGCAACGCGTTCTCATTACTGAATGATTCAGCATTTTGAACGAATCGGTTGACTCAAAGATTCAACGACCAATCCATAATCTGTCTCATTCATGAATGACTCAGCCGTTCGAACGAATCGTTTGAACGAATGAATCAATGACTCGCTCATTAAGACGGTCGCCTGGCGGCACCTAATGACGGTTTAGTGATATTAAAAGTATCATTCTTTCCAACGATTGTTAATTAACTCATATTTGAAACATAAGCTATATATATATATATATACATATATATATATATATATATACACACATATATATACACACACATATATACACAAAAATAAAATAAAAACACATTTGAAGCGTGTTTGCTTACTAAATTGTGAGCGGAACGAAAGTTGCAGCAAATATCAGCAACAGGAGTCAAATTTCATTAATCACGAGAGTGAAGAGCTGACTGAAAAGATGATGACGGAATAGGCTATTTTATGTAAAAGCCCCTATTTAAGCGAATCTATCATTGTACTCTTTTGTTGTTGTGTTTTCCGTGAAAAATAATAGACTATTGAACTCACAATTCAAGCAATCGGCCCCGTTATTGCACTAATTTTAAAGTGACACTAAAAAGTATGCGGCTGCACTGGCATTCATAACGGTGCGCGTCCATGGCGACGAGCGAGCAGAACAGAGCGAACGTTTTTTAGTTCATTCCTACTTCCATAGGAATTCCCTCAAGCGCTCTGCAAGCGCAACCCTTATCAATGTCCGTGTGGACGTCCGTATTTAAAAGCTCTCGGTCCTCAGTCACATGCTTGCCAAATATATGTATAAATATCATTTTGGACACAAGAGGGCAGTATGGCCCTATGTATAATTTTGTATAATAACTATCACTCGAAGAGCCCCTCCCCACACAGACACACACACACACACAGTTCGCCCGCGCCTCTCTCTCACACGCGCACACACACACACACACACACACACACACACACACACACACACACACACACACACACTCCAGCATTGCAATCTTGAGATCGCAGCTTGTTCATTATGCTGCGTTCACACCAAACTTTTATACTCTTTTGTTGTTGTGGTTTCCATGAAGAATAATAGGCTATTGAACTCACAATTCAAGCAATCGGCCCCAGAAAAGGCGCTAATTTTAAAATGAAACTAACGGCTGCACGGGCATTCATAACTTTCACTTTTAACTTAGCGATATAAAAGCCCCCGGTGTTACACGTCAAATAACCGGTGAGAAAAAATTCTCGGAGTCACATAGCAGCTACCTATATTTAAATACAACAGGCCTACCTGATTTTGAACACAAGAGGGCAGTATAGCCCTATGTATTATTTGATATATTTATTTTTTAACTGAATAGTGCATCCTGGCTGTTTTTAAACTTGTACATTATTCTTAAATTGCAAAACAAGAATAAAATGGGTTTAGTTCTGATATTTGTATAATTTTATCTAGAAATAAATGGTGTATAATTAAATTTTTAGAAGATATGAGGCTTTTAGTGTTTATTTTTTTTACATGACTTTAATCCCTCGCCATAGCAAAACAATTAGAGATATTCAATAGATATTCACAATTATGCTTCTTTAATGTATTTTCATCATGTTGAAAAAGTTTGGTGGGAATAAAATAAACCACTTAAGAGGAGTGGGTAAAAATGTAGAGCCTGGTTTTGCAAAACATCCACATTAAGACAAAAATAGCCCACTTCCTGTTGGGCTGGCTTAAAGTTGTTTGGCCCGATGAGATCTATATGAGTACAGAGTTTCATAATATTACATGCAAGTGTGTTTGATTTATGGACCAAATTTTCTGACGAAGTTTATGGACCAAGTTAATTTAATTAATAAACTAATTATATAAAACTATTTTCAATGCACTACAATTCAACTGGTTATATGCCTTTACTTATTAATACAACTTATTTAAAAAATACAAGGCGTAAGACATTTATTTTCTTTTTTAATGCAGGCCAAACCACACAGCAGTCAAATGGTTAATCTAGCCCCCCTCCCCCTCCCCACACTCACAGACACACACACACACACAGAGACGTAGGCTCAGAGAGAGAGAGAGACATAAAATGACAATTTTCAAACCAAAATATCTGACTTCCTGTTGGTTGGAGCTATTGAGTGTAAATTAGAAACTTGTCTGGCTGGAGGAGAACAATACACATACCGATTTTTATTACTGTAGATAAAATTAATCCCCCCACTTTTGACAAAAGGTGGCGCTACTGAGCCCTCAACACGCCCGTTTCTGAAACTGTGCACATGTCTACTGGCTAATAAATGAGATGTGTCTGTCGAGTTTCATGCAATTTTAAGCAATTTCAGGCATGCTAAGAGTCTCAAAAGCATAAAAAAAGAATATTAAAGTTTGATGCGTTGCCACGACAACAGTATCTAAGATATCAAGAATCCATTCACAGGTCTACATCTGCCGTGTGTTTACATTATAGTAGTGAAGTTTGAAGCAAATCGGGTAAAAATAAGAGGGTGATTTCAAAGCATTTAGGAAGTGACACACTTCCTTCTGCCAGTTGGTGGCGCTATAACTTTGACTCACAATAGTCACATCCATGTGATCGGGCTCTTACGACGAACACACTGCTGAAGTTTCATCAAGATCAGTTAATGTATGCAGTAGTTATGACACACTTCCTGTTTCACGTTTCTCGCCATAATTTTGTTTCCTCGCCACGGCCAAACCGTTCGAGATATCAAAAATCCCCTCGCAAACTTTCATCCTCAATGTCTTGACTTCATGCTGACCGAGTTTCGTGCCGTTTGTTTGAATTCTCTAGGAGGAGTATTTCACATTCCATTGCGTGTGTTTTACCAACAACCCTAAATAGCCGACTTCCTGTTGGGCTGGGGTAAAAAGTAAGAGTGTGAAGTATATATGAAACGAGGAGATCTACATGTGTACCGAGTTTCATATTATTACATGCAAGCGTGTTTGATTTATGGACCATGTTTTCGGACCCCGTTCCAGGGGGCGCTGTCGAGCCCCCCTGCCACGCCCGGGTACCATCTTCAGCCCGGCCCTGATGGCCGCGGGTTCTGACATGTGTGCAAAGTTTCAGGAGTTTTTGAGCATGTTAAGGCCTCCAAAAGTGTCCAAAAGGTAGCAGAAAAATAATAAGTCGGAAGAAGAAGAAGAAGAAGAAGAATAATAAATAATCCTAAGGAAAACAATAGGGCCTTCGCCCTTTGGGCTTGGGCCCTAATAAATAATCCTAAGGAAAACAATAGGGCCTTCGCCCTTTGGGCTTGGGCCCTAATAATAAATAATCCTAAGGAAAACAATAGGGCCTTCGCCCTTTGGGCTTGGGCCCTAATAAATAATCCTAAGGAAAACAATAGGGCCTTCGCCCTTTGGGCTTGGGCCCTAATAATAAATAATCCTAAGGAAAACAATAGGGCCTTCGCCCTTTGGGCTTGGGCCCTAATAATAATAATAAATAATCCTAAGGAAAACAATAGGGCCTTCGCCCTTTGGGCTTGGGCCCTAATAATAAATAATCCTAAGGAAAACAATAGGGCCTTCGCCCTTTGGGCTTGGGCCCTAATAATCCTAAGGAAAACAATAGGGCCTTCGCCCTTTGGGCTTGGGCCCTAATAATAAATAATCCTAAGGAAAACAATAGGGCCTTCGCCCTTTGGGCTTGGGCCCTAATAAATAATAGTGTTGATACAAAATTATGATAATAATATATATGTTCCCCTGTATCACACTTGTTTTTGTTTAATAGCCTATATGACACACTGTGGAGAATATGTTGTGATTTGTAAATGTTAATTTAAAGTATTCTTTGTACTTTAGTCTTTTATATCGATATGATGCGAATTAATGGAGAGCACTGACAGTTAGATTGAATGGATATAAAAAGTCTCTTTGACCACTGGTTCATGAGTCAATGACAATTTGTTAAATTAAACAATTAGTAGTGTCCATTCCAATCAATAGGGTAATGTACTATATTACTAAATATTACATGGCTAAAATACACAGCAGCATTGTTCTGTGATCAGAACAGCACCAGATCAGCTCTATTGGTGTTAATGGTAAGGTTGTCTGTTCTGTCTAAAGTAAAACAGCACAAGTTCAGAGCTGTATTTAATATTTCTGTATTAATGATGTTTCTTTGTCAAGTTGTTTGTGTGTAATACTTACATCTTTGCCTTGGTTACTTATACTTCTTGCAGTAAAAAAACAGTAATAGCCCAAACCATCAGAACAACACTGGCACCAGATATTCCTGATACAGCACCTGACCGACCTGAACCTGTAATGATAAAGACAGACATAAGTGTGAATCTGTCTGATCTATAACACACACTATAAACATCAGCACTATATAACCTGAGTGTAGATCTGATACTGTAATGATAAAGACAGACATTAGTGTGAACGTGTCTGATCTATAACACACACTATAAACATCAGCACTATATAACCTGAGTGTAGATCTGATACTGTAATGATAAAGACAGACATTAGTGTGAGTGTGTCTGATCTAATAACACACACTATAAACATCAGCACTATATAACCTGAGTGTAGATCTGATACTGTAATGATAAAGACTGACATTAGTGTGAATGTGTCTGATCTATAACACACACTATAAACATCAGCACTATATAACCTGAGGGTAGATCTAATACTGTAATGATAAATACAGACATTAGTGTGAATGTGTCTGGTCTAGGGCTGGAAATAATTCAATATCAATATATATCGCGATATACTTTGTTTCAAAAATGGTGATATGATTTTTAAACATTTCCGATATTTCAATATAGCCTACATTACAGCATTTGTCACTAGCTGTTTACATGTAACCAAATAATCCATTAGTAATCGTATTGACGACTGAATCGGACTGAAAAGCCTTCTGTTATGAGTTTGAGGATGAACCCAAGCGCAGACAGGATGCTTGACACACAATTTATTAATGGATAAAAATCAGGGAAAACAAAACCCACGAGGGGGCAAAATATGGACAGGACAAGAAGTGCCTAAACTAGACTAAGACTTGACAGATAACTAGACGATTTAACATACAGCAAATACAGAATCAGAACTTTCTCTAGACAGGATACTTGACAGGTTTCACTAGGAATGATAATGAACCGGCACAGGACAGCAAACACAAGGGGATTAAATAGGGAGAAACTGATAATGACCGCAGGTGACACAGATGAAACAATAATGACTAACAAGGATAACAAGGGGGCGGGATTAAGTAACAAGACAACACAAGCACATGGCCCAAACAAAAGGCCATGTGCTTGCACACAAAACATGGGTCTGTCATGATCCTGCCTCAAGACTAGAGAAAATCAAGGACACGAGGGCAGAATCATGACACCTTCATGTAAAAACGTTAATCGATCAGATTGAGCTCGATCCGAATGAAATAGGTGGTTTATTATTCCTTATACAAATTCCTTGTACAAATCACCACACAATTGAAAACAGGTCTCAAGGAATTACCTTTCACAAGCAAGACTGAACATTTGTTTCTGGTTGTATTTGGTCATAATATAATTAGTAATAGTACCGTTCAGAGGAGAAAGGCCACGAAATTTAAAAATTCTACTGTTATAGAGGGTTTTCACCAACGTCACGTTCTGGGCGGTAACCCGGATGCGGCGGTAACTCTTTGTTAAATTTCTAACAATAGTTCTATTGATCAGTGTTACGTCCCTTTTTGCGTTGTCCAGGGATTTAGGAAAATAACACTTTTAAAAATTGTGTGTGTACCTCAATGTGCTGGACAGAGCAAGAAAAGAAACCCATCTCGAAAAGATTTATTAAGCCACAGTGCCAAAATGAATGAGTAAAGAAAATAATATTTACAATATGTACAAACAATGAATAAGGACAATTAAACAAATAACGATATTAAACACAAACAAAACCCAAGGTGGGATGGCGAGCACGAGAGATGCCAAAATCAACAAATCAATAAAACAAAACAAACTAGCTAAAGGTTAGTTCAACTAAACTAACTACCAAACATAAAATGTAGGGAAAAAAAAGTATTTGTCGTCAAGACGCTCTAACCAACCCACTCTAACTATATTGTACTGTCCTCAACATCATTTTAGTATATTGACAGTCAGATAAACTCTTCCCTCACAAGACTCTGAAGACAGTATGCTTTGTTTGTCCACAGGTTTAATGGTCTTGGGTATAGAGTGAAACTACAAACACAACAAATAAACATATTTCAATAATATGCTTACAATTAAACGTGACATTTTTGTAATGTAAATATAATGAATACAAGCACAATATGGCTAATGCAATAGCCTAATTGAAAATTATTAATAACTCTCTTTAACTGTAACAGTTCACATTTATATGCAAGTATTATAAACATCCATGCAAAATCAATAAATACTTACAAGTGATGCTGTTGCAAGGTTTGAGATTACAGAAAAATGTGACGATTAAAGAGAGCCATCGTTACTGCTGCCCGCATGGAGCACTCACTACTTCCTGATTCACGTGAATACCAGAATTCGCAGAATTAAAGAAATGTCAAATTTGCCACTAGGTGGAGCTCTAAACCATAAATAAAGTGAACAGGAGATTTAAAGCCATGAATAACACTAAATAATTACAGGCATATAACAAATAAATCTGTTATCAAATTAAACAAAATATGAAATATTTTACAACAAACTTGTTCCAACACACTCCCCGTCTGGCATGGACAACAGGCCACTACTCACAAGTAATTTAGATTGATCTAATCAAGTTTCTCTGGAGTAAGGAGAAGAACTGTCTTAGTGATAGGCCGTATGTAGACCTTTGGGCCTTCCTTTTTAAAGACCTTGACTTCCACCGTGCGGACTTTGTTGTCTTTGCTTGGGAAAACTTGAGTAACAAGTCCCATTGGCCATTCATTCCTTTTTTGCTGTTCATCCTTCAAGAGCACAATGCTTCCTAGTTCAATGTCAGGCTTACTAGTGGACCACTTTCTTTTTGGTTGCAAAAGAGTTAGGTACTGTTTTTTCCATTTAGCCCAGAAAGTTTGAGCCAAGTGTTGTACTCGGCGCCATTGCCGGGTATGAAGGTCTTTGGCCCAGTCACCTGCTGGGGCAGGAGCAACTGTAACCTTTTGAGTTAGGAGTGCATTGGGTGTAAGTATGAATGGGTATTCTGGGTCGGTCGACACTGGGACAAGAGGTCGAGCATTGATTATAGCAGCAACTTCTGCCATTAGAGTGGAGAGTATCTCATGTGTTAATGCTGAAGGTCCCACCTGTAGGAACATTGCATCTAGTATCCTTCTAGCAAGTCCAATCATCCTCTCCCAGGACCCACCCATATGAGATGCATGAGGTGGGTTAAACTACCAAATACAGCCCTGGTCAACGACAAATTTTGCAACAGAGGTATTGTCAACATTAGAGGAAATGTTAAGCTCCTTGCAAGCACCTACAAAATTTGTTCCTCTGTCCGAACGGATGAGCTTCACAGGCCCTCTAATAGCAAGAAAACGCCGCAGGGCATCAATGAAGCTAGATGTATCTAAAGACTCAATAAGCTCAATGTGCACAGCTCTCACACTCATGCAGGTGAATATTACTGCCCACCTTTTGCTTTGCGCATGACCGCCTCTGGTACGTCGTGCCACCACACTCCATGGGCCGAAAACATCTAGTCCCACATTCGTAAATGGAGGGTCAGTGGATACACGATCAGCTGGAAGGTCAGCCATTTTTTGAGTCTGTGGTTCTCTTCTAAGTCTTCTGCATGTAACACATTCATGAATGACACTGCAAACACGTCTCTTACCACCAACAACCCAATAGCCAGCAGCACGCACTGCACCCTCTGTGTAATGTCGTCCCTGGTGTTGCACGTTCTTATGATGATGTTTGACTAAAAGTGTTGCAATGTGATGTTTCCCAGGGATGATAAGGGGCTTTTTTACATCAAGCTCCATTTGCGATTCTGTCAATCGCCCGCCAACTCTTAGCAGGCCGTCTGCATCTATGAAAGGGTCTAAGGCTTTAAGTGGACTTTTTCTGGAAAGCTTATCCTCAGTTTCCAAGCTCTTATACTCTTCGTAATATGTCTCCTGTTGGACTGCTTTGATGATTATTTTTTCAGCACAAGAGAGTTCTTCAACTGTTGGAGCACTGAAACAGTAATGCCAGCCCTTGCAACTTGATGTTTTTGCTATAGAATCTTTATGGAACTGACGAGATATATGGAGAAGACGTGCAATGGCATGAGTGATGGACTTCCAAGTGGAAAATTTGGAGAAGCGTTGTGCTCCAAGACTCTTACTCATCATTGTGGTCTTCAATGTGGAGACTTGAGGACGTACCTCTGCATCTGAAAGAGGATTCACAAGCTCATATGTGTTCTCTTCAGGTAGAGTCTGAGGGTTGTTTATCAGAAAATCTGGTCCCTTCAGCCACTTGGTGTTTTGGAGATGAGCAGCAGTGACAGACCTTGTTGCAATGTCTGCTGGGTTCTCATCTGTGCGCACATACTTCCACTGATTTGGATGTGAAGACTTGCGAATCCGGAGGACTCGATTGCTGACATATACATATAAGCGTCGGGTCTCATTGTATATGTAGCCTAGCACAACTTTACTATCAGTAAAGTAAGCAGTGCCATCCAAGGGTATGTCAATTTCTGATGTGATGAACTCTGCCAGTTCTACTGCCAGAACCGCAGCACACAACTCCAGACGGGGAACCGTTTGCTCAGGGCTGAGTTTTGCTTTACCCATGATGAAGCCAACTTGGTTACTTCCACATGTATCCGTCAATCTAAGGTAGGCCACTGCAGCTATTGCTTTTGTAGATGCATCAGAGAAAACAAACAACTCCCTTCGTGTGGATGTAGAAGGTGATATGTTTGTGAAGCATCTTGGAATGTGGAGCTTACTTAAATCCTTAAGTGAAAGTCGCCACATGTCCCATTTTTCCTCCATTTCTTTTGGGAAGAAGGGAGTCCCAGACATCATTCTGGTTATCAAGTTCTCTCATGATTGATGTAACTGGAGCCACAAAACCAAGAGGGTCAAAGATGCTATTAATGGTGGATAGGACACCTCGACGAGTAAAGGGCTTTGCTTCAGTAGCTATTTCAAAGGCAAAAGTGTCAGATTTCAGACTCCAATTCAATCCCAAACTGCGCTGTGTAGGAAGCATGTCAAACCCAAGATCCAAATCTTTGAGATCACTGGCATGATCTTGAGGTGGGAAGGCCTTTAGAACCTCTTTGCTGTTTGAAGCTATCTTGTGAAGCCTTAAGTTGGAACCAGCAAGAGTCCTCTGTGTGTTTTTTAGGAGGTCCACTGCCGCCTTAACTGTAGGAAGAGACTTCAAACCATCATCGACATAGAAGTCACGTTTCACAAAGTTCTTGACCTCAGGGTCACCACCTTTGACAGACTGCCGGAGACAATAGATGGCTACAGCAGGAGATGGACTGTTGCCAAAAACATGTACACGCATGCGGTACTCAATGATGTCTTCAGATGGGTCATTATTACGGAACCACAGGAACCTTAAGAAATTGCGGTCATCTTCTCTCACTAAGAAACAGTAAAACATTTGTTCAATGTCAGCTGTTATGGCCACAGCTTCCTGTCGAAATCGTATGAGCACCCCAAGCAGAGTGTTGTTCTGGTCTGGCCCAGTTAAAAGAACATCGTTCAGCGAGATATCCTCATGACGGGCACTGGAATCAAAGACAACTCTTATTTTCCCGGGTTTTTTAGGGTGATATACACCAAAGAGAGGCAAGTACCAGCACTCTTCTCCTTCCATGAGAGGGGGAGCTTCTTCAGCATGGTTTTTATTAAAAACATTGCCCATAAAAGTAAAGAAGTGCTTTTTCATCTCTGGATTTCTCTCTAGACTACGTCTCAAAGTGGACAACCTTTTCATGGCTTGACATCTGTTGTTGGGAAGTCTGGACCTTGGAGCTTTGAAAGGCAGTGGTGCTACCCAGCTGTTATTTTCATCTTTCTCCAGCTCTTGTTCCATGATGTGAAGGAACGACAGGTCATTGATAGATGGGCCCACTTTGTTGTCATCACAGGTAACCTTAAACACTTCTTGACCAAACTGATCACCTTTGTGATTGTAAACAAGTTGCTCCACAGAACACATTCCATTGTAATTTCTCCACTCATCACTGTTTCTCTCTTTCACATGAAAAACATTTGGACAGGGATCAAAGATGGATGGGCGCTGTTCTTTTGTATTAGTGAAGAATGTACTCAAAGTCGTGGACTTGTGAATGCCGTTCAGACATACATTGCCAACTATCACCCATCCTAGGTCAAGCTTCTGTGCATAAGGAGCATCATGAGGACCATTTATCTGTCTGTGAACCTTATGGACTCTGATAATGTCACGACCCAGAAGAATCATTATGGGAGCATCTGGGTCTAACTCTGGTATCAAAGGAGCTATAGGCTTCAAGTGAGAGTGATAGAGAGCAGCACTGGGTGTTGGAATCTCTGCCCTATTGTCCGGTATGTTGTTACACTCTAGCAAACTTGGTAGGGAGAGGACTACCTTTCCATCTACAGACTCGATTTGGTAGCCAGATGCTTTTCGACCGACGGTCTCTGTCACTCCAGAACAAGTTCTAAGGGTATACGGAGAAGCTGGGCCATTTTCTTTGAAGGCATCAAAGAATTCAGAACGAGCTAATGACTTATTGCTCTGCTCATCAAGAATCACATAGACTTTCAGTGCTTTCTCAGGCTGGCATTTAGGATAGACCTTCACCAAGCTGATTTTTGAACATGACTTATTACTAAGGTCACCTCTGCAAACCTCAGTGCAATTAGCTTCCACTTCCGCTGGTACCGTGGAAACTCCCTCCCCGCCATGCTGTAATGAGGAGGTTGCCTCTTGAGCGGACTGAGCTGGGTCTGGGTGTAGTGCAGAAATGTGTTTCTCACTTCCACACTCTTCACATTTTGTCACAAATCTGCAGTACTTAGCTGTGTGTGTTGTGCCTAAGCAACACTTGAAACAGATTTTCTTCTCTTTCAAAAAAGCAAAACGTTCTTTTAAAGGCTTCTCGCGGAAGGAACGGCATCTCCTTAGTAAGTGAGGTCTTTTGTGAATGGGGCAAAGTCTCTCATCATCCTCAGTTGTCCGTTCCTCTTCATCTGTATCAAAATGAACAGGGGAAGACACATTTATCTTGTTAACTGAGACTTCTCTTGATTTGCTTGGCTTCCAACCAGCCTTGTCTGCTTTATAAAGTGAATCTGTCTGAGTTGCAAAGTTGAACCCTGGATCATTCCTTATTCTAGCTTGCTGACTTAAAAAAATCAACCAAGACCTTGAAGGGAGGAAATGAAACACCATTCCTTTCTTTGTAACCAGATCCATGTGACAACCACTTTTCTTGTAGATTAAATGGCAGCTTCTGAACTATGGGATTGATGCCCCTAGCTGTGTCCAGGTATGACAGGCCTGGAAGATATCCATCTGCTTTAGCTGACTCTATTTCCATAAGAAGATCGCTCAATTCATGAAGCTTTGAGTAATCTCTGCTTGAAATTCTCGGAAAATTTTCAACACGCTTGAAAAGTGCTCTTTCGATGACCTCTGGAGCACCATAACACTCTTCAAGTCTAGTCCATATCATGTCAAGACCCTTCAATGGCTGATTAATGTGTACTGACCTCATGCGTTTAGCGTGTTCAGCTGACTCCTTTCCCAACCATTTGACTAACAAGTCCATTTCTTCACTAGGTGTCAAGTTCAAACCACTTACAGCATTATGAAAGGACCGTTGCCAGGCTCTGAAGCCTTCTGGTTGGTCATTGAACTGTATTAAACCAGTGTTAACAAGTTCACGCCGAGCAAAATATCTGACAAAGTCCGAAATGTCTGTCTTGTCTTGTTGGGAAGGTTGAGGTGTTGGACTTGCCATTGCGAAAGGCGGTGTGCTGCTTTGGTTGAAACGTGCATGCTTTTTACGCTGGTTATTAATTGGAGTGTTACCAGAAGAATGATTTATGGCTGGTGAGAATTGTGATGGTTGTGCAGAATCTTTTCTTGGTTGCATGTGGCAAAATTCCGCATCGTCTGAGCAACTCTCTTCCTTGAAACGTGGAGCGGGAACAGAATTTCTGTCTGCAAACTCTGTGTGTGGCTGTATGATCTCATCTGGAAGAAGTGGGTCTGCTTTTGATGCTGATTCTGTGGCTTCATGTAGATTCATCTGTTCCACGTATTCACATGTCCGCTGCATAACATCAACTGGAGCTGTTTCCAGTGGAGGAGCATGTTTACTATGGACGCTGCTGGTGTCAACCGCTGCTTCTAAGGCCTCTGCTTCGGCTACGGCTGCAGCAGTTTCTCTCTTTAACACCATTTTATCCATTTTTGCCTCCAATTTGGCTTTCTCCACCTTTATTTTTTCCTCCTCATCTGCATACATTAAACGTGCCTTGGCTGCTTCAGCTTTTGCTCTGGCCAGAGCGGCTGCAGCATTTGTAGAGGAACTGCCCGATCGTGAACATGACAAACAGGATCTGGTTTTGAGTGAGGGTGTGGATTCCATTGCGTACACAATACTCTTTCAATTTACTTGAATCTTCACGAGCTGCTACTGTAACTTTCCTGCAGCCGCTTTTTCACTGTACTGTCCTCAACATCATTTTAGTATATTGACAGTCAGATAAACTCTTCCCTCACAAGACTCTGAAGACAGTATGCTTTGTTTGTCCACAGGTTTAATGGTCTTGGGTATAGAGTGAAACTACAAACACAACAAATAAACATATTTCAATAATATGCTTACAATTAAACGTGACATTTTTGTAATGTAAATATAATGAATACAAGCACAATATGGCTAATGCAATAGCCTAATTGAAAATTATTAATAACTCTCTTTAACTGTAACAGTTCACATTTATATGCAAGTATTATAAACATCCATGCAAAATCAATAAATACTTACAAGCGATGCTGTTGCAAGGTTTGAGATTACAGAAAAATGTGACGATTAAAGAGAGCCATCGTTACTGCTGCCCGCATGGAGCACTCACTACTTCCTGATTCACGTGAATACCAGAATTCGCAGAATTAAAGAAATGTCAAATTTGCCACTAGGTGGAGCTCTAAACCATAAATAAAGTGAACAGGAGATTTAAAGCCATGAATAACACTAAATAATTACAGGCATATAACAAATAAATCTGTTATCAAATTAAACAAAATATGAAATATTTTACAACAAACTTGTTCCAACACATATATCGTAACAAAACTTACAAGATTGGGCACTCTCCTAAACTAGTGTTTCTAACAGAATTCAAAATCCTACGTGGTGCAAAGTGTATGTCGCGCGACCTACTAACCTGCTCCCTCCTTCCCAGCCTTACACGCTCCGTGTTGACTGACCAGGATGAAGAGTATAATAACAGAACAGTAACCACTATACGACAATAGATTATACTCAAATGTTACAAACAGAAACTCAGTGACAGTGAGTCAAACAAACGCAAATGCCAAAGTGAGCAAACAGCTGCTCGACATGGAAGTGATCACAGGTATTTGAATGGGGTGGTGAGATGTAATTGGATGAGGTGAACCGAAACGTCATCGTCCTTCATGAAGATTGACAGGTAGTAGATTGACCAAACGAACACCTGAAACACACACACAAAAACCACAACAACAACAAACTACCCACATTTCCATATTGCAACACTTTGAATACGTAAGAGTACGTAACAATCAGTAATAGCCATTATAACAGTATAAGTTAGCCTAAAAGGTATAAGAAGCTATACAAGACAAGAAATAAAGTAAACGATTCACTCAAACATACCAGGATACAACGTTAAAATAGCCTAAATATATAAAGTTAGGAAACTTCACTTTGCCCAAACCGATTTGCCAGGGAACAAATTATAGATTCATTTGACCAAAGATCGCCCGTTAGATATACACAAGACGAATTATATATCATGTTTAACCACTAGACTAGAGACATCAGAGCCAGCGGCACACGTCAGAAGCACTAGCCGAGAATGGTTGTTCCAGGCAGGGTACATGAGCGCTGAGCGTCAGAAGCTCTAGCTGAGAATGGCTGTTCCAGGCGGGGTACATGAGCGCTGAGCGCCCGCTGATCACCTGAATCTCACAACTCCGAAAACGTCAGATCAAATTTTTAAATAGGCGCTATATTTAAACTTTACACTAAAAAAAATATATAAAATACATTTCTCTTTATTTGAGTCATAAATATATAAGTTTTTAAAGGGTTACTGTCATGATTCTGCCCTCGTGTCCTTGATTTTCTCTAGTCTTGAGGCAGGATCATGACAGACCCATGTTTTGTGTGCAAGCACATGGCCTTGTGTTTGGGCCATGTGCTTGTGTTGTCTCGTTCCATAACCCCGCCCCCTTGTTATTAGGGGTGGGAATCTTTTACCATCTCACGATTCAATTCGATTCTGATTCTTGAGGCCACGATTCGATTCAAAATCGATTTTCGATTCAAAAAGATTTTCGATTCAAAACGATTCGATTTTATCCACAATGATTTCTAATCGGGTTTCTGATCATGATCTCTCATCTGCTTTGCTATACAGAATGACAAACGGAGACCAGCGTTTCCTCTAGGATTTTTTCCAGCTGTGGTGGCAGGCCCATTTCGCCAGGGGGAGGGGGCGTGGCCCATGAGTGATATTCCAATTGGCCACGCCCCCTTACCCCAGGTGTTTAAACCTCCCCTAAGCATTATAGCATTATAACATGAAAGGCTCGAATAAGAGCGGCAAAGCGATTGTGCGCATCCCGTGCGCAGAATGATGCACTTGAAGCAGCGCTAAGTCACAGCGCGCAGCGCTCCGGATTGAAAAGTTCAAAGCACAAAGCGGAGAGATTATATCTATATCTATGCTTAATGTATTTATTCTATGCAACAGTTTATTGAGCCTTTTCTTTTAACAGATTTAAATTTCAGTTACAGTGCGCATGAAAGAAGAATTCATAGCGCTCTCTACTCCAGTGCTGTAATCTAACAGACACCCGGGACCGGGAGAAAGGAATATGATTTAGAAAGCGCTATAACGCGACGCGCTGTTTGAATGCTGAATGGAGAATGACTGAGGAGAGATGAGTTTCCATTAACTTTAACTTAATGACTTAAATATTCATTTTTACCTCACATATGCTATTGAATGACTTTAGAAGTCTTGGAATATAGTGCGAACACTTTATGGTGCTTTACAATGTTTTTTATGTCTTTAGCTTAACAATAACACAATAGTATGCACAATATCGGACCTCACCGAGAAGCTGCAGCCGTGGCGGCATGATTTTATGTGTGGCGGCCCGCCACGGCAGAATGAATGTAGAAGCATCATTTTTAGAAGCTTCATAGAAGCATCCATATTTGCTTCCTCTTTGTTTTAGTGATTTGCCGCTCACGTTCAAAAACCGGCTGCGTGGTGACGTCCGGACGTCCCGTAGGCTATAGGCTACAAAAATGGAGGCGAACAGCCAGCTGATTTTATTTATTTATTAAATCGATTCTTGGACATTTCAGATCGATTCTGAATCGTTGCAAATGAGAATCTAGATTCTTCTGTGAATCGATTTTTTGGCACACCCCTACTTGTTATCCTCGTCTTGTCACCGAACCCCCAATCGCTCCCCGGGCGCCGCAAGTGCACTTTCACTTTCACTTGTTTGACCAGAACAAAATAAAGGTACGAATTATTGTTTTTTTTTATAAAAAATACACATTGATAATGGTCAGAACCCGCAGCCATAAGGGTCGGGGTGAAGATGGTACCCGGGCGTGAAAGGGGGGCTCGAGCGCCCCCTGGAACGGGGTCCGAAAACTTGGTCCATAAATCAAACACGCTTGTATGTAAGAATATAAAACTCGGTACACATATAGATCTCATCGGTTCATATATACTTCATGCTCTTACTTTTTACCCCAGCCCAACAGGAAGTCGGCTATTTAGGGTTGTTTGTAAAACGCATGCAATGGAATTTAAAGTACTTCTCCTAGAGAATTCAAAGAAATGCCACGAAACTCGGTCAGCATGAAGTCAAGACATTGAGGATGAAAAATTGTGAGTCAAAGTTATAGCGCCACCAACTGGCAGCAGGAAGTTTGTCACTTTCAAAATGCTTCGAAATCACCCTCTTATTTTAACCCAATTTGCTTCAAACTTCATCTGTATAATGTAAACATACGCCAGATGTAGACCTGTGAATGGATTCTTGATATCTTTGATACTGTTGCCATGGCAACGCATCAAACTTTACTATTCTTTTTTTATGCTTTTGAGACTCTTAGCATGCCTGAAATTGCTTGAAATTGCATGAAACTCGACAGACAGATCAGATTTATTAGCCAGTAGACATGTGCAAAGTTTCAGAAACGGGCATGGTGCAGGGACTCAGTAGCGCCACCTTTTGACAAAAGTGGGGGTGTTAGTTTTATAGTTTTACCTACAATCATAAAACTCGGTACGCATATTGTTCAGATCAAGTCGGACAACTTTCTAATTAACTGTCATTAGCTCACACCAAGAGGAAGTCAGATATTTTAGTTTGAATGTGGATGTTTCTGAGAATTTTCTCTCCCTCTCCCTCTGACAGAGAGAATGCACCCTGCCATTCGTGTGTGTGTGTGTCTGTGTCTGTGTGGGGAGGGGAGGGGGGGAGGGGCTCTTTGTGTGATAGTTTAGTTTAAACACAAAATTATACATAGGGCCATACTGCCCTCTTGTGTCCAAAATTATATTTATATATACATTATACATATATTTGGTATGTGACTGAGGACCGAGAGCTTTTAAATACGGGACATTGATAATGGCCACGTGCAGAGCGCTCGAGGGAATTCCTATGGAAGTAGGAATTAACTAAAGTTCTGCTCGCTCATCGCCGTGGACGCGCACCGTTATGAATGCCCGTGCAGCCGTTAGTTTCATTTTAAAATTAGCGCCTTTTCTGGGGCCGAATGCTTGAATTGTAAGTTCAATAGCCTATTATTCTTCATGGAAACCACAACAACAAAAGAGTATAAAAGTTTGGTGTGAACGCAGCATAATGAACAAGCTGCGATCTCAAGATTGCAATGCTGGAGTGTGTGTGTGTGTGTGTGTGTGTGTGTGTGTGTGTGCGCGCGCGCGAGAGAGAGGCGCGGGCGAACTGTGTGTGTGTGTGTGTGTGTGTCTGTGTGGGGAGGGGGGGAGGGGCTCTTCGAGTGATAGTTAGTTTAAACACAAAATTATACATAGGGCCATACTGCCCTCTTGTGTCCAAAATGATATTTATACATATATTTGGCAAGCATGTGACTGAGGACCGAGAGCTTTTAAATACGGACGTCCACACGGACATTGATAAGGGTTGCGCTTGCAGAGGCTTGATGGGAATTCCTATGGAAGTAGGAATGAACTAAAAAACGTTCGCTCTGTTCTGCTCGCTCATCGCCGTGGACGCGCACCGTTGTGAATGACCGTGCAGCCGTTAGTTTCATTTCAAAATTAGCGCCTTTTCTGGGGCCGATTGCTTGAATTGTGAGTTTAATAGCCTATTATTCTTCATGGAAAACACTTCAACAAAAGAGTATAATAACAGATTGGCTTAGGCGCTTTTACACAAAATATTCCTTCATCATCTATTCAGTCTAAATAGCGATAAATTTCGCTCTATTCACGTTTGGTGTGAACGCAGCATAATGAACAGGCTGCGATGTCAACATTGCAATGCTGGAGTGTGTGTGTGTGTGTGTGTGTGTGTGTGTATGTGTGCACGAGAGAGAGAGAGAGAGAGAGAGAGAGAGAGAGAGAGAGAGAGAGAGAGAGAGAGAGAGAGAGAGAGAGAGAGACTCGCGGTGCGGTCGAACTGTGTGTGTGTGAAAGAGAGTGAGAGATAGAGAGAGAGATATTTTGCTTTTAAACTATATGTGTGTGTGTGTGTGTGTGTGTGTGTGTGTGTGTGTGTGTGTGTGTGTGTGTCTGTGTGTGTGTGTATATATATATTTTATTTATTTATTTATTTATTTTTCAAAATATTCATATAACCCATATCTTTTAAGTGTATTGTTTGCTTTAAATTAAATTAAGATTGTATGTTTGGTAATTGAACCTAAATGAATTTAAAATTAATGTGCTATATTTGATATCAATATAATCAATGTTTTCCTTCATTTGAATCAACACTAACTTTATTCTCATCTGAATTATAAATAATTTATTTCTGTATAAAATAAAAAATCCTGAATAATCCAGACCAACTAGAGTGCACTTTTCCTACAACATTATCAGTGCTGAAGCAGAACTACCAGAGCCGTTCGGCAGATTTTCAGTCTTGTGTGCTTATTTCATGTGTCCGTTAAATCCATCAGACCGTCTGTAGGGTGTCTCATTTTTCATTTTAGGTTTCAGAAGGTTGCTCATGCATACTTTGTGGTTGATATGTGCCCTCGATGCGCACTTTTGCAGAGCCCACACTGATGCAAGCTCTACAGCACACTTCTTTTCGAGAGTCAAAGAGGGCTTACGTTTTTGCACGACGTGTAAAATAACCGTAAAGGCACCGGGGTGGCGGTGCCGCCGGCTTCTTTTATATATATATATATATATATATATATAAATATAGCTGCGAGCAGCGATGAAGGGCCAAAGCCGGCGGCACCGCCACTCCGGTGCCTTTAGGTAACTAAAGGCACCGGGGTTGCGGTGCCACCGGCTTGGGCCCGTAATCGCTGCTCGCAGCTATATTTATAATTATTATTCTTTTTCTATCAACCTTTCGGGCACTTTTGGGGCCCTTAACGTGCTCGAAAACTCTTGAAACTTTGCACACGGGTCAGAACCCGCGGCCATCAGGGCCGGGCTGAAGATGGTACCCGGGCGTGGCAGGGGGGCTCGACAGCGCCCCCTGGAACGCGGTCCGAAAACTGGGTCTATAAATCAAACACGCTTGCATGTAATAATTTGAAACTCGGTACACATATAGATCTCATCGGTTCATATATCCTTCATGCTCTTACTTTTTACGCCAGCCCAACAGGAAGTCGGCTATTTAGGGTTGTTTGGAAACGCATGCTCAGGAATTTGAAACACTTCTCCTAGGGAATTCCGCCGGTCGTCTCCAAACTCGGTGTGCATGAAGTCAAGACATTGAGGATCCCAAATTGCGAACGGATTTTTGATATCTCTAACGGTGTGGCCGTGGCGAGGAAACTAATTTATGGCGAATAATGGAAACAGGAAGTGTGTTATAACTTCAGCATACATTGACTGATCTTGATGAAACTTCAGCAGTGTGTTCGCTGTAAGAGGCCGATCACATGGATGTGACTATTGTGAGTCAAAGTTATAGCGCCACCAACTGGCAGCAGGAAGTGTGTCACTTTCAAAATGCTTTGAAATCACCCTCTTATTTTAACCCGATTTGCTTCAAACTTCACTACTATAATGTAAACACACGGCAGATGTAGACCTGTGAATGGATTCTTGATATCTTAGATACTGTTGTCGTGGCAACGCATCAAACTTTAATATTCTTTTTTTATGCTTTTGAGACTCTTAGCATACTTGAAATTGCATGAAACTCGACAGACACAACTCATTTATTAGCCAGTAGACATGTGCAAAGTTTCAGAAACGGGCGTGTTGAGGGCTCAGTAGCGCCACCTTTTGTCAAAAGTGGGGGGGGTTAATTTTATCTACAGTAATAAAAATCGGTATGTGTATTGTTCTTCTCGAGCCAGACAACTTTCTAATTTACACTCAATAGCTCCAACCAACAGGAAGTCAGATATTTTGGTTTGAAAATTGTCATTTTATGTCTCTCTCTCTGAGCCTACGTCATTGTGTGTGTGTGTGTGTGTCTGTGAGTGTGGGGAGGGGGAGGGGGGCTAGATTAACCATTTCACTGCTGTGTGGTCTGGCCTGCATTAAAAAAGAAAATAAATGTCTTACGCCTTGTATTTTTTAAATAAGTTGTATTAATAAGTAAAGGCATATAACCAGTTGAATTGTAGTGCATTGAAAATAGTTTTATATAATTAGTTTATTAATTAAATTAACTTGGTCCATAAACTTCGTCAGAAAATTTGGTCCATAAATCAAACACACTTGCATGTAATATTATGAAACTCGGTACTCATACAGATCTCATCGGGCCAAACAACTTTAAGCCAGCCCAACAGGAAGTGGGCTATTTTGGTCTTAATGTGGATGTTTTGCAAAACTAGGCTCTACATTTTTACCCACTCCTCTTAAGTGGTTTATTTTATTCCCACCAAACTTTTTCAACATGATGAAAATACATTAAAGAAGCATAATTGTGAATATCTATTGAATATCTCTAATTGTTTTGCTATGGCGAGGGATTAAAGTCATGTAAAAAAAAAATAAACACTAAAAGCCTCATATCTTCTAAAAATGTAATTATACACCATTTATTTCTAGATAAAATTATACAAATATCAGAACTAAACCCATTTTATTCTTGTTTTCAATTTAAGAATAATGTACAAGTTTTAAAAACAGCCAGGATGCACTATTCAGTTAAAAAATAAATATATCAAATAATACATAGGGCTATACTGCCCTCTTGTGTTCAAAATCAGGTAGGCCTGTTGTATTTAAATATAGGTAGCTGCTATGTGACTCAGAGAATTTTTTCTCACCGGTTATTTGACGTGTAACACCGCTGGGGGCTTTTATATCGCAAAGTTAAAAGTGAAAGTAAAGTAAGGACATTTATAGTGGTGGCGCTCGCAGTGCGCTCGAATGAATTTCTATGGAAGTAGAAATGAAAAAACGTTCGCTCTGTTTTGCTCGCTCGTCGCCATGGACGCGCACCGTTATGAATGCCAGTCCAGCCGCATACTTTTTAGTGTCACTTTAAAATTAGTGCAATATCTGGGGCCAATTGCTTGAATTGTGAGTTCAATAGTCTATTATTTTTCACGGAAAACACAACAACAAAAGAGTACAATGACAGATTCGCTTAAATAGGCGCTTTGACATAAAATAGCCTATTCCGTCATCATCTTTTCAGTCAGCTCTTCACTCTCGTGATTAATGAAATTTGACTCCTGTTGCTGATATTTGCTGCAACTTTCGTTCTGCTCACAATTTAGTAAGCAAACATGCTTCAAATGTGTTTTTATTTTATTTTTGTGTATTTATATGTGTGTGTATATATATATATATTTAGCTAATGTTTCAAATATGAGTTAATTAACAATCGTTTGAAAGAATGATACTTTTAAACATATCACTAAACCGTCATTAGGTGTCGCCAGGCGACCGTCTTAATGAGCGAGTCATTGATTCATTTGTTCGAACGATTCGTTCGAACGGCTGAGTCATTCATGAATGAGACAGATTATGGATTGGTCATTGAATCTTTGAGTCAACCGATTCGTTCAAAATGCTGAATCATTCAGTAATGAGAAAACACGTTGCTGTGAGATGCTCGATGGTTCTGCTGTGATCTTTGTTTAACTATTTTCACTGCTGAAACAGAAAAAAGTCAATATTGCATATAAAATGTAAGTGATTTGACTTGTGTCTGTGTCTGTGTGTGTGTGTATGATTGTGTCTGTTACAGTGATTGTTTAACCCTTGTTAAAGTTTAGGCCTTGTCTTTTTGGATATATATATTTTTATATAAAAAAATAGGCATACAACCCATATATTTTAAATGTATTGTTTGCTTTAAATTACATTAAGATTTGTATGTTTGGTAATTGAACCTGAATGAATTTTAAATGAATGTGCTATATTTCAGAGTTTTCCTTAAAATTGGAACTAACACTAACTTTATTCTCATCTGAATGATAGATTATTTATTTCTGTATAAAATAAAAAAGAGATTTTGGTTGGGTGACAGTTGTAGTTTACAGTTTGACAAAAGCACAATGTTGTGTTTTATTGCGATTGTTCACAAATATAAGTAAACACTTTACAGTTTGAATAATGTCCTGTATGAACAAAAGGACGGAGTATGTTTTTATGTCTACATTGTTCAATCACGTTTCACACACACACACACACACACACACACACACACACACACACACACACACACACACACACACACAAACTTTTTTTCTAATCAGATCAGGCAAGTAATATTCTGTCTTGGCACAATTGATTTAACTTTCATAACTTACTTATTTCATGTGTCCATTAAGTCCATGAGACCGTAGGGTGTCTCATTTTTCATTTTAGGTTTCAGAAGGTTGCTCACGCATATGATATGTGCCCTCAATGCACACTTTTGCAGAGCCCACACCAATGCAAGCTCTACAGTACACATCTTCTCAACAGTCTAAGCGGGGTTAAGTTATTGCCCGTCATGCACAGTAACCCTAAAGGCACCAGGGTGGCGGTGCCACCGGCTTGTTTATATATATATATATATATATATATAAATATAGCTGCGAGCAGCGATGAAGGGCCAAAGCCGGTGGCACCGCCACTCCGGTGCCTTTAGGTAACTAAAGGCACCGGTGTTGCGGTGCCACCGGCTTGGGCCCGTAATCGCTGCTCGCAGCTATATTTGAAACTAAAATCTATCAAGTGCAATAACTATTCATCTAATACCGTTACAAGTCAAGTGTCTGCCTAATGTGTTCTATTAATTTCAGGGCTTTGTTTGTTTGTTCCATGGATGGCTCATCTAAACAGACCAATAAAAGACTATTAACTAGGAATACACATGCAAATTATCGAAATATCACAAATATATATAGCGCGATATGCATATCGCAACCAGAGGCGCTGCAATAGGGACAGCATTCAGAATGAGCAAATGACCTGGCATTTTGTCCTGTGTGTGGTAATCTGGTACAATGTCTTGTATCAGATTAACCATGTGAGCAAAATTCTTCAGAGCCCAAGTGTTTCTCTAGAAACACTTAAAAAAGAAACTCAGGGAGTGCAAACATACTTGAATAATTTCAGGGGAAGTGGACTTGCTGCTTGTCAAACGGATGCAAGAGAGATAGCAGAAACTCTAGATATTGACATGACATTGCCTGAGAAAAGACAACACAAAACATCACAGCAATTCCTATATTTTACATTTACATTTAGTCATTTAGCAGACGCTTTTATCCAAAGCAACTTACAACTGAGGACTAAAGCAAGCGAGTCATCGTGAAAAGGCAAAAAACAACGCAAGAAGTGCTCAAAATACCAAGTTCGGACATTGCTTGGAGTAGCATAAGCCAGATAAGCGAGGATTTAAAGGAAAAGGATTTTTTTTTTTTTTGTTATGTTAAGTGCTCACGGAAGAGACGAGTTTTCAGTTGTCTTTTGAATGCTGTCAGGGATTCTGCATTCCAGATGAGGGTGGGCAGATCATTCCACCAGCATGGTACCGTGAATGAGAATGTTCTGGAGAGTGATTTTGAGGCTCTCTGTGATGGTACCACGAGCCGTCGCTCATTGACCGATCGTAGGCTTCTGGAAAGGATGTAGACCTGTAGTAGTGAGTGAAAGTAGGAGGGAGCTGAGCCTGTGGTCAATCTGTAAGCAAGCGTCAACACCTTGAACTTGACGCGAGCAGCGAGTGGTAGCCAGTGCAGAGAGATGAACAGAGGAGTGACGTGGGCCCTTTTGGGCTCGTTGAAGACAAGACGAGCTGCAGCATTCTGGATCATTTGTAGAGGTTTAGTTGCACATGATGGAAGTCCAGCCAGAAGAGCATTGCAGTAATCAAGCCTAGAAATGACCAGGGCCTGGACGAGAAGTTGTGTTGCATGCTCAGTTAGGAAAGGCCTGATCTTCCTGATGTTGTGCATAGCAAACCTGCATGATCGAGCTGTCTTTGTAATGTGGTCTGTAAAGGTCAGCTGATCATCAAAGATTACTCCAAGATTTCTGACCGACCTTGATGGGGTGATTGAGGAAGAATCTAGCTGGATAGCGAAGTTGTGCTGTAGAGACGGATTGGCAGGGATGACGAGAAGCTCAGTCTCTCTGCCCTCTATATGAGGGCAGAGATCAGACACAATCCACACCAGAAGAGATTTGTTTCTGCCCTTGGTTGACACAGCCATTGGAAGTCTCAATGACCGATTCTGTAAGCTGGAGGATGTTTATGCCATGTATAGTTTTCTGTTCTCAAAAGAAAACATGAGAGAAGCAATGCATAGTGGACAACTCAAAGACAACTGCAAAAAATTGGAAAGAGCCTTACTTGGAGGTCAGGGCTGCTGCCTTTCCTGATCATTCATCTACTTCACCAAGTGACAATTTTAGATTACATCTTCAAGGAGCAACTTCTAGATTTGTATGGAAACTTGAGCATTGCTCTTCATCTGCTTCTAACTCTTCCTATCAACGTTGCCTGTGGTTAGAGAAGTTTTTCAGCTTTAAAGCTGATTAAATCATACCTCAGGACAACAATGAACAAAGAGAGGCTCTTTTTTTGCATTTGCCCTAATTTCCATTGGATGGAACATTCGAAGGTCTTTGGATATGGAGGACATAGTGACAGCATTTGCCGTAGCTAAGGCTCGTAAGCAGCGTTTTTAAGGTGACAATAGATTATAAATATGAAGATTTATGTATCTTGAGAATGATATTGTATCTTGATAAAACAAATACTTTAATGTTGTAAACAATAAACAATTTATGTTCTGTTAGATGTGTTTTGACAACTTTTTGTATGTTGTATAATTATATATCTATAGGCAACAAAGAATATATTTACAAAAAACTATTTTAGAAGGGCCTCATTGATTAATTTTGCCTGGGGCCCCCACTCAATGGTTCGCCTCTGATCACAACGGCTTGCAATAACTGGGGTCATGAACAAAAGACAAAGAGAAAATCACTCACTGCTCTTGGCTGAATACATTTTGTAGCTTTAATAATAGTCAGTATATATATATATATATATATATATATATATATATATATATATATAGAGAGAGAGAGAGAGAGAGAGAGAGAGAGAGAGAGAGAGAGAGAGAGAGAGAGAGAGAGAGAGAGAGAGAGAGAGAGAGAGAGAGAGAGAGATTGAAACCACCTTTATTTACAACATACAGATAAAACCAGTCTGTTACCACTAGCAAACTCCGTTACAAAATCTCAATTACGGGGAAAAAATAACAAAATAAAAAAAACACACATGAAAGACACAAAACAGAACCAACAACAAACGGACTTAAAAAGTTAACAGTAAATCATCATTTTCATCAACTCTACATAACACTTCATTTATAGCCCAAGTATTCACGAACATTGGTAAGCACCCAACCAAAGCATAGTATGCATACTCTATCCTGAGCCTTGATGCAACCAAACCCTTGAACATCAGCAAAGGATCTAAAGTATCTTTACCAAGCATCTTATTTTTCCTTGTTTTCCAAATAGTGAGTTTGGCAGTTCCAAACACAAAATTTAGTAAAACCAAAACATGTTTACGACTGGTGACATACTTTGGCCCAAAAATAAACAATTGAGGAGATAAATCCTCACCTAAAGCTGATACCCATTGAGATAAAAAATCGAACAAATTACCCAACCGTTCACATTGCACAAAAAGATGAAAAATACTTTCGTTTTCAGAACAAAATAAACAATCCACCTCTACATTTGGATTGAGGTGCACCACATGTCTGTTCGTAGCTATTGCACTGTGTACTATCCTCCATTGTAAATCACCAGTCCGTTTATCAATGGGGCGTTTGTACAGTGACCGCCAGCTACCCCTGGGGGAAATGTCCACTCCAAAAAAATCTGTCCATTTAGATGACTTCACTCCGGACAGAAGACGTATATTGGTCACTTTCACACAAGTCACATACAGAGCCTTTTTCCCAGCAGACTCAAAAGTATCCAGCTGAGGAGTTTTAAAAGACAATATAAGATTTTCCTCCTCATGCCATCCCCGTACATCAGCAGCTATCTTCAAGGAAGGAAAATCATAGTCACGTACAGCCATCCACTCTTTAACATGGTTGGAGTTATTAACAAAAAAGATCTGATCATGATTCAGCTCTCCAAGCACCTCGTCAGTCATTTGTTTCAAATATCGAGCAGATTTTATGCCAGTTCTCTGACTCAGGGTCTCCAAACTAACGCTTAGAATATGCCCAAGTTTTACACATCCAGCAGCTATCAGTCGTGATGACACATTGACAGAGCACAAGTGTCTTGAAGGTAAAAAGGGATTCTGAAACAATGGCTCCTCCATCAGCCACAAACCTGCATGAATTCCAGCAGGTCTTGAGACAGAGAAAACTTTCCAGGCTTCCATCACAGATCTGTAGAATGGAGTCAACTCTGTTAACGTTTTTTCATTCAGATTCAATAAAAAGAGATGTTTATCAAGTCCCATGTTGCCTGCTTTCCTCAAAAGTGCAACTGCAGTGTTGGACCAAGCAATATCGCCGTAATACAGCAGTCTCTGAGCAGCTTGCAGACGAAAGGCCATGAGTCTTGATCTGATGTCCACAAGACCTTGCCCCCCTTCTTGCACTGGCAAAAAAAGTACAGCTGATCGGACCCAATGCTGTCCTGACCAAAAAAAATTCACCAGCATCCTTTGAATATCTTGAACTAGTCCAACGGGAGGCTGTAACACAATAAATTTATGCCACAGCACGGAAGCGACCAAATTATTTGCAACTAAAACTCTCCCCCTATAGGATAGCTGGGGTAGCAACCAGTTCCATTTAGACAATCGGGTGCACACTCGCTCCAAAACTCCCTCCCAATTTTTCTTCTGAAACTCTTCTGATCCCAAAAACACACCAAGCAATTTCAGCCCCATTCTATTCCAGTTTAAAGTACCTGGTAGTTGTGGGAGATTTTCAAAATGTCTTTGACCTGACCAAAAAGCTTCAGTCTTATCCCAGTTTACTTTAGCTGATGATGCCCCTTCATACAACCCAAGTGCTCTAGACAAAGCTTTTACATCATTATTATCATTAACAAAGACCGTTACATCATCAGCATAAGCGGTAATTTTAGTTCTTAAATCTTGATGCATTGTGGGTATTGATAAACCATTTAAAGTTTTTCTTATATTAAAAAGTAAGGGCTCAATGGCGATACTATACAATTGCCCCGATAGCGGGCAACCCTGTCTGATGCCCCTTGACACCACAATGGGTCGACTTAGGCCACCCCCCACCTTGACCATACAAGAAGCTCCAGTGTACAACAAACGTATCCACTTGATAAAATCCTGACCAAACCCGAATGCAGCAAGTAGATTAAAAATATAATTATGATCGACACGATCAAAAGCTTTCTCTTGGTCTAAAGCAATCAATCCAACTTCTGCATTAAACATTTTACAGACATCCAAGGTATCTCTTACTAAAAACAGGTTATCCATAATGGATCTTTTTGGAATGCAATAGGTTTGGTCTTGATGAATTATCAAATGTAAAAACTCCTTAAGCCTATTTGACAGACATTTAGACAAGATTTTATACTCTGTTGTTAATAAAGCAACAGGTCTCCAATTCTTCAGCAGAGTCAAGTCTCCCTTTTTAGGCAGTAGGGACAACACAGCACGTTGACATGTGGCAGGTAGAATGCCATCCTTATAGCTTTCACAGAACACTTCATAAACGTCCATTCCAATGTATTTCCAGAACTGTTTATAAAAATCAGAAGTCAACCCATCGATCCCAGGAGAGCGTCCAGAATTCAACTGTCCAACCGCAATAGTAAGCTCTTGAAAGGTAATTTGTGTGTCCAAAGCAGTCTTAGAACCAGAGTCTATTTGAGGAAGTCCTTGCAGAAGTTGTGCTGCACAACTAGAGTCACAATGCTCAGCTTTGTAGAGTGAAGAATAAAAATCAACAGCATGACGGCGCATTTCTATAATGTCATTTGTACTCTTCCCATCTGGAAGACGTAAACATGTCATCTGCTTAGATTGCGACACTGAGCGTTCTAAATTAAAAAAGAAAGCACTTGGGGCATCCATTTCGGTGACCGATGTAAAGCGTGACCTCACCAAAGCTGCTTTCACCCTCTCATTCAAGTGAACACTTAGCTGTTTCTTTTTCTGTTGGAAGTTGTTGATACAAGCTGGGTCATTTCTTATAATCATTTCTGCCTCTATCGACTCTATATCTCTTTCAAGCGCTTGAATTGTTTCTCTTTGAGTAGTTGTAGAATATGCAGTGTATTGTTGACAGCATAATTTTATTTGAGTTTTTCCAACCTCCCACCATTGCTTTAGATTTTCAAAATCATTTTTCTTCCCCTTCCAATGATTCCAAAAAACCTCAAAAAATTGGGAAAACGAAGCATCCCGCAACAGTTTGGCATTAAAATGCCAATAAGAAGATTTTTTTGGAATTTGTACCATATTTACTGAAATAAAAACCAGATGATGGTCAGAGAAACCTACCGGAGAAATAACACAATCAATAATCCTGTTATTAAAATTTTTCGAAGCATAAATTCTGTCTAAGCGAGCAGCACTAACTCTGTTATCAGAAATTTTAACCCACGTATACTGTTTACCTGCTGGATGCTTAATTCTCCACATATCTAAAAGTTCAGCCTCTTTCACCAATCTTGACAAATAATTAGATGAAAGCAAATGAGGCTCCACATTATTACGGTCAACATTGAAACATTCAGTACAATTCCAATCCCCACCCATAATAATGTCACCATCGCTACAATCTTGTTTTAAGACATTCGCTAACTTTATAAAAAACTGTAATCTCTCATTTCCTACATTCGGTGCATAAACATTTATAAAATAAATTTTCATCCCTTCAATAATAGTTTTTACAAGAAACAAGCGACCTTTTACAAATTCTTCCGTTTTTTCAATACTAACTTTTATACCTGGAGAAAAAAGAACAGCAATTCCAGCGCTCAAATTTGTGCCATGGCTAAGTACATGCTGACCTTTCCACCACATTCTCCACTCAACTTCATTATCCATATCGCTATGTGTCTTGCAATAGAATGACATGTAACTTTTTGTCTTGCATAATTTCAGACACCAAAACTCGTTTTTGACTATCCCTCCCACCATTAATATTTAATGAACCCACCCTCAAAAGATCCATATATAAATTTAGGGAGGAGAGAAAAAAGACAACAGCAGAAAAAACCAGAAGAAACAAAGGAGAAAACACCGCGTGATGCATGGCTAAACGTTTACAAAAAAGCTTTCATCCTCTTCTTTTTATCCCCCATTCTACTTTTTCTAATGACTGTAACATGTTTCTTTAAACGAAAACGTTTCTTTTCACTCAACTGATCAAGACTCACAGTCTTTTGAAGAGCCGCCACTGACCTCTCAAATTTTCCTACATCATGGAAAAAATCTTTAATGTTGACTTGTTTTCCAAATGTCTCATCCAGGAACCCATTAATTTCCACTAATGTATACAACGAGGGGTCCCTGGTAGACATATCTTGAGAATCACCGTCAAGTCCACATACAGACCCTCCCTGGGAATCACATTCATACTCGAGAAGAGAAACATTTTCGTCAGATGCATTATCATCATCTACTGCACTACCATCGTTACTGAAACACAACTCTCTTTTTCTTGTAGCCAAACTAACAGACTCACACCTGCTTGGCCCTGCAATTTCCACACCATCATCTTGCTGCTCATTAGCATTAATATTTTGAACAGTATTTGCAATATTTTCATTTTGCTGACGTTCATCCACATTAGTCACAGCATTCTCATGTACTTCACTGGCGGACGGCGCCACACCAGAATCGCTCACCTCAGCTGGACCTGCGTGATCCTCTGGAGCCGCGCGTTCGCGCACCGCCACATCTCCCTCTCCAGAGACAGTGGGCCTCTGCCTATCCTCTGGTGCGCGCTCTCTGTGTGGGCATACAAACCTTTTGTGCCCTAAATCGCCACAATCGAAACACCTTAAGCTACCTGTGCTTGCGTACACCATATACGTTTTACCTTCGTCTCGAACTCGGAATGAAACATCCAGCGTGTTTTCAGGGGAGTCTAGAAACATAAACACCTGTCTTCTGAAAGATTTGACGTGTTTCAGAGACGGGTGTTTACAGCCTAACGCAATTGTTTTGAAACCACAAGCAAATTTACCAAAACGTACTAGTTCCCGCTCCAACGCTTCATCCGGGATAAAAGGTGGAACATTCGATACCGTGATTTTAACTGTCGGCGCGTATAACGGGGTAACCTAAACAAAACTATCATTTATAACCAGGCCGTTCTCGATTAAACGGTTAGCGAGGTTTTGTTCTTTCAAGAACACCACTACAGCTTTATTCATACGAGAAGCGGACACAATATTCTCGTGTCCTACTTCCCCTCCAGCCGAAATAAGCACATCTTCCACTGTGACGCCATCCTCTGGCACACACCTGAAGCCATTGCGCAAGGACAAAGACGGCATCTCTTCATGAGACGCCATCTCTTCCCGCGCAATAACCGCAATAAGTAAAAAACTGGGCCACAACCTTACTTTTAACCATGCAGAAAAAAAAAGAACCAAATTCCCCGTAAATAATACTAAGTGAAAACACACCGCTCAGATCTCACTCAACCCTGCCACTCACGCCAAACACTCGCACCGGAAGTGTGAGAGAGAGAGAGAGAGAGAGAGAGAAAGAGAGAGAGAGAGAGAGAGAGAGAGAGTGTGTGAGAGAGTGAAAACTAAGCTGTGTTTTATTTTTATATTTGATTATTCAGTTTCTTTTGATAAATAAACCTAATGTAGGCCTACCTGAAACCCTAGTGGTTTACTCTGATGTTAAAATAACACTTATTATGCTACAGAAAAACACTGCTGTTTACTTTCAGAAGTTGAAGGGATGTTTTCTTGCCACAAAAAGAATGTGAAACACCGTCACGTATGTAGTTTATATAACAGATCATTTAAGTTCCTATTCCTTTTAATTATACACGTCTCATTAAAAGTCTACAAATGTATAAAACTGATTAGAGATCACAGATCAGGTAAAACCCATTGACATTTGTAAAAGATTCGTAAAGGTTTCGAAGCTTCATGAAGCAGTGTTTCGAAAGCGCCCATGACTTTACAAGACAACAAAAATAGCTTTCTGCCATGAGGGATGAAGAGAGCAGGTTTCGAAAACAACTTGGAACAGTGTCATCTTTCCAAACCAATGTAGCCAAATGAAGTGTCACTCCAAACCAGTGACACTTCAAACAAGACTGATGTACATCAGTTGTACCTAATCTGAAATTATTATAGCCTACATGATTGTGAAAACCCTAATAAGTTGATTGAACTCAATTGATTTGAGTAAACTCGTTCCCTCAATTTAATTGAGTAATGGGGTCTCCCAAAACGTGCATATTTAAGTGTACTTAACTTGGTGCTTATGTAGACTGTAACAATGAAGCAGTGTTAAAGTTAATGAGATAATAAAGTGATTAATTGAGTGATGATTGAGCATTATTTAAGACACCTGATGATAACAAGCAGAATCACTGAAGGAGAAAACCATAATTTTTAAGTCACCGTTGTGGTGATCAGTGTTTGTTTAGATGGGCTCTTGACCCTTAACTCATTAACTTTATATTTTGTTTGACGGCTGTAACTCAGTTGTAACCAGATGAACAAATAGAAAAGGTCATCTGATGGTGGTGATTGTGTTTTAACATAATCTTTATTTCATAACTATTAGAATTTAATCTTTGAAGCCATATAAAGCTGAATCATTGTTACCTTATTGATTATAGCAACACTGTTTATATTTTATATAATATTTGTAACATTTAAATTTTAATCCAAATATTCCCTTTTAAGGTTGCTATCATAAAAAAATAATTAGATCATATTATTTTAGACACATACAGTAGAGATCAAGAATCAGCCTGTGAATCTCAACAATGGTGACAAAGCATGTTGCAGTGCATTCTGGGTGCCACCAATCAAAACTCATTCATGGCTCCCATCATGCATTGCTGCATGAATAAATAATGAGCTTATGTTCAGAGGTGATCTGTTTATCACTATTGCTAAGATTCATACACTAAATCTTGATGTCTGTGTGTCTAAAAATAATATACAGTAATATGTATAAGAACAACTTTAAAGAAATTGTTTGCATTATGATGTAATCATTGAAAATGTAATACTGTACAAGGACAGTGTTGCTATAATTAATAACATAAATCTAATTCAGAAATTGGGCTTTATTGAGTTTAGGATTCAGGTCAAAAGATTGTGAAATAATGATTATGTTAAAACACAATCACCACCATCAGATCCCCTTTTCTATTTGTTAATCTGGCTGTTCTAACTGATTTACAACAGTCAAACAAAATATAAAGTTAATGATCGAAGGGTCAAGAGCCCAACTAAAACAAACACTTATCACCATAACGGTGACTTCAAAATTATGGTTTTCTCCTTCAGTGATTCTGCTTGTTAACATCAGGTAACTTCAATAATGCTCAATCATCACTCAATTAATGACTTAATTATCTCATTAACTTTAACACTGCTTCAGTGTTACTTATAACACTCTTGAGTGTGGACTGATATAAACACTGAGCAGTGTTAATTTAACGCGGGGATTTTGATGTGCACTTAAATATACAAGTACACTTGAAATCAACCCTCAGTTAAGTGAACTTTATTGTTTAAGTACATTAAATAATCGTCAAGTTTGGTGAACTAAACAATTTAAGTCAAGTCTACATAAGCACCAAGTTAAGTACACTTAAATATGCACGTTTTGGGAGACCCCATTAGTTTTCTCAAATCAATTGAGTTCAATCAACTTATTAGTGTTTTCAGTGTTAACTTTCAGAACTTGTACAAATGATGCTCAATCATGACTCAATTAATCAATTAATTATCTCATTAACTTTAACCCTTTAAGTGTCACCCGCCTTTTTTTGAATATCCATGAAAATGCACATTTCGAACTTAAATGGTTGTAATTCAAGAATGCTTTGGAATATAGACGTAAGATTGGTCTTGTTTTAAAGAAGACATTTGGCAGATTTTTGTAGAAGTGAAATAAATTAAGAAAGTGAAATAGAAAAGAAGTTATAGAAGTTTGAGTTTATGAAAATGTACAATGTAAAAAATGTAATTATTCATATTTTATATAAAATATATATTTTCAAAAAAAAAATATATATATATATAGAGAGAGAGAGATCTCTAAAACTGGGCGACTCTAAAACTGCAAAAAAAAAAAACAAAGCCAAAAATCTGAACAAGTTGTGTTTCAAATTTTCGGTTGATATCTCAAAAAATGAGCTTTCAGTGAGATTTTGTTTGGGCGCAGTACCAAACTTTTTCACTAGATGACAACCAGACTCCTTTACTGCCCATATAAGGGCGCCTCCATTTCCAAATGTGTTTTGAGTGATCTGAACCATTATTTCCACAATTTTCATACAATTTATGAAGTAGACATCCTATTCAGAAGTAATATGAGAAGTTTGGCAGATTTTGATATGAATTCAACCTCTAAGAAACACATAAAAAGAACACGCATGTGCGTTATAGCTTCCTGCCACATCACAAATGGTGAATCTATAATTCTTTTCTATCTATTTAAAAAAAATTCAGACCTTTTTTTCTAAAATAATTGAATGGATGCTATCTTATGAACTCTTGACATGAAAACAACAAAATGAGGTTTCTACCCTTCTTTCATGATTTTTCATGTTCATCACTATTTCAAAATAAAGGTCTAAACACGCCTTAGGAGTATGAAAATATTCTTGTTGCAAATTGATAAATTACGGCTCCTCTGTAATTTATTTTGAAAATCAATCACAAATATGGAAACTAGAGATTGTAAGCTTTCAAATGATATATAGTTTGTCAAGATTAGTTTAGGTTTAGTATAGGATATTACTGTTTTAAAAATGTAATGGATTTGGGCCCACCGGTGGGCCGGTGACACTTAAGGTGTGGTTCAGTGTTACTTATAACACTCTTGAGTGTGGACTCATATAAACACTGAGCAGTGTAAATTTAACACTGGGGATGTACTGTTTTACAAAAACACTTGTATATGGGTATTAAAGTTTATTTATCAAGTTTAAAGTATCAGATTTAAAAATAAAAATCAGTTTATTTCCATTACGATCAATAATTGTAATATAATGAAAGCCATTTGTTTTCTGGTAAAATAAGAATGACACCTTGCACTTGAAGAAAGCATGTATGAATGTATTCATTTCACAGTCAAGAAAACAACATTTGTGAAAATGACCTTTTGTAAGGATTAATCATGATTTTGAGCTCACAGCACTTGAAATATTAAGTTTATGTATTTTGAAGGTAAATAAGTTATTTGAACTTATATATTTTTAGTGACAGGGCCAAAATGCTCAATTTAAAGTAATGTTTAGTCAAGTACACTTGATTGTTTAAGTAAAGACAACATTAGGGTTTACAGTAATAACCAAAAATTCAAACCAAAATGAAATGATAATGACTCCTCTTACGAGGGTTGAACCAAATGCCCTGCAATTACTAACACTAAGCTTTATAGCCACTGCAGTACACTAGGCAATCTATTGGAATACAATTACAAAATATATTTTCATAAAATGAAAAACATTTTAATGTAGGGGAGCGCGGGGTACAACGTAACGTGGGGCTAGTTGTAACACACTTGTTTTAAATACTTCCACACATGTCAGCATGAAGAAACTTCATTTATAGTGTATTTACTAGTTGCCATATCAACACTAGAAGAAATTGCACCAAAATTCAGAGATCTTTGTAAGATATCACTGAACATTTATTTAACCATAGCAAAAGTACATTTTGTGTTTATTTAAAATTCGACAAATCTGATATTATTTTAATCTCCAATCTGTTGTTTAACAGTTGATATAGTTCTAACTTCGCTAACTAGCAGAAGTATGGAAGTAAAATAATCCCAAATGTTTTTGAAACAAAAAGCCTGTTGAATTGTACTACTTGAAAAAAATATGTATTGCATTAACCCTGCTTGTATTTTAATGCAATGTATTTTTAGGGCTTGGATTTTTATAGGCTGAAATTTAGCATGGTTGAATATTTAAGCTGTGAATATTTCAAATCAAAACATTTCAAACACATTTTCATTAGTAAAATTTCAATAATCATATTCACCTTTCATATTTCATTTCCCAAATATTCAAACTGATTAAAAATACAACCTATAATATTCAACAGGCGGTTTTCGGTCCTTTTTATTTCGCTTTGCAAATTCGCTTCCACAAATTCAGTGGTTCAAATTCGACAGTAAATTCAACATTGACATCCAGGAGCTGCAGGAAAAGTAGTAGATTACCGAGCATAATCTCCATCTGCTGTTAGTCGACCTCACCAGCAGGGGGTGCAAGCGCGTGTTGTTGACGAAGACCAGAGCAACAGTTAGTGCAAGCCATTCATTCATAAAAACTTATTTACAAAAATGTAAGTGTATTTGTGATTATTATGACGTCTGTTTTATGTGAAATTCAGTGTGTTCACGATTACTTTTCCTGTGTAGCCTACATGCATCTTTCTCTACCATGAACGATAATGTTATTCCCCCGATGCGGATGTACAGATCCAGTGTTACATTTGACATTTTCTCTTGGTTGTTTAGTTGCCTTAACCTTATATTGCAGTGATGTGCTGCATGCAGTACTAGGGTTTGGTTTCCCTCAATATGTCAGGATTCCCCTGCTGGACATATAAAACGCTTAACGTAGCTTAATGGACATAAAAGACCAAATTCGCAGGCTAGCAGATGGACTCAGAATATGAATTTAACGCGCAAAGTTTAATGCTGAGCGTTTCCCAGTGATATACTGGCATAAATTTGGTTTGACATTGGACATTCGCACATTTAGGAACCGTCTCTAAAGTTACATACGAAATTGGTATACACGTTTCTAACTTAAATACCATTTGAAAAGAACGACTTACAGTCATAAAACCAACTGTAAAGTGTTCATGTAGGTGTCAGGCTCAGGCATAATGCGCAATTTATTCAAATAGATTGAAGTTTGCTATTGAAGTTAGAAACGTTTAGGCCTATAGGACTTGTTACTTTAGAGACGGTCCCTAAATGTGCGAATGTCAACCCAATTTTACATTTAGTCTTTTAGCTGGCACTTTTATCCAAAGCGACTAGTTAAACTAACAATATAGAACAACAATATGAAAGTGCTACTTCCCAGTTTAATCTAATGCAGTACATGTACAATACATACTTTCCAAATAAGGTGCGAGTTTGGTCTTTTATATCACTGTAGTCCTTTAAGCTACGTTAAGCGCTTTGTCCTGACGGAATTCGGGGAATCTTTGAGTATGATGATGTATTGAGGGAAACAGATTATAATCCCGTTCACTGTAGAAAAGGCTGATAGCATAAGGCTACACAGGGAGAGTAACAATGAATGAAACATAAAAACAGCTTTTGTGCCTTTATCATCTTTTCCGCATATATACTGACCCAGATAATCGTCACAAAAAACATAATGCATGCTGAGTTTTTATGAATGAATGGCTTGCACTAACTGTTGCTCTGGTCTTCGTCAACAACACGCGCTTGCACCCCCTGCTGGTGAGGTCGACTAACAGCAGATGGAGATTATGCTCGGTAATCTACTGCTTTTCCTGCAGCTCCTGGATGTCAACGTTGAATTTACTGTCGAATTTGAACCACTGAATTTGTGGAAGCGGATTTGCAAAGCGAAATAAAATGGACCGAAAACCGCCTGTTGAATATTATAGGTTGTATTTTTAATCAGTTTGAATATTTGGGAAATGAAATATGAAAGGTGAATATGGATTATTGAAATTTTACTAATGAAAATGTGTTTGAAATGTTTTGATTTGAAATATTCACAGCTTAAATATTCAACCATGCTAAATTTCAGCCTATAAAAATACAAGCCCTAAAAATACAATGCATTAAAATACAAGCAGGGTTAATGCAATGCATATTTTTTTCAAGTAGTACAATTCAACAGGCTTTTTGTTTCAAAAACATTTGGGATTATTTTACTTCCATACAGAAGACACTAGCAGGGTTTAAATGATGTTTATTTGAACACGTTCAAATAATCAATCCAATCAACTTGTCATCAAACAATTACCATGTAGGGATGCACGATATAGGATTTTGGCCGATATTCGATATGCCGATATTTTCAGACTAATTTTGCCCGATGCCGATACCGATACTGATATATTTGTGTGTGTTTTTTAAGTGCAAAAAAAGCTTATTAAAGCTTCTATTAAAGTTCTCAGTCAAGAGCAGTGAGTGATTTCCTCTTTGTGTTTTGTTGTTTTATTAACATTAACGAGATAGTTCTCCCCAAAATTTAAATTGTCATCATTTACTCTCTCAAGTTTCTTTCTTCTGTTGAAATTATAAAAAGTTATTTGGAAGAATGTGGCTAACCAAACAGTTGCTGTACTTCAGTGACTTCCATAGTATATTTAAGCACAAGAAAGAAATGAATACAGGTTTGGAACAACATTAGAGTGAGTAAATAATCACAGAATTTTTATTTCTGGGTGCAGTATCTCTTTAAGGACAAGCGGCAGCATATTATTGCTGTCTCTTTAAGAGCTGCATGCGACGCGTCTAATATACAAGCATTTGACAAGCAGATTTTCTCTGTTTGCTTTCACTTTAGACATAACCAACTTTGTTTATGTAAACCGTGTGTGTATTTGACAGTATCAGCGCAATAAGACTCGAAAGATTAGTCCAGCATGCAGACTCTGTGACGGGCTTTTAGTTCCTGTGAGCGTCGGGTGTAACGCGCTCAGAAAAGCGGATGTTAGAACAGCGCATCAGCACGTGAATGACATGTTTAACTAGCAAGACTTTGACGCACATGCAAATAATGAACTTTTGTGAATTGCGGTGTCCCGTGACCGTGAGTGTAACTCTACCTCTGCGTTTACATGTGATGTGATGTGAATGTACGTCGCGTTGTACAGTATGTTGAGATGAAGGCGCCAGAATTGAACTGATAGAATGCACGATACTATGATTTTTCTTCAAAAGCAGATCGTGGAGACATTTTAATCGTCCACAATCAAAAACCGTGAGACGCACACCCCTAGTTGGAAGTTCTGCTGGTGCTCATGCTTCGTTCGCGTCACGTGCGCATAGGAAACACGCCACCCTATCGGCAAGGCTCATCGGCAGAAATATTCATATCGGCCGATGCCGATGATGGTCATTTTAAGCTTTTATCGGCCGATACCGATGTTGTCCCGATATCATCGTGCATCCCTATTACCATGTCTACCCATATCAGCATGAGAGGAAGCATTTTCACTCTGTCAACTCACCTAACATTCCTTGACAGTTTTCAGCATCCCTCCACCACCCCGACTCCACCACCCCGACTCCTTACTCTTGGCTTATACTTCACAGCCAGGAATACGGGGGAGTGCTAGGTATTCGGTTCGGGCCGAATACCTAGCCCGGAGCCCTCTCCTCGGACAGCACGCCAAATACGCATTTATTCTATCCGAATTATTTGTAAGTGTAAACTCGTGAAACCCCAGTTGTGCAGTTGGGGCATGTTGTAACACTGCGTTACAATGTGCCCCTATTAGAAATATGCCATTGTATTTTATACTTTTATGAATTCTATTGAGAAAACATGAGAAACATGTAAATAAAGACTGAGAGACAATGTTCAGAAATTATTAAAGGGATAGTTCACTTTGAAATTAATTTTTGATATGTTTTAGCTTACCTCCAGTGCATCCAAGATGTAGGTGTCTTTGTTTCCACAGTATCTTCAATTTTGATAATTTTAGGTAAAACCGTTGTTGTCTGTCAGTCATACAATGGAGGTGAAGGGGGTCCTCCTCAAAGAGCAGTCAAAATTAAACATTATTTAATGACTCGTAAATGTAAGTACACATTGATGCCCTAAGACACGAAACGAGTGGTTTTTGTGAGAAAACGAACAGTATTTATATTGTTTTTACCTCTTGTAACCACAGCCATGTCCAAGTTATCTGAGGGCGCGGACGCTTCCGTGTGTGACGTGTACGCAGACTGGTGCATAGATAAACTAGATGTCGCCTTGGCGACGGCAGTTCATTGGAACGAAACCTTAGCCAAGGCGACATCTAGGGTATATATGTCTATGCACCAGTCTGCGTACACGTCACACACGGAAGCGTCCGCGCCCTCAGATAACTTGGGCATGGCTGTGGTTACAAGAGGTAAAAACAATATAAATACTGTTCGTTTTCTCACAAAAACCACTCGTTTCGTGTCTTAGGGCATCAATGTGTACTTACATTTACGAGTCATTAAATAATGTTTAATTTTGACTGCTCTTTGAGGAGGACCCCCTTCACCTCCATTGTATGACTGACAGACAACAACGGTTTTACCTAAAATTATCAAAATTGAAGATACTGTGGAAACAAAGACACCTACATCTTGGATGCACTGGAGGTAAGCTAAAACATATCAAAAATTAATTTCAAAGTGAACTATCCCTTTAATTATTATTTTGTTTTGAACGATGCTGCATAGCTGTGTTTTCCTGTGTGTTTGTTGTCAAACTCAATTTATTTATTTTTTTTATTAAAAAATGCCATTATTTTATATGAAAAAGTTAATAATTGTTTTGGTTTGACTTGTATATTGTTGATAAGATCAGATAGCATTTTAAGCTGTCATATGGTGATGTTACAATGTGCCCCTCACATGTTAAGATATACCCCACCATGTTGTCACATTTCACTTCCATTCTTCCGGGGTAAATCAAGAAAAAAAGTATACACTGTATTAATAAAACAAAACCACATAATTGTACAAGACATGTGGGAAATTAATGTGGAAAAAAATAAATACTCTAAACCCTAAGTAGATTTACACAAACTGAGAAAGTCAAAAAGCGTTACGTTGTGCCCCGCTCTCCCCTATTGATTTCAATGACTGGCCCCTGATACACAAATGGAAATATGTGTATCATCAAATTATTAAATTAAATTCCAGTTAGTTTTTAACATTAAAATGTTTAATTTAGTATAAACTAAGTGTTAATCGAAGCATCTAAACTGCTCACTAAAGTGACGACACAATCTAAATATGATAATTCTAGAATCTAATAGGCCTAGCCTAATCTTTTCTCATTATAAAACGTTTGATGCACTCACCATGAGTACTGTATTTTCTGTGTAAGATCATACTGCTGGTGTTGATCTCCACTTTATAATCTCCAGACTGATTTCTTCGGATGTTTCTGATGGTGAGGTCTCCGGTCTTATTATTCAGATCAGTGTTGCTCCATCTCGCGTCAATGCCGTTTAAGTCAGCAATGAGGACTCCTCGATCTCCAAACTTCCACTGTATCTGAACATCTCTCTGTATACCAGTAACACCAGTGTGTAGAGTGACATTTCCTTCCACCACTGATACTGACACCACATTATCTGTCTCAACAACAAACACATGAGGAGAACAAACAGAAACAGATTAAAACAGATCAAGCTAATAATGCTACACGTCTAAGTCAGAGATGCTGAGAGTCTTTGACTCAGATAGTCAGATTCTTTAGATTTGCTGCTCTTTATTTTCTTTTTTTCTCTCTCTTTTTATTGAATGTTGAATTGACATCTGAACTTCTGCCTATCTAGTTTGTTGACCATTGTTATTTTTTGAGTTATGAAGTTTGCTAACTCTTTGCAGTTTATATTAGTACGCTCACCTGTAATAGTTTTGTTTTTGCATATATTTATACTATTTGTGTTCTTCCTACTTTTATCACTGTAAAGTTTCTTCCTTTTTTCCCTCTGGCCATTGAATCTGTTCGTATCTTTCTGAACGACTCCTTATATTGATCCCAAACTTGGGTCATGACACCGGAAATAAACAATGTGTTTAAGATGTAAAATGCATGAAAACAATTTCAGAATCTGCACTATATTTCTAGGTCACTAATTAAATGTGAGTAGCGACAGAACTTTTTACAAAATGAGCTGAATTTGCAGACTCTGGTGTCAATGTACATCTTTGGATCTTTGCTTATGAGCTGTTAAAGGAAGAAGCTATTTGTAAATGTTTTAATTGTTTTGCTGATATGTTTTAATGTAATGGCATTTTTTTTTTTTTTTTTTCTTGATAATGTTGTGATGCTCATCTTGGCCAGGTCACTTCTGTAAAAGAGATTCTTAATCTCGGAAAGTTTTATCTGATTAAATAAAGGCTAATAATGAAAAATAAGAGTAAACAAGTGTCATTGATCATGTGACTTTACAGACGGCCTGAAGCTCAACATGTTCTTAAGACCGTCTCAGATCAAATCTATTTATTGTGGAGGTTCATCCATCATCAGTCTTAATTATTGTGTCTCATAAAACACTGCAATAAATCTTAAGCAGTGTCTCCCTATAACAATAACTCTAATCTTCAAGAGCTGTGTTGCTGTTGTTTACCCTCCCTTCATATCACGTGGATACAGGAAGATTAAATATATAAAAGAAACTAAAAGAAAGACATGATCCGATTCAACAAAACATAATTTAACACAATAACACTTTATATGGTCATTGATGCCTTGTTTCTTCTTCTTAAAATTTTCTTGTGAAAACATCTCTGGATACCTCTTTGCTGTAAATTTCTGAAGCATCAATGTTATATTTCTGTCAATAGATAATATTTCCTTCACACATATTTCACTTTTTACACATTATTCTCTTAACTTAAACTCATAGTGTTTTTGTTTTTGTTTTAATTCACTAAAAGCAACACCAGGTTTTGAAAAATAAACCTCTGATTATTCCACATCATCTAAACTGTTCTGAGAAAATTATTCTAGATTTTAATCCAGTTATCAGATTGTCAGATTTGAGTTACTCACCACTGACAGTAACATTGAATATTGTGGATGTCTCAGTTTTGCCCCTGATCTGTAGTTTATAGAGTCCAGAGTCGGTGTTTTTGATGTTTTTGATGGTCAGAGATCCATTCTGCTCGTCCATCTCCAGTCTGCCTGTGAATCTCTTATCAAGAGATGTTCCATCTGCTTTATTCATCTTAGCTATCCTTGTATTACCAAACAACCACTCAGCTGTATCATCTACTGGTATTACAGTTTGATGTTTTAGAGTGACAGAATCTCCCTCCATCACTGACACTGACACATCAACTTTCTCCACACCAAAAACACCTGGTGGGGAAAAGATAAATAAAATGTTAATTATTGATCAATCCTGGCATTTTTTTTCAGTGCAGCAAATGTTAGAGTGAATTTGCCCTGATACACAGTGTTTTTTCAGTATTGTACTGAAGTGCTCTGTGTGTCTGAAACAGAGAGATGGAGAATCCAGAACTGAGTCTGTATCACTGCTGTGTCGTGTTAGTTTTCTAGATATAGTTTGAAACTGGCTTTTGCAGACTCTGAAAAGTTAATTTTCCCAATACCCATTTCAAATAACTATTTACCATAAAACCACACTTTACATTTGATACACTATAGCCTCATGTGTCGTGTCTCCTGAAAATTATACATGACGTGACTTTTTATTTCAACATAAAACACAAATTGTAAAAAGTATGTGGCTGTGTGTGGAAGATGCAACTCTCTGTTAACAAATGTTAAATGATTCTTATACTGAAATAGCATTATTCAGATAATATATATCCATAAATAATGTTTTAAAGTTCCTCACAGATATAGGGGAGACCATGAGAGTGTTGTAAATGGTGAGTTCAAACACCATCAGTGTAACTTAGAAATGAATTACAGGAGTTAAAACACAGTCATGCATCCTCAGATGACATAAGCTGTGAGTCACACAAAAAAAATAAAGCCTATAAAGAATTTGCAGCATAAAAAAACAGGTTGAGGTAAAATAAAAATAGATCTGCATATGTTTTGCGAGTGAAAAAAAAAAAGCAAAACATTTAGGCTAATTTTATCTCCCATCTCATATTAGTTTGTTTCCATCACAGTCTATTTGTTATATATTTTTTACAAATTGTAATATTTTGAAGAAAAAATTGTACCTTTTGTTTACATTTTTTAAACAAAATATTTTATATGAAATAAAGGTGGAGTTTGTATTGCATAATATTTAGAAAGGAAAACTTAGCACAATAATTCAAACTAACCCCAGCGGTTTCAGGAGCAGAAACAACAGAGCTCGATCTACTTTTCAGGCAAATAGTGATAATTATGATGAAGATAGCTATGCAACGTAGGCTACTAGTTTTCTATTTCTGGTGTAGACTTTGACACAGAATACCTCAAATTAATAACGAAAACGTTGTTTAAGTAATCCATATTAATATATGTTTCACGGACATCTGACTGGTAAAATGATAGAAGTTATCAATGTGCACAGTCTGCTGTTGCATGGGCGATTCTGAGCCACACCCATAACCGACAGACAGGAAAGAGACACAGAGACACTTTTATGCCGATTTAGCCTACTTGTGATTTTTATTTTGTATTCCGCTAAAACAGTAGCCAGTATTCATGAGATCATTGTTATTATTATTATTATTATTATTCACACAAAAATAAAAAATAAAGTGTTTTGCAGAATATTATAGGTCGTCGTCGCCCTCTTGTGTTCACTACCAAACAAACACACACACGCACGAAACACAAACTTACCCCCCAAAATACCCTTATGGCGTTGTCACTTTCACACTATGATTTAACACAACGTCTATTTGAAGAAAAGTTATAACAGTTTTTTTTAAGAAATAATGGTGATAGACAAGCATAAGATGGCAAAAGCAAATGCGCATTTTCTGTTTCCGGTTTATTTTGAAACCGAAAGTGTTGAATTAGCCTAATGAAAATAAATGTGACTCACCGTCCACGAGTAATAAAGACCAAAAAAAGACGGAAAGGTTCCTCATACTGATGTTGCTTCTGGTCGTATCCAAACGGAATGGTGAAAGTGATGCAGGATATTGATGATGGGCTCGTAACAAACCGACCAGGTCACGTGATTTCTGCGAAAGAGGCAGTTACGTCATACTATTTTAGAGTGGTCCAAACAGTAAAAGGAAAAGAAAGAAAGAAAGCGGTCGCCTCTGCTTTGGTGAGCGTTACTGCAGTTGTGGTCAACATCAGTCCGGTTGAATTATTTGAAATGTTAACCTAATAAGACATAGGCCCAACAATACCCCAAAATACACAAAAGTGGTGTCCCACAATAAATTAAGTTACAAGTCATGCTCAGTTTTCTTGAAATATTTGTTTAGGTCTATATAGGCTAGTTTAATACTGTAATTACCATAAACAAGAAAAAATAGTCCTATGGACTGGCCACTTGTGCAGGGTGTTTCCTCTGGCATGCACAAGATGCTGCATAGACATAGACAGTATCCAATGGGTACAGAATCTTTATCTTAAAACAACTCTGCATGATTAAGCTGCAGGTCTATTTTTTTACTAATAGAACCTAAAGGGATAAAAAATAAAGTGTGAATTAAGAAATAAAAACGAAGAACTGAAAAAGACCTCACCAACACAAAGATGATAACAAAATTTGTGTGAATTTTCACAGGATGTGTGTTTGCATATTTAGTGTGTATGAAGGGCGTCTTCTTAATCTATGAATCTCATGGTTTGACTTCCCTTCAAAACAGCTAGAAACATTTATTATCCTGTAGATTTCCACATCTAACAGATGGTCATCAACAGCTTACTTTTTGGAAAACTAGAATTGTAGCACACAGGTTTTTGCTTAATATTTTTATTATAGTTAATAATTATTAATAATTATATATATATGTATTTATATCGGAAGTGTCCTGTACTACCTGCTTCTATGCTGCACAATTACAGTTGGATGCCAACTTTATTTACAATGTCAGGTTTATTAACCTACTTGTTAACTAAAAGAAGTTGAATGAGGGTGGATTTCTTTAAGAAGAACCGGGCAGCGCCAGCCTCTCTAAAATTATCATTGGTTGAACAGATGCCTACGTCACCACGTGTTGGTGTTGCACACATGGTTGCACACTAGTTCTTTTTTTTTACAGTCTATGGTTCACTCCCACAGGCGCGCGCATATAACGGTGGCGTGCAGACAGAGTGCTGGAGTATGAAGCGGTTCTGTTAAACATCAGCTTAACAAAACAAAACAAAAAAAAACAAATATGACTTGTAATGTGACAATCTGAGAACCTACGAAAATGATCCGCACATTTGTTTTGCTCGTTTTCTTGTCATGTCTGGTTGGTAAGTTATACATCTATTTTTCATGACAATAGTGTTATCACGGTAATTGCATAGGCTGCCTATAGCCTACATGGTAAGGAGATTTCCATGATTTAAATATTTAAGCCGTGTAATCTCGGTCTGCAGGTGTTTTTCAGGTTGAATCACATGAAGTTCAGTCAGTAATGCTGAGAGACTCTGTCACTCTGGACTCGAAAGTTTCTGAAACACAGTTGACGGATGAGATCGAGTGGAGGTTTGACAACAGTCGCATAGCTTACACAATTACGGGCAATCCAAAGTATGATGATGAGAGATTCAGAGACAGACTGAAGCTGGAGAGAAACGGATCTCTTACCATCAACGACACCAGAACCACAGACACTGGATTATATAAATGTAGGATTATTATAAACAACAAGGAGTCAATAAAGACGTTCAGTGTTACTGTTTATGGTAGGTGTAATATTATAGCCTATGTCCTTTTTATATTGTAAATGGCATTAAATCGTTCTCAAAATGATCAATTATTCAAGATGGTTTTTATATTGGACACTTAGGCTACATCTAGGCTATAGCCTACTTTTCAGGCTACTCATGGACGGCTAAAACAATCGTTTCATTTCAATTAGCCACGAAGGTGATATTCATTATTTGACCACCAGATGGCCACAACTTAGACCTACACCGCATTGAAAAGCTTAGCGTAATGTAGGGCTATTTATTCTGCAATGGCTACGAGTAATCAATCAAATGGCATTAAAAAGGTAAAGCAGAATTAGGTGCAACTAACCCAAACAATAATATTTCTTTAATTTCTGTAATATTTCTGTCATGATAAAAGTAGCCTCATTGTTCAAAACATAGCCTAGTTCTCATTTTATTGATCAGGGAACACACACACATAAGCTCAACCGAACCTGCTTGACGTGCGTTCTACATCTGGATTAGCCTACATTCATACTACAAACATTCATACTATATATTAATTACTGCAACAAGCGAACATGCTTGAGCTTCCATTTATCATAACTGATGTCTGTGTTGATGAGTAAAAGCCTAAATTCAATCTGTTCATCATACAAAGTCAGCCGCGTTTCCACTGACGGGCCAGGGCCGGACCGTGCTAGTGCGTGCCAGGGCCAGTCGCGTTTCCACTGTCACTTCCGGGGCTTGATCGGGGCTTACTCGGGGCCAACGGCCAGGATTTCTGGCCCGTCGAATACCTTGGGCCAAAGCGGGCCAGCTCGGGCTAGAGGAGTGGTTACGAACAGAGGCGGGGTTTACCTGAGTCTGGAGACGACAGCGCTGGATGATTCTGTCAGCATTAAATAGGCTACTTTTAAAATAGTTTAACTCACTTTCATGTTTAAATGCCTTCTGTTTGTGATCCGATGTGGATTCTGATCACCGTAGAAATATTTATACGCGATGCAAAAGACTATGCGCGCTAACCATTACCATAGTAAACGCTTGAAGATACGCATAGTAAAAAAACATGGTGAATGCTTGAAGAAATCAGACCAATCATAAGGCTATCACAATCATGATTTGATTCTATCTGTCAGTAGCCTAGCCTACGTCTCGCTCTTTATAGGCTACCGGACTATCATAAAAAAAGCAACTTTTTTTCGGGAGCTTCCTCTGTTTCTCTGACTGAAAATATAGCCGAGTTGAGAGAGTGCTAAAGCTCCGCAGGTCGTGTTTTTGGTGGCATATATTTGTAGAAAGTATCGTTCTTTCTAAATGTGATATAGCCTATGTCCTGTAAAAATAAACAGAAACAGCCTCGACTGAATAAGTAGTGTCCTCTTTCTTTTGTGAAATAGACCTAACGGTAATTTATTTCTGTGTGACTAATGTGCAATTTTGACATAACTTAATTCATTCTGATCAATCTATCACTTTTTATTGTAAACCTGTGGTAAAACATCGATGCTTGAGTTTTAAATATTCAAGTAAACAACAAAAATGCCAGCAAACCGCCGCTTTTATCATGATTGTTTTGCGATGCACGCTCTTTCCAGTGATTTCTTTCTGTTTAGTTTTCTGATAAAACTTCCATTTGTTGGTGAAATGATGGGTTAGTGTGACGTTGTTCCAGAGAGGCGTGTTACGGGCGTGTTTTAGTGACGCGCTGTGGAGCTTCTGGCCCGGCAGTGGAAACGCAAGCCAGGTGCTACTGGCCTGAGGCTATTAGCCCGGCACGGCCCGTTTAAACCCCTGGCCTAGCACTGGCCCGACAGTGGAAACGCGGTGTATTGTGTATTATTTAAAAGTAGTGTTTTTAAATATTGTAAATCTCAATCCATTTAAAATGTGAAAATAGCTCATCTAATAAAACAAATTACGTGTGTAAGTTGCGCTACTCTATTAAGACAGTATAGGCCTAAGCCTCACACCACTTCTGGCCTGTGATTGCTGGCCTAAAACTGCTAGTCTGAAACTGAATACTTCTGGGCTTATTCGAAACACCCAGTTCTGGTCATGGAGAACTATACTAAGCAGCTGATGTGTTAATTCAGGGCTGATGAAGAATGAAGATGTGCTGTTTTGTGAGGCTCCATGAAAATTTAGTTAACCCTTCATAGTTTGAATACCCCTGCATTTAGATTTATTTCATGTTTTGCAGCTCCATTACCCATTCCTGTCATTACCAGTGTGATTTCACAGTGTTCTTCATCATCAGAAAGTTCATCAAGCCCAACATGTGTGCTGTTGTGTTCAGCGATGGATGTGTTCAGGGTTAATCTCTCCTGGTATAAAGGAATCAGTGTATTGTCCAGCATCAGTGTGTCTGATCTCAGCATCAGTCTCTCTCTACCTCTGGAGGTGGAATATCAGGATAACAACACTTACAGCTGTGTGGTGAACAATCCTGTCAGCAACCAGACCAAACACGTCTGCATTACCGATCTCTGTCGTTTGTGTACAGGTACGTTAGCTGTGATGTTGTTATCATTTATTTACTGAACCAGTCTCTGTCCGGTACATTTGTGTATATTTACTGAGTCAGAATAATTATTTTTCTGTGCTTAATTTCTTTCCTCAGATGACGTCAGTTTTTGTGAAAGCACTGAAGCTGTGATCCGATTGGTCGTCACTGCTCTGATGGGTCTGGCTGCTGTGGCTGCTTTCATTGTGCTGGTTTATGACATCAGATCCAGAAGAGCTGAACAAGAGAGACATCAGACCCACAGTGAACAAGAATAGAATAGAAGAAAACAAGAATAAGCAGTCTTTTGAACTTTTTATTATTTTTTTTTTGCATTTTTTTGTGTGTGCAATTTAGCATTTTGCTTGATGACAAAAATAAAAAAGAATGGATGCAGTGTTTTTTATATGCTATGTTCAATATACCAAAATTAGAATAGAACTGTATGCTTGCTGTGCTTAAAATAAAATACTGACTTCAGATTATTGTGTATGATTTATTTTATTTTTTTTTATTGTACAAATGCACAAAGTAATTAGGTGTTCAAGCACGAAGTGCTGAAAACCTATTGTATTTGTAAGGGTTTTTATTATTATTTTTCTTCTCCGCTAAAACGCATCGTGCAGCCCAAACCGTAAGGGCTGGAGCATTGAAACTTTGCCAGATGGTAGTACAAAAATCGAGGAGAGGTTCAGAGATTATGACCCCGATTGGCCCATAGGTGGCGCTATAGCAATCAATTGTGCGAAACTGCTCATAACTCCTAGACCATATGTCGTAGACTCAAGTGTCTTATATCATTGGAAAGCTGAAATGATAAAAAAACGTATATCTCCAATTTCATTTCCGCCATGATGGATTTTCCGCCATTTTGAATTACCGTAATTCCTCAAATAAAGGCCGGGGCCTTTATTTACCTGAACTGCAGATGGTAGCCGGCTTTTATTTGAAGCAGGCTTTTATTAGAGGCAAGCCTTTATTTCTAATTCGCGATCCCCGCCCGCCCGCCAGCCAAGTTTCCATGGTGACGCGTCATGCTTGGCACGTGTTCACCACAGCCATAGCGCTGTATGACAGATGTAGCGCTTTTATTTCTAAATATTAACAAACTTGCTTACCATGTCATCAACTATCTTCTATTCTGACTCTCAAATCCGTGTAAGTGAGTTTGTTTTGTCGTTTAAAACCCTTTATAAATGATCTTGATCTGTAACGTGAGATGGGCACCACAGTTCAGAGATTCCTGTTGTATTTGTTAAGTTACAGCGCGTGAATTCTTCAGTTTCTCCCGAAATACATGAAAGTAAGTGGCCGGTGAACTGGAAGAAGAATAGATTAAACTTTATAGTTACTTACACTGTGTATCTGATATGAATAAAACACGTCGCCAAATATATTTGAATGGATTGTTATTGCTGCTTCCATAGACACCATTGTGTATTTTACAAACTATAAATTTATTGTTTTGCTATAAATCATATCTATTTAAATGTCTGAAACCTAAAATAAACATGTGGTTAAAAACACTGAATAGTTGTGATATATGACAAGCGCTGAGCGCGTCCGTCTTTGAGTGTACACTCATTTAAAGTGTACCTATTCACACTATTTTTTCCCCGGCCTTAATTTGAGACCGGCCTTTATTTGTCCGCGTTGACCACGCCCCCGGCCATTATCAGAGGCCCGGCGTTTATTTGAATACCGGTCTTTATTTGAGGAATTACGGTATGTCAAAAAACTACTTTTGCGAACTAGTCCTAGGTTTTTCGCCCGATCGGAACGAAACCAGTGCAGAAATGTTCCCTGGAGTGTAAATATATATAATTATTGGAAAAAAGTTGAAATTTCGATTCATGGTCGCTAGGGGGTGCAAAATAAACGTTGTGGGAGGAGCCTATTTTACTAAAATGGCTATAACTCGAGAAGTAAATGAGATATCTTCACCAAACTCGGTACACATGTGTATCGGTTCAATCTGAGGTCACAGTAAAACAATCGCGACGATTGAACTCTAGGTGGTGCTATAACATGAAAAAAAAACATAAAAAGGGCTATAACCACCTGATCGTTAGTCCGATTGACTTGAAAATTGGTATGCAGTGTCTTGGTCCAAGGTGCCATGTATGTGTAAAAGGATATTGGCTTATCTCAAAAAACATGGCCGCCATCAGCCAATGAAGTTTGAGCCCCTATGAGACGAGGTTAACGGAGGCCAATCGGAACGAAACTCGATGGGCATGTTCGACTCATGGCCCAAGAGGTCTGTAAGAGTTTTGAAAGAAATCGGCCACTAGTTGGCGCTAACGAGTTTTACGGCTCTGTAATCACGTGATGTTGCACACATCCCCACAACATGCATATCATTTGATAGATCTCCTCATGCTGAACAACTTTGCCTCTAGAACCATTGCTGTCAATCAAATTGTTCATTAAATATTCACGAAAATGTTAAAAACCTACTTTTGCGAACTAGTCCATGGATTGTCGCCCGATCGGAACCAGACCAGTCTAGGACAATTCTCTGGACTCTCTAGGTCAATAATTATCGAAAAAAGTTTAACTTTTGCATTTTTCATATGGCTATAACGGGGTCATTAAGAAAATGGGCGTGGCAAAATACACTCACAAGCCTATAAATCATAAATGAAAACTCAGAACTTTACAAAAATTAACACCATTAACAAGCATGCAAAATTTTATGGAGATTGGACCATAGGTGGCGCTATAACTGTTAAAAAGCTTTAAAACCATATATTTCGGTAAATTGCCTGTATTGGCTGTAAATGGTCTTTTCCATCTATTATGTCAGTGGTTAAATGTATGCTAAATAAAACATAATGTCTTTTGATGCTTTTGTGCTTAACGGCCTTAAAGGCCTTAACTGCTTGAACACTGATAAATGCTGCTTGCAGCTTTAATTTTGTGTTGTCTTTGGTCAAATTAGAAATTAAGTTCACCTGCAGCTCTATAGCTCTACTGGAACCGTACAAAGAAGTAAAATTTGATTTAAAATAGACATTGATGAGCATCTGTGCCAACCTGGTGATGGGCGAGTTTGTTCCCATATTATACACTTTAAAAAAGATTTTAACCTGTTCTCACTCCCAAGGTGTCCGATATTGCTACACGTCCAAGAGAAATGCGGTCATTTACTGACTGGTCTCCATCAACAATCAGTTAATAGTTTATACTAGTACACACAAACTATGTTAATTTAAATTATATAAATGTATAATTGTTTACTATATAATGCATAAAACAAATTGGACATCATGTAATATCCTTCACTTGATAAACTATTAAAAAATAACAATAAATTAATAGTTGAACATCATTACATTGTTCTAATAACTTAAACATTTGGACATTGAATTAATTATATTAAAGATGGTTGTGAATACATGTAGGGTAAATGCTAAACTATAGGCTAATAGAGTATCTGTAAGCTATTCTAGTGAGCTAACTAAAACAGATATTAATGGTCATTTTAACTAAAGTCTCTTTCAGTTCAAATGGCATATTTCTTAAATGGATCTTGTAGGAATTGTAATCAGGTGGTAAAGGGAGAACCTATTAAAAGTTATGTGAGCCAATGGGATCGCTTGGGGTCCTATGGAGACCCGATTTCTCACAACAAATGCCTTGTCCAAATACCCACACTAAAACCACTTGAGAGCGCGTGCACGTGGCAGGAAGTAAGTGCGCTAGACTGTCCCATGTCTTAAAAATGCCAAAGTGCAGTGCACTTAATGCACACTAAACCCACACTATCTCCAATACTGCTTCGGAGCGTATTCAAAGTTAAGCGTATCCCATCATACCCTGGATCCCTGCCGAACTTAGCCCCGCCCACAACATTTGAGGATGGGAAGTTCACATTCTGACTAGAGAGTATGACCAGAGAATGTCTAAATAAGGGGAGAACTCCCACTCTCAGTAAACTTCCGGCTTCTGAACTGGTTGCAGTTCCACCCTGGTTCCATATGAGGGCGCTCACAAGACGAGTGCAGAATGAATGGTCTATGGAGCTATACCCCTCAAAATCCACTTTTTTCAGGATATATTTTTTGTCTAGTAATTTGAATGTTGTATTCAAAAGGAGATGCAAAGAAATTACACATTGCTTGGTGTTAGATTTTTTAGAGTAACTTATTTGCTTTAAAAAGTCTTTTAAAATGTCAATGACGTCATGCATCGTACAACCAGAGATACTGCTTTACGGCAATCCTTCAGTCACTTTGGTGCTTTCGCGCTCTGCACTTTCTTTTCTCTCGAGGCATCGACAAAACACAGCTGACACAGGTCAATACCATAGACAGTATAAGAAGTGGACAGAGCCATCTCATTGGAACTCAATTTTAGCAATTTTTTAGCAATTTTTAATCTTGCAGAGACGGCGTCCTTGAGCAAAGAGTTCTTTGGCGTGAGTGAGCAGGAGTAAGTATTCTGATTAATTATTTTGTATAGTATTTATTTTGAAATGTAACGCCAGTAGGCTACGCCTCCTGTCTGTCCCATAGACAGTATAAGGGTCTGTACGGTAATTTCTCCACTGTGAGACAGAGAGCAATCGTTAGCCTATTTTTACAAAAACTGTTTCTACGGGCCATAATGTAACATAGAAGGTAATGGAGCCCTTTATATATTGTCGTGTTTCTTTAGAAATAAATAATGGACAAATGGAGTCTTTAAACGCCTCAGATGTAAAGTTATTCGCTGTCAAAGTGACGCCAAAATGAATGGGAGTCAATGGAATGCTAACGCAAGTGAAGTTCTGCTACAAGATGGCGGCACGCGACCGGCTTCAACTTCCGGTTGATGGATTACCCCCTTGGTAAATACACGTGCTAGAAGAGTTAAGTCCGCCTTAACATTCTGGTCCCACTTCGGATGCCACAATGCCATCAAGCGGTGTCTCTGGTCGTAATCAGTCCTCCACTGACCAATCAGCGTTCATTAGCAGAATGCTAGCGTGTTATGGGCAACAACAACTCAACCTGTAAGAAATCGAAAGGACATAAGTATACTCGTTCATTCAACTTTCGACCTATAACCCATGTTGAACTTGCAAAACCTACAATCAAATCTGAAATTTCTCAACGGCAATCGGGTGAAACTACAACCAAAGTTCGGTACAATATGACTTAATAGGGAGTGGCCAGGCTCTCCGTAGACGGGCTCTGGTATGACGACATCATGCTAATCCCTTCATGCAATATGTTCGGGAACATATTCGCGAGATGTCGAGGAAAACATTCCACTGTAATTTAAATTAATTAGATACATATCATTTGGTAGTAAAAACAGAGTGTTTTTTTTTTTTTTTTGTATTTTATTGGTGCAAAGATGAGTATGGTATGTGAAGGTCTATTTTGTACAACATTTGCAACTGTTTTTATCACTTAAATTTGTCTTCTGTTAGTTACATAGGGACTACTGAATAGACATATAGAAGTTCATTTTAAAATGCAAAGTATTGAAAATATAATAAATCAAATCTCTGTAAACATTTGCATTTTTACAAGACTATAAGTGTGTCCCATCGAGTAAACAGAAGTATCAGTGGAGACTGAGTCACTGATAGGCAACTCAACACCAAACAAACTGGTTAACAAACAAAAACAGGGTTTGCAAAGAGAATGCATAATTCTGTAGTGTTTATAATAGCTATAATAAAACTAGATCAGTAAAGTTTGTGAACAAACTTTGAAGTTGAATTGACAGAGCCCTTGTCTGAATGTTTAAAATAACTTTTCAAGCTTGAAGTTTGAAGATTTTACTTAAAATCAATAAAATATTAACATGTTCTAGCTTTGCTAAAATGTTTAGCAAGTTGCCAGCATATTGTAACACATCATTAACATACGGTTTATAAAATTGCTAATGTTTATCATAATTTAACATGTTGCTAGCATGATGTCAGTCACAATGTCAGTCACCACCCACTACTAGAACATGGGAACTAGTAAAAGTGAAGTACTAGAATATTCTACATAATGGTAATTTGTACTATAGGCTACTAGTCTCTTTTAAAAAGGCACTGTTAATACATGTTTGCTTTTTTATAAAAGCAACCAAGAAAAAGGCTGAGAAAAAAAGAAAAACAAACAAAAGAGCTGGCCCTTGGGTTGAGTGTGAACCGACCCGTCCTGGGTTCAGCTCTTCCTCAGACACACAGCAGGGACCAGTAGCAGCAACTTCTTCATTACTGGTAAATTAACTTTAAATGATCTTACACTGTAAAATATTTTTTTGCTGTACTATAGGCCTATAATCCCAATAGCTGGTCCAGTCATTAGTGATGGCAAGATGAGGCTTCCTGAACCACTGAGACCTCGCAGCCCATTGCTTCAACCAAATGTTCATTACTCGAAGCTTCATTCAGCATTGCTCACTAGTGACACCTAGCTACTGTACAAAGAAATTGCAGGCAAATTAATTCATTCTAAACCAATGACCCGCCCCCCTCCCGCAATGTTTTATTTATTTATCTTCTTCTAAATATGAGTTCATGTCTCTGTAACCTTTCATTTGCAATAATAAAGAGATCTGTGCAGACATTTGTCCATTGCCTGGGTATGAAATAAAACGTGTATATTTCTCTGTCTGCATTTACTTGTACAGAGACAACTGTCACACAAACAGTTAATTTATTATTACAAAAAATATTGGATAGGGACAGTATGAACAACAAAAGTGACTGTGTTGAGTGCAGTGCTTATGGTGGAGGGACTCGAGGAAGTGTAATAAAGTAAACTGCAGTAAACACCACAGTTTGGGGTGGATGAAGGAAGGATTGCAATAGATTTTTATTGAGAAAATGAATTTTTTGAAGTGTGTTGGAGTTTAGACAATTCCTCTTCTTGGACAAAACATCACCAGCCTTGGAAAAATATCCTTTCACAAGGAACAGAGGATGCAGGGGAACATAAAATGTCAGTGCCAGTGGGTATAAATGAAGATACTGATGCTTCTGTTGAGCCCAGACAGGGGAGGATTTCCTCTTTCTTGCTGGCTCCATTACCATGAAAAAGGAAGATGTCATAAAAAGCAAACACATCCAAAAGGGCAATCCGAATTAAAAAGCAGTCCAGTCCAGATCCAAAAATCTAAGATACCAACAATCCAAAGCAATCCAAATAATCTTATCTAATTAATATAACAAGACTATAATATAGCTACTATAATTAATAATAACACTTATTCATTATTATTAATAACTATTCTAACCTGATATAATGTAATAATATACAGCCCTAACACATATATGACACAATAACGACAATGAGAGTTCTCTAATTCTGACTCTCTGACACGCTACAAGTGCTTACTACTCCTGCAACACCCACAAGGTGGCGCGAGTTTCGAACCCCCTTTATCCAGAAGCGACACTCAGACCGAACCGATGACGTATCCACACAAACCGAGGCCTCGTTTGTCATTAGTCACGTGATTTTCACGTTAACAACACAAGCCTCGAATCGCGGCTTCACCTGGCACGCCCATTTTTTCTCGACACAAGCTCCGATGCCTCGGTTCAAATGTCACATCACTACCAGTCATATCAACTGTTAAACCTTGAGAAGGCCTAGTGATGAATTGCTTACTTGTGAAAGTGTGCATGTGTGAAACTACATAGTTAATGTAAAAAAATATGTTGCCATGAGTTATTGATCACATTTCCCCCCAGTGTACTTCATTGTAATGAAATTGTGTTTTCCTCTTTTGTGCAGTTTTAAACACCAACACTTTTATCGGTTCCCAAGCAAGTGGCTGAAGCATGTGCAGTAAGTGGACTTTTCCAAACTTTACATCAAAAGGGAAGAAAGTACAACACTTTGTAATGCCCATTTTTGCTGATGGTGGAAATGTTGTGTATTATGGCACATGTAATGTCACAGGCCCTGTCAAGTGCAACCCTCAGGCTTTTCAGACACTGAAATCTTCCCTTTAGTTGGCCAAAGTTCATTTCATTGTGTGACCTTGTCCTGACTAGAGCTGCATTGTAACGGTGTATGTAATACAGTGAGCTTGATATTTATATTTTTCCTTACCATGTTCAAGTAATGTGCATAAATGTGAATCTCTGTGCTTCCACATGATATGGAACAGTCACACACCATCTAGAGATTTTAGTCTGTCAACTGCCTTTTTTTAAATTTGATATAATATTACTAATCTGGAATATTAAGAATTGTAATAGTAACTTGGCTGCACATTTACATTGTGATCCCCCTTTCTGTTCACAAAATCCCCTTCATTGAGGCCTTGATGGGAACATGTGTGCAGTCTATTGACCAATCACATTAGTGACGCCTGAGGGACATAACTGTGTCATATTAATCGAGATGGTCCTCACTGCGGGACATGAAATCCACGGGGAGGAGTCGGATCCAGATCCGACTCCTCCCACCTTACATACACCTAAACCTACCCAACTCCGCCCCCTGATCCCTAAACCCACCCCTAATCCCTAAACCCAACCCTAATTCTACCCATCTCCACCCCTTGGATCTTGATCCGACTCCTCCCCGTGGATCTCATGTACTGCAGAAATCGGCATGTTCATGATTGCATGATCTTCATTAAAAATTATAATATACCTGCGTTGGCAAAAAAAAACACACAAAAAAAAACCTGCTATAGCCTACAACCTTGGGTCTAAACTGGCTTGGAAATGCCACAAAAAAACACCCTAAAAACTGCTTGAGCGCCAGGGTAAACTTTGTGAATGGACACGACAGACAGCACTTATCAAGTTCTCCGCATCTCCAAAGTTTAAAGGAAAGAGCCACTCGCAAATAATATCAGGACAATGCACACAGTTTGTGCTGTTATTAAAGCCCGACTCCGACGAGTCGAACATTTAATGTGCGTTTCCAAAAAATAATTGATGTAAACGACATCCCCACGAGTCATGAGAAAAATTATATCTCTCAGCTTATAAAGCCGCGATCTAATCCTGTTAACATGAAATAAGCCTGCTCACGAGCAGGTTCAAGCTAGCGCACCTGTTGCTATGACAGCAAGTCTAGGATGAGCATCGAAGAACCAAACAATCCAAGATCATGCCAAATCGCCAACAATCAAATCCAGCTAACTGAGTTAGCGACGTACGAAGAACGAGCCCCAGGCCAGTCTCAAGTCAACAGACATGGAGGAGATGGTTGCTGTGAAAGCGAAAACAGTCTATTGTCTCCATCTACTGGATGAATGATGTAACATAAAGGGACACTGACTGAACAAAATAATTCAAAGTTTGCTCATTACATTACATTTAGAGAGAACAGATATCCATTTAAGATTATTGCATTTAATAACACATAATCTTTAAATATCCCCACAAAACAGCACTGCTAAATACAAAAAGTGTATTTTCCCCTCATGCAATAAACATTGTTTCCACAGATTGCTTTAGAAACTTTAGAAGCTCAATTTCTGAGTTAAAGTGGAACCAGTTTATTTCAGGTTAGTTTATTGTCAGACTGACCCAAATGAATGTGGTTTCTGTTGAGTGGACAAATGTCTTGATCCCTTTTACTATTGTGTGTTTGGTTGACTGATGGGTAAATGGACAAAGGCATTATTTTCCTTTAGGACAGATTTCCACTCAACACAATTAATTGTAAAAAAAATAAAGCAGTGAATCCAGCAACACTGATGTCTGATTCGTACTCTTCATACATCCTTGAACAGCTTTTATTTCTCTATATCTCAGGACATATTGCCTTATAGCAGATCGAACCAAACCAGTGCTGGAACATTCTGGAAAGAAAAATAACACAGCAGCACTACGAGAATGAGAGCTGTTTTAGGTATCTATGGAACCAAGTGATAAACAAAACACAGGTTTCTGTTTTGCAGTGTTATTAAAAGCTAAGGAATAAAAACTAGGATGTGAAACTGAGCCACAACATCAGTATTTGAGCTTGTGGTGGCAAACAAAAATATATCACTGAATAAGAGACAAACATTTCCAATTGTCTTTGATGAGGTTTATTTTCTTGCAAGGAAAGGCCAGCAGTCGTACACACACACAGAGAGTGGCTGCAGAGTGTGACAGTGAAAGGGCATCCTCTACACTTTATAGTCTTGACTCCCAGAATGATATCTTTCTAGGCCAATGATGGTATTTTAAACCATATGTGGAACATTCTTAGACTTGTTCATCATATTGTATCCTTGAGTGTAGGCCCTGCTGTCACCTACCAACACTCTTTACCATTCCAATACAATCCCATATTAGAATAGGATTTGTGTGTGGTCTTTCACTGTCATATGATGGTCACACACATCTAAAGATAACATTTCTTCCACAAGCTTCTTTGCTCTTATCAGTGAGTAGCACAATTCATGTACACGCGGCACACACACGAGGCGCGACACACACTGCACACAGAGGCGAGCAGACTGAATGAGTCTTCTGATTGGCTGAAGAGTTTTTCTCCCCCGTTTGGCTCTGTTGAGTTTCATAAGAGTTTTTTCAGGCATAAAGCCATATTTTGGATTTACCTCAAAGGGTTGAAGAAAAAGATTTACGCTGTTTTGTTCTGTTTATGTTGTTTTCTTCTGAATGGTGAGCTACATAAAGTCTTTGAAGCATTCAAATGATTTAGATGTTTTACAGATTTACAGGCCTAATCTAATCTTGTTCTTCAGGAGTGTTTATTGTTGAGACTGATGAGATAAACGTCCCAGACAACATCCCCATGTGGGTTTTTGATGCGCTGTCACTTGGGCCCTGCTGGCAACTCACATGGGGCCCAGTGAAATGTGTCCCTTGGCTCCACATGGGCCATGTATGTTAACCCGGCCATGATGGGTCCGACTCCACAGTGGCTCTAATTGAAGCCCTTATAAAATATATTAAAATAAAATAAAATACATATATTTAACTAAAATATATTTATTGGTCCAATTTCAAATATTTGCCAACCTGGTCTCATAGGAAATACGTACCTCTGCACACTTTTTGCAGCGCCACATATATGTACCACCCGGTACGTATTGCTTCAGTTTTGAAACACAAATGTCCACTGGGGTCGCTAAAGAGTGACATTGTTTATTCTCACTGCAGTTCGGGACATATTCATGAAATATAATCTATTTATTCGTGTTCTTGAACACAAATTTCCCCTTTTTTTCGTGTCACTCAGCACGACTTTCAATCTAATGTTTTGTGTCTGCACCACGGTTTTCTTTCTGCCACTCGGGAGCATTGTTTTTTTTTTCTCATTTTAAATTGTCATTAATTTTTTTTTTTTTTTACTTTTAACAAAAAAAAAGTAGGCCTATTACCCGTGATCCCAAGCATCCGTTGCTGTGGAGACGGAGCCAGTCCGCTTTGCGATTGGGTGATTTCTCATTGCGCTCAAACTACTGTCCAGGTAAGTTACGAGGTTCATAATCATAAGTAATATTTTTTTTTCTTAAATGCTTTACATGTTAGGGCGACGAATTAAAGTCCGACCAATGGTTTCCTCATTATAGGCTAAGTGAAATAAATAAAGTCCTCTTTTGAAATAAGGCTTGCTAAATTGTTAGCTAACTTCAACATAGGCCTAAGCTAACTTTAGTTATCTAGACGATGTCGTTGTTGTTACCATATAATAAATACATAGACGCCCTATTGGCCGCTTTGGAACGTTGCTGCGATACGTCAACGGGTCCGCCATTTTGCGGAGGGCAAGACTGCACTGTAATCAAATGTAAGTAAACGGGGGAGCTGCGTTTTTTCTGGATAAAAACAAACTGTTTTTACATTTATCAACCGATTTCAGTGGTTTGTATGTGGTGTACAAAAAGTTCCATAGTTATTTAAAATCTCGATAGTTAGACTTGTAAAAATATTTTTTTTAATAAAGAATGGTCAAAGCTGCAGGCTTGTCATGTATCTGGCTTTTTATTCTTGGATAAGAATGGGGAAGACCCCCATACTGAGATATAATTTAAGTTTTCTTATTGTGGAAAAAGCATTTTCTGTGATTGACCAGATTTTAGCAATAACAAAGATAACTGATGGATCCTTTATAATAATATGTTATGGTACAACTACAGTGCAATGCAAATAGTATAACATAAAGTGAGAAGTAATAGTAAATAGTTTAGTCAATCAAATAAACAAATAGTATACAGCAAATAAAATAGTAATGATTAGTATAATTATATAATATCATAAGTACAATAATACAATCATAAAAATATTGATAATAGCATAGTTTATTAATAATACTATAATAATAGCAATAGAATAAGAAATATCAATTACAGAATATACACAATTAAAAATAAGTTAAATAGTGACTTTAATATTTAACTCTTTTTGTTAAATTTCAGTTTTATTGATCAGTAATATAAGCCATTATAACAGAAGTAGCTTCAGTCAAACATACAGCAGGATACAATGTTAAAATAACCTAAATATAAAGTTATTAAACTTCACTTTCCCCTCAGCAAACGATATTGCCAGGGAACCATTTATAGATTAATGAGACCAAAGATCGCCCGTTAGATATACACAAGACGAATTATATCTCATGTTTAACCACTAGACTACAGACATCCGAGTCAGCGGCAAACCTTCAGAAGCACTGGCCGAGGGACGGCTGTTCCAGGCGGGGTAGACGAGCGCTGAGCGCATCTTACAACTCCGAAAACGTCAGATCAAGTTTTTAAATAGGCGCTATCTTTATAAACAAACCACATATTTGAGCTTTAAACAACTACATTGTCGACTGAAAAACGATTTAAACTACATTTCGTGACACAATAACAGTAGTATTTTTAAATGTATCCTCTGAACTTAGGCTACTAATTAAATCATGACCAAATACAACCAAAAACAAACGTTCAGTCTTGCTTGTGAAAGGTAATTCCTCGAAAGCTGTTTTCAATTGTGTGGCGATGTGTACAGCCCCAAACAGCGCACAAAACATGTATTTTTCTCAATTCCCGGTATGAGAGGTATGGGAAAGTTGCCATCCCCAACATGGCGGCGCCGTTGACGTACGCTGCAGCGGCCAATAGGGCGTCTATGTATTTATTATGTCTATGGTTGTTACTATAAAGGCGGGTAGTACTACTGGCTAGCCTAGCAACTAGGGTTGCCAACTGTCACGTATTAGCCGGGACACCCCGTATATTGGGCCTAATTGATTTGTCCCGTACGCGACGTCCCTTGTCCCGTTTATTGACCGCTATGCTGATTTAACCGCAGACTGATACAACAGCAACAGCAGCAATGTTGCAAGCACATGTAAAGTCATGTTTTTCCTATTTCCGACTGACACATTACAATGATGTTCGAGAGAAAATGACATCGTCTAGATAACTAAAGTTAGCTTAGGCCTATGTTGAAGTTAGCTAACAATTTAGCAAGCCTTATTTCAAAAGAGGACTTTATTTATTTCACTTATAATGAGGAAACCATTGGTCGGACTTTAATTTGTCGCCCTAACATGTAAAGCATGTGAGTCTAATGACAAAGAAAGGCATCAATTATAATATTTAAGAAAAAAAAAATTACTTATGAACCTCGTAACTTACCTGGACAGTAGTTTGAGCGCAATGAGAAATCACCCAATCGCAAAGCGGACTGGCTCCGTCTCCACAGCAACGGATGCTTGGGATCACGGGTAATACTTTTTTTTTGTTAAAAAAATAAAAAAAAATAATTAATGACAATTTAAAATGAGAAAAAAACAATGCTCCCGAGTGGCAGAAAGAAAAACGTGGTGCAGACACAAAACATTAGATTGAAAGTCGTGCTGAGTGACACGAAAAAAGGGGAAATTTGTGTTCAAGAACACGAATAAATAGATTATATTTCATGAATATGTCACGAACTGCAGTGAGAATAAACAATGTCACTCTTTAGCGACCCCAGTGAGAAGGGTATTCCTGCACAACCGGAGGCTGCAGTTTCAGGACCCCAGTTTTAGGACCGCAGTTTCAGGACCCTAGTTCTGTTACAGTGCCACCTACCGAACTGGATTACCAAAAACACTCATTTAACCCCTTTCGCGGCAAAGATCACAGACGGCCCCAGATTATTGTTGTTCAGCATTCATTATCTATCTATCTATACATTACAGGAACGTCTGTCTGTCTGTGTGTGTCTGTGTGTCTGTCTGTCTGTTAATCGCATATCTATCGAACCGTTAGTCCGATGGATCTCAAACTTGACAGGTGTCTTGCTACGGGCACGAGTAAGTGCAGTGCCGAGTTTGACGTTGTTTGGATTAGAAATGCAAAAGATATCGTTAAATATATATCGCTAAAAGAAGCACACATTGGTTTTTGCCGCTCTAGCCGCTGGCCACTCCCCCTCTCACACTGCACACTGAGTGAGCACAGCGCAGGACCAGAGACAGAGGGGCGAAGAAAGCAGATTTGCTCTATATATCTATCTATAAATTACAGGAACGTCTGTCTGTCTGTGTGTGTGTGTGTGTGTGTGTGTGTTATTCTCATATCTCTCTAACCGTTAGCCCGATGGATTTCAGACTTGGCGGGTGTCTTGCTACGGGCACGAGTGAGTGCAGTGCCGAGTTTGACGTTGTTTGGATTAGAAATGCAAAATATATCAGTAAATATATCGGTAAAAGAAGCAGTTAGAAGGTTGTGGTTTAAAAATAACCATTCTGACATAAACACTGTCAGCTGAACATTAAGTCAGCTACATGTTTACTTCTGAACATTATATTTTATTCGCGGCCATCATTTGTAGTTTAGCCTATTCACACACTGTTTGCTCAAGCGTAGTGTTTTCTCTGAATTCACTGTGTCATTCTCCCTGAATCGTGTAACGTTACTTCACGTTTCCCTATTTATTGAGTATCTGCTTTCTACCACAAATAAAATTAAAATTAAATTAAAATGTCACTGAACTTTTGCTGTGTAATTGTAACAATGAGCACAAACACACCAAACCAACAATTACTAAAAACACACACAAAAACAGTTTTTGCACGGGCACTTTGCACTAGTATTAAATGATTATATAATCATATAAAACATATGAAATACTTAAAGGTGCAATAGGTGATCTGGGAAATGTTAACTTTAGCCTGCAAGCATTGAATGCATACGTTCCCACCTTTACTGCAAATGGCCGTCCAAAGCCGCGCCTCCTCCGAAACCATTCATCCGCACAGACAGCCCGTTCTCATCCCAAAGCGTAATATATTGACTCTTTTGACAAAACGTCTATATCCAACGCACATGGCACCCTTTAGCGTCATATGAGACGCAGATATATGGCGCCTCCTAGTGGTCTAACCCTAACACTACCCCAGACCTAAACCTACCCAAAACCGAAGCGTGTTATATTGACGCTAAAGGGTGCCATGTGCGTTGGATATAGACGCTTTGTCAAAAGAGTCAATATATTACGCTTTGGGATGAGAATACGTTGGCACAGACCAGAAGAGAGATGAACAGAGACAACATTATTGGATTACATCATGTGTCATTCACCGGTGAGACACTGCAACATGACAAAAATGGAAATACGAATTGGCGTGTCATACATACGCCATTTCATGAGATCAGTCTGGGTGAGAAAACTTTACAGTAGTACAGTGAGTAACAGGACTACAATAACGAACATAAACAACTGTTTGCCTGCCATTCTCGCTCTGTCTGTACACTACAGTGTACATGAACGCACTAGGGTTGGGCATCTAAGGTATAATGCCGATCCGATATGCATCTCGATACAAAGTATCCGATCCGATATATTAACGATACATGTGTAGCATTTTGCGATGCAATACGATACGATTCACAGTCATATCACGATACGATGCGATACTTCAGCACTAGCTAATTAGATCAAGTTTATGTGGTGATGTGAAAGAGTATGCGGTGCCATTGAATGAGTTTGATTATTTATTAACCAAGTAAAACCAAGACTTTTTTACAAACTGGCTTTTCTCTCAGAGCCTGAGTGTCGGTTTACAGTAGAGGGCCATTTTAGAACACATGGCACATATTATTTAAGTATTTCCAAGATAAACAGAAGGTAGGTATAAGTGCAATGCATACTAAAAAAAAAATATTTGCACTCTTTCAACAGAAAGAAGGCTTACCATTGCACAACAAGAATTGTGATTTCAGTTATCAACTATGAAAATAAGTTTTACAAAGATGTTTTGCCACTGAATATTCAAAAGTTAACGTTGTGAACTAGCAGTGTTATGCTGCTTTTACTTTGAAACATCACTGTCACTGTAAACAATAGGCTAATAAAATAAAATTAAATAAAAATTAAATAAAATTAATTTTATTTAATTTTAAAGAGCTTGTGGTTGGGCAGGTGTAACTGGGTCTGTATTTCACGCAGAACTTCAGTTGCCTTGGGGCTTTTGTGGAAAAAGGTGACAAGCTTCCTAACTTTCACCACCAGCACAGAGACACTGTCCACCTTAAAGGCTTTTTGAGATGCCAAGTTCAATGTGTGGGCGATGCATCTCACGTGTGAGCACCAGCCAGGATCATGTTTCTGGCGTTATCTGTGACTAACGCGGGGCTCTTCTCTTCGATCTTCCACTCGCGGCAAACATCCTGAAGTAAAACGGCTAGATTATTCCCTGTGTGAGCCTCGTTGAACACTCTGGTCTGCAAAACGTGGTTTTTGAGAATCCACCCGTCATCTATGTAGTGTGCTGTGACCGTTACATATGATGCTGTAGCGCAAGATGTCCAACCGTCCACTGTTAAAGCAACTCTTTGGGCTTTGTGCAGAGACTCCTCTATCTCTCTTCTGACTTTGTCGTACAGAGCAGGAATCTGTTTATCGGAGAATAGCTTTCGGTTTGGTATCTTATAACGAGGCTCCAAAACATAGAGGAGGTGCTTAAAACCTTCGTTCTCCGTGACACTATAGGGCTGAATATCTTTGCAGATGAACAATGCAATAGCATCTGTTATTGCCGTAGAGCGCGCGGAATTGTTAGCAAGCGGTGCATGGAAAAAACCTTCAATACTTTTCTCACCACTTTTGGAGCTGGTAGCTACAGGTGAATCAGAGCAGGATGCAGGGGCACTGGCAGATGCTTCCTCCACAACAACACCGTGGCGCCGCTTCAAGTGAGATATCAGATTAGTCGTAGGCTACTGCCCGTGTATTTCACAGATGCGCGGCACAATTTACAAATTGCATTTGTCTTGTCAAGTCGTCCGTCTTTCTTGTAAAATCCATAGTGTTTCCAAACTTTAGATTTAAAACTCAGTGGAGGATAAATTATCTCGGCATCCGACATGTTTGTTTTGCTTACTCCTCGCGCTTCCCGACAACTACCTTTGGGCGCATCACTGGCTTCATCCGCGCAGCTGATACATTGAGTTATAGTGTACACACCCGCAAAGTCCGTTGCTTAGGCCTACTTTATGTAGGTCGATTAAATTATGTGCCAAAAACAAGTTGACAACACTTAAGTAAATAAAGAAATACATTCTGTATTAAAAGGATAAGCTGTATCTCGGAAAAACCGATGCATCTCGCAAAAACCGATGCATCTCGATTTGCTTCCAAAATTTAATTCATCCTCTGCTGCTCTACCGATGCACTCGCATCGTGCACGCGCATGACCGCGTATCGATACATATCGGTTAATCTTCCCATCCCTAGAACGCACTGATAACGTATGATGTGTGTGTGAGCAGGCTGCGCAGTGTGCAAACACACGTTGACTGACAGGAAACACATTCCGACCGAATGAAATGATTGAACGAACACTTTAGGGTCCTACACCTTCCACAAACTATATTTATTTATAAAAATACATTAAGACCGCTTAACAGAGCGATTGCTATCGGGATATGAGGAGACTTTCAACCAGAATAAAATAAAATTCTGTAGAGAATCTCCTATTGCACCTTTAAAATGTAATCAATTTAATCAACTGGTTGAAAATGTTTTTATACAATATTGGCACTTACCCATAATGGTATTAATGGGTTGGATTCTGAAATCCACTGTGCTTCAATGTATATCTGTTCAGCGATTATATCAAATGATTTGAATGAATTCAGAAAGCTTCTGAAATTTACTATTATAAAGTTACATGTGAGAAAAGCACCGCGAACACCTGTTAAAAACCAATACTTACTCTTCTAGCTGACCCTGAACGCCGAGGTCACTGGGGTCTCTAATGTCTGTTGCCTACGCATCAATTCTTAGTTAAAACATTTACTTTACTTTTCATCTTCAATCACTATAATGACAAATATTGTCTGAACCTCTCACTGAGAGAAAGTACATGTTATCAGTGTGTTTTGGGAAAGTGTCCTGGTCAGAGCTAGAGCTGACCACCTCAGAGCTTGAAGAAGCTGTGTGTGTGTCTCTCTCTGTCTGTCTGTCTCTCTCTGTGTGTGTGTGTGTGTGTGTGCGTGTGTGTGTGTGTGTGCGTGTGTGTGCGTGCGTGCGTGCGTGTGAGCACTCTTTTGTTACAGGATGTTCTGAGGTGAACTACTGGCACACAGGGGAGGTAAAATGACCATCTGTCATCCAGATAACCGATGGAGATATATGGAAATGTTCTGTTTATCTGTGCCTTAACCAATCAGAATCCTTCAACCTGTGGTGATGATGTAGTTTAGTGACCTGTGTGAGAGTATAATTGCTGCTGTAATAAGTGTGTACGGCAGAGCGGCCTATGAACTTGCTGAGTGTTGAAACTGACTTCTGCTGGTGAAACCGCAAACTATTCTTCAGTAAAAATGTCTTTGATTGCATCTCTTGACTCCTGGTCTTCAGTCATCATTTCTAGTCCTACATTTATTTTTTTAAGTATTTCTTGCATTATTTAGTTCATTGTTATAGCCTGATGCAAGTCAGATCCCATTTAGAAAAAAAAAAGAAAGAAAAAGTAGGTAAAAGAACAAATGAGCCACTCTGAAAAGACATTGCCTTGGTCAATTTCAGCAACTTGCAATCCATCCACCCTGCTCACTCTGACACCATATACTGTAGTAGTCTTAGTTTTATCCTGTTTTAGCTATTGGCTTTATTGTGTATTTGCACATAGATCCATGTATGAACATACCAATGGAACATAAATTACTGTACACCAGACCAGTCACAATTTAAATCCCCATGCAAATAATCTTAAAATTACACTAAGAAGAAACAACAGTTTAAGATTATTCATGATATATGAGCTTTACAAATGTGATACAGAAAAACTATAAATGAGAAGGATTCAGATTTAAGACAATAATAGGAAGTCCAGGAAACAAACAGTAGTCCACAATAAAATTAACAATTAAAAAATAGAATCGTAAAATCACATAGCGTTTGTGCACATGGGTCTCAAAGTAATATTCACTTAGAATTCAGCTATTCAACTGTTTATATGAATTCAGGTTTGATCAGGAAACAAAAAGATAACATAAAACATAAAACACCCTTTTGGCAAAAAATTTCCCTTTTGATCTAGTAGTCAAGCATGAGGCAAAAAAAAAATACATTAAGCATGATTTATTTCAAAAATATTATACATTTTAAAAAAACAAATATTGTACCAGAAACACTAGACGAGTTAAAGATGTATTTTAACTATGGAAGCTCTTTCCCACCATGGAATAAAAAAAAAGTTTACTTTTTTCAGTTTACTTCTCGCAATTTAGATTTTTTTTCTCTGAATTGAGCATTCGCAATTGCGAGTTATAAAGTGCGAATTGTGAAACATAAACTTGCAATTCTGAGAGAAAAAGTCAGTATTTTCTTCCTCAGAATTGGACTTTATAACTTGCAATGGTTGCTTTTACCTTTTTTATTTAGTGGCAGAAACAAGCTTCCATATTTAAAGGTGCACTGTGTAATTTTTAGCGGCATCTAGTGGTGAGGTTGGTCATTGCAACCAACAGAAGTCGTGCTGGCCGTCGTCGTCTGAGACTGCAGAGAGTAGCTAGTTAAGCAATAAGGGTTAATTTACAAAGATAAATTAAGAAATGAGGTTTACTTAATTATTCAGTAAAACGATATGTTATTGCGAATATTATTGTTACTTGTTCATCATCGTGTCAGTGTTTTCGTCACTGACTTTAGCTAGCTTCTTTGCACGAAGAACATCAGTGACAAAACGTGTTTGTCTGTTTAGGGCCACTGTAGAAACATGTCAATGCGTGATGAGCACCGCCATGTTAGTTTGCACCGCAATTCAGATAATCGGATCAGTCTGATTTACAACACTTCAATTCATCCACTTCTGAAATACATGAAAGTACGTGTGCCCGGGGAAAAATTGTATAGGCCTAGTTACCTAGTACACAATGTGTATCTGATATGAATAAAACAGAGGCGCTTCTTTCAGGGAAAGTCTGTTCACTCAGCGGCCATATTTGCAATGCCTCCGGGCAGCTATTTTGGGCATTAGTCCTATCTATCTGAATGGGGGAATCCTGAAAACTCAAAAACTGCCTGCCGGACTTACAATTAAATAACAATGCGCACATGCAGTCCTTTTACTTTAGAAGGCAGAACTATTTTGCCATATTGCACGTTACAGTTTCTCCCATTCAAAAGTAGCCTAATATGAGTGCAGTCTTTCTATATCTATAGACTTTGGCGTGATTCAATGCCCCAATATACTCACTGCGTGTTATTTTTCGTTTAGCAAAAATACTATTATAGTTTACATTAATCTCTTCTCTTTGCATGACACATTGACATTACAGAACAGAATAGCTCTTTCGGCATTATCCTGAACGTTGTATTAGCATTCATTTCATGCATCATAGAACAGAAGAAAAGGTCTTGGGAGTGTGTGTAAACCTCACATCCTGTGGATTTTCCTGGTGAATAAAAAATCAGTCTACAGGCTTTCATAGACAACCTAAGAAGTTGGGGAAGGTCTCGTTTTTAAGTTTCATTACAATAATTTCAGACATAGACAATAAAAAATAAAAAAATAGGCAATTACATATAGCTACACTGACTTGTATGTCATGCAAAGCCCATGTTTACATTGTTACAGATTATTACAGGTTGATTCTCTTTATTATTCATCCTGATCCTGAGTTTGATTCACTTTATCTTCACTGAAACCTGTTATAAAAACAGAAATATTCACAGTAAAAACACCAAGTTAAAAAATGAAAATAGAAATGAATAAATAATAGTGTTGATAAAAATGATTATAATAATATTAGCTAGGCTATATGTTCTCCTGCATTCAGCTTGTTTTTGTTTATTAGCCTGTATCATAATGTATGACACACTGTGGAGAATATTTTGTGATTTGTAAATGTTAATTTAAATTATTCTTTGTCCTTTAGTCTTTTATTTCTGATATGATGCTAATTAATGGAGAGCACTGACAGTTAGATTGAATGGATATAAAAGGTCTTATTGGCCACTGGTTCATGAGTCAATAACAATTTGTTAAATTAAACAATTACCGGTAGTAGTGTCCAATCAATAGGGTACATTACTAAATATTGCATGGCTAAAATATAGAGCAGGATTGTTCCTTGATCAGAACAGCACCAGATCAGCTCTATTTGTGTTAATGGTAAGGTTGTCTGTTCTGTCTAAAGTAAAACAGCACAAGATCAGAGCTTTATTTAATATTTCTGTATTAATGGTGTTTCTTTGTCAAGTTGTTTGTATGTAATACTTACATTTTTGCCTTGGTTACTTATACTTCTTGCAGTAAAAAAACAGTAATAGCCCAAACCATCAGAACAACGCTGGCACCAGATATTCCTGATACAGCACCTGACCGACCTGAACCTGTAATGATAAAGACAGACATTAGTGTGAGTGCGTCTGATCTATAACACACACTACAAACATCAGCACTATATCCTGAGTGTAGATCTGATACTGTAATAAAGACAGACATTAGTGTGAGTGTGTCTGATCTATAACACACACTATAAACATCAGCACTATATAACCTGAGTGTAGATCTGATACTGTAATAAAGACAGACATTAGTGTGAGTGTGTCTGATCTATAACACACACTATAAACATCAGCACTATACAGTATAACCTGAGTGTAGATCTGATACTGTAATGATAAAGACAGACATTAGTGTGAATGTGTCTGATCTATAACACACACTTAGCCTGGGTTTCCCCATACTGCCTTACCGCAGCGCGATTCAATTCACGCTGAAAGGCAGTCTGGATACCATGGCCAGATTTTTCGCCTCATTTAGGGAACCAATCACAGAACGGGGAGGGAGCAGCAAGACGATGACGCGTCTATGCGACACACCGAAGCAGTTTGTTTATACCTATGGATCAAACATGGCAGTAGACGCGAAGTTACCTTTCGATGCAGCCTTACGGCCGTTTCACACATAGGTTTCACACCGCAAGCGTGAGCGGCATTTGAGCAGCGCGTCAGCGTAACTACATCACTGCAGTTGCAGACGCGCGAGAGTATTCACACTGGAAGCGTTTGTACAGTGTCACAGCAGCGGCTCCAAATCTACATCGTTAGCCTCATAGCATAATTGCTTAAGTCATTTTGTGTTTTTTCTTGTTTTCCAAAGACATTGAAATATGACTTCGGCATTATAAGCGAGCAATTCTTTACAAAAACAACTATACATTTGTTTTTAGAAGTTGGTCATTTTATAACATTGATAGTCTTGAAAGTGTGTAATGGGCAGGTGTACAACATTCGCATATAAGTTAAATGTAATACAACAAAACAACCCAGAAAATGGCTCCAATCTATTAGTTTCAGTCATACTTTCGATGTTTACAAGACCGCAACTCCGCGGATAAAAAACAAAACACACAAATAAACCACACACTCGGGTTTGATTTGGGTTGTGCTAGCCTCTAGCTGTCTGTGTGTTAACGTTACATGAACTAAAAGAACGTTTATATATAATATTTTCTGGCTAGTTTACTTTAGTCTTTTTTTATTTATATAATACACAACTTTCACCCAAACTGAATAATTAAAAACAAGTTTTTACCGGGTAAATCTTCTATAAATATTTTAGAGTCTTTATTTTCTTTTATTTGCCTATAAGTTCTTGTTAAAACTCACTAGACATGCTAATTCTGTGCATTTTGGGCAATTTTTGTGTGAAATCACATTTATTTTTGTCCATCAATAGTGTGCTTTCACTTTAATTTAGCGTGAGCAATGCAGCAAAAAACAGATTCGAAACCCCCGCTTCACTGCTGCTCACGCGCCGCTCCTGCTCGACGCTCACGCGCTGCTCCCGGTGTGAATGCACTCATTGCTTAACATGCACGCCGAAAAAATACGCGCCGCTCACGCATGCGGCGTGAAACGGCCGTTAGATACACGCCATCGTGTAGGCTACACTTAAATCTCTGACCTATCGGCCATCGTCGTCTCCCTCGCTATGCTCCTAGTGATGGGCGGATCGATCCTGAAGTATCGATACTTCGATACTGACGTGGTATCGAAAAGGATCGATCCTCACATAAAAATATCGATCCAAATGTGTATTTTTTTTACCAGTAATTTTTTATTAATTTAGCACGCAATTCAGTGCGTAAAATAAGCTTCTAAGTGGAAAAATAAGCGAATGTTAGCGGGTAATTGTGTAGGATAGAACCTTTTCTCCTAGTCATCTGTATACAAGGCGAAACCAATCAATCACAGAGAGCGTTCGATGCTGGTGCTTCGCTGAGCTCACAGGCCCAGTGCGTTTGGGAAAAGAAGCCTTGCTTAGATGACAGAGAAACAATCGGGAGTTATTTCGCAATAAACAAACCAAAAATGTGCAGAACGGTTTAAAATGTTGACGTAAGTAAGATCTTTTTTATGAAATTAATATTTTTATTCAACAAGGATCGATGCATTAAATTGATCAAAAGTGACAGTCAAGGGTTTAACACTGTAAAAAAAATCTACTTCATATAAATGCTGTTCTTTCAACTTTGTTCATCAAATAATTCTGCATAAAATGTATCATGGTTTCCAACAAAATATGAAACTGTTTTCAATATTGATAATAATAAGAAATGTTTCCTGAGCAGCAAATCAGCATATTAAAATGAATTATCATCATGACTGGAGTAATGATGCCGAAAATTCAGCTTTGATCACATGAATAAATTACAGTTTACTATGGCATAGAAAACAGATAGCCTATGTTAAATTGTTAAATTGTAATATTACAGTTTTTACTAACAGAAATAAAAATCTTACCCCAAACATCAGACCCCAAACTTTTGAACAGTAGGCTAGTACTATAATTAGGGTAGTTTTATAAAAGTCACTGACTAATTAAAGGGGAGTTGAGAGCACAAATCACAAAATATTTAGGCATAGTAGTCATGAAAAAGTGTTCAGATTTAGCATATTAATGATGCATTCACCTCATAAATCATGACACACTGCTCTAGCACAGGAAAGTGCATTCAAGTTCAAATACATGCTTTTAAAAAGTATCGGTATCGGTATCGATATCGGCGATACTGGCCCTGTATTTACTTGGTATCGGATCGATACAGAAATTTGCAGTATTGCCCATCACTCTAATTTCTGTCGCTATACATACGTCATCTGGTATGATCGAAACGATTGGCTATGAGCTACGTACAGGCGCATTTGATAGACATTCTTAGCACCCAATAAACGGCTCTGGGCATTCGTAAACCATGCCTCAAATACGAGAAAATGAACATGTGGTTCCCAGACCCAATTCTCAACGAGATTGGGTGGGTCTGGCGTTAGCCAGGCTAACACACACTATAAACATCAGCACTATATAACCTGAGTGAAGATCTGATACTGTAATGATAAAGACAGACATTAGTGTGAATGTGTCTGATCTATAACACACTATAAACATCAGCACTATATAACCTGAGTGTAGATCTGATACTGTAATGATAAAGACAGACATTAGTGTGAGTGTGTCTGATCTATAACACACACTATAAACATCAGCACTATATAACCTGAGTGTAGATCTGATACTGTAATGATAAAGACAGACATTAGTGTGAATGTGTCTGATCTATAACACACACTATAAACATCAGCACTATATAACCTGAGAGTAGATCTGATACTGTAATGATAAAGACAGACATTAGTGTGAATGTGTCTGATCTATAACACACACTATAAACATCAGCACTATAACCTGAGTGAAGATCTGATACTGTAATGATAAAGACAGACATTAGTGTGAATGTGTCTGATCTATAACACACACTATAAACATCAGCACTATATAACCTGAGAGTAGATCTGATACTGTAATGATAAAGACAGACATTAGTGTAAATGTGTCTGATCTATAACACACACTATAAACATCAGCACTATATAACCTGAGTGTAGATCTGATACTGTAATGATAAAGACAGACATTAGTGTGAATGTGTCTGATCTATAACACACACTATAAACATCAGCACTATATAACCTGAGTGAAGATCTGATACTGTAATGATAAAGACAGACATTAGTGTGAATGTGTCTGATCTATAACACACACTATAAACATCAGCACTATATAACCTGAGTGAAGATCTGATACTGTAATGATAAAGACAGTCATTAGTGTGAATGTGTCTGATCTATAACACACACTATAAACATCAGCACTATATAACCTGAGTGAAGATCTGATACTGTAATGATAAAGACAGTCATTAGTGTGAATGTGTCTGATCTATAACACACACTATAAACATCAGCACTATATAACCTGAGTGTAGATCTGATACTGTAATGATAAAGACAGACATTAGTGTGAGTGTGTCTGATCTATAACACACACTATAAACATCAGCACTATATAACCTGAGTGTAGATCTGATACTGTAATGATAAAGACAGACATTAGTGTGAGTGTGTCTGATCTATAACACACACTATACACATCAGCACTATATAACCTGAGTGTAGATCTGATACTGTAATGATAAAGACAGACATTAGTGTGAGTGTGTCTGATCTATAACACACACTATACACATCAGCACTATATAACCTGAGTGTAGATCTGATACTGTAATGATAAAGACAGTCATTAGTGTGAATGTGTCTGATCTATAACACACACTATAAACATCAGCACTATATAACCTGAGTGTAGATCTGATACTGTAATGATAAAGACAGACATTAGTGTGAATGTGTCTGATCTATAACACACACTATAAACATCAGCACTATATAACCTGAGTGTAGATCTGATACTGTAATGATAAAGACAGTCATTAGTGTGAATGTGTCTGATCTATAACACACACTATAAACATCAGCACTATATAACCTGAGTGTAGATCTGATACTGTAATGATAAAGACAGACATTAGTGTGAGTGTGTCTGATCTATAACACACATTAAACATCAGCACTACTTGTCCTTTTATTGTTTCTCTGAATCTCAGCCGATACAGAGGGAAAATGCAACATTAAAAAGCTCTTAAGCTCCTAGTTCCACTGAATTATTTAAAGATCAAACTGCTGCTCTTTTGTTAAATTAAATAATTATATTAAATACTTGTTAAAAAAGAAGGCTCTTTAGGTCTTTGTTACGGACTGTCATATAATATTTTTTCTTTACAAATGCCTCTTTTCTGCCAATAAAAAAAATACATATATATGGGCCATTCTACAGAATTGGTGCAAAGTCAGAGTTGGACACATCTTGAATTATTTTTGTTTTTCCCCACAAATTTTGCATGTATGCAAATTGTATAATATCCAAGGTACGCTTTTCTAGTAATTGCACAGTTAATTCTCATATTGTATTTTCAGAAAATGCTGGAATATTTTCCTTCTCCCCAAATTTGTCACTACCGAAACACAATATTAAATAATTTATTAAGAAGGCTTATAATGACCTATTAAGATTTTGTTTACATCTACCTTATTAATATATATTAATATTTTTACAGGTTAAATCAATAAAGATTATATTTTTAATAATATTTTAAGTGTAATTTATGAGATTTGTTGTATTTTGAACCCAATCTTTCTTTGTAGAAGGCATTAAGTTTATCGCACTGATTTCAAAGTTAAGGATTCATTAGTTTTAATATGCATTTAACCAAACACTATCATAACATCTTAGTTGATAATTCAATATACTTTATTTTTGACAAAACATCCCATGTTACGGTAGCGAATGCACATTTTTGGTAGTGACAGTAATGTTTTGGTAGAGACCACAATACTTAGTTTGCCATGGCTGAATTAGACTGTCCACATTTTATGTTAATATAAATAAATAACTATGATGCACAGTGGTTAAATTGGGCCGGGGCTCTCCGGGGCTCAGCCCCGGCACATAAGCCTGCTCGTTTGTCACATACAATTTGATGAAAGTGATGCTTTTGAAAACATATTTCTGACAATAAATGAAAGATTTTTGAAATGGCATGTCTATTTTGTCTCAGCGGAGCTGAGATGAGAACAATCGGAACACGGCCGTATTTTTGTTCAGCTGCTTAATCTCGTTCAGTCGACCATGATCGCGCACCGCTCGCGCATGCGCATCTGACACGGATAAATGTACACAGCAATAATGAATGTTCCTGGGAGACCGTGGTTGCGCGGGATGTGGATGTTCCAGAAATGTCAAAAAAGTGCCCTGGCCTTAAATGACAAGGTAAGGAAAATAAGACTAAATCAAAATTAAATAACCAGGACTAGGTTGACCATGTGATTTTTCTCAGGAGTTTTGAGCATTTTACTTCAGATACCGGATTATCAGCAAACTGCCAAGAGAACTGCTAATTTAAAACGTTAGCTGGCTACTTAAAATAAACTAGCAATCTATTCAGTCAGCATATTTGTATTTGCAATTGCAGTTATTCGCGGAATTATCAACTTTACGTGGGTTGTGTAATGAGGCAACCACTGGAGCCAGAAATCAAAACTTTGCCTTTTTATGTGTGTGTGTGCGTGTGTGTGTTGTCGTAGTAAAGAGAGAGAATGGGAGAAGGAAGTTTGTATGAGGTGGACCTGGTCACCACAGACCCAAATCTTCTCAGCTGTTGCTACTGTCATATGCTGCACTGTCTCTCCATGTGGCACATTATGTTTGGCACATTGTATGGGTCACTATATCATAACAAGGTAAGGGATCTCCCAGTCACGTGACCCCTAGCCGCTTGTCAGCCATTTTGACGGAATACATCCGTCGGCTACTCATAGATCCATTGCCGTGGGTAATATTATTAGTATATTATACTAATAATATAATTATTAGTATATTAATATACTAATAATAATTATTAGTATAATTAGCCTAAATATTGAAATACTTTGCGCTACAGTATTGATATAATTGCATGCGCAAAATCATGGTACAAAATATCTCGATACTGAACAGAATCGATTTTTTCCCCCACCACGTCATGTCATCACACTTATTATTAGCATCACAAAAATAAATATACAAGAGGAAGATAAAGGAATTAGGAATCATATATCCATATGAAGCACCACAAGTTCTTTTTACAGGCATTAAATGTGTAGAAAAACTTCCTGACATTGAGTTCGGTGACATTACAGCTACCTTGTTCACTTCCCATCACGCCCCAGCTAGCAGGGAACGTTCTCAGAACTTTGGCTAACATTCCCTACAAGTTTGGTTAATGTTTTAAAGAAAACATTTGAATGTAATGTTTAAAGAATGTTTTAAGGATGTTTTCTCATTTCAAATAATGTTCCTATAAGGTTAAATGTAAACTAAGATATAACGTTTTAACTGTAACATTTTGAGGATGTTTTGGGAATGTTTTTGAGATAACAGATAATACAATGTTCTCAATAAAACATTAGCACAATGTTCCATAGTAACAGAGGAGGAACATTATCAAGTCAACGTTCGCAAAATGTTTTGATTATATCATTGAGGCCTGAGATGACAGTGTGTTTTTTATAAAACGTTCTTGTAATGTGACGTGTTAACAAAACTAGAACATTATAACTGTAACATTTTGAGGATGTTTTGGGAATGTTGTTGAGATAACAGATTATACAATGTTCTCAATAAAAAATTGGTACAATGTCCCCATAATAACAGAGGAGGAACATTATCAAGTCAACGTTCCCAAAATGTTTTGAGGATATCATTGAGGCCTGAGATGACGGAATGTTTTTTATAAAACGTTCTTGTAATGTGACGTGTTAACAAAACTAGAACATTTTAAATTTAACATTTTGAGGATGTTGTTGAGGTAAAAGTTTGTAGAATGATATTTTATAAAACATTGGCACAACATTCCATAATAACAGAAGAGGAACATTATCAAGTCAACGTTCTCAAAATGTTTTGAGGATATCATTGAGCCCTGAGATGACGGAGTGTTTTTTATTAAACGTTCTTGTAATGTGACGTGTTAACAAAACATTATAACTGTAACATGTTGAGGATGTTTTGGGAATGTTGTTGAGATAACAGATTATACAATGTTCTCAATAAAACATTGGCACAATGTCCCATAATAACAGAGGAGGAACATTATCAAATCAACGTTCTCGAAATGTTTTGAGGATATCATTGAGGCCTGAGATGACAGTGTGTTTTTTATAAAATGTTCTTGTAATTTTGACATGTTAACAAAACTAGAACATTTTAACTGTAACATTTTGAGGATGTTTTGGGAATGTTGTTGAGATAACAGATAATACAATGTTCTCAATAAAACATTGGTACAATGTTCCATAGTAACAGAGGAGGAACATTATCAAGTCAACGTTCGCAAAATGTTTTGAGGATATCATTGAGGCCTGAGATGACGGAATGTTTTTTATAAAACGTTCTTGTAATGTGACGTGTTAACAAAACTAGAACATTTTAAATTTAACATTTTGAGGATGTTGTTGAGGTAAAAGTTTGTAGAATGATATTTTATAAAACATTGGCACAACATTCCATAATAACAGAGGAGGAACATTATCAAATCAACGTTCATAAAATGTTTTGAGGATATTATTTAGTCCTGAGATGATAAAATGTTTTTAATAAAACATTCCTTTTAATTGACTTTTTAACAAAAGTAGAACATTTTGCATGAAACATTTTGAGGATTTTTTAGGGATGTTGTTATCTTTTATAAATCATTGGCACAATAACAAAGGAGGGATATTATCAAAGCAACATTCATCAAATGTTTTGAGGACATTATTGGCCTGAGATGACAAAATCTCACAGGCCTAATGTGTTAACAAAAGCTCATAAAATTGTAAGGATATTTTAGGGAAGCTGTTTAGGTAACAGATTGTAGAATTATTTTAACCTATAAAATATTGGCATGATTTTCCATAATAAAAGAGGAACATTATCAAAACAGCATTCGTGAAGTGTTTTGAGGATTACTCTGAACTGTTTGAACTGTTGCGCGAAATGTGTTTACAAGAGACGAGAAGCTGATTGGAGGCCACTGTAGATCGACGTTTAAAACCACCAATCACAGCGTGATTTTCCCATGACGTAAGAACATTTGAAATCGACAAACAGCGCGAATAAAGTAACGTTTTTGTTGAAGAAAGCGGCGCAAAATGTCCGTTGTCTAAATTGGCTATTTGACACATTGGCCCAAAACAACAGAACTCCTGGTCAACGGAACTGAACTCTTTCACATCTGTAAGTTTTTTTTGTGTATTTTTTCAGTTTACATAGCTTTCTCTTATCCTTGATATATCAATGACTTTCAGTATTAGATCTTACTTTCTTAGAATTGTATGACAGTCGCAATAAATTTGAGTGTATGTTACTTTTGAATAACAGCTAGATTTTTTTTAATGCAGACTCCAAACTGCCTGTTTCAAGATGATTATAACACCGATGACACAAAGTCTCCATTTACAACAAAGGTAGCCTACTATAATACCGGTATTGTGTTCTATGCATACGAATACTGTATTTTTGCTACTTAAAAGTGTTAATCTTATGTCTTTTGAAAGTAAAAGTTAATAATAATTATTTCAGTAATTCATAAAGAGGTAATTGAAAAAATTGGAAAGAGCATTAAGTCTAAAACAATTTTCAGTCACTTGTGTTTCTAGCAAATATTGTATGTGCTTGTAATATCGTTGTGTGTTGACAGACCATGTTTTAAAATATTTCAGGTAATTACTCTGCTGATGGTCCATGTATAGGACACAATCTGGCAACTATTGAAACAAACATAAACCTGCAGAGGTGAATGGATATGGGAGCTAAAGAGCCTTATAACTGGTAAGTGGTTTTGTAACTTTTGTTGTAAATCTTCATAGAATTACCTTTATATTATAGTAGGCTACAGATTATAGTAATCTTGTTCAAATGTTAGGAAATAATTTTGTTGGTTTAAGAAAGCCAACATATTGTTAACCTATTTAAACTAAATATTATTATTATGATTTCTGAGACATAAATGTTCAACTCTTAACTCCTAGAGCTTTAGTGCTAAAAGCACCTAACACAGACCATAAAGGATCTCATCCAAAAGACATCCAAAAATGAGAATTAGCCCATGATTTACGCACCCTCAAGTCATCCTTGGTGTATATGACATTCTTCTTTCAGACGAATACAATCGGAGTTATATTAAAAAAATGTCCTGGCTCTTCTGAGCTTTATAATGGCAGTGAATGGCCGTCTATAAAAGCGCATCCATCCATGATAAAAGTGCTGCCCACGACTCTGGCGGGATTATAAAGGCCCTTTGAAGCGAAGCGATGCATTTGTGTAAGAAAAATATCCATATTTAAAACTTTATTGACTAAAATAACTAGCTTTAAAAATAACTAGCTTAGCATATATTTATTTCTGCTTTTGAAGTAACTAAAACTTACAGCTACACTAATACATGAAGCTTCACTAATTCACTTACATGAATGACTAATTCCAGGGCTGCCAACTCTCACGCATTCACCGTGAGACTCACGCAATTGAGCCAATTCTCACGCTCTCACGCCACACCCCCGATTTCTCACGCTGAAGTGTCAACCCAGTCGGTCAAATGCCTGAAAGATAAGTTTATCTATAGATCTACCAGTTGAGCCATTCGTGATCGACTAGTTTTACCGCAAATTAGTTCAAATATCCTGTAATCTATAGCGAGCGAGCGTGCATGCGAGACAGATGTGTTGAGCTCCTAACGGCGCGCTCCTAACCGCGCGCGCACACGACGGCAGAGAGGTAAACGAGCTTGCGTGTCTTTCGCAACACAACCCAGTGGACAGTTACACTGTATTGAGACAGTTGAGAAATAATAATATTTTTACAGTTTTCAACAATAATTGTCATTGTTGAACCCTTGCTCTTATTATATTTCTGATTTCTCAGTTTTGTCATTATTTTAGCAAATAATTTATTTTATGTTTTGAGACAAGACAGTTTGTTTGAAGAAGTTTTAAAGAGTTAGTAAAAGAGTAAAGTAAAAGTTAAAACTTTTTTATTTAAGTAGGCATCTATTTTTTATTAAGTAGGCCTATTTATTTTGTATTAATACATAACTGTATTCATTCATAATGTATCATTATTGCGTGACATTTGTGTCAATAATCGTCAAGCATAGGGGACTTCGCGTAGTGGGAGGGGGACCCCAAATCAAATTCTGCTTAGGGCCCCCAAAAGGCTCGGACAGGCTCTGGAGACCAGACAGACAGTGTGAGTTTTTTGTGACAATTGTGAGGGAAATACACAATTTATTCCCATAAACTGTGTAGTCAGCCGTTCTCCCTCCCATCTGCACTGTGTGAATTGTGAACGCAGGCAGGTCAGTGAGTTACAGGGCGCTCCTTGTCTCCGTCCTGTTTAGGCTGGTAATTAATAGGCCTGTTATATAGTTTATATAGAATTAAGTTAGCAATAGCAGAGTTGTTTGTTTTGCAGCACTGAGCAGTTATTTTACATAACTTTATCATAAAAACAGTACAAAAGCATTTCCAGATGACAAATATCTGGACATGCCTAGTAGTTAATGTTAATTATTGTTTTCTAAGAACAGAATGTCAATTAAAATGTTAAAAATTAAATGTAAATCTCCCAAGAAATTCTGTACAGATACCAAATACTTTGACAATCAATATATACTTAATACACTTCTGCTAATGCAAGGATTTTGTGTTTGTATTTTTCCCCACACCAAGCCACGCCCCTCAATAAGCCCCTCCCCCATAACCCAAGCCCCGCCCCCCACAATCTCACTCTAAGCTGAACTCAAAAGTTGGCAGCCCTGTAATTCACTCTAGAAATTGTTCTTTCGCCAATGCATTCAAATGCAGTGCTACTTTATCTGTATCTGATTTAAAACAAGCAGAAATCTGTAAGAAATGTACCGATCCATAGACACTATAACTGCTGTTATATGAGAGCACTAGCCTCGTGGGCAGCGAGCGCTGTGACGTGCTGGAGCTGTGCTCACGGCGACCTGAGCTCCAGTCCTGCTTCAGCTTCAGGCTTCTCAAGACAACAGCAAAGTTTGTTCACATAATTTAGCCTCTAGTTGTGTTATTAACATGTATATAATGGATTAAGTATATGTTTTAAATTACAGAAACAAAAAAAGATACTCATAAGGATAAGGTATCATATTTATACTTTCAATAAATTAGTCTTTACATAATTTCTGATTACTAATTAGGCTGGCTAATTTTGAAAGTTTTCAATGTCAATATTGCTTGTGATCTTAATGTATGTGTATTCTTTCTGTTTACAATTTTGCATGATCTTTTTTAGGCTATGAGGAAAAACTCTACCATGCACACAGAGAACAGAGCTCAATGCTGCTAACTGGGCGAGCAGCGACAACTAGAAGAGAAGAACAGTAGAACACTATTAATACAGATGACTGGATTACTCTTCTGCAAGAACCAAGACAAGCAAAGACTGATGATGAGCGCTCTGAGCAAACACAGCAGTCAAGACGCATGAGTGACTTTACTGAGTTCTTCATGTAGTGTTGGGCATTTACTGTATGCAGAACTTCTAATAATTTATGTGGATGCCATTTATAAACCTGTTAGATTTTGATGTTTTAGTTTTGAGATTAATAAAATTGTATGTTTTAACAATGTTATAGCTAAGCATTTTTTTGTATGTTTAATAGAACATTTTGGGAACAAAAATAAAACTTACCGCTAAAAACTTTATAAGAATGTTAGGGGATAATGTTCTAAAAATGTTATGATTAAACCTTTATAGAAGGTCATCACAAAACATTTTCAGAGTGTTCTTAGATAATGTTATGTCATATTTTAAGAGAACATTCTGGGAACAAAAAGAAAACTACCCGCTGAAAACGTTATAAGAACATTAGAGAATAATGTTCTAACAATGTTAGCATTAAACATATTTAGAATGTTTTTAGAGAATGTTATTAGAACTTTTAGGAGAACATTCTGGGAACAAAAAGAAAACTACCCGCTGAAAATGTTATAAGAACATAAGGGAATAATGTTCTAACAATGTTAGCATTAAACATATTTAGAATGTTTTTAGAGAATGTTATTAGAACTTTTAGGAGAACATTCTGGGAACAAAAAGAAAACTACCCGCTGAAAATGTTATAAGAACATTAGGGAATAATGTTCTAACAATGTTAGCATTAAACATATTTAGAATGTTTTTAAAGAATGTTATTAGAACTTTTAGGAGAACATTCTGGGAACCAAAATAAAACTACCCGCTGAAAACATTATTAGAACACTGCATGGTAATGTTCTCAGAACATTTTTAGAACAAAAAATTTCTAGCTGGGGCTACACCGGAGCTTCATTAAAAGAAAATTATTTTTCAATCATCACCGCAAAGGTTGGTCAATGTATTTTTTTCATCAAATTATAGTAGGCTATACCTACAATTTTTAAACTGAGTTTACAGGGGAAAACACAAAACAAAATCACCAACAAGATTAAGTGCATATTTTGATTACCAAAAAACAGGACACTCGGCCCGGCAAACAGATAGGCTACTCAAATGACACTCGAAATTTACTCAAAGATGCCTTATTAATTAATACATTTAAAGTTGCCTCCTCTGAATGGATAGAAAATTGTTATATTACAAGACACAAATTAAGATAGGCTTCTCAGAGGTTACTCAACATGTTTTATTATGACAGGTTTAAAAAATAATCAATGAAATAATGATAGAAATAATGTCTCTTCTGTATTAGAAAAATAAATATATAAATAACTAAAAGAAATACCTCCAAATTGAACAAAAATAGCTCTCACAAACGTACAAAAACGAACTAACAAAATGTATTTATATCTTTATTTTTCTTCCTCTTTATCCTGTTTTTCTTCCTCGTCCTTGTTTGCCCATCTATATTTTGCTGTAGAGCTGATCTTTCCAAGCAATTTTTTAAAAACCAGGACGTTTTCATCACTTTATAAAAAACAGCCAGGACAGGACGTAAAAACAGGACATGTCCTGGGAAAACAGGACTGTTGGTCACCCTAATTAAGTGTATCTTTAATGAATTTGTTTAATCTAGTTTGATCCAAGAAAAACGAAATAGCCTATATATACTTTTTTATACAATCACTGACTGTCACTGTAGTATGATAAACTGTCATTGAGACTGTCTCAACCTGTGTTTCTAACGATTTATAAGAAGTGTCAAATAAAATACAAGATCAGCTTTTGGTATTTGAAAACGAAAGAATGTAATGTGATAATAGGCCTAACGAATTAACTGATCTAGGAATGTATGTAGGCCTATGCGTTTTGCCTGTTAATTGCCGCAAACCACTTTTCTCCGTTTTGTTTCTTTTGGGATACGGTATAAAGATATTCCTTTTGTATGATCACGTATCTGATCGCATCCAAATGCACAGCATAGCTCGGGCATGATAGGAATATTTCGCGACGAGCTGTATTATCACCGGCGGTTTAGCATTTTCTATACCGTCAAGATGGCTGCTCCAAATGGCGTGACGTCACGCGGGACGTCCCTATACAACGTGTAATCAAGTGATGACTGATTAACAGTAATGTAAATGCTAAATGTCCTAATACCTGTTGCAAAGTAAATGCTCTTAACCTTGCAGTTTTTCACATATCATGTAATACTCAATTTCTCCATTTCTTTGCACAAAACTCTCCAGAAAGTGGTATTTAATGGTTTATTTTTCAAAAAAAAATTCCCGGGGGGGCATGCCCCCGGACCGCCCTAGGGAGAGCACCCCCACATAATAAATCCCAATTTAACCCCTGATGATGCACATAATGCAGTCAGTACATATAGCAGACACACATCTGACAGTAAATATCTTATAAGAACACCTAGAGCTATTCTATACTTTGGGTCTTGAGGTGCAAGTGAGAAGAGGTATGCTCATAGATTTATCTTCCTAAAAAAAAAAAAAAAAAAACTTACAATGTAGACCGTTCAGAACCAGTTTTCTTCCCTTCGTTTCTTATTTCTTTCTCTTTCTTTCCTTAAGTATTCCTCTTACTTCACTGGGTCTTCCCTCAACCTTTGTTTGTATTCTCTCTGTCTCTCTGTTGTAGGTTTTCTATTTTTTGTTTTGTTTTATGTCATTCTCCCTGTCAAGTTAATCATAGAAATGAACATTACTGACAACAACCTTACATCTAAGCTAGTATCATGGACTGCAACCTTAAGTAATTGTAACCTCATCACATTACAGAATTCTAACAGAATCTTGCATACTAAAACACTACTAAAACATACTACAGTAGTAATTATTTGCATAACTGTACTAAAATGTAGTTTATTCCTCCAAATAAAGGATTATGTGTTCCCTTTTGTCACTACCAAAACAAAACTGTCACAACCGAAACTTCAAGACATGTTTCGGTTGTGACTGTTTTGGTAGTGACAATTTTAGATACTTTTGAGCCTAGCTCGAAAATGCTAATCAGCACATGGTTAGCAATCACTGGTCAGAACAGTTGAACACATATAACAACTAAATTTTATGGAATAACATCCAAAAAAGTTCTCTCAATAGCAGAAAAAATGAGTTTGGTAGTGACATTCCTTAAAGTTACACACAGATTTTTAGACTTTAGAACACATTTACCTCAAAATGATGGGATCAATCTACTCACCATATAGCACATGAGAGAGAGGGACACAGGAATATTTCCTGATCAAAAATGTAGGGGTGTGGTTAATATCAGTCTCAGCCAATGGACTACAACATTCGCTGTTTTGGTAGTGACATGAAAATGCAGGACACGTTTTTTTTAGATAAAGTTTCATTATTTAAAAATAAAATATAAAATAAATATTTTTTTTAACTTCATTTAAAAAATATATATATAGCCTATATATATATTTTTTTTTAAACAAGAATGGAAGAATTTGCTAAAAAAAATTTCAATATCATTTTCACAAGTTGAAATTTAGGGGTTAGGGTTTGGGACAGCCACCTTCTAATTGAAAGTAGCCCAAAAATGATGACTTTATATATATAAAGCTTACTGATATCTTACATATTATTGTGGGTTTCAATAGATAATTGAAGGATCTTAGTAAACATCTAAGATTTTAATAATTAAATGCTTTTCTAATGTGTTTCAAATGTGGGACAGCAGTTTGCACCAATTCTGTAGAATGGCCCATATATCTATTAAACATGCAAATTTGTGTTCATGTCACAACATCTTGCTTTTAAAAGACACAAGTTACTCACCACTGACAGCAACACTGAAGCTCTTCTGTATGGTATATGAGCTGGTGATGATTTTCAGCTGATAAAGTCCTGAGTGTTCAGCGCTGGACTTTTTGATTGTTAGATCTCCAGTTCGAATATCTAGATACAATCTATTTTTGAATCTCTCATCATTGTAGTTATATGTTATACTGTTGCTTATTCCATCAGTTTTTGCTACGGGGATGTTTTGAGTTCCAAATGTCCACTCTATTGGATCATTTTGTTGTATGTGAGTGACATGAGTATGTAAAAGGACAGAATCTCCCTTAGTCTCTGACACTGTCTTCACTCCATCTTCCTCATCGCTAAACACATCTGGAGAACAAACAGAAACAGTTTCTTAAGATTAAACTTATTTTCACACATAGCTTATTTGTGCACCAGACATGAGTGATTCCTTAAATCATTTGTCTTGAGGAAAGTTTGCAAGTAGGCTACTTTAGTAAGTGATCACTAAGATGCCAAATGGCTTGTATTTTCAATTCAGTCAAGACAGACAGTTTTCTCTTCTCATTGGATCAGCACCTATGAGCAGTGCTCAAAGTACGGCACTTCTCACATATTCAGACGTCCTAATTTAATCCACCCCAACAAATAGCCTAGTGCAAATTTATGTATTATGTTTCCACAATCATGAGACTAACAAAATCGTATAACGTTTAAGCTACTCACCGCAACTAATACGGAATTTTCTGTGTAAGATCATACTGCTGGTGTTGATCTCCACTGTATAAACTCCAGTCTGATCTCTTCGGATGTTTCTGATGGTGAGGTCTCTGGTCTGATCATTGAGATCAATGTTTCTCCAACTCGTGTCAACAGCGCCGTTTAATCCATTAACTTGCGCGAGACCATAACCGGTTCCGATGTTTGTTTGTTTACATTTACGGCATTCTTTTACCATTAAAGCCTTAATTAATATTGAGAGACGATATGTCATTCTAAAGGTCAAAATCTCAAGCTTTGATATTTAGCCTACTATCGTAATGTCATAGCGATAGCATCTTTAGGCAATAATTTGAATCAAGAGATCGTAACAATACACTTAACATCAAATTGGGGAGTTCTGAATTATTACTGTCCTTTGAACATGGCAGATCCATTAAATGCAAATTAAATACAAAACAGGCGTAGGCCTATTTTAATTGCAATAATCCAGAGCATAAAATCAGTTAAGAGTTTAGTCCAAATAGCCCAGTGCTAATTTAAGAGGACTATCGTTTAAATCTGCTTCGTTTTCGTGACATTTCTTCATAGAGAATAATATGTCTTGAGAACTCTTCAATAAATTACGTAGGTATTACAGTAGTCAGTAGTACAAGTAGTCAGTAGTACAACTTTACATCATCTTTCTTTCTATAATACAGAATAACCCCACCCCCAGCATTCTTCGTGATTGGTCAGTGATTCTAAATGTTCTAACAAAGCCACCAATTTATGTGTCATCCAAATATGCCCGATCTATAATATTCACTTCAGTACAGTCAGCTAGTAACAATAGTAAAGTTCTGATTCATGTAAAATGCAGCCAACATAGATTATTACAGAGAGGCCTATATATACTTTTTTTTTTCAGTCAGCCTTGTGTGTATGTTTTCAAGCATAAAGTTTGTCGTCAGGTATTTTAATATGTGTATTCCTTGTGAAGGTGCATTGTGTAATTTATGCATCACTGAGATTAAAATGGAATTCAGAAAATCATGATAATCACTAAATATTCAAATAGGTTTCCTAAAGCCTGTCTGCCTCTGTCTTGCCCCCTGGTTTTTCACCAAACTCACTTCATTGGTTTAGCCAGTGTTGCTGTCAGTCGGCTCTGGATGCTCAAACACACAGATCAATGTTTGATAGCACCACACAATCACGGTGTTAAACTTTTCTGGGAATCAACCAACAAATTATTTATTGCTGACTCAAACACTGAAAACACATGTCACCTTAACACACTTTTAAGTGTTAAAATCAACATGAAACAGATTTTAAAACCTATTTTGCTTCTATAATGTAATGTGTTACCAAAAAAAAAACACAGATATTCAATGTAAAACAATAATAATAATCAGGATTTTATTTTATATATTAGAATTGATTGGATGTTGCTAAGTGTGTTATACACCAAAATGGAGCCGGTATTAATGTGAGTTTGCATTCTATGTGTAAGTAGTTATTTGAAAAGTAGCTGAGAAAGCTACACAATGATAGTGAGAAATGTGCTGTACTAGCGCTATGCTTCATGCCTGAAGAGTGGATAACAAAATAACAGTTTGGAATCACATATTTGAATATTTGCATCAGACTTTGTAATTAATCCAAGAGCAGAAGAGCAGAAATAAACGTCAGACATCTAGTCATGTTCGTAACTTGTGATAAACGATTGTGTTTTTAGACAGCTTAACTGTTTAGACAAAGCATAACTGATTTAATGTTCATAAACTGCAGCTTTACCAATATAAATAGTGTCATGTTGTCATTCACCTTCTATTAATTGCTAATCGGTCTTTTCGGGTTCTCCAAATGTCCTTTTTTATTTTTATTTTTTAAATGTGTTTCTTTAACTAAGAAAAAAAATATTACAGAAACCTCATTTTTAGTGTCTCCAACTTCAGATTTAAATTCTAACTTGTTCAGACTTTGACTTTATTACTTTTCAAATTGTTCTGGCACAGTTTCATATGTTTATTCCTTAATACATTTTATGCAAATTAGATAATAATTGCTTATTCAAAATATATAATCTTCTCAAACCATTTTTTTCCCAGTAATATAATTAATTCTGATACCTGAAAATCAAACTCACATCTATCATCTTTCTAAAGAGACCAGAATTAAACATGTAGTCCAGAGGGTTCATGAACTGTGACTGGTTTAGTCTGTGTATGACAGGTTTGGGTTTGAGCTCAACTAGTGGGGGCGACAGTTAAAGGGTTAAGTCTTGATATCCAAACTTCCACAGTATCTGTTTATCTCTCTGTATTGGAGTAACACCAGTGTGTAGAGTGACAGAATCTCCCTCAGTCACTGATACTGACTTCACTCCATCTGTATCAACAAAAAGCACATCTGGAGAACACAAGGAAATGGTTTAAACTTATGCTGCAAGTCACTTTCATGCAATACATGTTTAAATGTACATGTACTATGGGGCAAAAATGCCTGGGACCCTGAATATTTGGGACTCAAAAGTTAAATGTGAAAATAAGCGGAAAGATTTTGAAAGATTTAAACAAAGAAAAAATATGATTTAACAATCTAATATAATGCAGATTGTGTACTATTTTGTGAGTAATCAAATGTAGCCTAATAAGTGACACTGTTAATGTGACTCTTTGTACATACAAGAGATTCCCAAACTTTTTTGTCAGTTGAACCCCTTTGACCGAAAGTATTTTCTTAGAGTCCCCCGGGAAGTTAATATTTCAACAAATTAACAACCCGTTTGCATATAAATGGTTCTCTGTTGTCGGTTAATACTCACATGGCGTGAAGGTAAACAAGCAACATATTTCATTTGTTTTGTTTTAAGATTATTTATTTTGATTTAACATTATAATGATTTCATATTGGGTTCCATCGACTCACAAACCCCCTGCAGTTCCCTAACAAACCTCTAGGTGTTCATGACCTTCAAGGGTCAGTTCACCAAAAAAATTAAATGATGTCATTAATTACTCAGCCTCATGTCATTCCAAACCCGTAAGACCTCTGTTTATTTAACAATTATTCATTATTCAACAATCTCTTGTCTTTCACATCATTCTCCTGTTGACAATAGTACAGTGCAGCGCTTCCGGTAGTGTATAGGAGAATAACGTGGTAAAGAAGAGATAGTTGAATAAAGTCGTTATTTTTGTTTTGTTTTTGTGCACAAAAAGTATTCTTGTCGCTTCATAACATTAAGGTTGAACCACTGTAGTCACTTAGTTTACCGAGATCTTTACTACCTATCTAGGCCTTGAAAGTTGCAATGACATTTCAGTCTATGAGGGGTCAGAAATCTCTCGGATTTCATCAAAAATATCTTCATTTGTGTTCCGAAGATGAACAAAGGTCTTACGGGTTTGGAAGGACATGAGGGAATTAACCCCTTCAGTTTGGTAAACCCTAATACAGACGGTCCGATGTTTTTTCTTTCGTTGAAACTCCAGATGCTCATTGGAACATCTCAAATCATGCTGGTGAACAAGATCATCAGGTTTTGTGTCACTTTAAAGATTGACACTGAATCTTCAAGACCTGCTTCTCCTCTATACCTACTCTTTTGATAAAAACAAATTCAAATCACGGTATCTGGGAAAAAAAGGAGCCAGAAAAAAAAAATTCACCCAAAAAAATGGTAACGCAACATGACATAGGACTTCATTTGTGATAACAGGATTTATTTCCTTATGGTTTAAAGAACACAAAATATAAAAGAACAAATGCACTAAATTTCAAATGCACAAAATTCATTAAAAAAAAAGTTACCGGGCAACTGTCGAGTAATATCGTTTCAACTGTAATTTTTACTTGCATTTGGCGCTTTGAACCCTGTCAGAAGCAATCCATGCATTAAATTAATATTAGAAAACGTAACATTTTGCAGGTTATTTTGTAATCATTTAAGGCTATTTCGCGATTTCAATCATCATAAGTGTTTATGAACTTAGGAAACTTAAATAAATAAACAGTTATTCATAAAGGATTATTGTGTATCAATGTGATTATTTCAACTCATCCTCACAGACAGGTAATCCACATAATGATCACACTGAGTTACTCACCGCGGACAGTGACAGTGAATCTGTATTTGTTCTCATTCACGCTGTCCTTGATCTTTAGTTCATAATCTCCAGAGTCTGTGTTTCTAATGTTTGTGATGGTCAGAGATCCGGTCTGATGATCCAGCTTCAGTCTGTCTCTGAATCTCTCTTCATTATTCCCAGGGACTGAGATTTTATTGACTTCTCTATCAATCTGTGCTAAGATATTGCTTTCACCTTCAATCCTCCACTGAAGCTCGTCTCCCTTTGTTTCAGTGAAATCAGAGTTTAGAGTGAGAGAATCTCCCACCATCACGGACACGGACTTCACTTCATCAACACCAAACACTCCTGAGGAACAAACAGAAACAGTTTCTAAACAGAGATTACGCTTGTAAAACTGTCAAGATTTCCAGATACATGCACTTCTAAAACATATGTATTTAACTGTGACAGATGCTAATTCCATTTACTAAACAATATACAGGTTGAAAAAGAAAGATTCAGGCGATTAGATTTCCTGACACTATTTTAAACTGTAGCAAATGCTGTGAATTACAGATCTGTTGTATTTTTGTGGTTTTTAATTAAACCTGTCATGACTTGTAAACAGGTTCTATCTGCGTTCTGAGCAGTTTTGAGATATTGAGCTTCAAAGTTTTTGCATTACATATAGGAAAATGTATATGGGGAACAAGTTTCTTTCAAACATGAAAATAACAGGGACCCTAAATGTATTCTAAATATACAATATCAAAATCCTCTTAAATTTGTAAATGTTTTTTTTTTTTGGAATGGGTCAAACGCAGATAGAACCTTCTAATTCTAAAAAAACACTTTTCGCTTAGAATTATAAGGTTATATCTGCCAAAACATTATTTGAACATTAAATATAAAATTAATGTTGTAACAATGTCTCAACATGTGTTAGAAAGTAAAATTTTATCCTTTCTATGACATTTATTTCAGATTTTTTAGCACTTCCATGTATTTAGGACATTTCAAATTAAGCAAGGTAGGTCTAAATATGTTGTCCAGTGCAGAATCTTAATTTTCGTTACCAATTTGGTGGGTAATTAAACATATTATTGCAGAAATTGTTACTTTAATCTTTCTTTTGTTTAGACAGAAAGCAGCTACTGTAATACATCTGAGCAGGACTTTATTCCAGCTAAAGTGGGCCAGGTGAAATGGCTTTCTCTCTAGACATCAGTATGGCTGAAATAACATGCTAACGTTTATTGTTGTAATTAAGACCCCATCAATGAAATTGTTAACTATTTGACCTTTAAGGCTTAAAATTGTAAAAATTAAGACATTTCAAGACTTTAAAAACTACAAGAAAATCGACATGCTTCAGCAAATTAATTCATAAAGTTTAATAATCATTGAAAAATTATTCACTGACTATTATGATCACAAAAAATGTCAGACTAATTTTGTTTAATCACACACACACACACACACTCTCTCTCACTCACACACACACTTTCACACACACACACACACACACACACACTTTCACACACACACACACACACACACACACACACACTTTCACACACTCGCACACACACACACACACACACACTTTCACACACTCGCACACACACACACACACTCGCGCACACACACACACTTGCATGTTAAATGTTTTTTTAAATATTCAATTTACTCACTGCATATTTGTATAATTCAGATAATAATAACTATAATAATAATAGTTATTAATAATAACCTCATTGATAATTAATAATAATAACCAATACACTATAAAGAAAATGGCCAAATTGAAGCCACTTCATAACACTACACAATTTAGTGAACATTTAATTTACTGTAAATGTATAGCATTATTATGGGGTTTCTTTTTGTCTTCAAGGAAAAAGCCGGCGACGTGACATATAAAGTTGATTCTGATTGGTTCTCTTCTGTGCATTCGAAGTGCTGATTGGCTCACGCAGATAGAACCCTATAGAGCCAAGTTAGAGTTCATTTTGTAGATAGAACCTTTTTGTTTTTTCAATAAAAAGTCCCACAATGGACACAATTTAAAAAAAAACATCACATAATGTAAATAAGTTGTCACAGAATAAGAATATGTGAATAACTCAATTTTGACAAAAATGTCAGATAGAACCTTATAATTCCAAGGGGACGAACTGTCAAAAGTTCCTATATCTGGAAGGTCACACACAAACACAAGCATGCAGATAAACAAACCTGAGTTTGAACGAGATATACAGTATTTAATAGTACAGCCTGAAATCATGGTAATTTCACACGTATAATAAATAATTGCAATTAACATATAGGCCTACTGTCATTTTATATCAATTAACACCTGACCAGATTTAACATGCTCATACTGACACAAAGCTAAAAACAAAATAGCGCAGTGTACATTCCTGACTACACAATATTTTATTATTTTACACTATTTTGTTATTTTAACTATTATTGGTTTCACCTTACTGTTTTTGATTCAAATATTTCCTCTAGATCTTTTGCTGCGCTGCGCTCGTTGTGTTCTGTCTTCCAGTTTGTATTTCCACAGCATGAAGGTATGATCTTACACATTTATGAATGAACTGCTCCTTTTAAAATGCCAAATGAAATATACAAAGCCAAAAAATGGAAGTTCAAACACAACATTCTAGAGATGGCTGCTCGACCCTGTCGTAATTTACATATGGGGTTTTATAATTTATGAGTAAAATAAAGCCTGTGGTAAACATAACTTGATGATACTTTAACGTTTTGTTCTACAACGTAAGTTACACACACCCATACCGAAAATGTGATTATGTTTATTTTAGAATCCGTAGGAAAACGTAAAAGTATCGTCAAGTTATGTTTACCACAGGCTTTATTTTACTCATGAATTGAAAAAAAAATAGAAAAAAAAAAACACATTGGAAAATCTCAACGGAATAAAATTTTATCAAATTAAACTTCCGGGTTCTGACTGCATCCCAATATTTTAGCTTATCCTAATTATAAATAAATAAATATTAATCTTGTTTTCTAAACTTTCTAGATTTTATTTCCTTAAATACTAATTTCAAGATACATTGGTTAAAACAGTAGCTACTTAACACATACTGTTTCATTTTGTAATATTCTTCCTAATATTGTTTTCTCTGGGTATATCCCATTCCTTATGGGGCCATAACTCTTCTTAAAGACCCGATCCCCGCTTCTTTATCAGTAGCTCATCGTTTTGATATGATTAGGAATATTTGTTTTTTTATCTGACTCTTCTGGTTGGAACAGGAGAATTAGACAGCAATTTCAGAATGAAATGCTCATTTCAACTTTGATAAAGTACTTCAATAAACATTTACTTTCTAGTAATTTGCTAGTATTTCTAGGATTTTCTTTACTTACACAAATGTACATTTCAGGGTGCTAAGCCCTACTTTTGTTTTGTTTTTTTGTAAGGAACTTGTTACCTGGACACTGTCCTCACATCCAGCAACTCAAAAGCCCTTAAAACGATCTCTCTGTGTCATTTCTACGATAATTCTCAATGGTTTTGTATGTTCTTGCAAATATACAATAATTATAAAAAATCCTTGACTAAAAATCTTTCAAATGAAACAAGGCGTGGTCGGGTGGCATAACAATTCTGAAGAAATATAAACTTATCACCACAACAATAAACCAACCCCACACCTGTTACAAGAGCAGGTTGTAACAGCAATAAAAATTCTCTATAATTTTACGAGTTTGATTTTGATGACGTGTTTTCTATTTCCGGTTTTGACCTAGTTCCACTGAAAGTTGTAAAGCAATAAACATTATGACGGATCATTCTTAAATTAAGAAGAAAAAAAACGTTAAATAATGTTATTTATATTGATAGGCTATACAGTTCACCAACATAGGCTACTAAAGATTAGTAGTTAATGTGCTGTGTGTCTTCTGTTCTCTCGCGCCATGACTGACAACATTACCTCACAAAACCTGCGAATGATTCTGATTTTTCCTGTTCTATTCCACTATAAGCAGAAAAACTGATTGTTTTGTCGGTTTTCACTTAAAATAGTAATGAATATTGCAGGCCGTCAGCACCCTCTAGTTTTCACTATCAAACACACATCACTTAAATGACACTTTTAATGGTGCTGACATCCTGTCATTATTCACAGTGTTATTTATCACAACGTCTATTTGAATAAAGGTAATAATTGTTAAGAATGGTAAGAAACGCTGGTTCAGAAATGCACAGAAAAAAATCTTAAGTTAACAGCATGCGCCTTTTGAAAACCGAAAGTATCGAATTAATATGAACGTGACTCACCGTGGACAAGTAATACAAGCCCCACAACGAGAGACAGGTTCCTCATATTGATGTCACTTCTTACCGGATCCAAACTAAATGACAGCAGTGATCCAGGATAGCCTACTGATGATGATGATGGGCTCTAATCAAACAGACTAAGTCACGTGATTTCTGCGAAGGTAGCGGATGTGTTACGTCATACTAGTATCCCAAAGTGAACCTAGAGGTGTTCAAAAGGTTGAACATTTTCACACAGAGAGAGAGACATGATATTTATAATCTTCTGATAAATCTTGTCAGTATCATAGCCTGATAACTGGAACAGAATCAAGACAAGTGCTGCTGTTAATCAGTACAAGTCAGTACAACTTCTTTATGTAGAAATCAGTTTAAAACACTTGTCTGGATCTGCATAACCTATTATTAGCACATTTTACATGAGCATAACCTATTATTAGCACATATTTCCCATGAGCATAACCTTAGCACATTTTACCCATGAGCATTTAATCGCCATACAACAAAATTAAGTCTGATCATGTTTTGGTCAAAATGTACATTGTGAAAAAAAAAGAAGCCCAATACAACTATTTAGTCATTTTGAAAGAAAACAGTTAAAATTATTAAATAAACAAATGTTGAAATAAACAGTTCATCATGAGGTCAACTTCAGTCTGTCACTACTTTCATCTCAGGACACTAGGAGGCGAAGATGTGCAATATATAGCCCAAATACTATGATTCATATCGAAATGATGGCTTGATATCACAAGTCATGCTCAGTTTCCTTGTAATCACATATCTACATCAAACTAAATGAAAAATGTGATGAATAAACTCTCTGAACTTTAAAATCTCTCTAAATGCACATTCAATTGTGCACAGAAAAATGTGGTTTAAATACACAAAAACTTAGTGAAAGTGTGTGTGCTGAGACAGAAACTGTCTTCAGGATGTGGTCTGTTGAAACTTTGTTTTTTGCCTGCAGAAGATTTAATAATAAGAGATTATGAGGATCATGATGATGATTATTGAAACATAAGACATATTAAACAAGTTGGAAAAACAATTCCAATAGCTTATGTCATTAGTCAACTGGAACTGAAATTAACAAAAATATATAGTCGTCTTAAAATGAGAAGTGAAATAAAAACATAAACACAGAATTAATGTGTACTTGAATCAAGTCAGTTCTTCATTGCACTCTAATCAGTGTCTTTTGTGAGGTTTGGAAATGATGAAGAGGGGTTTTTAATGCTGTTGTTCCCCAGACAACACAATATAAGAACATTAAGGGTCAGTTTGTGTCTGTCGAGACAGATACTGTCACAGGATGTGGTCTACTGGAAACTCAAAGTCACAAAAAAATATATGAAATGAGAAGTGAAAATAACATGTGTAAGAAGAATTAATGTGTAAACTTGAATCAAGTCAGCTCTTCATTGTACTCTATTCAGTGTATTTCGTGAGGATTGTAAATGAACGAGAGGTTTTGTTAATGCTGTTGTTCCCTATAGACACGGCCTGCAACCGCAGAGAACAGAAGATGCAGAAATAACCACAAGAACTGAGACCATCTCAGAACTGATCCGATCAGAGAACGGATTTCCATTTAAGATTATTTGCATTCAATGGCTACAGAATTGTTATCTTAAAACAACTCTAAACACGAGTCTGATCTGTTAGCCTATTGTTAAAAGTGAAACAAAAGTGTGAAACAAGAATCAAAATTAAGAACCAAAAAAAAGGACAATAAAAAAAAGGACAATAACAGAAACAATCACCAATAAAAGGTGTTAATTTTCCCTGGATGTCTGAGCGTTAGTGTGTGAAGGGATTATTTTCCTGTGAAAACTTTTCTGTGGAATAAAAACAGTCAGATAAACGTGTTTTTTTTTCTTGCAAGTTAAAACACGTTTCCACTGAATACTTTAGACACTCTCAGCTCAGTTTCTGAGTTAAAGTGAAACCTGCTGCGGTCGAGTGTATTTCAGGTTAGTTTAGAGGAAGACTGACCCAAATGAATGTGGTTTCTGTGGAGTGGACAAACGTCTTGCTCCTGTTTACTATTGCATGTGTGCGGTTGACTGATGGGTAAACAAGTAAAGACATTATTTTCCTTTTTAACTCACAATTATTGAAAGTAGACTGAACCAAACAAGTGCTGCAACATAAAAATGACATGCAGCACCTATGAGTGAGAGCTGTGTGTCAGTAAGGGTCTCAAACACATAGTTCATGCATTCATGACCTCTATTACTGTAACGCATTAGCTGGTTATCCTGCATCCTCGATAAACAAGCTACAATTAGTCTAAAATGCAGCTGAGTTCTTAGGTCAAGAAAATATAATAATATAACACCAATTGGACCCCATTGACTTCCATAGTAGGAAAAAAATACTAAGGAAGTCAATGGGGTCCATCAACTTTCTGGTAACCAACATTCTTCAAAATATCTTCTTTTGTGTTCAGCAGAAGAAAGAAATTCATACAGGTTTAAAACAACTCGAGGGAGAGTAAATGATGACAATATTTTCATTTTTAGGTGAACTATTCCTTACAAACCGAACTTCTATCGCCTTACAATCCATTTGGTATACCTAGAATATCTAAGTCCACTAAAGGAGGGAGAGGGTTTTCACATGTTACTCCTAAACTAGCCTTCCTGATAATGTTCAGGGCTCAATTTATATGTACATTTCTGAAATACACTGACACAGTCAACGATAACAGATGACTCTAAATTATAATTTAGACACCCTAACCCTAATGCTGCTTTGAAACAATATGTAATGTGTAACTGTAAAGTGTTAAATAAATGTGAATTGAATTGAATTGACAAAGAGATCAGAACGAAGTTTATAGTCTAAAAAAGTAACGACTGCATTAAAGATCAGTCAGGAGCATCATTCTACTGAATATCTTAAGGAACACAGACTGGTTGAAGGCACCATTATTATAAACACCCGAGCACAGACCAGTAGAGCTGAGCTGCTAAACTGAGCGCGTTCCCGTGCACAAAACTGAGCGCGTTCTCGCGCATATCACGGAGGCGCGCAGAGGGAAGGAGTTTCTAAACCTCAAATTATCTACAGACAGTATGTCGAGGTATTCTTTCTACAGATAGTATTTAAAAACACATTCTGTCGAAATCGGCTGCAGACTCGAGCGATTTATCTCAAACGCTTGGAGAAAATGATCCACGCGTTTATTTTCTTCTGTTTGTGCTTTTTTCATCTGGTTGGTAAGTACAGCCTATGACGTCACTGAAACCACACACATGATGTTTAAGTCCGTGGATTTGAATTTTGTGCGCTAGAAAAAGAAACTATTTTGTATCTCTTTTGTTTTTTTCATTGTATTTTAGAAAGATTATTTTAGAAAGATTTAGAAACCTTTATTTGTAGAAAACTAAAGTGTATGATAGAAATGTGTGTATTTTATGGTGTTTTTTTTTATACTCAGTCTCAGAATGACAATTTGGAATGTAAAGAACAACAGTTATTTTGTTTTATTAGGAAAATACCATAGCCTATACATAAAAAAACAAGTGGTCTCAATGCAAAGTTTGCAAACCAAATTTTTCACATTTTAAAAATCTATTAGAACAAACAAAATATTTTTTCAAAACACTGGATTTTATGTCATTTTTCTATTTATTATTTCTATTTGGTTATTTATTGATTGTTCATTTCCTGGCAGCTAATGTTAATGGGATAATGTGAATATATAGGCCTACCTCTTGTTCTCATGGCATTGAATTATTATTATTTTTTAAGTCAGTGGATTTCCTTTTTTGGTATTTAAATTAGTTAACATTAGTCAAGGTAATATGGTGTCATTACCTGAAAAAGAAAGATAATTAGCATTTATGAATCTATAGATAGATAGATAGATAGATAGATAGATAGATAGATAGATAGATAGATAGATAGATAGATAGATAGATAGATAGATAGATAGATAGATAAATAGATAAATAGATAGATAGATAGATAGATAGATAGATAGATAGATAGATCTATCTAGATAGAAACATTTTTAACAATGAAAAACAGTATTTATAAATCAACATTAACCTAGATGAAAATATGCTGTAAATATTGTTTGTTGTTAATTCATGACACATAATGCATTGTAATGTTAACAAATAGGACGTTATTGTAAAGTGTTGCCATATTTCTGTATATTTACATGATTTAATATTGTTCTTCAGGTGTGCTTGTTGCTGAGTCAGATGTGGTGAGGACAGTGCCAGTGACTGTGGGGGATTCTGTCACTCTAGAATCTATCACTGACATACAGAGATATGACCAGATAGAGTGGAGGTTTGGAACCATTCGCATTGCTAGAATCAAGGAACTGAACGGTATCTTCTCTACAGATTATTATGACTCGAGATTCAAAGACAGACTCCGGTTGGATAATCACACTGGATCTCTCACCATCACAAACATCGGCCATGAACACAGTGGAGTTTATAAACAAAGCATCGGACCTAAGGATCCAGCCGCGCTTTACAATGTTACCGTTTATCGTGAGTAGTTTTCTACTTATTTTGTAGAGTGCATTTTCCTGTCTTTTCGTATTCATGTTAGTTCCTGGGACTCATTACCCATAATGATATTTCAGAATCCAACGTTATATTCATCTTTAAAATAAACAGCTTTTTATGCCATTTGTGTCTCAGTGTAATTCTATGTTAAATTTGAATCTATTGAAAAAGTTTGGATATAGAGTGAACATGATGACGGTATCAGCAATGCTCTTTGTTCACTCACTGACTGACATAATAATAAAATCGGACTCAGTACACGTTCAATCTCTAACAAAGCATCCCTCTTAACTTACTGTCATTTATTTCTTGTGTTTTCCAGCTCCTCTGCCCATTCCTGACATCTCTAGTTACTGTACACAATATCCTTCATCGAAATGTTCATTGCTGTGTTCGGTGTTGAATGTGAGTCATGTGACTCTCTCCTGGTACAAAGGAATGAGTGTATTGTCCAGCATCAGTGTGTCTGATCTCAGCATCAGTCTCTCTCTACCTCTGGAGGTGGAACATCAGGATAACAACACTTACAGCTGTGTGATCAACAATCCCGTCAGCAACCAGACCAAACACATCAGTGATCTCAATTGGTTGAGTTCAGGTAGGTCTGGAGTGATGTTAGAGTTTTTTCGGTAGTGTTATTTATTTGGCTGTTTACTTATTTATTGTCTTTCCTCAGGCTGCAACCTTTGTTTTGACACCACTGAAGCTGTGATCCGATTGGTCGTCACTGCTCTGATGGGCGTGGCTGCGGCGGCTGCCATTGTTGTCCTCGTTTATGACATCAAATCCAGAACAGGAGTGGAGAAAACAAACATCAGCATCAGACACCGATGAACCAGATATTGTAAACAAGAATGTTAAACAATTACAATGAGGAGAAATAATATTGTTTTTTTACTTTATAAATAAATGACATTTATTAAGTCTCAATATGAAGTAAGTCCAACCCTGACTCAACCTCATGTCGTTCCAAACCGTAACACTTTTGTTGAAGATATGAAGATATTTAATTAAATCTAAGAGCTTTCTGTTCCTTCATTGACAGTCTACACAACTACCACTTTGACATTTAAAAAAGGTTAATAAAGAGAATGTAAAACTAATCCTTATGAATTAAGCGGTTTAGTCCAAATTTTCTGAAGACATGATTTCTTTATATGATGAACAGATTGAAACCTCATTATTTCCTGCAGAAGCTCAAACGTTCTGCGTAACACGAGAATGAACCTCATTGGTTCCAGCAAAAGGTCAAACGTGCTGCATAACACGAGAATGAACCTCATTGGTTCTGGTCGAAGCTCAAACGTTCTGCGTAACACTGAATGAATGCCGAAGGTTGTGAGTGTTAGAAATCAGGAATGATGCGAGAACATTGTGCTTTGTATGTTTTTCATCTTCAAACCAAACTTGGTTCTTCAGCCGACAAAGTTTAGAGCACTTCCCATAATGTTCACTCATTAGGTTGGCGGAGAGTAGACGGTCTTTTGTGGCTGTTCGAATGCATTCGACCACATGAGCGTTTACACTACAAAAGCAATCTGGTCGAATGCGTTTTCAAAAACCTCTGGAAGTGGTCGAAAGTGAGACCCTGTTTACACCTCTATTTAGCATTTGTGATCCGATCAACCAAAACTCATCTTAATAGCATGCAGGTGTAAAGAGAGCCTACTTGTCTATTCCTGTTGTGTTCTTTTCGCCCAACTTTTCGCACATTGTACAATGTCGATTGCTTCATCAAGCTGTGACTCTTCCATGTCGAGGGCGATCCTATTAAAGAGTTGTATGTCATCTGCTCGTATGTTCTCATCCTTTATTTCTGATAGACATTTCAGACACCATTGAGTCTTGTAGGCTATCTCTCCTAGTCCCCATGCTGCTTACTCTTTATTAACAATAGCTCTTTATTTTCTTTACACAGGCGTTCGTTGGACTTTTCTAGCTCGTTGATTTTCCTCTTACATTTCTTGGCTTTAGTTAGGCTAGCGATCATGCTGATACTCTGTTTGGCTTGCTCTCGAAGTTGCACCAGTTGACGATTAAAGTTCTTTTCCAAACATTGAATGGCTTCCAGTATGGCCAGGTTAGAGCTCTCACCTTCCTTTGATGCAGTTTTGTACTTCTTCCTGGCTAATTTTGCTTGGAATTGTTGGCGAGTTTGTCTTTTCTTTTCTCTTTAGAAAATTTGGACTAAACCGCTCGGTTCATATGGTTTAGTTTAATGATCTCTTTATGAACTTTTTGAAGTGTCAAAGTAATAGTTGGTTAGACTGTCAGTGGAGAGACAGAAATCTCTCAGATTTTATTAAATATCTTCATTTGTATTTCAAATGATGAACGGAAGTCTTACGGGTTTGGAACGACATGAGGTTGAGTAAATGATGACAGAATTTTTGGTGAACTATCCCTTTAAGAATGTTAATGAATGTTACTGCAATGCTGCTGTGAAAGTCAGAAGACTGGGAGACCTAAAGCACCTTGAAGAAACAAAACTGCAGATCAAAGTATGAAAAGAAAGTTCAGAAAAGGAAGATGGAACTATAGTCTATCTATAAACATCTATAAAGACAGCCGTTATGCTTTCAATGTGGAACTAGGCACAGCTAGACAGACCTTCTTTATAAATATTATAAACAGCAATTTAAAAAACACCTGCACTCTTATTGCTACTGACTGACAGACCTGACCACAATTTATATGTCTGATTTTGTGTGTTAAAAGCCTTACTTTTTGTCTGATGATGAAGTTCTCAAGGTGAATGCCTAACTTCACTCTAGGGGTCTAAATACTAAAAATCAAGTCAGGAATCTCGGTGTGTCTCTAGAGTCAGATCTTAGTTTCAGTAGTCATGTCAAAGCAATAACTAAATCAGCATACTATCATCTGAAAAATATTGCACGATTTAGATGCTTTTTTTTCAGTCAAGACTTAGAGAAACTTGTGCATGCTTTCATCTCTAGCAGGGTGGATTATTGTAATGGACTCCTCACTGGCCTTCCAAAAAAAAAAGAAAAAAAAAAAAGAAAAGAAATATAAGACAGTTGCAGCTCATAGAACGTTGAACCAGAAAATATGAACATATCACACCAGTCCTCAGGTCTTTACACTGACTTCATGTTACATTTATGACTGATTTTAATGTATTATTACTTGTTTATAAATCACTCAATGGCATAGGACCTCAATACATTGCAGATATGCTCATTGAATATAAAGCCAACAGATCACTCAGATCATTAGGATCACATCAGCTAGAAATACCAAGGGTTCACTCTAAGCAATGAGAGTCTGCTATGAGAGTTAGCTATGCAGCCACAGCTGGAACCAGCTTCCAGAAGACATCAACAGTATTCAAATCCAGACTCAAAACACTTCTGTTTAGCTGTGCATTTACTGAATGAGCTGTGCTATGTCTGACTGAGTACACTGTATATTACACATGCATCCTCTTTTAATTATTTTTATAACTGTTTATAACTGATACATATAAATACATTTTTATCAGTGTCTGTTTTTCTTGCTTTTATTGTCATTCTTATTTCTTATTAGCACTTGTTGCGATTATTTTATGATTTATTTTTATGTACAGCACTTTGAATTACCATTGTGTATTATGTGATATAGCCTAAATTAAACTTACCTTGCCTATACTGTCACCATTAGGCTCTTTGGACTTTCAGTTTGTTTTGATTTCCACGTGTGTTCCCCTGTCTGAGTTTCCCGCCACCAATCTGTATCCATGGACACTGATTACCTCCCTCACAGCTGCCTGTCATTTGTATCAATCATCTCTGTGTATTTAGTTCCTGCCTGTCTTCAGTTCAGTGTCCGGTATTGTTTGTGTTTGACACGCTGTTACACCCGTTTGCCTGTCTTGAGAATAAAACTCGTTTTGGATTTATTCCTTCTTCTGTCCTTCCTGAACCACCCCGTGACACCTACGTTTGTCAATTATGACAAAATTCAATTTATTGAATTCAAAATTCAAGTAGCCTATTTATATAATATTACATTTTAGGAAAAAGCTGAAGACCTAATTAATAAAATAAAAGTGGGTAGGGTCCACGATCCAATACTGAAATTATAAGCAACATGGTATCAGCTTCTTCTTCTTTTTCAAAAAAGACAATAGGGGGCTCCATGAGCTGCATCTGCAAGACAAGACACAATCTGAAGTCTGAATGCAAAAAACCATGTCCGAATTCCTAAATGTATTTTCATATGGTTTTTAAATGACAAGACATAACAAATTATAACAAAACTGCACAACACTGTTATCCCCCCTCCCCTACCTTCCCCCAAAAATGTTTCATATATCAATTTTCATTCGGCAAGAAAGAATGCAGAACGTCATGACAAAGTGATGAATTAAACAGTAGGGAATAAACACAAAGTCCGGACTTTAAAATCTCTCTGAATGCTACAACATTAAGGGTCAGTTTGTGTGTGCTGAGATACTGTAAACATCTACAGGATGTGGTCTATATTGGAAACTCAAAAAATGTATGAAATGAGAAGTGAAAATAACACAAACAAAGAATTAATATGTAAACTTGAATCAAATCAGTTCTTCATTGTACTCTATTCAGTGTATTTTGTGAGGTTTGTAAATGAACGAGAGGTTGTTCATAGACACGGTCTGTAACCGCAGAGAAGAGCAGATGCAGAAATAACCTAGAACTGAGACCATCTGCAGTCTACATTTAGATCAGACAGAACCGAGTACTTGCATTTAATGTACATTATCTTTAAATATCTAATCAAAACAGTAGCTGTTAAATAAATAAAAAATATCTTTCGCATACAAGAAAAAAATTGCTTTTAGAGTAGCAGCTCAGTTTTTGAGTCGTCTGAGTTTATTTCAGGCTATAGTCTAGTGTCAGAGTGACCCAAATGAATGTGTTTCTGTTGTTGAGTGGGTAAACGTCTTGACTCTTGCTCCTGTTTAGTTTACTATTGCATGTAGCCTATGTGTGCTGGTTGACTGGTGGATCGGCAAAGACATTCATCAACACTGACATCCGATTCTTACCCTTCGTGCATGCTTGAACAGCTCAGTTCTCTATCATGACATATTGCCTAAACAGCAGTAGATCAAACCAAACAAGTGCTGCAACATTCTGGAAAGAAAAATAACTCAACAGCCCCTCAGAAGAGAATGAGAGCTGTGTCAGTTGTCAAATGTAAAAGTAGTTAAAGTCTACGCTACAAATTAGTCATTAGCTATTGAAATAGAGTATCTATGGAAACAAGTGAAAACACGGGATTCTGTTTTGCGGTGTTATTAAAAGCTAAGGAATAAAAACCAGGATGCGAAACTGAGCCACAACATCAGTACGTGAGTGAGCTTCTTTGGTCTTATCAGTGAGAAGCGCGTTCATGCACACAACCACGAGGCACGCACACCACACGGAGGCGAGCAGACTGAAGGAGTCTTCTGATTGGCTGAAATGTTTTTTTCCAACCCGCAAGTTATCTTGTACAGATATTGTGTTAACGGAACACGTTTAAATACGCGACCGTGTCGTGTTTCATGAAATCAAGCTGAGTTTTTTTTTTTTCTGGCGTAAAGCCATTTGATGGATTTACTTCAGAGGGTTGAAGAAAATGATTCACGCTGTTTTGTTCTGTTCATGTTGTTTTCTTCTGGATGGTGAGTTCTAAATAAATTACTCATGTAATGTTAGCTACAAAGTTTATCTTTGGAGCATTAAAATTATTTCGATTTTTTACATATTTATGTAATCTAATCTTGTTCTTCAGGCGTGTTTGGTGTTGAGACTGATGAGATAAATGTGCCAGTGATGGAGGGAGATTCTTTCACTCTGCGCACTAATCTTACTGAAATACAGAGCGATGATGAGATCGAGTGGAGGTTTGGATCGAGCAAAACTCGAATAACCAGAATAGCACAGGGAAACGTTACTAAATATGATGACGAGAGATTTAGAGATAGACTGCAGCTCGAGAGACAGACTGGAGATCTCACCATCACAAACGTCAGTTATGAACACAGTGGAGTTTATCAGCTGAGCATCATTATCAAGAATAAGAAGTCAATCACGCGATTCGTTGTCACGGTTTATGGTGAGCTTTCTTTCGTGTTTCAATTAAATAATATAAATCGTTCTATTTTTGTTTATTTTTGGTTCCCTTTATTGTTTGTGTTTTCTAGCTCCTCTACCCTTTCCTGTGATCTTCAGTGACGCTTCACAATGTTCTGTATCGGCTGAAAGTTCATCAAGGATCGTCCTGTGTTCGGTGTTGAATGTGAGTCATGTGACTCTCTCCTGGTACGCAGGAATCAGTGTATTGTCCAGCATCAGTGTGTCTGATCTCAGCATCAGTCTCTCTCTACCTCTGGAGGTGGAATATCAGGACAACACTTACAGCTGTGTGATCAACAATCCCGTCAGCAACCAGACTCAACATCTCGACATCACTCAACTCTGTCAGCCATGTTCAGGTAGGCCTACTCTGGATCCAGATTGGTGGATTTTTTTGAAATATTTTTTTTTTACCATGCTGTTTTTCAGTGCTCGATTTATTGTCTTTAATCAGATTGCGACCTTTGTTTTGACACCACTGAAGCTGTGATCCGATTGGTCGTCACTGCTCTGATGGGCGTGGCTGCAGCGGCTGCTGTTGTTCTTCTGGTTAATGACATCAGAAGAGTTGGAAGAGCACAGACAATCAAACAGTGATGTACCTGATATTGTACAGCAATAATAAATAGTCTGTCTTTGTGTTTATTTCTCTTTCTGGCTCATTATTTATCCACCGTTTTAGTCTGATGCCAATCTAATGCCAATTAGGTTACAGATCAGCAAATAAACCACAATAGTCTTAGCTTGAGCCAGTTTTAAGAATTCAGTTGGCTTTGTATATTTGCACAAAGATCAACCATACAATTCATTAACTTTTGTAGTTTACTGAATTAGGGTTGAAAGAATTGAGGTTTTAGGGAACAGTCTCTCTTTTTTTTGCAATTACTAATGGCACGTAATTACACTTTGCACCTATAAGACCATCACAAATCCCCATGCCAACAGCCTAAAGATTACACCAATGACTCAATGAGAACCATCTTAATAACAGAAATGTAATTAAATTCACATTTTTGCTCATGGTTGATTTATCTTTACTTGTTCATATTTTATTGAAGAAAAAATAATAATATATGATCTATAAAAATCCATACTACACAACCTATTATCCATATTACAAAAATGGGAAAAAGCACAAAAGATCAAATAGAATTGCAACAACAACAAATGCAATACAAAAATAAAAAGCAAAGTTTTCATACTGAGGCCTGGTTTCAGACAGGGTTTAGATTATGCCAGGATTAGGCTTTGGCTCAATCAGGACATTTAAGTAGCTTTTATAAACACGCCGTAGAAAAAAAAAACATAGCTGCTGTGCATCTTGAGACAAAACAATGACACTGACATGTTTTAAGATATGTCAGTGCAAGTTACTTTCAGTTAAAACAGCTCAAACATGCATTTTATTTTCGGACTAGACTTAAGCCTTGTCTATGAAATCATGAGTAAAAGTTGTAGAGCTCAGCATTACATGGACGAGTCAAGGATATGTAAACTATGTCTTAAATACAGACTGAATACCCAGATCATGTAATGCAAACTAATCAACCAAACAACACTTGTTTCTCTGTTTGTACCAAACAGAGCTCTTAATAATTAATACAGCTCACATTTATATTGCTACAGTTATGTACAGTATGTTGTGGATGAATCACTCCTTATTATTCATGCAGGTCCTGAGGTTGATTCAATTTATCTTCACTGAACCCTGCTATAAAACAGTCACAGTTAAAAGAATAAGAGCAATTGCAATGAATACAAAATAGTTTTGATCTTACAGTGTTTGCAGGTCATGCATGCTATTACACAAAGAAAACACATTCAACCAACAGTGAAATCACTCACGGCAGAATAGAACGTAAATGATCAGTAGTATCACACCGGACCGTCTGCTGAAAGCAAACACATTTAAGTCTAGTGTAAGTCTTGTGAACTTCATTGACACAAGTATAGAGTTTTTTTTTTTAAATCTAAAGCAAGATCAGTACTGTCTTTGAGATTTCTGTATTAATGGTGTTTCTTTGTAATACAGCTTACAAACTTAATGAAGTCATATGCTAATAATATGCCAAAAATGCAGGTAAATATAAAATCCTTCATTGTTTTAATAGTAATCAGACTTTGTTAGAAACAGAAACTTTGCATGTAATACTTACATCTACTATATAGTGTACTTTTGCCTGCACCAAAAGTAAATCACAATGGCAACTGCAACCACCAGTGCAAGACTGACACATATTACAGCTATAGCAACTGATGACAGACCTGGATTTGCATTGATAAAGAGAAACGATCAGTATGGAATTTGATCAATAACAAACACAGCGATCAAATTTTCAGAGAGAAACATCCTTATAAGTAAATGTATTTTTTGATAGCCTAGTTTTAATAACAGAAAGACGATCAAAACAATACGTTTTGGTTGATGGTATAAGTTTATAAATTAGTCTAAAAATATTTTATTGTTCACAGAGAACAGATGCAAACAAAATAAAATAAAAAATACATATTTCCATGATCTATACTCACCACTGACAGTAACACTGATGGTCCTCTTTAAGGTGTATGTGCTGTTGCTCATGATTAGATGGTAATCTCCAGAGTCTGTAGTTCTGGAGCTACGGATGGTGAGAGATCCAGTCTGTTGATGGAGCTCCAATCTGCCTCTGAATCTCCCACCATCAACACTATCAATTGAAGAGAACTGATTGGACGTTCTATTTATTTTAGCCATGAGATGGTCTTCAAACTTCCACAAAATCAGGTCATAATCCCGTATTTCAATTACACCAGTGTGAAGAGTGACGTATTCTGCCGCCATCACTGATATGGTCTTCATTTCATCTGTCACAACACATATAATAAAGGGTATTAGACATTTAAATGACACAGAATTGATCTGGGAATGCATAGATTCCACAGTCTGGGTTACAGTCCTTCACCGACCATTCAGGCAATTTTTGGATGTTTTTACAGTCAGACTATTTTTAGGCTATAATAGCCACAAGATCTGCACAATAATTTAAACCTGAATAATGAATCTAAGACAGTAGAATTACCAGTTAATTAAAACACATTACTGCTTGTTATTGTTTACTGTATAAGGATTAATGTAGCACCTTACTGCAGCTATAGCTGAGTCACAGGCTGACATAGGCTAATGAAATAATCGAATATAATCTTGAACATTAGGCTATCAGTTAAACTACTCACCGCTACGAGTAATACGGAATTTCCGTTGTAAAATCCTACTGCTGGTGATAATCTCCACTTTATAAACCTCGTACTGATCATCTCGGATGTTTGTGATGGTGAGTTCTCCGGTTTTATCATTCAGGTGAATATTACTCCATTTCGCGTCATCAGGGCTGTTTGTGTTTAATCCATTAACTTCCTCGAGACCATCGACGGTTCTGAGGCGTTTGTTTACATTTAGTGCGTCATTTTAACATAACAGTTTTAAATAAAATTGACAAACAGCATGTCATTCGAAAGCTCAAATGCTCAGGCTTCAGTAATGTCACAGCGATAACTTTATTTTAACACATAGCCTACCGGGATTTTCCATTAGCCTACTAAACATTGGAGAGTTCTGAACTTGTAACTGTCAGTCCAGCGACGATGACAGACAAATTCAAACACGCAAGTACCAATGTAGATTTCATGTAAATATTAGGCTACAGAGAAAACAAATTAATTGGATTTTTTGTAGTCCAAACAGCGATTTAAGAGGAATATCGACGATTTCTGTCTTGTTTACGTAACATTTGTTCAGAGTAAATAATATATATTTATTTTTTGCAACAAATTATACACCTTGTGTCAGTAGTAACGCTATTATCATGTTTGCTAGATAACTACTTATGTACAGAATAACCCCACCCCCTGATTGGTCAGTCATTCAAAACATTCTAACAGCGCCACCAGCTGTTAAGGGAGGTCCTAAGATGTACAACCTATAGCCTAATGTTCACTGCACATAGTCAGGCAGTTTCAGGCTATTACATTTTGGATAGATGGAAAATACAGCCAACACATTGATGATTACAAAGATTAGGCTATATGGATTCTTTCTATTTCGCATTCAGTCATGTTCAAGCCAAGAAGTTTTGTAATTAAAATACCCGTATTTAGGTATTTTTATATTTGCCTTGCGTACTGCCTGAACCACTAAAGTAACACAATGAAATTGCTAAAATAATTTGTATTCAGACAGGTTTCCCAAACGTCTTCTCCCTCTGTCATTGGTCAGACGAACAAAGAGCTCACGCCAAACAACTTGCATCATTTAGTCAACCTTGCTGTGTCGTCCTGCTCTGCTCAGAAAAAACAGAATAATGTCAGATAGATAGGGAAATCAACCTTTGATTGACTTAAGCAGGGTTTCCATTGTATGATTTTGACATCAATTTAGTTATCAAATAATTTTTTGGATTGATACTGTCGTAGGGCAAAATCAATAGTGTTGATTACTTAGTGTGACATGTTCATTAATTATTGTATATTGATGGATGTACAGTACCGTTTGAACAATATATCACAGGTGTAAATGTATACAAACTAATATCAGCAGAATAATTATATGGAAGATTGCGGAATATCAGTGTCTCATTAATTACTCATCGAGTGCCGTTTTTAAAATGTACATTCTATAAGAGAAAAGGGTAACAACAATCTAATTTTTTATGGAAACCTGTTTAAATTTTACTGTTTAAAATTGGCCTGACTTTTGTGTTTGACTTCATTGCTTGTTGAGTTGCTCTGGCACCGTTTTGTACACTTCTTCCTATATATTTTTTATTTCAAATGTATTGATCTTCACTTTTAAAAATTGTTAGGGTTCTTTTAAAAAAAATTCTATAACAGCTAAATACATTCTGACTTCTGAACAACAAACCCACAACTCTCATCTTTTAAATGAGACTGCAGTTATGCATGCAATGTAAAGGGTTCATAAACTACAATCGTTTTAGTTTGTGTATGTCATGTCTGGGTTTGATCTCAACTAGTGGGGGCGACTGTTAACAGGTTAAGCGATCAGTGTTGATGACTTGATCTCCAAACTTCCACAGTATCTGATCATCTCTTTGTATATCAGTAACTCCGGTCTGTAGAGTAATAATATCTCCCTCAATCACTGATAGTGACTTCACATCTGTCTCAACAACAAACACACAAGAACAAACAGAAACAGTTAAAAATATGTATTATAATATTGTCAGCAATTTTCAAAAAATGATATCATTAAATATATATATATATATATATATATATATATATATATATATATATATGTATGTACAGAGCAATGAAGTCTGAGACCACATTGCAAATCTTTGATTCAAAATCTCATGTAATTCTTATTCAAATTGTAATAAAATATTGAAACATATTGATGTAAAATGTGTAAAATAGACAATTATTTAGTTCCTATTCAAATATGAGTAAGTGAGATTTGTTGATCATGTGATTCTTTGTACAGTCATTGAAGCTCAATGTGCTTTTTGGATTATCACAAATCATACTCCAATCATATTTTTTTCCAACTTTTCACTAAAAGTTATTCAGCTGATAAAATTATTTGTAATGAAAAAAAAAAAAGAAAATGAAAAAATGTTCATGACATTGGATACGACTGTACCACTGTACTGTTTTTAATCAGTTAATGTCAGAACTGTTCTTTGTACCAAAAAAAAGGTTGCCTTTCTGACATCAGATTCAACTGCTAATAAATCTGTTCTTATTATAAAACATGAATTATTAAATCAGAATTTCTACACAATATCTGAGTATCTGAAAATAAAGGGATCTGAGCTCAGCATCGGTCACCTGGATTTCAGCCAATCAGGAAATAACAACACAACATAGGACTTCTTTTGTTACAACTGGAGTTTTATTGTTTTGAAACTACAAAATAAAGAATAAAGTAAAATAAATAATGCAAAATAAATTAATTTAAAAAATGTAATTATAAACTTGTGATCTTTCCAAAGCATTTAAATTGTGCCTAGATTAATCCACATAAATATCACACTGCAAGACTTGAGTTACTCACCATGGACAGTAACACTGAATCTCTTGGATGTCTCATGTATGCCCCTGATGTCTAGTTTATAAAGTCCCTCGTGTTCATTTGTGATGTCCTTGATAGTGAGAGAGCCGCTCTTATTGTCCAGCTCCAGTCTGTCTCTGAATCTCTCATCAGAAAAACCATTTATTTTGTTTTTTTTCCCCTCAATTTTTGCTATGATAACTTCTCTAAATATCCATTCTATCGTATCATCACTCTGTAGTTCAGAAACACCAGTGTTTAGAATGACAGAATCTTCCTTCATCACGGACACTGGCTTCACCTCATCTGTCACAGCCACAGAAACACCTGTAGAGCAAGCATTCAAAGATACAACTTATTAAATTTTGCAGTATTAAAATATGTTGTGAAGTATAGTATATACTTATATAGTATATAAGTATAGTTCAGGTATATAGTATATGTTGTGAAGTATATTATATATTTATTTATATATTACATAGTATAAAAGTACAGTATGTTGTGAAGTATAGTATATACTTATACAGTGTATTATATAGTATATAAGTATAGTATATAATATGTTATTAGTGACAGCAAATGCTCATGCAATAAAAGCGGCAGCAAAAATGACCGTCTGCTTACAGAGAAAGGACACTGATACTGTGTCTATACAAGTGGCGTGACGTGACAAAAGCAGATAGAATAAAATCCATTATAATCATTTATTCTGTCTACACTGGATGTGGTGCGACACGACAAATTCCTGATATTAAACTGATGCTCTGTTCTATTTCTGACATGCTTCAAGCTCTCGAACTACTTCTGATACGAAGGACAAATGGATTTGCAACAGTCCAGTGTGAACACCTTCTAGCTGTTGCGGTGCCTAGTGTGCATGGTGTACAGGGCCTTTCACACTGAGCGCGATTAAGCGAAGCGAATGTATGAAGCAACGACTTTCTTGAATCAAAACAATGGATACCCATGGAGCTATTCACAACAGCCACGATCAATCGAGGAACGACAAAGAGAAATTTGCTTTCCCTTGTCGCCCTGCGATGAAACGGGCTGGCCAATTAGATTTGTGCTTCAGATCACTCACGTCCTGTATAATTCTGAGTTCTGAGTTCTGTACAGAAACAACTGAGAGTAACATTTCTACAGATGAAACATGAAGTTAAATAGATGATTATGACGATATATGTTCTGTATTTTCTGTTCTGTATTTTTACAACAAGAAAGGATGTTTACATGAGAAATGCTAAGAATGTGCAGCATTCAGTCCATTATAAAACACTAATGCATATCTACCATTATATAATCAAAATCCCCTTTAGATTGCAATCATAAGTTATCACAAGCACTCAAAGATAATTTAAAGTGAGTTTTGAGCAAAAAAGTAATACTCTCATATTGTGATGCGCAGCTTGATGCTAATTGTATCTCTAATGCACACGTTACCCACAGCTGCAATTAGATGATGTATTTGGTCAAAATAATTCTAATGTGTCATAATAACTATAGATAGTTTGTGCTTCTGGTTAAGTACCAAACTTTATTTAACTTAATTTACTATGTATGTTTAATTGTATGTTTGTGCAGCGGACGATGTTAAAGGCCAATGGAAAAACCTAAAAGATACATCTAGACGAAGAAAAATGTATTCTCGGTCAGCGCCACCTATTGTGTGGTGTGATTTAACTGAAGGTGATTATTTCACATTCAGGGCCATATTTTAAGGATCAAAGTGCATGGTCTAAAGCGCATGCCGCAAGTGCACTTAGGGCTTGTCTGAATCCATTTTTGCTAGTTTATCCATTTTTGCTAGTTTATACCTGTTTTTACTTCCTGTTTTCGTTCGAAGTCCACAGTAGTCAATTGTCGAGTTCGCGCGCGCGATCATTAGTTATATCTCTGGTTATGCGATCTCGACAATTGACTACTGTGGACTTCGAACGAAAACAGGAAGTAAATACAGGTATGTGAGCTGGCTGAATTAACATCATTTTTATTAATATCTTGCACATCTACTGCAGTCAGATTGACCGTGGTCACTCTTAATAACACCACTCACATGGCTGTGCACTTGTAATGACATATTAAGGTTGTTAAGAGGCTAAAAGCAGGTTTAGAACGTGCCCCATTGAAGTCAACAGGGTGCGAATTTTAAAAAGAGGATAACACTGTGTAGGCAACACCGATTTTTGTCGTTTTTGTCTGTACTGACAGCACTTCAAATGTACAAAAAAAAGAGCTCAATGTTAAAATTGACCGGAGTTCTCCTTTAATAATGATAACTGGAACAATGATATTTGGACTTGCGATGATGTTAATAGATATTAAATGACAGAATGTGTCTGATTAGACTTCCACATGCACTTACTGGAAACAAAGATTAAAATAAATTGTCTTTTGTTTTGTGGGTGTCAGAATATTCATATAACCAGTGGTTAAATTGGGCCGGGGCTCTCCGGGGCTCAGCCCCGGCACATAAGCCTGCTCGTTTGCAGTCAGTTGCCTACTGGAAATTATGTCACATACAATTTGATGAAAGTGATGCTTTTGAAAACATATTTCTGACAATAAATGAAAGATTTTTGAAATGGCATGTCTATTTTGTCTCGGCGGAGCTGAGATGAGAACAATCGGAACACGGCCGTATTTTTGTTCAGCTGCTTAATCTCGTTGTCAGTCGACCATGATCGCGCACCGCTCGCGCATCGCTCGCGCATGCGCATCTGACACGGATAAATGTACACAGCAATAATGAATGTACCTGGGAGACCGTGGTTGCGCGGGATGTGTATGTTCCAGAAATGTCAAAAAAGTGCCCTGGCCTTAAATGACAAGGTAAGGAAAATAAGACTAAATCAAAATTAAATAACCAGGACTAGGTTGACCATGTGATTTTTCTCAGGAGATGTTTTGAGCATTTTACTTCAGATACCGGATTATCAGCAAACTGCCAAGAGAACTGCTAATTTAACGTTAGCTGGCTACTTAAAATAAACTAGCAATCTATTCAGTCAGCATATTTGTATTTGCAATTGCAGTTATTCGCGGAATTATCAACTTTACGTGGGTTGTGTAATGAGGCAACCACTGGAGCCAGAAATCAAAACTTTGCCTTTTTATGTGTGTGTGTGTGTGTTGTCGTAGTAAAGAGAGAGAATGGGAGAAGAAAGTTTGTATGAGGTGGACCTGGTCACCACAGACCCAAATCTTCTCAGCTGTTGCTACTGTCATATGCTGCACTGTCTCTCCATGTGGCACATTATGTTTGGCACATTGTATGGGTCACTATATCATAACAAGGTAATCAAGTGATGACTGATTAACAGTAATGTAAATGCTAAATGTCCTAATACCTGTTGCAAAGTAAATGCTCTTAACCTTGCAGTTTTTCACATCATGTAATACTCAATTTCTCCATTTCTTTGCACCAATCTCTCCAGAAAGTGGTATTTAATGGTTTATTTTTCACAAAAAAATTCCCGGGGGGGCATGCCCCCGGACCCCCCTAGGGAGAGCACCCCCACATAATAAATCCCAATTTAACCCCTGCATATAACTTATATGCTACGTGAAAAAAACAACTGAGGAAGAAGAGTCGCTCTACTAGTTTGTGATTGGTCACCGGGCTGCGATTTGCAGTCGCAGATTTGTAACGGAAGCAGGCCAGGTTAGACAAATGTACAGTTTTCCAGCCTGAGCTGCAGGGCGAAATCAAATCGCCAGCAGAATGGCTAGCAGAAAACGTAAGGAGAAAGGTGGATGGGGAAAAAGTGAAATAAAAGAGGGCCAAGTCTCTCGAGAATAGCAAAATGTAAAAAGGTTGCAGTGCAACTGCCAGCAGCACTGCATCGCTTAGAGTGTAGAGGACCAGCAAGTAGAGCCTGAGCCTGAAATTTGGCTGGTCCTTGGTGCGTTCCCTGACAGATATGCAAAGTTGATTCTGCGCTTATTTGATCTAATTTTTTTTATGTTATAGCAAATGAGAATTAATAAAATGATTGAATGTAATTTTAGAAAAAAAGTCTTGTTAATGATTTTCAGTTTTGTTCAAGGTAATTAAAGCAACAGTTTTTCAATAAAGGAAGAACATGTAAAAGTATGGTATTTGGAGTAAAAGGCGCTCCTGCTGTCGGGGCGAAAGGCACAATTATTAACATGATAATAAACAGCTAGCTGACTTTTCCATTTGTTGACATGGTTAGATTCATGGGAAATTACATATATCAAACTGGGAGTCCACCTCAGACATAATCACCATATTTATAATGAAACCATCCTATTTAAAAAAAAATATGATTGTAATCATATATCACAGGAGGAAACTGCTGCTTTACCGAGCTTTAACGACTCTGGGATATAAATGAAGCGCTATAAAAGGGGGAAGGAGTTGTCCCGCCCTGTCTTTCTGTTTCTGTGGAAATTATGTCAAGTGTCAACACATTGAATATTGCTACATGTCCCAACGCACTTCAGTGGGCTTTTAAATACAGTATATTTATTGAACAAAAATGAATTCTTTTATTTGTCAAAATAAACCAAAAATAGTTCAAACTTTGCTTAAACGATTGTTTTGAACAAGTATTAACTTAGACATTATTAAAAAAACATTATTTTAGCTAAAGTTTGTGTCAATACTATGTGCCTTTTGCCCCATTATACTTATTTTTAAACAAACAAACACTTTTATGATTTATTTTCACACAAAATCTGTTGCTCCATCAGTGTTCAATAAAAACATAAATATTTTTCTTCAAAAATAGACTATTAGAGTAGTGAAAAGCATTTTTCTGGGTGTGGCTTTAGCCCCGAGGGTAAACTGATGCCCCGTTCTATTCTGATGTGCCTTAAACGCTCACGCTGATTCTGATATGAAGAACAAATGGACGGTTTACTGTTGCACAACCACTAACAAAGGCACTTAAAAAAACTCCTATTACAAATTGAGCTTGTGTGCAGCTGAGCTGACATAGTTGGTTTAAAATGGTCCATCCATCCATAGTTGGTTTTAGAGAACATGATTTCACAAGTTTTTATAATACCGGTATGCTAAACAAATAAAAAGCTCATTTACAATGAGCTTGGTAGTAAAATTTTACAACTGGCTTATATTTGGGTTTGCAATTACTTATATAGATTTTAAGTGCCATATTAAAGACATAGGCCTACTTTATGTCTGATTAGACTTCCACAAGCACTTACTGGAAACAAAAATTCAACACAATTGTGTATTTGTTCTGTTGGTTTCAGAATGTTTTGAACTAAATGGCTCACTGTTTGCTTAGTTTTTAAATAAAATATTTGTAAATGAAATGGGAGTTGGGTTTGAGGGTGGTGAATTATTCTTAAAGGGATAGTTCACCCAAAAAGGAAAATTAGCCCATGATTTACTCACCCTCAACTCATCCTAGATGTATATGACTTTCTGCCGTCTGCCGGAAGCTAGTTATTTTAGTTGATAAATGTTTTAAATATGGATATGTTTCTAACACGGACGTATTGCTTCACTGCAGAAGACCTTTATTAACCGCCCGGAACTGTGCGTATACTTTTATCATGGATGCACTTTGATGGCTAATTTTAATTTTTGGGTGAACTATCCCTTTAAGTAAAATCGATTACCACAGTAATTCAACCTATACCTACTGTTACATGAGCACTTAACAACAAACAGCAGTCTATTTTTAAAACTAATAATTATAACTACAATGGTTGTTTGGACTATGGACTATGTTTCTTTCTTTGCTTGCTTGCAGTGCTTCTCAAACCTGTCCTGGAGTTTCTCCCCCATCTCCCCACCAATTTTGTACAGGGCTATCTCCTGATCTATCTAACACATCTGATTCAACTCATAAGCTCATTAGTAGATGCAAGACCCATGGGTGCTTCATTCAGAGATCAATAACATCTTAATATGCTCTATATATCTGTAATCTGTTGTGATTCGCATCATGACTCTGACAGAACTACATGTGTTTTTAGAGACAATCTGCGCTCTCTAGTGTTCACTACCAAACACACACGCACGCACATACCCCAAAATACTTTAAAATCCACCTGTCATTGATTTATCACATCTATTTGAAGAAAATTAATAAAATGTGTATGTCAAGAAATATCGGAGATGGGCTATACAATAAATGTAGGCTATAGGCTAATATCACATGTACATTATCTGCTTCTGTTCTATATTGAAACTGAAAGTGTCGAATTAATACAAATGAATGTGACTCACCGTCCACGAGCAGGGCTAATACAACCAAATAAAGGAAAGAATGGTTCCTCATACTGATGCCGTTTCTGACCGCATACAAACTGAATGACAGCAGTAATGCAGGGTACTGATGATGATGGGCTCGTGTCAAGCCAACCAGGTCACGTGACTTCTGCGAAAGAGGATGTGTTACGTCATAGTATTTCAAAGCGTCCCAAAGTGCACCTAGACTAAATCAAAAGGACAATTTATACAGAAACTTATTCATGTTTTTATTCGTGGGTTTGTGATCTTCTGATTATTCTAAGACATTTAGAGTGTGAGTTTTGGTGTCCAGAAGTCATAATAAATGGAGGTGGTAAGAATAAACCTGAATAAACTGCTACTAATAAAACATCATGTAGGCCTATGTGTTTATTTTATTTAGTGTAGTCACCACCACCACCAACAACAACCATAATGTGCTATCCTAGTTCAGCTTCATATTTTGATGCAAAACAATGTATTAAATTAGGCACAGAATAAAAAATAAATAATTTACACATTTAATTCAAATAATAAATACTCGTTTGATGGTTGAAAACTGGGTGGTTAATGTTTGAAGGCTAATCGAAAAAAAAAAAGGTCTTTATTAGGTAGCCGACTTACCTGCATGGGTTTACTTTTCCGCATTTTCTCTGCGCGTGCGGACAGACGCATGCGCACTACAAAGTAAACACATGCGCCGTTGCGCGCGCGGACAGAAAAATCATGTTGCACGCGGAGTCCATCCGGAGGAATTTGCACTAGAGCGTTATTATGTAGGCCTAATAAATCCACGCCCCAGCAAAGCAATCTCTATAAAAATATGATAATCATTACCAAGCCAAACGACGGTGAATATGTCGTGTTTACACACCACGAAATAAATAATTTTTTCGAGTGGTTTTCTCATTAATAGAGTAGGCCTATAGGTATCCATGTTTCTGCCAGACACCTTTCTAAAAAACGTAAAAAAGACAATGAATTAAAATAAACCGTTATGAATATTGATCAACAAACCAACAAAACTATTTCCATGACAGTTTGCTTTTATTATTTATTGTTATAATTCTCATTTACACACACTGAATACGTTGTACTTTAAAGCGAAAACAAACCTAGACCCATTATTCCCAATAAAAGCAAATAGTAGTGAATCAGTAGTTTTTACATTCATATTCAGATCTGGACCATTACAAACTGACAAAACACAAAATAGTGTCAGTTTTAACACCAGACTGAACAATATTTGATTGTAAAATATATTATAAATAATACATACCAAAACAAAAACAACAACAAAAAAGGAAATGCAAATGAAGACTAAGGCCTGGTTTCACAGACAGGGCTTAGATTAAGCCAGAATTAGCCTTTAGTTAATCAGGACAGTTTAGTAGCTTTTATAAACGTGCCTTTAAAAAAAAAAAAAAAAAAAATACTGTTATGCATCTTGAGACAAAACAAGGACACTGACATATTTAAAAATATCAGTGCAAGTTATTTTTAGTTAAAACAGCTCAAACATGCATATTAGTCTGGGACTAGACATAAGCCTTGTCTGTGAAAACGGGATAATTTATATCCACATGTATTCATTGAGCAGCAAAGGTTTTTATCCAACACAACATAAAAAATAAAGTTACAGTGCTGAATTTCAAGTGTTTCATAACAGTACAGACCAAAAGCAGGGGTTAAAGTACAGAACGGTAGGGAAAAAAATCATTTTCTACTAAATCATTTAAACATGGAAAGTGCCTTAATAGATACGATTAAGTCAGTTAAGTTTTTGCAGAAGAGATATGTCTATTGTTGAAAATAACAATGGTTGAGGTCAATCAGTAAAACACACTTTTTCTGCAATTAATGCATCACAATAATCCCATAGACACTCAGCATGATACAGCATATAGGATATGTACAAAAACACAAAGAATCCACATTCATTAATTGCACTTTCGCTTGTATAGGCTAATGAATATCCACTGAAATATACAAACATCAATCAGAGAATCATAAGGTATGGTGCATTACCTCTTATATTATCTATACAGTATGAAAAATTTCTCATTAGGTCAGATCTTGATCAATAATGAGTGTGAAGTGTTTTTAGAGGCACGTCACATGTAACACACACACACGCATGACATAAAAAAAAATTCTCACCAGCCACTGTGATTTGTGGTTTTCAAAAGTTACTAGCACTCAGGATTTTCACTGGCCACCATTTTACTATCAATACCATGGGGAAAAAACTTCTATATAGATATTTGTAATATTATCTCATAATTTGGCAGCAAGTAGGCCTATATTAGGCTGCTGTCACTTTAAGACCTGACACACAGATTCATTATACTGTTACCATATCCGTTTTCTTTCTCGACTGCTTACGGTCACTTAAAACATAATTGTCTGTTTACGTGAACTCTCGCTAAGACTGGCATTTTGTTTAAGCGCAACAAGCAGTGAAAAAGAACTCTCTCTCTCTCTCTCTCTCTATATATATATATATATATAATATATATGGTTGAATTTTATACATAATATATACACATAGACAATGTACAACAGCTTTGAACGCGGCTCAACCAATCAGAATCAAGGACCGAAACTATCCATTGTTGACAATCTGTAGTTGATAATCTTTAGAGTCAGTGTTTCTGGTGCTCCTGATGGTCAGAGCTCCAGTCTGTCTCTGAATCTCCCATCAGCACCAATATGTCATCTTAAAGGTCTTATTGGCCGCTCTACTGATCCTTGCTATGGCGTTGCTTTTATTCATCCACTTTATCACATCGTTCCTTACCTGCAGAATTGAATCTTTCAGATTCTTCCTTGCTTGTTTCAACTACAAAGGAGGACAGAATTCAATTAAACATTTTGTTAATGAAAAATGAGGAAAAAGTCCATATTTTACTCTATAAATCAACTTCTTTTTGTTTACTTAAGCACAGGAAGCTCAGTATTATCTGAAGGAAACACTCACCATGACCCTGCGCCTTCTTTGGTTGACAGCAGTTATACTGCCTCAAATCTGTGAATGAAGGTAAAACACTGAACAATAACAACAGAATAAAAATAGGGGGTGCAGCAAAGCTGAGGATTAGTGTACAGTATGCAGACTGTTATGCAAAAGAAAGCTCTTTAGGGTGATACATCTAGCTTATCTAGAAATTATCTAGCTTATTAAGCAGCTACTTGCCATATTAGAGCTGCACGATTAATCAGTGAAAGATCATGATCTCGATTCAAACACCCACAAAATATTATTCCTAAACGACAAGGATTCTGCTATACATGTCTATTAAAATGTTGACATGTGCGATCACAGTGAACATTCAAATCTGCATTCGCTGAGCCAGGGAGAGAAGCGATCATATAAAGTTATGAAACAGTGTATTTGTATCAATATTTCTGTCACAATAATTCAAATGATCAGAGAAGCACTGGGATAAGTTTGTAGTTTCGGATTTAAACACTGATGTAAACGTGAACCTTTTTGAAAGTACACAACAAAAGCAAATAGTAAACTGATGCCCTGTTCTATTCCTAAAGTACTCCAGCGCTTCTGATTTGAAGAACACATGGATTTGCAATGTTTGCTTTGCCGCATCCAGTGTAGACAGCCTCAAGATGAGAAAATACGAGGAGACATATCTCGCCCTCGGATTCGCCAGTACAACAGTGGGTAATGAAGAGAGACCACAGTGTGTTGCGTGCCTCAAAATATTAGCTTCTGACAGTATGAAGCCAAACAAGTAAAAGGGTTAGTTAAATGTATGTATAATCAACTACTCACCCTCATGTTATTCCAAACCCATAAGACTTTCGTCCATCATTGGAACACAAACAAAGATATTCGATCTGAGAGCTTGCTATCCCTCCATAGACAGTCTACGCATCTACCACTTTGTTACTTAAAAAAGTTGTTAAAGAGAATGTAAAACTAATCCATTTGAATAGAGCGGTTTAGTCCAAATTTTCTGAAGAGACGTTATCGTTTTATATGATGAACAGATTGAATACATAAACGTAAAACATATAAACATTGATCAAAGAACATAAACAGAAGCTCAACCGAAACTGCTTGACCTCATTGGTCATTAAGAAGGACCACACCTAACCCCATCCTTAAACGTACCCATCACTGGGGTTTGAACAGATCGTCAGAAAACGTACAAATGAGATACGAATTAGCCAACGATTCACCCAAATGTAAAATAGTTACAAATTGCTGCCATGTTGCCATGACACACGAGAATGAATCTAGCATAATTGAGCTTGTTTACTAAACCTGATGTGTGCGTTGAATGTTTACATGTGAATAAAAGCCTAATTTCAAAATGTTCATCATGAAAGTGATCGAGTCTCTTCAGAAAAATTTGGACTAAACTGCTCAATTCATATGGATTAGTTTTACATTCTCTTTATGCAGAGTTAAGTGGTAGTTGCATGGATATTATTTCATAATAAATCATTATTACAATAATCACAACTAATAATAACAGTTCAAAAGATTTGCATTTCTGTTACTCACCCTTCCTTTTTAGAACACCCGCAGCCAAACACCCAACCATCAAAATCGCCAAAAGTACTAGAGCGATTGACATCCAAACTACATGAGAGTGGGATTTTGTACCATCTAAAAGAAATGAACTGAAATTAGCTCAGTGTTGGGCAACTACTTCTCATACTGGCACACATGCATCTCATTTACCTGCATCTTATTCAAATAAAATATACTAAATAGAATAGTAAATCAAATACAAGCCTACCATTGACAGTAATGCGAAATCTCCTGCATTTGGTCGCAGTGTTACCGCTGATCTGTAGTATATAAATCCCAGAGTGTTCAGGTCTGACGTTTGTGATGGTCAGAGAACCGCTCAGTTTGTCCACCTTCACTACATTATTAAATATCTCACCGTCACCAGGATCTAATGAGATCTCACGAGTTTCTCCGTCAATTTTCGCGATGGCAGTCGCATCGCTTTGACACGGGTTATGATGAACTGGAATGCCTTTTGTGGCCCTTGCAAACCTCCACAGCATCAGGTCATCTTTCTGTAGTTTAACATCAGTGTTCAGAGTGACAGGATCTCCCTCCATCCCCGACACTGCCTTTATTTTATCTGCGTCTGGATCAAACACACCTGGAAAAGTTTCACAGTTGATTATTTGCACTGCAATGCATCATAATAATGTACATAGGGGAGACCGGGGCATGTTGTCACATTTTTACTCCAGCTCTCGTAGAATGTAATGAACCCATTTCCACTCTTATTGATCGGGGGAAAAAATATGCAGTTCATTTAAATCAACCTGGCCCTATAACAGGGTTTAAAAACATAGACATATCTGTATTTAAAATGCATTATAGGATACCAATGTTGACGAATGTTTTGGTTAAAAGGTATTGTAATTAATAAATGTAAACACATGTGACAACTTTCCCCTGCTCACATTGGCATAATAATTTCAAACCACATTTGTGTAATCCGACCACCTAACTATTACAATGTGGTCCAAAACTCCCAAACTGTGGGCTTCCTAATATGGGACAGAGCTGGTAGGTACACATGATATGAGAGAGAGAGAGAGAGAGAGAGAGAGAGAGAGAGAGAGAGAGAGAGAGAGAGAGAGAGAGAGAGAGAGAGAGAGAGAGAGAGAGAGAGAGAGAGAGAGAGAGAGAGAGAGAGAGAGAGAGAGAGAGAGAGAATGTAAAGGCCAGACAGGGGGAAGGAAATAGATGACCCTAAAGGGAGACATTTCACAACAGGACAACAGTAGGAGTCAGGCTGATCGCGACGGGACCTTCCATCGCATATGGATTAAATCTTCACCATTATAAAGTTACAATGGAACGACCAAGCGGGTGAGATCAATCTGTTTATATCATCACTGTTTTCTGTCATTATTTATGCTGTTGTTGTTTTTGCACTCACTGAGAGTTTCTAGTCATGTATGTTAGTTGACTGTAACTGTAAGTGAACTTTATAATCATCTTAACATCTTAATACTTTTAATGCAACGACCTACTTAAACTCTTACTCATTTCAAAAACTATAATAAACTGCATATTAACAGAAAAATTGCTGATTGCAAACTGCTGGTAAATATAATCATTATTGCGCTACTCACCAGTTACAGTCACATTGAATTTCTTCGAGGATTTACTCGTGCCGAACATGTCCACTTGATAAAGTCCCGAGTGGTTGGTTCTGATGTTCCTGATGGTCAGAGATCCAGATTCAAAGTCCAGCTCCAGTCTGTCCCTGAATCTCCCATCAGGACCGTCTTCTGTTGACAATTTTTGGTCTTTGATGTTAGCTATGACAGCGTTTTCAAACATCCACAGTATCTTATTGGATTTTTGTATTTGATTAAGACAAGTGTGTAGAGTGACAGAATCTCCCTCCTTCACCGATACCGACTTCACTCCATCCGTCTCAAAACCAAACACACCTAAAGAATACACAGTTACTCACACATTAAACTCACTGTAAGCACACAAGCTCAATTATTTTTTTCTAATAAACTAAAAGGATGAAAATATGTAAAACTAACTGAACAAAATATCAAAATTTGACCAAAAAAGCCTTTGTTAATAAAGGTAACGGAGATACACAAAATGCTTATTTGAAGATTTGGTTACACTTTATTTTAAGGTGTATTTGTTACACTGTAATTATACATTTAAGTACTGAATAATATTCTGTAGCCTACCTACATGCTTACTATAGGGTTAGGATTAGGGTTTGGTTTAGTTGCATTTAATTATGGATAACTTATTAGCTATAGAGTAACTACATGTAACAATGACACTGTAAAAATAGCGTTATCTAAGTAGGTAAAAAAAAAAAAAACGTGTATGCATTTACCACAATCTGCTAATTCAAAAAGGCCAACACGGATAATCCAAGAAAACTACAACAATGGCGTCACGACGTTTACACAGACAAACGCGTACGCACGATGACTACGCAAAGCACACATGGTGCATCGGAAACTATGGATTATGTCTATTCATTTATGGAATCCCGCCACCAAAACAAGGACATTATTACATGTTATTCAAACACATTGACACATAAAATCGTGCGTTCGTTCCACTTCCGGCTTCTAAAGGGTGAAAACGAAACTGCTGAAAAATAAACAGAGTTCAACAACTTACCGTCAGCGAAAATTAAAAGAATGGGGAAAAATAATATTTTCATGTTTCTGAACAAGACGGTAAAATATGAGTTCTATAAGGCGGTTTTCATATAAATATGCGCCGTTTCTGATCGTTGAATGCGTGTATCTCCGAGCCGCTCCCACTGACGAACAGAGATGATTAAATTACAGACTGAAAACCTCAGAGGAACGAAATAGAGAACGATTAAGGGATGATTTTCATAAAGAGATCAGAAAGAGAAATCAGTGCGTTTGTGTTTGAGGGAAAAGGCGCTGAAAAAGACCTGCTGGAAACAGCAGCATGTTATTGGGATATCGATTGGCTGGGACAGCGCCACCTAGAGAACGGAATTAAAGACACCTAGTTAAGGTGGTTTGAGATTTATCTTACCAGTCTTTCAAAGGCACACAATACCGGGAACTGGACCATTGAACATCTAGGTACCACTTCCTCTTGTACAGCAGATGTTTCCAGTGTTTGTTCTAAAAATGACAGTTATGTTTTCAAATTTACATTCTGAGAATGTTTAAACTTTTAGAACTAGAACAGAAGAATCTTGACCTAGACAGAACAAAGCAAAAGACGGAACTAGATACATTTAAACTGATTCAACAAATATAATCTCAAATATCTGAAACCATTCATTTAAAAGATTAACATACATTAATAAACATTACCCGACACAAGATTACAACAAAACTGCTCCATACATTTAGGCTATATGTAGCCTATCATATACTGTAAATGTTTTTTTTGTGTGTGTGTGTGTGTGAATAAATTAATAGTTGTAGTGGTGCTGTATATATTTTTCCTTTTTATTATTCCAAATATTTTCCAATATACAACAAAAAGGCATCAAGACATCATAATTTTCAATTACAGCCAACAGCAGAGATTTGTATAACATAAATTTTTTTTGGCTACAACTCAAATCAATTCAAGTGATTCAATGGCTTTACAATAAGTGCAATAACTTGACATTCATATTACTTACGAATCCTCAATGATTTCAATAAAACTTTTTCAAATTTCACATTAAAAGAAAACAATATTATGTGGGCCTACATAACTGGAAACATTCAACATCCATATCAGTGTTCACTAAAGGCAAGTAAACAGCAGTTGATCATAAACTATCCTAATGTAAACAGAATAGAGTGACAGTAAAATATACTTCTGGAGCAAAAATGAGGCACAAAGTTTAAAAAAAGACTAAGAAAATAAGCATGTGCATATTATTATCAAAAAACAGGCTCATTCTGCACATGAAAAAAAAATCCATCACATAATTCCCTCTTCAGCCCTGTAAAGCATGAATTAAATCACTAAGGAAAACAATCTTTTTAATAAAAAGTAAACCTGCGGTTGATGCCATTTGACCTAAACATCCACCAAAAACCTTTAAAGCAGCAGTGAACAGTCCCACCAGCCAACATGATTATATATGTACTGAAAACAGGTACTGATATGCATTTGTACCCTAAAATAACAGGATCATTGATCAACATGTAGTGCAAACCGTTCCAGCAAATGTACAACACACAAGCATGTTCCTCGGTTTATGACAAAGTAGTCGTGGGCATTAGTTCGCTACTCGTGTATATTGTCACAGAGGCTCTGAACTACTGCTGTCCTTTCAATGGATCCTGTAACCCATTCCCTTTATCTTCATCTGAAACAACAAAGTATACATCACACCTTACAACTAAAAAAAATCAAGGATTTTCAAAATCAATGAATCCACTTAGTGACATTCTGTAAATATTGTTTCAACAATCACAAATGTCAATGTATATATACAAAATCTTACTCTTGTACAATTAAGTTTAGATTTCCCTCGTAGTATCAGATGAAGTTAATAGGAAGTTGAACCTTGTTGTCTTCGTTTGCGACACCAAATCCCGACCACCAACAGGAATAAAGCAGCAACACCCACACATATGGCCACTATAACACCTGTGGACAGACCCGGTTCTGTAATGGACAAAGGGAGACGGTCAGTTCAATAATAAATCATGCGACAAGCATCTCACGTTTATATGAACCTTCAGTCGGTTATAAACATGACAAGCACAAACAATTATTACACTGAGACACTGGATCTACTCACCACTGACAGTGACGCGGAACTTCCTGTATTTAGCCGCTTTGTTTTGACCGGTCACCTCGAGTTTATAGAGTCCAGCGTCTGTGGATCTGGTGTTTGTAATGGTCAGAGATCCGGTTTGATCCAGATTCAGTCTGTGTTTGAATCTGTCATCGGTTTGATCATACGAGGGGGTTTTACTGGTCTTTTTGTTGATTTGAGCTATGGATGTCTCTCCATCTTCAAACATCCACATGATCACATCATAAATCTCGACATCAGCAATATCATGCTTTAAAACGGCAGAATCGCCCTCCGTTACGGACACTTTCTTAGGGATCGCATCTGAAATACATAGACAAAATGCACAGAAATAACAGATGTTAATGATTGCGTTCAGACAATAATTCTATAATAATTTTGTTTTTAAATACATGAAATCTCACAAGTTAAATATATATTGATATAATTCTTCCAATAATTGTACATGCATATTTCCAGTTCACCACTGTGTCGCTATATAATAAATATATGCATAAACATAGACAATGATTTCCATATTTAAATTCAAACTGTTCATATTCTTTATCTGATTCGTTACATTTGTGCAACGTTCTGTATTGGTATTTACTCAATATAAAGTAACATTATCCAGAAATGTTTAAAGTATTAAAAGAACACTCTGTTGCTCTTCTCAGAATTTAATTATCAATTTAGATAACATTGCTAACATTTCCTTAGTAAATATCTTAAACTTACTTTTGGATACTTTAAAGGGATTGTTCACTCAAACATGAACATTTTCATAATTTTACTCGCCCTCAAGTTGTTCTAAACCTGCATGAATGTCTCTCTTCCATTAAACACAAAATAAGATATTTTAAAGAATGTCGGTAACCAAACAATTGATGGACCCCATTGACTCAATGGTTCAGCAGAGGAAAGAAACTCATAAAGGTTTGGAACAACATGAGGGTGAGTAAATTATTCCAGAATTTGCATTTTTGGGTGAACTATCCCTTTAATCAAAACCAACCATTGATTTCTTACCAAGGACAGTGACACTGAATCTCTTGTGTATTTTATGGGTGATATTGACGATCTTCACTTCATAAAGCCCGGAGAGTTTGGTTCTGGTGTTTCTGATGGTTAGATCTCCAGTCTGATCGTCTAGATGTAGTTTGTCTTTGAATAGTGCATCATCAGTGTCATATAATAAGGCATTATTGGCCTTGATCGTAGCTATGACGTGAGGTCCAAACTTCCACTCCATCTCATCATCTCTCTGTATTTTGGTAACACAAGTTTCTAGTTTGACAGAATCTCCCTCCGCCAATTCTATTGTCTTCGGTGGATCTGCCTCAGCACCAAACACACCTGGAGAACAATCAGAAACATATAAAACACCTATATAACAGATTCAGCGGAGATCATACGTTTTAGATTATTTCAACAGTCTACATGTAGTTTCTACAATTCTGGACTAAAAACGGGCTTTACTGGTCCGAGGCCATGCACATATCCCTAAACATACACTGACAGGCTTTCTAAAAAGAAATATAAATAGACAAACTTGTGCATAAATACACAATATGGTGGTTAAACAAAGCATTTTAATTTAATGCAGACTACATACAGTGTCTGAACTCTATATGTTAAATTACTATGTTTGTTTGAGACATACATATTTATATTTTAAATAGCCTGTATGTTGCACAAATTTAAATTCTATATCACTGAAAACCATAACATATGTATTATACATTACATATGATGTATGTTATAATGGAAACAAACTATAGTCAGACTATTTTAAACTGAGCATCTACAGACCATTTGAGGAAATCTTAGTAGAACATGTAAGGCTGGATGCGAATAAAACAAAAACTGTCACTCGATATAAACAGAGTTTTAAATGAAATCTCGCGAGATAGAGGGCGAGCAGAATGCGGAAACTGGCGTGCGATTGTGTGGCTACGATATTAAAATTGAAACTGGATCATACAGTAGCGCTTTGTAATGTATATAGAGACGATGATATTTTTCTCCTGATAAATCAACTAATAATGGATTTACGTTATTTGTTGTTTTTGTTTATTAATTTAGACGGCTTAGCACAGCAGTAATGGATTTTTTTTTTAAATAAAATGTTGATAGAAACCTATACGCGTTTAGAAACCACTGAGAACAAACGCGGTGGATAATGCATTATATAGAACCTACGTTGTGACGGATAGTCAGCAAAATACGGGTAAGGAACATATTTTCATATACTCCGAAGCCGTTTTGTATCTGTGTTCAACACCACGGAGGAAATTCATTGTATAATGGCATACGTTTAGACAGAGATCTGTCATAGCACAAAAATGGTGGATGATACGAATTCACTGATAAAAGTTTTGGTAAATAATCAACGGGCGGTTGAATTCGTGACATACGCCGGATTAACTTGACCAAAATAACAATTTACACTGATATGTTAAACAATTTGACAGGCAGGGACATTGTTTTTCTCCTTACGTTGATATTCTTACTCCCAGAGTGGACTTGACGCCCTTTGGGCGGTTAATGTTTTCCCATACAACTCAGTTTCTTCCACGAGGGGGCGCTTTACGGTTCAGACAAACAATTTCTCCATTGAGTAGCATACAAATCTCTGGAGGGTTTTGACTTTGTTAAATACATTTGTACAATGAAATAATTATTCAAATACATTAGTAACACGAACAGGTACTTCAAAATAAAATAAAATTCCCGCCCCTGCTATTTCCATACAATTATTCTTTTTAAAATCCGTTTCAGGTAAATCACACATTGCTGTGATTAGTTCATTCCAATCACCGCTGAGAAAAGTAACATGTACCACGTGACAACGCCATCAATGAACTGCGGCACGACTTATCACACTGAGAAAAAACAAAGGCCACCAGAATTCTGGAATAAACGTAGAGCTAACAGAGAAACAAGGCTGTAAATGAAAGTGACATTATGAAAAACACCAAAGAGCAAACAATAAGAAAAAAAAAAAAAGAAAAAAAAGAACTCTTCATAAAAAAAGTTATGAACAGTTCGCAGGACATTTCAAGGGGATTGTAGCCTACATTGTGTAAATCATTTCTAAGCATTTACAAGCTTGCACACGTTTTTCTTTTGCTCTCACGTAAAATTGATAAGAATTTCCAGTGTCCTGCTGTGACATGCTGTAGTCTAAAACTATTTTACACAACATTTTTCTTATTCTTGTATTACATTTAATGAATTTAAATGAAAAGTTCAATTATTTCACATAGCCTTCCGACTCATATGAGGCCGTGGAACTGCGTGCACAACAATCATAGAATTATAAGTAACAATTCAAGTAGAAAAAATGCGGTTTAAATGACTTTAAATGGAGTTTAGCATGTCACACTTGCCCCTTTGAAACAGTTGGACTACCATATGCTGCATCCAGACAAAGCATGTATGCTTGTAATTTAATGCCATGTCAGGTTTTTTCATGATGAAAAAAAGCTTAATCCATATAAATAAGTACAACTTTAACTTATTTAGAGTGTAAAAATACTAAAACATTTTTTGGTGACCTATCCCTTTAAGTGGTTAGCCGTTTCCACACAAAAGCAGCATGTTGAGGCCTCTCCTCCACTGACTTCCATTCAAGACAGAAGGGCCTCTTTACTCCCAGTTATCAGTTACAACTTTTTATGTAAACGCCGAAGGCTCTTACTGGGGGAAGGGCTCTTTCTTGAGAAACTCTTTCATAACTGCCGAGCCTTTACATGTCATGACTTCTGTTAGTACTGGGAACAACTTTTTTATAGTTCCACAAAAGACTGGCCAATTGGAAATTAAACATAATTTTACATAATGCACTCACTAACCAGATGTTGTTGAAAATAGACCACAATTAAAAAGACAATTGACATAATAACTTGTCAAAAATTAAATAAAATGATCGATGGTCAAAATCTGCCTTCTTTGATGTCCAGCTTTAAGATAAAGTGTATAGCCTTTTGCAGTGCTGAGTAAAGGCCAGTTTACATCAAGAATGATAACTATAATGATGATCATATTAGCATCCACACCACTGGACGATATCGTTCTGTTATTATAAGTGCACTGCATGCTGTTTTGTCATCTGTCGCTTTAAATACTCTTATTCTTTTAAGCCGGATGGATTTGATTGTTGATGGTTGACGGGAGCCATTGACTTCCATAGTATTTTTGTTTCCCTACAATTGAAGTCAATGCGACCATCAACTGTCTGGTTAACAATATTCATCAAAATATGTTTTTGTTTTTTGGTCAACAGGTGAAAGAAACTCATATAGGTTTGGAACAACATGAGGGTGATGACCGAATTACATTTTTTGGGTGAACTAAGCCTTTATTACAGTAAAATTACGTCATGTGTCTTAACTCCTCATATCTGAAATTAAAGTAATATTCCTGGTTAAATAATTATTAAACAGAGAGTTCACCCAAAAATTAAGATTCTTTCATTTATTCACCCTTACATCATTCTAAACCTTTCTTTAAAAAAAAAAAAAAAAAAAATGAATGTCTCTGTGAAACATTTGCTCAAAGATTTCAAAATAATCTTTTAACCTTTGGTTGTAAAATAAATAATCTGTGTGAATATTGTATCTTGATAGGAGAGTTAGTTGGTCCATTTGTTTTTCCTGATCATTAAAATCCAAAACATACTAAATATGCACAACTAGCAGTAGTTCTGTTTAAAAATATTTTGATCTTAAAAAAAAAAAAAATTGGTAAGTTAAAAAATTATCTCGTGACATTTACTTGATAAACCATGCATAGATTAGGCTACATTTATATTAATGAATTTTTCACCATGATATCAATTTGACGTCAAAAGTTGGTCAAAGACTTGATCAAGATATTGTATATCATTTTAAGGTCAGTTTGAAAAGAAAATGTCTTCCAGTGGTAATTAGATGAAAAGAGAAAGTTAATACCCACACTGAAATTGGTTTATGTATATGCAGGTCAATATGTTTGACATTCAGTTTACATCAAATCAATATGAAGGATTGGTTTTGACGTCAATTTGATTAGCATATTTGACCTGTTCCTTGACGTTGATTTTGACATCAATTTGATGTCTTTTCAACATCAATTGCCCACAGGTATGTTTATCCAAATCGACATAGAATGCATTCAGGGAATAGATTTTATCAGCTTACGCGTTCTCTGTTAATCAAACCTATGAATGAACTTAGCCTAGTTTTAATAAACTGTACATCAGTCGATTTTAGAAGTACGCGTTTGCATCCCATGGATGAATAAAATGAAAGTTGATTGCATGCAGGAAAAAAAGCCCATTGCAACCCTATATCTGAGGAAAAACCACAACAGAACATCACAATCTTAATATCCACCACTTATTATAACGCAAACTAACGAAGTGCACTGCTGTTTGTCAATTCCTTTGCATTAGAAACAATTCCTGGAGCAAGCTATTCCATTTTCAACCAAAACAAGTCTTTTATAAAGTGGTGGGGACAAAAATAAGCCATAGCAAATAATAAAAAGAATATAAATATGTCCCCACCATAAAAGACACGAGTGCGAAACGCGTTGTAGCATTCAGAAACGCTACGCAAATTCATAACGCAACGCAAGAACACCATGTCAGAGTCACTGTAGCGAAATACTGTTACTTATTTACGCTTACTAATGCCATGGCGGAGCAAGAGGTTAAAAATAATCTAATCAAATTATATTCTATATATATTATGTCGATATATTTATAGAAACTCACCTGAATAACAACACATCCGGTTTGATGTCAGAAATGTACCTCTATCGCCCCCTTGAGTACTGAAGTCTACCAGAACAACGCGACTATCCTCGCGAAAATTCTATCACACACCAGTTGTCATGATGATGTCAATGCCGCTAGATCTTCATTGCGAGCACATTAATGTAAAGGCATTTCATGTTGGTTTTTACAAAAACGCTTTCTGTTAAAAATATATGCATGGCATAGATGATAATGATAAAACTTATAAATATTCTTTAGATATTATTTTTAAACCAAATTACAATGTACAAAATTAATATTTTGTAGTAACACAGACCGTTTATTGTTATTTTAATAAATAATTATAGTAACAGTTAATTACTAATAATTCCACTATTTGCCTTTATATCATGAATTAGAATTAACGCAAGGCTTATTGATATAGGCCTATTTTCATATAATGCGGTTGATTCAGTTTTAAAGCTGGCTTGACAACAGTAGCCTACGACATTTCTAAACACGCGAAAAACTGGATCGTGCAGCTGAACGTCATAACATGGGCCTACATTAAATATCCTGACGCATTTCACCATCATATGTAGGCTGCGTTTAAAAGCTGTTAACAAATTATGATTACGATACCTTTGAGAAACAATAAGGACACGTAGGCTGAAGAACAACAGACATAACGCAAAAAAGACATAGGCCTAAAACAGCCACTATCCAAAAAATGGTATCAACAACCAAATCTTTAAGCTTAAATATTACAATATTTACAATACAAACGGCATCAGATATGGAATTGTAAGGCCTATTGATGGCATCTCTGGAAGTCTGATTTATATATAGCTATGTTTAAAAAAATATTATCCTACACAAAAAGCTTGAATAGAGATTCGAGAAACACACATTTAATTTAGCCTACTGAATAGTACAACCGCATAAAATGTAATTCTCAAAGACCCGACGTGATTTGGACATCGATCTCCAAAAGGCTGATAATAATTATAGCAAGGCCTGAACTTGAAACCCAATATGGTGTCTGAGGCTTCGTGATGGTAAATAGCGCAAAATAAAGAACACACACCATTTTCCACTCCCTGTCTTGCATCCTAATACACGCGAAAGCTATATGAGCACGTTAAGAACCACAATGAATAAGAAAATACGGCTATAAAAGCAAAAACGCATTATTTATTTCCGGTTCTATTAATTAAAATCGAAAGTGTTATAGGTACAAAAAAATAAAATGACTAGCTACTTACCCTCCACGGATAATAAGACAAGAAACATAAAATACGCTTTCCCCATTTTGATTGAAGAATTTCTGGAGCTTAAAAACGGTGAAGGTCGTAATAAATATCCATATAAATCCGTCGTGCTGTCGTTTCTCAACCGCACCCAGCCAGATTTCTAACGACAATTACAAAAAAAAAACGGCTAAAGAATGACGAGACACTTTTATATTGACTGGGATTTACAAACGATATTCCTTAAGATATGTACGATGTGGAAAATGGTTTACGTTCCATAAAGGACAAATACAATAGAGCGCACAACTCGAAATGGCTGAATCTTCCGTCTGGCAGGTAACGTGACGCGGGACGACACAGACTCACAACGCCACCTACCGCACAAAAAACATACATGCGCAAAGAACTGCCCCCCATAAAAATACATGTAGCCTACACCTGTGCTGTCTGGACATGAGTGGACATCACTCTCAGTTTTGTGAAAAATACTGTGAGGAAATATTGAGTTTAATTGTAAGGATTCAAATGAAATGCATATATGCAATTAAGAATAAAATTGAGTTTAGATAGAGCTATTCCAGATGGCCCTATACTTGTCAAAATACTTTTTTTAGCACTTGACTTGGACAGTATATTTTAGCATTACTTAGCACTGTATTTGACCCTATATATCATGACTTTCTTTTGAGCAAATAGAATCATATTGGCTTTTGTGAAGAGGTGCTAGCCTGCCTAAGATATCATCTGTCCGTTTTTTGCAAATGAACAGATGTCCTACGTAACATTGGATAAAGTGCGGTGTGCCTCAAGGCTCAGTCTTAGGTCCATTGCTATTCTCCATTTACATGTTCCCTTCAATTGATATTATCCGGATATTATTACATAGGTGAAATCCAGCTTCATATTTCCTCCTTCACAGCTGGTGTATTGCACTAAGCACATTATAGATAGATATTGATTAATTTACATCTGATCAATAAAAATAAATAGTGTTAACTAAGTAGTGTTTGGTCTGATAGGGCCTAATGTCCCTATTATGGCTTTCGTATATGGCAGATATATTGGCATGCTATGGATTCTCTCTCTGATACTGAATATAAAAGTTACTTTATGTATTCATACCTTCAAAAAAATATTATTGTAATTCACTATTGTCTGATTTTCCCATTCTTAATAAAAATGCTGCCCATTCTAAATTCTGCAACCAAAGGTTTGATCATGTCAGTAAATCAGTCATCTACATCTACTGTGGCTATCAAATTAAATGTATATTACATGTAATCATTTAAACTATTAAAAAAACTGTTCTTTCAACAAATGTGTTATATGTAGGGAAATCTTGACCACTTTTTTTTTATCTTTTCTACAGTCATGATCATCAGTGTTCCACCAGCATCTGACATCTGATGAGAGGAGATTGGAAATGAGTTTTGAAATGGAGAAAGAGAGACATTAAACAACAGACATGCTTGTGCTTCTCTAATACAAATAGAACATGTAAGGGTATCCCTCATTTAGAATGCGTCATGCATGTTCATAAAATATTTACACCTGTAAAAAAAAAAAAAAATCTCAATCATTTTATTGATGTTAATTGAGATTGTACACGGATACTTTGTTTTTGTTTAGGAAGAAAATGCAGAGTCTAAAGACTTTAAAATATGTTACTGAGGAATCTCAGAACATCTGTAAATCCAAAACAAAATGTTAATTAATTTTGTCTGTGTTAATATTATGCTTGGCCATGTATAGACGGCTTCTTTTGATTACTTCACCATCTCCAAATGAACTCTAGACTTTATTTTGAGTTTGCTGTTTGTCAGCGATGTTGTATGTGTTTTCTGTTGTGGTGCTAATGGAAAATAAAATATATATTTTTGAAATCCTGCAAAGCATTTTCATTTATTCTATAATATTTTGATGTTTTGTAATAGATTACGGCATTTTCTACCATATATGCATAAAAAAAGTATGATCCAAATGAATTGGTTGCATGATTGAATCTGAACTTTTAAACAATAATCGTATAAGTGGATAATTAAAATAATTCTCTTATAGTTATTTTGGGGTGAAAAAAGGTGCAAGTAGAAGAATTGTAATAACGCTGGCCTATATCTAAAAAGAAATAAAAAGCAGGTGATTTAAACACACAAAACTAATCAAGCATAACTAAAAGCACGAGATTGCAATCTATGCTGAGCAAGACATTAACGGATAACAGGTTAATATATTCATGAAACATTCTCATGACATTTTTAGATTTTAATTAATTTGCTGGATGTTACAATAATTCATACATAAAACTGAAAATACAGAAAAAACATGAACAAAGGGGTATTCAAATAAGACATTGTTTCATGTAATGTCCTGTAATAAAGAATTTCACATGGCACTTATAATTGTAGGAATAAAAAACTTGATGAAACAAAAAACCTATTTTTTCTTGGTATAAAAATATAAAATTTGGTAACACTTTATTTTAATGTGACCTTGTTACACTTGTTACATGTATTTAGTAATAACTATAAATTAGGCATTATTACATGCAACTAAACCCTAACCCTATAGGAAGTACAGGCAGTTATTTAATATTACTCTATTCTTAAATGTTTATTTACACTGTAATAGGGACACATTCAAATAAATTGTTACCTAAAACTTACATTAAAAGTAAAAGAAAATGTTTGAAATAACAGATACAGCTGTTCTTTAAAAGCAAAACAGTTTGTAGCAAAAACAACCACCAGATGGCAGTATGATCAGTTATGAAACACACTGTCCATTGATAAGAGCATTGGTTTTCATGTTTTCATTTTGTGGTTTTTATTTTCTATGATTGACAGTATGCATAGTGTTTGAGATGCCGGGAATATTCCTGAGACATAAAATACATCTCAACATCATCGCCCCCTAGTGACCTGATGTGACATCATCATATTCACCTTCATGTGATTGAGGTGGTGTTTGCTCTCTCCTCTTTTGATAATATCTTCTAGATCTGATATCATAAACCACCACAGCAACAGTAGCAACGCCCACCAGAACAGAGACAGCCAATCGGATGATAGTTTCAGTAAAACCACAACAGTGGACCCGGCCTGAGGAAACACACACACACACACACACACACACACACACACACACACACACACACACACACACACACACACAAAAACACTGAAAAAAAGTTCAAGATCAACATGCTTGATACAGGTCTAATATCACAGCTTATGTACCTGCACATGTGTGACAGAGTGTGTTGATGTCCAGATGTGTGGTCTGGTTGCTGATGGGATTGTTCAGCACACAGCTGTAGGTGTTTTTATCCTGATATTCCACATGCAGAGGTAGAGAGAGACTGATGCTGAGATCAGACGCACTGATGCTGGACAATACACTCGTTCCTTTGTACCAGGAGAGAGTCACATCACTCACATTGAACACTGAACACACCAGTGAACAATTTGATGATGATGATGAAGAAGAACATTGTGGAGAGTCTCTGCTGATGACAGGAATTGGCAGAGGAGCTGGAAAACATGAGAGAAACCTTACAAAGAACTGAGTTTACAATGTATGTAGTCTTGATAAATTAACTATGTTCAGACTCTGTTGTTAAATGTGTCTGCTGCTGATATTCAGAGACTGTAGTTGGGAGTTAGCAGTGACCTGTGTTAAGAGATCTTGTTCTCACTTCAACTATTAAGCAGAAGGTATTGTGTCTTTGATAACCTGTTTAGTAGTTACTGTTGTGAGGGAAGCTGAGGGTGAGTGTCTTTTTCCTTGAATACTGTTTTTGTTCCTGTTTTTGTATAGCAAAGGAGTTGAGGGAAGTTTGTGTTTACTTCTTTTTGTTTAACCTTTCTTAGGTTAGTAAGGACTCCTCCCAAAATTAGTTAGTGGGCTGTTTAGTTTGTTATTTTAGGCCGTGCTCTCCCCTGAGCCATTGCTCCCTAGTAACATATGTTCTGTCCTCTTTTATTTTCGTAAATAAAATCCTTTCTTGGATATATAATCTCTATATTAATCATCTGGGATAGTCTTCACTCTGGGACAGAGGATTAAAGTGTGTTCCTGCCTTTTTTTTTTTTCTTTCCTTTGTTACCTCCTCTCCCGACCCCTTGACGGTTAGGGGAACGTAACAACAGACTCAAACTGATCGCCACAACGTGCCGTTTGCAAGGAACATTGGTTACTAATATCAACTAGCCAACTGGATTCACACATTTTTAAAACTACTTTTTAGTAGCATTTATTGTAAACAGAGTTGCATACTAAATGAGCTAATATCACCACAGTTGTACCTGGACATGGCTGACAGAGTCCTCTGATGTCCAGATGTGTGGTCTTGTTGCTGATGGGATTGTTGATCACACAGCTGTAAGTGTTGTTATCCTGATAGTCCACATCCAGAGGTAGAGAGAGACTGATGCTGAGATCAGACACACTGATGTTGGACAATACACTGATTCCTGCGTACCAGGAGAGAGTCACATGACCCACATTCAACACTGAACACAGCAATGAACATTTAGACACTGATGATCCTGATGATGAAGAAGAACACTGTGAAGAGTCTCTGGTGATGCCAGGAATAGGCAGACGAGCTGAAACATTAAGTTAGAATAAGTAAAATAACATTTAATAAGTGTTTTAATGTTTCTGATCAAATTAAATTAATTTTAAAATGAATTGTGCAGAATTATGGTCTTATGAAGAACAATTAACACTGCACTTCTATACTCACCATATACAAAAACTTTGAATGTCTTGTACGAGACCGTTTTACTGATGATCTGTAGTTGATAAAGTCCAGCATGATCAGTTCTGGTGTTTGTGATGGTCAGAGATCCAGTTTCATAGTCCAGCTCCAGTCTGCCTCTGAATCTTCCACGATCAGCATCTTCATATGTGTTGAAGACTCCATCCTTCTTATTGATTTGAGCAATTAGAGTCTCTTCAAGTCCAAACATCCAAAGTAGTTCCTCACCTTTTTGCACCCTAATGTTCAGAGTAACAGAATCTCCCTCCATCGCCTTTTTTATTTCCCCCGTCTCAACACCAAACACACCTGGAAAACAGTGGAACATGAACTGTCACTCAATTTAGTTTATTTAGATAGTAGATTATTTGGTCCAAACTCATCATTGTAAGCTGGTAAACCATTATGGACCATCAACAGATGACTGTAAGGTGTTTTTTAATAAAATGGTAGTCAACAAGCCAATGACCAGTTTGGACCAGATCGAAAACAGCCAACTTTACATCTAACATTACCGGATTTTTTTCTCAAATTTATTAGACTTTTTTTCCCCAAAAGGATTTTCCAAAGATTTATTATAGAATTCTGACTAGTTAATAACTTAACTATCGAACTTGTACCATACAAAACACAATTTACTTACCAAACAGGCGTTCATAATACAAACAGAACAAAACAAATGTATAAAGCATTTTCTTTGACTGAGACATCACTTCTGCAAAATAACGAAAATTTCCTAAAACTTTGCTGAGGCTCTTGTGAGTTTCTGCACTATCTGCATTTAAACAATAAACTTGAAGCGAAATAACGAACGTCGAAACTCTGAAGTTCTCTGCACGCCGCCGTGAGTGAGTGAGTGTGTGTGCGCGCGTAGCCGTGCACGCGCGTGTGATCGTGCTCGATTGACAGTGAACGCTTTTGCGTTGTCGTTTAGTTCTGATCAGGACAGGGTTTCATTTATATTAATTTAATTTATGCTGTTGCATATGTATTTATTTGATTATTTAATATAGCCTATAGTCTAGTATAGAGAGAGATTTAAAAGATGACATTATATAAATATACATAGGCCTATTTATATAATATATATATATATATATATATATATATATATATAAATAAAAGTATAAACTACACATTTAAGTACAGGCTGACCAACAGAAGACATGTCAGTGGTTTTCTTGTGAATAATGATTGCATCAACTTATTATTTTTTTTTTTACACTCTACAAGTTCAGTTTTGAGTCAAAACGAAACCTGGCGTGGTCTGATTCCTTTAGATCTGGAAAGAAATGTGGTTTAGGTCTGATAGATGGACACACATCTTGTAGAGGCGCTTCTGTGAAACCCTTCCTGTCCTGTTAGTATGAACCTCACAGACTGATTTCCTTTTACATAACAAATATAGTGTTTAATGGGTCAAAGGCAAATGAGGAGAAAGGTGTTGAAAATAACGTCTATAATGAATTATTTGGTGAAGAACAGAAAGTAAGATGTGTAATGTGTGGGAGAGGAAAAGCGCAACATGTAGGCTATGACTGACAAGTGATTCAAGAATATTCGATGAAAACTGCAGAAATATATCAAAGTTATTAAAATGTTGTAAATTTGAATTTGTTCCAGACATGGAAAGACAAAAACAGGATATGCTCTTCTACAAGAAGATGTACAGGACGTGGGTCTAGGTGTGATTTCAGAAATAGTTTTCTGGTTCTGCTAACCTTTGCAAGAAATAACCTTAAACTAGCAGTGCTAAAGATGAAAGGTCAAGTTTTTTTTATGTGCAGTTTAGAGAGATACATTTTGTTTATATATATTTCACGTGCACAATATCATATTTCACATTCACCAGATTTTAACAAAACTGGATTTTCATGGAATACACATGAGTACATAACATATACATAATCTTGCCATATGATCTTGCATCATTTTAAAGATACTGACCTTTACACACAGTCATGTGAGTCTACAGGGGTCCTATCTGTGATGTCATTTCCTGTTTTTTTGGTTGTCACGTTAAAAAAAATAGCTTCCTAAATATCGTTTATACCACAGTGTCTCTCTGGGGCAACAGATCGAAAAATATTGCATGCATGAAAGCGCCAGACAGAACAGTGTAATATGATGTTTCAGAGTTGCATGTTGCGGGTCAAAGGTCACGGGTTTACAGCCTGTCCGTCCAGATGGTTTCCATCAACATATCAGTGTTTGGTTGGTAACCATACCATCAGGATCCACAATGCATACTTCTTTATTCAAAATAGCAGTTTATAGTCCAAGTCCTGAGGATCACTGTCCTGCAGAGTTTAGCTCCAGCTTTCCTCATCTAGTAAGAGTTGACTGTCTGGTTCAGGAGTGTTTAAATGGGGTTGAAGCTGAACTCTGCAGGACAGTGGCCCGTCAGGAGCAGGACTGGACACCCCTGGTTAAACATGACTTTTTTAATATAGTATACTGGAGCTCCACCTAGTGTTTTTAAGTAGTAATAAAATTTGACTTAACCCTAATCAACACATTTGCTGAGTCCCAATTCAAAGGCTGAATCCCGTGGTCTCGAAATGCGTCCTTTGTTTCCAGTGAAATGAAGGATACAACAGATGGATCCTTCGATGCTTGCCTGTCCCAGGGTTCATTGCGCGCCAGAGAAGACGTGGATTTTTTTTAAGAGAAATTGCCGAATTAAACTTTTAAACCTAAGTATAGTTTCAACTTACTCAAATATCTAATGATATGTAAAAATAAAACAAAACCATTTAAAGCGGTTCAAATGTTGACTTACTAAGATGTGATATATCATTTATACTCATTACACAGAAATGGACCATGGTGAACATATTTAGACAGTTTGTGAACCCTGTTTGGTTTTCAGACAGTTTAATATAACTTCTATATCTTTTTTTAATAAAAAAGTCTAGTACAAATGGCACTGTCACTCATCAACAGCAGCGGTCGGTGTCACAGTTGCTAGAATAGACTGTCCCATTAACCAACTCTCAGTCCGAAAAACAGTCAAATCAATCTATTTTGTTCTCTTTTTCTGCTTTTGTCTGTCATCGGTTATTCAATTATTCAACTAAATTGTCAAAATGAAATTTTAAATAGAAAAGTTGATTTAGTATTTCACATTAATGACACTTTAATATATATATATATATATATAAAGTGTCATTGATGTGTATCACAAGTATCATCTAATGAAATCATGCGTTAAAAAAAAAATGGAAATAATAAATGTAGATTATAACGCATTCAAAATAAAAGTTAAAAAATCAAACATAAACCTATAGGTTTATAACCTATATTACACAGTTAACAGACCACGTAATTTAAAAATTGTCTATGTTAATTTAAAAATGTAGAATTGTCCATCAGACCAAACCACAGCTGTACAGATGTGAATAACTGAGACCACAAAAGGCTTCGACTCACAATCTGGAGCTGCTAGTGTGTCACATGAATTCTGTAAATCACATACAAGCTATATTTGAACTATATTGTTTAAGGAAGAGGGAAAAAGTTGTTGTAATACTAAATCTTTATTAAAAGTCACCAAAAACATTCACCAAGAGTCATTTCAACAGAGCTTATGAGATCATTCCCATGCATCAAATGTGGTGCTAATCATTATTTTGTTTAGAAGCCATGAATTGAATTGAATAGATCAATAAAAAAAAAATATATATATATATATTCTGTGCAAATACAATCAATAAATGTACAATGGATGAAAAACAGTGTAATAAACAGCTGTGTAAGTATAGGAAATCTGTCGAGTATTAATGCATGTTTTATTTTTATGATTATACCAGTAAACTTCAGCAAACATATCTGGAACTAAACCTTCTGCTCATTTCACACTGCTGGTCTGATTTGACTCCAGGAGTCTGACAGTGATGTCTGGTCTCTTCTTTGGTCAGCTCACTTCTTGTAGATCTGATGTCATAAATCAGCACGGCAACAGTAGCCACGCCCACCAGAGCAGAGACGACCAATCGGATCACAGCTTCAGTGAAACCACAACAGTGGATGTGGTCTGAAAAAAAAAAGGAAAAAACCGAATCAGAATTGTGCATTTAGTTCCCTTTTTCACTACTTTTTTTTGTTGCTAGTATTGTTTAAAATAATGAAAATAATATAATTCTATAATTCAGCCCCTTGTTTAACCTCAGCTCTTCTAGAAACCTGTGATTATGTGACTCTTTCTCCAAGATCTTTTTTTGTACTAATGTTTTCTAAAGCAACACCCTACTCACACTCACACACACACACACACACACACACACCTGCTTCACGTCTCTGTCGCTCTTCTGCGGTCTGTTCTGTTCCAGTTAAATCACAAAAGAAAAAAAAAACAGCAAATGCGCTTGTGTGCACAAATAGTTCAATCTTTCTATGCATGAGCCGATCAAATGTAAACCTTGAATGCAATGCAAGTTGCTTTGGATTAAATCATCTGTCAAATGCATTAATGCATTGTTAATAAAAATCTTTCTATATTAATTGGTTTATGTGGTTGATGGTTCAGCACGCATCAGCAGTGACAACACCTATGAATATGTTTGGTCACAACTGCACGAGTGTTTCCGTTCTGGCATAATCTTTTTAAGCTTTACAGGAACTAATATCACACTGACTGAAAACATTTAACAGAGTAAGAGTGCGTGACGTACCTGAACTTGGCTGATAGAGTTCAGTAATGTTGGCATCATCAGTCTGGATGACGGATGAATTGTTCACAGCACAGCTGGACGAGAAAAAGTTGGAGCTTGATGATCTTTCTGGTGATGAAGTACTTTGAGCAGACTCTGATAATGACAGTTGTTAGGCCTACTGTGAAATTAGTCTCATCACACACACTCCTGATCTTTATTTATAGTAGATCCATATTTGAAATGGAACTAAAGCCGTTGAGACATCATGATGGAAAAGTGAAAAGAACAGAAAATAAACATTTAAAAATATTACTATTATTCTCTACTAACCATAGACTGTGAGATTGAAACTCATGTAGCTGGTCCCTCTGCTGACAACTGTTACTTTATAAAGTCCAGAGTCTGTGGTGCTGGTGTTTGTGATGGTCAGAGACCTGGTTTGATCCAGTTTCAGTCTGTCTCTGAATCTCCCATCAGGACCATCATACGTCAAGCTAGTTTGTGTGAGTCTGCTGACTTCAGCGATTCTTGTGCTTCCGAACGTCCACTGTATCATCATATATTTCTGTGTTTCAGTGACATCAGTGTTTAAAGTGACAGAATCTCCCTCCATCACTGACACTGACTTCACTGATTCTGTCACATCTACAGAAAGAAAAGTTGAACATATTTTGTAACAGACATGATGTTTGTAATTAAGGACCAGTGATTTGTATTTATAGACATTTTCTTTAGTGAATGTTTAATGAATTGCAGTAAACTTTTAAAGAATCCAGGAGTTCAATGTCAGGTGCCAGCTCTCACTTTCGTGTGGAAACAGAAGCGAAACTACAACAATTATTTTTTGGATAAGACTGATTTTAAAATAAATATCAAATTTTGTTTTGGAATTCCTTCCACTAAAAATCGCAGCATGTCCCAGAACTAATAAATTACGTTTATAAAGATATTAAAGAGACAATACATTGAGAAACTTGAAATGAAAACCAACGTAATGCAAAGAGTTGTCTTTTTAAGGGACGTAATTAAAAACACTCTAACTTACCAACTAGACGCCACAAGCACACAAAGAACAAAATAAAAGCATTAACCATATTCCTTAGCCGTTTGTCAACAACTTTAAACACGCAGTAAACCACTTTAAAAACCACCCGTTCACATCACAATAGCGACCACTTTGTTGCTGGTTGTTGCATGTCGTCAAATGTATAGGGTCTCCAGTAGGCGTTCCCATTGGTTGCGGATGTCACTGCATGTTGTTGAGTACGTTTTCTAACCGCTTAAGATAAACGTTTTGGATGAGGAATTTTGTCTACATAAATGGAATAAATCCATAAAATTGATACGTTAAACGAACTAGGAAAATTATGCTATCGAATCTTTGTCAGTATGCCTAGCATGCGCCTACCGGAATGGAAGACGAAACCTGCAAAAACAATAGTAAACTATTGTTTACTAGGAGATAAGTAATTAAATTAATAAAACAAATGTTGGGGGAAACATTTTTTTTTAAGGGAAATGCTAAACTGAAAGTTTACTTTTGTCTTTTTAACCGTTTATTAATGTTTTTTTTAATGTAGCCTAGCTCCGTAGCCTATTTATTGAGAGGATGTCAATCAAACATCAGAAGAAGGAGCGTGGTATGACAATAGCATGCCATTATGGAGATACATTCAAAAATAGTTTAGCATTTCCTTTAAAAAAATGTATTTCCTCCAACATTCGTTTTATTTATTTATTTAGCCTAATTATTATCTCGCATTCAATTGTTTATATAGTTTTTTTATGCAGGAATATATGGATTTATGGATTTATTTGCAGATTTATTTATTTATAATATTAATGTAGAATTGTATTTATTGATTTATGTGCGTTTTTTTTTTTTTTTTTTTTTTTTTTTTTTTGCATGTTTTGTATTTGACTGCGTTCATTGGAACACTGTGCTACGTCATCAAACACAGACGAACTTAGTTTGAGGTATTGATAATGGCTGGTGAAATCACTTGACTTTGGCAGTTTGATACGAAGCCTTCGCACTTCGAAACAACTGAGTCGGAAAGGCAACTTCGTAAAATACGTTACGTTTTTTCGTTAGGATAAAGTGTATAACTATAGGTAGTAGGTACAAGGGTTTTTAAGCTTAGAAATTTGCTGCATGTCGCGATCTGACACTCCCTGCTCGCCATACATTTGCTGTATATTTATTTTAGAGATAGCTAGGTCTTCTTTAAACGTCATTGTTGAGAAAAGTCTAGAGTCTAAACTTGGAGTCTAGTTTTTTTGTGACTGTGTTTTGAGTTTATTTTTCAGGCTTGTCAGTCTGTCTTGCTACAGCTTTTAGGACGACAGTTACAGGAGATTCAGCGGAACACAAACATACAGAAATCTCATTAATCATATTTATTCAAGTCAGATTCGTTACAGCTCTACAAAAACACGTGGAACATGTTGCCTTTTCTGTTCTTATTATTTATGTATGGTAAGTTTTGAATCTCTATTTACTTTTGGTTTCGATTTAAAGACATAATAGACAAGTTTCTATAATGATTTCAAGATTTAGTGATGACAGAAGAACTAACAAACCCAATAAAGATAACATACTGAAAAAAAATATATATTGATGAGTATTTTTATCCTGAGACGGGATGATGCCTATTTGAGAAGCAACATGAAGCATTAGGCTAAGACTTGGTTTCAGAGAATGCACTTTTTTTTTTTTTTTTTTTTTTTCATACAGATACAGTCTATGAAAAGAAGTCTTGCAGTGTTGCTTCTCAATGACATTTATCTTGTTATTAATGTTTAGCTTGGGTGTGTATGGTCTAACATGTTTTTATTTGGGTTTTTTTCCGTTACAATCTAAAAAGGTAGCCTAATCCAAGATTTGTTTGTCTTTTCAGCAGCTCACACAAATATTTCAATCGAATCTGTTTGCTGAAATGATTCTGGTTTTGTAGTACCCCTGAAAGGGAGTATGTTCAGTAAAGACTCAGTTGCTTCACAATCACAGCTTTACAATGAAGCGTGGTGCGAGACCGGAGTAAAGATAGTTTGCAGTTTGATATTCTGATTTATTTTAGCTGTGGTCCCGCAGTGCGGTGTCGTAGACATGCAAATAATATCTCATTTCGTTATTCGTGATTTGTGAATTCGTGTAACGGGTTACTCCTGTCCGAAATCAGTGTTTTTTTCACTGAATTTTAATTTTAAATTGGGTATAGCTCCAAAAGTAGGTCACTTAGAAACCTGAACCCAGTGTCATCTTGACATTCTAGATTTGTTAATTTTTTCACAGCAAAGCTTTTGTCTGTAAACAGTTCGCATATTCCGCTAGACCGGAATGTGTAAAATAGGCGTTTTTCATGTTTAACAATGTATAATACCAAATTATAAAAAAAACACACACATCGCTGGTTTACAAAAACACTTGTTTTAGATTAAACTTGATTTTTGAAAACTTTCACAGGGCAGTTTGGGTCAGTTAACCCTTCCCTGAGTGGTTAACTTGGTCATTCTGATTTGTGAAAACTTTCACAGGGCAGTTTGGGTCAGTTAACCCTTCCCTGAGTGGTTAACTTGGTCATTCTGATTTGTGAAAACTTTCACAGGGCAGATTGGGTCAGTTAATCCTTACCTGAGTGGTTAACTTGGTCTTTCTGATTTGTGAAAACTTTCACAAGTCAGTTTGGGTCAGTTAAAGGTGCTCTATGGAACTTTTAGCGGCCTCTAGTGGTGATGTTTCAGATTGCAACAAGAGCGCTAGTGCTCGTGTGCGTGTGCGATCTCAGGAGCGAGCATTCACTACCGGCCACACGGAGACTTTCAACGCAACGGCGAAAGCATCACACAACATGCTGGAAACTCGTGTAAACTCCCACTGCAACGTTACAATAATAGGCTACTTTTATCAGCTTGACATTGAACTAATGCTCCATGCTCGTACCATGATAACGTTACATTGACTGCATTTAGCCGACATGTGATGTTATCTAGCATAAGGCATTTCACTAACTATTCGTGTATCTTTCACAATCAACAATGTCAACATAGGTGAATGTATAATATGATAACGAAAACGGTTAGTGAACTAGACTGAACAATGTCAGTGTAACAGTAAGACAGTAGGAAGTAACATTACTGTACTGAACGTGTCTGGAAATGTTTATTATAAACAATATGATAGTGGGATGAATTACGTTATAGCGTAACGATCTATAACGTAGATCTATTACATAAAACAAGTATCCTAAAGCACCTTTTCTTATCCTGGAACAGTCTTTTGTATTCATTCCATGTCTCATGTAGTTTACCTTGCTATTTCATTTGAGTTTACTAATAATTCAAAAGCTCTGCCGATGTTGATCCGTGTTTTCGTCCTGAGTCGATCCGAATCATGTTTGGCCTGACGAGCTTCAGCAGATAACACTTTGTTTGTTTTTTATATATATGTGGAGTTAGTGTTGGAGTGTGTGTTGTGCTGGAGGCAGGTCGTTTTGGGGTGTTATCAGACTCCATGTCGTTAGCTGCAGTGCCGTCGGTCGCATAAACTGTATAAGGAGAGAGGCTCGGGAGCGCGCATGCACGTCACATCCGATGGATTTCGCGGTAAATCCGACCCGGAGACTTCACATATAAATATGAATATTGGCCTTCAGAGGTAATAGCAAAACCCGACAAGTGGATCATTGTAATGTGTGATTACAACCCCTTCACACACAGGCAATAAAAAAGGGATTCATTTTAGAAGAAAAGTTCCATATAGCACCTTTAACCCTTCCCTGAGTGGTTAACTTGGTCATTCTGATTTGTGAAAACTTTCACAGGGCAGTTTACCGTGACTCAGTTAACCCTTCCCTGAAGTTTTCACAAATCAGAAAGACCAAGTCTTTTATACATTGTTAAACATGAAAACAAGTTTTCAAAAATCAAGTTTAATTTAAAACGAGTGTTTTTGTAAACCAGCGGTGTGTGTTTTTTTTTTATAATTTGGTATTATACATTGTTAAACATGAAAAATGCCTATTTTCCACATTCCGGTCTAGCGGAATTAGCGAACTGTTTACAGACAAAAGCTTTGCTGTGAAAAAAAATCACAAATCTAGAATGTCAAGATGACACTGGGTTCAGGTTTCTAAGTGACCTACTTTTGGAGCTATACCCAATTTAAAATTAAAATTCAGAAAAAAAAAACACTGATTTCGGACAGGAGTAACCCGTTACACGAATTCACAAATCACGAATAACGAAATGAGATATTATTTGCATGTCTACGACACCGCACTGCGGGACCACAGCTAAAATAAATCAGAATATCAAACCGCAAACTATCTTTACTCCGGTAATCGACCGAGAGAGCTTCCTGATAAAGAGAACACGCAGTAACACGCGACCAATCAGATGCACCCATTTTAACAGCGTTAACTTTTAGATTATATTAATAACATTATATTTTAACATTATATTAATTTACCAGACATATTAATTAATGCAATATATAACATTTTGAAGTATTTGACAACATATGAATATTTATTATTTTTTTTAATTGATTACTAATTGTATGTCTTTAGCATATTACAGTTTCAGTAAAACTTGTTCTGTTTGTTTTCCAGGTGTGTCTGATACAGATACAAATGAATCTGAGCCTGTGTCAGTGATGGAGGGAGATTCTATTACTCTACACACTAATCTTTCTGAAATACTGAACGATGATACTATTATGTGGCTGTTTGGACCAAAAGAATCTTTCACATCTCAAATAAGGAGAAAGGGCGACTTGACTTCATTTTCTGTCACCGATGATGCGTCATTCAGAGGCAGATTACAGGTGGACGAAAACACTGGATCTCTCACCATCAGAAACACCAGAATCAGACACTCTGGACAATATAAACTCTCCATCTCTAGGGAAAAGACAACGACAAAGATATTTAATGTTACTGTCAGTGGTGAGTATCTCAAGTCTTTTATTGTAACTTTAGCTGCTCTTCCACAATTGGGCTTAATCGTTCCATTCCGTGCTGATCCGGCCCAGCCGGTACGGATATGATTTCATTTACCATTGTGGAGCTGATAATGGCGCTCTTTGGAGTGTAATATAATGATATAAGATGTAAATAGCAACCACTTTATGGAGGATGGTTAATTTTTTTTATTTATTATTGTATTAGTAACTTGTGTTAACTTCGGTCAAATGGCATATAGAAGCTTGTTTCTGCCATGGAATTAATAAAAATAAAATCATAATTGTGACTTATCTTACAAATCTGACTCTTTTTTTTTTCTCCCAATTGCGAGTTTATATATCACAATTCTGACTTTTCTTCTTTAGATATGTAAGGTATAAACTCATAATTGTGAATTATAAAGTTCCATACAAAGTTCCATTCTGAGGAAAAAAATTGGCTCACAATTCTGACATTTTCTCACAATTGTGACTTTTTATATTGCAATTTTGACTTTATAATTCGCAATTGCAAGTCAGAATTGTGAATGTAAACGTGAAACACATTTTTGTTAATGTTCTGCTTGTTTTGCAGACATGGTTGGTGAGACGGGGGCAGTGAAGTCAGTGTCAGTGACGGAGGGAGAGTCTGTCACTCTACACACTGATGCTGAAATGAACAAAGATGCTCTGATGCTGTGGAGATTTGGAGATAAAGGCATCATCCTAGCTAAAATCGATATTGAAACTAATAAAATCTCATTAAACAATACTGATGAGAAATTCAGAGATCGACTGGATCTGGATCAGACTGGATCTCTGACCATCGCAAACACTAGAACCACAGACTCTGGACTTTATGAACTTCAGATCAGAGGCCGTGAGAGCTCACAGCGATTCCTTCTTTCTGTCACTGGTGAGTCACTCGTAAGTTACTTAAAGAGTCTTTCAGTGTAATGGCATACGGCAGGGTTCCTCAAATCCGGTCCTGGAGGGCCACTGGCCCTGCAGACTCTAGCTCAAACCCTGATCAGAATCACCTACCTGTGATTTTGTAGTGATCCTGAAGACTCTGAAGTTTGCTCTGGTGATTTTGATCAGGGTTGGAGCTGAACTCTGCAAGGCATTGGCCCTCCAGGGCAAGATTTGAGGAACGGCATACAGTATTATTAGCATATATTTGAAGTCATTTCAGATCATCACATTGTCTGACACTTTCACTATCTCTCTTTATAGCTGTCCCAGATCCAGGTCTTTCTTCGGGTGCTATAGCAGGAATATTTTTTGGCGTTTTAGTTCCTGTTCTGCTGCTTGCAGCTGCAGCTTTTGCTCTGATTTACTATCGCCGCAGAATCTCTAAATTAAAAAGGCAAATGGGTAAGTATTACATGACTTAAAGAGAATTTCCGTTTTCTCCAAACTTGCTAAACTTTTGTTATACTGTGTACCCATTACATCATAGTCCTTATTTTGAGCCACTCGTTTTTCCATTTCTTCCAAAATCAAACCACTCATTGGGGAAAGGAAACTCCAGCACAGCGCTACAACAAACCATAATGAATTGAATCTTCACAATAGATAATGCTTTACAATGAACTCTCTACATATGGCAATTTATCTCTTCAATAAAATACCTTACTCACCTATTAGTCAGTCCTTCCAGAAAAACGTGGAGTTTTTTTGTGATTGTTGTGGGCAAAAATCCTTTATTATGCGGCCCGTTTTCTTTAAAAATGCGATGGAATATGCGGGATATTTAAGCAATTTTATGCGATGAAATTGCGGTAACTTGCAAAAACTGCGGTTTGATGAAAAAGAGAAAAAAAAGTGATTCCCCCAACACCCTGTTCTCACTAGGCTACTACCTTAATGTAAAGAGTCATTTCTTATTACTTCCTATGATAAGCAAGCATACTACATCACAGAAAGTGCTGGGAATATTTAAGTTCTCATCTTGTTTTATTTCAGACCTTAATAAACACAAACTTACAAAACATTGAGTCAAACAAGTTCTGTAGCTTTACAAAAGGAATATGCTACAACTTCTGTAAAAATTAATAAATAAAATATACAAAAATAAAGTGTGCTCCTGTTTTACAGCTTTTCGATGATGTTCACGAATCACGTCGCGTAACTACATCACTTCATAACGTTCCCATGGCAACAGGGGGAAACGGCTGCTCTTGTTTGAAGCAAACGCAACATTTTTCAACTTTCTGCTAAGATATGACTTTTTTGCAACGAAAATGCGAGGATTATGAAATCATGCAAGCCCCGCATATTTTGCACGAAAATCGGCAATTTATGCCGTGAAAGTGCAGCGTATTTGAAAAAATGCGGCCCCCGCATAAATATGCAGACTTTGGATGATTATGCACTAAATCATGCGATCGCATTTTTCTGGAGGGACTGGTTAGTAATAAAAATAGCATCATCTCTGCAATCCCTCAGTTCTCATCTCCGTAAAGCCAAGCCAATGTTGATTCTTGTTTTATTACGAGCTCTGTCGAGTTCTCTTTTTGCCAGCAGACTCTCATCTGTTCGGCGTTTGTTTAAAATGGGGGATTGCCCAGAGGTTGGAGATGTAGTAGCTCCATGTCAAACTTTCACGCTCGTTTTGACAGTTTACATATTATGACCCTCCCTCACGAGTCAATGTACCCTAGTGAAAAAAAAAATAATACAAAAATGTATTTGAATAAAAATTACTTTATGCTAAGAATACCACAAATGCATTTACATATTTATGTACTTAATATAAATACCCCACAATTGTACTTTTGCTGAATTTGAACAACTATTACTGTACTTAATGAACTTTAGTTATCCGAAAATAGTGCTGAGGTCCAACTAGTATATTTGATTGTGATAAAGTGGATCCATTGCAAGTATACTTTACTTTAAATATCTTGCATTTAAAGGCTGATATTATACAGAGATCATACTATCCTTACTAGTAGTGATGTAAAAAACACATTTTAGGCTTAATATTAAGAAATGTGCATTGTGAAATAATTTTCTCTATTTTGTTCTCTAATTTTCTCTATTTCCGGATCTAACAAGACACGTACGGGCGAGTGACATATGTACGCAATTTCCTATGAAAACCATACCGACAGGTCCAAAATATAATTGCTCATAAGAAGCTTACCATAGTGAATCAGAGTAAGATGATAACTTGTTTTGGAAGAAGGATTGATTAGGTATTGGCTCAATATTTAAATGGGGTAATTTTGAACCTGAAAAAGTTACATAGTGTGCCTTTAAACTTGTTTCCCTGTAAAATTTGTTCCATGTAAAATTGACATTTGACAATTTTGAAAGCCACTAACATATGCACTTTTTTGCAACTTGCATCCTGTTTTATGTATTCGTTATTAATACTATTTTTTTAAAAATTTTATGAGAATGACATTTTGTTCCTCTTTTTGTATTCAAATGTTTAAAATGAAATGGGGTGGAGTTGGGGAAACACAAATTTGAACATGTTGTTTTGTTTAACAAACTAAATGCATGCACAAAACTTACTGATCTCCAACTTTTCGGTGGTGTTACAAACCCTTTCAAACTACTATTTCACTCAAAAATGTAACTTCTGCCATCATTTACTTAAGTCATGTTGTTTAAAACGGGCTGTTGTCTGTCACTCTTTTCCATTCAACATTTCATAGTGACCTCAATATTCAAGCTCTAAAAAGAAAAAGGATAAAAAATGCACTTAAATGTTGACCAAATAATTCATGCTATATATTCCAAGTCTTCTAACGTCAGATGATAACTTTGTGTAACGGACACTGGAAGATTATCAGTGAATAACAGTTTTCCAATGTTCTGCCAAAACTGTTGATGTGCTGCAGTAGGTTTTACATCCCGGACACTAAATGTCGAAGCACAATGAACAACTCTGAGTAAAAAAGAGAATGAGATCTGAGATGTGTGGCATTACCAGCAATTTTTCAGTCTGTTCCTCACTCAGAAGACTTGGAATATAGTATGAATCATATGGACTTTATGGTGTGGTTGGTATGAATGAATGTACAGTAATAGAGATGTCCACCTGCACACTCATGAACACATTTCTGTTCTCTTTTTCTGTCTATAGCTGTGACATGTGAAGAGAAAAAAGAGACCGTGACGGAGGGAGAATCTGTCACACTAAAAACCGGTCTAATTCAAATACTGGGTACTGATATGCTACAGTGGTGCTATGAAGCTGAAGACAATCTCATTGCTGAAATCAATGGAGGGACCAGAAGGACATTGCCAGGTGCTGATGGGAGATTCAGAAGCAAACTGATGCTGGATGAGATAACTGGAGATCTCACTATCAATAACATCAGAACCATTCACTCTGGACTCTATAAACTAAAGATCAGCAGCGGCAGAGGAACCATATACAGTCTTAATGTCAATGGTAAAGTATAACAACTCTTCCAATGTGTTATTATGCACTAAGTAAACGGTTTAGATGATCTGAAACTAAAGCTTTTTCAAAGTGCTCAAACTTTAATTACTTTTAGATTGCTTGCAAGTACAGGGCCACGTTATGAATTCATAATGTTATGTGAATATACGATTAGGAGATTGGTTGTAAGTTGTAATATTGCATGAATAAATTAGTTTTCACAGATCTTTGTGAATGGGGTTGTTTTGACAACGTTGTCGTCTGTACTCGAAAAACTGCTGTTTTAGGATACATTTACAGAACAACTAGTACTAAAACGGAGGTTTTTCCTTTGCCTTTTTTGCACGTACAGATGACATCATTGTCAAAATAATTCCTGTTCAAACAGATCCGAAAACGACCAAAAACCCTGTATTATGCATCCCAGAAAAGTAGTTGGTGATGTTGCTTTGTAAAGAAACACCTCACGCCTATAAATTGAACACATAGTATGCATGTGCATGATGTCAGTGTTTTCACAAATACAGGTTTTTCTAGTTGATAGCGGTATCGTTTTCAAAAGCCCTCCCCATTGTTCAAGATGTGGTTATAGCCTTGACTTGGACGTTTCACAAAAAAACACTGGTTACCTCATGAAAACCGTTCAGTGTTTGTAGTAGTTTGCTAGAAGAAGAAAAAACCTGCAATGAAAACAAAACTTTGATGTCACTTTTTAAGTATTTATATTTAACAAATTGAACTAACATAAGTAGCTTATTTCATTAAAAGAAAATACAAACATTTTGAATTTTAAACATTTTATATATGAATTTAACTGTTAATTATTATATCTAAAAATAAGTCTGGACCAAGAGAGACATGTAAAAATGTACATGTACTACATGAAATATTGTTAAAAAGTGAAGTAATTAAAGTGACCTGAATCAAATCATGATCAGCCCTATAAAATATAGTTTGAAATTATTTATTGTAATAAATCTATAAATCACATTATCAATCACATTAGCACATTTTGCTTTATGATTTGTGAATTCATCTTCTGCTCTGCTATCTGACTGCTTTGTTGTTATGTTCATTATGACTTTATTCTCATAATACAACTTAAATTAACAAAAAAAAAAATATATATATATAACTTTGCTCTGGTAAAAGGCTTAATAACATTCTTATACATTTACTATAACAACATTTCTATGAGAGCTGAATAATCTGGTTATTTTTCTGCATTAGCCAATGCTTTATAGGTTTTTTATTTTTTTTTTTTTGTAAGTTGTTAGTGTAAAAAATGTGAGAACCGCAAATTCTTTGGAAGCCACAAAAATGTGTTTTGCAGGAGTGATACAAGTTTTTCTGCATATTTGCATGTTCAGTTGAAGCCCTGTAGCATAAATTATATCAAAGTGTATATACAAACAGTGTATCTGCTCATCGAACAATTTTATCAATTGACAGCACTAAAGTATAGACAATTTTGCATATACCTCATAAGAACCCAAAGCAAAATAGATGGTTCTGCTCATGAAGGTTTAGCTTTCTTGCACCCTTATGGAATTAAAAAAAAAAAGGAAATGAAGTTCATGTTCAGTAACATGCCAAAATAGTTGACAAAATCAAATCTAAATGTATGTGATGTTGAAAATGCAAACAAAATGAATTCAAACATTTGTTTTTTCTGTATTTCTCTGTTTCTGCGTGCTGCTGACGTGAAGTGAGATCAATGTCAGTGAAGGAGGGAGATCCTGTCCTTCTCCAGACTGCTGCTACAATACAGCCAGATGATCTGATACTATGGACGTTTGGAGCTGAAAACCGTCTCGTTGTTAAAGCTGATTCAAGAACGACTGATATTAATGAGAGATTCAGAGACCGACTGGAGCTGAACAAGACGACTGGATCTCTGATCATCAAAAACATGAGACCTACAGACTCGGGACATTTTAAACTACAGATCATCAACAAAGAACAGACCACATTCAGCAGATTCAATGTGACGGTCACTGGTGAGTAGAACTTTTATTAAAAAATAACAGTGGTTTTGCAATGCAGTGCTTTCGCGATCCTGGTTATGTGAGCAGTGCGAATCACTAGGCTAGTTAGTGCAGTTCATTTGAATGAGTGTGAACGCTGCCCCGAACCAAACAAGCAGATCGAGAGAACTCAAAAAAAAGATGGGTCTCTTCCGCTTCCAAACTCTGGTGTGGTTCGAATGAAATATGAACGCAACATGGACCAATGACATGTAAACGAACCAAAAACCGGACATGATGTCACTAGATGTGACTCTAAAAAGGTCCGAATGCTCAAGCATACCTGTTTTTTCTTGTCATAGTCATAATATTGCCCGTCACAGTTCAGTACAGGCATCAGAACCGCGTCTCCTCGCAGCAGATCTACGTTTGTGTGTGTGAAGGGATCGCTGCACCTGTTTTGATTTATTTACACATTTTATGAGCTCTTCACGAGTCGAGTTCTCAGCTCAGCTGCTCAAAATACCGTAATCGTTTCGGCTACGGACACACAACGAGCGCGTTTATCCCAGAACACAGCATTGGTTTGGATGTTTGTTGAGTTCTGTCTCAAAATATACGTGATCAAAGCCAACCAGTCAGATTGTGAACACATCCAAATGCCTTTAGGTTCAGTTTTAAAAATGCCAATGTGAACTCTAAGCGGACCAGGACTAAATGTGTTGTGTTGGGTTTTTTTTTGGTCCGGACCAAAGGATCCTTGCAAATCGAACTACAAGTGTGAACAAACCCTAAGTTTTTCAAGGAAAAAGATATGTAGTTATTAATATTGTAAAAATATTAGCTACATTTGTTTTTGTTTAGTGTACGTGTTTAGAAACTCGTGAGAATGTGTAGCTTTGACATCATCCATATGTAGATGTAAATGCAGCAAAAGCATTTCTTTCTCTTATTTGATTTTCTGTGATTCTCTTTATTTTCTGTCAGATTCCTCAGGAGACCAAGTGAATGAGCCAGCAACTGTAAATTCGCCGCTGTTGAATGGAGATTTTCCTGATGGAGAGAATGAGCAGCAGAGTTCAGTATGATGCGATAAGACACGCCCACCAGTGTCAATCACTATGACATCAACAATCAAACTCAACAAAAGATTTCTGCTTTATGAAAGTGAGAAATGAACCCATGTGCAGGAAAAAGTCAAGTACTCCTCGCTGCAGACTGTAGCGCGGTGACCTCACGTATTCAAGTCACGTATGTGTTACCATGCATGTGCCATATTGCGGTGAAAGCGCATGCGCGTTAGTGTTTCGACGTCACGCGTCTTTAAAGGGATAGTTCGGCCAAAAATGATATTTAACACATCCATTACTCACCCTCAAGCCGTTCGAGATGCATATGTCAATCTTGTTTCAGACGAACACATTTTCAGTTATTTTAGAAAATGTCTTAGACCCTTCAGTGGATATAATGTGAAGCAATGGGGTCCACCTCCTTCAAGTCCTAAAATGTGCATACATCCTTCACAAAAGTAATCCATCCGGCTCCAGGGGGATAAACGAAGGCCTTCTGAGGGTAATCCGTGCGGTTTTGTCGTAAAAATATACATATTTAAAACTTTATAAATGAAAACATCTGACTTCCGGCAACGATCGACGCGCGTTCACGGGTGAACTCAGGGTGAACTGAGTGGAGTTTTGTTTTGCTCTGCACTCTGGCTGCGCTGGCGCATTCGTTCTACGTCACGACGGTTCCTACGCTACGTCATACCTCGTACGCCGACTTCCATCCGTGAATACGCGTCGATCGTTGCCGGAAGTCATATATTTTCATTTATAAAGTTTTAAATATGTATATTTTTACGACAAAACTGCACGGATTACCCTCAGAAGGCCTTCGTTTATCCCCCTGGAGCCGGATGAATTACTTTTGTGAAGGATGTATGCACATTTTGGGACTTGAAGGAGGTGGACCCCATTGCTTCACATTATATCCACTGAAGGGTCTAAGACATTTTCTAAAATAACTGAAAATGTGTTCGTCTGAAACAAGATTGACATATGCATCTCGAACAGCTTGAGGGTGAGTAATGCATGTGTTAAATATCATTTTTGGCCGAACTATCCCTTTAAAACATGGTGGTGCTCACTTTCGGGTTAAGCTTTCCGCGACTGCGCAACTGGGTTATAGGTTGCCAGGTTGAGATAACAAACAGGTTGAAATTGTATATGTTGTGTGAATATAATGCATTTAATACAAGATCTGGCAAATGGTCTACATTAGACAAACATTTTGGTCCGATTATTTATAAAGGAGTTTGGGCCATGCAAATTACGGGAGTTTCCCGGGAGAAATAACAAACCGGGAGGGGACTGGGAGATGGGGCTAAAACACGGGAAAAATGGGAGTGTTGACAGGTGTTTTATAAACGTATAAACTTAAATTGCAATATAGGTTGAATACAGCATTAAGCTATTGGCTAAAAAGCACGTGCAAGCCGTAGAGCAAACGAGTAAGATGATTAAATAAATGTTATTTTGTGAGTTATTCTGTTTGGTTACAAGGTGAATGTGTGATTTATATCGTTATGTGTGTTTTAAATTAGATGCAAACTTGTGAAAACAGGGAGTGTAAATGCTTTAATGTAAGATACAGACTATACCTCAAGTAGGCTACATACTTTATTCACTCTGTGAAGCTTGAAGTGCATTGATTGATTTGAGAAAATGTTTATATGAGAGAGCAGATGCATTTGTTGTGTGTAAAAATTGTTGATTTATTGTCACAATTGATTCTTACTAAAGCTGTGATTGTAAAGCATCGCATTTTGAGTGGTTACTGATAAACAAACTCCCTTTCAGGGGTAGCCTACTACACAGAGACACAAGCCTTAAAGTGAACCATTCACATATATCTACACTCAGTATGCGTGATGCTTTTTAAGGGATCCATGTTGCTACAACAACATGTATGGTTTAATGCTAAACAAACAGTTAAAGAAAATGTTTAAGAAAAAAGTTAACAGAAGGAAAATATTAAGACTACCAACATTTTTTAAATAATCATAATTGTTTTACTTGATCCAGCACCTCCAAAATCTGATCCGGCACCTCACCTGGGTGCATCTCATACACCACTTAAAGATATTTATGTTGTGACCTCTGTACATATGTTCAGAAAGATTAAGTATAATAACGATAATGTTGCCAATTACTTGTTATATCCATGTTACATTATATTTTCCTTTAATAAAAATTAAGAAGTGAAAGAAATGCAGCTACAAACTCATTATTTGACGATGCTCTATTTGATTTGACTGCTATTCGCATTTCCAATGCAGTCGCATTGAGAATATGAACTTCGATGCACTTCTGTTAAGCAGCTTTCTGAAACTTATGCATGCTGCAATAATGTAAGTATAGTAGTATTTTAAATGGGTTGCAAATATCCTATCTATTGTTGTTCTCTGAAACGCATGCGTATGTTGGAATAGCTATAAAAGGCTGCAAACTCCAAGATGTGAATACACTCGCTTGAGGGTTTTGTTTTGTTTTGTTTTTTTACAAAAGGAAATGCACACAAAAAAATACAGGTACTGCGTTAGATTAAACTGGGAAGGGTCATAGCACTTGCACATTGTTGTCCTATTGTTAGTTTAACTGCTTCTATTGTTCTCAGTTGCTTCGGATAAAAACGTCCGCTAAATGAATAAATGTAATTGTAAATAAACTGTGGTGGAAACACATTTAGGCCAACAGAAGTTTATTTAGGAATATGAGATAAAAATTATAGGCTTATGTGACTGAATAATTCATTCGTAACTGTAATAAACTTTGGACTTGGCATCGCATCTGAAACGTTGCTCTGACTGAGTCTAATAATTTTGAAATTCGGTGTTATACAATTCCAGAGTCGAATCGGTCAAATACAAACTTGATTGTCGCTGATAGATTTAAAAGCAATACTTACAATAAACTAATATTTGAAAATCAGAAAGTCAAAAGAAACCTACCTCTCCCACGAGGTAACAATGCAAAAGGGAAGAGGAGGAGACAGAACAGGAAGTTTTGCTGATCTGTGAAATTGCAACAATTAAAGGGGAAAGCATTCACATTTCAATCAGACAGGTATCAGGTATATGAATTAACAATTTTGTGTGAATTCTACTAAACTACATATATTTAACAATGATTTCTATATCTGTTACACCTATTGTGGTGATAGAGCCCATTTCTTCGGAGATGTTTGTGTTTTTGGACATCTTTTTATTAAATGCTGCGAGGAGACGCAGAAGAATTGGTGAAATATCTCACATGGCTTAAGCGGCCGATGTGCCCGGTGCGGAAACCTCCCTATAGCCTACAGTGCACACACTCAAATGACTATGGCAAGAGTTTAAACTCGAATTCTGAATGTCAAGGGCTATGTTGAAATAATTGTGCGTCAGGTTAGACCTTTTATTGGGCCTAAATTCGTAATGCATAATTCCATGGTGTTATTCATGTAATGGTCACAACACATCATCAGTATGTAAATAAACAAACTGTTTCAATCATGCCCAGATGAACTAATGCAAAAGGCAAGATAATAGCACATTCAGGGCCCTATTTTAACGGCCTAAGCGCAATGTCTAAATCGCAGGGCACTTAGGTCGTGTCCGAATCCACTTTTGCTAGTTTAACGACAGGAAAAATGGCCGTCGCGCCTGGCCCATGGTCTAAAACGGTTTTCTCCATTCTCTTAATGAGTAATGGCTGTGTTTTGGGCGTAATGTGCAATAAACCAATCAGAGTCTCATCTCCCATTCCCCTTAAAAGCCAGTTGAGCTCGCGCCATGGTGGATTTGCTATTTACATGACAGAATTTGCAAGCGGAATAAATGAACGCTTCTCTAGCGAGGAAACAGATCTATGGGACAAAATGTGGACCCGCATATTACTAAAGCAATTTGGTTTTAGTTGGTCAATGTCACAGTCTATTTCAGTTGCCTCAAAATAGCAACGCGCCAACAATGCGCCTGAACACACCTTGTTTTCAGACCAGCAGCCCATGGGTGCACAGATGGGTGCAAATGTATTTGCTATTTAAACAACATGGCGCAGGACGTGAAAATGATAACTGCGTCGGGCTGAATCTGGCAAAACACACTTGTGTCGCGCCAGGTGTATGATAGGGCCCTAAATCTAGACTGCCTGTATTATTGTTAGATTGCCCATATGTGGTTGAAAACCATTATTTTGTATGAAAATTAGTTAGATATATAATCTTTGGACACACTACATCAAGTCAAACCTAAACTTTAACTGACATATTTACAGGTTACATGCGTAGCCAGAGCTTCAGACAGAACGTCGCAGCTTTCATTGGCCAAGGACCACCCAGAAGCCGTCTGACTGACATGTCAAGCAACCAATCAAATTTCATTTTGATCCCTGCATGTTAAGGGGGATGACAATGTAAAGACTGTGTCCCTACAATAACAGACTGGCGTGCATCTAATAAACTATTCATTCCAGAACGTTTACTGCAAAAGTGGTGCCGCTAACTTCACATGCTTTTGAAAATCCAGTGTTTAGTTTATCCTGATAAGCGCTCATTGTCACACTGAAACACTCTGTTTGGCATCATGATGGCTTTTTTTCCAGGTGGACCGTTAAAGAACTGCTCACTGCAGAACAAATGGGTGGAGCTTACGTCTAGCTCCTCCCTGCTAGACAACCAGTAAGAAGGAGCAAATGTAATTTGGGCTTAATGGGTGGAGCTAGAATATCTAACCAAACCCTTACCCCCTACCACAACTCTATCCCTCCACCCTATTAGATGTCCATAGAGCCGGAGTTGGATGTCATTCAACGTCATTCGACAGTGATTTTGTGTGGCATATGCATTAGACGTTCAGCCAACGGTCCATGGGTGTGGTGTCTGAGGCATACATTTAGATCATAAACATACTATGGTCTTTATCTATTAACGCAGTTAACAGAACACTAATGAAAAGAAAATTCCATTTTAATTTAAAAATTTAAAATTCACAGGAACAAAGTCTCCAGGAACAGCAATTTGATGATTGTGTTCGTGTCTGCCATTCAGTAAACTAGTCATGAATCATGATGTCCAGTTCAGGACAGGTGTCTCCTGAAACGAATGGCACTGCTGGAGCTCCACCTAGAGGCTGTACGTAGTAAACGATGTTGGACGAAGATATCACTGTTTTCTCCAGAGCTATATGAACTAAATTAATAACATTTTTTACAACAAAAATGAACCATCACTGAACTCACTTAAGCTGGACAATGACACTATTTTCTTCTAGATCTACTGTACATCAGAAACAGTTGTTGCATTATTTTCCTGTTATCACTGTAAAACTTTGAAAAATCTGTATTGTAAAAAGTGCTATATAAGGAAAGGTGGCTTGACTTGACTAATATCTTCATATGGCAGTAAAGAGTATAGCTCCTAGTATCCGGTTCTGAAATCTGCACAAGTTTCCTTAATGCCTATTAATAAGGCCCGCTGCTTTTAAACAAATTGAACTGTTTTTAATTTCCCAATATCCTTAATTCTTCTAGCTGCACTCATTCACAAACAGTTTGCCCAGCCATCAGATTAAACCACAGCTGTACAGATGTGAATAACTGAGACCACAAAAGTTTCGACTCACAGTCTGGAGCTGCTAGTGTGTCACATGAATTCTGTAAATCACATACCTTGAACTATATTGTTTAAGGATGGATAATAAAAGTGGACAATAGTTGTTGTAAAACTAAATCTTTATTAAAAGTCACCAAAAACATTCACCAAGAGTCATTTCAACAGAGCTTATAATTATTCTGATGCATCACGCTGCTAATTATTATTTTGTTTAGAGTAATTATGTTTGCAGTCATGAATTTAATTGAAAAGATAAATGAAAAATATATTCTGTGCAAATACAATCAATAAATGTGGATGAAAAACAATCTGTTAATAAACAGCTATGTAAGTATAGGAAATCTGTCGAGTATTAATGCATGTTTTATTTTCATGATTCAGTCAGTAAACTTCAGCAAACATATCTGGAACTAAAGCTTCTGCTCATTTCACACTGCTGGTCTGATACGACTCCAGGAGTCTGACAGTGATGTCTGGTCTCTTCTTCTTTGGTCAGCTCACTTCTTGTAGATCTGATGTCATAAACCAGCACAGCAACAGTAGCCACGCCCACCAGAGCAGAGACGACCAATCGGATCACAGCTTCAGTGAAACCACAACAGTGGATGTGGTCTGAAAAAAAAAGAAAAAAGCTGAATCAGAATTGTGCATTTAGTTCTTTTTTTAAATACTTTTTGCTAGTATTGTTTAAAATAATTAATATAATATAATTCTAGAGTGTAGTTCTAGTTCTTTAACCTCAGCTCTAAACCTGTGATTATGTGACTCTTTCTCCAAGATCTTTTTCTGCACTAATGTTTTCTAAAGCAACACCCCACTCACTTGCGCGCGCACACACACCTGCTTCACGTCTCTGTCGCTCTTCTGCGGTCTTTTCTGTTCCAGTTACAGTAAATCACAAAAGAAAAAACAGCAAATGCAACTCATTGTTTCTATGAATGCATGAGCCGATCAAATGTAAACCTTGAATGCAATGCAAGTTGCTTTGGATTAAATCATCTGTCAAATGCATTAATGCATTGTTAATAAAAATCTTGCTATATTAATTGGTTTATGTGGTTGATGGTTCAGCACGCATCAGCAGTGACAACACCTATGAATATGTTTGGTCACAAGTGCACGAGTGTTTCCGTTCTGACATAATCTTTTTAAGCTTTACAGGAACTAATATCACACTGACTGAAAACATTTAACAGAGTAAGAGTGAGTGACGTACCTGAACTTGGCTGATAGAGTTCAGTAATGTTGGCGTCCTGAGTCTGGATGACGGTTGAATTGTTCACAGCACAGCTGGACGAGAAAAAGTTGGAGCTTGATGATCTTTCTGTTGATGAAGTACTTTGAGCAGACTCTGATAATGGCAGATGATACTGTGAAATTAGTCTCATCAAACACACTCCTGCTCTTTATTTATAGTAGATCCATATTTTAAACGGAATTAAAGCCAGTAACAAAATTAAATGTGCATGTAAGGAATCTCAAAAATTAAAAGATATACCAAGAATGGTCATGCTACCACTGTTATTCTCTACTCACCATAGACTGTGAGATTGAAACTCATGTAGCTGGCCTCTTTGCTGATAACTGTTACTTTATAAAGTCCAGAGTCTGAGATTCTGGTGTTTGTGATGGTCAGAGATCCAGTTTGATCCAGTTTCAGTCTGTCAGTGAATTTCTCATCAGGACCATCATACGTCAAGCTGGTTTGTGTGAGTCTGCTGACTTCAGCGATTCGAGTGCTTTCAAACATCCACTGTATGTACAAATATTTCTGTGTTTCAATGACATCAGTGTTTAGAGTGACAGAATCTCCCTCCATCACTGACACTGACTTCACTGCATCTGACATGTCTAGAGAAAAAAAGGAAACATATTTTGTAACAGACAAAAAAAAAGAAAGAAGATGTTTGTTATTAATGACCAAACTATCACTTATAATTATAATTATCCGTTAAAGTGATTTTTATTATGCAGACATTTTCTTAGACGAATAAAGTTACAGATTCTGTTTTGGAATCCCTTCCACAAAATTTCTCAACTTATATTAATAAAAGATATTAAAGAGAGAAGATATTGAGAAATGTTTTATGAGAACCACTATAATGCAAATTGTTTATAACTTACCAAACAGACGCCACAAGCTCAAAAAGAACCAAATAAAAGCATTAACCATATTCCTTAGCCGTTTGTCTTCAACCGTAATCACGCAGTAAACCTTTAGCCTACATTTCACATCACATCTTAGTTCACATGAACAAATTGTAGGCGTTCCCACTGCGGGTTGCCAGCGGATGTCAAACGTATTGATTACGTTTTCTTACAATTAAAAGTAAACGCTTTTAAAGGGGGGGGGGGGGGGGGGGGGGGGGGGGGGGTGTGTTCCTGGTTCGTGTTAAACGAACCAGGAAAATGTGTGCTCTTGATTCTTTGCCAGATGGCTTTCATATGCGTATACTTCATATACTGCTCCCTCATTAAGCAGGGGCTATCAGTGTAGGCTATAGCCTATCTGTCCAGTTGAGAGAGCAGCGGGTCTACATTACGTAGGCAAGGCTATGTGTAAAATGTTTTAGCTACACTTTGTCCTACTTTTTTTATGAGGTTGCAATTTCGTATGAATTCGAACAATGCGAGTCGTAGGAAAACGTCCAAGTGCGGGGGTTGGAAAAAAATAGCCTAAAATGAGAATAGTTTCATAATAATTTAACAGCCATCCGCCAAAACATAAATTAGTGACGAATTGTATTACAACTTTTGGTAATATAGCCTAGTAGGCATTCTTCTAGGCAACAAATGCTATGTCATCATACAACTCCTCAAGCTCGCGACTAGTTTGTGTTTGATGACAGCAGGGTGTCATCAAGGAGTCAGTAGGCTAGTTTGCTGGGCGTAGGTTACGTGGTTTAAGGACGACGAACAAGCGGATTCTAAAATAAACTAATTCATTCTAATGAATCATCTTTTTTTAATTCAGATTCTTCACAACCCTACAACAAGATGCGGCACATAGGCCTACTATTACTCTTTCTATGCTTGTTATTAATCTACGGTAGGCTAAGTCTCTTTTTTTCCTTTCGGTTTCGAAACACGAAGCCATTTCTACGCCAAATGTATGGAAATTAATAATGAACATTAGCCTAGTGAATAATGTCATATATAGGCTACCTATGTGATCCGTGGTCATCGAATTTGAATCCACTGCTGCCGAAATTGACTATGCTTCTCAAACAGGGGTCTGTGGTAGTCAAGTCAGTGAAAAGTGATAATCATTCGAACTTCCCGGATTAATAACTCGTGAACTAAACTTTGTTACTACACGAATAACAGCTCTTTTTAATCGCAGTAACGTAGACAAGCAGCTACAACATAATTTTCCTCGAAACGAGCTTTCCTTCGCAGTGGACAAAATACACTGATCTTTATGCGCATGAGACAGATCCAAAGGGACCGTCTGTAAAGTGCAAAACCAGAAAAGCGTTAGGCATAGCCTACTACAAACACAATCTGTCCTGATGGTTTTGAAAAAGTATTTTTGCATAACTTGATTTTTATTTTTGGAAAATATTCAATAACTTCATTGTAATACACTGCATTGTTGCCAAATTCAGTTATACTACAACACTTATTTTGGAAAAATATCTTTTTACATAATTTTTATGATTTTTATTTATGGTAAATATTCAATTGCTTCACTGTAATTCACTGTATTGTTGCTACATTAAGTTCATACATCACTGCTGTCCTGTTAGTTATGAATTTCAGGCATTATTATGGTTCGAGTCATACTTACAGGGCTGAGAACAATGTTATTGATCATGTCAAATCTGCCCCATGTAAAATTAAGAGCGGAATCCCTCAGGGAACCATACTGGGGCCTATTCTCTTCAGCCTGTATGTGAACGAGCTGCCTGAAGTGTGTCCTGAAGTTGGCATTCAGATGTATGCAGATGACACTGTGGTTTATGTGTCTGGCAGTGGCAAAAGCCCTGCTGTTATCAACAGTACACTGACCAAAAGTCTTGAGAAAGTGTTTAATTGGCTAAACAAATCCTGTTTAACACTTAATCTGAAGAAAACTAAATCCATGTCTTTTTTTATAAAAAGAACTCAGACAATAAATGACCTTAACATCAAAATGAATGGGGAACTTATCGATCAGGTAGAACAAGAAAAATATTTAGGAGTAATTTTAGATTCTCAGCTAAACTTTAAAAGTCATGTCAAAAACATCTCAAGAAACATGAAGGCCAGTATGAACTGTTTCAGAATGATCAGGAGCTGTCTAACAAGAAAAGGCCAATATCAGTTGATTTTATGGCCGAATATTGGACCAACTAACGTTGGAAGTGAAATTAACTCTATCTTCTAGCATATGAATCTCATGCCATTATGTTTTATGATGTTATATGCTAGTTTTTCATTGATCCTTTCGATTCCATACACCCTAAAATATAATGAGGCCTTGAACATTCAAATTTGATGTAGTTTTTGGTTGATAAAAAGCTTACTGACTGTTTTTAGTAAACAGTGCATCTTCATCGATAGAATCTGGTTTGCTAAATATACAAAAACGTACTTTACATACTAATACCCAATTGTGCAGTGCTGGCAATAAGTTCAACAGAGATAACATACTGCAAAAAAAAAATCCTATTCTTGATGAGTATTTTTGTTCTGAGACAAGATGCATTTATTTGAGAAGCATGCAGGAGACTTTGTTGTTTCAGATAATGCAAATTTAGTTTATTGTTTCACTTGTAAAAACTAAGAGAAACAAATAAAAAACACTGTTAGTGTAGTAAGACAATATATTTATTTTCAAGATACAATCTGAAAAGTGTTAATCGCTTATGCAGTGTTGCTTCTCAAGTACATTTATCTTGTAATGCTTAGCTATTTGTTGTGTATGCTCTTAAATTTCGTATTTATAACTGGGGTGCATTTTTCAAAAAACGACTATGGTCGCAAGTTTAGTTGTTACCAACAGATTTCATTGAAACTTGCTATTGTAGTTTTGTTAGTACTTTTGGGAAACACACCTGAATCTGATTACCTGAACAGTAATCCATCTGTTGTTGTTTTTTTCTTTTCAGCAGCTAACACAATGATCATTTAGCTGAAGTTAGTGTGGTATCATAAAACTGGTTCTGTTTGTATTCCAGGTGTGTCTGATACAGATACGGATGAATCTGAGCCTGCGTCAGTGATGGAGGGAGATTCTGTTACTCTACACACTAATCTTACTGAAATACGGAACGATGATACCATACTGTGGCTGTTTGGACCTAAAGATTCTGTCATATCTCAAATAACGAGAAAGGACGACTTGACTCCAGTTTATTTTACTGATGATGAGAGATTCAGAGGCAGATTACAGGTGGACCAAAAGACTGGATCTCTCACCGTCAGAAACACCAGAATCAGACACTCGGGACAATATAAACTCTACATCTCTAGAAAAAAGACTACGACAAAGATATTTAATGTTACTGTCACTGGTGAGTATATCAAGTCTTTCATTATAACAATGATCATGTGTTAATAATATGGTAATTTTAAACTCCTAATATGAACATGAACACTATTCATATTTACCCTGTGTTAGTATTTATGATTATTCAGATTTCATTATTTCAAACCACACATCTGAATATGACTCATGTGGGTGGATGAAAAATAAGTTTAAACAAAAGATATTTTTAAAAAATCTCTCTTTAAATCTAACATTTCAAAGTGTTTAAATTCACAACTGTTGTTTACTGTTTTCGTGTCAGGTGGTACAACCAAATAATTGTAAGAAAAATAAAACACACACACATATATATATATATATTAGAACAATAATAAAAAAATAGAATGAGAAGAGGTGATCTTAGCTTAAATGTAATATTTATTTATATTAAATAGTCATATTGTCACGAATTGTGTGGAAGCAAAGGCGGTAGTCGGATCTAAATGCAGCAGAAAACTTTAATAATACAGACTTGGGTAACTTAGTAAACTCAGAACAGACAAGACACTCGTGGTACGTAAAAACATACAATAACTGACCAAGACAGGGCAGAAACACAGGGCTTAAATAATCAGAGACAAACGAGCAGACAGGATAACAAGGGGGCGTGGATAACAAGCAACACCTGGGATAACTAATGAACAAGACAGGGAACCACAGAACATGACAGGACACAAAACCACATCATAACACATAAAGACATTCATTTCAGTTACACCACCTAATCTTACATTGAACTGGCATCTATTTGGATGTCTGTAGCTTTTGCATATGCGAGTAAGTTCATACATTACATTTTTAAATACAATAAAGAAGATTGCATTTTCCTAGTTTTACATTGGTTCTACCACCTGACACGGAAAGTGTACCAACCACCCATAATTGAAAGTAGCTGTTTTTATCAGTATTTGAGAGGTATCTATACAAACCTTTTCACTTTTCCACAAGGATCACTTGGGCTTCTCTGGTTGATGCATTTTCATGCGTACTGTCATTATTGTCAATTCATAATAAAAGACCCATGTTGGCAGTTGCGCTACCCTGACACATTTGAGAATATACAAATGACCGGAAAAAAGTTTTTCAATTATTTTTACAGCATTAAAACTACTGATATTTATAGAATTTGTTTATATGAAAGGTTTCAAAAAAAATTACCATAGTATTTTCTTTTCTTATTAAAACACCATATTAAATAGTTTTCTTAGTCTGTTAATTTCTGCGAACAGTTTCGTTCTGGGGCTTTAAGATATCCAACACATAACATAATGTTTATTATTTGAATGTGCTTAAATTGAATTCAAACTAAATAGGTTTAAGAGAATAAAGTGATACATGTCATGAATTTATCAAAGTATTTCAAAAGGAGTGAGAGTTTCCAGATTTTGCAGCACACAAGCAGGATTTCATAATCCTAACCGACTAACTCGTACAAAATTTATGATGAAACGTTGTGAAAAACTTTTCTGCTTGATTTGCAGTTGTGGTTGGTGAGATAGATGGACTGAAGTTACTGTCAGTGTCAGTGATGGAGGGAGAGTCTGTCACTCTAAACACTGATGCTGAAATGCACAAAGATGCTCTGATGCTGTGGAGGTTTGGAGATAAAGGAATTCTCCTTGCTAAAATTGATGTGGAAACTAAAGAGACCTCATTAAACGATGCTGATGAGAGATTCAGAGACCGACTGAAACTGGATCAAACTGGATCTCTGACTATCACTAACACTAGAACCACAGACACTGGACTTTATGAACTACAGATCAGAGGCCGTGAGAGCTCGCAGCGATTCCTTCTTTCTGTCAATGGTGAGTAACTCTGAGTAACTGAGAGAGCTAGTCTTTCAATGTAATGGCATACAGTATTATTAGCATTTATTTGAAGTCATTTCAGACCATCACATTGACTGACACTTTCACTATCTCTCTTTATAGCTGTCCCAGATCCAGGTCTTTCTTCGGGTGCAATAGCAGGAATATGTTTTGGTGTTTTAGTTGCTGTTCTTCTGTTCGCAGCTGCTTTTATTTACTACCGCTGGAGGATCTCTAAATTAAAAAAGCAAATGGGTCAGTATTATACCGGTATACTTCAAACAGTATTTGCATCTCCTGCAAACTTTCTAAAACTGGAGGATGGCTGGGGACACTGGTCTGCAGAGTTTAGCTTCAACCCTAATTAAACACACACTTCAGGCTTATTTGAAAACCGCATGTGGTTCACACTGATACTATCCCATAATATTGCTTCGGAGCGGTCTTTGAGGCTCAGCGTAATCTGTCATGCATCACGTTCAGGAACATTTAATTAGATTGTTAAACATAAAGTGTTGCACATTTTAAAAACACTTGCGATCTTCACTCCCACTTCAACACTTTGGAAACACTGGCCAAACTCTGGAAATACGTTGTGTAAGCAGACAAGCTGTCAACCGAACAGACCACAAGTGTGAGTATTTGGACAGGTCTTTGTTTCACATCCTTCATTCAGCTCACTTTGAATGATACATCAAGTTTATCCTCCGCGTTCTTCAATCGCCCACAATCCTTTGCACACATTCTACTTCACAAAAAACAACTGACGTAAAATGAGTCAGCACTGAGCTTGTCTGAGTTCATTATGAAATGTAAGACAAAAGTAAAGTTTTGGAGATGAAGGCATGCTATCTTTTGCTTTGGTGTAAATTAATAACTTAACACTAAACTGACAATAATGTAAGCCACTGACCAAAGACGGCTGTCATTCACTGTATTATATGAATGGGAAGCCAGTTCATTGAAAGATTTTTCCAAAATTAAGTTTTAATAGTATTTTCGTGCCATGACCTTGGTGGCGTGAACATGTGTGACGTAGCCATACGCTCTTATTAGACCGTCTCATTCTAGCGTTTAATACTAAGGAGGAGTCTAGCATACAAGCCTCTGAAGGACTAGACTAGGACTCAGCCTCAATAGCCTTCCGTTTGAGAAGCATCTGATTTTTAAGGGATCCTGAACACATTGATTAGCTGGTTCAAGTCTGGTTTGTTTGGGTTGGCGCTGTACTCTCCAGGACAGTGGGTCAGGAGCAGGATTAAAGTTATTTGGTATACATTTTAGTCCTTATTTTGAATAACTTGTTTTTCCAGTAACCATTGTATTAGGGAGATTTGAGTAATTCAATAAATTTCTGAATAATTCACAGCACATAATCTCATTTCAGTTTAATTCAAAGGATTAATTCTTCATTTAGGATCCATCATTTCTTTTCTGCATGTCATCAAAGCCAGAATTTTGACTATGGCATTAACCCCTTCGCTGTCACCCCCCTTTTTGAGAATGGGGGTTAAAATGCACTATTCAAACTTAAATGGTTGTAATTCAAGAATGCTTTGGAATATAGACCTAAGTTTGGTATTGTTTTAAAGGAAACACTCAGCAGATTATTGCTGAAGTGAAAACACTTAAAAAAATGAAAGTATGAAAAAGTTATGGAAGTTTAAATTTACAGTAAATCAAATATACTGTACTATATTTTATTTTATAAAAAATATATATTTTACAAAATATTTTTTACTCTAAAATTACTTTAAAATCAAAAAATCAAAAGCTATATATCTAACCAAGTAGTGTTCCAAATTCGAAGTTGATATCACAAAAATTGAAGTTCCCATGAGATTTTGTTAGGCGTAGTACCAGAAATAGCCACCGGGTGACATACATTCCATTGAATTTAGTTGTATAAGGCATTCTGCCTTAACAAATTAATCAATTTCTGTCCAAATATCAATTCTGTCACAAAATTTGGAACCTTGAGACTTAGACCGTTCTGACAATATGTGTTTTGTCAAGATTAGAATAGGTTTTGATCATAAATTATGAAATATAATGATGCCCAAAAGGGGAGGAGCCTGATAAAATAATTTAGAGTACTGTTTCTATGGTAACGTAACGTTCAATTTCAAAATGGTTTTCACAGGATGAATTCTGAGTTTGTAAGCTTTCAAATGATACCTAATTTATGATAACTACTAAAATTTAAATGTGATGTAATAAAAAAGGCGATAAAAAATATATGATTATATTTTAGAGGATAATATCTATATTATACTTTTTAGAGGATAATATTATATTATAATTTTTTATTGAAAAATACTAGATTATATGTTTTATGATGAACTTCTAGCATGAAAACCAAAGTTTCAATTATTAAAGGTGTGTGCGTCAACTTTTTGTGACAAAGGTCAGAACTCCTGTTATGATGCAGATTTTTTTGAGGTGCACTCTTGTCAAAAAATCATCGGTTACTCTTCCTACATAATTTGTAGCAAAAAACAGCAGTCAAATAGCTATTTAGGAGTCTTAGACCTTTCCAACCATATATAGTTTGTCATAATTAGATTAGGATTTAATTGTAATATAGCGAAGTAAAGTTAAGCGTCCCATATACGGTGACAGTTAAGGGGTTAAACAAAAGTGTCTCCATTAAACTAACATTTTTGCCCTTTTTGAATTTATGGGATTGAATTGAAAATTAATTTGGCCATCATGGTTTGTTTACCAAAATACATTTATTTATTGTTTATTTTGAATAGGGACAGATACAAAAAAAACATCGATTATTACTTTAAAAAAAATCAGATGCCTGTTTATAGCCGTGGCTAATTTGCAACATCTGTTCCTTGAAGGGCTTTTAACAGTTAAGATAATGAAGGAGTACAAAATGTACAGTGAGTAAATGAACACATTCACTCAAACTCACACAGATGCACACACGGATATACAATTCATATGGCATGATCACACTGCTGCTGTTGTATGAACCAGGCTTTTGTTTGTTTTTTGAAGGTGGACAGTTTAGTTAAAGTCTTTATATTTGTAGGAAGACAGTTCCACAGATTGGCTCCTTTCACAGAAAAAAAAAACATTTCGGGCAAAAGATGTTCTACAAAATGGAACTTTACAGCACATGTAGCAGCTTTTGTTGATCTGGAGGGTTCCAGCCTGTTCACACATTTACAAGGTGGCTCATGTGCAAGCCCAGTCAAACATTTAAAAAACAACTTTATATGTCTAAGATTAACAAAATTAACAACGTTTAAGATTTTATATTTACCTAAAATGTAACAGTTATGGAATCGAATGGGATTTTTATCTAACATTTTTAGGGCACGGTTATAAGCCTCTCAATAGGCTTTATTTTGGCTGGTCTGATACCAAACAGTGGTGCAGTACGACAGGTGGTACAGGATCAGTTCAGAAAGACATGAGCACATTCAAATGTTAGACAGCTCCTGATCATTCTGAAACAGTTCATACCCTTCATGTTTCTTGAGATGTTTTTGACATGACTTTTAAAGTTTAGCTGAGAATCTAAAATTACTTCTAAATATTTTTCTTGTTCTACCTGATCGATAAGTTCCCCATTCATTTTGATGTTAAGGTCATTTATTGTCTGAGTTCTTTTTATAAAAAAAGACATGGATTTAGTTTTCTTCAGATTAAGTGTTAAACAGGATTTGTTTAGCCAATTAAACACTTTCTCAAGACTTTTGGTCAGTGTACTGTTGATAACAGCAGGGCTTTTGCCACTGCCAGACACATAAACCACAGTGTCATCTGCATACATCTGAATGCCAACTTCAGGACACACTTCAGGCAGCTCGTTCACATACAGGCAGAAGAGAATAGGCCCCAGTATGGTTCCCTGAGGGATTCCGCTCTTAATTTTACATGGGGCAGATTTGACATGATCAATAACATTGTTCTCAGCCCTGTAAGTATGACTCGAACCATAATAATGCCTGGTGTGACGTATTAAAGGATGACAATTTTGAGATAAGATTGCTATGGTTTACTGTATCGAATGCCCTCTTTAAGTCCAGGAATACTGCACCCACAATGTTTCCTTTATCAAGCGGCTGCACAATATTTTCCAGTAATGTGCAGATAGCTGATTCAGTGGAATGGTTCTGTCTGAAGCCATATTGTTGAGGGTGTATATACTGATTTGTTTCTAAATATTGAGTCAGCTGTTCTGAAAAAAAAAAAATCTAGTATTTTTGACATTACCGGAACTAGACTATTCCTGGACTTAAAGATGGGTTTAACCAGTGCCTTTTTACAAGCATCTGGAAATATTCCAGTTTTAATAGAGACATTTATAATGTGGGTCAAAGGTTGGATGATAATTTGAGGGAAAGTTGTATCTATGTTGTTGTCTTTGGATAAATTGGTATTCAGGTCTGAAATACCACTGCCTGATCCACTTGTCTAATTTTAAAGGAATTCTCATTTGCTGATGACAATATATTTAAGTTGCTACTATTGGGCTCGCCGTCTGAAAAATTAGAAGCCAAATCTTGTACGGATTTAATGAAAAATTGATCAAATGCATTAGCAACTTGGACAGGGTCTGATATGTTTTTTTCCTTCAAATTTTAGTTGACACATGCATTTACATAATTAAAACTTTTCTGTAGTGTTACAACCCATTCCAAATGGGCTACTATAGGCTACTATTTCACTCAAAAATGAAAATCTTGCCATCATTTACTCAAGTAACGTTGTTTTAAACATCCTGTTGTTTACGCAGCTCTTTTACATACAGTGGTGACCACAATGTTCAAGCTCTAAAAAGTACCATAAATGCACTGTTGTCCAAACAATTCATGCCTAATTCCATGTCTTCTAAAGCCAAATGATAACCCTGAGTAACGAACATACTAACATTGGTCACTGATAATGTTCCCTGGTAACACCTTTATTTTACATGTAGTTGTAATAACTATAAATTCTGCATAATTGTATTTATTAATTGTGCAACTAACCCAAACCAAACCCTAACCCTTTAAGTTCATGTAGCTAATAAATATTAGACACTTTACAAAGACACTTTAAAATAAATAGTAACCTTTTCCCCTTCTGATGTGATGTGGCAGCTTTAACATCCTTGACATTCAATGGCATTTGTTGAGTAATATGTCATAGCAAAGCACAGAAAATAAAATGATATTTTCAGTGTGTACCTTATAGACAACTTGAAATTCAGCAAAAGCCATTTATGGTGTAGTTGGTATGAATGAATGCATAGTAATTGCACACTTGTGAACACATTTCTATTCTCTGTTTCTGTGTAGCTGTGACATGTGAAGAGAAGACCGTGACAGAGGGGAAATCTCTCACTCTACAAACCGGTCTAATTCAAATACAGGGTACTGATACGCTACAGTGGTGCTATGAAGCTGATGATAATCTTATTGCTGAAATCAATGGAGGGAACAGTAAGACATTGCCAGGTGTTGATGGGAGATTCATAAGCAAACTCATGCTGGATGAGATAACTGGAGATCTCACTATCAATAACATCAGAACCATTCACTCTGGACTCTATAAACTAAAGATCAGTGGCAGAAAAACCAAATACAAGAGATTCATTGTTAATGTCAGTGGTAAGTATCAACTCTTCCATTGTGTTAATGATTGTGCATCAGTTTAGACAGTTATTTAGACTGCTTTTCTTCAGTTGATTAGTGAGCAAGACTTCAATAAACAATATTTGAATCGTGCCTCTCATCCAATAATTGCAAGAAATGCTTTGTCACTGTAAGGCCGCCTAATTTGATCTAATGGCGGTATTCAAATTAGCGGTGAAGGTCTCACGCGTGTTCCGTCTCTTCTCGTGGCAAAGGGATTTTTAATTAAATGCAATACATTTATCTTATGTATTAACTCGTTTCATCTGACTCCATAAAATGAAAAAGGTTTCTCAATGATATCTGTGCATCATTAGATATACGTTAATGTTTGACTATTCCTTTTAACTCCAATGAAAATAAAGTCAAAGTCTGTTATAATCAAATATAACAATTTATTATGTCAGGTAAATGTATTATTACAATTTCATAAACAATTGAAAGATAATCAATGCAAACCATCAAATGTTCTAGAACAAAGAGGAAAATATTTTACCCGACATTATGAAATACAGTCTCGGCGACTCAGCATCCACGGGCTGATCTGAGATACAGAAAAGGCCTCGATCTTCTAGCTGCATTTCCTTATATACCCAGACCTCATTTCATATGTAAACCTGAGTTCCCAGTGGAAATTTACTGTGTTCACCTCCTCCACACCCACTTTTTGTTCAGTGCTGAACTCTGTATGCTGGCAAATCCTCTAATTATAACAAACAAAGTGTATATATTATGAAACGTCATTGATAATAACAGATGTGTGAGATTGCGATGAACTGTCAGCTTTTTAGGAATTATTAAGGGAGCGCACAGTCATGCCAAACCATGCACGCAGGAGCTGCTTGCTTTTATGTTAAAGCAATGGTTTGTGTGTTAATGCTTTAATAACAAATAATTTATCAGGAGCATTTATCCTGATGTTTATGGTGGCGACACGTAGGCTAAATTGAAAGTATTTGGCGGTACAGAAAAAGTATTTTTGCGGGCGGAAGCGAAACATAAATGTTGCGGGCGGGAGAAAGTAATATAGAAAGTAGTTGAGAACGTCAGTTACAACGACCCACGTATTAAAAAATAGCCGGGTTTAAATCATTTAAATTTGTTTTCTTAAAATTTCCATATAATATTTTGTGTTATGGGATCAAATCACCTGGATATTTAGAGTAAGAACATACAGACTTTGGCATACAGTACTAATTTAGAATGCTATATGTTTTTAGGTTTTTTTTTTTTTACAAGATGGGAAAAGTTTTATTAATTCTTGTTTACTTGTGTTCATTTAATTTATTTTTATATTAGAGCATTTAAAGTGCTTCTTAATGATATTATATTATATTTTAAGTTAATTTATTTATTTTTGTAACCCATTAGCCCTCTGTGTCTAAATAAAGTAATAAAAGTCCCAGAGTTAAAAAAATGTGTAAAACTAGCCTGTGTGCGACTTGGTATGACCTGATGACTAAGTTGCGACTTGACTTGACTTGACAAAGAGGATGACTTGACTTGACTTGACCCTTACAACAGAATGACCTGACTTGACTTTGACTTGCAATGTTAAGACTTGGACTTGACTTGAGACCTGCATTTAGTGACTTACTCCCACCTCTGCTAAAAACTCTTAAAAACCTTATTACCTTTTGTTTTACTCTTTTGGAATGAGACATCTGAACCACTCACCCATGGGACATTTAAAATGATACTAAACACAATAATCATTCACATTAAACCATATATATATTCTTATGTGAGTTTTAGCTGTTACTGGGTGAGAGAATGAAATGTAAATCAGGTGAGACTGGGTGAGGGGGAGGTCGAATGTTAATTTTCAGCAAGTTCCTTTGTTTCAATAGACCATGTGATCAGGACAGTTTCTCCAACCAGTTTTACAGTCTTACATCACCTTTCAAATTGTGTCCTTTTAATTTAAATAATAACTGTGGTTTTGGTGCTCTTTAACGTGGTGTGACAGATCCTTGTAGCTGCACTCTGTGGAGCAGGCATGAACCGATCATCTCGTCCTCTTTACTACTAAAAGCACAAAATCAAAATAAATGGATATCAAAAGTTCTGTTGAATACAAACAGTTCAAAATGAATCCTGTCTCATGTAATTGACGAATCAGTGTTTCAACAGTAGAAAACATTCTAAAACATGCTCATACATTTACCTCATGAAAGCCGTTCAGTGCCGTTTCTCGTTTGCTTGCTATAAAAAAATGTAAAGGGGGACATTTTGGAATATAATAAATATTTTGTATATTTTTACTGAACTAACTTTAAATGTGATGTTGAAACAGCAAACAAAATTCATTCATTCGCTTGTTTTTCTGTATTTCTCTGTTTCTGCGTGCTGCCCTGACATGAAGTGAGGACAGTAGAGGTGAAGGAGGGAGATCCTGTCCATCTCGAGACTGCTGTTGAAATACAGGAAGGGGATCTGATGCTGTGGACGTTTGGACCTGAAAACCGTCTCGTTGTTCAAAAAAAGGAATTAGAAATTACTTTTATTAGTGAGAGTTTCAGAGACAGACTGAAGCTGGATGATCAGACTGGATCTCTAAACATCACAAACATAAAAAAAACAGACTCTGGACATTTTAAACTACAGATCCTCAACACAAGACAGGCCACATTCAGGAGATTCAATGTGAAGGTCCTTAGTGAGTAGAACAACATTTATTATAACAACTATGTATTGATATATAGAAGTCGACTGGGTAAACCCAGCCTGATCTGCCGGCGATTTGATTTCGCCCTGCAGCTCAGGCTGGAAACCTGTACATTTATTTCTCCTATGTCCATTACAAATATGCAGGGACCAATCACAAACTGGCTTATCCACTTGCCATGCTATTCATACTTTGCAGTCACGTGACTACCATGGATACCTGGCGGGCAATAAACGGGTATTTTCAACGTAGAGTCCTGTAGTTCCAGGTCTTATGGGTCTTTTAGTAGCCATCAAGTCTGTTAGCGAGCTAGCTGCATAACTATGGACTAGAAATAGGATTAACTCCAAGGTAGCTAAATTGTGTAAAGCAGACAAGGTTTTTTAAGATAATCGAGCAGTAATAATTCCTCCGTAAATAATCTAGCTCTACTGTTAGGTCATCTCTGGTTCTCATTGAAAACCATAGATATCACAAACCTCAAAACACCAACTTTTGTATAGTAAAACTGGCGAGGTCCTGGCAAGATCCTTGACTAGTTTACTGGGTTTTGTTGCTGGAGAACGACGTTCTTGCCCGCCAGCCAGTACTTGTGACGTCACGTGCAAAGTATGAATTGGCGGGTTTAATCCAATCCAATTCCTTTTAACCTCTCGACGATGCTCAAAGGCTTCTTTAGTTTAGCAAAACAAATCGCTCTAGTGGGTGTAATAGCACTCACTTTTTTATGTTTTTTTGTTGTTGTTGTTGCACAACCTGGAAAAATCGATCGATGCCAAAAAGCTGATCAATGCTACAAACCAACCCGTTTGTAGACACATTTCCTGCCTGGAGTTTTTGTTGCAAAGTACGTCACCCGGATCGTTGGTCTGATTGGTTGAAGGACTATCCAATTGCGTCCAGAGTCCTTTGAACTATGCCCGTTGATCACGCCTCTTGTGCAGTAGAAAATACAGAGCAGACTCACCAGACCAATGTTCAGTCTTAAAAGATTGAGCTTGGTCTGGTGATAGCCAGGCTAATATACAACAGTTCTGGTCTCTTGACTCTGATTTGTCTGTGGTGTTCCATTAATTCATTCTGATTGTCCGCTTGCGTGTTCCAGATTATCTAGTTGTTGTTTTTTTTAAAGAATTCAAAAACATTTTTGCAAAGAAACATTTTAACTATTGGCCCACTGTATATCCAGTGATAATATCAGTGGATTTTTTCCCCACTAGTTTCTCTGTTTGATTGGTCAGATAAAACTCGTTGTTTACACTGTAAATCTTATTGTACATTTAGTGAAAAAAGTGCAATTATTTCCTCAGTGTCTGTTCTTTACGCATTAAGTAAGGTCAAATTAAAAATAAACCCCAAAAAGAGCAGCTCATGTTCAGTGAGCGCGTTTGTCGATAGCTAAAACTGTCAAAACACCACAAAAAATAGTCCTACAGATTCTTCTAGTGGGGATCAGAGCAAAAATGCAAGTCTTTATTCACTGATAATCGTTTTGTATATTCTGAAGCAAAAGAAAGATGAATGAAGTCTCAGTATCATATACTCTATTATTTTTCAAGAAAAAGATAGTCATTCATATTGTTAAAAATATTAGATTTGTTCTATTTATTGTGTTTCATTTTTAGTTTACAGGGTAACTCGAGATTAGATGCAACTTCATCCATATGTGAACGTAGGCTATATGCAACAAAATGGATGCTTTCTCTTTTTTTAAATATCTGTGATGTGTATTATCTTTCATAGAAAACCTGGTGAATGAATCAGAGACTGATCCCCTGATAGAGGTCGTGCAGGAGGCCACGAGTTCAGTTTGATGAGAAAAGACGCACTCACCAGTGTCAATCACTCTGACGACATCAACAATCGAGCTCGGCAACAGATTTCTGCTTTTATGAAAGTGAGACATGAACATGTGTGCTGGAAGACAGAATGATTACTCCTGTGATGAGCACATGACTAACAGTAGATACTAAGATACTCCCACAGACACTAATCTCACTGCTGAAGAACTTCTGAAAGTAGAGAGAGACAATCCTCAAAGTTAACCATTCACTATCTACACTCAGGACGCATGACACTTTCAAATGATCCATGGTGCTACAATTACCAAAGATCAGTACTGGAATAGCTGTATCTTTATTGTTACGGGGGGTTGATAGGGTCAGAAGAGATAAGCGGCTTAGCCCCTGTGAATAAGTACCCCACCGCATTACTTCTATTAATATTCTTTATGGTTTCTTTTTTCTCACTTTTGTCTGTCACTTTTGTATATGCAGCTTTATATGTTCTTTTTTTGTTCTTGTCTGGCATTTCAATTTCAGTTCTCATTGTCTATGTTTTATTTGTCTATCATTTTCTTGCTTGTCTTTTTAAAGTCCTGTAATCTCGGTCTCGTCTTTTTATTTAATTTTGTTTGTATGTCTATCTCTCACCATCTCTTTGTCGTCTTTCCTCAATTCTTGTTTGTGTGTCTTGTAGGAATTAAGGGCCAACCAGACACAAATTAATCTTCCAGATGATTCAATTCACCTTTATTTATATAGCACTTTTAAAAATAGTTTCAAAGCAGCTTTACAGTGATAATAGGAAATTAAAGTAACAGAGATTGTTTTGGCTTTACAGCCTATTTTGTCCAGCTAAAGTTATAGTTTTGATTGATTCACATCCATTGCAAAAATCATTAGTTAATAACCTATTATACACAACATAATTTTATTGAAAACAGAAAACTTATGTTTTCTGACTGTTTATTTCCATGACAACATTTTTGTGCTTGAGAACGCTAACTGTGAAATAGGTTCTGAGAAGCATTTTTTTTTTTACATTATCATCTCCATGTAAACTTTAAAAATGTAAATCTGTGAAAATACTGATGGCGTGCACATGCACATTACATGTTTAGTCTATTGGGTTGCACATTTGAATATATACTTATGTGAGCAGGCGTGTATTGTTTCTTTACAAGTTGACCTCACAAAATTACTTGTCTGGCCTTAAAATTCATAATACAGAATATTTGGCGCTACTGCGTATCAATGCGAACTGGAATCATTTTACAACGTTTTATCTGAGCAGAAGTAAAGGAAAGGGAAGGAGGCCTTCAGAGGGGAAACACTAGTTGACACTTCAGGACTGCATTGTCGTCATGTCCAGGCCCACGTCCTTTATCAGATCTGGATACGGCCTGGATCCGGCGGACTACTGTAAACCTCGGTATAAATATTCTTCTTATGATGTAACGAGTACATCAGGTGTTATAGGAAGTGTTCCTGGTTCCGGCTGACCTAATTTATGCAGCCTAACAATCCTTTAACAGATGTGAATTATAGAAATGTGATAATGTGTATGTCCGGTTAAAGAGATGTGTTTTTAGTAGATTTAACCTGACAGAGACAGAGTGTGTCTGCTTCTCTAATGTTAGGAAGACTGTTCCAAAGTTTAGGTGCTAAGTAGGAAAAGAATCTAACAGTCGCCAACAGTCGCCAACAGTCGATTTTGATATTTGTATTATCAACTAGCTGGAATTTTGAGATCGCAATAGACGCAAAGAGCTCTCTCAATACTGAGAAGCTAAACCATTTAGTGCTTTGTACACTGTAAAAAGATTACTGTGAAATGTACAGTAACTTGCTGGCAGCAATTAGCAAGTAAGTTGCTGTAGTTCATTTTACAGTATGCTTACTTTAAATTTAATCACATTAACTTTAAAAAATACTGTAATTTTTTTACAGTAATAATCAAAGTACTGTGTTTCATCACCACAAATATTTTACTACTGTAATAGGGAGTACTGCATAAATTTTGTGTACTGTAAAATGAAGACACTGTTTGCCACAAAAATGCCTTTTATTGACAAATTTTCACACTTTAAATTTCAAAATTCATAAAATAAAAATAACAGTATTTTTTTTTCTTCAATAGGTAAACATTTTTCTGTGAACATTTCATTTTGTTTTGTATACAACAACACTTTTCTGAACATACAAATCCATCCTGTTCAAGATTTATTAAAATGTTCGGTTAAAATTTGAAATGTAGGCTATAAAAGACAAATTAAATGATTTAAAAACAGCAGGATTTCAAACTGTAGAATTTGGTCCCTGAATGTTGGTTTTCTCCCAGAACTGTATTTTTCTTCTTTAACTGGACCTGAACTAGTCAACTTCCTGGACTGGAGTCTTCTACCCTGCAGTGGAAGAAATTAATTATTAATGTAAAAGTTTATAAGCAAGGCAGATGGGTTGATGACAATATATAAAAGTTTGATTGGATCATTTGAATAATTAGACAATCAACATGAAATACAATGTCCACTTCTCTATAAACCAAAACTCTCACTTAAAACACACATATATACATATATTATAGCCTGACGTCGTCATACTCAGATTCTTGTCAGAATATGAGTCTGATACTGCTCCATTGGGCTGAGATTATGGGGCGTGTTTTAACCTAACCAGGAAAGAAAATGCCTGACCTAATCAGAGCAACGGAGTTAGAGATCTTTTGAGATCTAGCTGGTTTAGGTTTTGAGTGATTTCGGTACGTCGGTAACGCACAAAATGTCTTGAAATTACAATCAGGGTTTCCGCAGGGCATTAAAAAGCATTAAAAGTCCTTAAATGGATTTTGCAAAAATTAAGGCCTTAAATGGCATTAAATTTGATTCCTACAGGCATTAACAATTTTGATAGTTTTGAAGATAATTTTATATAAATTTATTTGAATATAGCCTTCATAATTAATAATTTTTATTTGCTGTCGCAAAATATGTACGTTAGTGTGATAAATACGCAGAACCAGTTTGGTAGTTGCTTTCGGCCGGAGCAAAATTGCCTTGATGCAGTGACGCAGGCATTTTCTACAGCGGTGGACAGGTCTGAACCATGGTCTGGAACCTTGGAAAAATGGAAAAGTGCAAATTCCAGCCAAAGTGGATGGAAAACTAAACTTTTAAGACATGGTGGCAGCCCGTCAGTGGTGAAAATGTTGAAGGATTTTGCGGCGTTTTTAAAAAAGCATTTAAGTTGGGGACAATGGGAATCAGCGCCGTAAAATCTCATATGCAGTGTGACGGCCACAAATCAGCGTTAAGAATCGGTTTAAATAGTACATTGTGTTTAATTTGTCGATTAATGAGATCTTATATATGTTGTTAGTAGCGAGAATATTCACGTGAATAAATACATAGATCCGACTGTTACATGCATCATGTACTTTAATTGTCCAGTGGCAGAACTTTTGCCAAGCATATCAGAGGTTCTGGGTTCTATTCCACACTAAGAAGTATAGTTTTTATTTTCCCTCATCAAAACCGATTGTTTATCAGTGGTTGTATATCAAGCAGGGACACATTTGCATGCATTATGTTTTGTGATTTCACCGTAACGAATAGAGAGTCTCTCCGCAACGGATTGAAGCGCGTGTCTGTGTGAAGACTGTGCGCGAGCCACAACAGAACACAGTATCCGCACCACTGATAGCAGCGGCAACGAGCACTTTGGTCACTTGATTTCAAAAACAACACATTTCAGATCGCCTCTTATTTAAAGGGTTAGTTCACCCAAAAATGAAAATTATGTCATTAATGACTCAACCTCATGTCGTTCCAAGCCCGTAAGACCTCCATTCATCTTCGGAACACAGTTTAAGATATTTTAGATTTAGTCTGAGAGTTTTCTGTCCCTCCATTGAAAATGTATGTACGGTATACTGTCCTTGTCCAGAAAGGAAATAAAGACATCATCAAAGTAGTCCATGTGACATCAGTGGGTTAGCTAGAATGTTTTGAAGCATCGAAAATACATTTTGGTCCAAAAATAACAAAAACTACGACTTTATTCAGCATTGTATTCTCTTCCGGTTCTGTTGTTGAGCCGCATTCAGTGCCGCAAAACATTCTAGCTAACCCACTGATGTCACATGGACTACTTTGATGATGTCTTTATTTCCTTTCTGGACAAGGACAGTATACCGTACATACATTTCAATGGAGGGACAGAAAACTCTCGGACTAAATCTAAAATATCTTAAACCAGACTGATCTCATGAAATGGCGTATGTATGACACGCCAATTCGTATTTCCATTTTTGGCGTGCTATCAACACGCATAATCGCTTTTCAGCGTGTTTATCAACGCCGTTGACTTAACGTTATATTACTGTATATAAATATATGACCTACCCCAACCCCGTCCCTAAACCTACCCGTCACTGGGGTTAATACCATTTATGAGTCTTCCCCTACCATCCTAGAAAAAAAAACATCGCTCCCTAGATGTAGATCTACATTTTGCTTCGTTTCACTCGGACATTTAACGGCGTGTAGATACACGCGGAATCACTCGGACATTTAACGGCGTACACATACACGCAAAAGATGACGATTTTGTTTCGGCGTGCACATACACGCGGATAGCTCAAAATGCGTATAGATAACACGCCACTTGACTTGAAAGTGGCGTGTATGTTTACGCAAAGTCATGATGTCATGTTGCTTAAACTGTGTTCCGAAGATGAACGGAGGTCTTACGGGCTTGGGACGACATGAGGGTGAGTCATTAATGACATAATTTAAATTTTTGAGTGAACTAACCCTTTAACAAACGAACGAAATGAATGCTCTGCTAGAGTTAACTGGAGATGTTTTATTTATTTGTATTGCTACATCCGTGCCGCAAGATGTTTCAAAAATGGTGGGGACGTGTTTACGCTTTGAGTTTCAGGAAATATATATTATATATATATATATATATATATATATATATCCGTGGTTAGTCATGGGTCGTGTATGGCATTAAAAAAAATAAAATGGCTTTAAATTTAATTTGAAGATACCTGCAGAAACCCTACAAGGACATTTGGAAATCCCACATGGATACATGAAGTTTGCGCGGTTTCTGTGCACTTTTACGTGTTTTTTATATCTAGGGATTGTGTCCGAAGAGAAACAACATTGTTTGCATTTGAAAAACATTGTATGTATGCTAGTTCATGTAGCTAACTTATGTAAGTTACCTGGAACGATTGCTGAGGCCTCTTTTCTGCAACCTGAAAGTAAAGACCCACATAGCAAATGTTTTCTGGCCCAGCTCCGGCCCACACAATCACTTTTCCCTCGGCCCAAGTACCGCAAAGAATGACGGCACTGAAGTGGCCCAGAACTGGATTAAAGACAAGGGTCACACATGGGCCATAACCGGCCCGAATCTCAGCCAGTTAATCACCCTTAACGGGCCCTGAAGTGGCCCAGAACTGGTTTAAAGACATGGGTCACTCATGGGCCATAACCTATGGGATTAGATTTCGGTCACAATTCTGCGCGCACAAAATCACATTTTGAGCGCGCAAAAGGGCATTTCGCACGCGCGTGAACTGAGTTTTGCGGAGAAATGTTCGTCTCGCAGATAAGAAAATATTTCGAGCGAACGAAAATCAATTTTGCATTTAAAATAAGTATTTGGATGTGCGCAGATGTTCTCTTTCGCATGTGCAAAGTTTCACTTTCTTGCTCCTCTCATACCAGCCATAAGCGCTCTCGAAGCGCAGACGGCTCGCGTGCTCAACACAAGCCAGCGTTACAATATGCCATAATTCCAGCCAATCAGAGATGAGGTTGCTCCATTCTGATTGGCTGGCTTGAAAACCAATCACAAGACTCCCTGCATCACCGACTGTGGACGAGGAAAAATACATGGTGGAAGATGTTTATGTTTAATTTGTTTAATGGCTTGAACACTTCTATTTAAGTTCAATTGTCTACCACTCGATGACCACAGTTTATTTTTTAGCTTATTTTAAGCTAATTTTCTTTAGCTTATTTTTAATCAAAATCAAATCGTACTATTAGGCTACTGTACATAATGGCATGTCCCAGTGTTTGCTACACCTCAATAGGTAGTTCTAACTTCTTTCTGAACTGCAAGTTATGTAATTAACATTAGTGAAATATGAATGTGACCGAGCTGGGGTCTCAAATGTTACACATTTTCAGAAATGAAGATGGACAGACTTTTCCCCTTTTAATGAATAGTGTGTATAAACGGTACATCACTCACATCAGAATAAAAAAAGACATCAATTAAACGTAGAAATGCAATGTAATAACGTTAAAATAATAATCAATCTACATATCCTTGGAATTATTTAAACAAAAACATTCACAGCAGATGTCATGTAAAAAGAACTATCATACTAAAAAAAAATACTGTATTTTCTTATATATATAATTTTAGGATGGATTTGTGCACATTGGGATGCAGGCTTGTTCCCCTCACTGCAAAAAAATAAAAATCGAATTATGCGAGTAATTATATAGAAGTCTTGTGGGTCACACACCCAAGATTTTCACTTACAGTTATATATTTGCATATGTTTGCATTGTTACCCACATGTCTTTCTTTTTTTTTTTTTTTTTTGCAGTGAGGGGAACAAGCCTGCATATGTGCACACTATCCATCCTAAAATAGTATATAAGAAAATACGGTATATTTTTTTTAGTATGATAGTTGTTTTTACAGAACATATCTGCTGTGAATGTTTTTGTTTACTTGAACTTAAATAGAAGTGTTCAATCCATTAAACAAATTAAACATAAACATCTTCCACCATGTATTTTTCCTCGTCCACAGCTGCAGGGAGTCTTGTGATTGGTTTTCAAGCCAGCCAATCAGAATGGAGCAGCCTCATCTCTGATTGGCTGGAATTATGGCATATTGTAACGCTGGCTTGTGTTGAGCACGCGAGCCGTCTGCGCTTCGAGAGCGCTTATGGCTGGTATGAGAGGAGCAAGAAAGTGAAACTTTGCACATGCGAAAGAGAACGTCTGCGCACATCCAAATACTTATTTTAAATGCAAAATTGATTTTCGTTCGCTCGAAATATTTTCTTATCTGCGAGACGAACATTTCTCCGCAAAACTCAGTTCACGCGCGTGCGAAATGCCCTTTTTCGCGCTCAAAATGTGATCTTGCGCGCGCAGAATTGTGACCGAATTCTAACCCCATAATAACCGGCCCAAATCTCAGCCAGTTAATCACCCTTAACTGGCCCAGAACTGGATTAAAGACCAGGGTCACACATGGGCCATAACTGGCCCGAATCTCAGCCAGTTAATCACCCTTAACTGGCCCAGAACTGGATTAAAGACATGGGTCACACATGGGCCATAACTGGCCCGAATCTCAGCCAGTTAATCACCCTTAACTGGCCCTGAAGTGGCCCAGAACTGGATTAAGGACAAGAGTCACACATGGGCCATAACTGGCCCTGAATAGGACCAAAACAGGTTTTATTATTGGTACCAAGTCTCAGCCATAAGTTAACCATATCAACACCAGAAACCCCAAAACTGAGCCATAACCCAGCCTAATCTTACCCAAACCATATGAACAAATAAGTCACAGGAAAATTCAATTCTCAAAATTGCTTTATTTAACAATAATGTACAAGCCAGAAATACATTTTTAAATTACATCTAGAATTGTGTAACTGTGTGAAGGCTATTTTAGTACATTCAAAGCATAACATCTTATTAGCACCTCAAAAAAGTGCATTTCATTTCAAAATGTTCTTGTCTGTCTTTAACAGTTACTTATTGTAGTAATGCACAAGCCAAAACATTTAATAATAATGAAAATTCACATCTAGAATTGTGTAACTGTGTGAAGGCTATTTTTTTTGTACATTCAAAGCGCAACATCTTATCACCTCAAAGTGCATTTAATTTCAAAATGTTCTGGTCTGTCTTAAAGGAACACCACCGTTTTTTCATATTAAACTATTTTATTCCCTTAACTAAGACGAGTTGATACATACCTCTCTCGTCTCAGTGTGGCACTCAATCGCACTCAAACTTTGGTAGCACTTAGCTTAGCCCAGTTCATTCATTAGGATCCAAACAGAGATGAAGTTAGAAGCGACCAAACACCTCCACGTTTTCCCTATTTAAATACAGTTACACGACCAAGTATGGTGAAACAATTTAAAACATGGCGCTTTTCTAAGCGGTAAAATGGATAATAATGTATGGCGGAATAGCACTTGGACTCGGCACAGTAATATAACTATATCATCAGGAGAGGATTATGAGTGATGATATTACTGCGCCGAGTTGAAGTGCTATCAAGTGCTATTCCGCCATACATTATAGTTATCCATTATATGTTATAAGGGACTAACATAGTTTAATGGTCTGTTTAATATATTAATGGTCTGTTTAATAAAAAAAAAAAAAAAAAGTTTAATATGAAAAAACGGTGGAGTGTTCCTTTAAACAGTAGCTTACTTATTGTAGTAATGCACAAGCCAAAAATAAAATAAAAATGACAGCTAGAGTTGTGTGAACACTATTTTAGTTGCCTGAACAGCCAAGTATACAACAATTTCCAATTCTAACTAAATGAATCTATGAATGAATCTAGCACTGAAATGTAACCATATTATAATATAATTTTACTCTCAACAAACATAGAGCAAATTAAAACAGTTACTTAAAACAATTTTTTTTTTTGTCAGAATTAGAATTTTTGTATGTGTGAGGGAGAAAGTGATCCTATTTAGGACTGTCCTCAGGAAGTGAAGTACAGCTCTGCAGCCCCTCTTTTCTCCTCAAGCGCTCTCTCCTTCCTCCATCTCTATCAGGAGCAAGCTGAAGCCATCTTGTATAGTTGCTTCTATCTCCTGATCGGGAGCATGTTGTTGTGTCAGACGATTTTTTTCTCACAGCAGCTAAAAGACAAAATACTAAATTAATACAAAATTAATAAATACATATACAAACATTAATCCACCTGTAAATAAATGTAGGTAACAAAATAAAATAAGGTTGCTTTGGTTACATTTTATACAGGAAATGGTTGCTTATAATGTGGCACTATTGAATGACTAACTGGCTTATCAGAGTTTGACAACAGTATTTTGACAAACAAAACCATTTTAGCAATCAAAAACCTTAAAAATGTTGATATGGAAACTGTGGTGTAAACACATGCTTATCTGTGAATTAAATTAATTTATTAACTGTTTAAATAAAACGGCAAGTATCCACTAAAGGAATAGTTCAACCAAAAATGTAAATACTGTCAACATTTCCTCACCTCCACTTGTACGAAGCCTGTATGAGTTTCTTCCTTCTGTTGAACACAGCAGAAATTAAAATAAATAAATGCTAAATCAGACAGTAGAGAACCACTGGCTTCCATATATTGTTTTCCAATGTTACATTCCAGTTACCTGTCTGGTCACCAACATTCCTCAAAATGTGTTCTTTGTGTTCATCAAAAGAAACCAACTCATCCAAGCTTAAGAGAAAATGATGAGTAAATGTTCAGTTTTGTTTGAACTTCCTTTAAAAAACAAGAACAGACATACACACACACATAAAATAGCAGACATATCCTGATTATCAAAGTCACAGATTAGATTTAGATATAATTAAATCTGATTATACAACCATTGAATCACTTTTAGCTTTACAAGTCAATTACTGTTGTCTGTTGTTGATTTCGCTGTGATTTTTCCTATCATTGTAACAGCATTACATTACTTTAGCTGCTATATCCCGCAGGCCGGTCTATCGCACCCCGGTCGCGTCAGTCTGTACTCGCATTCTCAAGTTCAAGGGGCAGTGGACTGGATCCGCTAGCTGCTACCATATAAGCAAAAGTTCACTTCAATAAAGAACAAAGTGACATCCGAGTTTGAAATCTGGTATTTAAAAAAGCACAAAGAAAGAGAGCGACGAACTTCACTTACCTGTACAGCAGTTGTCTGACAGTGACAGACGTCTTCACCCTTCAGCGGGAGAAATTTTAACCGACGCATGCATCACGTGAACCTCATTCAACCAAGAACGAGTAAGAAAGATCTCGAAAAATCTTAATACAGTGCGAGTATATTATTATGCTTCCACGAGTTGTGAATAAAACTCCTACATACTTAAATAAGGCAAAAATCTAGTGTCTGCAGCTTTCAATCCTTTAAAAAATGTCGTGTTTTTAAAGTTGTGTGGCTGCGTTATCTTTCGACTAGGCCCGCTTAAATGTCTGATTCCTCAGGCGGCAATAATAACAAGCAAGAGAAAAAAACCCCGAGTGAGATTATACAAACGGCTACCGCGCCAACACAAATAGCCTACATATCAAATACACAGGGTCGGAGCCACGAGGGGGCCCCAGGGGGCCTGGCCCGGCCACCTCGGTCACTGTGCCCCCTCACCTCTGGTCAGCACATCACCCTGCCTCGGAAAGCGATTTCAGCCGCTGAGACTCAGCAACAGGCACACTACCACTGTGCCCTCTTATGACATATAATTACTTAACTACACATTTATATATAGAGGCCTATATAGAAAAAACTATTTTGTAAATTAATTTAGTTTTACCTTGATTAAATCAGCTTTGCAACTTTGCATTTGCGACAGGCGATTAACTAAATTACGTCACTAGCAGCTGAGGAAAATACGCAACGAATGAAAAGACCTCGTTCTGAGAAAGTTTAACTCTTCCACTCGTCGACTGCAGCTTTTCTAAAGGGATGTGTTTTTGCTTTTTTGTCTTTGTTACTAATATGATTGATTATATAGCCAGTCAGGGGTGGCGCCAGAGAATTTTTAACGCAGTTGCTGAGGGGGTGCTAGATCATTGACAAGGGGAGCTGCGCAATTATATATTTTTATACTATTAATAAATGAGCAAAACTTGGCCACTCAATATTTAATATTCAATTATTTTAATTTTCACAATTAAAGTTTTAATTTTACTAAATTGAACAAGCACAACATTCAGCATTCAATCAAATATTCTTAAAGATTTATTATTAATAATGTTATTTCAACATAATATCTCCTTATTTCGACATAATATGTGTGCGTGCATAAAGCAAGATGCTTGCAAATCCGGTGACAGGTGATTTTTATTAATAAAATATTTTTTTTCTGTGTCAGCTGCAAGATGAGGTTGACGATCACCATCTCCGTGAACGCGCCTATTCACATATTGGATTACATAACCAGGGAGTAACCTAGGCTATTTCTTTTCGTTTTGAATTGTTTCGTTAAAAGACTTCAAGCTTTATATATTTCTCATCTGTGAGGCATATGCTGAGTTTTGGTTAATTTATGATGAGATGCGTTCCAGTTCACGACGTGCAATGCAAGTGATCGCGCAGGCGCCTCCATGTCATGATTATATTGTCTGCTATATTTGCTATCCAGGCAATTGGTTGATGAAAAATTTATTAAAATTAAGATACAATTTATACAAAACGAAATTCACTTTAAAGAAAGGCTCTCTACAAAACAAAACGTACATTGCCTCTTACATTGAGTGTGTCAAAATCATTTCTGACCCACTCAATGTCTCCCGATATATACATCCTATCTTACTCATGCTGTTAACTTTTCATAATCAACAAAAATGGAAAAATATTCCATAAAATAAAATAAAATATATATAAATAATATTGTAACAAATATAAAACTAAATGCGCTTATTTAATGGCTACAACACGTATAGTAGGCATATTTGTACGAATTCCTGCACATTAATTTAATTCTGAATTTTGCACTCGTAAGTTGAAAGGCATTTTTTTTGTGTATAGTAACACATATCTGCAACATTTATCAAGTTCACGGATATTGTGCATGCATTTATTAATCATTATGATACTAAAATCATAATAAAGTGCTGTACTATGTGCAAAAAAATCAGATCATAAGCCAAGAATATTGACGCAACGCGTTTAATTAGCCTACACATAAAGCATTTTCCTCCCAGGAAAACCATTATAAGAACGCTTGGTTTAATGCAGATTAGAATGTCCCAGCAGTTGTTATGTCGAAATAACGAGATACGATGTCGAAATAACAGATAGGCCTATTATGCCGAAATAATATTATGTTGAGTGGCTCTGTATCGTCGCGTCGGGTATGGTGGCATCATGGGGTTGTTGTTTTTTAATTAAAAGTGTGTGTATTGTTATTATTAATATTTTTGAGGGTGGGAGAGGTAGGCCCCCCCAGTGACACATCGAAGCCCCCTCGTTCCTTATGTCCTGGCGCCGACCCTGCAAATACACTATTTCAAATTAATTTTATTCAACAATGTTAACGTTACTCTATAATCGTTAAAAATGTAACAACTCTTAATATACAGTATGCTCTCACAAATCGGGAATGGCACATCAAATTAGGCTATCAACAATCGCGTTTCTGTGGTTTGACCTGCTATGAAGTTCAGAAAAATCATGATCCTATGAAAAATGTGTAAGTCTTACCTCTCTAGCTGCGTTTTCTTTCGACTGACTCGGGACGGGAGTCGGTTGGCTTCACTGCCTGACGTGGTGACAGTTAGCAGGCAAGAGAAACAGAGAAACATCCATGTGATCATATTTCCGGCTAGCGCACCAACAGATACATACACAATTCCAATTTAATTTTTATTCAACAATGCTATCCTTCTTTAAAACGATGAGTTTATCAAATATTGCCAAATTAGAAAATCTATTGAAATCATGCGCGAATAGGCGCCAATAGATTTTTTTTTTTTTTGATAATAAAATGCACACACGACACAGTTTAACTAGGAAGTGTGCCGCTCGTTACTTCTCTCTCTTTCAGTGCACTCTTAAAGTTGAACAAACAGGTTTACGAGAGTAAACTGTAGAAATAAATGAGCAAAGTTACCTTTCTGAAGTGAAATTCCGTTGAAAGTGTGGAATCTCGTAGCTTTCCGTTGCTGAAAAAAAAAATTTCCTCTAGAAATTGCTGTATTCTGATTCACAGAAAAAATATTTTTACTGTAGAATTTACCCGCCATTGAAAATTGACCATGATGCTATGCAGATCTACAGCAACATGCTGTATACAGGTTCTACAGTAAGCATTTGCCCATTTTTCAGTAATAATGCTGTGAAAACTACAGAAATTTGTTACAGTGCAAGTAATCAGCAGTATTTAAAGGTGCAGTGTGGGATTTTTAGCGGCATCTAGTGGTGAATCCTGCAAATTGCAAACAGCAAGTCACTCGCGGCCTATCCCTCGGTTTTCAAACTCGAATGAGAAGCTACGGTGGCCGACGTAAGACAAAATATGTCGTCGTCTGAGTCTGAGTCAGCAGCAGAGAGTAGTAAGCTAAGTCAAGCAATGAGGTTTCTTTAGCGCTGTTTGTTCGCTTTCAGCTACGGTAGAAACATACCTTCAGACCTTCATAGAAGGGGATTCCCGCGCCTATGTAGATATAAATGTCTCATTCTAAGGTAATAAAAACATAACGGTTCTTTAAGTAAGGTCTTTATACACCACTGAAAACATAGTTATGGATTTTATATTGCATCTCTGTCAATAGATCCTCAGAAATATTACACAATGCACCTTACATAATATAATAATAGTAATCAGCTGATTGTCTCACGAACGTAACCAGCAGATTCTCCCCACAAAGCAAACCCATAATACAGCGAGGGAGAAGACCCACATGAAACTATGCAACTATATATTTTTTCTAACAGGGTAGTAAAAGTTTAGCTGGCTAATATGAGCTGTTACTGTGGCTGAGCTGGTTAAAGCGTAAAGCCTTGTTTAAACTCGACGCGTCCGCATGAGCCCAAAGGTGCAAAAATGACGTGATTGTGACATCGCGCGCGCCTCCGCATCCCCTAGACACACTTACTACACACAATAGGCTTTTTTTCTCTGATTTTGGAAACTCTAAGCGATCGACTTAAAATGCTTCCAAGATCGACGGGTTGGTGATTCCTGTAACTGTTTTACGGTCAATGACAAGAGTAGCCTACTAATCAGCTGTCTCACGAACTTAACCAGCACATTTATCCCCACATAGCAAAGCCATAACACAGCGAGGGAGAAGAATTAAGTTACATGAAACAATCCAACTACATATTTACACCACTGACAAGGGAAAAGTCACTACTCACGGTGTTTATGACTAGCTTCTTCTAGCTTCCTGCGGCTTCTCTTTCAATGTAGTGACGAAACGCGCTCTGTAACGCTGTGTGTTCGCGTTCGGCTACTGTAGAAACATGACGTCACAATATGGCGACCTTCATAGAAGGGGATTCCCGCGCCTATGTAGATATAAATGCCTCATTCTAAGGTAATAAAAACATTACGGTTTATTAAGTAAGTTCTTTATACACCACTGAACACATAGTTATGGATGTCATATTGCATTTCTGTTAATAAATACTCAAAATTTTTACACACTGCACCTTTAAAAATGTATACAATGTTTACTAGGCAGCCAAAGCAGTGTTGACAGAACCGGGCTTACACTTCCTGGTTCTGGTAAGAACTCAAGCCGCTGCATTTTGGACGAGCTGTAGTTTGTTTATTAAGAGTGCAGGGCAACCACCCAGTAGAGCATTACAATAATCAAACGGTTACCAAACGGTTCAAGGTCCAAAAGACAGTTTCAGTGCAAACTGCAAACTGTTCAAAGGGCTTTAAACGATTCCAGACGATGAATAAGGGTCTTATCAAGCGAAACGATCGCTCATTTAATAAATAAATAACAAAGTTTAAGTTTTATAAGCTCAAATGCTCACCTTGCTCTGTACTGTGATGCACGTTCGTGACTCTCCTGTTCGAACTCGTTCATCGAAATGAACAAATCTTTTTCCGAGTCAATTTGTTTGTTTCGTTCGTTGAATGAACCAAACGACTCGGAAAAAGATTCGTTCATTTTGATGAACGAATTCATCAAAATGAACAGTCTTTGGATCAGTCTTCCTAATTTTGTCAGGTCAAACCACTGAAGTCTGAAGAACAGCATGAGAGACGCCTGGCTGACACCAACATAGAGGGCATTACAAAAGTCCAATCGAGAGGAGATGAAAACATGTACAACTCTTGCAAAGTCTTTAAATGACAAAAAAGGTTTCACTTTAGATGAGGCTTAACTGATAACAAATCTACTTTCAATTGCAAGCTATGGGCCCATTCGAGTTCACGCACCCAACGCATGTCCTCCACGCTGGAGAAATTTGTTTGTTGACTGAAGGAGCTGGGGAAATAGTTCCTCCTCCCAACGAGTCAGGCTTCTATAGACGCTACTTCCTCGTGCCCAAAAAGGATTGTGACCTCAGGGGCCTGTACCATAATGGTAGTTGAACAAACTCAGGGTTCCAGGATTAGTTTCGAGTTGACAAAACCAAAACAATCCAACCAGGCTTTGTTGCTATCATGATGGTTACCAACTTTCTCTGTCAACTCAGGCTTTGATCCAGAGTTTAGAAGAGACATCAGCAGCGATGTCAACACCCAATCACATATTGAGAGAGTGAAACTCATTCAAAACTCATTGAAATTAATTTCTTGCGAGAGAATCAGTGCAATTCACTTATTAAAAGTATTAAAATATTAAGAATTAAAACAAATTTGAACAGCAAGAAGAAAATAGCTGTCTATGAAAGAGAACAACTAAAAGAAAAAGTCTCGCAACTGTATATCAGTGCAAGAAAAAGTTGTGAAGCTAGTTTATACAGTTGATAAAGGTATAGAGAATTGAACATTTAAGCTCAGGTCATTTTATAGCTTATACTTTTGATTCTAAAGCATAATCATCATATTACCTTTATAGGATATTTTTATTCATTTAAAGACCATGTCCACACTAATACGTTTTCGTTTGAAAACATGTATTTTTCTCTCCGGTTTGGCCTTCCGTCCACACTGAGACGGCGTTTAAGTCAATGAAAACGTAGCTTTTGGAAAACACAAATTATTTATTATTTATTTTTCCATCTGTATCATCTTGATGAGCTTTTGTGAGGTTAAAGGTGAATTTAGAAGTTTCTCATCCACACTGAAACGTCGGAAAACGCCTGAAAATTTGTATGGACGGGGAGCGTTTTTAAACGTTTTTAAATGTGGACATAGCCAAAATCTGTGTAATCATTGAACTAAAATTGTACATGTGTGATTAAGGGTACAATTACATAAATATCTAAATTATACAAAATTATTATTCTAAATAATCATTACTAAAAGCCAGACAAATTTGTCTTTAAAAATCATTAGCTACCTTTAATTTGGAGTAGAAACAGGTGGAGTGATTTCATTGCATGTCATTTTGCAACCTCTTACCTGGAACATAACCTGCCCCAGACCAGGTTAGCTGTGGAGCTTAAGTTACTATGGCGATGAACACTGCTAAAAGCCAAATTACTTTCATAGTGCCTAAAACTCAACTGAAACATACCTAGCCTGCCATCTAAACCGGCTTTAAGGTATAGGCCTCAGGCACCTGAATCGCACCCTCATGACATGGCCATTAAAAGTGCAAACTTCAAAACAAATCTTAAGTATACCCAGAGGACTGTTTTTTCTCAGTGAATCGGAAAGATGCATACTTTACTTTCACTCGAGACAGACCGAATGGTAATGAAAGTAAAATTAATTTGAAGCCTTGCCAACAGAATGAAAGCCCATTAACAAAGACGGCATCATTTTATAGTTAAATGGCCCTGAGATTAATACATGGACCTAAAATAGACCCTTTAAACAATGAACTCCTTGTGTTAAAGAGTTTGATTACTAGCTTGAGGTCAATTTGCCAATGCATACAAATACCAAAAATATAACTTAACTCAAGTTATCTGCTCCCACTCCGTGAGAATTATCAAACACTTGGCATGAGGAAAAACAAGCTGGGTGTCAAAAATTGAAGTTCCATGAAGGCAGGTGTAATACCCAATTTCACAAAACCTACACTGCCTTTAATGCAGAGCATTTTTTTCCCAAAGTCTAGTATTTCTCTTGCACACCTTTGCATTTCAACAGCATCAATACACTGAGGAACTGCAGCACTGCCTCAGCTTTGTCCCATCTACACTCAAACTGCACCCATTAGCTGTCTTTGCTGGTGGCCCAAAACGATCGTGAATGACAATGACCCTGATGACACAGCGAGGGCTACCGTCCTCTTCACTGTTTTTCTGCTTTTAAGAATTTTTCAGAATACATCCAGCCCCAGTGTTCTTCACTTCAACGGTCATTAGTCAGACATCAGGACTTGAGTCCAAAAATAAATACATGGAGCCTTTAGAGCAGCACTATGTAACTTTTTCAACCTTTATAATATTTTTCCAAAACCCTTGAGATGGTACATCGACTTACAATAGGTTGAATGACAGGTCTACCATAGCCTGACAGTGTCTGTATCGCTTTTACTGGCACTATGTAACTTCGGGGAGCGGGTAGGAACCCGAGCACAAAAAGAACTACAAAATTCGACTGCTTTACGGCATGTGTCACTTCCCCCACTTCCTCACATTCCGACGCGAGAGCCCAACAAGCGTTTTTTTTTTTCTTCCCCTCTGTATGTTGTCATGGCTGAAGCAGCAAGTAAAACCAAGAAGCCAAAGGTTTTTTTGGAGGACAGTAGAAAGAGAAAAAGGGAGAGTGGCAAAATAAAAGGCTGGACGAGGATCAATATTGGTCAGAAACAGAGTGCGCGCGTGATCAGTTTACTGTTGGTAATGTGTTGTGTAGTCTCAGCCTCAGACGTCACGCCCACGGAACGTTGGCTAAACGTCTGATGCATATGGTACACTTAACTGGAAACACTTCAGGAATGTCGAAGTCGTCATCTGATTGGTTGAAATTTATCAGATTTCCAGGGGGCGTGAGTGTCGCGTTTATTTTCGGTCCGCCGGGAAACAAAGCGCAGACGTGTGATTGCGGAAGAAAAACTGTTGTGTTTACATGAGTGACAATGAGCATTTATCAAGATCAGCTAAATGTAGGATTCTCAAAAGTATGCGAGGTTCACGGCGTAGACTCTTGAAGTTTTCTTCTCCTTCTTTGATTTTCTATGCTGACTGACTTGTTGCACGCCGGTCTGTTGTTGTGGGGACATTTCCACGCACCGAAACGTGACGCTGAACGAAACGAGCTGTAATTGGTTGTTTTACATGTCGGTCAAACGGCCTTATGGGCGGGCTTTGGCCGAAGAAAGCTGCTATGAATTTCAGACCTTCAGCCGTCAGTCTGAAGGTCTGGCTACGCGAGACTATTGGCGCTTTTCCACTACACAGTACCAGCTCGCCTCGGCCTGCCTCGGCTCGGCTCGACTCGACTCGCCTCGCCTTTGTTTGGTTTTCCACTGTGTAAAAGTTGTACCTGTACCTGCTTTCGGGTACTTTTTTTCGTACCACCTCCGGCGAGGTTCTAAGCGAGCTGAGGCGAGCTAAGGCGATACTAAAATGTGACGTGAAAACAATGCCGACTGCTGATTGGTCACAGAGAATCTGCGTCATCATTGCACGCGCCAGATGGAGTATCCACGAGTATCCAGACTAACCCCGCCATTTTAAAATAGTTTGGCCAGAGATAGTTACTAAACTTACTACTATGGCAACTCGGAAGAATACGGCGTGGTCAAACGAGGAGGTGCAGACATTCCTTTGTTTGGTTGCCGAAGAGAGGATCCAGCGAGAGCTTGATGGGACAACGAGGAACGAAAGGCGTTGCTATGACGACCGGGTACTATTTGTGGCGGTACTTTCTGCAATGGAAAACGGAGCGAAAAGCGAGCCGAGTCAAGGCGAGCCAAGGCGAGTCGAGTCGAGCTGGTACTGGTAATGGAAAAGCGCGATATGTGTTGTGTAGCTTCGTCCCTCGCTGCATCCAATGTAGACTGCATTGCTTTCTTTAGAGGGCGCTAACACACTCAAGCATCCCCGTAGAGCCGTGGCGGGCAGCTCCCCCCAGCTCGAGACGTGAAAGTATGATTACTGAGTTTGGTAGGGGCTACATTCTTGCAATTAAATAAGACATGATTAGACGGACAGAATAATCGGTCAGGATAACTATCCTATGTCTGCAGGCTGATAGTCGTGTTTGTTATTTATTTTTCTGGTTAAAGTGTCTTGCTTCAGGCTATAATGCAAATCGATTTTTTTTTTTTTGCAGATTCATTGCAGATTGATAATATAATCGATATGGCTCTACCACACAAAAAAAATGAATAGTATTCATTATGTAAAACAGTAGCCACTAGCCAATAGGTTAACGTTAGGCTACTATAAAGACGCTGGCTTGAGCTACGCGATCTTTTGACGTTTGAAAAATAAAGCCCATGAAACTAGATTTATATGACATGCTGAAATATATGCCAATGTACCTGGGATGAAGACATTTCACACGCAACGCTGGAGTCTGCCCAAGATGTGAGAACTCCTTCCTTCTGCAGAGTTCGGGGTATCGCTTGTCATCAAATGCACGCGTGTATTCCCTAGCGTAACCATGACAGATTTTACGACAGTAGTAGAAGACAATACTATTTCCCAACTGTAGGGGGACCCCACGAGCAAAATTTTAAAAAATAACAGAATGTTGCTTTAAATAAATTTTTAAAAACGAGAAATACTGAAAGTCTTTCAAAACGGTTCAAACAAGTAATTGGAAAACCATTAAGTACACTTTTGCTCCCAAGCTCATGTAGAAATTTTTTTTTTTTTAAAGGGGTCATATGCCATTTTTTTACAAGCTAATATGATTCTTTAGGGTCTAAATTAAAAGTTTGTAATATACTTTAATTAAAAATTCTCATTAGTATTGTAAGAAAACACTTATTTTACCTGGTCAAAAACAGCTGTTTTCAGCGCCGTTTCAGTGTATATGCCTTTAAATGATCATGAGCTTTGCTCACCCCGCCCCTCTGTTCTGTGTGTACACGTTTGTAACACAATAACCATAACGCATTGTTCATTATAAACGTGGGATTATGAATTATATGGAGAACGTCGTACATAGAAAACATGCAGTAATGTACCCTGAGTGTAAACCTTAGACTCATTCATCGTGAAGCGATTTGCAAAGATATGAATATTAATATAAAGTTTAATAAAACGTTACACTCACTTCAGTTGTTCTAGAGGTTCAGCAGGAACACGAATATCTGGTACCGATCCTTTATTCAGGAGCAGCTGCTTAGCAAAACCAGCTTTATACTGACCCTCGTTTATAAAGTAGTCTGCTGAGAAATGATTCGCGCAAACATGAAAGCATTGACGTTGCTCCTGGGGAATATTCCCTTCGAAAACAAAACTCAGCCACTGCGTCTTCAGCGGTTCGGATTTAGGAACATTAAAATGACTACTGGGTTCGTTATTACACCCAAGAACAGAACACCACAATCGCTTAGACGCCATTCTGCTCATAGACAGTGCTCCAGCATATCAACAATGACCGCGCCGGTCCGCGCAGACTATGATTGACAGCTGGCTCACGAGCGAGGGCGGGTCTGTGTTGAAACGCGCCTGTCAATCAACATTCGTGGGAGGGGCTTCACGGCTCGATTTGAGGCAGGGGAAAACATATGGAGATTAAAACAAACACTGGATGGATTTTTATAATTATATGATGGTTGTGTACAGGCACTGCCAACACACATTTCAGTACAATCAACTTGAAAAAGTGCATGTACCATTATATGACCCCTTTAAACAAAACACTAAACATGTTTTTTTACTAAACATTTTTATTTGCTGAAAAGTCCTCAAGTATGGTATGCAAAAATCAATCTCAGAGGACTCTTTCCGATGGCTAAATCATCAGCACTGGTAACTGCAAGCATGGCCACAGGTGGTTGGGCAACACTTCTGTCTGGCAGGACATTGGCCATCATGGATCTATTTCTCGGCAAAAAGGCGAATACGGTCAAAAACATTTACCAGGCGTCACTGTATAGGATACAAATATTCAGCTTTAGTCTGTGCATTTAGCTTGATTCAATTTAAGAAATAGCACAAAATAGGAACAAGTTTTACTTGAGCAAGTTGTATTTCAAGTATTATGAATCTTTATTTCGTAAAGCACAATCTTGAATTTTTGCTATGGGCTAAATTCAGGTACTTCGATAAATGTTTGTCTGTCTTCCATTTTATCACTCAATGCAAATCTAAAGTAGAAACAAGTGCACAAATTAAACATTAGTATGCTGCATATCAGATCGTATGAATGATCATACGTTGATAAAAGTGGCGGCTGAAAACAATCGCCACTTGAATATCACAGCCCTAAACATTCATGGTTTTGAAGCCTCATCTTGAGTTTACGCCAAGGAGAAAAATGTAACCTGGCCAAAGAAGTTAACTTGAGAGAAATTGATCTTACTCAAATCTGTTAACCTCATAATTGGAAACATTTAACTTATTAAATGTATTTATATAATTTATATTTCTATTCAATACCGGTGTGTAAAACTAAACGTTTACAAACATTAGAAACAATAGCCTAGGTCATTTACCCCGGCTCACTCAACAAATCCTTTAAATTTAACGGTATTCAAAACAGGAAAATAAGTAGCTAAGAATTATATATTAAACTAGGCTATAAAATAAAACACAAATTAGGCTATGGTGGCTTATATAAAAAAAATAAAAGTACCACATTGTCGTCCACATCTAGTGCTGCAGCATTTGTCATCGTCCGGACAGTCACTGTCATAGGAACATGGCTTATTACACACTCCAAGTCCAATGAGTTTGCTTGGACACACTCCTGGCTTTGGTTTATCTGTGTTTGCATAAAATTATATCAATGAATGCCGAGATGCATTCAAAAGAAAAGCTGACCCCCACACACACACTAACATAAATACCTATGGATGGAGCCCGACACTGACGTCCACATGCATTGCTGCAGCATTTCTCAGTATTCGGACAGTCACTGTCATCGACACATGAATCCTTACACACTCCTCCAATGGGTTTGACTGGACACACTCCTGGCTTTGCTATTTGAAAAACAAACAGGGAAACCAGATCACTGAATGCTGAACGTCTCATTCAATGCATGGGTCAGTTTTTACACAATTACCTGTATATGGAGCTGTACACTGACGTCCACATCCATTGCTGCAGCATTTCTCATCTTTCGGACAATCGCTGTCTTGGGAACACGACTCGAAACATTTTCTTTCTACTGCAGTGTTTTTGTTTGGACACACTCCGGGCTTTGGTTTCGCTGTCATAGTGAAAGCTGAATTACACACACTGCACATGAAAAAAAACTTTTGCATTCTCTCACAATTTGTTGCGAGTTCGGACAAACAAGGTTTCAGACAGATCCATACGTTAACAGAAGGGTTCCATTGAACTACAATTGAATTTCTCAAAATGAGCTCTCGACTGAGACTTTCTTGGTTTTTCACTTTGTAGACGGCCCCTTCGGGCTCGTCTCTCAGCTGCCTGCTCAGACATCAATTAATAAAGCTTGTATTAAAACTAACAGGTCTTGTGAGAGAATGAGTTTAGAAAGTTCTTTTTTTTTTTACACCACCATGTCCCTTTAGGGGATCTGTATAAAGCTGACCCACACACTAATATAAGAAAATATAAATACCTATAAATGGAGCCGTACACTGAGGTCCACATCGATTGCTGCAGCATTTCTCATCATTCGGACAGTCACTGTCATGGGAGCATGGCGCCTTACACACTCTTCCTCCAAGGGTTTTATTTGGACACACTCCAGGCTTTGGTTTATCTGTCAAGTGTTTGTATAACAGTATCAGTGAATGTTAAATGACTTCCTGTATTAAAATAAAAACTTGATCCACACACTAATAAAATAATACCTGTATATGGAGCTGTACACTGATGTCCACATCCATTGCTGCAGCATTTCTCACTGTTCGGACAGTCACTGTCATGGGAACACAACTCGGCACACACTCCTAACACCCCTCTAGAGGGTTTCGGACACACTCCAGGCTTTGGTGAATCTGTCAAGTGTTTGTATAACAGCATCAGTGAATGTTAAATGACTATCTGTATTAAAATAAAAACCTGATCCAGACACTAATAAAATAAAAAAAATACCTGTTAATGGAGCTGAACACTGATGTCCACATCCATTGCTGCAGCATTTCTCATCTTTTGGACAATCACGGTCATGGGAACATGACTCGACACACACTCCTCTAGAGGGTTTCGGACATACTCCTGGCTTTGGTTTATCTGTCAAGTGTTTGTGTAACAGCATATCAGTAAATGTTAAAGGGGTGATGAACTGAGAAATCAAATTTTCCTTGAGCTTTTGACATCTAAGAGGTCATCATATTATAAGAATATCCTTTAAGTTTCAGAACTGAAAACGTCCTTGTTAGTCCAATAAAAGCTTTTATTGACACCAGGCTCAGCAAACGACTCAAACGCACGAGTATTGCGTAGCTATACGCAGTGGGGAAACTCCCTTTCCTCGATTTACTGAAGCTTATATGTAAAACGCATTTGCAGCTGCACAGCCAGCCCCCTGAGCGTCTGACCCGCTCATAGGCTGTGCTGCAGCCACTGCACATCCAATGGCGCGGGCGAATCTGACGCACAACCAATAAGCTAGCCCAACGTCAGAGCCCGTCGAGGGGGCGTGCCCCGCCTATATAGACCCCCGAATTCGCCATTATAGCAGGTTATACGACTGAAGCGACAACTTCACCAGTTACTAAAGTGCGGCCGGCTACGCAATACTCGTTCCCTATCTCAGGGAACTGAGGTTACGATAGTAACCGAGTAGTTCCCTTTCGAACGGTCACTTCGTATTGCGTAGCTATACGCAGTGGGGACACCATGCAAAACGCCGCACCCTGAGTAACTGGTTGTCCTGCCATTCAGGAACCCAAAAACATATGCATATACATGTATATATAACAGACCAGACACAGTCGGGTCTGCCTAATATACCTAATAAGTCAGTCACCACTAACAGAATATACTAACAGAACCAGACACCGTCAGGATTATTAGTATACTTTATTACCGGCCGAAGCGGGTTTATATAATATGTATGTGATTATGCACAGTAATTTTTGTAGACAAGACCAGCCACTGACAGGTCTCAATCATACCGAAAGCACCTTCGCCTGCAGGGAAGGTACCTCCATATTATAGAATTTCATAAATGTGGAAGGTGAGGACCAGCCGGCCGCATCACAAATATCTTGAATGGGAAAACCAGAAGACCAAGCCCACGACGAGGCCATACCCCTGGTCGAATGGGCCTTGACACCTATGGGGCAAACCTGACCCACTGCGGTGTAGGCCAAAGAGATGGCATCCACTATCCATCTAGACAGTCTTTGCTTAGTGACTGGATCACCTTTAGATCGGCCCCCAAAGCAGACAAACAGCTGTTCTGATTGTCTAAAAGACGCAGAACGCTCCAAATAGATTCTCAACGCCCTGACAGGGCAGAGAAGATTAACCTCCCCATCCTCAGCAGAAGGGGGAAGGGCTAATAGCTTAATAACTTGTGCTCTAAACGGCGTTGAGAGCACCTTGGGCACATAACCAAGCCTGGGTTTGAGAATGACTCTGGAGTCATCCAATCCAAACTCCAAACATGCAGGACTCACTGAGAGGGCCTGCAAATCTCCCACTCGCTTGATAGATGCCAATGCCAACAGGAGAGCAGTCTTTAGCGGAAGTGGCTTTAGATCAACCGACTGGAGCGGCTCAAAAGGTGGACCCCGCAGGGCCCTAAGGACCGTGGAGAGGTCCCAAGGCGGCATCGAAGGGGGCCTGGAGGGGTTAATCCTCCTAGCACCCTTCAGAAACTTTACCACCAGGTCATTCCTTCCCAGTGATTGGCCAGCCACCAGAGCATGGTGCGCTGCGATGGCTGCCACATACACTTTGAGCGTGGACGGGGTGCGGCCCGCGTCCAGTAGCTCCTGCAGGAAGGCGAGCACCACTGAAACCTCACATGACTCTGGGTCAATACGATTTTTCGAGCACCAGCTGGAAAAACCCGACCACTTTAAAGCATAAAGGCGCCGAGTAGACGGGGCCCTTGCCTCAGAGATAGTGCTTAAGACCCTGTCAGGCAGGTCCCCGGATACCCGTTTAGGGGCCACACATGGAGGGCCCATAAGTCGGGTCGGGGATGCCACATCGTTCCGTTGGCCTGTGTGAGGAGATCCTTCCTCATCGGAACAGGCCAGGGGGTCGTGTCCGACAACTGCACCAGTTCCGGAAACCATGGTCTGGATTTCCAGAGAGGAGCCACCAGAAGGACTGGGCATCCGCTCTCCCTGACCCGCTTGATAACCTGTGGGATCATCGAGACGGGGGGAAAAGCGTAAAGGGGGCGGCTGGGCCAGAGATGAGCCAGCGCATCCCTGTTTTTCGAGAAGAACACCCTGCAGTGGGTGTTGGCTCTCGAGGCGAAAAGGTCTACTTCGGCCTCGCCGAACCTCTCCCATATTAGTCTGACCGTCTGAGGATTCAGGGACCACTCGCCTAAGGGAGTGTTGCCCCTTGAGAGCATATCCGCGCCCACATTCTGGACGCCCGGGACATGCGCTGCTCTCAGAGAGCTCAGATTGGCTAGTGCCCACATGAGGAGATCCCTCGCCATCACATACAGGTTGCCTGACCTGATGCCACCCTGGCGATTTATGTAGGCCACCACAGACATGTTGTCTGTACGGATCAGGACGTGGTGACCCCTGAGGTTTGACAGAAAAGCTTTTAGGGCCAAACCAACCGCTTTCATTTCCAGACAGTTGATATGTAAGCTCTGCTCCGTGCTCGACCAGAGGCCAGAGGCAGGCTTGCCCTCGTGCAGCGCTCCCCAACCCATGTTGGATGCGTCTGTAAAAACCACTTTCCTCCTGGAAACTATCCCCATGGTCACCCCCTTGCAGTACCAGTCCTGAGCCCGCCAGGGAACCAGTGTTCTCAAACACCCTTGATTCACCATAATGCGCAGGCTGCCTGACTGCCATGCATGGGTTGGCACACGGCGTTTCAGCCAGTGCTGCAGCGGGCGCATGTGCAGTAATCCCAAGTGGAGTACTGATGATGCAGCTGCCATTAGACCAAGCAGTCTCTGAAACCTCTTCAGAGGCGCGCGCTTGCGCGCCCTGAATGCGGCTACCAGTGTCTGTACCGAGAGCGCGCGCTCTTGAGTGAGCCGCGCTTTCATTGTCACCGAGTCCAAAACCGTGCCCAGAAAGACCACAGTCTGGCTGGGATTCAGTTCGCTTTTGGCAGCATTGATTGTGAGACCCAAGCATTTTAAATGACTGAGAATCAAATCCCTGTGCACTATTAGTTCGTCTCTCGACTGCGCTAGCACCAGCCAGTCGTCGAGATAATTCAGCACACGCACTCCCTGGCTTTTCAGCGGGGAGAGCGCCGCATCCATACATTTCGTGAATGTACGGGGTGCCAGAGCCAGACCGAACGGCAGAACGGTGTATTGATATGCCCTCCCCTCGAAGGCGAATCTCAAAAATGGCCTGTGACGAGGGTCGATCTGAATATGAAAGTATGCATCTTTCAGATCCATTGAAACAAACCAGTCCCCCGGGCGAACCTGCGCGAGAATCTGTTTGAGTGTTAACATTTTGAATGGCTGTCTCATGAGAGCCCTGTTCAAACGCCTCAGATCTAGAATGGGTCTGAGCCCGCCGTCTTTCTTCGGTATTAGGAAATAGCGGCTGTAAAACCCCGAATACATTAGCGCGGGAGGGACTGACTCTATCGCTCCTTTTGCTAATAGTTCTTGAACTTCGGTGCGAAGCACGTGATTCACGCCGCTTCTCACCGATGTCTCGATAACCGCCTGGAATTTCGGGGGTCTGCGAGCGAATTGGAGCGAGTAGCCTCGCTTTATAGTGTTTATGACCCAACTCGACACACCAGGGATGGCTTGCCAGGCCATCACTCGTGTGGCTAGGGCGTGACACACTGAATGGGGGGGACCGCCTAACATAGGGGGACCTGATACCCTTATAATGTGATTTGTGCACGTACTGAGTGTTTGACTGACTATATAGGCTTTTGCCTGGGGGGAAGTCAGTGTTACAACAGGGCGGGGGCCGCCTAGTGGAGGGGGACCATGAACCCGTGTGTTGTGATTGTGAAACATGCTCTTTTTGTGCTTTATTTGGGTCGCCGTGAAAACGGCGTTTGTTTGCAGAGACGCGCTCACTGCTGCGGGCCTGTTTACAATAATAAAATCCCCAGCCGCCTGAACTGAACAGGGAGCTGAGGGAAGTTTTTCTGGTTTATTCGAGGGTGGTCCGGCTAGCGCGAGACACGAGCCCTCTCTCTTTCCCCTCCGTGCTAGGACGACTTCGGAGGCGCCTGGTCGGCCGCGGCGCTGGGTCGAGGGCCTTGACGCCTGGGGAGGGGGTAGCGCTTAGCGGGCCTTGACTGGCGCTGGCTATCAGCCGCAGGGCGGGGCTGAGAGGCCTGTTTCGCCGGCTTGGCTGGATGAGGCGAAGGCGGAGGTTTGGGCTTGCTGGACGCGGAGCCCGAACGCTTCGGCAAGAAGTGTCGCATGGCCTGGGACGCTTTCTGTGCCTCCGTGTACCTCTCCGAGAATCCCTTCACCGCCGGGCCGAAGAGACCGGAGCTGGACACCGGAGCGTCGAGAAACCTCGTCTTGTCGGCCTCCTTGATCTCGGTGAGGTTAAGCCACAGATGGCGCTCGAGCACGACCAAACTAGCCATGTTTCTGCCGATGGCTTGTGCTGTAGACTTAGTAGCCCGCAGCGCTAAGTCCGTAGCACTCCTCAGGTCCCGAAACGTCTCCGGGTCCGGGCCAGCCTCGTCCATGGACCGGAGGAGTTTGGCCTGGTAGACCTGCAACACGGCCATCGTGTGCAGGGCCGATGCAGCCTGGCCGGAGGCGGCGTACGCGCGTCCAGCGAGGGCTGAGGTGTTACGGCAGGGTTTGTTGGGATGAGCGACTCTAGCTCGCCAGCTAGCTGCAGAGCTCGGGCAAAGATGAGCTGCCACGGCCTCTTCGAGGGGCGGCAAAGACTCATAACCCTTTTTCGCTAATCCGCTGGCCACCGATTGAGAAGCGGTGACGGGGTCGAGAGAGCCCGGCCATTCGTCCTCAGAAGCGGCGATGGATAAGCTGTTGTCGCGCTCGAGAGATCCGCCGAAGGAGACGAGGCCCGCCACGTGAGGGGGGGGGTGGGGCGCTGGTCTCCTGCGAACAGGACCGGTGATGGCGTTTGAGTCGGAGAAAGTAAAGCACGCGGGGACGCGGCCGGCGTGCATTCACCAATCTCCATACCCTCCGGTTGCCGTTGGCTGCGACGCTTCTTCTTCCTTGGAACGGAAAGCGCGGATGAAGCGGCGTCGCCGTCCCGGGAGAGAGCTAGCCGATTGCGCAGCGCGGATATAGGCATGCAGTCACAGGCCTCACATCCGCCGGCAGAGAGAGCATTCTCTGCGTGGTCGATCCCCAGGCAGGAAATGCTCGTGTGCTGGTCTGCCTCGTGCAGACGGCCTCCGCACGTGGCGCAGGATAGACGAGGCATACTAAAAAGAATGTTAGTAATATAGAGCAAAGGATATAATGTCGCCGGATAGCAGGGGCGGATCTACAGGGGGGCAAGGGGGGGCAGGTGCCCCCCACTCTAGAGCCTTGCCCCCCCAGCTGCCCCCCTAACTTTGATGATCCAAAAACTGTACTTGTAAAAACAACCTGACACTATGTCCACAAGCTTCTCAAAACAGTGAGCTAAACAATACATTTACCAAAAGTGAACAATTTAATTTTTAATTTTAAATATATTATTAGCCCCTCCCCCCTGCGTCCCTGATTCAAACGTGCAGAGCGGACGGCGTTGTTGGCGGCTCACACACTGTACACAGCGAGTCTGCTGCGGTAAGGTGGCCCTGCAACCCGACTGGAGCTAGAGTGAGCTTCCCCAGAGCCTCTGAAGGTGAAGTGAGTTTCCTCAGGTGTAGTTTAAACACACACGTTTAACTTAAAGTTACATTTGTAATGAATGTATTGTATACTAAAGACGATTCAGCATCAGCAAAAACAGCGCGTCTATTATGTTAGCCAAAATCAGCGGTCAATTCGCTCCCTCGTGATTTGTAAGAGCACTCTTCCCTTTGATTAGCCTAATTTTGATTTTAGTAAAGACAAGAACAGCTTAAGGCGAGACACAAAAACATCGGGGGTTTTTTCACTGGTTAATTTTAAGATTTTGGGCTATTTGTCTTCAATAACATGTCTTCTTTCAGACTTGTGGTGAAAAAAATTCCAAAAAAAAAAAACACTTTTAGGACTTTATTTTACTACACTTCGTCTATTTGCGTCAGTAGATTTCTCCTAAATTCAACAAAAGTTGTCGTTCTAAATCAACATGCTGCTCCGCGATCGCTGCATGTCAATGTCATCACATACATCTCCGTTGGAAAGCTCTCTCTCTCCTGTACATTGTTGTCTTATCCAAATATGGTCATTTCCTTTTAATCAGCAACCAATCGTGAAAGTACAATGGGCATTTAACTCTAAAACCGAAATCTCATTGGCTGATGTCAATTTCTGACAACGTGATTCGTTCAGAGATGCATCACGTGACGTGCTCTGACATTTAGATATGCGTTTTTGACTGTTTTTCTGTTCAGTTGAAGGCCATAAATGCTGTGATTTAGGTGGTTTGTATTGTTGTTGCTAATGATTTGATAAGATATTGTGTCTGTAAATAGTTGTTTCCACTAAAAAAAAGTATGAATTTTTACATTACAAATCTTTAAATGCTGTTTTCTCAAAATTAGTTTTTTGTCAATCTCCAGTACAAACATCTCAGCCTGTGTAGCACCGACCTATGTACACCAAACTTTCCAGTTATTCATTTAGCAGTATTCTCTATTCTGAAGATAATTTCAGAGGGATTTGTTAATAAATCATTCCTAAAAACCATTGTAGTGTGTAAGGGCATGATTAAACAATAATGTTAATCATTTAATAATGATTAAAAGTGTTTTTGTGTTTGTTTTGTTAAAGCAATTCACATATAGGGATTCCCATGTACCGTCTACCCCTGCCACCCTGCCAAGACCTCTTGCCACCCCTTTGCCCCCCCATGTAAAAATTTCTAGATCCGCCACTGCTCACAGCTGAGTTATCTCTACAGCAAGACACAGTCCAGCAGTGGGTGTCTGATGTTCAGGGGTGGACCTCAGGTAATTTGAAAAAAAATTTTAATGGCATATTTTAAAGAATCATTGGCTCTGCTCTTGTACAGAGGATCTAAAGAGGCTGATTGTAAACTAAAATGGGCATTCATTTGTTTTTTGTCATACAAAGAAGCAACAATCCAAAATGACCTGCAGAGGACCATCGAGGGGCTATATTTGGGCATCAAACAGCGAAAATTTCAGCTGTATCGTCAGTCTGGTGAGAGCAGAAAAGGCAACTAGTAATGCAGATTTGTGAAAAAATGAATTCACTACTGATTTATACATAGTAAAGATAGCAAAGCCATTTATATATATAAAAAAAAAACTATGTTTACTACAAGTCAGGGCAGCATACTGAAAAACTGTCAAAATCATGATAAGGTTTAGTGCAATATCCAAATATTTCCAATATTTCTGCAAAGTGCAGAGATGTCCTGACCTACCAATTTTGTCCTCTATTTAAAAAAATGTATGATTGTTTAAAATAGATTCTGGAAAAAAAGCAAAAATGATCACACAAAATCTGTCACAATAATCATAACACATACATGCATATTGTGAAGTCGTATTTTGTATGGTGCTATTGTGTAGTCATCGTGTGAATGCACACTCATTTTGTGTTTCTCATTGTAGGTGGGAATAAGCGAAGGCATCAACTGAGAAAAAAGATTGCTGTTGAGAAGAAAGCCTTGGAAGTTGCCATCAATGACCACAATGCTACTGTGGGGGAAGCTGAAAAACTCCCTCCTCCCAATGAACTCCTGGCTGTGGACAACTACTCCTGGCCATGGGAATGTAAGTACTTCCTCGGAAATGCACTGAATACAATTTGTTTTTATGCACACATCTTGATGTAAATATGTAATCTGATGTAAAAAATGTTATCTGATGTTAAAAAAATAAGACATTGGGCAATATGCAAAAAAAAAAAAAAAAAAGGATGTAAATGGATTTGATCAAACCCCTTCGCGAAGCGCTGGGGTTCTATCTCATCCTTCCAGGGTTTATTTCTCTATTGTAGTAGTACAGCATGCAAAATATTTTCTGTCCCAATATTTTTATAGGCTGTAAGATAACACTTTGATGTAATGTATTGCAGGTCATGGTGATATGGAGCGGAAAAAAAATGTTTTTGACAAGGTAATGCTGCTGGCTAGACTGAAAGAAGAAGTTATTGTGGTTCGTGAAGTCAAGCAGCACATGGAGTACATGAGGAGTGTTGCTGGACTGATTGTAGAGTTTACCTTTCAGCTCACTGAAGACACCAATGGGAAATGTAAGAACAATAAATAGTTTTCTTCAATTTGCTTCTCTGGAAACCATTGGATCATTTCTTTATATTTTAATGTCACATTTTCAGGCAGTACAGAGGGCTTAATGGAGAAAGGACTTGAGGGACTACTTTCTGTACTGAAGAAAAGATTGTGTGAAGTTGAAGCACAACTGGATACAGCACGCACAACATACAAAAGTATTCTTGGACCGCAAACATTGTCCTTCGATGACTTCTCTGAAGAGGAAGACTTAGAGGACACTTCCTCAACTGATGAGGAACTGGGAGAGTAGTTATTAGGGAGAAAATGTGTATGACTCTATGAAGATGTCAAACATGACAAATTACCCTTTTTTTTTTTTTTTTTTTAGCATTACATTGGTCGAAATGTATTGCGCATGCATACATAGCTTCATTGCATTTGTATATAATTTGTATATGTAAAGTAGTTAACTGTACATAGCCTATTGTATTGTTACTGTCTCCAACAGTGTGCTATGTTTCCATAATATTTCTCTCTCTCTCTCTCTCTCTCTCTCTCTCTCTCTCTCTCTCTCTCTCTCTCTCTCTCTCTCTCTCTCTCTCTCTCTCTCTCGGAATGACTGTAAATATTACAATATTGCTAAAGCATTTAAAAAGACATCAAAATAATAAAATATTTTAACATGACTTCAATCTAAATGTACTTCTTAAATAAATTGTACAAATTAAGAGTGTAACAAATATCTGTGAACATTTTACACCGCAGTGTTTTAACATACATACAAATTATAATATACGTGAACAATGTATGTTTTGTTTTTGTTTTCCCTGTCGGGAAAACACTTTCCATTAAGTGGAAAATTAAATATCTCTTGTTTTAAAGATATTTGTGTTTTATAACTCAGCACTACAGTAGATTGACGTCACATATGATGGTTTTTAAAAATCACACCTTCAGTTATGAAAAACAAATGTTAGCCAGACTTTTTCCAGACAATATTAGGGAACAAAGATACTTAATTATTAATAAGATAATTAATTAATAAGAGAAGTTTCCTTTCCAATTATCCAACGTGTATATCCCGTTAATACTTTCTTAAAGAAATTCAAGGTAGATGTTAATGCAAATTGTTCTTTTTGTGGACAGCACCCAGAGACTAGTGCATTTGTTTTGGCTTTGCCATTATTCTAAATTGTTATGTAAAGACTTTTCCCATTTTGTTATTGATAACATTGATAAGGATTTTTCTCTACTCTGGGAAAAATGTTTAGTTTGGAATTGTTAATTGGAAAAATCAGCAATTAGACAAAAACAAAATATTCGTAATGATCTTTTTTAAAACAAAATTTTATATACACAAATGTAAATTTTCAGGTCAGAAACCACTTTTCTATGTTTTGAGTACTGATGTACAACATTACTTTGGGACTATCTCTGACTCATGTATCAAGAAGGCTTTAAAAACAGTTGAAATATGTAAATCTTTTGATATTTTCCTTTGATATGTACAAATATTTTCTGATTAGTTATACTCCTGTCTTTTTTATTAGTAATCGTTTTATATTGTGACTGTTTATATAATTTTTTCCATTTTAAAAAATGTGTTTGTGTGTGTTTTTAGGAGTTTTTTTTTGTACATTTTTCATAGCGGAAGTAGCAACATTGGCCGTTACTATGGAGATGAGGACAAGTCCGCTTTGCGTCACCATAGACGTGCGTCACGTGAGCAGAGCAGTTGGCGCGCTCGTCTCCTGTTTTAGTTAAAATATCGTCATTAAACGAACATTTTTGTCTTTTCTTAGCATAGATCATATACATGCAGTATAATTATTTATTAGACAGTGTGTGATATTTGATATATTGGGTAGATACATGTTTTCACAACCCTAGCACGGCCCTAAAACGGAGGAACTACAACTGGGGTGCTGATGTCAACACAAGTACTAAAGAGGGGTCTAGGGAGTTGTAGTTTTTTTTGAAACCCGGGGTTTTCCCTAAAATTGGAAGTTGTAAATACTTAATTGGTGGCATTCCAGGGATTTGAGGAGATGTCAAACACATTTTTGGCATCAGAATTTAAATATTGTCTTGTTCAAAGGGGGATTTTTTATTTTCACACCATAGCCCCGTGCGTGTGTGTGTGTGTGTGTGTGTGTGTGTGTGTGTGTGTGTGTGTGTGTGAAAGGGCATAGATTTGGTTTGAACATTGGGGGGTAATGTTAGTGAAAAAAGTGTTCTGCATATTTCTCATGTGTTCATGGTATAAATATGGGGGGGTTATTGACTACTTATTTACTACCCCCCCCCCCCCCCCCCCCCCCCTCGGTGACTATAACTATGACTACTCAACTTATAACCCATGTCAACACCTTTCTATTACAGTTGGTCTCATGTCCGTAACCCTTTTTGTCCCATAATTACAAGCCTTCAAATGTGCCCTGAGGTTAAGGTTCAAGGGTCAATATCTCAAAGCAGTAATAATATAGAACCTTCAAATTAATATATATTACTCTCCAGGTCAAGACCTTTCCAGTGATATATTTGGTGTAGCTATAAGACAAAGTTTATTTTTTTTTTTGACATTTTGGACATATGCCCTAACAGGTTCAGTTGCAGAAAGCACTTTGAGGGCTTCAAGTTTGTGTGTGTGTGTGTGTGTGTGTGTGTGTGTGTGTGTGTGTGTGTGTGTGTGTGTGTGTGTGTGTGCGTGTGTACGTGCGTGTGTGTGTGTGTGTGTGTGTGTGTGTGTGTGTGTGTGTGTGTGTGTGTGTGTGTGTGTGTGTGTGTGTGTGTGTGAAAGGGCATAGATTTGGTTTGAACATTGGGGGGTAATATTAGTGAAAAAAGTGTTCTGCATATTTCTCATGTGTTCATGGTATAAATATGGGGGGGTTATTGACTACTTATTTACTACCCCCCCCCCCCCCCCCCTCACTCCTGTGTGTGTGTGTGTGTGTGTGTGTACTCGTACAACTCCTCGCTCCAATGTGTTTTAGACCATTGGAGCGCGGACAAAGAAAGTAAAGTGAGGACATTTTGGCCGGTCCTCACTTTCTGAGACCCCTTTAAATGTCTGTTTGAGGGTCAAGACTTGGTTTTGAACTTAAGCCAGCTCCTTGTTTCCTGTCTGACATTATTGGCCAAACTTGATTAATTCAGGTGTGTCTGATTATTGTTGCTGTGACTACTGAGGTCAGGCACACCTGAATTAAGCAATTTGTCCAATAATGGCGGACAGGAAACAAGGAGCTGGCTTAAGTTCAGAAAGTAGTGCAGCTGTGCATAAAGCCAATTAGGCCAAATTACCAACATTTGTAATGTAACACTTAAATAATCAAGTGCCTTTGTCACTTTGGTTGTCATTAAATGTTGATTGTTTTTATATTCTAGTTTTAAGATGCCAAGAGGATCAACAGTAACAACCTGCGTGAGCTGCAAAGCAGCTATTGGTGTGGCCACCAAGACCTGCAAATATTGCCAGTCAGTACAGCCAAGAAAGCAAAGACTGGCAAAAAAACTCCAGAAATTTGAGGCCAGAAAGGAGACATGGTTGTCCATTTATTTGACAACCATGTCCACCACCGGTCCTCCCATCCAGCCCACCACCGGTCCTCCCATCCAGCCCACCACCGGTCCTCCCATCCAGCCCACCACCAGTCCTCTTCTCATCCAGCCCACCACCAGTCCTCCCATCCAGCCCACCACCGGTCCTCCCATCCAGCCCACCACCAGTCCTCTTCCCATCCAGCTCACCACCAGTCCTCTTCCCATCCAGCCCACCACCAGTCTTCCCATCCAGCCCACCACCGGTCCTCCCATCCAGCCCACCACCAGTCCTCTTCCCATCCAGCCCACCACCAGTCCTCCCATCCAGCCCACCACCGGTCCTCCCATCCAGCCCACCACCAGTCCTCTTCCCATCCAGCCCACCACCAGTCCTCTTCCCATCCAGCCCACCACCAGTCCTCTTCCCATCCAGCCCACCACCGGTCCTCCCATCCAGCCCACCACCAGTCCTCTTCCCATCCAGCCCACCACCAGTCCTCCCATCCAGCCCACCACCGGTCCTCCCATCCAGCCCACCACCAGTCCTCTTCCCATCCAGCCCACCACTAGTCCTTCCACCGGTCCTCCCATCCAGCCCACCACAGAACCACCTCAGCAGAAACGCAGTAAGTTCTGCTGATATTTTCAAATAGCATATAAATCATGATTCAATTGCTAGTCGTGTATAAGAATAAAAATATATTATTTTTCATATATTTAATCAGGATATACTTTATAACCATGTTAAACATTTCATACGTCTCTCCTTCTTAAACTGAAATAATACTCTAAATGAAGAAATGTATTTAAATGTGAAAAAAAAAACAAGTGACTGATTAGTGTGAGGTGACTTCTGAGGTGTTCTACAAGTAACTACTGTAATATGTAGGTCTGGATAACTTGCCTTTCAAATACTACTAAAGGGAAATATAACGTTTAAAAATTCATGACAGGATGATTGACAGATGTTGAAGCAAAAACTTTTGGCAAATGAATTACTGTTCAACCAGAACAGTTTCAATCTATGCAGGAACTGATGATTATGGAGAGTACTGTTGCACATCCAAAGTCTGCTGCAGGTGTTTGGTGCCTCATTCTTAGCTGTATAGAATTCACTTCAGTCTAAATTTGGCCCCTGAGGATCATACAAACTCCTATTCCAGTGAAGTTCCTATATTCAATGAATATACAACAAAGACAAGATGTTTAATGTTCAAACTGAAAAGCTTTATTGTTTGTTTGCAAAGATACACTCATTTTGAATGTCATGGAGCATGGGTATGCCATGGACACTAAAGGCCAATTTATACTTCTGCGTCGGGTGCGCGCAGTAGGTACGGCGTAGCATACGCACAGACGCGTACCATACGCCGTGCCCTTCGCCGTAACCTGACGCGCACCTCCTCAAAAATGTAACTACACGTCGCGACGACGCGGACCGCAAGATCTGTGATTGGTCGGCTTGGGAGCATCGCGTTTCCTCCTATGTATTTCCGGCGTGTTCTTCTGCACCGCCCGCCATTTTTAAATTCTAAGTACAGCGAAACTGTTAAAAAAAAAACAAAATTACCTTTTCCACCTCGATAAGCTCCAACTCCAACATGATCTGCTCTCTTTCAGTCGACATTGCTTGTAGTAACCTAAACTCAAAACAGCCGCGAGGAATCTTCTTCTTCTTGCCGCGAGGAATCTAAACACAGTGGAACATTAAAACCCTCCGCCGCCAACTAGCGTTTCGGCGCTGTACTGCAGAGCAACGCAGACCTAAACGCAGAAGTATAAATGCTCATGACGGCGTCGCCTACGTGCGTAGCGTACGCCGTACACTACGGCGTACACTCGACGCAGAAGTATAAATTGGCCTTAACACACCCCCATGGCTTTTGAACTTAGCACTGTTAACAATCTGGGAGGTCCTCTTCCTTTTTATCCCGAGGAACACGACGTCCATGATTTCCATAAACTATTTTAAATGTGTACAGCACTCACAGCACTTGTAGTAGCGACAAACTGTGTTAACTGACAATTGTTTTCCAAGGTGTTCCTGAGCCCATGTTAATATCCTTTATAGTTGTGATTCCCACCATCACATAGCATCCCCAGAAGACTCAGTCATTCACAACCAAGGATGACTTGCTTGTGAATGAATCCTGGGATGCCCCTTTAATGCCCAATCATGACACTCATGTGTTTTTAATGAACCTGTTCACCGGTGGAATGTTCCAAACATTCCCAGTCTAGATCCTGTCCCTGTCCTGTTAATATAGGTTGAAAATGATTTGAAAATCATTGTATTGTGTTTTTATTTTCGTTTTACAGTTGACCCAGCTTAATTGGATTTGGGGTTTGTAAAACACATTGAATCAGATTGACAGAATCTTCATAATTAGTAAATCATTTTGTGAGACACTGTGCCCTGTCAGTGTGAATTGAAACATTATCAGTCTTGAAGACACATCTCCCATCAATATTAAAATTACAGGACAAAGGTGATGTGTGTAGGAGGAACTACATTCATTGTTTTTCCCCTCATCTTCCAGGCTTTTCCTTGAATTGATCACCTGTTTGTACATCTTTCTATAACCCTTAGTAGAGTGAATAAGTGACCACATAGCATATGGTTGAACAGTGTCCATGTATTTCAATGAGTGCCCTGCAAATATCTTTCCAATTGTAATGTGACATTATATATTTGTTATTGGAATAAAGGTATTTAGACCAGTATTCATTGTAATAACAGCTCTTCACAGATAAATTTCTTTAATCTCAACAGATATGTCTGCAAAAAACAAAAAGAAGCAGAAGAATTCTGCAGCCTCAGACAAAAGGAAGAAACTGAGGGGGAGACAATCACCCAAAGGTTATCAAGCTTTACTAGTTTTACATTTCACCATTTCAAATCAGACTTCAAATACAGTGATTATTTTGCCTTAGCCAGATGTACTTAGGTCATAAATATATCATGTGTAGCCTGTCAAATTAATTTTTTTTTATATATATTGATGATGTATGAGGTCAAACTCATGTACTTTTTTTTTTGCTCTTTCAGATTGTAACCATGGAATCCTTGAAAAGGAGCCTTACTACCCAGTGAAGAGGGTGATCCGCTGCAAAATGCAGAAGGTTAGCTTTAGAGTAATTTATAAAAGTTATAGATGTACTCTGTAGTCGGTGGAATTGCAGCACCACATCTGGAAACCCCTTAACCCCCCAACTTTGATGTTTTTACAGGGGATTCAAATGAAGCTCGTGGAATGGGAGCCCTGTTCACTTTGGTATGTACAATTTATCATATCATATTCCATATTGATTGGAATAGCCTAATTCTTAGTTCTTCAAAAAAAAGTAATAGCCTTGGCTTGTATTTGTGGGCGGCTGTGGCTCAGTGTGTCAAAGGCTACGTTCACACTGCAGGCTGAAACGACCTAATTCCGATTTTTTTTGCCCCTATGCGACCTGTATCTGATTTTTTTCATGACAGTCTGAACGACACAGATCTGATCTTTTCAAATGCGACCCAGGCCAATTGGGTATGTGGTCCAAATCCGATATGTATCCGATCTTTTGAAATGTGACTGCAATCTGAACGACCAGGTCACATATATCCAACACACACGTCATTGCACGCACCTGTAGCTCGCCGATACACTCCAACTCCAACGCGTTTCTGCACTGTTATGGGCCGCCGCAGACGTGTCTCTTCCCGTGACAGAGTTGATCAAAGGCGCTCACAAACATAATCGAAGGTGGATCTGGTCATTCGGAAGTTACTGATGAATTCTGTATCAGTGAAGCCACTCACATCAGTATCCCACCACTCCTGGCTGCGACACCGCACCCACACGTTTCTCTGTTTAATTTTCTTCTTAAAACGAGAAGATTGTAAGTGTGCTGGCTCTGTTGTGAAAATAACTTTAATATTGCTAAACGAGCTCCACTGTCGACATCCATTTAGCTACTTCCGCAAACAACAAGTGACGTCGTTGACCGTTGAGTACTCTTTTGCGCATGCGGGTCACTTCTGGGTCATTTCGCGTTCACACAGGAGATCACAAAAGGTCGCATTTAATTGGAAATGTGAACGGCCTTGTAAAAAAATCATTTTTTTTCAAAAAATCGGAATTGAACATTAAGACCTGCAGTGTGAACGTAGCCAAAGTGTCCTTCGGCAAGACACTGAACCCACACTTTCCCCCCAGTGTGTCATTGGGTGTGTGAATACGTGGGAATCCAATCTCCAAAGCCTGTCTGCAAACAGTTCTGTATGAATGTGTCTGTAAAAGGGTGGTAGTGATGAAAATTGTAAAAGTACTTTGAGAGGTCCCAGAAAGTATAAAAGGTCTTTTACAATGGATACCTTCAGAGCAGAGGTATATGATTTCAAATAAATGGCTAGACCATAGGTAATGCAGATTCAAACCTTAACCAAAATATTACCATAGGCAGGCAATTGACTGTTATCAGGCTACTTTAAGTTTATAAACCTACTGAATGAAGGGGTGGCTTGCTGCTCCTCATTGCCCTTAACCTTGTCATGATTGTTTTGAATTAAATTCATGGCTGATGTAAAGACCTAAATTAATAACAATCTCTTTTAATTACAGTGGGAAAACTTGGCCGACACAGTGGGTGACGGAGGAGAACACCAAGAATGAATAAATCCCAATCCCATTCAATCCCATTGTTGTTTTCTATAAGCTATGTATGTTGTTATACAGTAACGTTATATTAAAAATTGTTCAAAAGCCTGAAAGTCTCCCACTTTGTAGAAAACCAGAGAACACATGCTGTGTTTGTAAAAAGCTTGACAGATCATCTCTCTCCTTCATAGATAGATAGATAGATAGATAGATAGATAGATAGATAGATAGATAGATAGATAGATAGATAGATAGATAGATAGATAGATAGATAGATAGATAGATAGATAGATAGATAGATAGATAGATAGATAGATAGCGCATTACCGCCACCTACTGTGAACTTGATCCAGGAACTCTACAACTACGATTACAATCTCTACAACAACAATTCTACAACTGGGGCCTATACCATGAAGCCGGTTTAGGTGGCTAGCCAGCTATGTTTCAGCTTAGTTTCCACCAACCCTGGGTTTTAGGTACTATGAAAGTAGCTCGGCTTTAATCGGTGTTCGTTGCCATGGTACCTTACGCTGCACGGCTAACCTGCTCCGGGGCAGGTTAAGTTCTGGATTCGAGATCTCAGATTGAAGTTTGACCAATCAGCTGTGAGCAAAGAAACATATAGGTGACGTAACTAATTCCCAGTGTTTGTTGCAATGGCTTTACATTTTCTTTCAAATCCTGTGGACATCTCAGCGCAAATTGTTAGACGAGCACATCGTAGAGAAAGAGTTTTTAGCCGGACAAAATCCCCTTGCCTTTCCTGATAGTGTATGAAAGATACAGATTTTCTGCGGAAGGAATGTCTTATCTTTGCGAACTTCTTGAGCCGCACATAAATAATTTAACACATCGAATTCATGCACTTACTGTACCATAAATGGTATTGCGTTGCGTTTTTTTTTTGCAAGTGGTAGCCTACAAACTTGCACGATCGGTGATGCACAAATTCTAGGGGAAAACACGGTTTGTCGAAGCATTCGCAAGGTGGTCCTCGCTTTGCAGGAGTACATTAGTAGTTTAATGGTGTTCCCCAGACATTTATTGACCATGTCCATAAGAGAGGGTTTTTATAAAATTGCCGGTAAAATATATTGATAGGGTGACATCGTTTTTTTTTTTTTTCAAAAAGCAAATTTCACAAATGTATATAGCCTACATGTTAAGCATTATTTTAATCTCATGATAGGAGTCCCTATAGAGTCATTGGAGCAATAGCCTGCACACATGTTGCAATCTCCACTTCTCTCGGAGAACATCAGGCAGATTATGTTAATAGAAAGTCTTTTCACAGCCTTAATGTTCAGGTAGAGATTATGTGAACATGTGATATTATTATTTTCTGTGAGACGAATCTTTAAATTAATAGTAAAATTAACAGATAACAATCTTTCCGTGAATATGTTGTGTCAGCGCTTTGAGGAAAGCTAGTTAAATTTGGTACAGTACAAAACACTGTTAATTTGAAATGGGACAGCAAAACCTACACAATAGCCCCCTATCATGACCCCCATGTGTCAGTAAAACCATAGTAGAAGTTAGAGATGATCTTTGGCATCCTAAAGGCATGTTTCAACTGTCTTCGGCGCTTAAGAGTCACCACAGTGGGCATCACAGATAGTGTCTGCTTGTGCCATTCTGCACAATATAGCCACCATAGAAAGGAGTCAGAACACCACAGAAAGCTTCTCCCCGATGAAACTGACCCGAACACACTTGACCACCCAGCTGGTGCAAATGTAGTTGCAATCACCATACAATATTACACTTAATAAAAGCACATTGAAACTGCAGATAGGTCTCAAACTGTTTTATTGGTTTTGTGGGATGGGGGGGGAGTAAGAAAGCAATAGAAAGTTGCATTAATAAATATTCATGCTAAAGTGTTACTTGGTTAAATAAGTTCACATACTGAGATCAGTTTAATCTAGCTGTTACATATATTTTTTAAATGTGGAGCCTCCTCAGCTCACAGTCAGGCTCCTTTAGTGTGCAGTCTAGCTCCATAGGCTCCTTTAGTGTGCAGTCTAGCTCCATAGGCTCCTTTAGTGTGCAGTCTAGCTCTATATGCTCCTTTAGTGTGCAGTCTAGCTCTATAGGCTCCTTTAGTGTGCAGTCTAGCTCCATAGGCTCCTTTAGTGTGCAGTCTAGCTCCATAGGCTCCTTTAGTGTGCAGTCTAGCTCCATAGGCTCCTTTAGTGTGCAGTCTAGCTCTATATGCTCCTTTAGTGTGCAGTCTAGCTCTATAGGCTCCTTTAGTGTGCAGTCTAGCTCCATAGGCTCCTTTAGTGTGCAGTCTAGCTCCATAGGCTCCTTTAGTGTGCAGTCTAGCTCCATAGGCTCCTTTAGTGTGCAGTCTAGCTCCATAGGCTCCTTTAGTGTGCAGTCTAGCTCCATAGGCTCCTTTAGTGTGCAGTCTAGCTCTATATGCTCCTTTAGTGTGCAGTCTAGCTCTATAGGCTCCTTTAGTGTGCAGTCTAGCTCCATAGGCTCCTTTAGTGTGCAGTCTAGCTCCATAGGCTCCTTTAGTGTGCAGTCTAGCTCCATAGGCTCCTTTAGTGTGCAGTCTAGCTCCATAGGCTCCTTTAGTGTGCAGTCTAGCTCCATAGGCTCCTTTAGTGTGCAGTCTAGCTCCATAGGCTCCTTTTGTAAAGGGCCCTAACTGAGTCTGTTTCCACCTGAAACATAATTCCACCACAAACATGATCATTACAAGTTTTTGGGAGGCTATTCAACTCACAAAAAGTTCCTTGACAAACACCTGTTATATATGTCAAGGGTTTTAAATCCTTACCTTGTTCACATTTCTTTTGAAGCCTGTTGAGGTGGAGGCTTCAGTTTCTGGGACAGGTTGTGAAAAATCCTACAAATAAAAGAGATGTGTAACTTGGGCCAGTCCCTGTTTTATGCCACACATTCAATGTTTGCCTTAATAAAAAGCCCAGTGCATTCACCTCAGCAACTGTTCCAGAACACAGACAGAGTGTCTTCATCATTTCCTCCTCCCTGATAAACAAAAGTAGGCCAATATGTTTCTGGTGTTCTGTCTGCTGCATACTGACCTCTGTGTGGGAGACTTGTGTGTGTGCTGGCTTCAAAAGGGACACTGCATTTCCCTCTACTGCAGAACATACAGTCAGCCATATTTAAAACTTAAAATAGTAATGTATCGCACACGTACCCAGTGTTACTTGCTTAGAGGAGCCGGCACCAGGGTCAGATTGTACAGCACCTGTAATCCCATCCATAATCGGCCGTCCCTTATTCCTATCAGAGCCAACTCAGTGTATTCTGGAGGAGTGGCCCTCCACTGGTTTTCTGAATTTCACTCTTTTTTCGGTTTGCCTCAAACAAGAGTTAATAAAAAAATAATAAAAGGTTGTGTGTAAATACTTACTATGCTACTTTGAATTATATTTTTATATTTTGTCTTTATCATCTGCCAAGAACGCTTGGAGTTGCATCTAAAAATCAATGAATATTAATCTTTATTAGTACATGCACATTTTTTTATATATTATAAAAATATAAGCTATATTTCACACACACATACATTTATAGCCTAAATATACATCATTTTACATGAATAAAGAACGTATTTATTTAGCTTACACATTAACACAATCAGCAATCTTTCTCCAACAGTCTTCTCTTGCTTTGGCAGCAGAGACCGTATTGTTTCGAGCTTGTAATACATATTTAAATTCATCGTAATTCTGAATGATTATCTCTTGCTCCTCTGCGGACAGAAAATATCGCTCTCGCTCTATCCATATCGAACGCGATTGGTTGTTCGGTGCCAACGTCACTTTGGTATGTGCACGCGCTCGTGGAGTAATCATAGCTTAAGATCAAAGCCTGAGTTGACAGAGAAAGTTGATGAGCTGCGTCATGGTACCAATAAAGCCTGATTGCATCGGTTTGGTTTTGTCAACTCAAAACTAATCCTGTAACTCCGAGTTTGTTCAGCTACCTTCATGGTACAGGCCCCTGGTCTTGCTGCTGCTGGATATATATCTCGCGTCTATAGCAACCAAAACGTTTCAGTTTCACATTATTCTGGCGAGATCTGAAAAATATTCGCAACAACGAGCAAGCGAGTGATTATGTACTGAGTGAATATTATGAAAATAAAATAGATATTTATCGCTAGAAATGAAATCAAAACTTATTTTTATGCAGAAACTAAGTCAAAATATGCCAATAGTCCATGTTAATAGCAACCAAACGTAACAGTTTCACATTATTCTGGCGACATCTGAAAAATATTCGTAATAACGAGCAAACAGGTGATGTACACTCACTGAGTGGATATTATGAAAATAAAATATATATTTCTCGCTAGATATCTAATCAAAACTTATTTTTATGCAGAAACTAAGTCAAAATATGCCGATAGCAGCGATGTTATAGCAACCAAAACGTAACAGTTTCACATTCTGGCGAGATCTGAAAAATCTCAATAACGAGCAAACAGGTGATTACACTGAGTGGATATTATGAAAATAAAATATATATTTCTCGCTAGAAATGTAATCAAAACTTATTTTTATGCAGAAACTTAAGTCAAATAGCAGCGTCGATGTAATAACAACCAAAACGTAACAGTTTCACATTATTCTGGCGAGATCTGAAAAATATTCTCAATAACGAGCAAACAGGTGATTATGTACACTCACTGAGTGGATATTATGAAAATAAAATATATATTTCTCGCTAGAAATGTAACCAAAACTTATTTTTATGCAGAAACTAACTCAAAATATGCCAATAGTCCATGTTATAGCAACCAAACGTAACAGTTTCACATTATTCTGGCGAGATCTGAAAAATATTCTCAATATAACGAGCAAACAGGTGATTATGTACACTCACTGAGTGGATATTATGAAAATAAAATATATATTTCTCGCTAGTAATGTAATCAAAACTTATTTTTATGCAGAAACTTAAGTCAAATAGCAGCGTCGATGTAATAGCAACCAAAATGTAACAGTTTCACATTATTCTGGCGAGATCTGAAAAATATTCTCAATAACGAGCAAACAGGTGATTATGTACACTCACTGAGTGGATATTATGAAAATAAAATATATATTTCACGCTAGAAATGTAACCAAAACTTATTTGTATGCAGAAACTAACTCAAAATATGCCAATAGTCCATGTTATAGCAACCAAACGTAACAGTTTCACATTATTCTGGCGAGATCTGAAAAATATTCTCAATAACGAGCAAACAGGTGATTATGTACACTCACTGAGTGGATATTATGAAAATAAAATATATATTTCTCGCTAGAAATGTAACCAAAACTTATTTTTATGCAGAAACTAACTCAAAATACAGTTTTTTTTCACTAAACATGAAAGAAATGTGCGCCATGTTTTTGGTTCTCACAGCCGGAATCTTGAAAGTCACGTGACTCTGACGGAAAACAATAGGAGAAGACTAAGCCAAAAAAATGTAACAGTCATACAATTTAAGGGCCATTATTGTAACCCCTCTACGTTTTGCACTTTGGACCAACGTAGTCAGGGTACATTTTTATATGAGACTGGGACCGGGTTGCAACCAGTCTGGGTTGCAACCATGCAAAAGCTGCGCTTAATCCTCGCATGGTTAATACTGCAATAATTAATGTAGTTGCCCATGAAGTTTTTAAGAGGTTGTGAAGAAGACGTCCACTGGCGTCCTTTACACGAGTCAGGCTGTGAATACTATACGTCCACTGGCGTCTTTTGCACGTCTAGTCTAGCCAGACAGAAAAAAATTATCAGGATTTATAATTCTTTATAAAATACACGATTTATATACAAATTAATATATATTTACTTTATCTTGTTTTTATAAATTATAATCACAAAATGCACAGTAAAGTGATTGCAAAGCCACTGCATTTTAGTCATTATTTTAACCTGTTGTACCTGATGTATTCGTTGTTATTTTTTTATGGAATGTATATACATGTAAAACAGAAATATACCCGGTCACCATTTATGTCTGAGTTGGATGTAATTACCCAAACCCTCTGCCCAAACCATAAACTGTGCTGCCAAGATGTAACAAAAGATCTCGCGATATTACAAAATCCTGCGATGGGATTATCTCGCGAGATGTTAACGCGTTCTCCCCATAGATTCTGGAACTTTGAACAAACACGAGGAGAGGAGGGAGTTGTGTCGATATTATTAAAAATCTACTGTTGGGTAAGTACATTTTGTATTAGATTAACGTGCTTGAGTTTTACTTGTGTGACATGAATGAACCGAAAGAAATTATGCCCACATTGTGAACTGAAATTTACTGAGTTTGGCTAAAATTAGCCAGTAGGCTAAAAGTAACTTTGAACGTATACAACAACGGTAACGTTATACCAAGTATATTGTTTAATGATACAGTCATTACTGTAACTTATTAATGTAGCCTTTTGAGAGTTTCTTTCAGAAAGTAAATTATCTGAAATGGAATGAAATGTTTAGCTGGATTTTAACATGTATGGTTTCAGTAACTGCTTTAAAAATAAAAGCAGAACATATTTTATACAATAAAATAAAATGTAATGCATGTTGATTACCTTTTTCTAATGTGTCATTCATGATTCATTCATCTTGTTCCATGTTTTTTTTTTTTATTTAGCTGTAGACCATAAAAATATTTTGAAAATAAGTGCATATCATTTACCTCAAATTTTAATTTAATAATTTTATTTATTTAAATATATATATATTCTCTTCCCTTAGATGCTGTGAAGAGGTGGAGCCCAAATGCTACAGACTCTGAAATTGATGCAGCAATGGCAGAACACCTGAAACACGCTCCAGGAACAGCTGGTGGATACAAAAACTGAGCCAAACAATGTGTTTTTAAATGGATAGTTTCCCCAAAAATGAAAATTGTCATCATTTACTCAACCTCATGTTTCAAACCTGTATACCTTTCTTCATTGAATTTTCATTTTTGGGTGAACTATCCCTTTATATAATAATTCAGTATTTTGTAATTGGTATTTTAGTTTGGTTAACAAATGTTACACATTGAAAAAATATTAAGATACATTTTGGCTGTTCAAGATCAATAAAATGTGCTAAATCAGAACATGATTCTTTTTTTCTTATGTCCACAAATAATGTGTTCTTGTTTGTGATGTACACGTGATTAAAACGTTTTATTGACGGTCAGGTCTGACTAGACCAATTTTGGACCTTTTTAGAACCTTTGTCAAGATGTGTAAACTTCAAGACTTGATTGCCTTTCACTATGTTACACAATATGTGTGTGATTATTTTAAATGCAGGCTTATATACACTTAAATTATGCAGCAACACATTTAAACACACAAATGACGACGCATTTGGACGTCCAGGGACGCGCTGAAGAGACGTGGAATTCACGGCCAGAAGAGACGTGGAATTCACGGCCAGATGACGTCAAAGACGTCGGTTCAACTTTCATTTTGGAACTATTTTTCAACCATGACGGGACATGTCGGACGGACGTCTTTTCAACGGTCATTACACGTCCAAATGTTTGCTGGGTATATATGCGTCCACACCAACGACTGATAACGGTCTTTTTATTCTAAGCACGCGCGCGCCCGCGCTGCGGTTTAAAGTAGACCTTTAAATTAGAATGGATTCTGATTGGCTGTCAGTGTTTTATCGTTCGACAGCTGGAAAAAAATCGTTCTGAAAGTGATCCCAACGATATCGTTCCTCATATCTTTATCGTTATAGTTGTGGTGTGAACTCTGTTATTCTTTAATATGGAGAACGATTTTTAGAATTATATCTTTATCGTTATCTTTATAGTTATCGTGCTTGGTGTGAACGGGCCTTAAGTTGGCATGTAGTTGCAAAGTTACTTATAGTTAGTAGAATGTCGAAATAAAGTGTTACCTATTATGGAAATATTTAATAATTAATATAACCTAAAGGATTCCACCTATCAGTTTTAAGGCCTTTGACAGTGTTGTTTTTCCATGTTCAGTCACTAGTTGGCGCTCCAGCAGGGTCTTTAGAAGAGTACTGTCTGTACACCATTAAACTGAGTTAAAATGACTGAATCTGAAGTTTAACAAAGATTCTGACATGTAGATTGAAAGATGATGTATGTAGATGGATCATAAATTGCTGATAAGTACCTTTTACCTTTTTCTAAATGAATCACATCAAAACACATTAAAAAAAACTCTAAATAGCCTATACTGCAAAAGAGAGTCATATTCATTGTTGGTTGACTGATGCAGTCGATGTTTTAGTTTAGTTGGTCATTATGGTTTGTGAGAAGCAGAGAAATACTGACTTAACAAAACAATGAAGGATAATGAGAGACTTGATAAAGCCAAACATCTGAAGATCAGTAGGCCTATATGTCAGGAAACTTGTGCGTTCAACAGCCCTGAATGCAAATATGCACTAAAATAGTCATGATGAGAGATAAAGATAAACCTAAGAGCAGGTTAGAATATAAACTGAAGGCCTAAATAATCTTTTTATATAATGTTTTGAATAACACATTTATTTCTGTTACTGTGCTGCTCAGGGCTTTTTCTCGCCTTCTCCTTTCACACTCAGTGTTTTATTTTCATTTATATTTTAACTTCTCAGAACGGTGTGTTTTTAATGGAAACACGCACATGCATGATGCATTTTAGGTAGCCACCTCTTAAAATACATTTATTTTCATCTATGGTTTTCTTTTCAATGGTCTGGTAGTGTCAGAATGTTCTGTATAGTCTGCTAAATGAATAAATGTACTGTATAGACTACAAAAGCAACAGATAGTGATTTTGCTTTAAAATAATAATAATGTTACTGCCAATGGGGCAGATCTATAGAGATCTGTTATTCTCAATGGTTGTATTAGTCATGTGAAAACTACACGAAAACACCACATGCTGAATTATTATTATTATTATTTTTACACTTTTTATATTATTGTTTACTAGTCATGGGTTGCTGTTCTGGTGATACCTTTGATATTATTTTATTTTCTCCTTCCCTTTATTCTTATGTCATGTGTAATGCTTTCCAAGTTATTTTCTTCTGTATGAACCTTATTCTGTTGCGATTTTTTGCATGGACCTTTTATCAGCAAGAGACATGGAAGTCATATCAATCAAACATATCAATGAATCAATGTATGTATACATAGCTGTAATTGTATGATGTATTGTTTTTATATGGAGAAAATCGAAATAAAGTGAGGGGGGGGGGGGGGGGGGATCGCACTAGTCATGCAGCAAACAATACAAAACTGTTCATGGACTGATTTTAACTTAATTGACACTAAAGATGTAAAATCCATTGAAAAGTGAGCAGAGTTTAACAATAGTTTTTTGTTTTTTTAAAGTCAAGAATGAGGCAAAATAATTTAAATGTTATAAAAAGCATATTTATTTAATATTGTAAAACAAAGAGGCATAAAGTAATAAATAACAATATTGCACGTACATTTTTGCATATCAACGTTTAAGAATTTTATACTATAACATATCACAGCAAGTGAGAGATTAGAAATGTTAGTGAAAAACCACTAGGTGGAGCTGTTGTATTGATTTTCACTGTATCAACAGATACATTTATTAACATTTAACATTAGGTTAAAAGTTGCATTTTGTATTGATCTGCTTGTTAAAGAATAAAAATATCAACCTTATAATAAATTAAAAATGAATATGAATTCATGTTCTGAAATATATATGGTGGGTCAATTGAGGGTCACTCTCTCATAGGCAAAATTCTCCAAGGACAATCAACGCTTCCATGTCATATCTCTTAACAATGGTCTTATTCTTACACATCATCTGGTGTTTACCAGAAAATATGCAAAAACTGCCCAGTGGACAAACTTCTCATCTTGACCTTTATAGTCACAATCACATATAGGCCACAAGGCCTTAAAATCACATCTGGCTTGTATTGTACTTAAACTAGTTCTACAATTGTTTTCTATTGAATAGAGAAAATATTTCAACAGTCACAACCTCAGGCAGCCGCTAACAGAAACAAACGAGTCGCAGAGGCTCTCCGATAACTAAAAAATCGAATTCAACACTGCATACATGATAGCGTAAGAAGAAATCCCATTTACGATATTTGGGCCATTCATTTTGTTTCAGAAGAACTGTCTGTATATGTAAATGTGTAAATGTAAATGTAATGTAAATGTATATCAAGCCTACGTATGACATCGCCACCATATGTGCAGAAATGATAGTCCAGATCGATGAATCATCAGGGACAAGCTTTTTCAAACAAGATGCAAGTCCTTTCTTGCTGATGCGGATACAGACATCTCCAATACAGAGTGTCTTTTTTTCCTGAAGTCGTGAAACCTGTAGATAAAACTAAAAACGTGCATTTTACAGCTTATACTAAACCATTATAATCTATTAAGAACCATTAGTTTTGTAAACATCCTAGATGGTACAACGGCTGTGTTTGATTTTCTTGGCACCACTGACTGTATATGATAAATAGGCTATCCATTGGAATTAACCAATTGTCTTACTAAAATAATCCCTTTGTTGAACCAAGTAGCTTTGATAGAATAGTGATTTATTTTTAAATAGTATGTCTTTGTTATTCCACATTCGTGATTGGACAGACATTAGACAAAGCTCCTTGTTGTCGATTATGTGACTCTGACAAAGGGCTTCACTGGAGACTGAACTGCGTCATCGATACGTGCCTATAAGCTTCACTGCCAGACTAAGATCTTTAGTTTTATTCATAAACAAACACAACGAGTATTAATAGTATCCATCGACATCAGGTGGAATCCGCAACAATGAAGAACACCTTCAAGACTGTTCTCTTTTTATTACTAACAAGGGCTAATAATTAACAGTGATGACATTCGTCCAGATCACGTCACACATGTTCCCACCTCCACAGTCATGGCACGAAAATACTATTAAAACGTACTTTTGGAAAAGCACTTTGCATTACAAATCTTTATATTAACTGGCTTTCAATAAATGAAATACAGTGAATGCCAAGCGTCTTTGATCTCCCAGGGGCTTACATTATTGGCAGTTTAGTGTAAGTGATTAATTTACAGCAAAACATCTTTGCTTTCATGTCCGAAAACATTATTTTTTCTTACATTTCATAATAAACTAGCTCAGTACCGACTCGTTTTCCATCAGTTTATTTTTATGAATTTAAATGTGCAAAGGTTTTGTGGGTGATTTAAGGCCGTGAAGGATGCATCCGATGTGTCCTTCAAAACTGGCTGTAAGAAAGACATGAATGAAGGTTGCCTTCTAAGGATCCTTCAAATTGAGACGGTCTTCAGCGACGTTTGATGACGTGGCAGCCGAGATATGCAGACTTATAGGACCCTACAGAAGCACCCGATATTAGCCCTGTCCCAAATGGTACTCGTTTATACCAAAGTAGTCCGCACTTTCATAACGTAACACCAGTTTGACTGTCGGCAAGAAGCCTGCAGAGCTCGTAACTTAAGGTAGGGGGCATAATTATTTGGAGCGTGGTTTGTAGTTGCAGGAATCAGTCGGACTAGGAGTAAATAAAGTCCAAATGAATGAAAGCTGTCATATGTAAATAATTAGGAAATATGGCAGTGTTTTACATGAGTAATTTTTTTTTTTTTTTTTTTTTAAATCATCTGAGTTTTCATGAATGTAGCACAACTTTTTTATTCTTATATAAGCAGCTGCCTATTGTTGGACTGCATGATGTTTTCTGCTTTGAATTGACTCCATTAGTGGTGTAGTATTGGAATATTTTTTTTGTTTGTTTGCACTTACTCGACTTTAGTACTTATAGTAATGTGGTATGATATCAGTAATGTGGTATGATATCATAGTGTGTTTTGCTTTGTTAGTAAAATTTACTTCTGTTTGTATTTTTCTTTTTTGTAAGTCATTTGGATAAATCCCTTTGTTAAATGAATTAATGTTCATTTAAGATATTGATATTATACCACTGGTCTATTAATCATTGGGTCATTAATCAATTTAACCAATCAATCCATCCGAAGTATGAACACTTACATTTCATTCAGTTCCATCTTTAAGAAACGAAAATCTTCCTCTTGGGAAACAGACCAAAACATTTTGACTCATTATGCTTACATGAAATGCTCTTGTCAGAGCAGTGTAATATGTTGCATGTGAGGGGTCAAAGGTCACAGGTTTAACAGCTTGACCTATCAGCAGCACAATGAACTGTTTTTGCACAGATAAATAATAACTGGTGTTGGTCTGACACCGAAAGACTCGCACATTCAAGTTTAAAATGGTCATGCGTACTTTTACATTAAAAATAAGGTGGAGAGATAATAAAAAAAAAAAAGATAATTTCCATGAGTCTAGTCTTTGCATCTGTTTGTTTGTGGTGTTTTTTCTCAGTTTTTGATTTTTGACACAATAAACATAATAATGATATTGGTCTATTAGAAGATATGCTTTCAAAGCTAGCCTGCTATTTCCAGCCTCTCCGAAATTGCCTATACTCTACAGTACCTTTAACCAGACCTCTTTATATACATATTTTTCATATTAATTAAAAAACTTCCAAATGACTCACTGGAACACAGACCCATCTCCAAGCACAATAACAGTAATGTAAGGATTTTGTCTGCTATTCACTATTATGTTGTCAGTAGTAAAGATAAACAGTCCAGATGTTTCTCCTAATACAGACACTGTTGTGGCGCCATCTTGTGGCTGCCATAATCTCATTGAACAACACTCACTGACCCCAATGTAACTGATGGAGCTGAACACGATTGCTGGAGTGTGGAGGATCAGATGAGGCTGCTGTCTCCCATCTCGGTCATGGCTGGTTTAGCAGACTGGTTTTAGAAAGGTTTTGAACTATTTTTTTTTTTGCAACCAGCTGAACACCAGCTTAGCCAGACTGGAAACAAACCAAGACCTGCCAACCATCTTAGCTGGTGTTAGCGTTTTGTTTTGTGTGTGTTTTTGTCCACAGCAAGATACTGATAAATAATTTCACTCACATCACTTGAAGAAATCCATCCTGTATTAAATATCCGTGTTAAAAGAGTGTATTAAAAGAATTGCTGTATAGGCCTATGTGCAACTTAACCATCTTAACATCTTAACAAGTTGTACTAATAGTTGCTTGAAATATAATACAGGCCTATTGAAATATTTGCAGTTTTATATGTTGCTAAAAAATACTTCTATTTTATCAGATTACACGTCTGAATGGCCTTCAAAGAAGGAAGATGCTTTGTGTTCCCATAAGTGTAGTTACAATATCTACCAGCAGGGGCGAACAGGCCGTTCAATACTAACCAGAAGAGAAAACAATACACACCATGCATGAGCCACTTATTTTGTGTGTTTCATATACTATGAAAATTCTCAAAAATGTTAAAAGTTTTATGAATATACTTGTAATTTAAAAGCACATTGTCACTGTGAGGAGACCATTTCATGAATCTCTGGAAACAAAAAGGATTGCAATCACCTTCAATATGATAAACATTAAAAACATTTAATCTAGAGTTCAGTGGGGAAATTGACCTGTTGTATAATAAAGTTTGTTGATATTTCCTAAATTAAACACACTGAAGATCACTGAATAATATACAGACAGTTTTTACTGCAGCTTCTAGTGATGATGATCAGATTGAATCTGAATTAATATCAGAAACAGGATTAGGCAATGATCACATATTGTAACATAAACATGTTGAATAGTGAAGATACACTTTCAAAAAAACCTGAAGTTTCCATATCAGTTTTAAGGTCTTTAACACTGTAACACGTTTCCATGTTCAGTCACTAGTTGGCGCTCCAGCAGGGTCTTTAGGAGAGACGTACTGTCTGTACATCATTAAACTGAGTTCAAGTGACTGAATCTGAAGTTTAAAAATTATGCTGTTTCATGTATATTGGTCATAAACTGATGATAAATATGAAATGTCTCATGATGATCAGCTCTCTCTGTGATGTTTGACATTTTGACCTTTAGTCTAAATCACTCACACAGTGACATTTGTAAGTCCGTCTAATTCGATCCAAGGGCGGCATTCAAATTAGCGGTGAAGGTCACATGCGCGTTCCGTCTCTTCCAATGGCAAAGGGATTTTTAATTAAATACAATACATATTTATCTTATGTATTAACTCGTTTCATCTGACTCCATAAAATGAAAGTGTTTTTCAATGATATCTGTGCATCATTAAATATACGTTAATGTTTGACTATTCCTTTTAACTCCAATGAAAATAAAGTCAAAGTCTGTTAGAATAATCAAATATAACAATTTATTATGTCAGGTAAATGTATTATAACAATTCCATAATCAATTGAAAGATAATCAATCCAAATCATCAAATGTTCTAGAACAAAGAGGAAAATCTTTTACCCGACATGAAATACATGAATGCTGAGTCTCAGCGACTCAGCCTCCACGGGCCGATCTGAGATACAGAAAAGGCCACGATCCCTTGCTGCCTTCCATTAAATAGCCAGACCTCATTTCATATGTAAAACTAGAGTTTAGTGGAAATTTACTGTATTCCCCCACCACTACTGGGGGTAGGAAGTTTTACCATCTGCATACCTGCCAACCTAGAAGAAATTTTATGAGTACAACCACATACAAATTAGGGGTGGAACGGTACTCAGAAGTCACGGTTCGGTTCATACCTCGGTTCAGACATCATGGTTCGGTACGATTTCGGTACAAAGGAGGGAAAAGCAAAACAAAAATGCAGAAGGCGTTGTATTTTTTTAAATAAGTTTTATTAATAAAGGCATAGAACCAGTTTATTTGTAGTGCACTGACAATAGTTTTATATAATTAGTTTATTAATTAAATTAATAAAAAGACAAAAAGACCTTGCGATATGTTTGGTAATTGTACTATTAATTTAAAATTATTTTGCTATATTTCAGATCAATATATTTGTTTTCCTTAATTTTAATTAACATTATTAATTGACAATGTAACATTATTCTCATCTGAATTATAAATAATTGATTTCTGTATAAAATAATACTACCATTAAAAACGCATTCGATTTTCTTTTTTAATCAATGTAGAATGTGTAAGATTAGTGCTCCGAGGACAAGAAATGAACACCAATGCAATATGACGAATGTCCAAAAGACAGACTGTTTTGAAATGGAGTTGGATAAATATGTTTTGCTTTTAAAACAGTGTGTGTGTGATTTTGGTTGGGTGACAGTTGTAGGTTACAGTTTGACAAGAGTTTACAGTGTGACAAAAGCACAATGTTGTGTTTTATTGCGAGTGTACACAAATATAAGTAAACACTTTGCAGGTTTAATGATCTGTATGAACAAAATGACGGAGTATGTTTTTTATGTTTACACTGTTCGATCGCGGCCGCGCCTCTCTCTCTCTCACACACACTCTCCAGCATTGCAATCTTGACATCGCAGCCTGTTCATTATGTGGTCACACCAAACGCGAATAGAGCATTAAATTCGCGTCTGTTCGACGCTCCAAAGCGAATAGGACGCGCGTATATGCCAACGTTTGAAGTGAACGCGCGTTCAGAGCTAGCCGATGCTCTCTCTCTCTCTCTCTCTCTCTCTCTCTCTCTCTCTCTCTCTCTCTCTCTCTCTCTCTCTCTCTCTCTCTCTCGCACACACACACACTCTCCAGCATTGCAATCTTGACATCGCAGCCTGTTCATTATGCGGTAACACCAAACGCGAATAGGACACGCGTATCTAACAGTAGTTCCGCATTACATTAATTCATTTGCACGTGAGTTTTATTTATTTTTATACCGTGTATTCTCCGTGTAAATTGCACCGAACCGTGACGCCCGTACCGTTTCGGTTCGATACGAATACATGAACCGTTCCACCCCTAATACAAATATGATATTAAATCCCACAGGGAAAAGGGCTTATATTTGTGACGTGCTGTTTTTGCATTTGAACATTAGGCTACGAACAGGACACGCATTAGCTGAATAAACTTTAGGCAATCCAAACATATTTATAGTAAACAGTTAACAATGAATAGACAGGAGTCCTGTCACATGACCACATATAAGTGTTCGAATAAGACGAATCCGACATTTAATGAGGGCTGTTAACAGTAAAGCGTCCGTCATTTAACGAATTTTAAAAACACGAATGGATAATACAAAAAGCTTTGACATTTTGACATAAAAAAAACACAAGCAAGAAATTTGCCTGTCAATTTTTATTTTATAAATATCCTCTCTCTGTGTGCGCGAGTCTGTGTTTGTGAGAGAGCTCGCGCAGCACTGATACATGATAGGCTATCATACGACGGTAATTTTTAATCCATAAATTCGCCAACTAACTCGCTAGTTTTCATACAAAATAAATATGTAACATAATTCGGTACTTTAGTTATTAACATAATACATAACGTAGCACATGCGAATGCGATACGTTTCTCAACACTGATAATGAAAAAATAAACGCCTGTTTCTCCGGATTCGCGCTTAACGTTATCAGTCATCCACAAATCACAGCACTTTCATAATCACTAAGACATAGCGATTTCAATTTTATATAGATTTATTGTTCAACATTACTTGAGCATTTTATAATTTGCATGGCTGAATGTCTTCCTCTTATCTGAGTTACCATGAATGAATTACGGAGTATTTTTTTTTAATAATCCATACGATCACTCCCGTCCCGTGTGATAACCAATCCATTTTAAAATGAACTCAAATACAATATTTCAACTTTCCACATCCACCCCAGCCCGTTTACCTTCAGGAGTCAGAAGTAGCCTACCGTGACTACTGTAGGCCGACTGTCCTTGCTTTAATCAGTCAGACGGCAGGCGCGTGCGAGTGGAGCGTGGATCGAGCGGGATTCTTTATTGCTGTCGATTTTCAGTCTCTTTTTAATTATAGGACTTACGCATCATCTCCGCTTGCAATGTGGGGAATGAACCCAGCGCTATGATTGGTCGAACTCTTCAACTTTTGCTGTTGCTTGATTTGAGGACTGCGCGTGCACAGAGGCGTCACCAGGGCTGCGTTCAGCGCCGACAAAACGTTGCAGAACGTTTTTTAAACAGAAACGGTGATGCGTTGAACGCACTGTTGTGATGACGCAAGAGTTGCAACTACGGCAGCTGAGAAGGCTTTTTGTGTTCTTTGTGAAGAATTTTCGGAGCCTGATGAAGTCGGTATAAATATGTTTAATACTACAAAATATGCCCGATGTTACAGTTACTGCACTTGCAGCCCAGAACACAAGAGAACATCCCAATCGAGTGAAGGGATTTGTGGAAACTGAAATGGAAGCACATCTTACCTAATAAAGACTAAAACACATCTATTTAGCCTCACATTCTTGTTGTTCATAATGTTTTATTAATACCCTGTGCTTTATATACATGTTGCTGCTGATTGGACTGCAGTTCTGACACGCCCACCAAACAAGAGAAAACGCATCTCAAACCCCGTTGCACACCGGTGCACGCCGTTTCCAGGAAACATGACGTTCAACCTGGAAACCGTAGCAAAACGTTGCGCACCGTTGTGATCTTGAACATGCCCCAGGTTTTTGCGTAGTTTAGAGTGACAAATCGTACCAGCGTACTTTGAGGTCAAAATGCGTGCCCGCTGCGCAAAATGCGTACATGTTGGCAGGTCTGCATCTGCTAAGAACAGTGGAAATTAGCATTGATGAATTTACACCTTTGGGAGTGCCTAGAGACCACATTCCTTTGTGTGCCAGTTATTCCTAAACTCTTAAAACCCTTATTTCCTTTTGTTTTACTTATTTGGAATGAGACATCTGAACCAGCCACCCTGAGACTTTTAAAATGATACCAAACATAATACTCAATGATAATCATTCACATTAAACCAAAGATATATTCTTATGTGAGCTTTTCTGTGTCACTGCGAGAGTGGGCCCAGCAAACATTTGGACGTGTAATGACCGTTGAAAAGACGTCCGTCCGACACGTCCCGTCATGGTTGAAAAATAGTTCCAAAATGAAAGTTGAACCGACGTCTTTGACGTCATCTGGCCGTGAATTCCACGTCTCTTCTGGCCGTGAATTCCACGTCTCTTCAGCGCGTCCCTGGACGTCTAAATGCGTCGTCATTTGTGTGTTTAAATGTGTTGCTGCATAATTTAAGTGTATATAAGCCTGCATTTAAAATAATCACACACATATTGTGTAACATCGTGAAAGGCAATCAAGTCTTGAAGTTTACACATCTTGACAAAGGTTCTAAAAAGGTCCAAAATTGGTCTAGTCAGACCTGACCGTCAATAAAACGTTTTAATCACGTGTACATCACAAACAAGAACACATTATTTGTGGACATAAGAAAAAAAGAAGCATGTTCTGATTTAGCACATTTTATTGATCTTGAACAGCCAAAATGTATCTTAATATTTTTTCAATGTTTAACATTTGTTAACCAAACTAAAATACCAATTACAAAATACTGAATTATTCTATAAAGGGATAGTTCACCCAAAAATGAAAATTCAATGAAGAAAGGTATACAGGTCTGAAACATGAGGTTGAGTAAATGATGACAATTTTCATTTTTGGGGAAACTATCCGTTTAAAAACACATTGTTTGGCTCAGTTTTTGTATCCACCAGCTGTTCCTGGAGCGTGTTTCAGGTGTTCTGCCATTGCTGCATCAATTTCAGAGTCTGTAGCATTTGGGCTCCACCTCTTCACAGCATCTAAGGGAAGAGAATATATATATATTTAAATAAATAAAATTATTATTAAATTAAAATTTGAGGTAAATGATATGCACTTATTTTCAAAATATTGTTATGGTCTACAGCTAAATTAAAAAAAAACATGGAACAAGATGAATGAATCATGAATGACACATTAGAAAAAGGTAATCAACATGCATTACATTTTATTGTATAAAATATGTTCTGCTTTTATTTTTAAAGCAGTTACTGAAAACATACATGTTAAAATCCAGCTAAACATTTCATTCCATTTCAGATAATTTACTTTCTGAAAGAAACTCTCAAAAGGCTACATTAATAAGTTACAGTAATGACTGTATCATTAAACAATATACTTGGTATAACGTTACCGTTGTTGTATACGTTCAAAGTTACTTTTAGCCTACTGGCTAATTTTAGCCAAACTCAGTAAATTTCAGTTCACAATGTGGGCATAATTTCTTTCGGTTCATTCATGTCACACAAGTAAAACTCAAGCACGTTAATCTAATACAAAATGTACTTACCCAACAGTAGATTTTTAATAATAATATCGACACAACTCCGTCCTCTCCTCGTGGTTGTTCAAAGTTCCAGAATCTATGGGGAGAACGCGTTAACATCTCGCGAGATAATCCCATCGCATGATTTTGTAATATCGCGAGACCTTTTGTTACTACATTTTGGCAGCACAGTTTATGGTTTGGGCAGAGGGTTTGGGTAATTACATCCAACTCAGACATAAATGGTGACCGGGTATTTTTCTGTTTTACATGTATATACATTCCATAAAAAAATAATGAATACATCAGGTACAACAGGTTAAAATAATGACTAAAATGCAGTGGCTTTGCATTTGCAATCACTTGACTATACTGTGCATTTTGTGATTATAATTTATAAAAACAAGATAAAGTATAATAAAATATATAATATATATAGTAAAATATATATTCATTTGTATATAAATCGTGTATTTTATAAAGAATTATAAATCCTGATAATTTTTTTATGTCTTGCTAGACTAGACGTGCAAACGACGTCAGTGGACGTTATTATTCACACACAGCCTGACTAGACGTGTAAAGGACGCCAGTGGACGTATAGTATTCACAGCCTGACTAGACGTGTAAAGGACGCCAGTGGACGTCTTCTTCACAACCTCTTAAAAACCGCATGGGCAACTACATTAATTATTGCAGTATTAACCATGCGAGGATTAAGCGCAGCTTTTGCATATTTAACAAGGATTTCATAGAGGGTCTTGATGGACTATAAATGCACGTGTAAAAGACGTCGCCAGGTGACGTCCTCTCACCCGATACACTAAACATAACTACACGAGCTAAAAGTTAAAATAACAATTATACATGCAACTGTAGACATGTACAAATGTATCTGAATGCATTTTTAGGAAATGTTCTGTGTTACATTTTTTACCGATTTATGACGTCCTGGCCGCAACTATTTTTGGCCAGGGACACGACGTTGCCGTCGGACCAATGTTTGCTGGGGGGGATGTGGGGAAGAAGTGTGTGTGTGTGTGTGAGAGAGAGAGAGTTCAAATGTTAATTTGCCAAGGTCCTTTGTCTCAATAGACCATGTGGTCAGATATTTTCTCTTCAACAAGTTTTACGGTCTTACACATCCATCACAATAAACACAGCTATGTTCTATATTATTTAATGTTTTTATATGTCAACATACTGTATTATGACTATGATATTTAGCAGATCTGAATGTAAATGTTCAGTATAAAAACAAAGTTTCCACTGCACTGGTCAGTTTCTGCTGTTGTTTTCACACTTCATCTCTCACACACACGTTCACATGCACAAAAGCAGAAGTGACGGCATTTTTTTTAACACTTTTAGCTCCTGACAGCTTCAGCTTCATGTGACACTGTTTATTAATGTTTGTTTTATCAGTAGTGCTTTAAACCACAGCGTTTAGAGTTAAAGTGTATCTACACGTCACCTTTATTTATATAGTGCTTTTTACAATACAGATTGTTTCAAAGCAGCTTTGAAACAATAAAATAACAGGGGTATTTTAAAATCCCTATAATAATATAAACAATAATTCAACAGAGATAACAGTTAAATTATTAATAAAATAACAGAGTTAATAATAATAATAATAATAATAAAATAACAGAGATACCAGGAAAATAATGCTGTAATAATATTGTTAAATATAAAATAAATGTCCCCAACTAAGCAAGCCAAAAGACAAAGGCTACAAAGGAGACAAAGGCGACAGTTGCAAGGAACCAAAACTCCATCCACATTGTTCTATGTTTTATCCCGAGGTTTACTGCAGTCCGCCGGATCCAGGCCGTATCCAGATCTGAGGAAGGACCATCACATGGACACGACGACAACGCATCCCTGAAGTGCCAGCCTCATCAACACTGTGAAGGCCTCATGAACACCTCAACAAACCCGTCTCCATACCGGCGTGATGACTCCGACCGCAACCAGATGAACTGGATAAATATTGTGAAAGTTCTGATCCAATCTGACTTTTGACCTATAATGCTGCCTAAGTCATATTCATACACTGTTCATTCGTTGGCCAGAGGAGGACTCCTTTGAAATGAAAAAAAAAATAATTTTTGGGTGAACTATCCCTTTAAGAGCTCGCTCAAGTAATGGTGAGCTAAGCCATTTAGTGCTTTGTAAGAAATCAGCAATATTTTACAATTTTTACATGTTTAATAGGGAGCCATTGCAGTGTTGACAGAACCGGGCTAATATGGTCATACTTCCTGGTTCTGGTAAGAACTCTAGCGGCTGCATTTTGGACCAGCTGTAGTTTGTTCATTAAGCGTGCAGGGCAACCAAACATTAGAGCATTACAATAATCTAGTCTTGATGTCATAAACGCATGAACTAATTGTTCTGCATTTTTAATTGAGAGCATATGATGTAGGCTAATTTAGATATAATTTTAAGATGAAAAAATTAAATTTTACAGAGAGGCCTACTAAACACATTACTTTCAAATGAAAGATTGGTATCAAAGAGCACACACAGGTTCCTAACCGACGATGAAGACTTGACAGAGCAGCCATCAATTGTTATTGGTATTGGTATATTACGTGAGGAAGTTTTTTGTCCAATAATTAGAATCTCTGGGGTTTTTTTTTTTTTCCAGAATTAGGTAGTAGGAATTTACTAGTCATCCAGTTTTTTATATCAGCTATGCATTCCGTTAATTTTGTGAATTGCTAAATTTCGTTAGGGCGTGAAAAAATATAGAGCTGAGTATCATTATAACAGTGAAAACTAACACACCTACAGTTCTTATCTCTCATTTGCTATCAGTTGGTCACTTGCTTTTATATTTGCACAGAAACACGTTTTGTTGATGTAAATCATTTGAAATGCTGTATTGAGCTCGTCTGATTCACTGTAAAGCTGTGGTGAGCCGATGCAGCTGATGCCTGAGGTTTAGTTGAGTGTGGATTGTGTGGACAGATCTCAAACAAAAGACACAACTGAATCTGATTTTAGCAGCTGATGAAAAGACTGGAGACGCTTGATCAGGCCAAACACCTGTGGATCGGGGTTCAGCAGACATGTGCCAAAATGTGCTAAAATAGTCATGATGAGAGATAAAGATCAAGCTAAGAGCGGAGTGGAAAATAAACTGAAGGTCTGACTAATGTTCACACATCTCCTTTTTTGCGACCATGCGATTGTGGTCAGATTTTTTCTTTTGAAAAAAGAAACTCGTTTTTTTTTCCACTTCAGTGGTTAACATATTCGTAGAACTGTTTCACAGGGTGTTTTTAACAGAAACACCCGCCGCCATGATGAGATTAATGTTTGTCACCTTTTAAAAGACATAAAGTTTAATATGAATTCACTGAATATTACACAAAGTAATTATTTTTTATTGAATAGTTTTTCTTAATTGCCTTGTTATTTTAAGTTTCTGAATGAATAAATGCAGAATCCAGAAGAAATATGAAGTGATCATGTTTTATAACATGGATTTTATTGTCAGTGGGATATTGTTATAGATCTGATATTCTGAATTGTTATATTAGTCTTGTTTGTTGCTAATGTGAAAGCTACATAAAGACACATGATCTGAATCAGGTTTTGACAGTTTTTACATGTACTTATATTTCAAGACTAACAGAATAAAGATGTAGAATCAAATAAACAGATTTAGAGATTAAAGCATGTTTATTTAATATCGTACAAAAGGAGGCATACAGTTATAAAAAATATGAAATATAGATATATCGTTTGTGAGAGAGAGAGAGAGAGAGAGAGAGAGAGAGAGAGAGAGAGAGAGAGAGAGAGAGAGAGGTTGGTGAAATAACATGTTCATCCAGCAGGAGGAGCTTCAGCAGAGTCACTGTATCAGCAAAGACACAGCAATATAAATAAAACTAAAACACTGCTCAACAGCTATGACATAAATTCCATTAATCTCACTTAATATTGAATATAATAAACTAATTATGTAACGTGGTATTAACAATCACACAAAGAGGATCAGGAAACAGGATATTATAATAATCAGAACTCAGGAACCACAAAAACACGCTATACCTCAACGAGAACGGATGAAGAATGAGGGAGAACACAGGGTATAAATACAAGGGCAAACAAAGGAACATAATGAGGTAATTAACAGGACACAGGTGAATGAAATGATTGATTTAAAAGACTGGAGAAAACTAGGTCACAGGACTGAACCAAAACCACAGTGAAGGGGGAAACACACATACATGTAACACTAATGTTTTAATGTTTGACCATTTGACCTTGATTTAATACCACATTAAAGTTACTCCTTCACAGAAGCTTTAAATGATACAAAACACAAATAAAAAGTACATCTGGAACAATAATATGAGAAGCATGACTTTACCTGTGACTACCATGATCTTACTAATTACTACAATTAAACTTAATTTTACTCAAGAACTAGGGTAACTTTTCATTAAAGCAATTACAAAGGATAATATAACAAAACTGGATCCCGTGAATTAAGGACAAAGTTTTCTACACTGTAAATTGAGGTAAAATGTTATTTCACTAAGAGCCCGTGGAAGATCAATATCAGAGTCTTACAGAAATTAGAAGTTAACTAATAAATGTTATTGTTGTTTAATAGTACATTTCAAAATCAGTTTTACTGTCAAATGTGTGAGAAAAAATGCAACATTATTTTTGCTAACTGCAAATTCATAAATTATTTTATTATTTGCTTATTTTATTAATTCATTAATTTACACCAAATGAAGACCTTAATCTTATTCAAGGGGAATCGTTGCCCGGATGGGCTGGTTTTGTTCAAAGTAGAATTTTAGTCCCAGTCCATCCCTGTATACGCTCTTAAAAATAAAGGTTATTTGGCATCGATGGTTCCATGAAGAACATTTAACATCCATGGAATCTTTCCATTTCACGAAAGGTTCTTTATAATGGAAAAATGTTCTGTACAATATTAAAATGTTCTACAAAATAAGAAAAATGGTTATTTTAAGAACTGTTTACAGAGGTTTGGGTCACCAAAAATGGTTCTTCTCTGTCAGGTTTCCTTAAATCCAGCCTCGGAGGCCCACTGCCCTGAAGAGTTTAGATCAAACCCAAATCAAACACACCTAAGCAAGCAAATCAAGGTTTTCGGAGTTACTAGAAAATTCCTGGTATATGAGTTTGATCAGGGTTGAAGCTAAACTGACATTGGCCCTCCAGGACCGGATTTGAGGAGCCCTGTTCTATCATGACTGCGAAAAAAAAACCTTTTGAAACCTTTATTTTTAAGGGTGTATGTATAACTATGAGATTCAATGTGCGCATATATATATATATATATATGTGTGTGTGTGTGTGTGTGTGTGTGTGTATGTATTCACATGTAAATACTTCTCCTGCGCTGTAATTCAAGAGTTGATCAACGTCTCGTGACTCCTGCGTACACCACAGCATCAGTCTCTGTAGCTCTCTGTCTCTGAAAGAAAACACAAGTACATGTTCACGTATTTATCAAGAACTCTCTTTACGCTTTTTTTTCCCCTAAAATCCTCCTTCTCCCTATAATATGGTATTTTCACATTTTGGGGAGATAAAAGCATATCTGATGACATAAGAGTGTATGACAATGTAATAATGTAATGGGGGAAAGCGAGGCACAACCCAACGCGGGGCTAGTTGTAACACTGTTGTGTTTTTAAATAGTTCCACACATGCTAGCATGATGAAATTTTGTGTATTTACTAGTTGCCATATCAACACTATATAGAGAAAAAATTGTGCCAAAATGAAAAAATCTCTGGAAGATAGAGGAGCACGGGGCACAACCTAACGCGGGGTTAAATGGACCTTTTACATAGTTAGTCAGGATCAAGCAGTGTTGCCAACTTTGTTGCTAGATTTAGCAACTTTTTAGACTACCCTAGCAAACAAATTTAGCAATTTTTAAAATGTATTTGGCAACTTTTAGCAACTTTTGGAAAGTGACTCTAATCCAAACAATACGCGTACAAGCTAGCTAAATAGACTGAGCTGTTCATTCCTAATTCCTTAATATCGCTGCGGAAATGTGAAAATCGCTGTGAAAACTGAAAGACAAAATACACAGCACAACAAGTGCAGGGACGGGGCTACATAAGGTCTATATAGCCAGGCACAGCAGCTAGCACGCATTTCACATTTTTGGTAAATTAGTTTAAACACATTTCATGTGTAGTTTCACTGGTTAAGAAAATAGCCTACATAAAATGTAATTGTTCAAAAGTGTTTACCTGTTCAATTTCAATGCTGTATTTAAAAACGTTTTTTTTTTTACAAATGCTGTGTATATGTATATATATATATATATATATATATATTTGTTTTTTTTACAAACAAATCTAACTTAGCATTTCAAATAATATACATGTATAATGATGGCGTAGTTTGGTGTTGCAATTACGTAATGACGTCATAGCTCAATGACGTCACAACGTCAATTAGCAACTTTTGGCAAGACTCCCACTGATTTGTGGAAAGTTTTGATAAGATTTCGTGAAGATTCTGGACAAAGACTGTTTTGACACCATGCAAGTACATTTTTTCATCATACTTTTTTTTCGGTTTCTGAGTTGGGTGTGTACGTCACCAAACCTATCTTTATATTACCTTAATCACTGTCTTGTTGGCTAAAACATTGCACCATTTTGAAACATGTCAGCAACTCATAGCAAATGTTAGCTAGGCTTTTAAAATATGTTTTACACAGCGGGTTAGTTGTAGCACAGTGTTACAACTAAGCCGCCAAGTGTAGAATAATAATGAAATGAAAACAGGGAGCCACACAACTTTACAGGTTTGAGTGTTTATTTATATTTATATTTATTTTGCCACATTTAACTTTGTTGGACTTTCACAAGCAATGTTGGAATTTAAATGTCAAAGTATGATTTTTTTCACATTTGTTTACTATGCATTGAGCACTTGTTTATTTATATAGCCCAGTTTTTAATGCAATAAACCCTTTAAAATGTGATTTTAAGCTTGTTTTTATTATTATTACTGTTATTATTATTATTAATATTTTTTTACATGCAGCTGCCACACACAAATATAATTCAACTGCAATTACAATATTTGATATTTGCAAAACTGTGCAGCCCTTTCCTATCTCTATCCATGATATTGATCCATAATAGAAGGATGATTGGATGAGGGATGGATGTATGGATATCTATCTATACAGACGCACAAACAATATCAAACTATACAGATAAAATGGTACTGAATTATGTGTGTTACACACAAGTGTTACAACTAACTCCTCTGTCTGTTACAATTAACCCTGCATACGGGGTAAGTTGTAACATTTGCACTTCTGTCATTTTCAGTGCAACTGTATGAAAATGGTAGGTCCTAGAAAAAAAACTTTAAATGTTCATTTGTAGCAGAGATGTGTATGTTGCTTGTATATAAAAAAAGATGAATCTAACTTAATTATTTTTTAAATAATTGAGCCAAAACCAAAATGTGTTAGGTTGTGCCCCGCTCTCCCCTATCACTGAACATTTATTTTACCATAGCAAAAGTAAAATTCTTGTTTAAGTTATTTATCTCATCTCTGTTTTTGTGTTTATTTAAAGGACAATTCCGGACAAAAAATAACCTAGGGCTAAATAACACATGGGTACCGAGTCCACCACGAACCACGAACGCTGTGCTACGTGAGCTGAACTGTGACTATTGACCAGGACGTACAGTAGCACGGCGTTCGAGACAGGTTTTCCAAAGATGGCTCCTGCCTGTATACGCGAAGTGAACTGTCTTTATAAAGTATCCTCTTATTAAACTGTCTGTACACTTACAAAGTTCCCAATGCATTGGTTTGCAGGTAGGGACCCTCATTATGCTACTGTGTTAGTTTGGGGCTATTTTGAGCCTTGTTAGTGGTATTAACTAGCGATTTTATTCTATGCCCCATACACTAGCGTTATAAGCTACTCTGTGGTAAAATTAAAACTAATGTTAAAACTCGGTACATTTGATTGTCATGAAAACGCATCCCAGAGAACGGTCGACTCGGTACCCATGTGTTATTTAGCCCTAGGTTCATTTTTAGCCGGAATTGTCCTTTAATATTAGACAAATCTGATATAATTTTAAACGTATATATTTTTTAACAGTTGAGCTAGTTCTTTAATGCTGATCTAATCAGCAGAATACACTAATACAGAATACACTGTGTTTAGCTCTGTTTTTATCAATATTTTTTTTTCCATCTATTTGCCTGCATTGTTTTGACATATGCTGTATAGATGTGTTTTGCAGTGTGTTCATTGTCATGCTCCAAAATAATTACATTTCTTAATTTCTTAAGAAATGCTATTATTTTATATCAAAAAAAGAGAATAATTGTCTTTTATGGACAAAATATTTTAGTTTGTGTTTGATCATTTTTTGATTAGATCAGATAACATTTTAAGCTGTCATATGGTCATGTGGACGGTTGCAATGTGTCCCTTACAAGTACAACCAAAGACAACATTTTGTACCGGACATGTGTGAAATTAATTTGAAAAAAATATATAATAGTAATACTCTGAACCCTAAGTAGATTTACACTAACGGAGAAAGTCAAAAATAGGTTGTGCCCCGCTCTCCCCTAATTCTAAATCATGGCCTTCTGTGACTCTACAAAATACACAGATCAGAGCAGAAGACAAAGGGAAACTAAAATACATCTACTGATTTTATAAATATCTGTCTAGACTCGCTGCTACAACAATTCAGACACACTATACATAGAAATAAATTCTCTTACCGATTTATGTCTTTTGTAGAATGTCGGATCAGCGTAAGTGATCTCTCTATCCTGGGTCTGAACTGTTTCATAATTACAGAAACAAAACACTCAATGAAATGATGTTTGAGCACTGCTTTACATTATTTTAATATATATATATATATATATATATATATATATATATATATATATATATATATATAATACTTGCCTTCTCTGTCTGTTTTTCTGTGTTTCCTGTAGAAGCAGAAGATCCCGACTGCAGTAACAATCATCAGAGATCCAGCAACAGCAGCAGAGATCAACACTATCAGAGACACTGAGTCTAGAGGACCTGAAGGAGAGAGTCATTAGTGTGAGTGAATGTGTACATAAACACAAAATATCAAAACAGATGTACCTGAACATGGCCCACAGAGTTGAGTGTTGAGATGTGTGGTCTGGTTGCTGATGGTATTGTTGAGCACACAGCTGTAGGAATCATCCAGACACTCAATCTCCAGAGGTAGAGAGAGACTGATGCTGAGATCACACACACTGATGCTGGACAATACACTGATTCCTGCGTACCAGGAGAGAGTCGCATCACTCACATTCAACACTGATGAACACACCAGTGAACAATTTGATAATGAAGATGGTGATTTTTTTGAAGAATGGCTGATGACAGGAACAGGCAGACGAGCTTGAAAACAGAATAAATATAATTAACACCAAGTCAGAGAGAGGTTTTATTTGTCAAACCCCTCTCTCGACATTATTAAAGGATTCATGTTTAAAAATGCAATTGAAGTATTAGTGTCACACAAAAATTATTACATTAAAATGTAGCCTATTGTAAAATTATATACTTGTAAAATATAATTTCCTTTACAAGATCAAGCACAATATATAATTTTAGATGTGGTGGAAATCATCATGACTATCAGAAAACAGATAAAAATGACAATTCTTTTGTGATGATGTGTACTGTTGTGCAGTTTTATAGAGCTATTTTTATTTTCAAGAACAAATACAACTCTTTGTACAAACACAGACTAGATTTTCATTGGATATTGTTAGTATAGTAATTATGTGTTTTAACTCACCATAGACGGTAAGATTGAATGTGTTGAGCGGTGTCTTTGATCTGCTGCTGGATACTGTATAAAGTCCAGAGTCTGTGGTTCTGATGTTCATGATGGTCAGAGATCCAGTCTTCTCATCCAGCTTCAGTCTGTCTCTGAATCTCTCATCAGGAAAATCTGTCTTCTTGTCCTTTCCATTGATTTTAGCTATGAGACTGTTGTTGTGTACAGTTCTCCACATTATCATATCATCTGTCTGTATTTCAGTATCAGAGTTTAGAGTGACAGATTCTCCCTCAGTCGCTGATACTGACTTCACTGCATCAACACCAAACACTCCTGAACAACAAATAAAAGGTTACATTTAAAAAAAAAATGTTTTATTCATTATACTCATTTGTATACTCATTGAAAGGGACTGCAGCATGAAAACAAAAGTATTTTAGTAAATTGGTTTGATACAGCTGGAAAATATAGGAGGCAAAATGAAATAATAAATGGAAATAATAAATAACTGAATTATGTTTGTCAACAAATTACAATATAAACAGAAGCGAAGACATAAAAATACTTACCAGTCGGACTCCAGCACAAAAATATGAAAATAAACATTTTCTTCAACAGTTTGCAAAACAGTTTACAACAGAACTGTGATGATAACCGGGTCCTGACACGGGTCTCAAAAATGTTGAACGCTTTGTAACAAAGTGAATGAAGCTGCTGGACTAGAGAAGTGGTTTAATGGAACTGTCAGTGTGAATAAACTCCTCCCTTCAGAAAGTATTTATAAGACTTCTCACAATGACACTGTTTGATCTACAATAAGAAGAATGTGAAGAACAGAACTCATTAAAAAAAACACAATTATATTATTATAAAAAAGTTAATCCATAGTGCTTTTATTTTGTTGGAAAAGTGCAAGGAGACCTTTAAGCTTTCCCTTTGATGAAAACTGATTTTCAGAAATAAAGTTTGTGTGGAATAGCATTTGCTGTGGTTCTGCTGTTGCTTGTTTTGAGCTATTTTCATTGAAGAGGCAACAGACAATATGTGTCTACAAGGTTTGATTTAGGCTACTATTAACTTATAAATCTGTTAAAAAATCAAAATCACGTAACATTTACAATCATGCTGATAATCAGACAAAAATAGCACTCTGATATTGCTTAACTACATCACTTTATCAGTATAAAATCAGTAACTCATTATTGTGGGATTTTTGCCCCCATAACTTTAATTGAATGTTTCAATCAAGAAAAAAATGAATGAATGAAATAATAAATTAATTCCATTTTGAGGAAGAAAATGATGTATAAATGTATAATCAGTATCAACTGTTAAACTTAAATAATTACTGAAAAAGGTCCGTCCGTGTGGGCGGTGCTACTGGACGAGTTTATTCACACTGACTGCAGTTTCACTAAACCACTTTACAACAGACCGGCTACACGTTTGACTTTTTCAAGAGTGCCAGGACTGATTATTATCATTTCTGTTGTGTAAAGCCACTTAGAGAACTCTGAAGAAAATGTTTGATTTGTTTATTTTCTTCTGTTTGTTCTCCTGGAGTCTGGCTGGTAAGTATTTTTATGCCTTCAGTTCTCTTTATTGTTTGTTTGCCTGCACATTATTCTTTCCATCATTAATTTTGCCTATTTAATGTATTTAATGTATAATATTTTTTAAATGTATCAGAATAAACCTACTCAACTACTACTGCGCAGAATGAAATTGTTTAAAAATGAAAAAAATCTGTTAAACCTCCAAATTCTGAGTGAATATTTCTGTTTGTTGTTCAGGAGTGTTTGGTGTTGATGAAGTGAAGTCAGTATCAGCGACTGAGGGAGAATCTGTCACTCTAGACTCTGATACTGAAATACAGACAGATGATATGATAATGTGGAGAACTGTACACAACAACAGTCTCATAGCTAAAATCAATGGAAAGGACAAGAAGACAGATTTTCCTGATGAGAGATTCAGAGACAGACTGAAGCTGGATGAGAAGACTGGATCTCTGACCATCATGAACATCAGAACCACAGACTCTGGACTTTATACAGTATCCAGCAGCAGATCAAAGACACCGCTCAACACATTCAATCTTACCGTCTATGGTGAGTAGAGAATTACTAGCCTGTTTATATGCTGTATACTTTGTGTGTATGTGTGTGTTATGAATGTTGTATTATATTAATATTAATATATATATTTTTAATTTATACAAAGAAGATTGCACTGTTTTACATTTAATTACTTTATTCAGTTTCTGTATATTTCCTACCTGAATATTACGTTTACACCTACCTAAACAACAGCACTGTTTACATTATGTAGGTAAAAAAAAAAAAAAATATATGATACTGTAATGTTGAATGGCTATAATTATTGGCTAAAAATTAGGCAAAAGACATTTGTATAATTAGACTCAGAAGTAGGCCTATCAGTATTGGTAGTGGTGATACTGGCCTTCATTCATAATACATAGCAAAAAGATGCCATTAAACACATTTTTTTAAGTTATGTTGTTTGTTAATTAATTTGGAGATTCAATGTGAAATTATCATAATATGAAAATATTTTAAAAATCATGTTAAGTACTAACAGGTCTTGGATTTTTTTTTTTTTTTAATTTTCTGGTGATCTCAAGATAACAAAAGTTATTTTCTTACGACGCAACCTAACTGTATCACGAGGAAATCTCGCGCCTTCTGAATGTGTAGGCCTATATCATGTTATGGTCTTTGAAATCTCATAAATGTACCAATTGCTTGCAGCAGAGATGGACAAAGATATAGAGTCAGTCAGATCAGAGCATTCACAGCGCACGCAGAGGTGGCGCGGCAGCGCATCGCAGAGCAGAAGCGACAGTGCCACGATCCTTTCGGCGCCTATCAATATGCTTGTTTGAAAAGGGCGTCCTCAAGATGGCTTCGGTGTAGGTTACGTTTTCTCAGCTTTTTCCTGAATTTTGAGCAAAACTGGATCCCCCCCCCATCAAAAATACTGTGTTGCGCACAGGCTGGGCCTATGCACGCCGTCTCACGATAATTGTACAATTTCTCTCTCTATCTCACCGCGATCGTGTCTGGGCTGATGCAAGAAGATCAGAAGTGCTCAAACAGAAGAAGATTAGGATCTCAGATGACCTATGGACGAAGAAAAGCCCGGGACAAGCTGTGGCCTTTGGTGGAGAAAGCCTGAAAGGAGGGTCGCCGTGCTGGCTTCAGGGGTCCAATTGATATCGTAAATGGAAGAAGGATTTCTGTTGATAATGTCTGATTTTTGTAGGATGCTGGAGGTTAAACACTTTATGCCAGGGATGTTCACTGCCATTTTGACTGAAGAACTTTTGATTGGCAAAATAGTTGTACTGACATTGGCAAAAAGCCTAAACCATTATCGAGGGGTATGGATAAGTTTAATCAGAATCAGAATCAGAAAGAGCTTTATTGCCAAGTGTGCTTGCACACACAAGGAATTTGTTTTGGTGCTGAGGCTTCCAGTGGACATATACAAATACAACAAGAAACATGAAACATAATACTACAAATTATAAGATTAAAGAATAAAAATATAAATATATGAGAATAAAAGTATCACAGTTGGGTTTAGTCAGAACATTTCCAGATTTACGGATTATGAAAATATTTACAGTGTTTTGAATATTATAAATAAATAAATCTACATATAAGTATCACCTGAGTTGTAGGATATTGCACTAAACAGTGGGAGTATTGCACTTAAAGGCATATGCCTTGGGAGGAGTGTTAACTGTTCAGGAGGGAAATGGCCTGTGGGAAGAAACTGTTCCTGTGCCGAGATGTTCTTGTGGCCAGTGATCTGAGTCGACGTCTTGACGGTAACAGTTCAAACTGGTGGTGTCCAGGGTGAGTGGAGTCTGTGATGATTTTACCTGCTCTCTTCCTCACTCTGGAAGAGTACAGGTCCTGGAGGGATGGCAGTGGGGCACCAATGATCCTCTCCGCAGTCCGAACTGTCCGAGTCTCCTGATGTCTGAAGGCTTTATTTTTATTTTTTACGTCACAGAAAAGATATGTTTTTTTTTTCAAGAAACACATTCTTGTTTTAAAGATGAAACCTATTGGCGCAATAATGGGGAGGTAAGGTCTTATTTTGTCGTGGTACTATAATCACTCCACTGGAGTTTTGATTTTTATTTGATCATAATTTTAGCGGCTCCATTCTGCAGTCTTTTTCTTCTGCCGACGGTACAGTAGATGGATTGCTGTCATTCTTCTGGGGGATTTTTTCTTTATCTTGGCTATGGTTATTTTAATAATCATACACAAAATAGCTTATTTTTTCAGGATCTGACTTCTGAAATTCTTGATTCAAAATGTAAATAGGCCTATCCATCTGCTGCAGTAATATAGTTGGAGGATATTTTAATGAAGCTCCTGACCTATGTCTGGATATAGATATCCCCCACAATTTTGTTTCCAGTTTTAATTCACGGCTCTATTTTTCTTCATTTAAACCACAGTTTTCTGATAGCATTTTTGAGAGGGTTCAAGCATTCACACTTGTGAGATGGATTTGAAGAGTTGGATGTGATTATGCAGAAAGTCCAGAAAGTTTATAGGAAGTTGTTAAAGACTGTGTGAAAGGTGAATTGACTTAGTCCATGAAGCAGGGCTTGATGACTTGAATCCCAAAACCTAACAAAGATTCTTCATATTTAGATAATTGGCACCCAATTAATTTTCTTAATTTGGATTATAAATTGTTTATAATTATAAATTGTTTCTTCCCTTTACGCAAATAGATTAAAAACCATGCTTAGAAGAAATTGTCTCAGTTTCCCAATCTGGCTTTATGAAAGGTATAGCAAATAATATTTGTCTTGTTTTAGATATTTTAGATTATATGGAATTGATCAACGATAATGCAATAATTTTATTTTTAGACTTTTATAAGGCCTTTGATACGGTTGAGCATGAGTTTATGTTTGAATCTTTGTGTAGATTTGGTTTTGTCTCTTACTTTATTTAGACTTTTTACAAAGATGTACACCTTTGTAAATGTATCTTTGACACCAAATGTATCTTTGGTGAATGGTGTTTCTCCCCGGTTTATGATTATTAGGGGCAAAAGACAAGGGTGTCATTTTTCGCCATTTTTGTTTTTATTGATCACAGAGTTTCTCAATATTTGTATTACTCGCTGGGTAGATGTTCTGGGTATTGTAGAATCTGAACACACTTTTCTAATTAGTCAACTGACGGATGACACCTGTATGTTTTTAAAAGATAAGAAACAGGTTCCTGTTATTTTGGTGTCTTTAAAATCATTTTCTAATGCTTCTGGTCTCACAGTCAATTGAAATAAAAGTGAAATTATACCTGTTATACAAGTAAATCACCCGCGGATAGAATTTTAGATACTTTTTCACAACGGACAAAAAAATTAAGATTCTCTTCGGGCTTCAAAGAAATTTAATATCTATGGTCGTGTATTGATATCTAAAGCTGAAGGCATTTCTAGGATTGTTTACTCAGCTTTGTCCTTATATATTAACCCGAAAAACCTGCTCATCTATAGACTAGTTTTATACATACTATTTAAATTCTTGTGGAAAAATAAAACTTGTTGTCATTGTAAACTGTTATTGTGATTGTCAACTGTTAGCCATTGTCAACCATGTTACTGTCATTGTCAACTGTTACTGTGATTGTCAACTGTTACTTGACAATATGTTAAAAGGAAGACTAATCAGAAATACTTTGGAGGGAGGTGTGAATGCTTTGGACTTCAGTACTCTCAATCAGCTTTTCAAGATCAGCTGGATTAAATGCTGCCTGAATGCTGATCCTAATTTTTTTCTGTTTTTACATACTCAAATTCATCTTTGAAAAATGTGGGGGGTTACATTTTTTATTGTCTTGCGATTTTAAATGTAACAAACTTCTGGTTAAGCTTGCAAATTTTCTTAAGCAAGCCTTGGAGGCCTGTAAGCTTGCCTTTTGCCACAATTTTCCCCCTCATAGGAGTATTATATGGAACTATCAGAATGTCCTGCGTGGAAAAAAATCTATCTTTATTAAGAATTGGGTTGACAAAGGTGTAATTTTTGTTTGGAATTTTAAAGAAGCATGACAGCTTTTATTCCTGCACTGCATTTATTGACATTGTTGGAGTGGATTCCTCACCTAAAGTTTATGTCTGGGTTACTAATTTTATTTCACCTAAACTTTAGCATATGGTTAGGTCATACTGTAGTTACAGAGTATCAGTCTGTGAAATGCCCCAATTATCCATTGGAGGATTGGAGCTTTCCATTGTCAAATGTAACAATTTTTGGATTAGAAGATTCCTTATTAGGAAAATCAGCTGTCCGCACCATTAGCATCTCTTTTAAAAAAGACCAAAGAGTTTCGATATTTCTTTGATTATTACGCAGGAATGAGAGTATAGTTCCTAGGCATATCGGCCTAGAAAATCACAAATTTTAATTTGCCGTCGGTCTTAGTACACGATGTAACTACAGACGAGTCAAGGTGTAAATAGGAAAAATATCAAAACTCTTTGGTCATTTTTTTGATAGAGATGCTAACGGCCTAATCAGATTCAATGATCTATGCTAAGCTATGCTAAAAGTGCTACAGTAAAATTGTTTAACTCTAGGGGAGTTGGAAATTGAGCCTATTTCCAAAAAAAGTGCAGTGTTCCTTTAAAGTGTTGTGCTTTCATCATTTTCATGCAACCTACTTTGGGCTGTGGTCAAATACACACTAAAATATAACGAGTATTCTCATAACCACAGTTAGTTACATCTAACGTGCAGATAAACAGTTGGGAAAGGAATTGAATGCGTGTCAGTTTATTAGATCTGTGCATTCAGTCTTAAAGTGACAGCAGCCTAATAAACCTGCAGCTGTCTGTGCCAATAATGTTGCCATTAATGTCAAACAACAAAAGGAAAATCCCTTACTTCTAAAAGGTCTGCACAATCGGCCCAATGAAGGTTTCCTGCACATTCTGTCTTTTCAGTGTGGCAAAGTATTTTAACTTCAATTTACTTTTATCAGACTCCATTTTATCACGACCTCACATTTAGGTTAGAATGCCAATTGATTATTGGTCATTTGTATAATAGTTTAACTACACATTTGATTATTCTGTTTAACTCTTTGATCTTATTGTTCTCGTTCATTCAGTTACCAATGTCACTTAGGGTCTCACGAAGGACGTTCTTTTTTACGCGGATCCCACGTCACAAACTCGCCAATTCGATCATTACTGTGCGTTCACACCGGACGCGAATAGCGCGTCAAATTCGCGTCTACCGCGTCTAGTTTGACGCTTGACCACTTTGTGTTAATTCGCGTGTCAAAAGTGAAACTGACGCGCGTAAAACAAAACTTTGAAGCGAAATTTACGCGCGTCACGCGCATCAGAATCGAAACCCGTTGGCGGCCATCTTTTTTATGTTGATCGAGCATTCATCGAGAGAGTCACCGCTCTGTATTTGCTCTGGAGAGCAGAACGGCGGCGTAGGGGTAATCGTCGCCGTATTTGTGTCCACCAGACCCTTCGAAGGCGAACCCAGTGTGGCGAGTTTCACCATTGGCTCGCTCCAGGAGCTGCGCCTGGATGACGGCGGCTTTCAGCGGTACTTCCGCCTGTCCCGCGCCCAGCTTGATGACCTGTTGTCCCGCATTGGAGCGAGGATCACCCTCGCCCTCATCCACCTAATCTGTCATTTATTTTTGTTTTGATGATGAATGGAGCCAGCCTCCAAAAGTGATTAATCTGTCCTGTGATTTTTCTCTCCGTCTCTCACACAACACTGTCCAGACACGAATTTATGCAGTATGTTGGTTGTCTTTACATTATAATAATATTTCATATAATCTAGATATTGAATAAATAGCATTCAATACAAAATGAATGTCTCATATATTGAAATCAAGTTTTATGTGATAAAATATTTGCTTTGTTGTGCATTAGAACCACAGTCATATTACAAAATAATTTATTGAAGCATCCAGATACTTCACCACGTGACAGCAGCAAGCAGCTAGGCTCCTTATTGGTTAACGCGGCGCGAATTGACGCAGAAGTTCAGATTTTTCAACTCGGGCGGCAGACGCGAATTCGCGTCAAACGCGTGAATGCACAAATAGCACTCACTAAATCATTCGCGCGTAACGCGCTTAACGCGCCAGACGCTTAATTCGCGCCATTCGCGCGAACTTGACGCGCGAATGAGGCGAATTCGCGTCTACCGCGCCGCGCTCTACGCCTCATTTGCGCCGCAGGAATTTTTTACGCGCATAACGCGTCTTTGCATTGACTTAACATTGAAATCACTCGCGCCTGACGCGCTATTCGCGTCCGGTGTGAACGCACCATTAGTCAGAGGTTGAGGCTAATAGCATTTAATAGGTCACCCATTCTTACGTCACCGGCGGGCCCATAGCCATTACACATTTAAAACAGTAATATCCTATACTAAACCTAAACTAATCTTGACAAACTATGTATCATTTGAAAGCTTACTATCTTTAGTTTCCATATTTGGTGGCTGATTTTCAAAATAAATTACAGAGGAGCCATAATTTATCAATTTGCAACAATAATATTTTCATACTCCTGAGGCATGTTCAGACCTTTATTTTGAAATAGTAATGAACATGAAAAATCATGAAAGAATGGTAGAAACCTATGTTTGTTTTCATGCCAAGAGTTCAAAAGATAACATCCATTCATTTTTTTTTTTTAGAAAAAAAAGGTCTTAAAATGTTTTAAATTTAAAAAAAAAAAAAATAGATTCACCATTTGTGATGTGGCAGCGAGATATAACACGCATACATGTTCTTTTTGTGTTTATTAGAGGTTGAATTCATATCCAAATCTGCCAAACTTCCCATACTACTTATGAATAGGATGTCTACTTCATAAATTGTATGAAAATTGTGGAAATAATGGTTCAAATCACTCAAACCACATATGGAAATTGTGTCGCCCTTATATGGGCAGTAATTGAGTCTGGTGTTCTCCTAGTGAAACAGTTTGGTACTGTGCCCAAACAAAATTTTTGAGATATCAACCTAAAATTTGAAACACAACTTGTTCAGATTTTTGGCTTTGATTTTCTTGCAGTTTTAGAGACCACCAGGTTTTGAAAATATCTATTTGATATAAAATATGAATAAATACATTTTAACATTGTAGATTTTCATAAACTCAAACTTCTGTAACTTTTTTTCTGTTTCACTTTCTTAATTTATTTCACTTCTACAATCTGCCAAATGTCTTCTTTAAAACAAGACCAATCTTACATCTATATCTATGCATTCTTGAATTATAACCATTTAAGTTCGGAATGTGCATTTTCATGACTATTCAATAAAAAGGGGGTGACACTTAAAGGGTTAAATAGTAGTTCCGTTTAGCCCCCTACAGTCACCTAAATAACAACTTAGTTATTCTGTCATTATACACAGATTCGTTTGAGCATTGTTGCATTCTTGTAATTCTTTAATAATTTACATTTTATAAAAAAAAATTGATAATTGAAATCAATGTTAAGTATCAATGATCCAACAAATATCACAGAACTCTTATTTACTGAATTAAATTTATTCTCCAATATTTTCCAGCTCGTCTGTCAGTTCCTGTCATCAGCAGAGATGATCTCAGACTGTACCAGAATTGTTCACTGCTGTGTTCAGTGTTGAATGTGAGTCATGTGACTCTCTCCTGGTACAAAGGAATCAGTGTATTGTCCAGCATTAGTGTGTGTGATCTCAGCATCAGTCTCTCTCTACCTCTGGAGTTGGAATGTCAGGATAACAACACATACAGCTGTGTGCTCAACAATCCCATCAGCAACCAGACCACACATCTGGACATCACTCAACTCTGCAAGACATGTTCAGGTTTGTCAGCAGACGTATTTATTTTTTTACAAACTAAGTGAATCATATTTCTGTTATTAAAGAAAAGTTCTTTATTTCTTCTCTCTGAAGATCTATATCCACTGAAGATCTTTATCCACTGTTGCGGTTTTACTGAAGCTGTGATCCGATTGGCTCTCTCCGCTCTGGTGGGCGTGGCTACTGTTGCTGTTCTGGTTTATGACGTCAGATCCAGAAGTCTTCAACAGAAGAAGAGAGAGCAAACACCATCAAACTCTGATTAATCAGATACTTAGGAAAGTGGAGATGTTCTTAAATGACTGTAGGCAATATATTAAAAGAAATCCTTTGAGTAAGTTGCATTCATGAATAAATGTCATTTAAGTGATTATCAATTAATTTTATCAAATCTAATATTTTAGTTTTTTAATTTTTCACTTCTATTATGTTCGTCTAGGATTGAAAATAATCCAAGATATTTGGAATGAACAAAGACATGTGCTTTACTGTTTTCAACCCCCTCTTTCCCCAATGACCATTTGGAGTTGAGGGGCTGATAGTGATCAAGGCCTGTAGGCCAAGATGTGTACACTCCGGGGGTCAATGAATTGTCACACCTTTAGTATCGTAGGGAAGTTGTATTTATCTGATTGGTCAGCTTGAATGTCTCACATTTGGGTTTTAGTCAAATGGTCAGGGAAAGGATAAAAGAAGATTGTAACTGTTGCTCTGTCTCTTTTATGCTCTGCTCTTTTATGCTCTGGGTCTCTTTCTTGGGGTTCTCTCTCTTTACCTCCTCTTTTCTTTTCTCTTTCTCTCTCTCTCTCTCATATAAGTTATCATCATCTCATCTATTTTGTAACTATTTTAAGTGTAACAAACTTATTTTGTCATTAAACCTTTTCAATTACAAATAATGTGCTAACTAGTTTTGATTTGGTATTGACTTTGAAGTGCTACCTATTGCAATACAATATTGTCACTCTATATAGCAACGCTCTCCCACATATTAAGCTATTGTAACTGCGCTTATTTCCGTCATTAGTATAAGTATCAGTGGGTGGTAATAGACAAGAAATGTACAGTTTTCTACCATCATGCTAATAACGTTTCGGCAGTCTTGCAGCCTGAACTCCTGCAGGAAATCCACCCTTGGCTTCCCCTCGAGAGAACAAAAGGCTCTCCCATCTATAACAGCAAGATCCGAGACGCAGCACACAGTGCAGTTCACACCTCACTCTTACAGTCATCAGCTCCCCCTCTTCTCCTCCTCACACTGTAAAAACTGTTACTTGGATCTAACTCAATAAAATTAAGACAACATTTTCCAACTACTTTTTACAAGTTTAGTGAACTAACTGATATTTTGAGTATGAACAACTTAATCTTTTCGCATACATTGAAATGCATATTATTAAGTAGCATTATCATAAAAAGGCAACAAATTGAGTACAATCAATGTTAAAATTATCAGCATATTATACACATTAGACTTAATTAAAATAGGTAACATTTAAATGAAAAAATACTAGTTAATGTCCTCTGATTTATTCATTTTGACCAATTTGCCCTTTCTTTATTTTGGAAGTGTAAACAGTTTCAAATAATTAGTTGCCATTATATCAATTTTCAACATTTATTAAATCATTGGCATATCCAAACAGTAACAATGAGCTGGACATTATAAACAATCAATAACATCTGTATTCATGCATTAAAGAAAGCATACCCTCAGCTAAAGTGCAGGTTACTGGAATACCTTCAAAGTACAGTTTGTCACTGCATACATAATGTTACAACATTTTAAAATGAAGTTAATAGGCACTTTTGTAACAATTCACAAGCCATATTCAAAATGAGCTGTTCACAAGTGCAGAGTGACAGTCATGTCTGAGTGCCTAGGCAAGGAGATTGTTTTTTAGAGTCAAGAACTTGGGGCTTGGTTTTGGGTGCAGTGTGTCAAGTCAGGAAAAGTCTTTGAAACACCTCATATGTTTTGGAAAGCTTGGATGGATACTCAAGATAAGTGCATATGTAAACCCAAGCAGTAAGCAGCATGCTTTAGCCAGATTTCCAAGATTGGTAAGGACTGGCATTCCCTCAATGATGATTCTTACTGCATCTGGCTCACGGCAGACATAGATGCTCATTTTCAGGTCCTCATGAACTGTGGTCTCTGCAGCTCCCTTTGAGATAAAAGATAAAGTATTTAAGACAAACAATTTCATTTATTGATGAAAAACAAATACTCCACAACTACCTGCCAAATGTTGGTTCAGTCAGTTCACATTAACAGTCAGCACAGTTACACCATACTGAGCCAAACCTGCTTTGAGACAATACTTACACAGTAATCAGAGATGAGCTCCTGTCCACTCTCTCCCATATACTCGAAGAGGCATCTTAGAGTGACATCTCTCTTCTTCACTGCAGTGGCACTTGGGTCCTAGTTAATAGAACAATAATGAATACATTATTTTTGTTGGTAAATTCACTTCAACCCTGTAATGCCATCATTACTGTAGGTCTGCATTAGTTTGTCTTTATTATTCATTATAATTAGGATTCGATACATATCACGACACTGAACTCACGATACGATATTATTGCGATACTCCAAGACATATGATAAAGGGTTAACAAAAAATGTACTGTTGATTAAAATGCTAAATTTGATATTACATTGTGGGTTTAAATGAATAGGCTTGGACTTGGTGCTTGTAACCCAAGGACAATGGTGACACCAGAATAAAAATATTCATGATTTTGAAGCTGAAAATACTGAATTATTTTAGATGAATATGCTTGCAATCTGTCACTGACTAGATATATTTAAAATAATGTCGGCCACTTTTTACAGGTAACATCAGACATTTGGCATTATCCGGACCCACAAATCCCCACATTGCATTATTATACATTATAATCAAAATTATATATAGTAGTTTAATGTAGTACTGACCCTAAAACTCTGAAAACTTGAATTTTTTTCTCACACAGTAATTTTTATTTTGGGGGGACTATCCACGATACATATTGTCACTATAGACGATATTTATTGTTGCATTTTTGTATTGCGATATATTGTGACACGATATATTGTTACACCCCTAATTATAATAGATTAATAGTAATAACACACATGAGACTATTTAAAAATTAAATTAACAAAACAAAAAACCTCCCACATAAGCAAGATAACTGAAAAACAAACTACTCAATTGATTAATATTGAAACTTTTAACTTTGTAACCACTTTTGGCCCACCTGTATCAGTTCCATCAAGATACTCCTCCCTTGGCACTAAAGAGCTAACTGTGGCTTCGTGTGTTTCTGTGCGTCCATGAGTCCACTCCCAAACTACGTCGAAGCTCTATGCGTCGAAGCCATGACAATGTTTTTGAAGAAGTTACAAACACCTCTGAAACAATATCTTATTATATTATTAAAATATCACACACAGACAACGTTAATCGTACAACGCACACACACGTAGATGTATACAGTATGTGACTGAAGTTAACGAACTGTTTGAGATGAAAATTCGAAAATGAAATTCGAAGTTGGCAGTCGCAAAAGCTTGTAACGTTAGGAAACAGAGCGATGCTTTTACAGACTGCACAACACAAACAAGTTAATTAGGGTAAAATCTAACTTTTAACAATACAAAGAATTACTTACATGTCGTACGTGAAGTATTAATTATCCGGATCCGTGGAAAACCCTGTTCGAAAAACTCCTGGAACAGACGAGAAGGATTTGCCCGGGCTTGTTGTTCCGTTGCTGCAGGTGGGCGGGTCGTGTGTTTTTACGTCTAACAACGTCTGATATAAACTTTTAAAATGAGTTTTGTAAAATCAATTTATGGTGAAGTCCAATGAAATTAATTTTATTATACAAAATATTAAGTTACGAAAATATTACCCCTTTTTACTTATCAATAACTCAAAAAACAAACAAAGAAAAATAAATCAATGTATTGGAATAAATATAGTTTTTAAAACTAAGTCATATGGACAATAGCACTGAACGACTTCTTACAGCTCACTAAAAACCTATGCAATGAGTAAGTGTGTACAAAAGTAACTAGACATGTTTGGTATTATTTAAAGTGTCTCAGTGTGCCTGGTAAAATGGTCTCATTCTCCCAGCCATAATGAAAAGTTAAAATAAGTTATAAAATATGAGAAATGTGGTGTGTCCCTCAAATATGTTCCCTCCCTCAGATCCTCCATTCAAACTACCTCCTGTATGTAAAACAAGAATCCATTCAATTACACAATCTGATCTCACAGTTGTGAACCCCTCAATAGGGCACCAAAATCTAATTATAATAACAGACACCAGGTAAGCATACTGAATTATCTAGGGTTTAATTGTTCTCCCAAAAAGAATTCCAAAACTGGATTCATATGTTCACGCAAGTTTGCGTCAGATTAGTGATGACTAGTATTTGGTATCAATTCAAGTGTACTTGGTTTGCAAAGACAAGTTATTTCCGTGTAGGACAACAAATGCTGTTTGATCAACCTAAATGTGGGTGTGTCTAATTATCTCTGTTTAAATTTAATGTCACTTTAGATAGGTGTACGTGGGAAACCACGACTTGGCCAATCCAAAACTATTATAAGATAAGTAATGTTGGTCAACTTGCACGACAACTTAAACCCTCCCTGGGACATGAGGTTTGATCTCCTTCTCGTCTATCTCCAGCTGCTGTGGTAAGTCAGTCATTTTTGCCTTTTAGAAGTGTTGAGCAAAAGATTGTTTGCACTTCACAAATAGACACATTTAAAGTACGGGTCGGAATACCTTTAGACCGGAACCGAAAAATCAAGAAGCCTCTCGCTGCAGCCTGCGGTGGACATCCAACCCAGCCCACATCCAAGTGTGATATCAGAAGCCACACCCATGTCCATAGGTCATGTCAATCACAGTACTGATTGCCTACACCAAACACTGATCCCTAAACATACCCATCACTCTAACCTAATGCCTAAAAAACCCTTTTAATCTAGAACCTACATACTGAACCCACCTAAAACCTTCCCTACCTATTAGACATGGGAGTGGCTTCTGACATCACACTTGGATGTGGGCGGGGTTGGATGTCCACCGCAGGCTGCAGCGAGCCCTACTTGGAGAAATCCGGTGGGGATAAGAATTAGACGGGAAACATGTCTTTCCAGGGAAAGCACAGCAGCAGGTTAGATGAGGAGATAATGGACATTCTAGGCATGCAATTACGAAAGTTCCTTGTTCGGTTAAGCAACAAGGGACTAAATTTAAAGTGGAGCAACAACAAAATAATATCCTGGTATTCTGCTAAAGGGCGTGGAATTTAAATCAAAATAAAAATACAAGAAAATTCCCGCTGCAATTGTTTATTTGCTTCGTCGTAACAGCATCGAGATCAAAGAAATCAAAAGATAGCGATCTGACGAATTACAAAAGTTAAGAAAACAAGTAGCAACAAGGGTGGGCTAGACAGCGCAAAGAAATGGCCACAAAAATTGATCAAATTCAAAGAAAACTTCAAACCAACAGTAATTACATATCTGCTCTCGAAGATTGCTGCGATAAATCAGGTTTTCAGTAGCTGCAGTTAAACAAGCATCACTGGATGAAACCTCTGATCTAGAGACTCAAAATGATAGCTACGATGATGAAGCTGCGTTAGGATACAGGCCACAGAGAGAAACCCGTAACCAAGCTCTTGTGAACCTGTGGCCTGTAAGAACCAAACCTGCGAAGCCCAGTTAGTTCTTGCCAAAGAAATCAGTTAAAGTCGCTGTGCTTAAAACCATGACGAATGCGGATGATGAAATCACAACAATCAGACGCCCGTTAACATGCGAATAATGCTCTAGGCATAAACAAGTTGTAGGAATTACACAGAGAAAAGGGCCGTTTCCACCCTACTGGGAAGCATTGATGTTACAGGCCACTGTGTACAAATTAAAAAATTCTAGATGTATGGCAAATACTCCTTGACTGTTACCGTCCCACAGGTGGGACGTTTGCCATTATATATTTAAAACAATAATATCTTAGTAAAAACCAAAAATAATATTGACAAACTATATATCATTTGAAAGCTTAAAATCTCTAGTTTTCATATGTGGTGGCTGTTTTCTAAAATAAATCACAGAGGAGCAGTAATTTATAAATTTGCAACAAGAATATTTCATATTCATTAGGAGTATTTAGGCCTTTATTTTGAAATAGCAATAAATATAAAAAATCATGAAAGATTGGTAGAAACCTCAGTTTGTTTTCATGCCAAGAGTTCAAATGATAACCCCAATTCCATTTTATGAGAAAAAAAGGTCTGAAAATGTTTTAAATATAAAGAAAAATATTATGGATTCTCAATTTGTGATGCGGCTGTGAGCTATGACGCACATATGTGCACTTTTTATGCATTTATTAGAGGTTGAATTCATATCCAAATCTGCCAAACTTCCCATACTACTTATGAATAGGATGTCTACTTCATAAATTGTATAAAAATTATGGAAATACATGGTTCAGATCACTCAAAACATATATGAAAATGGAGGCGCCCTTATATGGGCAGTAATGGAGTTTGGTGTTCACCTAGTGAAAAAGTTTGGTACTGCGCCCAAATAAAATCTCACTGAAAGCTAATTTTTTGAGATATCAACCTAAAATTTGGAACACAACTTGTTCAGATTTGTGGCTTTCATTTTCTTGCAGTTTTAGAGTAAAATATATTTTGTAATATATATTTTTTATATAAAATATTAATAATTCTATTTTTACATTGCACATGTTCATAAATTTAAACTTAAATAAAAAAAATTCTGTTTCATTTTTAATACTTTCTACACTTCTACAATAATCTGGAAAATGTCTAACCATAGGTCTATATTCCAAAGCATTCTTGAATTACAACCATTTAAGTTTGGATAATGATTTTTATGTCTATGCAACAAAAAAAAAAGGGGGGGGGGGGGATGGGGGTACAGTTAAAGAGTTAAAGATTTAAATTGGAGAATTTAATACATTTCTATTGAAAAAAAAAATGCTCAAAAACAGAATAAATGCTCAGGCTCTTAGTAATAATAATACATAATATTTCAAGCTCATGAAAACTGATTATTTAATAATATGGCAGGCATATAAGGCCTACAACTGCAGTAACTCAATTAATTAACAGTGGCATATCATACACAAAGTTACCTACAAAACCCATGCTAGAGTTTTGATCGTCATTTTTAGGAAAACCTTAAGTCGGTTCAGTTAGAAAATATATAGTATAATATATATTCCTTTGTTCAGTTTCCATGGTTACCATCATTATTAGTTCATTTGTTTCAGCTGTGTGTCATTTATTATCTCGTTTCAATTCGTTATTTAAGCCTCACCCTTCCCTTACCTCTTTGTGTCTCTGTTATGTTGAGATTTGTTTGCACTGCCTGTTTGCTTGCTTTTTGAATTTAACCTATTAGTGTTTTGTGATAACTTGAGTCTTCAGCTTCCCTGCATACATTGTTACAGAAGACTGGACCACAACTGAAAGATGGATCTCAAGGATATCCCCAGATCCAACAACAACAGCAGCAGTTAAAATGGACACAGCGATAGAGATGAACTTAGTTCATCATGTAATGACATTTTGTTATTAATATGTTTATAAGCAACTGAAAAAAGCACAAATGTCGGGGCATGTCAAAACTTCTCCAGGGCCTCAAAACCTCCTCAGACCCGAAAGGTTTAATCATCATATACATCAAAGATTTTTAACATTACAGAATGAAATGTTGAGCCCATGAAGAGATGTAAGACTGTTTAAGCTCTTGGGGTGTTTATTAACATGATTGGTGTAATTTATGTTTTGAAAATCTTCCTGAATATGATCTAAATGTAGTCTTTGATGACGCAATTTTCTCCGCTTTTTGTTTAAAATGTTACTTTTTTAATGAAACTTATCCACATACAAGTTTTGAAAAACAAGGAATGCATTAGGTACAATAATATAATAAATTAAAAGCAGAGCCTCTTATCTTTATTTTTGTATATTGTATGTTCAAATATTCATACACCAAATTATTCTGGGGTCATGAAAGTTTTCTGGGAAAAAAAAAAAAAATCACCAAAAATGCTGGCTATGGCTGGCAAAAAAAAAAAAGAGGGGCAAAGAGTTGAATATTGAGTTGTATATGTGTTATAACTCTCAATAAGAATCAATTTAGTATCCCAAGATGATCAACTCTCTGTGTGTGATGTTTGACCTTTAGTAATTCAGGGTGAAATTCAGGATCACAATAAACACATAAAAAATCTGTTACAAGTGGAACAAAATTCACATAAATCATGTTTAAAATGGTAATACTGTAGAAAAGAGTCAAATTGCTTAATCAGAATTTAGTCATCTCTTCGGTCTTCTCAAATGTTTGCAAAACAACACGAACATGGATGATAGTTTAGACAAGGGATGTCAATCCTGTTCTGGAGGACCACTATTAAGCAGAGTTTAGCTATTACTCTAATTAAACACTCATGAGCTAACTAAGGTCCTTAGGATCACTAGAAACTTTCAGGCTGGTGTGTTGGAGCTAAACTCTGCAGGAAAGTGGTCCTCCAGAAGCAGGATTGAACACCCCTGGTTTACTGTTCTTTTTTTTTTTTTCAAGAACATAGCCTTTATAATCTTCAAAAAGGTTTAAAAGAAGCTTATTCAAACATCGTTCACTATTAAAAACATCCTATCCACTGGTCAGTTTCTGCTCGTTTTCACACTTCATCTCTCTCTCACGTTCACATGTAAAAAAGCAGAAGTAACTGCAGCTTGTTGACACTTTTAGCTCCTGACAGCTTCAGTTTCGTGAAGAACTGCTTATCAGCATTTATTTTAGCAGAAGTGCATTACATCATAGTGTGTTTAGAGGTTAAAGTGTACACTAACAGCTATTCTCTGATCTGCTCTCAATTGATCACTTACACAAAACTACATTTTTTGTAGATGTAAAGTATTCAGATAGTCATGTTAAACTCATCTCTTGCTGAAAAGCGTTTCATGTGGAGATTCAGTGACTGATGCAGCTGATGTTGCTCTGTGGAGTTTCATTAGGGTTTGTGAAAAGCAGAGAAACTGAAACAAAATCAAACAATGATTTTAACAGCTGAAATGAGAGACTTGATAATGCAAAACATCTGTGGATCATGGGGTTAAACAGAAATGTATGCAACAAAATGTGCTAAAATAGTCATGGTGTGAGATAAAGATCAAACTAAGAGCAGAGTTAAAGTCGGGGGGAAAAATTAAGAATTGACTAAAGTTCACATCTATTTTTGCAACTGTGAGAGTGACTGTGGACAATTTAATTGTTTTCTTAGGTTTTCATTTTCCACTATAGTGCTCAACATCTAAGAACAGTGTTTTCAACTTTGACTTTTTTCATTTTCATGCTTTTCTTCATTTTTATATATATTTTTTTATATTATATATTGTTTATATCACAATGAATGGCATTGTAGAGTCTCTGATATTTTCTAGATAAAAGTCTGTTAAAAAAAAACAATTATGTAAATGTACAATCCAAATATACAGTATATGTGACCAGAAGAAAGATCTTAGACCCTATTTTAAGGATCTAAGCACATGGTGCACAGGGCGCAAGTGCACTTAGGTCGTCTCTGAATCCACTTTTGCAAGTTTAACGACGGGAAAAATGACCAGTGCACACAGTGCATGGTCTAAAATGGTTGTCCCTATTCTCTTAATGAGTAATGGGTGTGTTTTGGGCGTAACGTGCAATAAACAAATCAGACTCTCATCTCTTACATTCCCTTTAATTGCGCTCACAATATGGCAGATTGCTATTTACATGACGGAATTTGCAAGCGGAAAGACTGAACGCTTCTTTAACGAGGAAACAGATCTGCCCGTACGTGAGGTTAAAGCGGACCATCTACCATTTGGGTTCTAGAAAGATGACAGCCTCTCAACAGAATCACAGTTTGATCAAGAGTTTGATCAGTGTCTCATGGCGACTCCTGCATACACCACATCTTCCTCCTCTTGAACTCTCTGAAAGAAAACACAAATTCACATCACAGATGTTATTAAGAACATTACTGACCAATTTTTAGACAGAATAAAAACAGTTGAGTGCTTTTCACACTTAAAGGGCCATGAAAACCCAAAATAATTTTTATGAGATTTTAAAGGGGTGGTTGATTGTGATTTCACTTTTTTCATTTTAAATAGTGTGTAATGTTGCTGTTGGTGCATGAACAGTATCTGCAAAGTCGCTATGCTGAAAGTTCAACGTAAGCAGAGATATCGTCTTTTAAAAATCAGGAAGTTTAATGCCTACAAAAACGACTCGAATGGGACTACAACGAGATACTGCCGGGTTTTATACGTAACTAACCCATATATTTACATCAACCCTCCCTCCGGAATATGCAAAAAAGGGAGCATGGCCATATTTATGCGTCTTTGTGGAAGAGGAAGAGTTATAGTGGAGAGCAGTAACGTTAGCCATGCCGTCGAAAATGTGTTATTTTCACCCAGCTGTCAGGTCTTCTGTGTTCAGGCTTCCCACGGACGCTGTAGTTCATCAACAATGGCTACAATTTATGTTTGATTATGTTCCAGAAAATTACAATCGTAATTTGGCTCTCTGTGCTGCGCATTTTACGGAAGACAGCTTCCAGAATCTCCACAAATTCAATGCCGGATTCAACAACAAACTGTTACTAAAGCATGAAGCAGTTCCAACTTTAAAACCAGAGGCAGCAGTTGTTGGGCCACAACCTGTAAGACTTAATAATTTTAAATGTATTTGCATGTATAATTTTAGACATAATGTTTTAGTTTTATCAAGGGCGAAAACAAATGCCAGCGCTGGCTTTAGTAGCCACTTAGTTATGCTATTTTGTGTGTCTATGACAAACGCGTACAAACATTTTGGACCTGAATTTGTAATTATGTACTAATTTTGTAAATGTATTTTCCATGTATACTTTATGAAGTAATTTTTCGATTTGATCAAGAACGTAAACCAATGCCAACGCTGTTTGTTTATAGTAGCCAGTTAGTTCGATGCTATTTTGTGTGTATAAGACAAACGTGTATAAAGTTCAAAAAGTGATATGTTATCGCAACAGCAAACTTCAGCTGCTGTTATCAGTGTACAGTATGGGTTGTTTACAGGTTTTATGTATTGTTTATCTCCATACTTATTACTGTTATAGATATAAATTGTACATTCGAGTAAACTAAGTTTTGTGAATAGATAAACGGTTGTTCATTATATCGATAAAACAATAACTTTAAAGAGAGCTTGACTTTCTTTATTGATTGCCGCTTTCTGGGTCTGGTTCTGGCTCAAGCTGATACGCAGTATTGACACCATTATTTACATTTGACCAGAGCACATGCAACTTTGGCCCGTAAAGGTAATGGGCGTGAAGTTTCCGGACAACGTGCGCTACGCAGTTTAGCCAATTGCAACACACCGGCCCAACTAACCAATCTGAGTCCATTGCCTGTTTCTGAGGCTGTTTCTGAGTGGTTTCATAGAATCAGGAAGTCAACTGGTCGTTCAAATGACAGAGGAGAAAGTGGCTTACAATAAAGGTGAAATTTATGAAAAATAAGGCTTTAAAAAACAAAACAAAACACGAAGACATGTTATATTGCACCCCATAAACACAATCATGCAAAGAAAAAAAAGCAGTCAACCACCCCTTTAACAGAGGCTGCACATAATTAAAAACACTAAACATACTCATAAAGTTAATCCATAAATGGAAATGAGTTATTTTTGCATTTTTTAGAGCAATTTCATACTTCGGATTTGAAAACCAAAGTCGAAACAACACCACAGATTTTGACGTCAAAGCGTAATACCGGCAAGTTCCAGAGTGTTGATTGGCTGCCAGGCCTCCAGAAAGGGCTGGATGTACGAGCTGACGTTAACAGTTTCTGCATTTATTCATGACAAAGAGCTCATTCAATCCAATAACTGTGCTGTAGTATGCATAAGATATAATTGAGGCATTATGCATGAGACAGTATCACTTGTATCACGTTGTTAGATTTTGCTGTATTTGGCCGAGCGATTGTTTGGGTGGCTCACCCATGTATTAGATTTATTTATTTAATACATAAAATAATTAAGTTTGACCAGAGTTTGTGTAGGGAAAAGAATTTATTGAAGGTTTGTAGTGTAGCAGTTCTTCAGCAGCAATGGTAGCGTGACGGCCTTTAAAAAATCTTAACCCAAAGTTCTGTTTGTGTGACCAAACTTTATACATGAAGACAAAAGGGCTACATACAAAGGAAAACTGTTAGACCTCCCACAGGAGATTGATCTACAATGCGAGGAGCAAGCTCGTCTAAATGACCCGTCTTTCAAGAGCAAGCGTTATGTGAATCTCACGCAGTCTTCAGTAAAATGACGTGTTTGTGGCCATATCAAGTTATTTGCAGGCAGACAACGTGTAACATGGGTGGGCGTTATGCAAATATATCTTCTAGTGACGTAGAACCGCAAAGCGGTAGGATTCGAAACAAAACGCCTCGTATAGGAGGTTCAGAGTCGATTCTTTCTTTTGGGAGACAATAACTTTATCTCTTTTGACTTTACAACTTTGCAGAACGTTAACATTCAAAAACAGCTATATTACACACTGCATGAAAGGGAATATTTGAAAAACCATATTGGGGCACTTTAAGGACATATTTCATATACTTCAGCGCTCTAAACATGAACCAGCAGCGTGTATGTGCGCATATTTCATCATGTCTTGTTCAAATGAAATATATATGTGCAAATAAGGACACAGATACAGCCGTACATCTTATCATATACGCGACAACATAAATTATTCTAATAGACAGAAAACACTAATGTAGACAGAAAACTCAAAGAATGGAAAAAAACCCCGATGTCTTTATTCTTTCTGTTAAACTGACGTGTGTCAGTATAGTGCTCATAAACGTAGTGAAAATATTATTAAATCTTTTAAATGTTCTTCTGTTTGTCCCTCATTTTTCGTCATAGGATTAAATTTTCAAAACACATCAAGGTTCCCTCAACTCTGTGTTTTTCCCCCTCCGCTCAAATTTAATATTCATGTGTCTGTGTAATAAGTGTGTTGTAAGTCTGTGTTTTATTGGTTGTCTTCCCCCTTCTACACTCCCACTTTTCCATAGCTTTATATACCCATTTCTTGAGACTTTTCCCAGCTCTCAGGACTCTGTGTCATTCCAAAACTTGGGTAAATGGAATCCTGCTTGTTTCACGTTTTAACACTGCTCATACTTTACCCGTGTAATTAATCCTGTATTCATATACTGTCATTTCATACTTGTACATTCCTAAACCCTGGGTTAACATTCTTATATACATATTTTGCTCTGTTCACATAGGCTCAAGCATTGCACATTTACCTGTATATATTGCCAACTGTAGGCATACTGTCAAGTTTATATGGACTTCTCAAACTATAAAGAATGAAACTCTCTTCTTGACTCCAGTTGACACATTTTTCATCATCATTTTATATTTTTCCCATCAAATGCTGATACTAGACTATTGTTTATTAAATGTGCAGTAGGCTATTTCCGTGATAGTCCGAAGGATGTTAATGAGGTACGCGACTGGCTGTCTGTTGCTAAGCAACAAGTCGTAATATTCCAACACTGCATTATTTCACACTGTACACATATGGCACCACAATGCAGTTAAAACAGCAAAACAGAAGCAAACCTTTTTAAAGCAGAATTTCATAACCCTGGGTTAAAAAACGTGCTTAAAAATCCTTTAAAAAGCTTAAAACATCTATAACCCAGGATTAAGTGCAGTGTGAAAAGCCCAGTTTCTGATCAGATGAGGTGCTTCTGTGTGTTATGGACAAGATCATCACACAGAAACCGAAGCAAACATATCTGCAGGCATACACACAAACACATCTTAATCTGACTCACTGCTGAAACAACACACACAGACACACACACACACCACAAATAAAAAATAATTTATCTTACCGATTTCTGAGCTTTTCTTTTGTAGAATGTCGGATCAGAATATGTTATTTCTTCACCACTCTGAACTGTTTGAACAATAAAATGACAGACTGTTAAAAAAAATGAATAAAAGATGTTTGAAAATTATTGTTGTTTTTTCTGCAACACTTTTACATTATACTATGTGTCACGTTTAGTGTTTGGTTTTTGTTTGCCTGTGTCACCCAGTTTGTACCTGTGTCTCTTAGATTAATCCCTATCACCTGTTCTCCTGTTAATCAGTCATTATGAGTTCATTTGTTCCAGCTGTGTCTTGTTTCCCTTGTCATCAGTGTCTGTATATAGTGCTTTTCAGTTCAGCCAGTCTTTGTCAGTTCTTAGTCATATCTAGTTGTAATTAGCCCTACTAAAAAAATAATAATAAGCTGTTGAACGAACTTAATTAAATTAAGGAAAGCTTTTCCAGGAAAATGAATTAGATTTTTCCAACAAAATCTAATTTGTTTGAAATTATTTGTTGTAATCTTGTTGAATGAAGTTAAATTAATTTAGTCATTCCTGCTAGATAAAGTTTTGTCAGGTTGACTATATTTAATTTTTGCACTGTCTAAAATCGCCAACATTATAATTTTGGCTAATTTGACTCTACAGTTTTTTTCCAATGATAGGAGCTACTAGTGTTCAGTTTAATTAAAACCACTTTTTTTACAGAGTAATATTGAATATTACTTATGCAGGTCTGCAAATGAGGTTTAATGCATGTATAGAGTATATTGAGTGCCCACAGCCCTAAACTAAACACAGTAACCACAAAATTCAAAAACATTACAGAAAGTCTTCTAAGTTTCTAACATTACTGAATATTAAACATTAACATTAACTAACAACATCTTTCCATTTACAGAAAAACACATAAAATAACACTTTAATCCCAAAATTTACCCTCCTAATGCAGTCCCTTGCAAAGCATGCTGGGAACTACAGATCCACTGCCCAGTTAGTTGTCAACAAAAATGATTCATGTAGTTTTCTCACAAATTAATTAAGTAAACTTCAGTTTTAAATATATTAGGTTGATTGAACACAATTAAATGAAGTTGTGACAAAATATTAAACAATTGTGTTACTCTTGCTTATTTTAATTAATTAAATTTAACAAGAGGCAAAAGTTAATTTTTTGAGTGGTTAACCTGCCTGTACCTGTTTTTGTAGTTTATTGGAAGTAAAAGTATTTTGTATTGGAGCCTTTGGATTCATCTTCTTCTGCCAAAACTACACCATGACACTATGGGGCTGTTGAATGCTCAATTCAGATGGACCCTTTTCACGGGCTGTGACGCGTTTGCACAGGTAGTCTATCAATACCACAAATCTAGTAAAGTTTTTCTTATTTTCATTTTTAAAAACTTTAAATTCACAATTATGATGCTAATTATGATGCTATATTTATGTACTCAATCTATAATCAATCTCTCAACATTTTACCCACTTTTGGAAAGTCGTGGAAACATGAAAGATTTATTTTCTTAATGAGAAATTGTTTTTGTTAATGAGTGCATGTTCGTATAAACTAGAAGAATGTAAGGTTTACAACATAAACTCTTTAAATAAGTCCAAGAGTTTTACACTTTGGTCTGTTATTGTAGGAACATTGACTTTACATTTACTTGCTCCTAAACATGACACTGAACAAAACAAACTGTGAGTGGTTGCTTTATTTGTCACTCAGACAACTCTTGAGCAGTCTTTGGCCAATGAAAGTTGCTATGGAGCCCAGACCTTCTGCCGTCAGTCTAGAACTAGGTATCCAGTGTTTCTAGTCAAATTAGCGTATTTTTGAAACTGCTAATGTAACTTTAAACCTATATATGAAAATGGTTTAAAGAAGCACATGACTCCGTCATGACCATGTCAGTCACTCAGTCACTCACAATGACCATCTTTTCATCTTTATCTTTACATAACATAGCATGAAAAACTACGGTAGAGTACATTGAAATTTGCATTTAAAGGGATAGTTCACCCAAAAATGAAAATTCTGTCAGTAATTACTCACCCTCATGTTGTTCCAACCCCGTAAGAGTTTCGTTCATCTTCGGAACACAAATTAGGATATTTTTTATGAAATCTGAGAGCTGGAACACTCCTCCATAGGCTTCTAAGGGATTGAAACTTGCCGGCCCAGAAAAGTTATTAAAGACATTGTAAGACTGGGAAACTGGTTGGAGCTGGAAATGAACATTTGGCCTTGTAAGAACTGGTTGGAGACACTGTCTTGACCACATGGTCTATTGAAACAAAGGAACTTGCTGAAATAGCATTCGACCTCCCCCTCACGCAGTCTCACCTGATTTACATTTCACCCAGTAACAGCTGAAACTCACATGAGAATATATGTATGGTTTGATGTGAATGATTATCATTGAGTATTATGTTTGGTATCATTTGAAATGTCTCAGGAATGAGTGGTACAAATGTCTCATTTCAAATAAGTAAAACAAAAGGTAATAAGGTTTTTTAGAAGTTTAGAGAAACTGGCACCAAGAAAGGTAGCAAATGGCCTTTCTCCCCTACCCCCCAAATAAGGTGTAACCTGAATGCAAATTACCATTGAAAAGAAGTTCTGGCTATTTAATGGAATGCAGCAAGGAGTCGTGGCTTTTTCTGTATTGCAGATCAGCCCGTGAGGTTTAGCTCATGTAGTTCATGTTGGGTTCGCATCTATTTCTCTAATCCTAAAACATTTGATGATTTGCATTGATTATCTTTCAATTGATTATGGAATTGTTAAAATACATTTACCTGACATAATAAATTGTTATATTTGATTATTCTAACAGACTTTGACTTTATTTTCATTGGAGTTAAAACGAATAGTCAAACATTAACGTATACTTAATGATGCACAGATATCATTAAAACACTTTCATTCTATGGAGTCAGATGAAACGAGTTAATACATTAGATAAAAAGTATTACATTTAATTATAAATCCCTTTGCCATTGGAAGAGACGGAACGCGCGTTGAGACCTTCACCGCTAATTTGAATGCCGCCCTTGGATCGAATTAGCAGGCCTTACAACATCGTTAAAATAGTCCAAGTGACTACAGTGGCTCAATCTTAAGTTTATCAAGCGACAAGAATACTTTTTGTGCGCAAAATCCCCCCCCCCTACCCAAAATAATAACTTTATTCAACCATCTCTTCTCTTCCATGTCATTCTCCTAAGCTGTTGACGTAGTGTAATAGCGTAGTGCTTCTGTGTTGTACATCACATGTAGGCTCACTATTGGCCGATGCTGGTCATGTGTGTGCTGCGTGTGACGTACAACACAGAAGCGCTGCGCTGTTACACTACGGCAGTAGGGCGGCAGTGGCTCAGTGGTTCATGTAGGTTGTCTATAAACCGAAAGGTTGGTGGTTCGATCCCCGGTTCCACCTGACCAAGTGTCGAGGTGTCCATGAGCAAGACACCTAACCCCAGCTCCTCCCGACGAGCTGGATGGCGCCTTGCATGGCTGACACCGCCGTCGGTGTATGAATGAGTGAGTGAATGGTGAATGTGAGGCGAATATGTAAAGCGCTTTGGTGGCCATTGGGTCTGTGAAAGCGCTATAAATGCAGTCCATTTACTACGTGAACTCACTCGAGGCCCACAGAGAAGGAAATGAATAGTTAAAATAGTCGTTATTTTTATTTATTTTTTTTGCGCACAAAAAGTATTTTCGTCGCTTGATAGACTTAAGATTGAACCACTGTAGTCACTTGGACTATTTTAACCATGTCTTTTTAACCATGGAACCGTTGCCACTGAAACTGCATATTAACGCACCAGTGGGGCTCGACAGCCTTAGTCAAACGGGTTGGCGCGTATGGTTGGGTTGCGGAGAGATTGTGAGATTGTGGTTAGGTCTCAGCAGCAGGAGGGATGTAGAGGTCAGTAAGCTGAACTGAGTTGAGTGGGGGACGGAGGGGGGTGACTCTGGGACGCCAGAGTCACTGTCGAGCCCTCTTGAGGTGTCGTGGGCTAGTCGACGAAACACTGAGGACGGAAGGTGCCCACTTGAAGACCCTAGAGATGTTCCCTACTCCGCTCAATCCAGAGGGTTGTTATGGGGGGACCGCACTGTGGTTGCAGCCGTTGTGTGTGCTGACGCGCAAATACACTATTAACACCAGACAGAAGGAGATTCACGTCACCAGATGGAAGGAAGCATAAATGGATGGATAAGCATAGGTTACTGTAAAGCTAAGTCTTAGTTGGTGCTTATCTTGGCGAAAGCCGAGTACAAATCAGCATGAAGTTTTAACATCTACTCTCGTGTAATGGAAATCTTAATAACTTTTCTGGGCCGGTAAGTTTCAATTCCTTTGAAGCCTATGGAGGAGTGATCCAGCTCTCAGATTTAATCAAAAATATCTTAATTTGTGTTCCGAAGATGAACGAAACTCCTACGGGGTTGGAACAACATGAGGGTGAGTAAATACTGACAGAATTTTCATTTTTGGGTGAACTATCCCTTTAAGGTTATGAGGATGATATCAGCTGTTCAGCAAAGTTTCCAATAATAGATTCCTGCCAGTCCTGTTCTCTCTATTGTAAGTTAAATGAGGCAGATTACTAAGACTCTCACCCTTTGACTTTAATGGTTCTTGGAGCCCCTGTCTCAGTCTTTGAATAGCTATGATGATTGGATTAGGATTGGTAACACTCTAGTGTCTGGGGCAGGTTCCTATACCTGGATACTTCATTCATTTGAAGGCTTTGTTTAAGGTCGTCACCCAGGTGATTTGTCTCCATATCTAAGCACTGCCCACTAAAATCTATATAAACTAATGCACACTGCCTTAGTTAGACTTGATGACTGCAGCTACCGGCAGTTCTGTCAGGGTTTGGGGTTGGTGAGATGAGGCGAGGACTCAAGTGCAGGAAACGAGGGCTTTTTATTAATAAAAATAAAACAAAATACAAACAAAAACTACCCTGAGGGGGAAAAGAAGAGAGACTAGGACTTGACTAAACTTGACAGCAGGGAAACACACGGTGTAGATGAGACGTACAAATGACATGCATATGACGACGAAACAGCACAGGATTGCAAACACAAGGAGAATAAATGGGGAGAACAAACAAAGGAGGTAACGAGGGAGGACAGATGGGGCAAATTAATCAATCAGGTGACAAGATGGGAGGGACTAGACAATCGACAGGAGAGCACATGGCACAAGGAAACATACATGAAAAGCCATGTGTTCACACCAAACATGACTAAGGCCCTGTTTACACGAGAATGCTCGCGGGTGAAAATGTAAAAATATTTTAGCATATGTGCCTTTCGTTTACACGGCAACGGCGTTTTTGGGGCTTAAAAACGCAAAAAAGTGAAACCACCCTCCAGAGTGGAAATCTTAAAAACGCTCCACCGTCGTGTTCCCGTCTAAAGGGTAAAAACGCAAATCTGCTCACGGTGGCTCTCGTCGCGTACACGTTTATGTCACAAGCATGCGCCAGTACAAGAACATAACAACCAACATGTCGGATTATTTCCATACGTCGGACCTTCAAGTTGCCCTAGCAGCTCTGATAAACATACAAGAGTCTTTTTGCTGTTCGCTTCGCCAAGTTTTGATTTCGCGCTACTAAGGAGAGAAGTAGAAGGAAGGATGTACGCAGGCGCGCAGACTTGGTGTTGTTGTGTGGAAGTGCTTCACATTGCCACCTAGCCACCTGGAGTGCATACTGCATCGAATTTCACACACTTTTGCGTCACCATATGCACGCAGATCCCCCCCCATAACGCTCGTCTAAACGCAGAATAAAAAGTGATAACGCAACGCCACTTTTGCGTTTTTTTCTTCAGACCGTGTAAACATAGCCTAAAGCACATGGTCAGTAAAACAAATCACCAGCCATGTGCTAACACAAAACGAGATATGAACACGCAACTAATGAAACACTCATAAGCTAAGTGTTCACACAAAACATGACAACATGAAAGCACACAGTTAGTGTTAAACACAAGCTGTGTGCTACACAGTACAAGACAAAACAGGAGTGTCAGGATTCTGTCACAAAACCAAGAAATAGGCTTGACAGAACCCTGACAGAATCCTGCTGAAGATACAACCAAGTCTCTTGGTCTTGCTTCTGAGTTTCCTACAATGACACCAATCATTTAATGTAATTATAATAAAATCACCTAATTAAGACATTGAAACATTTATTTCAATTCTTATTTTTATTTTAAAAAGTAAAAAAAAAATAGGAAAAAAATAGAAAAATAGAAAGTAAATTTCTATTGATAGGCTATGTCTCCTCAATTACGGTTGGAGCGACGATGCAAACAATGAACCACCATAAAGTAGTGGCCAAAAGTGATGATCAGTGTAGGAAAATTGACATCTTCACCCTTTATCCAAATATTATTAAAAATGTGTTAAAGATTTTGTAAGCATATTGCGTAGTTGTGCTTTGAGTCAATTGTTTTATTTGTGATCAAGCACTGAAACATACCAAATTGTGCAAAGAACACATGCAAAAACAAGAGAGAACCAATTAAATAATAATAACTGATTATGTTGTTGTCAATTAATTCTTTTTCCTGGAGCTTTCTTGTTTTTCTAAAACCTGTAGATGTAGCTAGCCTTTTTTTTTTTGCAAATAATTTTGTCAGATAAAAACCTTCACTAAATTAAGTGTTTATTCTTCCATCATATTTTGAAATAAATATATTTTTTAAATATTTTCCTCACATTTTGATGCGGTTTAAGGGAACTTATAGGGTCATTTAAAAATAAAACAAAAACCTTCGCACTTTCATCACTTCTGGCCACTACTATGTTTGGTGTGGTTAGTGCCACAATAGTGCTATTTAAGACCCTGCTTACTGTGTACTGATGAGCACAAGTCATCACCAGTGCACTGCTGCATTTTTCCAGTTGCAAAAAATGTTATTATTACTTTTCATAACTGCAGTCAGAGCATTGATTTCTAATAAGATGGCAGCAGAGAGGAGGAGGCCACACACTTTTCAACGGAAATATGATATACTGGAGTTAAATGATGACGGAGTTGATCAAACGATACAAGTTTGATCATCAAGGAATTGTTTTTGTAACTAACATTTAAAAAAAATTATAGCAATGAAATGAAATGAAAGTAAGAATACATTTTTGGCGACTAAAAATGCAGCAGTGCACCGGTGATGACTTGAGCTCATCAGTATGAAGGGTCTGAAATAGCACTATTGTGACACTGACAACACCAAACATACAGTATTGGCCAAAAGTGATGTGCGGAGGTGTGTTTTTTTATTTTTTATTTTTTAATGACCCTACAAGTTTGCTTGAACCATCAACTTATGAGGAAAATATTTGTACATTATATATTTTAAAATATGAGGGAAGAACAAAACACTAAACTTAGTGAAGGTATTTATGTGACAAAATGATTTCAAGTCAACTATATTTCTACAGCACTTTTTACAATACAAATTGTTTCACAGCAGATTTACATTGATAACAGGAAAATAATGCAACAAAGTTAGTTTTGGCTGTACAGCAGCTCTAAAAGAAAATAGTGTCATTGTCCAGCTTAAGTTCAGTGTTGATTCATAAAAATCATTAGTTATCTATTTATTTATTTTTTCTATACAGCCATGCTGGAGAAAACAGTAATGTCATCGCCCAGCTCAGGTCAGTTCTGAGACAATGGTGCCAATGCAGGCAGATCAATATTATTGTTGATTATTAAGTGACAAGAAAGGGCAAACTACATAATAAAATAATATTATTAATACATAAATAATATTCATAATAAAATCAACTGATGTCACCCTTGCAAGCTCACTATTGGCTGATTCAGTGGTTGAGGCCGGCCATTTTGGGTTGACATTGTAGTCCACAGCACTTAAGGCATGTTTTCTAAGACTGATTCTTTACTGAAAGAATCAGTCTTAGACTTTACTGAAAGTTGCTTTGGGCTTCTTTATAAAAGTGTCCTTCTCTTTGAGAAGTCCTACTTTTTACTAAGAATTTTTTGACACTTAATTCAAAGCTTTAGACTCTTCTTAAGAGCATTTCTTAGAAATGTTTTACATACGGGCCCAGGGCCTGTATTTATCAAGCTTCTCAAAGTGCCATTTTAGTCTTGAGTAATGAGAATTCATGAAATTTAATCCTACTTCTAAACTTAAGTATAAAAGCAAGTTATCAAATTTCTTAAAGCTAAGAATCACTCTTACTCTCCCAGTTATTTAAGACAGCTCGAGAGGTCTCTCAAGTAGTTAGAAGTTGCCAGTGGTAGGGGCTTGTGATGCACTGAGGAGACAGAGACGTGGGCGAAACTTCCATTAGAGAAATGTTTGACGACAAGCAGTTAATATAAGGATGAGTTACGATCTTCGATTAGTTGATTTAATTATCGAATATCGAATAGGTTGTGCGATTGTCATATTGATTAAAATCATCATGTTTTCAGTGCTGATGCGGTGGTGACGCAAATGTTTTTAACCAGAGGGTGACGCTGCCAATAACACAGCTAAAAGCTGCACAAAGAACCAGCAAAAGTAATGATTATAAATGTGTCAAATACAGCAAGAAGACATTTTAATTGTTTTTTAATAAACTAGTGTTTTCTGTGTCAGTGTCGGCTGCAAAGATGCAGTTGACGATGCTGACTCGCCATCTTCACAGTAGTGAACGCGTCTATAGAGAGAAATGCACATTTTATATACGGATTACATTATGATTTCCACTATTTCTGAAGTGATTATTAAGAAACACCGTAATAAGGTATACCTTAAGCAACTGCCTAAGGTATGGTTCAGGGAACACGCCTAGAAATGGTATACCTTTAGTTAAGTTATACCATTAGATTCTTCGTAGCGCGCTGAGAGACAACGTTATCGGGAAACGCAGCCCAGACCTTCTGCCGTCAGTCTGAAGGTCTGGCTATGTAAGACTAGGATACCTCTCCAGCACTCTTAAATAATTTAGGAGCTGAGACTTAGTCTTAACACTTAGGAACCTTTATGAATCACACTTATTCTTAAGATTGGGAATAAGAGTAAAATTAGATAATTATTCGAATTTTGACATAGTTAAGACAAAACCTTTACTCTGAGCGGCTTTATACATACATACAGTTATTTCCCCCCACGTGTTTAATTAATTTAGTCACTCTGTTTACCCTTTTTAACAATGGGTTCCTATGGAGACTGCAACAGGACAGCATCCAAACAGATGTCTATAAAGTTTCCATGGATTCTACAGAAGGAAAATCGAGGGTACCACGGACATGATGTCATTGACCGGCGACTTAATGACATGGCCCATTACACTGGTAAAAATTGTGGATTTCTCTGGATTTAAATATTTTTGGAAACATTTGAATAAGTATATAAGTCAACAAAATATATAGGACATGGTCCTAGTGGTTTTTGGATATTTTAATCTAAGAATCGTACATATTGTGCCTTTAAACTTGCAGTACTAGAGAGCCTGTTGCGATCCAGGCAGACTCAGTCACTTATCATTCACACACAGTTAATCAGTGTCTCTCTCTCTCTCTCTCTCTCTCTCTCTCTCTCTCTCTCTCTCTCTCTCTCTCTCTCTCTCTCTCTCTCTCTCTCTCTCTCTCTCTCTCTGTCTATAGTAACTCAATATCAATTACTCTGTTACTAGCTATAAAATTATGTTTTGGAATTACCAATGGAGGCTTGGGATATAATTCATAAGACATTTGTCCTACACAAAAGAGAGTTTTAAGTACAATTTTTTTTCTACTGCATTTTTTTTTATACTTGGGCACACCCAAAGAACACCACAGACACAGTACAATCAACATTGGGAAATCTTAGAGTAAAACAAGCAGCTGTGAAAAATATGATACACTGGTGTTTTGCCAAATGAAAAGTTTATCTATGTGTCATCTTTTTACCCTTTTAATTAATTTTATAACAGTTTTAATTTTCCTTGCTTTTATTTTGTGATTAGTTTAATTCCTTTCTGTGTAAAGCACTTTGAATTACCATAGTGTATGAAATGTGTTATATAAATAAACTTTCCTTGCCTTGCTCATACAATTAAAAATAGTAATATTCTACTCATTCAGTGTCAATAATTCCTTAATTAAAAACATGTATTTTTACAGATGTTTCAGCAGAAAATAATTCTACTTGCCCTCTTGGTCTGTTTTCCTGCAGATCCAGAAGATTCCGACAGAAACTACAATCAACAGAGATGCAGCAGCAGAGATCAGCCATATATACAATGAGGATGGGCTTTGCCTCTGATCTATAATAAACAAAATGAAGCATTAACATGAATGAACCTGTCAATATGCTCTACAAAAAACACTATATGAAATATCAGCACTATATAACTTGAGAAATCAGTTCAGTAAGTGTGTGTGTGTGTATATATATATGTATATATATATATATATATCCATCCACAGACCTGCACATGTGTGACAGAGTGTGTTGATGTCCAGATGTGTGGTCTGGTTGCTGATAGAATTGTTGAGCACACAGCTGTATGTGTTGTTATCCTGATATTCCACCTCCAGAGGTAGAGAGAGACTGATGCTGAGATCACACACACTGATGCTGGACAATACACTGATTCCTGCGTACCAGGAGAGAGTCACATCACTCACATTTAACACTGAACACAGCAGTGAACAATTCTGGTACAGTCTGAGAACGGAACAGTCTCTGCTGATGACAGGAACTGGCAGACGAGCTGGAAAATATGAGAGAACATAGATAAATGAGGATGAATGATATATACGTAGATATTTAAGTAGATGAGTAAAAACATTGAGAGGATCCAAGACTGATCAAAAGTAAAGCCTTTTAAAACAATCTGATAGAGAAAATATAGTGTAGTTTACTTGTTTATCAAGCAGACGAAACTGTCACCAAAGACCTTGAGGTGCATTATGAAACATGATGTAAATCATGGAAATATCACAGACTATTTTGATTATGCTTCACTTCCAATCAAGTTGTAATTGTTAAATTACGTATATGTGTGGGAAAATGGTATTCAGCTGTTTATGTGTCTAGGATGCACAAATAGCTAGACAAGGAGTCTGATATGCTATTCCAGGTTTAAAAAGTATTAAGATGCTTATTTTCTTAAAATCTATAGTTCTCTACTCACCATAGACGGTAAGATTGAATGTGTTGAGCGGTGTCTTTGATCTGCTGCTGGTTACTCTATAAAGTCCAGAGTCTGTGGTTCTGATGTTCATGATGGTCAGAGATCCAGTCTTCTCATCCAGCTTCAGTCTGTCTCTGAATCTCTCATCAGGAAAATCTGTCTTCTTGTCCTTTCCATTGATTTTAGCTATGAGACTGTTGTTGTGTACAGTTCTCCACATTATCATATCATCTGTCTGTATTTCAGTATCAGAGTTTAGAGTGACAGATTCTCCCTCAGTCGCTGATACTGACTTCACTGCATCAACACCAAACACTCCTGAATAACAAACAGAAATATTCACTCAGAATTTGGAGGTTTAACAAATGTTGCGTTTTCACCATTTTAAACCATTTAAAAATCAAAATATCACTTCACTAATTTTAGTGTAGGCTATATAATTCAATAATGTGCATAATGTAAATGGAAAAAAATGAACAAAGATATTTGAGTAGCCTATATTAGTCTATAATAAAACGTGAAAACGGGTGGTGGAAAAAGCTCCGTTTACGTTTTGACAAAGATATAATAAACACATACGAAGACTGTCAGGATCTGGGTTGCTTATCTGCTCTTTCTCACTCTCATACCACCACACACACACCCTTTTACACACCCATTTCTCTCACTCTACAGCGCACACACATACTGTCATGTTTGCGCTCTGCCTTCACCTGTTGATCATCAGTATCAGCGCTCTCGCTGCTGTCCGCTCACACCTGTGTCTTGTCTTGTCTAATTACTCAGTCTACTTCTAGTGTTTGTTCTCTCTGTTCTGTGTCGGATTATTGTGTGAGTACGTTCTCTCATTTTGTCAGTTAAAAGGAGTCTTACCTATGTCTTGTCTTGTGTAGCAGTATTCGCCTTGTTGTCTCCTGTGACCTGCTTCGGTGAGATTCATCCGTTGTTCTCTCTGCTCAGCTGCCAGCTTCAAGGACCAGTTATTCTGAGAGTATTTTCTGTTCTTCGTATTCTCTCCCGACAAAGTATCCACTGAGAAGCTGTCTTTCTGGAGAGCACCTTTTTCTGTTCTAGTTCTGAGCTGTTATTCTTAAAGCTGTTTTTGTTGGACATTAAAGACTTTGCATTGAACTTCCTTTGCTTTTGGATCCTTTTGTATCAACCCTGACAGAATAATCCGACCACGATGGATCCAGCAAAGGAGGAATCTTTTTTTTCTGCTGTAGAGATCCAAGGAGCTATGCTGGGTCGTCACGAGGAGGAATTATCTGCTGCCAGAAATGCGGTGGAATGTTTGGCCGCACAGGTTAATGATTTGTCTGCACGCCTCCTTCATGCTCACCAGGAATCACCAGTTGTTCAGAGTCGTCCTTCTCTTCCCGAACCTCGTGTGAACAATCCTCCATGTTATGCAGGTGAGCCTGCGGAATGTAGAGCCTTTTTGACTCAGTGTGAGGTAGTTTTTTCCCTGCAACCACAGACTTATGCGGAGGATCGTGCCCGCGTCGCCTATGTGATTTCGTTATTGACTGGACGCGCTCGTGAGTGGGGAACCTCCGTTTGGGAGGCTGGGACTTCCTGCTGTCACTGTTTTGATCTCTTTAAGGACGAGATGATTAAGGTTTTCGACCAGTCAGTTTTCGGACGCGAGGCTTCGCGTCTTCTCACCACGATTCGCCAGGGGAGGAGAACAGTGGCTGATTTCGCGATTGAATTCCGCACCCTTTCCACCACAGCTGAATGGAATGAACCTGCTCTGGTCGCGCGCTTCCTGGAGGGTTTGAATGTGGATTTAAAGGAGGAGATTTATGCTCGCGGTTCTCCGGGCCAGCTTGACCAACTGATAGAGCTGGCGATTCGCCTCGATAGATGCTTTGAGCAACGGCGACGTGCCCGTGCTGCTTCCTCCACTCCTCGCGAACCTCCTTTTCCTGTCTCTGCTAGACCTGATCCAGAGCCCATGCAGTTGGGTGGCATTCGTCTTCTGCCAGAGGAGAAACAACGTCGCATCTCCAACAGACTGTGTCTTTATTGCGGCTCGGCTGGCCACTTCGCAGCTTCGTGTTCAGTAAAAGCCAGAGCTCGCCAGTAGACAGCGGAGTACTGGCGAGCGCGACTGTTTTGTCCTCTTCATCCAGATCCTGTACCACCCTGCCCGCCGTCCTTCGTTGGGCCGGTTCCACCGTTTCATGTCCCGCGTTGATCGACTCAGGGGCTGAGGGGAACTTTATTGATGAGAGATGGGCCCGGGAACATAACATCCCCCTGGTGGACTTAAAGGGGAACACCACCGTCTTTGCCCTGGATGGTAGTATTCTCTCTAATGTTCGCCGTGTCACCAGTCCGGTGAGTCTCACCGTCTCAGGAAACCATCAAGAGACTATTTCTTTTCTCATTTTTCAGTCCCCCTATACCCCCGTTGTGTTAGGACATCCCTGGCTAGTCCAGCATAGCCCTCATATTGACTGGGTCAAGAATACCATTTTGTCTTGGAGTCTTTCATGTCATGTTAATTGTTTAGTGTCTGCTATTCCTGTGGTTTCTTCTGTGTCTGTTTTTCAGGAGGAGCCTGGTGATCTGTCTGGGGTCCCGGAGGAGTACCACGATTTGCGGGCGGTTTTCAGTCGTTCCCGGGCCGTTTCTCTACCGCCTCACCGCCCCTACGATTGTTGCATCGATCTCCTTCCTGGCACCACGCCGCCTCGCGGTAGATTGTATTCTCTCTCGGCGCCTGAACGAGAGGCTTTAGAGAAATATCTCTCTGAATCCCTTGACGCTGGAATTATTGTTCCGTCCTCCTCGCCAGCTGGTGCTGGTTTCTTCTTTGTTAAGAAGAAGGATGGATCTTTGCGTCCTTGCATTGATTATCGGGGGTTGAACGACATAACGGTCAAGAACCGCTATCCCTTGCCCCTTATGTCGTCAGCTTTCGAGATCTTGCAGGGCGCAAAGATCTTTACTAAATTGGATTTGCGAAATGCTTACCATCTTGTTCGTATAAAGCAGGGAGACGAATGGAAGACCGCGTTTAACACCCCTATAGGTCACTTTGAGTATCGCGTTCTTCCTTTCGGGCTGGTCAACGCTCCCGCTGTTTTTCAGGCGTTGGTCAACGACGTTTTGCGTGACATGTTAAATGTCTTTGTTTTCGTTTATCTGGACGACATCCTCACTCGAAGTACACGTTCAACACGTTCGTCGGGTTTTGCAACGTCTACTTGAGAACCGTCTCTTCGCTAAGTCTGAGAAATGTGTGTTTCATTCGCAATCTGTCACCTTCCTTGGTTCGGTGGTCTCTGCTGAGGGAATCAGCATGGATCCCGAGAAGGTGCGGGCGGTCCTCGACTGGCCCATTCCTAATTCTCGTGTTGCCCTCCAGCGATTTTTAGGTTTTGCTAATTTTTACAGACGATTCATTCGTAACTTCAGTCAGGTTGCCGCTCCTCTCTCTGCTCTCACCTCGACTAAGTCTCAGTTTGTTTGGTCAGAGATGGCACAAGATGCGTTCGATCGACTCAAAAGGTTGTTCACCTCCGCGCCCATTTTGGTTACCCCTGATCCTGAGAGACAATTTATAGTCGAGGTCGACGCTTCCGATGTAGGGGTTGGGGCTATTTTGTCGCAGCGTTCTTCTCTTGATGACAAGGTTCACCCGTGCGCCTTTTCCCATCGCCTTTCACCGGCAGAGCGCAATTATGATGTTGGTAACCGGGAGCTTTTGGCGGTTCGGTTAGCCTTGGGGGAGTGGCGGCACTGGTTAGAGGGGACCAGTATTCCATTTATCGTTTGGACTGACCACCGTAACCTCGAATACATCCGCTCCGCCAAGAGACTTAACGCTCGTCAGGCCCGCTGGGCATTATTTTTTGGTCGTTTTGATTTTTCGATCTCTTTTAGGCCAGGTTCCAAGAACGTTAAGCCCGATGCCCTCTCACGGCTGTTCGGCTCCACAGAGGCAGCTTCGACCAAGGAGGTTATCCTACCCCAGCACTGCGTGGTCGGAGCTGCCGTCTGGGGAGTTGAGCAGACTGTTAAGAGGGCTCTCTCACTCGCTGTCAGACCTCCTCGTGCCCCGACAGGGACGTTATTTGTTCCTCCCACCGTTCGTTCATCCGTCCTCCAGTGGGGCCACGCCTCTAAGTTAGTCGCCCATCCTGGTGTTAAGGGTACCTTGGCCACTATTCGTCGGAGATTTTGGTGGCCCACTAGAGAACGTGACATACGTCAGTTTGTAGCTTCTTGTCCTGTCTGTGCCCAGACTAAGTCTAGCAATACCCCGCCTGCGGGTCTCCTCAGACCACTCCCTATTCCGTCACGCCCCTGGTCGCACATTGCTTTGGATTTTGTTACTGGTCTTCCTTCGTCCGCCGGTAACACAGTGATTCTTACTGTAGTCGACCGTTTCTCTAAGACAGCTCGTTTTATCCCCCTTCCTAAGCTTCCGTCCGCCCGAGAGACCGCCCAGATCGTGGTAGATCACGTTTTTAAGATTCATGGTCTTCCTTCGGACATTGTGTCTGACAGAGGGCCCCAATTCGCCTCTCAGTTCTGGAGGGAGTTCTGCCGACTGATTGGGGCGTCCCCCAGTCTGTCGTCAGGATTTCATCCTCAGACCAATGGACAAGCCGAACGGACTAATCAGATTCTCGGCCGTATGTTGCGCAGCTTGACTTCACAGACCCCTGCATCCTGGTGCGATCAGCTTGCCTGGGCCGAATATGCCTATAATTCGCTTCCTTCGTCCGCTACTGGGTTATCCCCGTTTGAGAGTTGTCTCGGTTACCAACCCCCACTTTTTGCTTCTCAAGAGTCTGAGACTTCCGTGCCATCCGTTCAGGCTTTTATTCTTCGGTGCAAGCGTACTTGGAGGAGAGTGAGATCTGCGTTATGTCGTACTAGGGCGCGCACTCGTAAGGCTGCTAATCGTCGTCGGGTTAGGGCCCCTCGTTACGTTTGTGGGCAGAAGGTTTGGCTTTCCACCCAGAATCTTCCTGTTCACGAGGGCTCTAAGAAACTTATGCCCCGATTTGTTGGTCCTTTTGCTATTTTGAAGGTCCTAAGTCCGGCAGCTGTCAAGCTCAGATTGTCTCGTCAGTTACGTCGGGTGCACCCTGTTTTTCATGTGTCCTGTATCAAGCCTGTCATTCGAGCTCCCGCCCGTCCCGCCCTTCCTCCTCCGCCTCTCGACGAGGTGGATCCCATTTACAGAGTTCGCAAGCTGCTTGACGTTCGTCCTCGGGGGCGTGGCCACCAGTTCCTGGTGGACTGGGAGGGCTATGGGCCTGAGGAGAGGCAGTGGATTCCGGCCCGGGACGTCCTGGACCGCTCGCTCATCGAGGATTTCTATCGGTCTCGCCAGACCTCTTCCTTGGGAGCGCCTGGTGGCGCTCGTTGAGGGAGGGGTACTGTCAGGATCTGGGTTGCTTATCTGCTCTTTCTCACTCTCATACCACCACACACACACCCTTTTACACACCCATTTCTCTCACTCTACAGCGCACACACATACTGTCATGTTTGCGCTCTGCCTTCACCTGTTGATCATCAGTATCAGCGCTCTCGCTGCTGTCCGCTCACACCTGTGTCTTGTCTTGTCTAATTACTCAGTCTACTTCTAGTGTTTGTTCTCTCTGTTCTGTGTCGGATTATTGTGTGAGTACGTTCTCTCATTTTGTCAGTTAAAAGGAGTCTTACCTATGTCTTGTGTAGCAGTATTCGCCTTGTTGTCTCCTGTGACCTGCTTCGGTGAGATTCATCCGTTGTTCTCTCTGCTCAGCTGCCAGCTTCAAGGACCAGTTATTCTGAGAGTATTTTCTGTTCTTCGTATTCTCTCCCGACAAAGTATCCACTGAGAAGCTGTCTTTCTGGAGAGCACCTTTTTCTGTTCTAGTTCTGAGCTGTTATTCTTAAAGCTGTTTTTGTTGGACATTAAAGACTTTGCATTGAACTTCCTTTGCTTTTGGATCCTTTTGTATCAACCCTGACAAAGACATAAAAATACTTACTCAGAATCCACAAGCACCAACATAAAATGCACATATAAAATATTTTCTTTGGCATTTCGCTTAACGGTTTTAAATAAAAGCAGTTCCTAATTTTGAAAAGTTAAATACAACAGAAATATTATATTAAACATGTGAACGTTCAACGTGTTGGATGAGCTGAAGTTAACAGTGCTGCCGGTCTGTAACGTTAGCCTAATGGAGCGGTTTACTGAAACTCGACTACAGTTAGTGTGATCAAACTCCTCCCTCCTTTTACAGATGTTTTTTTTTCTCACAGACAATTAGACATATTTTAGTAAATACTTCTACCAAGTAATCACTAACACCGTGAGTGAACACAGTGCCGCAACAGCTCGAAACTGTCAACACTGCACGCAACAAAACGTCCCAAATCTATTTTTACTTTGTTTCAGAAGTAAGTGTTGAAATACAACAGAAATTGAACGCTTCGTCCGTTTTCTGTCGGGGAGTTGTGTCGCGTTTTCCAATCCAGTGTAGACATCAACGGATTCAATAATGTGTCGCTCGCGTCCGATCTTGGTTACACATGCCACGTATCAGAGTTAGTGACTAATGTCCCCCTTCTATTCCCCAGGCTATTTTAAGAGGTTGCGTGTAAGGGGTTGTGAATATTTCGTGAGCCTAATTATACGGTTCTATCTCCACTTTTGGTCGAAATTGTGTTTTTGACATAATCTTATCCATTATGTGTTTATTAATGCCTGTGTGGTGTTATTTTTGTAAAAAAATATATATATATTTTATTAGTAGTTATTGATAAAATAAAAAGGTTCCACAAAACAGCAGGGATGTAAAAACTTTGATGCTCAATATCTCAGAACTACCCTAAACGGAGATAGAACTGTATAATTCTAAGCTCACGATTTCATGTTATGAAATTGCATATTATTGACATCCAGTTATGATTATTTTCAGTAGCCTAGTTGTTGTCGCCTCACACCAAGCAGGTCCCCAGAAGGACTATCCAGAAAATGAATAGATGGATGTTTTACCAACAAAAAGATTATATGAGAAGGTATTCCGTCATTATCTAAGTGATTTGAGTTTTTTGTCTCATTTGAATGTATTGACACTAAAAGAAGCATAACAATGTTTAATGTTTTAACCACACCGTTTTCAAAAGCAAGTTTGTTGTGGGTTTTTATACATGAATTATGATAATAAAAATCAACAATGTAAAAAAGAAAAATGCCCTTGGGGGCGGGTTTGTGCTTAACTGGTTTGGGGAAAATCACAGCGTAGCTACATGTGTATGATGCCGGGCATCAATTCCTCCATCATCCAGTACCTTCATCCTACGTTATTGCTAATTTTGTTTAAGACACATCAACTTCTGAAACACTTTTGAGTGTTTCATTGTTTTATACCATTAAGGAAGCACAAACATCTTTAAAAGTTAAGTAGCAATTAAACATGTCTACCAATTCTGTGTTTCTCAACTCCAGCTCTGAACCTTCTAGAATGTGTTTGACGTCTCACTAATTAAAACACCTGCTTCAACTCATCAGCATCTAAGTGTTTTGAATAGGGAGACATCGAAAACATTCTGGGAGGTGGATCATAAGGGCTGATGCTGAAAAACTAATTTAAAATAAAATGTTCTAACAAACATGAGTAATACTGTAATGATAGTCAAAAGAAATGATTCCCACTAATTAAAGACTGTCTGTTCACATTAAAATCATCACCACATGGTGATGTCACCACATTTTCTGTGCTGTCATTAATACAACAGTAATGAAACGGGGGCAAAAATATTACTATACTCTTTTATTTTGGAATATAGTAATAAGACAAAAGAATTTGAAAACCATCAGCTTCATCTTGTAACCCCCAACAATCTGTCAGCAAGAAATAATAATCTTCCTAAAGCTTTTATTCAGATAACTAGAAGTAGAAATAATTTGCCCTCTGTGTGGGAATCTTAGAGCTTGCAATATATCTTACATTAATACAAATACACCAGAATACAAAAAATCAAATAAAAAATAATTATACCTTTTGATTTTCTGATTAGTCAGTGTATATTGTAAGACATACTGTTGAAAATCTGCTGTGAAAAGTGATATACAAACACAACTGATGGAAATTTTTGTAATATAATGTCTACAGTCTTTTAAGAACATATCCACCTTCCTGAGTATCTGATTAATCAGAGTTTGATGGCGTTTGCTCTCTCTTCTTCTGTTGAAGACTTCTGGATCTGAATTCATAAACCAGAACAGCAGCAGTAGCCACGCCCACCAGAGCAGAGAGAGCCAATCGGATCACAGCTTCAGTAAAACCACAGCAGCAGTTAAAGTCTTGTGAGAGAAGAAATGGGCAATGTTAAAATATAAGCATGGTTCTTTAGGGGTTTTAGCACCGAAGTTAAAAGTGTACGGGCCGTAAAACGCAGAGACCCCAAACTCAGCAGGATGGTCTCAATCGTGCACAGATACACACATGTCTGACACTAGGTGGTGTTATAATTTTGGATCATAATTTTAGAACCTTAAGGTCTCGAAGACCTTAAGGCTGACTTTGACCTTGAGGTTCTCTTTTTCAAGCTCGACAAATGATCTCTAATTTCATTTTAGCCAAACTTTTTTTCAGCTGTCTTAAAAAAAATATATTTTTAGACTTTTTCAAATTCCTCCTATGCTGTTGTTGGTCCAATCATCACCAAAATATGCACACAGCAGCTAGAGACATTGCTGGCAAAAAGTTATCAAAAAAATGTTGATTTATCACAATTAGATTCGATGGAAACATTGATCTAGTTTATTTGTGTATGGTGAACTGACAGAATATTTTTTTATAATTAGTGTATAGGCCTACAGAAGTCGTTGAAATGCTAATAGAGCTTTACATTTTCAAATATTTTAGATCCCAATAATACACATTTTTAACACTCGTGTTAAACTGCAAGCAAAAGGTTAGAAATGATAGAAATTCATTATAAAAATGAAAAGAGCTTTGAGATGAATGCTTCAGATAAATAAAGTTTTGAGCTGCAACGTGATACCTAAATCCACGGTCATTTGAAATTGTCATTTGACTTTCTATGACATGCAATTCATCTAAATGTTGAAATGAATATGATTCCACACATACATCACGTACACATTATCAGGGCCGTCCATAAGGGGGGATAAAGGGGAACGTTTTCTGGGGCCCAGCCGCTAGGGGGGGCCCATGCAGTCCAGCAATAATTATGTTCATCCTAAATATAAGCAAAGGTTACCATATTCTAGTTTTAACCAAAATAGCACCATTTATTGTAGAAAATGAGAAAAAATGCATTTTATTTAATGTTGCTTGAGTAAAATGTAGCCTGTGTCATAATGAAACACCCCTCTCCTGAAAATGGTCTGAGTATGCTAATTTTTGTTGTACGTAACGCAAAGTCAAAACGCCAGTGCTTCGCGCCAGTTCGCGGTCAGCAGCGCAAGTGAGCAATAATAACCAAGTGAGTGACACGATGGAGTGCGCGAATTGACGCGGTAACTTAGTAAAAGAAAAAGTAAGACATATTGCTCACCACCTCCCCAGTGTGATTGAAACAATCGATTGCCTGAAATCGTCCTGTAAATGATCTAATGAGGCCTTATCAGATGCGCGAGGACTGAGAGAATATTTCATGTCATTTACAGCAGTTGCCATGTGCACTGTCCGGCTAAAACTACTCCAACATATCGAAGATAGGATGGAATTTGCTTCTGCAGAGTGGCAGCCTTATGGTGTGTTCACACCGAACGCGAATAGAGCGTCAAATACGCGTCTAGTTAGACGCTTGAATCTTCCACTCAAGTTCAAATTTTTCAACTTGCGCGGAAGACGTTCGCGGCAAACGCGTCGCCCAATTCGCGTCATTCGCGACGCCCGGCGCGAATGATGCGTCTATTCGCGTCTTTGCATTGACTTTGTATGTAATCTACTCGCGCAAATAATTAAATTCGCGTTCGGTGTGAACACACCATAATCAGATTCAGCGCGTTCTTCATCTTCAATCCACAGCTGCGCGGGCCGGAGCAGAGAGCACGTCAGAAACAGAGGACAGGGTGTGTGTGTTCATGTGTGTGTTAATCTGAGCCTCATTGGTCTGTCACTGCTCGTCAATGTCAGAATATTTGAGATGAACAATCAAATCAATCAAAGTAGGCGGGCTTTTTGTTCACATACGCTGCGGAGCGCGAATTTTAACAGTGTGACTCGACGCGTACGGTCAAGTGCGAGATGGGATGTAAGTAGCTAAACTTAACATTTCATATTTTACTTTTTATTAGGTCATAAATGTTAAACGAATGACAAAAAATAATCAGGCAAACTAATAGTTTTGTCTAATTTCGCCATTTTGAACTGAAAATAGGCCTATGTAACGTGACGCGTGTAATGTAATAATTAGTTAACAAGAAACATTAACAAAGCCGTTTTCATCATGTTAGGCACAAGATTAATAACGAATGTGTACATATTGAGAATATAATACAAATTGTAGCCTTTAGTAAATTAAAAAAGCTCAGCTTTAGGAGGGGAAGAGAAAGGGATGAAGAGACTGAGAAAAAAAGAAAGAGTGATGGAGATGAGAAGAGAGCAGGTATTGACAAATAATCTGCCCACTGACATGGTTTTAAAGCTATTTCTTATCTTTTTTTTTGGTCTTCAAACGTCTTGAAATGCACATATCAGAGAAATAAAAAATTTGAACCCCCTACCAACCTCAAATTTAGGACCTCTGTGATTATAAAGCCCATACGGCCCTGTATTAGGCATAAGATCAATAATGAATGTGTAGCCTACATATTGTGAATGCATTTGATAAACTTAATTACCTTTAGTAGCTTTCAGTAAATAAACGCGTCTGAGAAAATGATTTATAGGCAAAATCAACCTATCAGTTGACCCTATGTTTACTTTCTTTACTGACAGACAAAAATGAAAAGCCTATATCAGTCAAAGCTCAGCTGGGCAAGATAAAAACAAAGAGAAAAAGAGTGTGATGCTGATGAGGAGAGAAAAATAATCAGCTGCCCCCACTATCCAAGTTTTTTGGCCTTCAGAACATCTTAAAATGCACATATGTAGATCCGAGTTCTCGTGGAGACCTAGAACCCCCCTTTTTGCCCTACCTCACATTTGGGACCACAGTTATTATAAAACCGTGCCTTTGCATGGTAATGAAAATGGTTAATAGTGAGCTTTAGATCCTAAACTAAAGTGTTACCTTTTTTTAATAAAATAAAAAAATAAAAAAAGTCATATTGGGAGCTTAGCCCAATTAAAATGAAAATCCTAGTGACGCCCCTGCACACGATATAAGTAGCCTATTGCAGATTTGGGGAGGGCCCATTCACTGGACCTTTTCAGGGGCCCAGTCATTTCTGTGGGCGGGCCTGCACATTATGACAGTAAACATTTTACATAGGTTTTTTTTTTTTTACTTCCCTTTTAATCTAACAGTAAGAGATGGAGTGATTTATTCTTTAAGTCAGTTGTGTTTTTTGACCAATGTGTTTCGGTAACCTGTTTTTACCAAATCCTAACTATTGTAAGCCCGTCTAAATCGGTCAACGACAGTTTCCGATAAGCAGGTGAATGTCTCTGCGTGTTATCTTTCAGCGTGGCAAAGTAATTTAGTTCCATTTAAGCTTTTACCTGACTCCATTTTATCACGAATTCGAATTTAGGTTAGACTGCCAATTGGTTATCGGCAGTGGCGGATCTAGAAAATTTTACATGGGGGGGCAAAGGGGTGGCAAGAGGTCTTGGCAGGGTGGCAGGGGTAGACGGTGGGAATCCCTTACAAACACAAAAACACAGTAGTTAGTTTAATCATGCCCTTACACACTACAAAGGTTTTTAGGGTAACACTTTACTTGAAGGGGCGTGCATAAGACTAACATGACACCTTCATAATCATGACATGGCACATGTTATGAATATGAAGGAAGTTTTATGCATGTTTATAACAACTGTCATTAAGTGTCATTCGCTCAATTATGACATTTTTAATGCAAATATGACATTGTTTGAGATGTCTTTGTTATGACACCTTCACATAAACCTATACATCATAACCTGTCAGTGTCTTTGTCATGACAACTTGACATTACTAAGACAACACAACCTGTCACAAACAGGACATAGCAGATTAATTATCAAACTTAAGAAACCACTTTATGGGTTAACATTACATTAAACTGTCAGGTGGTTGGTTTTGACATTGGCTGTCATGAAGCCATTATAACTTTTTAATGACAAATTCAATTTGTACCACTGTAGTTGAGGTCACAAAAAATATTCATGACAGTTATAATGGCCTCATGACAGCCAATGTCAAAACCAACAGGACAGTTTAACTTAATTTAATGTCAAGTTGTCATGACAAAGACACTGACAGGTTATGATGTATGGGTTTATGTCAAGATGTCATTACAAAGACATCTTAAACAATGTCATATTTGCATTCAAAATGTGATTATTGAGCGAAAGACACTTAATGACAGTTGTTATAAACATGCATAAACCCTACTTCACATTCATGCCATGTGTCATGTCATGATTATGAAGGTGTCATGTCAGTCTTATGCACACCCCTTCAAGTAAAGTGTTACCAAGTATAAAAAGCAAAATGAAAATATAAAAAAGACCAATAATTGTCTCCAAGGACTTTTAATGGTTAGGCTCCAGCTACTTTCTTCAACTACTCTTGCCTGCAAAAGTCAATATGTGAAAACCTCTGGTTATCCTTGTATTACATTACACTGTAGGGCCATGTAGCTAATAAGTAGCCTATATAACAAATATAAAATCAGACAGATTTATCACATACACACAGACCAGTTATGTTTAGAGTACTTAATATAATAATCCTAATTGTATTTGTTATTTCTCCAGTTGTAAGACTGGTTTCATTGCTGTGATACCTGAGAGGAATTGGATTTGCTTAGCTAATCAAATGATCGATCTCCTAACTGGCACTGTATTGTGTGTTGTAACGTAACGTCGGCGTAACGGCGACCATCAGTAAACGTTATGGAAACAAACAATTTATATTTTTTATTAAGCTGTTCTTGTCTTTACTAAAATCAAAATTAGGCTAATCAAAGGGAAAAGTGCTCTTACAAATCACGAGGAAGCGATTTGACCGCTGATTTTGGCTAACGTAACAGACTCGCTATGTTGGATACTGAATCGTCTTTAGCATACAATAAATTCATTACAAATGTAACTTTAAGTTAAACGTGTGTTTAACTACACCTGGGGGAAACTCACTTCACCTTCAGAGGCTCGGGGGCAGCTCAGTCTCTCCAGTCGGGTTGCAGGGCCAGCGCACCGCAACAGACTCGCTGTGTGTGTAAACCAGACTGAGCGCGAACGCCGCTCTGCACTTTTGAATCAGGGACGTACTATTTGAGGGGCAGGGGGGAGGGGCTTTAATAAAAATTACATTTTTCACTTTTGCTAAATGTATCGTTTAGTTCACTGTTTTGAGAAGCTTGCGGGTTGTTTTTACAAGTAGCCTATAGTTTTACTAAAGTTAGGGGGGCAGCTGGGGGGGCAAGGCTCTAGAGTGGGGGGGCACCTGCCCCCCCTTGCCCCCCTGTAGATCCGCCCCTGGTTATCGGTCAATAATAGTTTAACAATACATTTGATTGTTCTATTCAACTATTTACTGTATATTTTCCTCTTTCATTAGGCGCATAGAGAGTCTCGCGCCAGCCGTACAAACTCGCCAGTCTAATAGATAACCAGATGTTATGGCTAAAGCAGTTCAACAATGCCGCCGCACACGCTTGCTATTGTTAAAATGTACCCATGTAGCCCCCACAGTCGCACATAACAACTTTAAAGCCCAAACAATAACCAGAGGTTATGGCTAGTACATTAAGATAATACTTCTTTAACACTTTACTATTAATTACCTTAATAGTATTTTTATCTAGCCCCCTATTTGCGACTGCATAACAACTTAGTTAAAATCAAGCAGTTCGTCAGGAATCTAGAATCCATCTAATGGGATCTAGTATGTACTTAACCCTGGACGCAGATTTGCGGAAACATAAGACTTCACTTAATCTACTTGAGAGAATAATTTAAGAGTAATTCAGAATAAAATCAAATGTAGCCTAACAATTTATTATGTCAGGTAAATGTATCATCCCAATTCAAAAGATAATCAATACAATAACATCAAATGCTCAGAGATAAAGAGTATAAGATGTAGGCTACCTGACTCAGGAAATACATGATGCTGAGCGTCTGAAAGACTCATTATCTTATTACAAATCGCCCTGAGCCTCTCGCGGCATTTCTTTAAGTACTCAGACCTAGAAAGAAACTTCTTTCACTTGGAAAGTTATCTCTAAACTCTTAAAAACTGTATTACCTCTTGGTTTACTTATTTGAGAATGAGACCTGTACCAGTCGTACTGGGACATTTCAAATGATACCAAACATGTCTGTATGATAATTATTCACATTAAACCATATAGATTTTTCGGTGAATATCTGGTGATCTCAGCATGAGAAAGACAACATGGGGTAGGTGATTGCCTCGGGAATGCTAGTTTTCAAGAGAGAGTCAAATGTTAATGTAGTAACCTTTAAATTTGCTAGTTTATTATTTTATTTTATTTTATTTTATTTTACTATTTGTAAATTGATTCTTGTATTTGGGAAAAAAGAAACAGATGTTAAACAATAATAATATATTTAAGAAAATGTTTTTCATACATTTTTATTTGTCTTATACAAATATAGGCCTATTGGTAGAGGTTATTTTGCGCTCCTGCCTCTTTAAGGCAGGGCGCGCTGGGCAATAGTAACCGACTGCAGAACCGCAGAACCATACGTCATAGCAGTGTGAGGATGACAGCGCCAGCCTAACCGTCTGATGCCGGAAGTGGGCGTGGCCAGGCATTGCGCTACTTCTGTGTTTTAGAACGTTTCAAAGTTTAAAACAATGCTATTATGAATATATTTTTTAACGATTTCATTAAATATGTATATTTAAGAGATAGGCCTATATATATATATATATATATATATATATATATATATATATATATATATATATATATATATATATATATATCAAATATTATAATATTTATACAATTATAAAGTATAATAACTATGTTTTGTCCTATTAACAAAAGACAGGCAATATGAACAAATGTTAATAGTGTTTTTTAAGTTAAAATGATACTTTATGCATCTGTTTTGTGTCAAATGATTAACAATATAAATTGAACAAAGCTTAAAACAAACAAAATAATAAAACGAAAACAAAGCTTGAGCATTTGAACATTTGATTTAATTGAAAAGCATTTTTTAAATAAAATGTGTTTTTTCCCCCTCTGAAATAGCAAAAGCATCACACACTAGCTGTACCTGCTCCAAATAAATAATAGTAATTAAATCAAAATATAAAATCAAAATAAATAAAATAAATAAAGTATATAAAACAAAATCAAACCAAAGAAAATAAATCTTATTAAAGTTATGCAGGCACACATTTAACAATACTTCTCAAGTGACAAATAAACTAAATAGATCAAAACTCCATACACATGGAGTTAATCCTGATGATTTCATGAGGCGCCTTTCGTCATGACACTCGCTTTTATTTTCTTTGGTTTGATTTTGTTTTTTTTATAATTTATTTTATTTAGTTCGATTTTTTAATTTTATTTAATTACTATTATTTATTTAGAGCAGGTACATCTGTGTGATGCTTTTGCCATTTCAGAGGAAAAAAATAATTGTATTTAATTAATAATTTTTGTTTCAATCCACCATATAATTATGTTGTTTGGTCTATGAAAAAAAATTGTAAGTTGTGAAATGGTTGAGTATTAACAAAATAGTTTTTTAAAAGTTAAAATTATACTTTATCCATTTGTTGTGTCAAATGAACAATATAAATTGAATAAAGCTTTAAACAAAATTAATAATAAAATTAAAACAAAGCTTGAACATTTGATTGAATTGAAAAGCATTTTTAATAGTAGTATATTGTCTTTTGTTAATAGGACAAATAATTATTATATTTTATAATATTTGATATATATATATATATATATATATATATATATATATATATATATATATATATATATACATATACATACAGGTGAAACTCGAAAAATTCGAATATCGTGCAAAAGTTATCATTTTGATGATTATGGCTTACAGATTATGAAAACCCCCAAATTTAAAATCTCAGAAAATTAGAATATTACATGAAATCAATACAAAAAAGGATTTTAAATACAGAAATGTCGGCCCTCTGAAAAGTATAATCATGCATATGTATATAGTTATATATACTAAATATATTAGTTTCACCTTTTAATTTGAATTACTGAATTACATGACCTTTTGCACAATATTCTAATTTTTCGAGTTTCACCTGTATATATACTATATATATATATATATATATATATATATATATATATATATATATATATATATATATATATATATATATATTTATATACACACATCTTAAACATATCTTTAATTAAATCGTTTAAACAAATATTTATAATAGCATTGTTTTAAACTTTGAAATGTTCTAAATCACAGAAGTAGCGCAATGCCTGGCCACGCCCACTTCCGGCATCAGACGGTTAGGCTGGGAGATGGTCCTCACTGCCGGAACATGAAATCCACGGGGAGGAGTCGGATCTAGATCCGACTCCTCCCACCTTACATACACCTAAACCTACCCAACTCCGCCCCCTGATCCCTAAACCCACCCCTAATCCCTAAACCCAACCCTAATCCTACCCATCTCCACCCCTTGGATCTTGATCCGACTCCTCCCCGTGGATCTCATGTACTGCATTGAGGTGCTACTGGAGGCTGGCGCAGTCATCCTCACACTGCTATGACGTATGGTTCTGCGGTTCTGCAGTCGGACCTATCTCGCGCTGGGAGGGAAAAAGAGAAGTGAAGTGAGTTGTATGTGAGTTAAGCGGCTGTTCATACTGTTATGTCGATGCTTCTGATTAAAGAAGTTGTAACCCGTGTTTTATTTATGTTACCCACGACGAAGAGACTGGAGTAGCTAATCGCCGATACGGCATCAATAAATAAGGGTTAGCCTACATTAATTTCGAGAAAGGTCCTTTGTTTTCTTAGGGAGTGGTCGTTTCTTAACCAGACTGCCAGGCATTTTTTAATTTTTCACTTCGTACAGTTTAACTATCACTGAAGATTCAATATGGACTTTTCTGTTAAAACCACATCATAAGATACGTTTCAGTTTGATAGCTATCGACAGGGGCGATTGGTGCTTGCGGCTATATTTTCGTTTGTGAATAATACAAAATAATATAACAGTTATAATGTTTTTTTATTATTATTTGTCGCGCCCCCATTTCTCAATTTTTACAAAATTTGGTGTGCGTCCTCAGAATGTCACCATTGTGTTCAGTTTGTTTAGTTATCATGGACTTTTAGTTTGTTTAGTCTCCTTTGTTCATTCATTTTCCCTCCACTCCTTGGTCGTCATGGTTTCGGTCATTATAAGTTCACGTGTATCAGCTATGTCATTAATTACCTTGTTTGTATTCAGTACTTAAGTTTCTCCGTTCGGTGTTCGGTCACGTTTATATCCGTGTGTGTGTATCTGATACCTGTTTGGATTATAAGTAAACTTGGTAACACTTTATTTTAAGGTGCTTGTAATAAGCATTAATTAACAGTTAATAAGACACTTATAAGACCTTTTCAACAGACCAAATATCACTGTAGTAGGCAAATATATTGTATAACAAGCCTTAATCAAAAATGTTCATTAACTTCAGCATTACGTGACACTATATCAAAGTGATTTCCGTCATTTTGACAGATTATAAATTGCATTTACCTGTGAAAACAAACCTGGAAAGAGACGTGAGGATTTGAGGAGAATAACGAGATTCTTAGTGCATTCCAGTGAATTATTTTCGTAAATTAAATTCGGGAGAACAGACCCCAAATGTGCCGTAATGTTGTACTTTTTCATACTTTTGCAAAGGAAAAAAATAAAAATCATCACGAGGAAAAGAAAGCAGCGACTGAAAAGAGCTCTTGCCATAGATATTCTTGTTATAACATGTCACGTTAAAATACCAAGTATAACGTTATTCTCATGATGTCTGAAATTAAATCGTGAAGGAAAATTGACAGATCATCCAGTCAAACTGACGGATCAGCTTTATTTGTAGGGCAACCTTATGATTTGAAATGATTCGTTTCAGCCTTTTTGAATGGAAGTTCCCCAAACCGGAAGTGCCACCCATAATTCAAAACGCAGTAAGGTCGTCAGGAATAAGGTGGATAGGTCAACTTGTGTAAAAAGAATTTGAATGTTGTCTGACCAATCAATTAACGCTTTGACAGCTAAAAATTATTTTGTTACATTTTTGTCAGCACCATCCCTAGTTGTTGTGTGCATATTTTGGAGAAGATCAAACCAACAACCGTCTTGGAGGGAGTTAGAAGAAAAAGTAATTTTTTTAAAGTAAATTAAAATAATTATGTGTGGAATTTAAATCAGTTATGTATATAGTGTTATGTAGCCTATATCGTGCCATGTACCTGCACAGTACCTGAACATGGCCCACAGAGTTGAGTGTTGAGATGTGTGGTCTGGTTGCTGATGGTATTGTTGAGCACACAGCTGTAGGAATCATCCAGACACTGAATCTCCAGAGGTAGAGAGAGACTGATGCTGAGATCACACACACTGATGCTGGACAATACACTCATTCCTGCGTACCAGGAGAGAGTCACATCACTCACATTCAACACTGATGAACACACCAGTGAACAATTTGATAATGAAGATGGTGATTTTTTTGAAGAATGGCTGATGACAGGAACAGGCAGACGAGCTTGAAAACAGAATAAATATAATTCAGTATAGAGTGCTGTGATATTTCGTGAGCTTAGAATTATAAGGTTCTATCTCCGTTTAGGGTAGTTCTGAGATATTGAGCATCAAAGTTTTTACATCCCTGCTGTTTTGTGAGATGGAACCTTTTTTATTTTATTAATAACTACTAACAAAATATTTTTTTTTACAAAAATAACACCACACAGGCATTAATAAACACCTAATGAATAAGATTATGTCAAAAACTCAATTTCGACCAAAAGTGGAGATAGAACCTTATAATTCTAAGCTCACGATTTGTCAGTTCATTACATTTAAAATTGAATGAATGTAGCAGAGAAACAAATGTTATAAAATGTATATTATTAAAATATGTAATTATAAGAATGCATTAATGCACAAATTATTTTTTATCAACACAGAATTGTCTATATAATTTTATAATATTCTCAGTAATCATGGCAATTAATATGTTTATTCAGCCAGGATTCATTCAATTTATCAAAAGTTACAGTACATACATTTATGTTACAAATGATTATATTTTAAATAAATTAAATAGAACTTTATATTCATAAAAGAAGCCTGAATTTTTTTTTTTTTTTGTTTCAACATTGATAATAAAAATAATAATGAATGATTTTTGAGCATCAAATTTGTATCATTCTGAAGGATCATGTGACACGGAGTAATGAAGCTGAAAATTCAGCTTTGATCACAGGAATAAATTACATTTAAAAATTCAAATGGAAAACGGTTGTTTTAAATTGTCATAATATTGACTATTTTTTATCTAATAAGAGATTTCTTTAAAAAAAAAAACACATAAAAAATCCTATACGATCCCAAATATTTGAATGGCAGTGTATATATATATATATAAATAAAAATAAACATGGTAGTAATTCTCTACTCACCATAGACGGTAAGATTGAATGTGTTGAGCGGTGTCTTTGATCTGCTGCTGGTTACTCTATAAAGTCCAGAGTCTGTGGTTCTGATGTTCATGATGGTCAGAGATCCAGTCTTCTCATCCAGCTTCAGTCTGTCTCTGAATCTCTCATCAGGAAAATCTGTCTTATAGTTATTTTCTTTGATTTTAGCTATGAGACTGTTGTTGTGTACAGTTCTCCACATTATCATATCATCTGTCTGTATTTCAGTATCAGAGTCTAGAGTGACAGATTCTCCCTCAGTCGCTGATACTGACTTCACTTCATCAACACCAAACACTCCTGAAGAACAAACAGAAGTTTGTTCAAGTTTACCACATTTGGAAATTTACCAGATTTTTGTCAATTTGAAAGAATTTAAAAATGTATCATTGCAAAACAACTCTTCACTTCACTAATTTCAATGTATATTTCAAAAATGGCAATAAATTAAACCCTTTGATGTCAAAGGGTTGAATACGTAAGTAACAAAATGAACAAACATAGAGTATATTTGTCTGCCAAAACTTGAAAATAAATGACTTACCACTCAGACTCCATAAGCACCACCAAAATAATATAAACACTTCAAATATTTTCTTTGGCATTTCGCTGAATGGTTAAAAATAACAACAGTTCCTAATTTTATAAAGGCTACATTTAAACACAAACAAATGAAAAAAACAACATAAATGTCATAATAAACTATGAAAGTTTTGTAATACAGCAACAGAAGAGCTGAAAAGGACTGTGCTGCTGGTCTGTTGTGTGTAACTGCAGTCAGTGTGTGAATAAACACCAACGCTCAAGTGGTGTTCACTGCAGAGCAAACGGGTGGAGCTTATGTCCAAGGAGGAGGAGCGAATGTAATTTGGGCCTGATGGGTGGAGCTAGTATATCTAACCACAACCTAACTCTCCCTACAACTCTATCCCTCCACTCCATTAGAGCTCCAGAAACCACTTGCTGATGATACAGCTTAATGCTCATTGGTTTAAACAATAACATTGTGTTATTTTTTTAAAGGGGTGGCAAAACACGATTTCACTTTTCTAACTTTAGCTAGTGTGTAATGTTGCTGTTTGAGCATAAACAACATCTGCAAAGTTACAGTGCTCAAAGTTCAAAGCAAAGGGAGATACAGCAAACGACCGGTTTTGCCCATAAGAAAGTTTACCATGATAAACTATAGTACATACCATGGTATACCATAGTAGTACCATGGTACCTGCATGGTACATACCATTAGTACCTCAGATATTACCATGGTACCATGGTACATTGTATGGTACTGTAGCTGTTACTATGGTACATAGTATGGTACCTCAGATTTACCATGGTACATACCCTAGTACCTCAGATATTACCATGGTGGATTCTGCAGTACCTCAGATATTACCATGGTACATTGTATGGTACTGTAGCTGTTACTATGGTACATAGTATGGTACCTCAGATTTACCATGGTACATACCCTAGTACCTCAGATATTACCATGGTGGATTCTGCAGTACCTCAGATATTACCATGGTACATTGTATGGTACTGTAGCTGTTACTATGATACATAGTATGGTACCTCAGATTTACTATGGTACATACCCTAGTACCTCACATATAACCATGGTATATTGCATGGTACCTTTGTTTTTGTTTACAAAACAATATGCCATCATTTTTTCTTTGGTATTTATTTTATTGCTTGTTTGTGCTCCATCCAATGATTATGGTCCTGAGCAAATAAATAAATAATATAAAACAACTCACACTGAGTATTTTGAAATACAAAAACACTGTATCCCACGCAAGTACTATAGTAACTGATTGAAGAGGGCTCAAGCAACATCTAAAACGACCCTTTGTGTTACTTAAACACATAAATAATATACACATTTATATCATCATACATAGGCCTACCATTATTTTCCTCAACCCTATGTGTGGATGTGACCGTTTTGGAGACAAAATTGCATTTTTGAGGCTGGTGTTAGCCTGCATTAATTTAACTCTTCTCAAACACAGGCATTTACATCACATATAACTGACCCTCATGTTCAATTGCAATACACTTAGCTACTATGTCCTCACATGTCATTGCACACATTTCATTTGAAATCCTTACTTTCACAAGAAATTTTGTGATGTTTGTATTGATATCTGCATCATTGATAGCTGGTTGTCTGTGTTCTCGCTTTAGTTGTTTATAGAAAATAAGAAGTTCTCTACAAGAGCAGTTAGACCCTCTTTCACAGTTACAGGGTTTTGGTACAACAACCAAGGATTCTACCATACCAAAGCAATTAGCTGTTTCTATTACAGAATTGTTTCTTTTGAAATTGACGCTGTAATCTCTGGTGGTGACTAACATACCATTATACACGCAACGCTTATATACAGTTGAACTGTTCTCATGTTGGTACTCTGTGAGCGTAGAACTGTTTTGCAGTGCAGCAATTTCTCTGGCAGTTAACAGTCTGTGAGAGCCACACCCCAAAGTCACTAAATGTTCTCTGATGTAACATGAAGACTTCGTAACAATGTTGCCACTTGTCATGGAAAAGAAAAAAATCTTGCAATTCTCTGCTTAAATCATGAAGTACAGCATTTCCTTTCCTTACAACCTTCTGATATGAAAAGAAATGCTTAAAAATCTGTGACGAAACTGACTGTGTGCCAGAATACAGCTGCAAGAGTTTGCCATTCATGTCTTCAAAAACAAATGCTGAATTGGTCCATAGAAGACCCCAGTCCCTGGCACTCTGGGTAAGATGCGTCAACAAATGGCAGTTATATGAACAATGCTCGAGACCATAAAGAGCAGGCACTTTTGCTACAAACTGAACTAGACATAACTCTGCACAATTGAGCTCATCCTGTGTGGCAAACTGGGAGAGGAGGATGTGAAGTGCACATGCAAGAAGCATCCAGTGTTTGTAGTACAGCCCTGGTAAAACATTCCTAAGTACTACAGGAGAATAGAGGAGAGCAAATGCCCTCCACTCAGAAGCTTTCCAATATGTTCTCTCACTTAAGCGCCTAGGATTTCTTCTAATTTCATTTGGTGGCTGAATTTTACACAAACCTTTGTCTAGGTCATTCAACTGGCGAGGAGTCAAGTGGAAGTTCTTGTTAGCATAATGAGGGTCAAACCAAAGATTGACAAATTGACGGACTACACCAAGACAAAAAAAAATGCATGTAATCTGGAATAAACCCCTTGATAATGTCAAATGATGGCAACAGGATCAGTGGACTTGGACCTTTAACACCCCTTTGAGATTGGTCATTACCATTTTCCATCACTAACTCAGCAAGTTGCACTGTTTCAGCCATATGTCTCAGGTCGCACCCAACTATCTGTACAGGATAAACTCTAGCAAAACCTCTGCCTTTTTGTACCATCTCCCCTTTGTGGTAGCAAAAACCACATCCAAATTCTCCATTGAACTGTTTAAAGTTCTGCACCATTGCCCTTGCAACTGCATCACAAATACAGATTTTAGCTGTTACTTTGGTGTGATGTTCTGACCCAGTTTCATCTTTCCAACAGAATCCTGTGTCCCCTAGTTTTTGAAGTTCACGGATGAATGGGGTGAAGAAACTTTGAACCGGGGGTTTTCCTTTGCCGAACCATAACGTATGCAATATGACATTTTTACATCGATCCACAAATGGAAGTTCATTGATAGTACACAGAATGGGCCAAATTGAAGTCTTTGATGAGTTGAACACAGGGGAACCATCACAGTTGAAGGTTAGCGTAATACTGTCAGTGTGTACTCCCTGTGTCTCGCGTCTGTATTCCATTCCAGTGTTGATATCAGAAACACAGCCATCTCTTGTGAAATGTTTCCGTAGCTTTGATTGTACATGGGCCAGGATATTTCTTAGCTGAACCTTAAGTGGCATGACAAGGAAATAGTATGCCTTCTCAAGTAGACCTTTTTTGTTGAAGGTCTGCTGGCACACTCCACACTTATTACCGGGTTCAACACCAAGGTAGTTTGAACAGCTAGGACAGTAAAAATGAAGCTCTGTCTTGTCATTGTACTCAAGAAAGTGTTTCTTTAAAAACCAAACTGACTTTGGCACACATCCAGGCACCACACAATTTAGGAGCTCCAGGAGGTCTTTGGTCGCTGCTTTTGACAGGCCATGCTTCAGGATGAATGCCAAGAGAAGAAGAAGGAGAGCCCCCATTGTAACTGAAGAACCAGCGTAAATTTTCTTTTCATCATTGAAGTTAGGGTCAAAAACATGCTCCTAATAAAGGATTACAAAGGAAAATATTTATTACAATCCAGTCATAATATATCAATACCAAACAAAATAAATAATTAAGAAAATGGGCTAGAATTGCTGCTGGATCACATACAGGTGGTCTTTGAATACTTCAGGTGTATAGGGATGGAATGATTACCGGTTTAACGATAAACCATGGTAAAAATCCCATTAGTAACCTAAACAGAAATGCATGGGAATACAGGGGCAATTCTGAAATCCCCCATTGATAATGCTTTTGTTTTACATGGCAATATGTATTTAACCCCCTGGGGTACTTGATTTATGACTCACACTCAGGACTTTCGGGTCAAAAATGACCCGGAGGGCGGGATTAAGAAAAAAAAAAAAAAAAGAAAAAAAGAGTAAAATTAATGAAATATATTTTTGTTCAATAATATTTTTTCTTTTCTTTTTTGGTGTTTTGAGATAATTTTATGATTTATAATTAATATTTATGCAATAATTATGACCCATTTTTTCCCATTGATTATAATAGAAAATGTATATATATATATATATATATATTACAAAAAATATATATTAAAGCTGTATTTCATTTTAGAGTCAAGGCCTCATAAAAAAGTAATTTTGTAAAATTAGATCGGTGCCCTCCGGTGGACACATTGAGCATTTTTTTATCACACAATAGCACATTTTTACCACTAGGATTTACAGCTCTCTGTAGAAAGGTTTGTGAATTCTAGTGATTTTTGCACATATTTGCCCATTTTTTTCAGGTTGGTGATATTAATATATAATAACAGATTCTTAAAGACTATTTTTGTCAAGTTTTGTGCTTGTTTGGTTGGTTTAAATGGTAATTTGAAGTGCCAGTTTTACTTTATAATACAGTCAAACCTGAACATTGCATTAGAAAGAGAACAAAATGGAAAGCATTTTGTTACCCATTGTTTTGATTCATTCTAACTTAATAAAAATGCAATTCTTTCAGTCATAACATATTTTATTAATCTTTCATAATAAACATTTTCATTAAAAATTTTTGCAATTCAATGAACAAATTCAATGAACGGCGAGCTGTCTTCCTCCGGCAGGTGTAGGTTGCAACAATCTGGAATATCACAAAAATGCATATACACATTTAGTATTAATTGCTGCTGGCATCCAGTGATAGTTCAATTCTCTTTACATGCCATCTAGCTTAGAATTAAAAAATAATAATTTTATTAAATTATGTGTGTGTGTGTGTATATATATATATATATATTTTTTTTTTTTTGTGTGTGTAATTTTTATTATTGATATAAATGTGTGTGTAAATTATATATATATATATATATATATATATATATAGGGTGCGATTTGCCGGGGGATGCTGATATTTCCCCCTTGGTCAATGTATCCCTGCCTCTGCTTAATTATGATGTACCAATAGAAATAAATAAAACATCTCCAGCTGGCAGAGCATTCATTTCGTTCATTTGTTAAATAAGAGGCGATCTAGCGCTGAAATACGTTGCTTTTTTAAATCAAGTGATCAAAGTGCTCCTTCCCAGGTAACAATTTATGGTTCCCAGAACGTTCTGGGAACGTTAGTTTTTGGTTGCGGGAACGTTCCCTTAAGGTTATGGTTTTGGTTAGGTTTTGGTTCCCATGGAAAGTTTTCTTAACGTTCAGGGAACGTTAGTTTTTAGTTACATTGCAAAACTTTAGGGAACGTTCCCCTAACGTTATTTTTTACATTCTCCTAACCTTTAAAAAACTTTAACAACAATGGTACCAATTTTATTATTACTTTAAACTGTCTGTGCATGAACAGGAATGAATTATTATATATTAGCATGAATGAATGAACGAACAGGAAAACTTGATGGGATTTAAAACTTTAATATAAAATGAAAATACATAAAATATAAAAGGCCTAAAAAAATAATACAAGAATCAGAGTCAGTTTTAGTATACAACTATTAATATGACATAATATCAATACAAGTAAAAATGGAGTGGGATGAAGAGTGCAAAGTAATAGTGCAAATGTAGTGTGCAAGATGCATATTGGAATGATAAAGTATGTAATGTGTAGGTGAATGGCCAAAGTGGCAAAAATACAATAATAAAAAAAGAGCTCCATGGTTCTGAAGGCTCAGTCCTTCTCAGCTGGCCTAAAAAGAAAGAAACAAAAGTTTGATATGTCATAATAAGAATGAACACGTTGACAAAAGCAAGACAAATTGCTTTACCAACAACCCTGTTTTTTATGATCACAAATATTGATAGTTTTCCCATTCCATTGATTATTATGAACATCACATAGAAGAATTTCAATTTACCGTCTGTGTGGGGCAAACTTTAGCACTTGCCCAATAAAGTCCTCCGCGTCTGCTGCAGTCAGCGCGGGGACGTTTTTCTGGGAGGCCGCTAGAGTAGAAGTCAAAATGAAGCATAGTTACAAGTCAAATTAAAACCTCCAAGCTGAGCATAATACTGATGTGAACAATAAAATATCACCTGCCTGTTATAACCCTGCAGATTGTCAGGTCCTGGAAGGCCTTCTTTGCCTTTCTGCCCCGCAGACTATACTGTTTTAGCACGTCATTGGATGCCACTCGCCGTAGCATGCGACGGATGGCAGTACCTCTGGTCGAACCTCCAAGGGTTGTCAGGAAAAGTTGCTGTAAAACATATAGAAATAAAAATTATACATGTAGAACAAAGTGGAGAGCTTGTACAATCTCATTTTGTAAGAGCCGTCAGTTCAGTTATAATGATATTTGAAGTTATGCAATTATATAGTGTTAATCTTAGGGCAGGACTATGGCCACTTAATTACCATTTTGTCTCTCCTCTCCTGTTGACCGAGACTCCTGTCGAACTCCTCCAGCTCTGTGACTGTTGAGCAGGGCAACAGCAACATGTCATCGACTGGAGCAGAGGGAGGTGACTGGGAGCTCCTTAAGAGCATGAGCAGCTCATCCATCTTCTGCTCCATCTTCTCCTCAAATGCGTCCATCTGCTGTGCCATGCGGGTAATGGATGTCCTCACGGCTATGGAAAAATTATTGGTGTTAGTTTTAGTTATACATTATATACTTGCATATGTGAACAACTTAAGTGAGTCTTCTTACCTCTCTTTTCCATCTCCATGGCTGAGCCACCTCCCTCTGTGTGATGAGTTCTGCTGTTTACAACAACAAAAAAGTCAAGTTACTCTCAAGTTCCTTGTCATGAAATTGTATTTAATTGGAAATGGAAAATTGAAAGCCACTGTACCTTCAGGCTGAGCTTGCGTCACAATAGACCCATTCAATTCTGGGTGACTGGCTGGTTTTCTGTGTGGTGTTGACTCATCTAAAAAGAAAGTAGATATGAATATTGGTCAGTTCATTTATGTCAGGTTTCTTGCACATGGCCAAACAAAAACAACTTACATGCAGGTGGTGGAGGCATCTGCAGACCTGAAAAAAGGCAGGAAGAGACAAACACATCAGAACAGTCACATGATATGCACCAGGTTGAATGTCAGTACTCAGTAGTTCCATGGCAGGAAATATGACTCTGGTTTCTTAAATGCATGCATAAATGTTAACTAACGGACAGGGCTTCCAGACACACACTCTGTCCTTGAATGCTTTCTTGCTTGTGGAACAGTTTAATCTGAAATAAAAGACTAAACAATTTGTACAGATTACAAAAATAAAATTTGAATTGTGTAAATAATTCCTTCTGTACTTTTTTGAGAGCCAGTAGCAGAACAAAGCAGTATTTCCATACAGAGAAAACTATTATTTATTTATTTATATATAGTATAGCAGCAATAGGTCACCTGTACTGAGCCAGATTTTCTTGACTGTACATTTGGCCCAGAAGTAGGCTACCTGAGTGAACCTTGTGGGTGGTGTTCCTCGCTGCAGGAGTCACTGGTCTCATCCATAGGTTTGTCCATGGGCGTCGTAGCCCAGAGACTTTCTAATGGGGAGACACAGCAGCCATAGAAATGTTAATTAATTAAAAGAACCGGTATATCTTATTTGTAACAAGAACGCAAGCAGGTTAACATGATGATACAAAACATACAATGCGGCAAAGCATACACGTCGTGCACAGCCGCATACAAAGACTCAAACAAAGCCCAATATATGCATTACAGATATATATATATATATATATATATATATATATATATATATATGAATTACAGCCATTTAGCTGGAGCTATATCCATTATTACAGCTACAGGACCCAAACCAGTCATATGAGCATGCGCTGTGCCGGAATATAACAAAGCCCTACGAGGGAAAGGGCTTAAGGTTAAACCCCAAACACTTGCATTACAACCACAACATCATGAAACTGTAGCGTATTTCACTTACTTTTTCGTGAGAATGTGAAGCTGTGTAGGTCGTTTTTCCAAGACTTCCTGATAGTGAACGGGGTTATACGTAGACTTATCCATTTCTCCCAGCCAATCAGGAACGTCCGTATTGCGTCACACGCCTTGACGTCAGGCAACCTGGCCAATCAGCATTTTAGAGGGTAATTTTAAACTAAAATGGAGTGTGTTGCTCTCTCCGACACAGTGGTACTACCCACGTATAGTGGTTTTTTTAATCTCTTTCCTGCACTTAACCATTAGATAGAGGTTTTTTTTTTATTTTATTTTTTATTTACTGTTTAAACGTAAAAGTATAATGCTACCGTGTGTAACATCAGACACCCTTATTTGCTCGACGGCACAGGGATACCAACGGTACAGGAATAAATTAAACAAGTTCTGAATGTATTCTAACAGTGATAGCAGAAAACTATTATAAAAATATTTTACCGAACTATTATTATTTGTTTAATCCTACATGAAACTCACAAACAGTGTGAGTGCTACGTGTGTATTTCTATAAACAGACTCAGAATTCAGAAATAAAAAATGTAACAACACAAGGTGGCTTGTACTAGGCAACATGAACTGGTCAGTTAAGCTGGGAGCTAGCACTAACTAAAACGTGTCTATAACGTTTAGGGCTAATATACCTGTGCTCAAACACACCAATTTATCTCGAGCGTCCATTTACCTGAAAGAAGACGGGTTCCCAGGCAAGTTCTGTGTATCGATCCAGAAGGACTTTGGTGTATGTAAATAGCACAACACGGAAGTCAGTACAGGACTTCAATCGGTCACCTGAAAGCAGAGGCACTTCCCCCTACTGGCGTGGGGGTGTAACGGTTGGATTTGTACACCGAACTGAGCCACTTGTTAGAAATGAAATGTGAAATGAAATAAGAGAATTTTCTTAGTTGTAAAAATCGTTCCATTGATAGATTCTTGTTTTAAGTATTTTTAACTAATACGGTTAAAAAAAAAAAAATCAAGCAAAAAAGTATTGTTTTTAGCTACATTTATTATCAGCCTAAAAATAAATATATTCTCTTGCTATGCGGTTTATCTTACTTATATTTCATAAGACCAATCATTTTTGAGTGAATCTAAATCAAGTGACTGCAAACCTTCTATGCTACGTCATTAAATGGAGCTGGTTTAAACATTTCAAAACCGCACACAGAACAACCAAACGGGAACGTTGTGTGGAGGTATAGTGCAACCACAGGAGAACGTTTTAGTTGGTTGGTTCCCTTAAAGTTTAGGGAACGTTATAACCCTGAGGGAACGTTCCCTAAACGTTAGTTTTTGGTTTGGTTCAAACTAACCTTTAGAGAACCATAAACTAACGTTCCCTAAACGTTCTGTGTTAGTGGGGTTGCCGCCTGCGATCAGTGGCGCGGTTACAGTGTATCTCGTGGCTTCACATGCACGCGCGCTTCAATCCGTTTCGGAGACTCTTTGTTCGTTCCGGTGAAATAACAAAACAAAAATGCACACAAACGGTTGAATTGATATAATACAACCACTGATGAACATATTTGGTTTTGATGAGACAAAAAAAAAAAAAAAAAAACTACACGAGTGCGGACTAGGACCCATGAACCTCTGACATGCTCGGCAAAAGTTCTACTACTGGACCATTAAAGGTCAGTGGTCACATTAGTAAACTGATCACACACACACACCTATCCCACCCACTTTTTAAAACAAAGTTTGCCATCGGTTGTTCATATTTTGGGGAAAGATAAGCTATTACAGTAAAAATATTGCGTTAGGCTACTTCATGAGTTAATAACAAAAAAGATTTTACAATTCCTGCAAATGCAGTAATGAAGTACTTGTTCTCATGATTTATTTTTTATGAATAAAAATGTTTCAAAACACCCCCATGTTTTTTTTCCCACAAATCGCACCCTGTATACACACACACTTATATATATATATACATTTATAAAAAGAATATATATATATATAAATTGCATAAAATACTTTTTTGTATTCTAAGCTACATGGCATGTAGTAGATTGAATGGATCAATGGATGTCATATATATATATATATATATATATAATTATTATTATTTATTATTATCACCATTATCATTTTTTATAATATATATTTATATCAATAAAAAATTACAAAGTAGCAAATACCTTGTCAAGACTGTCCACTCCCCATTTGGTGCTGTTGTAGGACAAGATCATTTGCGGTTTGTGGACGAGGAATTGAAAAGTCCAGAGTATGTCCCTGTTCTTTGATAGGAAAGTTTCAGGGCCTTCTCTCTCCTCTGACTCCTCCTCTACCTCCTCATCCTCATCCATGTAGTTTGGCTCAGCCTCTGTCAAATCTTCCTCTTCAGAGACTGTGTGTGCATGCGTGTGTTTTTGTGTGTGTGTGTGTGTGTGTGCACGTTTTTTTGGGTCTGTTTTGCAACCTTGATGGCTTACAGTCTCATGCTTTCATTGCTGTGCACTTTATTTCTTACATTGATGAATAATTGCTTTTATTTCACACATTTGCCAAAATTAGCTTTTGGAATGACACGTGTTCACTTGTATGTGCGTGTGTTTTGTGTGTGTCTGTTTTGCACACTTGGTGTTTTAGAGATTCACCCCTTCACTGTTGAGTCCTTTTTTTCAGCATCGTGACTGATTGTTAGATTGTATGCACAAAAAACCCCTGTATTTTCATATTTTTGCCAATTTCCCATTAATTTCCTATAGGGGTAATTTTTGACCCGAAGGTCCTGACTATTTTTTTTTTACGACCACTTAGACTTTTCAAATCCTGTCCCCAATTTTTTTGGGGTGTTCATATACCAAGTACCAATAAAGTCACCATGTTTCAGACCATTCCGATGAAGCTATGATTTTTACCATTTTTGACCCGAAATACCTCAGAGGGTTAAATTGACCAATGCACTGCGACCAACATAGGACCTACAGTTGGAGGTAGGTAAACTAGGTCTAGCTAGCTAGGTCTTGAAGCTAGGTCTTCAAGTTTTTGAAGGAGACTTGAATTTGTATTTTGAGAGCAGATTTTATCCATGCAATGAGCTCTTCACATGATGGAAAAATAAATTGTTATTTTCAATATTTACACAAAATAAGCACACTAGTCTATATGGTAAAATGAAAACAAAACACACCGTTGGACCTTCTGAAGTATCGTCGTCAGATGAAACTGAGTTAGTCTGTTCTTCGTGCTATAATACAGAAAGTTGCAAAATACAGAAAGGATAGGATAAACTTTATTTGTCCCCAAGGGGAAATTTGTCTTGGGCAAAGTGCTACAGTATTACCCAACATAAAACACAATACACAACACATCAATAAATACACAACACATCAATGTATACACAGCACAACAATGTATACAAATAAAATATAAGATATGTAAAATACTTAAAGTAAAGTGCTACTGCTAGTGTGCTATAGGTACATTGTTCCGGGTCGTATTCAACAATTTTTTTTATCTCTTTCCTGAGAATGCCAATTTGTAAAAATAATAGACTGAAGCTTTAATTTGGCCTCGATAAAAAAATAGTTGAAAATGACCCGGAACAATGTACCTATAGCACAAGGTAGTTATGACATCAAGTCCTAAGGCCATTTCATTGCATTTGCGGTGGAGAAAAATGCAAAAAAAAGCCAAATATATTCTGGAGATATAATTGAATGTGCAGTAAATTAGCACTATATTAATAACACCACCAGAAACACTTATATATTATTTGCTGAACTGTTCTTGTCAGATACATTTTTACCCATCTAATAATGTAAACAATCATACATACCATTACATCTTCATCTGCACTCTCATCTGATGTGTTTGTGCCTCCCTCAACATGCTGTAATAGAAGAGCACAAGAAGTCACAGGTAAGCAAAACACCAGTGAGTTCAGTTTGTCTGTCCTAAGTGGAACAATTACCGCATGACAAAAAAAAAAAACCTGTACCATTTCGTGCAGTGGATCCTGCCCTCTGTCATCTGATGACCCACTTGACATGTGATCAGCCTGAGAGACAGAGGAATGTGATTAAACTTATACTACAGAGATTTCTGTTTTTGATAGTAATAATAATAATAATTAATAATGATAAAACAATCATACACACCATTACATCTTCGCCTGCATTCTCATTTAAGGAGTTAGTGCCTCCGTCAGCATGCTGTAATACAAGAGCAGAGAATTTAAATGAGGACATCTATTGTTAACTAATGATTTATATGTAGGGGTGTGATGAGAACTTGGGCAACTATTAAGATTAAAACGTGATGAGATTTCTTGTCAGGTTAAAAGCTGCCTAGCGAGTAGGGATGGTGACCAATATCAGTCAGATCTAAAAACAATCCCCATTCCTAATCAGTGAGGTAAATGGTGCCACATGCACATTTAAAGAGGTTACTTCCCCAAACAAAGACACAACGAAGAGGGAAGACTAAATGACTCAACAGGGATAATATTAAATAAGTTGATCTACAGGAAAAACTGATCTGATGAATTGTCACCTGTCACCAAACATGTGTTTCTCTTTACATAAATAAAAACATTTCCACCATAAATTGGTGCAGATTCACCAGAATGCAGGATTCTTAAAATAGTGTTTAAATCTCGTCTCGTTCTTGTGAACCCAATAAACCGTTTCGTCTCGTAACCCAAGTGTCTCATCACACCCCTATTTATAAGTCAAAATAATTATTTTGGCTACACTGCCAATGTGGCAGACAGTACAAGAGAGGGAGGATAGAGAGAGAGTAAGAGAGAGAGACAGAAAGAAAAATCGACTACGCCACCCTGGTCGCTAAGCCAGGGAAGTGTCCTATTAAAGACACACAGGTTCGGTGTTTCCCTTACATAAATACTCCGAGACGTGGATATGGAAAAATACAAATATATTCTTTATTTAGACAAAGATAAAATACTGGCGTGCCAGTCAGTTAGGCACACAATAAACAGCTCACAGGACTCGTGGTCACCCGAAGCAGGACGAGCTAATGCCAGACGTCGCTAGTCTCAGCGATGGTAAAAGAGCACCCACACGTGCACTACACGTCACTCAAATCACGTCAACCAAGACCAATCACTATGGATTGCAGACCACACACTGTGTCTCATCAGGACCCGCCACCTTAATTGGACAACTAGCCCTCCTGCTCCGGGCTCACAGTGCCTGAAACACAAGAAATAAAGAATTACAAAAAAATAAATCAAAGCAAATAAATCAAACAATTATCCTCACCTATGGGTACCCATATACAGGACACAACATGCAAGACATACAATAATATACGTAACTAAAAGGAAAACACTCCGCAATCCACTCAAACCTGCACTCATCAGTGTCAGTGATGGTGAATGGATCGCTACGGGCCAACAGGAACAATCTCCCCAGGCCGGTTACCACTCACAATCCCTCTTTCCCTTGGGACCAGTCGGGGATAATCTCACAGTGAGCAAAGAAAATAAACAGTAATTATAATACAAATAAAGCACAAAACAACACCCAAAACTAAGAAAACAAAACACCAATTACCAAGCAAACTGATAAATCAACAAGCAAACCCCAAAAAACACAAAAGGTAAATTACACAGAAAAACAAAACAGAATTACACACGCAAGCAAAATAACTCAAACAAAAACATTAATAGGAACAGAACAGCAGCGACGACAAATCCTAGAGCAGGCAAGTGTAGTCTTCAAGTGCCCTTAAAACGGCAGATAGATCCACCTGCAAAAGCCGGTGTTACGGATCAACTGGGGATCATGTTAACTGGGGAAGTGCGCGTGCACGCAGACAGTTTTACCTGGATTTCCAGCAGATGTTAAACGGTGACAGATTCGTCACAGCTAATTTTTCACTGAGCAGATTTAAAAGCTTTCCACGTTATTGTTGAATGTTTGTATCATATGTTGTTTACTCTTCGCTGCTCCGCTGTATGTTTCAGACGCATTTAAGGGAAGTTATGTGCTTTAATTTCGCGACACACAGACCACGCCCACATTATTTTGTTCCATTCGTTTTAATGAAATTTGTATCGATGACAACTGTAAATATATTAAATAAATTGCTTTTGACATTGTGTCGTTGCAGTGCGTGTGTATTCGCAGATTATTGTTATGATACCAATTTGTGGCTTAATTTAAATTGAGCAGCAATACTGCTGTGGTTAAAGGTTCATGTCAAGCATTTATTTATTTATTATTTATTTATTTATTTTAATGTTGCTGAGAAATTAGTTAAAGCATACAGTACACTCCATAAATGTTCATAAAGAGTGGTGAAAATTGATAAGCCATAGCTTATGCATCCGATTCAGTGATTTACCCACAGCATTTATATAGGGGAATGTTCAACAAACATATTCATTAGCTAACACGAAAGCAACAATAACAAAAGAAAAAATGTAGGCAAATGTGCATGCACGCAGGACAGCTGTAGGCATTTTTTCAACTGTGAAGGTCTGACCACACAGTCCCACCTTCTGAACATTCAATCAAGGAAGAACAAACTAGAATAAGTTACATGCTAATGAAGAACAGTTACTTGTTTTGCAATGTATATGTATACATTTTTCTTACCCATTGGCCAGTTTGGCCTTCACCTATGCTGCTCTCCATCTGATGTAATCATGTTATATTAGAAAAAAATCAAAGTCACAGTTGTCTTACCTTTTTATAGTAATTTAGCACACAAGTACCCTTCATTGTGACATTTTCACATCTCCTCTAGTGTTCCTTTCTTGAGCAGCTGTCAGGATATTGGTTATCCTACAAAGTTTTTGATTTGTCTAACTTTAATTGCATCATTTTGCTGTGGTAGTATATATATGGCCTAACAACAATGACACAAGTTACAATAATGACACTAAATTTATAGACCTTTTTTTAATCTGTTCCTAACAGATAGCAGACGACAACAATGAAGGCACATGATGTGACGAATAACAAGTAAAGAGAATGTTCAAGGATTAGTTCACTTTCAAAAAACATTTTTGCTCATCATTTACTCACCCCCATGTCATCCAAGATATCCATGTCTTTCTTTCAGTCAAAAAGAAATTAAGGTTTTTGAGGAAAACATTCCTGAGTGCTGTAGATTTATCAGCAAAACATAGTTTGAAAGTGAACTGATCTTTTAACGATTTTCATACCAGTCAAAAGAGAACTGGCATAATTTAAATTTATATGACATAAAAAGAGGCACAAACCCATTACATTTTATTTATTAAACTCATAGACCATTGTGTCATATATATTTTGTTATTAAAGAGGTCAGCAAAAAAGTAAACAATAAAGCATTTCCTATTGTTTTAGAGAGGGTCATGCTATTCATGCGAGGTGACAATGATTATGTAGGCTGATGTGAAAATTAGCCATATAGAATATCAGTAGGCCTATAGGCTATTTGTAATAATTCATCATCACTATATCATATGTTCTGCTTATTTCAGTAATATAATTTGTGGTTGCACTAGCCACTCTGTGTTTTTCACAGGACTTTAATCACTAAAGACAAAGTGTTCTCTAAATGTCCAATACAACATACACAACATTCAAGTTCATGCTACTGAGCATAATGTATATTTGAGTGACTTACATAAATGCTTATTGCATTTCAACAAGATACACATGTTAAAGTCTTATGGGGTCTTGCATTCCCTGGGATTCAAACCCATGACCTTGGCATTGCAAGCACCAACGCTCTACTGTTTGAGCTACAGGATACTTCATAACATGGTTTGATCAATTGGTTGATCAAATGATTAAATGCTTCTAAGAAGATGCAGTAGTAAATACAGAATTGTTCTGAAAGAAACAAAGATATTATTTTTTATTTTATAAATCTGTTGAAAATGTTACAAGTTCATGAGATAATTAACTTCATGAACCTATAAGCATTGATGCTTTATGTGCAGGGAAAACAGAGCTGGTTGTTCAAAAAAGAGATCTAAATATAGCAGAGTAAAATAAGCTGATAAGTGTTAAATAATAGATCCGTTATAAAATTAGGCTATATATAAGCCCTATGCAGATCGATAAATGCAACTTGTTGAAAAAAAATGTACATGACTTTGCAATTTATGTTTCTTTTATAGCCTACTTGAACTTAAATCTACATCTGTTGTTATTTGTGATAGAACTCATGACAAAACATACTAAACAAAATACGATACACTAATTTGTTGAGAAGAAAATTCTTACACGTCTTCTGAAGTGCGCTGACAAGTCTGTTCATCCAATGAAACCGAATGTACCCTTTTTAACATAGGCGTGGTTTCTGATCGCTTCTAAACTATGTTAAACTTCTTTGAAAATGCGTCAAATACGAAGGAATATCATACACTGCAAAAACAAAGCGCTTCATTCGCATACAAGTGTATACAACTGGTGAAATATTCGTTTTTAATCGGTGATCCGTAAAATAGGGCATGAATCTGTCGCTGTTAACAGCTGCTGGAAATCCAGGTAAAACTATCTGCGTGCACGCGCGCGTCCCCAGTTAACATGATCCCCAGTTGATCCGTAACACCGGACTAGAGCTAAAATATGCATAGCATTAATTTACTGTTGTAGGCTACAATTGATCGCACATACCAAACATGCGGAGATCGCGCCACTCGCCCAGTCGACAAGAGATGAAAAAGCCCAATTGATACCGTACGCTGGAATAATATTAACTATTCGCTCATTAATTAAATACAGCCAAAAGGGCCAAAGAGAGACCTACCAGGAAGTCAAGCAGCAATACACCCCCGATGCTGAATGCAATTCATACCGAAACGGTGGTGACAGGTGTCGTGCCAAAGTACTTACCCTGAAAAGAAGTGTATCCCCGGTCGCGGGAGCGCGCTCGCATTCAGCAGAACGTGTGCCATTGGTTTGACCAAGGTAAATGAAACGATAATACGTGAATTGTATAAGCTATCGTTTTACTATGGTTGTTTTATCAACGAGGTTTAGCAAAGACAGCTATCACGTGGCCCATCTATCAAAATTACTTATTTTATTCTTCTGAAGGCTAACGAATCGTTAGTAACGATCGAACTTCATTGCACTGAATTGAGATGCTCGTCCTGATTTTGCCAAGTGGGAGCTGTCCTGAGACCAATATCTTTATGATGACCCTGGGACAACAACTGCCTCAGCCAATCAACGTTTATGATGTCATCACCGTGTGCCCCCCCCCGTCGAGTCCGCCAAATTTAAACAAAAAACAAAAAAAAACCAAAAAAAAAAAACCTGCCAACAAGTGCACAAGTTACAAGGTAAGACCAACGGCTTTTTACATTCTCCTATTAATTAACAGCAGTCTTTTACTACGACTAAACATATTTGTTTTTTTTCAATAACGTTAGCATTTTTCCACCATTGAAGTAACGCATATGTTTACGTGCTTAACAGTAAAATTGCCAGCCAAAATTGATCAACATCGCTGACGTTCTGGCTCAAAAAATAAAAACAATAGAAGATGAAAATACTGTTTAGATGTTTAACGTATAGTTTTTATAGTGTGCCTAGCTAAAAAAAAAAAAAAAAAGACGACTCAGGGAGAAACGTTTGAGTTAGCTTATTTCTGATGTTGTCCTCAGACGATCATATGAATATGTTGTCTTCAAGTCATCACTGATTTATTCTGTAACATGATGTTGTCCTCAGACCATCATATGAATATGCTGACCTCAAGTCATCATTGATTTATTCTGTAACATGATGTTGTCCTCAGACCATCATATTAATATGTTGACCTCAAGTCATTACTGATTTATTCTGTAACATGATGTTGTCCTCAGACCATCATATTAATATGTTGACCTCAAGTCATTACTGATTTATTCTGTTACATGATGTTGTCCTCAGACCATCATATTAATATGTTGACCTCAAGTTAACGCTCCAGATCAATAAAATATAATAAAATGTGCTCCAACAATTGCTTCCCTGATGATATAACCTCACAGTAGACCTATCTGTAAAATAATCATATTTATAATAAGTCTTTATCATTGCTTCTGTATTTAGACTAAAGGACACCAAGTGGCAATAACAGCACACAATGGAAGGTATGTTTTTTTTTGTTTTGTTTTTTACCTTATTTGATGTAATTTAACCATGTTTCATTTTTAACGTTTTCAAATCTAACACAATGTATACCTTGCTGGCGGTTGGGGGAGAGGCTGCTTCTTTGGAAGCTACAAGAGAAGCAACTTCTCACAGCATGTTGTTATAAACATACATTTGCAATGTTATCAGATGGGCATTTTAAATTGTATTGATTTGACAATAAAACATTTTATTTTTATTTATTTATTTGATTTATATACAATTCTATTGTTAATGAAAGCCCAATGTGCTTTGCAAAATGTGTCATCTATTCATTATTTTTCATCTTTGTAGATGATAAAGCATTAAGGTGTCTCCAAAATAAAAGGCCAAAGTTCACCATAGGATGTGTGGGGCCATACAATCTACAAGTGGAAAGTTTTAAAACTTTAATGGAGGACAACGAGGTTTCTGACGAGGTAACTTAATATCCTTATAGTAAGCTATGTAAATTCTTACACTTTAAAACAAACAACCATGGCCTCTGATTAGCATTTAGCCTTCAAATTGGTTTTGAAGGTCTGCATGGGGTTCACAAAGACTTTTTTTTTTTGCTAGTCAGATGCTGAAAAACACTGAAAGTCTAGAACAGGACTGATGATAAATGACTTACAACATTTCTATTTGACTCAAAACATAGAGCAGTTGAAATATTTTACCTCACATTTTTTCCTTTAAATTTTCAGGTCATGGATTCCATATGTAATGTCCTTAGCAAGGTAAGTGTAATTTTAGCAGCAATAATTTGAATTATATTGTACAGTATATAATTGATTTGAAACATATTTATTTTTTCAACTCTGTTAAAAAGGAAAATATTTTATCCCTCTACCTTAAATCAGGATCACCCAGGGGTTGTGCATGTAAATTCTCAGGCACTCACAAAAATTCTGGACGGATCAAAAAGGGCAAAGAGCCATTATTTTCTCAAGGTAAGGAAGATTAAATGATTTGTCACTGATCTGCATTTTTTTGTTAGGTATTATGTTAATGAATAGCTGCTGCTAGGTTTCAGTAAGCTTAATTAAACAGCAATCAGATTCTAGATGATTGTCATATGCACTAGGTTATATTTTATTCCTTTGATTATATTGATTTCTCTGAATTACAGAATAACATTTTTAAAGGGACAACAGAGATGCTTATCTCGAGAGTGGCAATCACTGGAGCTTTTTTGTGAGTCAAACCTTTTTAAAGGATAAATCATTTTCACATGTGGATTCCAATTTATTTCTGTCTTTATACAAAAAATCTTACTTATCTGCCAATCACCACTTCCAAATGTTTCTATTTTATGTAACAATGTGTCTTAAACACCACAAAACCCATGAAAGTTAACAAATCTGACTAAAATGTTATGCTAGCATCATAAGTATGTTAAGATTAACATATTACAACTTTAAGGCAAAATACAAAAAATGATTTTTATTACATGCTCAAATTATGAATAAAAAAGATTGACACCGTGATGAGCTGCATCTCACATGAGTCTTTTTTTTTTCATGTCCCTGGAACGCCTAGTTATTAAAAGTACTCCAAACTTCCACCTCTAGAAAGTCAGTATCATGTATTCTGGTGCAATTTTCTGCGGTGTTGGACCATGGAACTTGGAGCATGTCAGGGCCAGAACAGAGTGCATGGTATTGCAATAAGTGTCTTATGGTCTTATTATAACTTCAAATATTTCTGTTTTAGCATTGCAATGTTGACAGAAGGTGCATCACCTACTTCAACTCCTTTGGAGAGACAGAGTGGCAGTGCCAAGCAATTGGTCAACACTGGAGGTAGGTATTTATTGTTTTGTTTACCATAGTGATATCAGTCATCTAATGGGCTAAAATCTACTACAAGGGCCAAATTATGTAAAATGGCAGTACCTACCCACTGTTGCCTCATTAAGTCCTTTTACAGCTGATCGATTTCTTTTTTATTTTTATTTTTTTTATTTATTGATTTTATATTAAACAATGTAACATTTTTTACAACACATATTGGACCGAATGTATACAACCAAATGTTGCTGTGTTATACAAATATTAATTCTTATGAAGATACCTCCCCACCCCAACCCTCCCAACCACCCCACCCAACCATCCCAGTTTGTCCCTTTAAGTCCAGTCAAATATATAAAAAATAAATAATAATTATATATATAAAAAAAAAAAAAACCGAACAAAACGGGGGGGGGATATTGCCGCTTCACTTTGAGGATAACTTCTTATTCATCCTTATTTAAGGGTGTTTGTAAGCTCTCATAGTATTCTAAGAATGGGCTCCAAACCTTCCTGAATGTTTGCAAGGAGCCTGTAAGGGTATACCTGATCTTCTCCAGCTTCAGGAAATGCATTACATCCTTAACCCATCTAGTGAAGCTGGGGGGTATTTGCTCCTTCCAGGAGAGCAGAATGAGACGTCTGGCAATCAGAGAAGTGAATGCTGTAATGGGGCATGTTTGGGGGTGATTTTCAGAGGTAAATCCAAATAGGGCACATACTGGGTTGGGGGTAATGTTTTTTTGAAGTATCTTAGAGTAAGCGCTAAAGATGTTGGCCCAGAATGTATAAAGTTTAGGGCAGGACCAGAACATGTGTATGTAATCCGATTTTCACCAGCCTTGTCTTGGTCAAGTGTGCTCTCAGAACTATTTTAAGTTGTATCACATTATGTCTGGCACACGGAGAAGATTTATAAACTGAATCAAGTACAGCCTTCCAATGATCGTCTGTAAATTCCTCCCCAAGATCGTCCTCCCAAAGTCTCTTGACCTCCTGCAAAGAATGCGGGGAGACATTGCCTATACTATTATAGAGATTTGAGATTAAACCTTTGTGTGATGGGGATAGTGAAAGGATATAGTCAACTATATTGCTCGCTGGAAAATCTGGAAAGGAGGTTATACTTTTCTGGACAAAGTGTTTAATTTGGAGAAATCTAAAGAAGTGAGACATGGGTAAATCGAATAGTTGAGAGAGTTGGGCAAATGATCCAAACTTGCCATCTACATAAAGATTGGAAATAGACTTAATACCCTTCGAGGACCAAGTACTAAAGGTAGAGTCTGGGAGAGAAGGTGGGAAATTATAATTTTCCTTTATGGGAGAATGCACCGACATTGTCTGCAACTTAAAATGTCTTCTAAATTGAGACCAAATTCTAATAGAGTGATAGACTACTGGGTTAGTGCAGAATTGGCTTCGAGGGGGAGGAGAAGGGGCACAGAGCATGGAGCCTAGGTCAAATGAGCTAGAGGCAAACTCCATTTGCATCCAGGCCTCGCTCCCACTGGAGCCCCCTCTTCCCATCCAGTGTAACATTGTCTTTATATTGCATGCCCAATAATAGTAAATAAAATTAGGTAGAGCTAGGCCAGCTAGCTTTTTAGTTCTTTGGAGGGCGCTTCTTTTGATTCTGGGTGGTTTACCGTTCCGGATGAAGGAAGATATACTACTCTCTAATGAGCTGAAAAACGATTTTTTTATCAGGGTGGGAATATTTTGGAAGAAGTAAAGAAATTTTGGTAACACGACCATTTTAATAAGATTAACTCGGCCTGCTAGAGACAGCGGAAGATTCATCCATCTAGCCATATCTTTTTTACATTTTTCGAACAAAATATTAAAATTCTTAGTGAAGAGGGACAAAAAAGCAGGAGTAATCTCTACCCCAAGATATTTAAAGCCCTTGTTGACAATTCTAAATGGGAAATGTGATGCAGAGATTGAAGTGGCTGCTTGATTGACTGGAAACATCTCGCTTTTTTCAAAATTGATTTTATAGCCAGAAAGGCTTCCGAATTGTTTTAGGATATTGAGAATGGAGGGAACAGAACTTAGTGGGTCTGATACATATAGCAGAATGTCGTCTGCATATAGGGATAATTTGTGTGTGAGGCCCCAACGCTCTATGCCCTGGAAATCCCCTGATTGTCTAAGAGCAATGGCTAGCGGTTCAATGGCAATAGCGAAAAGCAGTGGAGACAAACTGCAGCCTTGACGTGTGCCTCTGCCAAGAGAGAAATACTCTGATTGCTGTCCATTAGTAATTACTGTGGCTGTAGGATGAGAGTAGAGGAGTTTTATCCAGGAGATGAAGGTATCTCCAAATCCGAATTTTTTTAAGGTTGCAAACAAATATTGCCATTCAACTCGGTCGAACGCTTTTTCAGCGTCCAAAAATATAACCATTTCCGGGGAGCAGGATGAAGGGGAATAAACAATATTGAAAAGTTTTCTAAAATTTGAACTAGAGTGCCTATTTAGGATAAAGCCTGTTTGGTCTGCTGCAATAATTTGTGGAATAACGGTCTCCAACCTAGCCGCCAGAACTTTGGATAAAATTTTATAATCCACATTCAGCAGGGAGATCGGGCGGTAGGAGGAGCACTGAAGTGGATCTCTTCCACTTTTTGGTAGAAGCGTAATCGCGGCTTGTCGTAAGGTTGGTGGGAGCTGACCGGACGACAGGGATTCATTAAACATAGCTTGGAGCAGCGGGCATAACGTGGGTGCAAATTTTTTATAAAATTCGGAAGAATACCCATCTGGACCAGGAGACTTGTTGCCTTTCAAGGAATTGATAGCTTTTAGAATCTCTGACTTAGAGATCGCATCTCCTAGTAATGAATTTTGTTCAACTGGAACAGAAGGGAATTGAAGGTTATCAAAGAAGTGGTTGAGCTGTGAAAAGTTACCATCACATTCAGAGCTGTATAATTTATTGTAGTATTGTTTGAAGGTATCATTAATTTCCAAATAGTCTGTCACAATCTCCCCTGTTTGACTATAAACCTTAGGTATAAGGCGAGATGATTGGGCTTGGCGAGCTTGTTGAGCAAGTAGTCTGCCAGCCTTATCCCCTGAATCGTAAACTCTAGATTGTGCTTTATTGAGTAAATAAATGGCCTTATCTGTGGAGAGTAAGTCGTATTCTGTCTGTAATCGCAGTCTCTCTTTGAAAAGCGTTGGAGATGGAGAAGAGGAATAGCAGTAATCAATCTCTGCAAGGGCTTGCGAAATGTCTTTGAGTTTTGAGTCTCTTGCTTTTTTTTGTCCTAGAAGAGTATTCAATTATTTGCCCCCGAAGATAGGCCTTGAGAGTCTCCCAAAAGGTTGACTGGGAAACTTCTGGCGAGGCGTTCGTTTCAATAAAAAAGTTAATTTGAGAAGAGACGTGATTTACAAATTGTTCATCAGCAATGAGGAGGGGATTAAGCCTCCAATTGCGGGAGGGTCTATAGCAGTTGGTTAGAGCTATGTAAAATGAGACCGCACCGTGATCTGAGATAGTAATACTATGATATGCGCAAGAGCTAACATGTCCCAGCAGTCTATTGTCTAGGAGAAAATAGTCGATGCGAGTGTAAGTGTGATGGACATTCGAGAAAAAGGAGAATGTTTTGTTATTATTAAATTTGAATCGCCAAATGTCTGAAACACCATTGTGAGCTATGAAATCATTGACAACTTTTGCAGATTTGGTGAGGGGTTGGGGTTTGTTAGATGATCTGTCTAACACAGTGCTGAGTACACAGTTAAAGTCGCCACCTATTATCAATTTATAATTGTTATCACCGGGAATGGCAGAGAACAGTTTGTTAAAAAAGTTGTAATCATCATAGTTAGGAGCATAGACATTGATCAAAATGACAAGACAGGTGAACAATCTGCCTGCTACAATGACAAATCTCCCATTTTTATCAGAAATCACTTCCTCAGCTTGAAAGGGAATGTCCTTGTGTACGAGAATTGCTGTCCCTCTGGCCTTAGCATTGAACCGGGAGTGGAACACTTGACCAACCCAGCCTTTTTTAAGATAGTTGACATGGTCATTCTTAAGATGGGTTTCCTGTAAAAAGGCTATGTCCGAATTTAATTGTTGCAGATATGATGTTATTTTTTGCCTTTTCACCCAGGTATTCATACCCTTGGTATTAAGAGAGACAAAGTGAATGGGCCGACTTTGATTGCAAATGGATTTAGATGTCATAATTTAGAAGAATATGGGGATGTGAATAGTGAGTGGCGGCATGGGAGGGGATAGGGAAGAGAAAAAAAAAAAAAAAAAAAAAAAAAAAAGGGGGGGCAAATTGAAAAGAAATATCTGGAAAGGGACAGGGATTCCTAACAGAACTCAGAGCTATCAGCTTAGAGAACATCAATCTGACACTTGAACTCTGTTTTACAAAGGAACAAAACAATCACATTATTACAGCTTTTAACGTGTAACTGTGCAAAGGCACTGTGTTTCAGGTCAAAAAAAAAAAACAATTTAAACAATTGTACATTATAGTCATGCTGTATGTGGTGTGTGTAAATGTGGGAACTGTAGCCAGAGCAGCTACAGCAGAGGGAATTATAGAGTGCAAAGAATGGTTTCCTCATTTCCGTCTGCCTGTGCTCTATGGGCTTGTGATTATGTGTGTGCGCGTACGTGCGAAGGTGTATGTGCGTGCAAGGGTGCATGTGTGTAAATTATACTGTATGTAAAGGGAAGCGCTTCTATCTTAGTGGGCGACAATGTGATTTTAATACCAGAAGACTCACGGAAGTCCATAAGACATTGAACTTAAAGCAGCATTGTAAATAAGGTGTTTTTCAAATTAGACCGTGTATTCAACTAATGATAAAAGTATAAGCAAAAAGCAGATGTGCACGTTTGAAAAAGAAATAGTAATAATAACACCGATAATAATAAAAATAATGATTAATAAAAGTAAATAAGTAATACTAAAATAAAACATACCATAAAGGAAACTGCTATATTGTTATATGAAAAACAAACAAACAAACAAAACAAAAAGATAAAAAAAAAACACCAGGGGTAACGTTAAGCTAACAGAGCTTATAGAGTTTGCAACACTGTCCAACCGGAGGTTACACGACAGTCAACAGACTTAAACATCGCGGAGCAATGAAACGCAAAGCTCACCAGCAATTGGATGGCTGCCTCCGAATCAATGACTCATGAAGTAGAGGGAGTGGGAGGAATACTTTGCCGGTTGTTTTGAAGAAAGGCTGAAATTTCTTCAGGAGAGGGAAAAAGTAGTTTCTGCCCGTTTTTATCCGTGACTTGAAGTTTGGTTGGAAAGAACATCCGATATCCGAACCCGGCGTTTCTCAACTGAGACTTCACTGTGTAGTACGCTGCTCTTTTCTTGGAAACCTCCGCGCTGTAGTCGGGATAGATGTGTATCTCGGACCCGCGAAAAGAGAGGGACCCAGCCTCTCTGGCCAATTTCAGGATGCGCTCCTTGTCTTGATAACGGTGGATCCGTGCAATGAATGAACGCGGAGGGTCATCTTGTTTTCTACGTGAGATGGCTACTCTGTGTGCCCTGTCGACCGAAGGAGGTGAGGGAAAAGCCTCTGTGCCAAAGGTTTCTTCCAGAAATACCTCCATGAAAGCAGTTGGGTGTGAACCTTCAACTTTTTCAGGTAGGCCAGTAATACGAGTATTGTTGCGCCTCGATCTATTTTCAAGATCATCCGTCTTGAGTTTAAGGGCCTCGTTTTCTCTAGCCAGGGTCTTACAGGTTGATTCGAGGGTTAATAGCCTGGCCTCCATATCGTTAAGTGATGTTTCCATCTGCTGGATGGTCTGGTCATGTCTGTCAATCGTTGCTCGGTCAGCAGAGAGTTGGACAGATAGTTTGGCAATAATGCGGTCTTCCATAGAGTTGAGAAGTTTCTCCATATCTGCCAAGGTTAGCGGTGCGTTGTTAGCAGCATGCTGTTCATTTTGGTTAGCCTGCATACCCGAACCTTGGTTATCTTCAGACGTGCCCTCTGCGGGTTGATTTAACTTTTTGGACGGTTTTCCCATATTTAGTGCACTTCCACACAGCTTGCTCAAGTTAACTGTGGTAAATAAATGTGTAATAATCGAATTTGGATAGGATTTCAACAGAGCTCTCCCAGTTTGCGACCTACTCCGTCATTGCACAAACCGGAAGTCTGATCGATTTCTCATGGTCTCCTAATCATCTCCATATATATATATATATATATATATATATATATATATATATATATACAGTAATTGGCTTCATCACTCTGTCTCCTCACCACCAATATGCTGGTTGGTGTGTGGTGGGCGTTCTGGCGCAATATGGCTGCCGTCGCATCATCCAGGTTGTGCTGCACATTGGTGAAGGTTGAGGAGATTCCCCCCTTCCATTTAAAGCACTTTGAGTGCAGAGAAAAGCGCTATATAAATGTAATGCATTATTATTAACACTGTTGCCTCATTAAGTCCTTTTACAGCTGATCGATTTCTAACCAACTGCCTCACAACTCGCACTATTTACAGTATACAGACCCACTCTAGCACAGTCATGCTCACATGACTAGCATAAGTACTCCTCTCTATTTATAGAGAATATTTTCAATGTCTTTTGGGGTAACAAAATATGCTCGGTTGTTGAGATCAGTATGCCCTTGTTCCTTTGACCATTCGTGTGATTTTAAGAGAATTGTACCTGGCTTAACACCAAGAGATATTAAATCTTGAATATGCTTGACCAGCTCTTGACTAATTTTTTCTGAGTGACCCTCAGAAGAACTTGTTGGGTCATGTCCTGAATGAATCCTGTAAATCCTTTCAACTATAACAAGTTTGTTGAGCCAGTCTGTCCTCTTTTTAAAGGAAACATAGGCCTTACATCCTTTGGCCCTTCGACTTCGGGGTGTGCATGTTCCAGAGCGTTTACATGTAAACAAGAAATATCCATTTTTCTGATTTTGCAGACTTGCAGAATTCACACTCCTGAAGTTGGCATCTTTGGACACATTTATGGTAGAGAGCCTTTCTTGAATAAATTCAAAAGCATCCAAATCCTTTTCTAAAACATGGACTGTTATATCTGTCTCTTTTTTGTTTCCTTTAAATCTCTCCTTTTTGTATACAGATGTCTTTATAAATTCCTCCATATTTGATGTTCAACCTAAAAAGAAAAGACACAAAAAATTAGGCTAAAAACATAAATAATGTAAAGACCTAAAAATCCAATACAATCGCATGAAAGTACTGTAAGCTATTTGTTTATTAAACATTGGAGAAAAACCAAGATGTTACGTACAAATTAACATTCATATGATGGTCTGAGGACAACATCATGTTACAGAATAAATCAGAGACGACTTGAGGTCAACATATTCATATGATGGTCTGAGGACAACATCATGTTACAGAATAAATCAGTGATGACTTGAGGTCAACATATTAATATGATGGTCTGAGGACAACATCATGTTACAGAATAAATCAGTGATGACTTGAGGTTAACATATTCATATGATCATCTGAGGACAACATCAGAAATAAGCTAATTCAAACGTTTCTCCCTGAGTCGTCTTTTTTTTGTAGCTAGGCACACTATAAAAACTATACGTTAAACATCTAAACAGTATTTTTATCTTCTATTGTTTTTATTTTTTGAGCCAGAACGTCAGCGATGCTGATAAATTTTGGCTGGCAATTTTACTGTTAAGCACGTAAACATATGCGTTATATTACTTCAATGGTGGAAAAATGCTATCGTTATTAAAAAAACAAATATGTTTAGTCGTAGTAAAAGTCTGCTGTTAATTAATAGGAGAATGTAAAATGCCGTTGGTCTTACCTTGTAACTTGTGCACTTGTTGGCAGGGGTGTGTTTTTTTTGTTTGTTTGTTTAAAGGCCATGTTGCAGGTTAACCACCACTGTCGATTAATGGGTACATAAATCACTCAGGATATGTATATCCTTTTTAAAATGTCTCAAAAATGGTCTTAAAGACCAGTTTTTTTACGTTTTTGGTATTAACGTTTTTTTTTACGCGATTCGGCAATGACGTCACGTTGGGGAGAAGTGGAGGAAAGGCAGCCTCAGCCTAGTATCAGAGCCCGTATTAGACATTCTCAGCCTAGTATTAGAACTATGGCGACTGACTGGGATGAGAAAGAGTTGGTGAAGTGTCCTGGTGAGTTGTTAGCACCGCAGCAATGAGCACTGGAGCTAGTCTACGAGCAGCAGTGCACAATAACGACACACATATATATATATTGTTACTGTCATTGAATAGGACCGAGTGAAAAATCAACGTTTTCTTTATATCTAGTGGCAGTGATCATGACGTTAGTTCAGATAAGTACCGGTAACCTTTGTCATAGTGTCTAGTACTGGTAAACTTGGTCTTTGTCATCTAGAAATAGAAGGCATCATGCTAGCTATATTGGCGTTTCTAAGTGTTTATCTCTTCCTCCGGTGAAAATGTTGTTGCAAACGTAGCCGCCGCGTGTCTGTCGCTGTCCGGTCGTTGTGTTTGGCAAGTGCTTGTGTGGGCAGTATAGAGAGAGATAGGCAGACATCCAGATAGCATAAACGTTAGCATAGATAGCTAGCAGCTAGATAGATAAATAGATAGAAATATACATAGTAGGTAGATTGACAATGTAGAGTTGGCTCATTGGTCGCACGTGCCGTTGGATGTGCAGTTGCCGCATACTAGCCTATCTATCTATATATCTGTCTGTCTATCTATATATCTAGACTATCTATTTACCTATATCTATGTATTTATCTATTGATCTATAATCTGCGCTATCTGAATACTCTCGTCTCTACTACTCGTCTCTCTAGTCACTCTAATGCTCTCAAGGCGGGCTTTGGTAAATTCTCTCCCCAAGGTGACGTCATCCAATGCATTGTGGTGGAAAGGAGAATCGTTGCAAACCGCTGTAATTTTTCGTATTATATTACGTTTTGTGATACCCAACGACATAAAATACAATGGATAACAGTTTAAATGTGTATTACCAACAAGCAAATTGCACAAATTAGTTGAAAAATTAACCCTGCAACACGGCCTTTAAATTTGGCGGACTCGACGGCGGGGGGGGGGCTCGGCACACGGTGATGACATCATAAACGTTGATTGGCTGAGGCAGTTGTTGTCCCAGGGTCATCATAAAGATATTGGTCTCAGGACAGCTCCCACGCGGCAAAATCAGGACGAGCGAATTGCTAATGTCTAGTTACTGAAAAACCAAGACGACCATACCGTTTCACTCATAAAGCACTCATACAGCCTTTGGATATTAAATTGTTCTGAAACCCCCTTTCCATGGTGAATTATTATCAAAATGATTTAATAATGCATTGCACTTAAATAGTAGGCTGGTCAATGTCATACACAAAAAGTGATTGTACAGATGATGCCTATCATCAAGTGTTTTATTTTGTGAATACTTTACATCATGTCTAATAACAGCAGTGAATATGGACACATTTCTTGTTTCCTGACAAAAGTTATAGTGGGATACAGATTTTTTCAGACTGAATTTTTGACCTGCCAAAATATGTATCCCCCCTCTAAAATCTACAGATAATGGCCTATCATCAAGTGTTTTATTTTGGGAATACTTTACATCATGTCTAATAATAGCAGTGAATATGGACACATTTTTTGTTTACTGACAAATGTTTTAGTGGGATACAGATTTTTTCAGACCGTTTTCAAACCTGCTATAAAAAGTACCCCCTCTCCATATTGCACAGTTGATGGCGTATCAAAGTCTCCAATACCTGTGGCGCCAAGAAAGCAAGGAAAGCCCCCCACCATCCATCCTCGCCACATTCTACAGAGATACTATAGAGAGTGTTTCAGTCAGGGCCTCCGACCGCAATGAATAGTGAAGACAACTAGTAAGAACATAGGAACTGCACTACCACCAATCTATGACATCTACAATGCTCAGTGTATTTGGAGGGCCGTCAGCATCATGAAGGACTCCACACACACACTTCACCATTCTACCCTCTGGCAGGAGGTACCAGAGCATCCGCGCTGCCAACACCAGACTATGAAACAGTTTCAGTTTCTCCTCAACACTCTAAACACCAAAGCTCCTGCAAAATTAACATCAAACACTTCCACACACCAGAACACTTATACTCCCCTTTTGAATCTAGGAATGCTTAAAGCTTAGGCCTGAACTTGAAGTGAGTCTCCAGTACACTTTCAGTTTTAATGTATAATACGATACACACAGCAGATCCAGTGTCCACTTTCTTCATCACTTGAATGTACAAAATATACAGTAAGCAGGGGTGTGGTAGCAAATGAAGCTGTGAAGCAAATCTTCTAAACAATAGACAATAAATGACACACCTTTTTCTATATAAAATAATGTAAATAGAAACACATTTTATTCTATTTCTCATGTGTACATTAAATTCAGACATTATTAAAAAAATGATCTGTTTGAAAGAAATAAACAAAATCAAATGTTATAGTATAACCACAAGATGGCAGCATGTGCCTATTTTTAAACAGGCTTCAGCAAACCCTTGTTAGAAAATATCAGACTATTTATTTATTTATTTAAGTTATGACAAAAAGGGAAACAGGAAGTGTCTCGTATCTTTTAAAAATCACTGTTTGATTTAAAATCAATTAAGATGATATGTTGGGAAAGGAGGGCTGAATGAATTTAAAATAAATGTACTATATTTCACATCAACTTGTTTGTTTTCTTTAAAAATTAAGATTAATTTATGACACTAAACAATATTCTGATATTAAATATACACTATTTATTTCTCTATAAAATAATAAAGAGAAATATTTTTTTTTTAATTAAAGCTTATCCTTGCAGAAGTATATCTGTCTGTCTGTCCATCCTTCCGTCCTTCCAAATTTTTTCAATAACTTTATCAAGCTAACATCCAAGGCTTTTTTTGGATTTAATTGTAGTAAAGTAAAGGTATTTAATAATTCATTTTCAATTCTATTCAATTTCAGGAATAGACTTGAAAATTAGCAAAAATAAATTTTAAATTGTCAAATTTTAAATTGTCACACAAGTAGCACATCAGCAGTGAATTTACTAATTACACATGCACACAAAAATGCAAGTTTATGTAATATTGTCAAAATTAGAAAAATAATGTAAATTACTTATGCAAATTATATTAATTGTATTTTTATTTACTAAATAATATATTAAGAAACTTATTATTTGTTTAACCATATAACAATAATCTGTATTTTCGCTCAATGTATTTATGAACAACATTCACAGTCTGATGTGTCCATACTTTTTGCTAAGATGTTTTGAGGTTGTCAAGTAATTAATTAGATGACTGAGTTTGTTGCGTGTTCTAATAATCAATTGTAATTTAAATTGAATGTCCACACAGAAACACTGCAAGAAATATAAAATAATGTGTTATTGTTGTTGTCATTAGAATTAAATTATTCTTTTGTGATTATTTAGCCTATATGTATAGACCGTTGCACCAAGGTGTAGAGCACCATGATTTTTATACATTTTTTTTACCTCGTCTTTTATTTTCCTTGTCATTTTGGTTTAATAATAATAAACTGTCCTTAAATTTAAGTAAAACAAAATGTATGTTGTTTACAAATAAAAAATGCCCTGAAAATGTTTGTTTGATTTTAAATGGAATAACTATTGAGAGAGTGTCCGAATTTAGGTTTTTAGGAGTACTCATTGATGAAAAATTTAAATGGAAGTCACATATAGCTCATGTAAGAAATAAAATTTGTAAAAACATTGCCATTTTGAGTAAAGTAAAGTTTGTTAAATTATAAGGCAATGAGAATCCTATATTGTTCCTTTATTTTACCATATTTGATGTATTGTTTGGAGATATGGTGTAATTCTTATTACACTAATTTAATGCCCTTATTTATTTTACAAAAAAAAAGGCCATAAGAATAATTAATGGAGTTGCTCCAAGAGAACATACTACAGGACTGTTTCTGGAGTCAGGTCTACTCAAATTGAAGGATTTGGTTGCTTTACAAACTTTTAGTTGTTCATAAAGCAAAACACTGCCTGTTACCGCATGGACTGCAAACCCTTTTTACTGTAAATAGTGAGACAAGCAGAAGAAATAATGACTTTAAACAACCTTTTGCTGGAAATACTCTCAAACAAATGTATGTTTCAGTTTCTGGTGTGAAAAGATGGAATTTTCTAGAAAATGATCTAAAATGTTGTTCAAACATTCTACACTTTAAATACAAGTATAAACAGAAGATACTTAATTTATATAAAGATGAATGTGAAAATGTATAAAATTATAACAACAATGATGGTCTCGTTGTTTTTGTTGCTAGAGTTGTCATCATTTTATTAATGTCGTTTTTGTTTGTTTAGTGTTGTGTAAGCAGAATTATTAATAAAAAATAAAAAAAAAGAGAAAAAATGTTATTTTTTGTCATGTCCGTGAGGCCATCTAATTTGTATTTTTTAAAATTATTATTATAAGAATGGGGTAGGAGTTTATACGATTTTTTTTCTTCAACTTACTCCTGTTCTTTTTGTCATGGAATGTACTTTCGTTGTGGTTGTTGGATTTGATAAATTGCTGTTGTGGCATTTCGTGTTGCATTACCATGAAAATAGAATGAAGAAAGAAATGCAATGACATTTTCTGTATTTCTGCAATTCCTTCACTTCCTAATGCATATTTTCTATTGTATTGTCTTGTCAAAGACAAGTAGGCAGACTCAAAACGGGGTGGCAACACTGTACAAAGAAGAAAAAGATAATCGTCTAGTCCACACAGCAGGTGGCGGTAATGCTCTTTTTAGTCTGCGATCCGCTGTAAAGAAGAAAACCGTTAGAGTCTCCGTCATTGCGGTCTTCTGCGCTTTGCTACAGTTTTCCAAATTTGGAAAAGTAAACGCACTTCTTCTTTAGTTGGTTATAAATCGTCGTGTAAATTATTTAGCCAGACACAGTCGGTATACAAATCTCTTTGTTGGTATTTAGTGGGGTTAGCAATCGTCGCCTTCAGTCGGTACTGGGCGTGGTTCAGAAACAAACAAACAAACTACGAATATTAAAAACAATCGAAGTTAGGTTTTGTTGAAATCTGCAACATTATGAAGGACACCTCCAAATTCTTTCAGATTTTACTAATATGTGGTAAGTGCTCGATTTCTGTTCATTTTTTTTAACACTTTCGGTTTCACTTTGGCAGCGATAACAGCGTTCATCGACTGCTGTCTTCCTGAACTTTATTAACTTACCCTATGAAAATAATCAAATTTATTTAAATGACTTTAGACATGCCCTCCTGTTTAATGATAAATAAATTAAAACCGGATAAAGCAGTTTTTGCATTCTGTATGTGTGGAAAAAAATTGTTTAGATAAAGATAATGGACTCCGGTTGCTAATAGGCTACTAATAACCGTTAGTTCCCCCTGCAGGCAGGATGAGAAATGAACACAAACCACTAGAGTGACTAGACTATCGCTACTCCGATTAAACTTATTATTTGCCTTAGATACTCTTTGACGTAGCTTATAATGCATTAGACTAACATAAAAAATGATATTATCAAAGCAAGCACCTTACTAATTAATTAAGCATGGCCTATGTACAGAAAAGCAGACGAGCCCAGAATATGACGAAAGAAAGCAAATTTGTGTTCAGTGCAAATAAACCTGCTGGCAGCATTTTTACACAGGCAGTGTTTTATTAATAATGTATAACGAATTGTGTATGTTTATTTATTTTTATAACTGTTGGTCCATTAAGCCTCATTTAAAAAAGTAGCCTACATACTGTGTTAGATTAAACTGGGTATGGTCATAGGCATAGCACTTGCATATTGTTGTCCTGTTGTTAGTTAACTTTAACTGCTTCTATTGTTCTCATTTGTCGCTTTGGATAAAAGTCGCTTTGGATAAAAGCGTCTGCTAAATTAATAAATGTAAATAAAGCATTTTCTTAGGTTTCAATGGGAGGAAAATGCTTAAAGTAGCCTACATTTGAACGCGTTGCGTTCATTTTCTGTGCTCGTTCGCTTTTCTGTACGCTTATTCTATGGTGTTTTCTGAGTTTGGTCTTTTAATACCACTGTCTTAATTAAACTCGTTGCGTTCATATTCTCGACTCATCTGCTATTCTGTATATAGTATGTATTATTAGTATGGTGTTTACTGAGTATGTATTTATTTTAATATCAGTCTAATGCATTAAGCCATGCTTGCTTATCAGAACGTCCCCGAGGACGCGGGTTCGTGACATCATCACGTACAATCGAAGTCACATTTCATTAACTAGGCGCCAACCAATAAAACGGCTCGTTTTTTGAAAACTCCGCTCCCGCCCCCCTCCCCTCTCTCTCTCGCCCGCCAACGCTGAGTTGAGAAGATGCAAGTGCCTAATTGAGGTTGTAGCTACTGCAAATGTGAATGTACGAATAAGTGCAAATACATATTTCAAGTTTGTGTTTGTCATTTTATTTCTGTAAATGGCAGTTTACACATTTGTGACTACTTGTCTGCAGCTTCAAATTCAGAATACAAGTTTGTGACTATTGTCTGCGAGTGCAAATTTCAACATTCAACTTCAGATTTTTATTTGACAGGTTTTCACATTGGAGCTGTGAGTGTAAATTTTAGCGTACAAGTACGAATATTCATTGTAAAAGTTCTCAAATCCACATCTACGTGCTCCCGAGTTTTGCTACTCTTTTGCCTTCAGAAAACGCGGCTATTGTTTGCGTTCTCAAACCACCAAGCGCTGTTGAATGGACGGCCAGGACACATTTAAAAGTTTTCTGTTTTCAGTTAACACGGTGTCGAGTAAATTTCATTAAATTTGAAGTCATAGTGATGCTATTATGAAGTATCTTCAATTAAAATATGGGCAATTAAATATGCAAATAATTATATGCTTATATAGGCTACGTCATAGAATAAATACAATCTCTCCCACTTAGCAGAGATACGTCCCAAAGACGAAAAATATTAAGAATCAGAGTATGAATCTCAACAATGCTGACATGCCTCTTGCGGCAATGCATGCTGGGAACCACCAGAGTAAAAAACGGGCTCCCAGCATGTATTGGGGGCATGGAGCATGTCAAGTTGTTGAGATTCATTTGCTGATAATACTTAGGGTAAGTGTACCCATTAAGCCCACCAAAATCTAAGTCTAGGTTTTTTTCATAGATATTGACAAGGTTTATAAGGAAAATAATTAGTTAAAATGCAAGATTTATCTCTCATTTAAAAATGTATTAATTAGTTGATGTACATTTTTTAATATAAAATTAAGATAATTTAGGAATAAAGTCAGAAGTCTGGCATGGGCTTAATTGGTACTTTTGGCACCATTTAAGCCCGCGTGTGTTCCAAATGAGCCCACGTCATCATTTATTCACAAAATATAAAAGAATTATTGATTTTAAAGAAGTAAGGCTAATGGTTTGACCTATAGATTAACTTTGAACAAAAGCTAATAAAACTCATCTTTCCATTTAAAGGAAAATTATATAAAAAGATAAAGTAAAATTTGTTCATACATAAAACAACAACACATTTATCTCTTATTTGACATAATATCAATGTAGTTACCAAATAAATGGCTGAAAATTGCCGAAATGTATTGATTTCTGAAGGGTCCCGAAACACCAAAGTTTTGGGGTGACTTTGTGTGAGGTCCCCTGAGACAGCATGCACATGGGTGGGGCTAACTCAACATTGCAAAATGTGATTGGTACAATAAAAAATGCCAGGGAAGATATCTCTGAAACAGATTCCAATATAAATACACTTTTGAGAGTAAGGTAATGTGCCACAACTTGACCATTTCATTGTATTTTTGGTACTCAGACTAGGGCTGGTCCGAATATCATTTTTTGAGCTTCTAAGCTTCGGTAGTAGCTAATGAACATCGAATATTCGAAGCTTCGGAATCTCTATATGTCTGTCTGTCCGTTTGCATTTTGATTATTTCGAGAATTGTTCACCCAAACGAATTCACAAGAGAGTGCAGTGTGGTATTTGGTGCAATATAGATAGACAGGCGAGACGCGACACACGTTCACTACAGAACAGCGCGAGCGCGAAGCGGTGTGCCTCACGCGAGCAGAGCTTATATGTGTAAGGGGTAAGACCATAGACATAGAGCCATCTTAAACCGGTCATACTCCTATTTGCGTTGCATAGCAGCAGTAGATGCCAGAGCACTGTGCAGCATATTCCTGCTCAAATCGGCGGACCATCACTCGGGGATTACTTTACACAAGTAAGATTTAACATTTAACATACCGTACTATTAGTTGTATTTTGTGAACAAAATATTCAATGTGTCCTGTATCGTAGCTACGTGTATGACCTTTGCAGCAAAAAAACCCGCGTGAAAATCAGTTCGGTATTCAGTGAGATATGATTAATTAAATGCGCTGACAGCTCACTTCACCTGCCATTCAGATTACACTGAGCGGAGCGGGTGACCGGTTTAAGATGGCGGCCCCGGCTCGTCCATATGGGGGTAGAATTGTTGCATTATTCCAAATAAATAAATTATGATCCACAAATAAATGTAATGAGTTTCACAAAAAAATTATAAAACTCACAAATAAATAAAATGAGATTTGCAAATAAAAATATATATTTACAAATGTGTTTTATGCCACAAACACAACTCTGCATGGCATTTATTTGTGAACTGCTTTCTGTGCATTTGTAAATCCCCTCACGCATTTGTGAATCGGTTCCTGTTCATTTGTAAATCCCCTCACGCATTTATGGATCGGTTCCTGTGCATTTGTAAATCCACTCACGCATTTGTGGATTTTGAAACTGTAAGGCCTGCTAATTCGATCCAAGGGCGGCATTCAAATTAGCGGTGAAGGTCTCAACGCGCGTTCCGTCTCTTCCAATGGCAAAGGGATATTTAATTAAATGCAATACTTTTTGTCTTATGTATTAACTCGTTTCATCTGACTCCATAGAATGAAAGTGTTTTTCAATGATATCTGTGCATCTTTAAATATACGTTAATGTTTGACTATTGCTTTTAACTCCAATGAAAATAAAGTCAAAGTCTGTTAGAATAATCAAATATAACAATTTATTATGTCAGGTAAATGTATTATAACAATTCCATAATCAATTGAAAGATAATCAATGCAAATCATCAAATGTTTTAGGAATAGAGAAATAGATGCAAACCCAACATTTAAGAACTACATGAGCGACCTCATGGGCTATCTGAAATACAGAAAAAGCCACGATCCCTTGCTGCCTTCCATTAAATAGCCAGACCTCATTTAATATGTAAACCTGTATTCACAGTGGAAATGTACTGTGTTCATCCCCCCAGACTTACTGGGGGCAGAAGTAAATTTACATGGTACCATTTGCTAACAGTGGAAATTAGCATTGAGTTCACACCTTGGGAGTAGGAGACCACATTCATTTGTGTGCCAGATATCCCTAAACTCTTAAAAAACCTTATTACCTTTTGTTTTATACTTTGGGAATGAGACATCTGAACCAGCCACCCTGAGACCTTTAAAATGATACCAAACATAATACTCAATGATAATCATTCACATTAAACCATACATTCTTATGTGAGTTTTTATGTGTCACTGCGAGAGTGGGGGATGTGGGGAAGAAGTGTGTGTGTGTGTGTGTGTGAGAGAGAGTTCAAATGTTAATTTGCCAAGGTCCTTTGTCTCAATAGACCATGTGGTCAGATATTTTCTCTTCAACAAGTTTTACGGTCTTACAGATTCCCTCCTTGATCCCGTGGGTCACATTCAGACACTTAAGGGGTCATAGTAAGACGTTTGTCGTAATCCTTGAAACTCAAAAATTGTCTTTGCAATGTCAGCATCTGTAGAAGCTCAGAGGGCTGTGTTCCCCTGCAGAACACCTGTTCTCACCAGGTGTATGTAGCATGAGTCCAGCAGGTGGATGAGGCGTTCAGGCTTTCTGCCAGTGATCCTATGATGTGAGCAAAGTTCATATAGTCAATCTGGACCTTTTGACTTGTTCAGTTGACGTGTCATTCCTTCATGGAGAAACTTCCGCTTCCCTGGCACCTTCCCCATAACGATAATCTGTCCCTTCTTGACCAATCCTGTCACCTCCCAACGGTGCGGCTGTCTGGACAGACCTCAGTGGATGAAGGTGTTCTCCTTGGCTTCACACTGCCTTGTGTGAGACACCTGAAAAGCATCTTAAATGTCCGCTTCACGATTGAACACATATGAACTTGAACTCGCGAGGAAATCCATAGAAACGCATAATACGACAAAACAAAATCATGTCATTCAATGTAAAATACCATGTTCTTGTCAGCAGGTGTGAATGGTACATCTGTCTCATATGTTTCTCACGGTCCTGAATGGTAAGTTTGTCTCATATTAAATATCCAATTCTTAAATATATATATATTTTTTGGTCTGAATTATACAAAGGAAATGCAGCAAGAGCTCAGTGTAATCAAAGCAATCAAATAAATGGTATGCATCAATACGTCTTGTAATAACAATAATAATATTCAAAAATAAAAAAAATATGAAGAATCACTGTTTGTTCAGGAATCTTCCAATGTAAGCCACTTATGCAATCTAAGAAGTGACTTGGAACATGAATGGAGATTGTTCATTCCTTGTAATAGGTGTGAGATTGTGTGTTTTTGTGAGGGTGTGTGTGTGTGTGTGCATCTGTGTGTGAGTGTGATAGTTTGTGTGAGGGAAAGAGAGAGAGAGAGTGTGAGTGTGTGTGTGTGTTGTTGGCTAAGTCACAGTCAATGACAGGGTTGAATTGTAAATTCTGTAATTGTTTGAAGCGCTCACACTTCAGATCTATTTAGTTATGAGGTTTCTGTTATTAGTGGTTGTTGAGAAATCAGGGGCCCTCTGACCTTCCAACCACCCTAATAACAATCAGAAAGTTTAAACATTCTTAAATTTAATAGCAGGTCTGCCTCTGCTTTAATTTTGTTTTTGCATCATTGATTTGTGACTGCAGCCATTCATATGTCTTTCCCATCCTATGTGTGTGAAGCTATCTGGATCTGTTAGTGTGAAGATGGACAATAGATCTTTAGTGAAGTTACACTTTTGGACTCTATGTCATCTTTATCTTCTCATGATGTGTAGTGTTCAGTCTGAATAGACTTGATCTATTCCAGGTCATGATGCTGTGAGGGTGTAGTGATGGAGGAGTGTGTTCAGTGTTCATGTCTAGGAGATGGGTGGAATCTACTGGATAGCAATTGTGTTGCAAATTTTAGTTCCAGTTCTAAACTGGGAGGCCATGCTAATTTAGTGATGTGCTATTGTGAGATGTAAATGGCCTTTGAAGTGTCTTTTCACCCATCTCCCGAATCTCAGGTTATGTTCTAACAATCGTGAGGTCCGGCCGTCCTGGCATCCGTCCCCTGAGGAATTGCAGAAGTAACCTGACAGAAACAAGTGCAGAGAGAACCACAGTTAATTCTGATGTTTTCAACAGTTTCAAATTCAGACATGTGGGATTATTTTGCTTTCTCCATTATCATGGCCATTGTAATTTTAATTCCGGTTGTCATATGAAACCAAGTTTCATTGACCAGGTCTGAATTATTGCTGTTGTTTCAGTGCAGTGTGTGACACCTTAAAGCTGCGAGCCTTCACAGTCTGCTGTGTCATGAGCATTAGAGATCCCAGTTCTGCTGGGGACATTCTCTGGCTTTACCTCAAGTTGCTTTCATTACAGTCAGATCTGTGGGCATAAATTATTTCACCTGTTTCGCTGTTGCCTGCTGCTTAGCATTTGCTGTTTTCTGGTGTTGTTCACACATTTGGTTAGTGCAGATCTCTTGTGACCTGCAAAGGCTGTGGTACTTCTGTCTGATGTTTAGTTCACACCCTCCTTGTAAATGTGCTTCCTTTATCAGTTTGCTATTACCTGTGCCACACTTCTGGGAGTGTTTTTTAAAGGCAAAAAATAAAAGCACACCTCCGCCCTTTTGGCACTGGGTAGTAGGTCAATGAAATCGAATTGTAAGGATTAATGTCACACTTCTCCAATTGATGCCCTGCTTGGCGATTGTAATATAATGTATATTATAATTCGAGTTATAATACAATTATATTATATTTAAGAATATAAATGAAATTATACTGTTTCTGGTCTCTGAAGAGACTCTGCTCGTTCTCGTGTCAGTACATTTGAATATGAAACGTTGTTTTTTTTTTGTTTTTTGTTTTTTTGTTTTTTTTTCAGGGCTGATGCGCATTCGCTGTTTCTTATGTAGATTTTTAATGCCTTTTTGTTTCATCTAGTCTTTTTAAAAACTAGGCCTATATGAAGGTAGAGGTTAAATCTAGATGTTTAACTATTCAGCTCTTTGCTATTGGGCTGCTACCCGACTAGCAAATGACGCTAATAGCTGAAGGCCTTGAGTGACCAAAGTTGTTAACTCAGTAAGAGTTTTAGATGCATTTGAGCTTTGGTTACTTGCGGAGCGCTGGTTTGTGTCATTAGAGTGTTGTCTGCGTTTTATGAAGTAGGGTGGTGGTCTGCCTTTGCCTACTGACCAGCACTTTTCCTCTGTATGGCCTGTTTTGTGACAGGAAGTGCATAATGTGTTTTGTTTTCCACAGTGTGGCTTTCTGAATTCTCCTGAAAATGGAGGATTTTCATGGCATTCTAACACAGCTACCTCACAATGCATTTGTTTGCGTGACTCAAGTCTTGTTGCCCAGCTAACGATCCCTTCGAATGTATTTTGTGCTGGAGAAGCACCATACGTGAGCGATTGTTGTACACGCGGCCCTGCATTTGTAAGCAGTAATTCAAGGAGAGTTACATGGTTGTGGTTAACATCTTTAATTCCAGAATACTCCTCAAAAAGTTCAAACATATTTTCTGCATATGTCTCAAACGATTCTTCAGAACTCTGTTTCCGATTGAAAATCAATTCCCATCCAATGGGACTACAACCACGCAAATCACGAAGGCATTGTTTTAGTCTATTAAAGATTTCACTCTCAGACTCATTGTGATACATTGGCTGCACAATGGTGCCTGTCATCAAAACCTGTGGTGTCTTATAGATCAGAACATCTGGAATTGAGCTGATAACAATTTGCCAAATATCTTTTGGTTCAAGCTGAAATGCATGTTTTAGACTAATAATGCGTCTCCACCATGGTTCGAATGGCTCTTTCAAGGGCAATGGTCCGATCTCTGCTTTAAACAAGCTACATTCAGTTACCGTTAGAGGACGTCGAATGGTTGATTCTGTGCCATTTGGGTGCCGTATCACCTTAAAGGCTGAAACAGGCACTCTGTTCAAAACTCTATCACATGCTTCACCTGTCTGAAAAGATACAGGATTGTTAGAGCAGGCGGGCTCATTTAAGAAGTGCACATTTTTAGTCCCATCGCTGTTGAGGTTTTTGGGAGACATGGACTTTTTAGCATTTAGTTTAGTCTTAAGATCTGCGATGGTGTATTTGTGATTTTTACACTTTTCAGTCAGGGCTAACTGCTCAGCTAGTAATTTATCTAGCTGTGTTTGAAGATCTTGAATCTTTGCCTCAGACATTTTTGCCTCTGCATTTTTAGAATGCACTTCTTCACATTTAACATCCATAAGCGAAGATAGAAATGTTGTTGACTTATCTAGCCGTTTATAACTTATGAAGTTTAAAGCCTCAATTATTTCACCATGTTTTGATTTCTTCTGTTTACTACCCACGGTTTTCCACCAAGTGACAATTTCATTGTCAATAGCGTCCACGTTAAGACCTTTTTTACTGAGTTTGTACAGTGTAGGCTCGACCTTTTCGGCCCACAATGTAAACAGGGCAGGATCATTATACATGTTCCAATTTATATTTGGGGAAATTTCGTTCCCTGAAGCTTTGAATATGAAAAGGCTTTCTGGCTCCTGGCTGATAAGGTGTACATTCGCTGTTTATCTTTTCTGTTTGCTAGGTTTCAAATACCTTTTCTTCTCATTTAGTCTTTTTAAATGGCCATTTTAACGTTTGATTATTCTTTTGAACTCTTAATTTTAGTTTTATCCGATTAGATCAGGGAATCTATATCGCTCAGCGTTCCTTCTCCCAAGGCCGCACGGCACACTCCCGTCAGTTCCAATAACCAATTCAGAGGTAATTTTGGCTAAATATCTGGGATCTGCCGTAATTCACACGTACAAAATCGAAGACATATACACAGCCCCCTTGAATGCCACCTCAGGAACAATTCAATAATTTACTTTAGTAGCGTACACTTATCTAAAGTAACATTAAATTAGAACAGAGGTTTTTAGACGTACCCGAATCTAGATCAAACAGCATTAGCTGATTCTAGACGGAAACTACCCGTCTCCTCATTCAAGTACACTTAAAATGGTATCGGATATTAGCCGTCGCTAATCTGACGCGAAAGATGTGGAAATATACGAATCCAATAATCTATGGAAAAAAACAGTCTTTCAGAGTCATTCAGAATTAATTCAAACGTAACCATTTACAAATTTGGTATGCGAAACAGCTCCCATAGAGTGGAGAGGTAAAGTCTACGTTCTCTAAAGCTTTGAATATGAAAAGGTTATTTGTTTCAGGATTAATGAGATGCGCGTTCGTGGTTTCTGACTCTCAAATTCATTGTGAATCACATTATAACCACATTCAGCATAGAGACACACGCGTTTAATTCAGTTCACACAGGATACGCGGCCTAGAATACAACATCAACAGCCTTTACCTAAGTGTTCCAAATACACAAACAGTAAAGCAATCCTGTGTTTAAAGAATAAACTTACAATTAGCCTATGTGCACATATAGTAGCACAAAACAAAAAGTGTGTTCTATGAGTGCATTACAATGTTTAAAACACAACTCCAAATTTGAAAATACAAATTATTGCATTATTGCTTTTTAATCCCATCTGTGTTAAAGTGGAAGCTTTCAAATGCAATATAGAGTTTGTCAAGATTCGTTTAGGTTTAGTATCGAATATTATTCAATGTGGCTTTTGTGCCCACCGGTGGGCTGGTCACACAAAGAGTTAAGCGTTTTTTTTAATGCAGCATGGCTTTAGCATTTAGCATTAGCTTAGTTTTTAAGTAGCATGGGCAATACTAGCATTTAGCCTAGCCTCGTTTTGGAGGCAGCATGGCTTTAGCATTTAGCATTAGCTTCGTTTTTTAAGTAGCATGGGCAATACTAGCATTTAGCTTAGCTTCGTTTTGGAAGCAGCATGGACAATAACATTTAGCTTAGCCTTGAGATCCGATTTTAGCCTGTAAATAATATCATCCTGTTTTTCCAAATTTAGCTTTTTATAAACAATGCATCGATCTGCCTTTTTATTTATAAAATCACGTGTTCTCCGATTTTCTCCATTTACAAACTTAGATTTTTCTTTCTGTTGTTTTCCGATTCTCTTCATGTGTTGCTAGTTCGTTTCAACAAAGCCAATACCACAATGGCGACAAACATGCGGCTGATTTGAAAACTTTTAGGCTGTTTTACAGCTCCTCATCAAGTAACGTTGCACGAAAAACATTTGGAAGATGTTATTCCGATTTTAGGTTTCGTTTTTTTTGTTGCTTAGGCAAACGAGGATATCTTTAATCTATTAACAAGGGTTTTCATTCTTCATCTGCGCTGCCGCTTATCACGTCCTCACGTATTTCAGTTCTGGACTAAACAAAGGGCTTTCCTATAGCTACCCATAACAATGCAAACAACATTTTTCTCAACACTTCACAAGAGGAAGAAGAAAATGACTTACCACAGCGGCAGAAGAAAGTGAAGATGTTCAAACCTCATGCTGATTTTAAAATCCCCATACTTTGCTGGAAAAGACGTTGCTCGCGAATTCATCTGTTGCGATCACGTCTCGGGGGTCACCAATTTGTAAGGCCTGCTAATTCGATCCAAGGGCGGCATTCAAATTAGCGGTGAAGGTCTCAACGCGCGTTCCGTCTCTTCCAATGGCAAAGGGATATTTAATTAAATGCAATACTTTTTGTCTTATGTATTAACTCGTTTCATCTGACTCCATAGAATGAAAGTGTTTTTCAATGATATCTGTGCATCTTTAAATATACGTTAATGTTTGACTATTGCTTTTAACTCCAATGAAAATAAAGTCAAAGTCTGTTAGAATAATCAAATATAACAATTTATTATGTCAGGTAAATGTATTATAACAATTCCATAATCAATTGAAAGATAATCAATGCAAATCATCAAATGTTTTAGGAATAGAGAAATAGATGCAAACCCAACATTTAAGAACTACATGAGCGACCTCATGGGCTATCTGAAATACAGAAAAAGCCACGATCCCTTGCTGCCTTCCATTAAATAGCCAGACCTCATTTAATATGTAAACCTGTATTCACAGTGGAAATGTACTGTGTTCATCCCCCCAGACTTACTGGGGGCAGAAGTAAATTTACATGGTACCATTTGCTAACAGTGGAAATTAGCATTGAGTTCACACCTTGGGAGTAGGAGACCACATTCATTTGTGTGCCAGATATCCCTAAACTCTTAAAAAACCTTATTACCTTTTGTTTTATACTTTGGGAATGAGACATCTGAACCAGCCACCCTGAGACCTTTAAAATGATACCAAACATAATACTCAATGATAATCATTCACATTAAACCATACATTCTTATGTGAGTTTTTATGTGTCACTGCGAGAGTGGGGGATGTGGGGAAGAAGTGTGTGTGTGTGTGTGTGTGTGAGAGAGAGTTCAAATGTTAATTTGCCAAGGTCCTTTGTCTCAATAGACCATGTGGTCAGATATTTTCTCTTCAACAAGTTTTACGGTCTTACAAAACACTTCTAGCGTCGACGTGCAGACAAATCCACAAATAAGTGGACTCCACCCACCAATCAGACTCAAGCCAATCAGATAACGGCCACATTGAGCTGACCAATCGTAGCACATTCTCACTACAACCAATCATGTTAGGCTTTACAATCAGAGTGGTCTTGTCTGAAATAACTTTGCTCATTCATTTGCATTGGCTCAAATATAATAATATTTGAGCTCATAATATTGCTTCAGTAAAATGTTTAAAATTTGGATTTCGTTAGAGTTAGACCATTAGACTGTGTATCAAGCCAAGATTTTATGAGCCTATGAAAATGCCAGAGAAACAGCGCTTACATTATGGGGAAAACGCGTTATGGAAGCGTCACGTTATTCATGATAAAACAGAAAAGCATCAATACGTTGCTGACTAATGAATAACTGGATTCAACCTCGTGATAAATACATTTACATTTACATTTATGCATTTGGCAGACGCTTTTATCCAAAGCGACTTACATTGCATTCAAGGTACACATTTTACATTTTGTCAGTTCTTGCTTTCCCTGGGAATCGAACCCATGACCTTGGCGTTGCTAGCGCCAACACTCTACTGTTTGAGCGTTGCTAGCGCCAACACTCTACTGTTTGAGCAACTGGAAATATTACACAAATACGCGTGTTTGTCTAATATTGGGAAAATTACTGTCACAACAGATTTTCCCACTTCTTCAGTCAAGTTTTAAATAGCAGGTCCGTAATGATTATGCATTTAAAAGTGACCCAGCAGACAAGCGATTTGAATTTATCCGTTAAAACGCTTGATATCACACAAATAATATTTCATATGAATCAGACTTAATAATATTGTATTGTAAAAGTTACTTACAGCATCCAAAATAAATTAAAATATATATTTTTTCAGCATTGCATTATCCACTCAAAACCCCAGTAGCCTACACGCTGTTACATCAATGATAGTCATTTGGGCTGATATTTTATTCATAATATTTATGACCTATAGCTAGCTATTTGTCACAACGATTGTGCTCTAAAAGACAAAATCATCCGTTTTGTAATTTGTTACATCGTGTCTACCCCGTGCGAGGCTTTCTACATTGGACAAAGCAAATTTGCAAATGATGTGTCCTCCTCCGTATAGGTGCGTGTAGTAGCCGCTACAGAAGAAGAAGAACGGGCATCCGTTTACTATCAATGAATCATCGTGTCGCGCTGCGCCGCGTCCAGTAGACACTATCACAAATTATGTTTTTTTTTCATGTAGCCAGCATTGTCAATAAAGAGGATTATACGTCATATGTTCAGGTAAGAAAACAGACGATGCTCGGGATCTGTGATGATCATAATTTGTGTGTAATCCTGAGTTAATAATAAAGAATATAAATATAAAGAAGCCTTAAACTCCAATAATCTTTTGGAAACGGGACGTGTTTTAACCACACAAACAGCTAATTTGAATGAAGCTCCTATTACAGCTGCTTTCAGGGTTGCAAATATCTACAAAATTTATCAGATAAGATCCAGTTCTCAGCCCGAGTTTAAAGCCTTACGTGATTGGTTGTAGCGAGAACGTGCTACGATTGGTCAGCTCAATGTGGCCGTTATCTGATTGGCTTGAGTAAACGGTGGGTGGAGTCCACTTATTTTTGGATTTGTCTGCACGTCGACGCTAGAAGTGTTTCAAAATCCACAAATGCGTGAGGGGATTTACAAATGCACAGGAACCGATTCACAAATGCGTGAGGGGATTTACAAATGCACAGAAAGCGGTTCACAAATAAATGCCAGGCAGAGTTGTGTTTGTGGCATAAAACACATTTGTAAATATATATTTTTATTTGCAAATCTCATTTTATTTATTTGTGAGTTTTATAATTTTTTGTGAAACTCTTCACATTTATTTGTGGATCTTAATCTGTTTATTTGTGAATTTGATATATTTTTGTGAATCTCTTTATATTTATTTGTGGATCATAATCTATTTATTTGGAATAATGCAACAATTCTACCCCCATACGTCCACGCCAATAGGCAGTAGCGGTCGATAGGGCGTCTATCCATAGACATCATATAGGTAGCACATTTAATTAATCATATCTCACTGAATACTGAACGGATTTTCACGCGGGTTTTTTTGCTGCAAAGGTCATTCATGTAGCTATGATACAGGACACATGGTTCGGCGTATTTCAATATCCATAGTAGGCTTATCAGTAATCTAATATTCTGATATAAGATATAAAGTGACCAGACACATTATGTGTGATGAAGGATATAATGTATTTTATAAATCACACACTATAAATATAATAAAGAAGCAGAAACAGATAGTTGCAGTAAAGTAAGATATTTTAATAAGTTGTAGAAACAATTTATGATTTGTGACACGCACATACACACGAACAGACACACAAACACGAACAGACACACACATTCTCTCTCTCTCTCTCTCTCTCTCTCTCTCTCTCTCTCTCTCTCACACACACACACACACACACACACACACACACACACACACACACACACACACACACACACACAGAACGCAGCCACCGAATCTACCGAACGCAGCCACCTGTAGGGTTGCCAACCGTTCCGTATAATACGGAATCGTTCCGTATTTGACACATAAAAGGCTTGTTCCGTATTGAACTGATACGGAATGCACTTTGTTCCGTATTTTTGTGAATCAATTCAGTGCAAATCCATGACAGACGCATAGCTTCTAATATATAAGTCAGACAGACTATGATGAATGAACGAACTGACCCGCTGCTATAATGGCAAATTCGGGGACTTGGCGCCCCCTTGACGGGCTGACGTGTAATGACGTAGAGTTGACGTCACAGGCGCCCGCGCCATTGGATGTGCAGTTGCCGGTAGTGATGGGCGATACTGCAAATTTCTGTATCGATCCGATACCAAGTAAATACAGGGCCAGTATCGCCGATATCGATACCGATACTTTTTAATTTTAAAAGCATGCATTTGAACTTGTATGCACTTTCCTGTGCTAGAGCAGTGTGTCATGATTTATGAGGTGAATGCATCATAAATCATGAACACGTTCATGATTATGCTAAATCTGAACACATTTTCATGACTACTAGGCCTAAATATTTCGTGATTTGTGCTCTCAACTCCCCTTTAATTAGTCAGTGACTTTTACAAAACTACCCTAATTATAGTACTAGCCTACTAGTACTAGCCTACTGTTCAAACGTTTGGGGTCTGTAAGATTTTTAGTTCTCTTAGTAAAAACTGTAATATTACAATTTAACAATTTAACATAGGCTATCTGTTTTCTATGCCATAGTAAACTGTAATTTATTCATGTGATCAAAGCTGAATTTTCAGCATCATTACTCCAGTCATGATGATAATTCATTTTAATATGCTGATTTGCTGCTCAGGAAACATTTCTTATTATTATCAATGTTGAAAACAGTTTCATATTTTGTTGGAAACCATGATACATTTTATGCAGAATTATTTGATGAACAAAGTTGAAAGAACAGCATTTATATGAAGTAGATTTTTTTTTACAGTGTAAACCCCTTGACTGTCACTTTTGATCAATTTAATGCATCGATCCTTGTTGAATAAAAATATTAATTTCATAAAAAAAGATCTTACTGACGTCAACATTTTAAACCGTTGTGTAGAGTTTTGGTTTGTTTATTGCGAAATAACTCCCGATTGTTTCTCTGTCATCTAAGCAAGGCTTCGTTCCCAAATGCACTGGGCCTGTGAGCTCAGCGAGGCACCAGCATCGAACGCTCTCTGTGATTGATTGGTTTTGTCTTGTATACAGACGACTAGGAGAAAAGGTTCTATCCTACACAATTATCCGCTAACATTCGCTTATTTTTCCACTTAGAAGCTTATTTTACGCACTGAATTGCGTGCTAAATTACTAAAAAATTACTGGTAAAAAAAATACACATTTGGATCGATATTTTTATGTGAGGATCGATCCTTTTCGATACCACGTCAGTATCGAAGTATCAATACTTCAGGATCGATCCGCCCATCACTAGTTGCCGCAGCGCAGCCTGAGCGAGCCAGACGCTCAATGTGCTAGCTGTGCAGCATAGATATATACACGGCTGTGCAGCTGCAAATGCGTTTTACATAGGCTTCAGTAAATCGAGTAAAATGTGTTTCCGAAGACATTTGTAGGCTATGATAAGAAAAACTACTAACATTTAAAAAAAAAAAAAAATTTGCACCGGAAAGAACATTCTAGAAGTCTAATTCTATTGAATAAGTTCGCACAAGGCTACAGAAAACTGTTGTGTTTATTTTTCTTCAAATGCAGTCTAAGCCGATGAGTTTCGAATGTTATATGTTGTGTTTGTTTAAGTTAAAAATAAAACGTATTATAATCTAACAAATGGTTCATTTTTGGCAAAATGATCATGATAGCCTTTATATATCTGTGTGGTTTAGTCTTGTATATTGATTAAGCCTACTTTGCTATTCTATAAATATATAGGCTTAATAAGTTGCATTATAATATGATATAAAATGTATGAATTTGTTGAGACATATTTATTGTTTTATACAAATAAACAATCTGTATTTCGAAACAAAGTGTATTTTATTTATTAAAATAATGTCATAAATGAAAAATAAATAGTTAACTTAACTGTTAAGCCCCCCCCCCCCCCCATTGCTACTCTATAAATATATAGGCCTAATAAGTTGCATTATAATATGATATAAAATGTATTAATTTGTTGAGACATATTTATTGTTTTATACAAATAAACAATCAGTATTTTGAAACAAAGTGTATTTTATTTATTAAAATAATGTCATAAATGAATAATAAATAGTTAACTTAACTGTTAAGCCCCCCCCCCCCCCCCCCCCCCCTGTAACGCAGTGCACTGTAACGCAGTGCGATTGTGGTGAAGACGCATTGTGCAAACATTTGTTTGCTATGCAGGTATGACCATGCCTATAACGATTGATTGTATGTTGTTACAAAAGAAACCTATCTCATGACATTTTATTATTGTTATAGGACGCGTGTCCAGTCACTGTTTTTCCTACTTGGTTTTAGCTATACAAACTGCCTACCATAATTTATACGATCATTGCTGAACGCCCTATGGGCATGTGAGGCGAGAGAGAGAGAGAGAGAGAGAGAGAGAGAGAGAGAGAGAGAGAGAGAGAGAGAGAGAGAGAGAGAGAGTATGAGCTTTTATACTGTATGTTTGTTCGTTTTGTTTTGACTCCCTCTTACAACTCATGTATACATGGTGAGGTTCTTCTAATTGGGATACTTGGTTAATGTGTAGTTTTCTAAAGAGACAAACGCCTGCAGTGGTGTGCGTGAAGTGAAGGGGGGATATTGCTGTGAATCACGTGAAATATTAAATTGGGTTGTGTTACTTGTGTTTAAAGCTATAGTCTACGATGTTCAAAATCGGTCGAGAAAGCCTGAGACGGTTGTGAAGTTTTTAAAAAAACTCATCCCTCCCCTGCACACACCCCTCCCCTCTGTGCTACCTGATCCCTCCCACCGGGAAACGACCTGAACAACGTCACTCAGTCAAGCTGTGATCACCGGTAGTAAACATCGGAACAGAGATGTATGATGTGCAATGAACTGTTCTAAACTCCCCACCACCATTAGTATAATACTACTAGTATTGCTAAGGTTTTGAGTAATTGTTATAGCAGCACACAGCGCATCTTGTTCAAATTCCGATCGGCTCGAACAGAAACCCGCTAGGCCTAACGTTACTGAAATATATTCAAGCACTTCAAGAAATATAATTACTTTGACCCGTGATAGGCGATGCTAAACGGCTAACATTCCAATGCCGACCGGCAGCATGAGCAAGTTGACAGACTGATAAAAAGCTATTTATGTAACACACGTCACACCATAAAAGTATAAATAAATGTTTACCTGCTCAACAAAAAGTCAGCCGTGTCAGCGTCGGTTTTCAGTCCCAGATCTTCCTGAAGCTTCCTCCAACAGTCAATGGTGAACCCTATATTTATCCTTCTTAGAGTCCGGCGTTCTTCACATTTTTTTTTTTTAATCTCTGCTCTTTCCTCTACAGACTTTCTCGTTCGTCCAAACTTTACAGTAGGGGCAAGCAGGGGCCGCTTGCTGCTGTCGTTTATTTTTTTATCCATTGCTGATCTGATGCTACTTAGCTAGCTACCATAGACTGTCAACTGCTTGCTCGCGCAATTTCATGTCGCAGGAGGGGGGCGGGGTCGGGTGCGGTGGGGTGGAGACGCGAGCGCCAGGCGCTGAGTTTCAAGTGGAGCTGGTGATTGGATGAGAGCAGTTGACCAATATAAGCTGTCCGGCCGGACAGCTTACATTGGTCAACTTCTCTGCAGCTGTACACCCAATAGAGTGAATGAATTTTTTTCATTCTTTTTTCTCTTCATATTGTTAGGATTGTACTGTATAACCAGCATCTAAACGAGGTTATTAATAATGAACAGTCTTTGAAATCGTAGACCATAGCTTTAAGTGTCTTCTTAAATTATTTATTAAGTGACGTGTGGTGTGCTTTATATTTAGACACGTCTCAGGAGGGAACTCCGTACACACCCTTAACCATTTGGTGTTTTGATTGAGAGATGTTTCATAAAGTATTACAGTTGTCTTTTAGAATTGTTTATATAATGGAATTATTGTGAAATAAATAAATGTTTTTTTTTTTTTTGACACACCAGCTTCCATCTGCGTCCTTTAATTAGGGTGGCTTGTGTGCCACCGGGTAGTTCTTTTGACCTGACTATTTTATAATTATGGGTCTTTGATTTAAGTAGCATTGAGAATTTACCATAGACCCCTTGGTGGTCAAATATGCTATGAGAACGGACACTGCACTAGTGATATAAAACACACACAGGTCTGTTAACTTAAGCAGTATTTTTAATAAGGTAGTCTAATATTTTTCTCGCAACAAATTACTGACAAAGTAGGGTAGATTTAAATAAAGAAGCGGCGCGCCTCACGCGAGCAGGGCTCCGAGAATGGACACTGCTCTAGTGATATAACACACACACACACAGGTCTTTTAACTTAAGCAATATTTTTAATAAGGTAGTCAATCGTGACCATGACGTTCAACTCATGGGCGGTTTAACTGGGGCACATAATGTGACGTCCTAGTAAAATCTCAAAGTCTCCTATATTTCGCAGTAAATTAATTTAGATAATAACGGGTAAAGAGGATAATACATTTTTTTCTATTATTCTATTTTCCACAATGTCAAAGCAACGCAGCTTAACCCAAAATACAAGCTCAAGCATGCACTTCTGTCCATATAAACTCCTCTGTTCTGCGCTCTAGCCAGAGAATACCCCCATTGCAGAAACACTTTTAGTAGCCTAGTCCAAAAAGAAGCAAATATATTTATTAAGTAGCTATAACGAAGTTATATGTTAAGTATTATATTTCACCAGATTTTATAGTGTAAAACATATTCAAGAACCGTTTCGAGGGGGATGCCAGGTGTGCAAAAAAAACAAAACAATATTCGAATGTCACATTTTCAAATCCATTACCAACCCACCGAACGAATATTCGGGTCCAGCCCTACCTCAGACAGGAATGATCTATGCAATTGTTTTGATAGAGGGAATTGAAACACATTTGTAGTTTCAACAATATTTATTTTTCAGACATTCGTTGGTGATGGGAAACCGTAGCTTTCTGAAGCAGTTGCGGCTTTCATCAAATTGTGCCAAAAAAAAAGGTTCATTACTCTTAAGCGTTTAACACAATGCGCATTAAATCCTTAAATAAGCTCCTGTTAACTTCCCACGAGTAGGCCTATGTCTTAAATCCAAGGGTGATCATGCTTTCGCTGTCGCTGGTCCAAGATTATGGAACGATCTACCGTTTTTTGTTAGATCTTCCCCAACATGAAATATTTTTAGGTGTCGTCTAAAGTCTCACCTGTTCTGTCTTGCATTTTAAGTCACTCTTTTCATGGGTGTTGTAGCCTACTCTTTATTGTTTATTGTGTTGTTTTGTTCTCGATAATTTATGTTGAGCTGTTTTGTTTTAGATAATTTGTAATGTACGGCACTTTGGAGATACAGTGTAGCCTGGAAGTTGCTTTAATAAATAAGTGCAATACAAATAAATTAGTGACATCTGGCGGTCACACTTGTTTTCTCCACCATATATAACAAATCACCGCAGAGCAGAAAAAGCACATGACCAAACAAAGCTTCGGGAGTCCGTGACATACTGTTGGCTATAGGTGGGATCAATACAGTTCTATCTAATCTCATCGAAATTAAAGGGATAGTTCACCCAAAAATGAAAATTCTGTCAGTATTTACTCATGTTGTTCCAACCCAGTAAGACCATCGTTCATCTTCGGAACACGAATTAAGATATTTTTGATGAAATCTGAGAGCTGGATCACTCCTCCATAGTCCATAGGCTTCTTCAGGGATTGAAACTTGCCGGCCTCGAAAAGTTATTAAAGACATTGTTAAAATAGTCCAAGTGACTACAGTGGCTCAATCTTAAGTTTATTAAGTGACGAGAATAACGACTTTATTTCAACTATTCATTTCCTTCTCTATGGGCCTCTAGTCAGTTAACTAAGTGTGATTGCGTAGAGCTACGTCACACGTAGGCTCACTATTGGCCGACGCTGGTCATGTGTGTGATACATGTGACGTACAACAACAGAAGCTTACGCTATTACACTAGTGAACTGACTCGAGGCCCACAGAGAAGGAAATGAAAAGTTGAAATGAAGTCGTTATTTTAGTTTTTTTTGCGCACAAAAAGTATTCTTGTCGTTTGATAAACTTAAGATTGAGCCACTGTAGTCACTTGGACTATTTTAACGATGTGTTTAATAACTTTTCGGGGCTGGCAAGTTTCAATCCCTAAAGAAGCCTATGGAGGAGTGATTCAGCTCTCAGATTTCATAAAAAATATCTTAATTCGTGTTCCGAAGATGAACGAAGGTGTTACGGGGTTGGAACAACATGAGGGTGAGTAAATACTGACAGACTTTTCATTTTTGGGTGAACTATCCCTTTAATGTGTGCCAATGAGACCACAACTCATGTCATGTTTTGCCTGGTCAACGGATTCACATATTGATCAATTATATAAAATATACCCTACAAGTATGTGATCATAGTAATTGTAATTGAAAAACTATTTTGGGAGTTCTATTTTTTTTTAAATTATGCTATAGGGAAGTGTAGTGTTCAATTATTTAAATAGTGCCTCCTCGATAATCATTTCCCTTTTTATGCATCAGGTGGGGTTGAGATAAATTGTGAAGTGCCTTTTTTTTTTCAAACCAGCTGTTCTGACCTTCAGATACTGCATGACATTCAAACCTTCAACGTCATCAGTGGTATTGTAATTTTGATGCAAGCATCGGCACAGTGTGTGATACAAGTGCTATGAAAATTCCATCGGAGCATCAGAGCCCCAGTATCAACCGTCCCATCACTACAATAAATGTCAGCTGGGTGCAAAGTGAACCACATTGTTTTTTACCATTGCAACCACTGAACCATATAGGGCCTTAACATACCAAATATACCAAAAGGCAAGTTTGCTACAAACCAAAATGTAAAATAAGATTAAGATATCTTTAATACTCCTTGAGTTACAGGCATGCAAACTTGGGGAAAATAAAACTTCCGGTACTCAGAGAGGAATGTTCTATACAGTTGTTTTCAAAGGGGAAAACAATATACATTTCTAGTTTCAACATTATTTATACTTCAGATATTCCTCTTTAAAAGAAAAAAGTTGTTGCGTGTCCCAAATTTGATTTTGCTCATTGGAAATGTGTACCATATGTAGCCACATTGAGATGTGCCTTAATTAGCTCAAATTATTTATAGGGAATTTTAATAATTAATCATGAAATATGATTAATATATTGCATATTACAGTTAAATTATCGAAATTGAAAACAGATCGATCGTATGTATGAATGGTAAATCATAACGAATTATAATTCCTCATTCATATATCAATGGTCTCATTACAGATCGATTATATGAGAGAACTTTAAGGGAATTAATTTAGTTATCAAACAATCGGTTTGTCCAGCAAACAGCCGTAAGATTAACTTACCAACTTCTCAACGAAGTTATCCCTTTTTATAAACTCCAAGAAATATCAATGTTCCGGCCGCGAACATTAATTTTCAGGTGTTTATAAAATTAGACTACTCAGAGTAGTCAATAATAAAGCTTTTGTAGCTATAGGATCGCATTCCATTGACTTGTAAAGTATGAGCATTCAGAAACAATCAAGAATATAATGGTTTTAATAAAATGAAACTACGGATACAGAATTCTACATTTAAACACGGGATACATGTATGTACAGATAAACAGTAAAACTAACGAGACAGACGAATAACAAACAGGAGTAAGAGGGAGAGAGAGAGGGAGTTGTGAAGAGAGAGAGAGAGAGAGAGAGAGAGAGAGAGAGAGAGAGATTAAGAAGATGAGAGATCTTCTGGTTTGGCAAAATTCATCACAGACAGAACCTTTTTGAGACAACAAGAATCACAGATCTTAAACCTCGAAAGAATGGTAAACGGTTACTTGCACAGGTAAAGCTCTTTTGCGGTTGACTGATGAAGCAGGCGTGTGTCTCTCTCGGTCATGTGGATGCCGAGCGTTCGAGTTCGTTCAGCGCGCGGGAGCGCGGCGTGTTTGAATGTCCTTGTAGGTGAAGCTTGCCAGTCTGACTGTTCATTTTCTTCGCGAGAAGACATGAACAGAGGAGACTTCGAAAAAGATAAAATAAACTTGAAGAAAACAAAAAGGGAAACGATGGATCATCACACTAAGGCGAGGTCCAGATGCACGAGGAGTCACATGATGAAGCATCGAAGAACAGGAAGAGCCAGGGAGTTTAGGAAGAGAGTTTTCAGGAAGGTTTCAGAAGCAAAACTGAGTTGGAGTGAGCGCGCCGACATATATCACCTGGGAGACATCCCGCCTCTCCCTGTCGGCTTGGCCAATCGGAGAGTTGGAAGTCACAGGCGGGAAATCAGTTTTTATTACTCTTTGTCTGAGAGCGCACGCTCCTCATCTCTGTGTGCGAGCGGGGAGGGTTTACAGTCTAAAGACACTTCGATCTTGAATGAGAGTAAAACTGATCAAAAATACACTTTACTCAATATTTGTATGCATATTCAAGTTGTTCACGCCACGAGTGTTCTACAGGTAGTAAGAACGTTATTGTAAGAGGAATACACAGTTATATTCAAAATGCATAATGAAGGTATTTACAATTCACTTTATGCTATGATAACGTCATAGTTATTCCCATGGGACATGGGCAAACAGACACACATAAAAACACATCGAATACATCTGGTTAAATGTCTTTCAGTGAGGATATTGGGGACAGATTTGTGTGTGTGTTGGAATGGGTAATTGTTCGTCAGCATTCAGGCAGCATTGTGAAGTGATCAAATCAAGGAGACCCCGTGATCGTCGGTCAGACCCATGAGGTCATATCTCGAGTCACATGTCCAGGGCTGGCTCAACTCGTAAGCAAAGCACTTCGTTGTTCATTCATTAGAGAGACGCTGCATGTGAGAATGGAGTCAATGATTTAATCAATTCAAACGAATGGAAGTTAAAGGGGAACTTAACTAAATTAGAATCTAGTTAATTCACTCCAACATACCAGAGCTGGCTCAACTGCCGATCTGATTATCACTACACATATACCAGTTTACTCACTGAACCGCATTAAGATCTCCATATTTCTGGGATTGAAACATACGGGGCCTTTAAAATGAAGATTACAAAATAAAAGTTTAAGAGCCAAAATCTAAAAGGAAGTCATTAATACTTCTTGAAAGTTGCAGGCATGCAAACCTTGGAAAAGTGAAAACCATGAAAAGTGCTTCTCCCCATTTTTAAATTGTCACTGTTGGTATACAATGCAACAAAGATTGCTAAGGTCAACAGGTTTCATTAGCAGACCTACCAATCTCTGTGTAAAAAAATAAAATGATGCTGCCATCTTTCTAAAGTCATTTTTACTATTCTCTGTAATTTTGGCTAAGAATCTCAGATGAAAATTGTCATTTTGACCCCTCTCCACAAAATAGTGGATTACTCCGTAAATATACATTCATGACATTTCATATTTTGTCTTCAATCACTATTTTGTCTTTGTCTTTCTTCAGGAAAAAAACAACAAAACTAAAAAATGTAGTCAATGTTTCTGATATTTGGCTAATTTTGAACGGAATGACTTTGTAATGCTAACTATGCTAACAGTTTTGTGTATCAGTTTGAGCCAGAGTCTGACAATGACTATCAAGAACGAGCTGATAAACCCTAACCACTGTCACAAATCACAACAGACTCGGACTGACTGACCAAGCAGAGCAGATTTTCTTTTCAGAAGGAAAAGAAACAAAAAATAAACCAGTGTTGAGGATGAAAACAGGTGCTGCAACAATACAAATTATAAATAAAAGAGAGAGGTTTTTAACATTTAAATTAAGTAAACATTCTGGTAGACTCCATAAACCAAATTATGAACCTGTAAATGAGCATAATAGGGGACCTTAATTAGTCAAATTGTGCTTATTGTGCAAGCCTATTTTCAGTTAAATCTGTTCACTAACATCACTATCAGTGTTACATGAGTTTAATCTCTGAGAAACTGTTTCTGTTTGTTCTGCAGGAGTGTTTGGTGTTGATGGAGATGAAGTGAAGTCAGTGTTAGTGATGGAGGGAGATTCTGTCACTCTAAACACTGGTCTTACTGAAACACAGGGAATAATTCTGATACTGTGGAGGTTTGGAGAGTCAGGTTCCACTATCGCTCAAATCGATGGAAAGGATATCTCATATCCCAGTCACACTGAGATATTTAGAGGGAAACTGCAGCTGGATCATCAGACTGGATCTCTGACCATCAAGAACATGAGAACCAAACACTCTGGACTTTATCAACTAGAAAGCGACCTCAACTCTGGGTCCTCACTTATGACATTCAGTGTTACTGTCTCTGGTGAGAATACTTTTATTATCGATAGTTAAATGTTTTAATGTTTTTGTTTTGTTTTATTAATTAAACTGAATTAAGCTGAGATTTCACCAGCAAATATTTCTTATGTGTTCAACAGTCTTACAGAATTGTAGTTTCTCGATCACAGCCATGCTGTTGTTCTGAATATCATCACGCATATGATCAGCATGATGGCGAGTGTGATACTGCTAATATACTATAGTTTTAGAAATAAATTCATATTGATTGACTTACATTTTACACGCAATTTGGTCAGATATTTTTAGTTTGATTCTATTGGTAATAGTTTTGAAATAATTCAAAGCAGGATCAATTATTGTATAGAATTATGAATTGTAATTCTATCTATTGAACACATACAATTGTAGTGAACGGGGTGGATTGGAATCCACTGCTGCTTCAATGTATATGTAATGATTGATTATAATTAAGGTATTAATCAATATTTTTCCTTCTAAATATCAAATGAGTTGAATGACTTCTCTGGAGATTTTACTTTATTTATATAAGTTACCAGTGTGATTACTGAAATGTTCTTTTCATGTATTCTTTAATGTCTGTATTTGATATCTGAATGCAGTGCTTGCTTATTTAACACAGCTTCCAGAAATGAAATAGGGACTTGTTTTGTGTTTGAGAAAGGTCTTCAATGTGTTAAAACATATAGGGGTCATTGAAGCCAATAGTTTAAGGGGCCATTTCTTTGTTAAAGCCTTTCTTTCCAGTTAGACTAAAGTTTAGCTATCCTTGAGAGAAAGAACGCATTATATTGATGTTTTGAGAGGACTCTCCTGTTTATAGTGAGAGCCTGGCCAAATCCAACCTTGGAAAAGCTGTGTGTCGGTGTGTGTGTTAGTCTTCTTGGTTACAGGTTAAGGAACCACTGCATTATTGGAGATTGACTGAGTTGTTGTTCTGGACATGCTGGCGCCCAGCAACCCAAATCTGCGACCTGGAAGGTCATGATGTGCCTAACTTCAGCTGCATAATCGATGGAGATATGCTTCAGTCTATCTGTATATGTGTGGAAAATTACTGTGTTTATCTATTTCATAGCCAATGAGAATCATTCATCCTGTAAGCAATGACGTAGCTTAGACCTTGGAAATGGTATAACTGCTGTGATCTGTGTAACTGTAAGCGGGGCGGCCTACGAACTCCTGTGCGAGTATTGAAGCTGACTTCTGCTGATGATACTGCAAACTATCTTAAATATTTTCTCTAATTTTTTATAATTCTGACTCTGGGTCTTCATTCTTCATATCTGGTTCTGGGTCTTTAACTGTACACCCCTTACAGTAGCGTTTCAAATAGTGAAATGTTCCTGTGCTCTTATATAAAACGACACATCATTAAATTAGTCAACCAAAAGTAACTGTTGTACACACTAAACTGATTACCTTTATCAATCTGCATATGCCTTGTTTAGTAACCATAAGATAAACTGATATTCTAGTGCCAGTCACAGTGTTCATCATGTTTAATCTGTGTGTCTGTGAATCTGTTTCTTGCAGAGTCTCAATCTGTTATTGATGCTGGTGAAGCTGAAATGAAGAGTGTGTCAGTGATGGAGGGGGATTCTGTCACTCTTCAGACTGATGTTACTGAAACACACGGAGATAAGCTGATAGTGTGGAGGTTTGGAGAAGGAAAACTCATAGCTAAACATGATATAGACGCAAAGAGCTCACTATTACATGACACTGATGAGAGATTCAGAGACAGACTGCAGCTGGATCATCAGACTGGATCTCTGACCATCATGAACACCAGAAACACAGACTCTGGACTTTATACAGTGAAGATCAGCAGCAACAAACAGACGTTATATAAGAGATTCATTGTTACTGTCAGTGGTGAGTAACTCGAGTCTTATGAAGGCTTTTTTATCGGTTGTCTATAAATAATTCAGATAACATTATAATTCACATTAAAGGACTCAAATCATGAAACTCTCTTTTAACACAAACCAATATAACTTTCAGTGTTCACAACTTTTTCCCCGGGCCTTTTAATAGCTAAAAGAGATGGCTTGTATCTTACATTGAAACCTGTGAATAGATCTGTGATAAATAAGCAGGACTGTTGTTAAACATTTTTAATTGTTTCATCTCTGTTTTAATGTTTAAATGTAATTATCACCGTCATTAGCATATATATTTACTCACTAAATACTCAGATCTACACTTAGGTTATATAGTGCTGATGTTTATAGTGTGTTATAGATCAGACACATTCACACTAATGACTGTCTTTATCATTACAGTATCAGATCTACACTCAGGTTATATAGTGCTGATGTTTATAGTGTGTGTTATAGATCAGACACACACACACACTAATGTCTGTCTTTATCATTACAGTATCAGATCTACACTCAGGTTATATAGTGCTGATGTTTATAGTGTGTGTTATAGATCAGACACGTTCACACTAATGTCTGTCTTTATCATTACAGTATCAGATCTACACTCAGGTTATATAGTGCTGATGTTTATAGTGTGTGTTATAGATCAGACACACTCACACTAATGTCTGTCTTTATCATTACAGTATCAGATCTAGTCTCAGGTTATATAGTGCTGATGTTTATAGTGTGTATTATAGATCAGACACACTCACACTAATGTCTGTCTTTATCATTACAGTATCAGATCTACACTCAGGTTATATAGTGCTGATGTTTATAGTGTGTGTTATAGATCAGACACACTCACACTAATGTCTGTCTTTATCATTACAGTATCAGATCTAGTCTCAGGTTATATAGTGCTGATGTTTATAGTGTGTGTTATAGATCAGACACACTCACACTAATGTCTGTCTTTATCATTACAGTATCAGATCTACACTCAGGTTATATAGTGCTGATGTTTATAGTGTGTGTTATAGATCAGACACATTCACACTAATGTCTGTCTTTATCATTACAGTATCAGATCTACACTCAGGTTATATAGTGCTGATGTTTATAGTGTGTGTTATAGATCAGACACATTCACACTAATGTCTGTCTTTATCATTACAGTATCAGATCTACACTCAGGTTATATAGTGCTGATGTTTATAGTGTGTGTTATAGATCAGACACATTCACACTAATGTCTGTCTTTATCATTACAGCACCAGGTTTGTCTTCAGGTGCTATCGTAGGGATAGTTGTAACTGTTCTGCTGGCGGTGGCTGCTGCTGCTCCTGTTGTGATTTACATTCGCTCCAGAAGGTCTGAACGAGAAAAACAAATAGGCAAGTACTACCTACAGAGAAAAATAAAGAGCTTTATTGCAGTAGTGTAGGGTTGAAAAGAGTAATATTTTTCATACTAAATATTTAAACTTACCACAATTTAATTTACTACAATAATTAATTATATTTTTTTTATTAATATACGGTATAAATCAGAGGCACAGTCATTTGTTGTCAAATAGTTACGAACCCATAGACAGTCGATGTTGCCATGAAACTTTGAAAATATAATGTAAAAAAATTACTTAATTTGTGAACACTGTCATATAATACTCTAATAATACTTGTTTTTTCTTCATGTACAACCCTAAATTCCAGCAGTTCCAGAGTCTGTGGATATTCAGGGAATAGACCTTGGGTATAGACGGGTTAGACACTATTGAATTAAACAAAACCAGGCTGTGAGGAATAGACTTAAAGTCTTTATATTAGCGTGCACTGCCAGTGTATCAGCTGAGCAATTGATATGTTGTTAAACAACAGTAAAATCCATTGAAAGCACTGTACTTCTCTCCCTCACATCCTCCGCGTTTTCATTCCTGTAAAAAAATGAAACATGATGACGCTACCCTGACTAATGTCAGTACCATCTCTTTATGTATATAGAAACATGCTTTGATGAAATATTGGAATATGATACACTGCAGTGTTTGACCTTTCTGGTTATTGTGGCAATGTGTGGCATTGGTGACCATTGGTTATAAACTTTCAAAGTATATTTTGGTTATTGGTTATAGACTTGCAAAGTATATTTAAGTCAGTTTAAATTTTCACCTTGCAGATAACACAAATGTAACAAGACTAACATTTACTATTAACAAAACACACTCTCCCTCCAAAAAAATCTAAATGCAAATGGCCAGACTTGTTATATTTGACTGTACGTTGTTTTCATTTCATTTTATATTTAACAATATTATTACAACATTATTTTCCTGTTATCTCTGTAAAGCTGCTTTGAAACAATCTGAATTGTAAAAAGCGCTATATATAAATAAAGGTGACTTGACTTTTCAGAGTTATATCTCTGAAATATATATTTTTATTATTATATTAGCATGAATGGAACCTCTAGTATTGTCTGCAGAGCAATGCAATGGTTATGGTTATGATCGTCCACTGTGTTGCAGAATAAGCTGAAGTAGAAATCTAGTTAGGATAAAAAATACATACAGTATATTGTTTGTGTTATTATAGTTTACACATATTAGATAAACTCAATGATCACAGTTGGATCTGGTTACTGACATTTTTAACCTGTCTGTTAACTGTTTCTGTGTGTTCTGTAGATTCAGTGAAAACTCAGACTGTTAAACGTGAGGAGGGAGAATGTGCTGTCCTACCGTCTTATCATGACATAAAGGAAGGTGATCAGATGCGGTGGACGCGTGTCTCCGTTAAAGAGTATGCTATTGCTTCAATGAGTGAAAAGGACAAGAAGACCTATTGGTATAATAAGAGATTTAGAGGCCGACTGCAGCTGGATCCTCAGACTGGATCTCTGATCATCAGAAACCTCAGAAAAACAGACGCCGGAGTTTATTTTCTAGAGATCAAAAGCAGAGAAGTGACCACATACAGAAAATATAAAGTTATTCTCTCTGGTGAGTAGATTTAAATGTCTATCAATGTAATAATTGTTTTATTTAGATTTAAAGTGATTACTTTAGTGTAGTATAATATAATAATTCATGGATAACATAAATGTCATTTACAGAGAATGTTCTGAAATTCTGTTTCTGTGGGTTGATTTCATCTGGTTTTAGTAGTTTAGGTTAGCGTTTCATAAACATATGTTTTAATGGTTATGTTTTAACAGTTCACAACAATCAGATTCATATCAAACACCTCAGATTATTATTAATAAATATTATCACTTTCTTATGTAGCATCTTTAATTGTAAATAAACAATAATCTTAAAGGGATAAAAAAGGAAAACTATGGAGAATGTACTTTTGGGTTTGCCTTAAAAACCGAGCAGAAATTAGAGATGAGCTCTGTTACTGTGTAGAGATTAGGACCTAATAATGCAAACAGTTTATTTTGGAGAAGATAACTCGTCTTTTCTTATCAGACAACTCTGAACAGCATTGTGCCTTGTCTTGTTTTTTTGAGCACAACAATGCAATGTTAATAATTTCAAAACCGCAATAACAGACTATCATCAGTATATAATAATTATAATACACACAAAAAAAACAGCTTGAGTTTTTACTTAAGGTTCATTGCTTTATTTTATCCTTATAAGTAAGTAATGGAGTGGAAAATCCTAAAAATGACCAATGCTAAGTATGCAAATGAGTTATGCAGTGGTTCTCAATTTTTTGTAGTGCTGCCAATCTTTGAAACTTTTCTTTTTTTTCTGACTGATGTAAGAAACAAACAAATCGTGTATACTGGTATTTAGAAAAAACAAAACAGTTTTTCACATGATTTGTGTTCTGTATTTCAAGCCTTTCATTTGCTTTAAAACTGAGCCAGTTTTATCGGTTCACTCGATATCTTCTCCACATTCCTGCCTGGAGTACACTTGAGTGTGTCTGTTATGCTTGAGTTAATAATGTCTGTTAGTTCACACAAGTGTCACTCTTGACACTATATAAGGAGAAGGCAGTGAAGAAGCGCATGCAACGCAAGAAGTTTCTCTCGCCCTCTTTATAATATCTTCCCCCCTTCATACAGGGTGTGACGCACTCTTTTAGATCCACTAGTTTAGTAGATACATGTGTTTTTTTATTGACCCTCATGACCTTCATTCTCCACAGACTCCAAAGTTCACATATTGCACAACAATATTCAAAGGCCCCGTAACTTTTTACCGGGTGTTCATGACTTACTAAATAAGTATATTTTTTACTTAAAATTTATCCTTAAAAAATACACCTTGGCATAAATAGAAATATGTATATTATTCATTTAAAAAATGCCCATGGGGGTTTTACAATTTTAATCAATTGAACTCTTTTCCCACCAGTGTTTTTTAATAATGATTTTGATGATTTTCACAATTTTCATGGCCCCGAGAATAATTTGTTGTATGATTATCTGAACATACAATGTCAAAATAAAGAACAGACCAGAACAGATTTTATTTTAGCTTTAACACTTTAATGTGGGTACTTTTCATCAAAAACATTTTTAACAAAAAGCTGGCAACATTTTTTTTTTTTTTTTTTTTTAAAGACTACGTCTAGATCAGATTCAGAACAATGATCAGAAGATTTAGCGCTGATAGTCTTGTGGGAAACACAACACACTGACATAAAGCACGGTTGAGTTTCAGGCGACCAGAGTTTGAGTCCCGACTCGTGGAAGTCTGTCCCATGTCTCTTCGGTCACTTCTGAACGAAAAATGTTCTGTTTTGAATTATTAAAAATCACAGCTTCATCGGAATGGTACGAAACTTGGTGACTTTTATGGCATTTGGAATGTGAACATGAGGGCATGATTCGAGCAGGCTAAGTAGTCGTAAATAAATAGTAACACTTGTGCTCTTCACTCAGAAATGACCGACCCATAGGAAATGAATGGGAAATCGACAAAAATTCTCTACAAATCGGCCACGATGCAGAAAAAAAGTGCTCAGCAATGAAGGGATGAAACTCTAAAACATTAATAGTGAAAAACAGACATACACACAATTATAAACACAAATGAACTGGTAGGGCTTTACAATACAGCATAACTGAGTCAGAAGATTGAAATAAGAGGTTGAAATGAGATCAGATTTCAGATGGATTAAGCAGTAATTATTACTTCACCGCTGACAAAATGGGCTTTCAATAAAACTTGGCTGCCTATACAGTAGAAAGTCAAGTCAAGTCACCTTTATTTATATAGCGCTTTATACAATGCATAATGTTTCAAATAGTAATATATAAATAATTAAAATAATTAATTATTATAATAATAAGAATTTATGTAATTATTAATTATAATAATAATAATAATATATAAATAATAATAAGCTGTGATAAAGCATTCCTGTTTATTTTTGTAAATTTTTTTATTGAATTTTAATGTTACCTGTACCAAAATGCTTTCTCTGTATTCAGGTTTGACTGTAGTAATAATAATGCAAATATGTGTACACTTCACATCAATTTTAATTAAAAAAAAATTATAAACCTTGACAAAAAAGTATTATTTAAAAAAATAAAAAGAGAATTTTAATCCACATCTTAAAAGTAGTAATTTTGGCCAAAAACATCTAGAGAATTCAGAAGCCTCTCCATAGAGAGCTATACAGGTATCTAGTGGTAACACCATGCAATGACATGTTTTATTTTATTTTCTATCAACAGGTGGCGCTAATCTGACTTCAGAAAATTTTATTTAAAAGGCCAGTCTCTCTATTAATCTGAAATACTGCATTGATTAAAAACAAACAAAAAAAAATATATATTATTTTCAATGGGAAAAATTAACCATAATTATTGCATAAATATTAACAAGTACTTCAAATCCTCTCAAAATAAAAAATAAAAATATAATTGAACAAAAAAAAATTACATTTGTTTTACTGGGGTGGAGGAAGTTTCATTTTTAGGTGTCCGGTCACTTCTGATAACAAATGAGGAGCACCTGGGGGTTTTAAATCACTATTTCTAACAAAATAATATCTAAAACTTGATCAGAAATAGTCTTTGAGATTGTTTAAATATATATTCAAATCCAAAAAAAAAAAAAGGTAAATGTGTCCAAAATCAACTAGGGAATTCACAAGCCTCTCCACAGAGAGCTGTACATGCCCTCTAGTGGTTACACCATGCTTCTGCGTTTTCTTTCCATACTCTCACCAGATGGGGCTGATCTGCCTTCAAAAAAAAAACATGACGTAAATAATACATACACATACACACACACACATATATATATATATATATATATATATATATGTGTGTGTGTGTATGTGTATTATTTTTAATGGCAAAAAATGGACCATAATTATTGTATAAATATTAAAAAATGCCATCAAATACTCTCAAAATACAAAAGACAAAATATTATTGAACAAAAATAAATTCCATTGGTTTTAGTGGGGTGGAGGAAGATTCATTTTTAGGTGTCCGGTCACTTCTGACCGTGTGATAACACATGCTACGCTCAAATGAGGAGAACTTTAAAAATGCCAAAGCACTTTTGGCATTTGGTATGAAAATATTTGCCCTACTGTTATCTATAAGCTAGTGTGCTTCAAAAAAAATCACAATTCCCATTTAGAAGATATAAGCATTTTCTCACTTCCGCCAATATGGATCCATAATTTTGATGACATCACTCTGCAGCTTTTCTGTCTAATCAGATTTTCTGTAATCAAATGCTCTCTTAAATCTGAAGCTCTAGCCTACAGTATAAACAGATGCTGAAGCTGCGGCTGAAATCAGTCACTTGTTCACACATTTACTATTTTCTACATCGTGAATGACATGTAGTGCACTATATAGGGCATAGGGAACGATGTAAATTTGCTTTCCATCGGGGCAAATGATGTCTGGTTTCACATCATCCAAACCTCCGCAGCTCCTGTCCAGAGACACAAAGCACAGAGATTATATGATCGAGCCGGCGCAGTGCAGAAAACGTATCGGACCGTTATGAATTCTGCACAGAATGCTATATTGTAAAGCGATAAGATGGAGATTAGGAAGAAACTGTGGCTTTACTGAGCTCAACGGCTCTGGCTGAGCTGTGATATAAAGGCTATTTTAAAAAGGGCTGTTCGATATGTCCCGCCCTGTTTTCCTTTTTCGGTGGAAATTACGTCAACACATTGAATAATGCTGCGTGTTTCCAGGTACTTCAGTGGGCCTTTCACACACACTAAACACACACTGTCTTCAATACCGCTTCAGAGCGGTATTTGAGGCTAAGCATATCCCATGATGCATCATGTTCGGGAACCCGCATGCCCCAAAATCGCGAGATGTGGAGGAAAACATTCCACTAAGTTAGATTAATTAGATATTACAAATAATTTGGTAGTAAAACAAAAGTTTGCTCATTTTATTGGTGCAAAGATGAGTATGTGTATTTTGTAACATTGGCAACTGCTTTTTATCACTTAATAGATTTATAAAAAAAAAATTACCACAATTTTTATTATGTGTCTTCTGTTACATATATGGACTACTGAACTAACATTTAGAAATTTTTAAATGCAAGGTATTGAAAATCAAAATGTGTAAATAAAGCTCTGTAAGCACTAATTTTTAGTGTGTCCCTTTAAGTAATGAAAAGTTCTACACACACTTGCAGTCTTCACACCCATTTGAACGCTTAAATACGGAAATACGTCATGTTAGTAGACAAGTGGTCAAGTGCATAGACTGCAAGTGTGGGTATTTGGACAGGCCCTATTGCTTGTTTCTTCTTCTCCTGTGTTTAGAGGTGTGTAATGACGCGCCCTACCACATTCTGGCATTAACCCGTTTAAAGGCACTGGATTAAGATTTCTTTTGACCTTTTGATTATGTAAGGGAAGAAAGCTGGTCTTGTTTCATGATGCCTCACATCGGCCTCCCAGTTAAATAGATCTGACCACAAGTTGATTTCATCTGTTTACTGACTGTTGTTAAAGTTTAATTTCAGTTCCTTCATGTCGTCTGTGTTTTTGTTCTCAACACAGGTGAAGTGAAGACGGTGTCAGTTAAGGAGGGAGGAGATGTCAAACTAGAGTTTTCAGAAAAGAGGGGGAATTCTATACACTGGATTTTTGGAGATAATGATTTCAGAGATTCATTAATAGAAAGTGAGAATGAATCTAAGTTTCCTGATGAGAGATTCAGAGACAGACTGAAGCTGGACTCACAGACTGGATCTCTGACCATCAAGAACATCAGAACTGAACACACTGGACTTTATTTTGTATTCTCAAATCCCGAATTTAACTACAAGACATTCAGTGTTGTTTTTGATGGTGAGTACTGAAAGTATTTTTAGTGTAATAATCGTCTGTCATAATGTTTAATTTTTCTGGCAAACAGTGTGACATAAATATGACACATCACAAGGAATAATATTTTATGTGGGGTTTTTACTTTTTTTTTTTACTACACATCTGTAATCCTCCGGATTTTTATTTGCATACTTATGAAGTCAGTAACATGCGATGAAAATGACTTGCGGTATTAAGAATCAAGCGTACATAAACTTTTGGAGTGATTGTCTAAATGTAAACATCTGTTATGTGAAATAGATTAATCAGGGTATAACATAGAAAACATGACATTTTTAAAATCACTCTCATTTTGGTAAAAAAAGAAGATATTGTAAGGTGTATGTAATCTTTTGACCACAACTGTATATATGAGCGCTGCATGACATGACCTTTTTAAATATTATCTGAATATAACCAAGTATGTCAACTTTGGATTCCAGGCAAATAATATAAAAATATTCTTCAAAACAAATGGTTTAATCCTAGAGCAGAGATCTGGGGCTTCATTTATAAAACATTTATAAGACGTGTGTATGCACAGATTTGAACTTGGTGTGTGCGTACGCTAAAAACCATTGCAAAGTTCATATTTATAAAAACGGTCTTTGACATGTAAAAGTGTTTAGAGCCGCGTCCGGTTCTAAACAGACGGACACACTTTTCCTTGTGGCAGAGAGTCGACTGTCGGAGAACTGCAGGTGTTTGGTACTGCTCGGCATTATAAAGTAAAGCATTCGGATGTTGACTGTTGCTCTTATGTATGTTAATGACATTAATTTGCCCTCGTTTACAAGGTGGAGATCAGAAACCATTCAGCTGCAAACAAGATCATTTGTGATTTATAGATTTCACATCTGAAGAGGCGTATGTGTGTTTTCTGTGCATATGTTCGTTCTCACACATGCTCACATTTGAGAAATTATCATAAGAGTTTTATAAAGTGACTTCTTGAAAATCTCTGTGCAAAACTAAATGAAGTGATTAAGTTGAGTTTTGTGTTTCTCATCTCTCTTTTCTTACAGATTTCACTGAGACCTCAGAGAATGAATCAGTGATTACAGGTTTTCTGGGTCGAATCCAGAGGTTTTGTGGACAAGCAAGAATTGAGGGCAAGTGTTACTTTATGCTCTCACAAGAACAAAAAAGAGCTTTAGTTTTAAAACGCTAATGTTTATTGTACTATGAAAATATACTGTAACTGTATTGATTATAAATGTTCATGAGCCATTCCTTCGTAGATCAAATCTGTCCTGAAGGGCCATCACTGCACATATTCCTCATCTAACACAAGATTCAACTCATCAAATCATTAGTAGAGACTGCAAGTGTGTCTTTATCAAGTCAAGTCAGATGTATTTGTATAGTGCTTATGTAGCCTTTTTAAAAGCAGCTTTCAGACCGGATTACTATATTATCAATACAAAGCAAATATTCAGTAAACTGACCTAATATTCCCCTGCACAATCATTTGATTTATTTCTAAGTCTGCATTTCAACATTCCACTTGTAGTTTTCTCTGGGAATTGAGATGTGACTTTAGAGTTTTATTAGAGACTTTAAACAACCAACTTTCTACCAGAGCAAATGATTATAGAAAGTGAAATTAGATTTATTAGTCTCATGAGAATTATTAGTCAAGACGTAATGAACTCTGTTGAATGTTTTATTTGTTTAATTTCTAACTGTTTCTGTTTGTATTTTTAGGGGTGTTCGGAGATGAAAAAGATGAAATGAAGATTCTGTCAGTGATGGAGGGAGGTGGTCTCAAACTAAACACTGAAACTGAAATACAGACAGATGATGAGATAATCTTGAGGTTTGGAACATATTTTAGTAAAAGACGCCCATATGTTACCATAGCTAGATTCAGTAAACAGGGCGATGAATTTAAATCTGCGGAGAGGGGATTTAAAGACAGACTGCAGTGGGATCTCACTAAACCTCTCACCATCACCATCACAAACTTCAGAAACACAGACCGTGGAGATTATTATGTACAGATCACCAACAAGAAAAAGAAGAGCTTCAAGTCTTTCACATTCATTGTTGTTCCCAGTGGTGAGTACCTCAAGTCTTTAACAATCTTTAGTTTAGCCATCAGAGAGAGAGAGATAGGATGCCCTTTTACCTGCGTCTATTCAGCTCTCAGAAATCGTTGACGGCACATTATAGTAAAGCTAATGAAGATGAACATACATGTACACAATCTGAGGAATGCTATATTTCAAAATCAATAATGGAGCACTATAGCTAAAGAAAATCATCAAAGCAGTGAAACTCCAACCTAGAATGTTAACTGGCTTATTTTTATTAGAGGTTATATAACTGCATAATGTCAACACAAGAGCGGGGCCTGTTTCAGAAAGGAGTTTAAGTGAAAACTCTTGAGTATGTTAACCCTGAAATGAGGCAAACTCTGGGTTTTCCGTTTCAGAATGTGAGGTATGTCAAACCCGAGAAAGCAGAGTTGATCAAGCCCGTTTCTGAAAGAGGGGTAACTTATACTCCGATTCAGTTACCATTAGGGATGCTCCGATCAGGATTTTTGCAGCCGATACCGATAACCGATTTCTTGTCATGGTGATCGGCCGATACCGATCCCGATACTGATGCTTAATATACTTAATATAAGACAAAGATAAATACAAACAAAATGGAGCAGTCTGATGCAGCCCACAAGGTTAAATTAAACATTGTCCAATAGTAAACTTTGGAGGACAACATAAACATTTAATCACCCTAAAATAGAGAAGTCTGATGTAACTTAAACCTTGTCCAATACAAGTCTGAGCAGGACAAAAATTAAATAAATAAATAATTTAAACTCCTAAAAGAACAAATTGGAGTAGTTTGATGCTACTCATTAGAAGGGATGGGCATTTGAAGCAAAAATAATATTCGAAGATGCCTGGGTATTATTCGAAAATCCCGTTATGCATGCACACATGCATGTATAGGCCACACACGAGAAAAGTGGAGTGGTCTGACGTTTAAATATAACTTAAAAACGTAAATATTTCATATTTGTTTTATATAATATAATGTTCTTTTTTAAATTTCATCTATGGTGATTATATGAAAAAGGAACCGCATGAGATAAGGTAAGATAGGATCATAAGATGCCCAATATATCAGGAGAAATTTGGAGTGTGTCAGACATGATTCTCACCACTTAATTAAGTTTTGTTTTGTAGAAAGCCATTCTTTAAAGTGAATTTCGTTTTGTAAAAATTGTATCTTAATTTCAATCAATGTTTCATCAACCAATTGGCTGGATTTAATAAATAAGAAGCGAAATATAGCAGACAATATAGGATACGGAGGTGCCCGCGCGTGAACTGGAGTGCGTCTCATAAATGAACCGAAACTCAGCGTATAAACGACATGCCTCACAGACCTGAGAACGTATAGAAAGCTTGAAATGCTTTAAAAAAACAACAACATTCAAATCGATAAGAAATGGGCTACTCTCTGCTTATGTAGGCTAATCCGTATGAAGCGTGCATTTCTCTCTATAGGCGCGTTCACTACATGCGAAGATGGCGTCAACATCGCCAACTGTATCTTTGCAGCCAGAAAACACTAGTTTATTAATTAATAAATAATTCAAATGTACCATGCTGCTTAAACATTACTTTTGCCGGTTCTTTGTGGCAAGCTTTATGCATGCGCTTGATATGCGGAATAGGCAATATTACGATAACGCTCATTATGGTTTAGTATTTTCTCCCATATATATTTAAGTAATTAAATTAATATAAATATGCGATTAGACTAATGGCTTAAATGAACTACTACTAGTCAACTAGAAAAAAACTTTAGTCGTGCACGGGCAGCCCAATTTATTTAACATATTTCCTAACCAGCGCGTCACTGCGGGTGTTCTGAGCGAGCGGCCCTGTGTGGACTGAGCGAGCGAAGCGCCTCTTCAGAAAGCCGATCTCTCTGGTGGACAATGCTCCTCCACATGAGATTCCTTTGAAACATACATGGCAAATAGCTAATTTTTTTCATTGTTTCTCGACACATCATAGTAATTCCACACTGGCGATGACATGACTGCCAAATCATTTAAGTCCCCACGCATCATGTACCTTCTCACGTTTTTTGACGTAATCAAATTGTGATCGGTTTGTGAGATCGGCCAAGTTTAGTGAGTACCGATCGAGTCATAAAATGTGAATATCGGCCGATACCGATCTCCGGCCGATCGATCGGAGCATCCCTAGTTACCATGGTAACTTACTCTGTGAACCCAACCTGGTCGGGAGCAGGTTTTCTTATATAAACACAGAGTTTTTCTTTTAGTAAATGCATTTTGATTTAATAATCTTTAGATATTTTGACTGGAAACAACAAGACAAAAATTATAAGTAAGAAAATCATTTTTTGCAGTGCAGTTCATTCATTAATTGCACATTTTTCTATATAACATCGGAGAGAGCACATTAGTAAAGCTGCTGTATCAGAGCAGGAAGGAAAGTGTGCCTCGCTCTCACACTCTTTCTGAGAGTTTTTGTGTTGTTTCCTGGACACAAACTCATGAGATCCATCAAAGAGAAGTTTCACAGGATTGCAGGACAGTGGTGGAGAAATCAGTTTAAATGAGGCTAATCTGATAAATGACATTCAATTTATAACATCTTGCTGTGACCACTGAAAGTAACCTACTAATTAGATTTTCCTTTAGGATTTCCAATGTGGTTGGATGCATTGATGACATGCATAATTCCCATCGTCGCACCCTCCTGAAAATGAAAGAGATTACTGTTGGAAGGATAGTCTGAGATATATGCCGTAACCACCACAGCTGTTAAATACACACAAATTATTCGCAATTTATTTGGTCATCTTTATTTCCTACAAATACAAAAGCAACAGTTATTCTTTTTCCTGTTGGATTTTAATATTCTTCCAATATTGTGTATCTCCTCATGTATCAGTGATGGTTCAGGTCCAGCCTATGCATTCTTGCTGTTGGCCCAGTAGAAGTCAAATGTTAATTTCATTAGCCTAATTAAAAAAATGTAACAGGTTGGATTAGAGAACATTTAATTATGTGAAAAGAGTATTATACTATGTGGACACAGCTGCTGCACATTGAAATAGACACTGAATTATATTTATTTAATATGTCAAATGTTTGTAAAGTCATAGCTTACAGCCATGAACCTTTTATGCTTAAAGATTTAACTGATTGAATTATGAATTTATTGGTCATTTTTAGTTGCTGACACATTTTGTTTTTGTTTTGTTTTTTGCCTGTGGGATGCCATGAAAATGAGTATTAGTTCAATAACTTGCCTTTCTGTCAGTTTTCACCTGATAATATAACAGTGAATAAGAATAATACTTGCGTATAGACTCGGAACATGTGGACGTCTTTTTGTCGGGTGCTGTTGCCATGGTGAATCGTAATTTCGGAGCTCCATTGATCATGGCTTTTCATAGTCGTGGTACACGTGTTTAACTCAGTCAACCTACTCAGAGTTGATTGAACTAGCTCATTTCAGCTGTTCTGAAACCGAAAACTCAGAGTTTTCCATCTCAGGGTAAGTCAACTCAGAGTTCAAGTTTTAACTCAGTGTTGGTTGAACCTCCTTATTGAAACAGGCCCCTGATGTGATGGATCTGAGAATAAGAACATGTGAAACTTAGTCTTGAAATTAGACCAGCAAAGGTTTAAATAGAGGTCAAAACTCAATCTTAGTTTAATCTGTTTAGTAACTGCTACTTTTAATCTGTCTGACTAAATGTTGTTTGTTTTCTAAATGTGTTAGATGCTGTGAAGTCAGTGTCAGTGATGAAGGGAATGCCTATCAATCTAGTATCTCCCATTACCGATTTACATAAAGATGATCAGGTTCTGTGGACATTTGGACCCCATGGCATGATCATAGCTGACACCACCAACACTAGATGTGATGAAAGATTCAAAGACAAAGTTAAGCTGGACAAGAAGACTGGATCTCTGACTATCAGAGAGAGCACAACAGCAGACGCTGGAGAGTATAATCTACACATCATCAGCAGAAATGGAGTCAGAAATCAGACATTCAATGTTGCTGTTCTTGGTGAGTAACTCTGTCAATGTGATAATTACATTATTAAATCGAAAGGTTGTGCGAAGAACCAAACATGTGAATTCAGTCGTTATTTTTTTTTTGTTTCACCCTCAAGCAATTAAAAACGTTGACTTATTATATGGACAAAAACACTGTGAATTTTTCAAAATATCTTTGTATAAATGAATGTCACAGTTCCACTCCATTTTGAAAGTTCAAAATGGCATTTGGGTGACCACTGTAAATATACTACAATAAAAACAAATGTACTAACCTTTTTCTAATGAAGCTAATGAAGATGAACATACATTTACACAATCTGAGGAATGCTATATTTCAAATCAATAATGGAGCACTATAGCTAAAGAAAATCCTCAAAGCACTGAAAGTCCAATCAAGAAAGTTGATATTTGCCACCAACACAACTTCATCCATAGTATTGCAATCTCTTCTTTCACTCTTTTGTTAACTGGCTTTTTATTAGAGGTTATAACTGCATAATTTCAACACAAGAGCAGATGTGATGGATCTGAGAATAAGAAAATATGAAACCTAGTCTTGAAATTAGACCAGCAAAGGTTTGAATAGAGGTCAAAACTCAATCTTAGTTCAATCTGTTTAGTATCGGCTACTTTTAATCTGTCTGACTAAATGTTGTTTGTTTTCTAAATGTGTTAGATGCTGTGGAGTTCGTGTCAGTGACGGAGGGAGGGCCTATCAATCTAGTATCTCCCATTACCGATTTACATAAAGATGATCAGGTTCTGTGGATATTTGGACCCCATGGCATGATCATAGCTGACACCAACACCTCTAGATGTGATGAAAGATTCAAAGGCAGAGTTGAGCTGGACAAGACGACTGGATCTCTGATGATCAGTAACAGCAGAACAGCAGACGAAGGAGATTATTATCTACATATCCTCAGAGGCAACAGAGTCAGAAATCAGACATTTAATGTTGCTGTTCTTGGTGAGTAACTCTGTCAATGTGATAATTACATTATTAAATCGAAAGGTTGTGCGAAGAACCAAACATGTGAATTCAGTCGTTATTTTTTGTTTGTTTCACCCTCAAGCAATTAAAAACGTTGACTTATTATATGGACAAAAACACTGTGAATTTTTCAAAATATCTTCGTAGGCCTATAAATGAATGTCACAGTTCCACTCCATTTTGAAAGTTCAAAATGGCATTTGGGTGACCACTGTAAATATACTACAATAAAAACAAATGTACTAACCTTTTGTGTTTTTGATTTTGCAAAGTGTAGATGCATCCTTTACAGTAGGTGGCCAACCAGAATGCCTATTACAGCCGCGGCAAATCCACCGCGGCAAAAATAAACCAGTCGCATTTCAAAGTCATTCGCGAAATGACCACCAGGTGGCGCAAAAGCACATTTAGCGAAAGCAAAACGTAATTATGTAAAAGTAGCCTACATTTTAAATAGAATATAGCAAACTTTTAGAGCAGAACATTTTATGAATCAAAAGTTAAAATAGGCCTATCTCGCAGTCAGTAAAAATAAATTGGGTGCAATCAATGACGCTAAACTATTGAGGTATGAGAAGATTGAAGAGCGCTTCTCTCGCGCGCGTGCACATTGACTGCTGAACAACCGAACTTCTGGGCATTTCTCAGTGAGAAAGGTTGTGGTCGATTTGTGGAACTTAGGTTTCAAACATTTTGATGACACTGTTTCAAATCCCGTATAAACATGGAATTTATAAAATTACCATGTATTTCCATTTTACACTAAGGAACAAATCTCATCCAACAGATTGACTGAATTTACGTCTTCAAAAGCAGTTCTGTTAAAAAAATAGAGAATAAAACTTCATGGAATTTTTAAAAACATGGTTAACCTAAGCTAAGCAAGGTGCGATTTGCCGGTGGGGGATTTCCCCCCTCCACAGTAATCAATGCTATAATTAGCGTAAATAGACCATGGCTGTGTCCAAAATCTCCACTCAAACCACTACTCCCTAACCCCTATGTAGGGGGTAGGGAGTAGAGCACTATATAGTGAGCTCACCAGCATAATAGAAACACCACTTTCGGACACTACTCGATCGTCTCTCGGCGCCGTTGATTACATCATTACTGTCGCACTATTTAAACGCGCTATCATCTGTCAGCTGGTGCCGAGCCAGCTCTGGGCTAAATAGATTTTTTTTTATATAAATACATTACATTATATATTTCTCCAAAATTGTAAAATTAAAAGTCATTTCTGGCCGTTTCTGTTATAATGCGTTTCTCCACACATGATTATAACTTATAAACATAAATAAAATTAATACACATATTTCATATATTTTCATTTTCGCGCCACACCGTTTTCTCTTGCCTGTCAACATTAGGAAAAAATTCCAGATCTACGTTATCAAATATCTTGCGCATAATACTCTTAATAAAACAGCTTTTAGACTCTGTGGAGATGCCACTCAATATTTATCTTTTTTGTTTGTTTGTTCTCGTGATTCAGAAGATTTTGCGGATTAGCAAAAGAAACAGGATTTCTAGACACAGAAAACGTCGTGCTGTTCTTGCTACGCTAGCGAGACGTCGTAAAGTTGTAAGATGAAGATGATGCTTAGATCTTTCGCAGAGACGGTCAGCGCAATGCATGATGGTATGTAGGGCTTGGGTTAGTGACCATCAGTTGTACACTACTTTTTCAAAATGCATTCTGGGATACATTGAGTGGACTATATAGGGTATAATAATCATCACTATACATTCGGACAGCACTACAAAATGGCGAGCTCACTATATAGTCCACTATATAGTGAGTAGTGGGAGATTTCGGACACAGCCCATATCAAATATTTTAAATATGCAACACACACGTTTAAACAACAAACAATAAAATCTGAACCAGCGCTTCTGCTCCTGTATTGAGAGATAACATGCAGCGCGTTTCAGTTACGATCCTGGTTCCAGTGGCCTTAATACATTTATTCACGGCTTTATAAAATGTCACAAAGCGTTTTGAGGTGGTTTTGAATGAAATATTGAAGTTTATAATGAAGTATAACGCGGCGACGCGTTCACTTGAATTTATTTTTCTCATAACAGCTAAAATAACTTAAAAGCTAAAATATAAATATAAATTACTTCGTAATTTTTGGTCATACAGATAAGATATCATCTTTTAAAACTGTAAAAGGTCTACTTTTATTCATGTAAAGTAGGCCTACACTCACAATAGGCTAACGACAAAACGTTTTCTCGCTCATGTGAGCGAACACACACTGGAGAAACAAACGTTTGGGCATTTCTCAGTGAGTTAAGAAATGGCCGAGTGGTAGAACTTACGATTCGAACATTAAGATGACACGGGTTCAAAGCCCGATCAAACATGGACTACTGTAGTTACATTTTATATTTAGGCTATTAATACAGAGAGATTTGTCTAATTCTAAAACTCTGTTACACAATTTAGTTTTTTGCTTATATTTATAAAATAAAATTACCATGCATTTCCATTTTACACTAAGGAACAAATAGTATCCAACAGAACGACTTTACATCTGTATAATAATACCAATCGTAATTTCAAAAGCAGTTCTGTAAAAAAAAAAAATATATATATATATATATATATATATATATATATATATATATATATATATATATATATATATATATATATATATATATATTTCCTTCTTGTCTAAACATCCCTGCTTCTGCTGAATTATTTTAATCCCCACACCCTTCCCTTCACAGTAATCAATGCTATTGGCTACTTCACCAATAGACCATAAATATATAAAATAAAGATAGCCTATGCAACAGGCACGTTTAAACGACAAACAATAAAACCAAAACCAGCGTTTCAGTTGTTCATTAATTCCAGTGGCCTTGCATGCACGGCTTTTCAAAATGTCACAAAGCGTTTTGAGATTATTTTGAATGAAATATTGAAGTTTATAATTAAGTGTTTTGGCACACCACGCCGAGTGGCCATATGCATTTTTCTCAAATCAGGTTTTATTCTGGCATGTTGCGTTCAGACTGCAGGGGCTTAATGGTCAATTCCGATTTTTTGAAAAAATTAAAAAATTTTGCAAGGCCGTTCACATTTCCAATTAAATGCGACCTTTTGTGATCTCCTTTTGTGAACGTGAACGTGAAATGACCCAGAAGTGACCCGCATGCGCAGAAGAGTACTCAACGGTCAACGACGTCACTTGTTGTTTCACTTCAACGCAGAATTATGACGTTTGTCGCATATCAATGACGTGCGGGCCGGATACATGTGACCTGGCCGTTCAGATTGAAGTCGCATTTCAAAAGATCAGATACATATCGGATTTGGACCACATACCCAAGTGGCCTGGGTCGCATTTGAAAAGATCGGATCTGTGTCGTTCAGACTGTCATGAAAAGATCAGATACAGGTCGCATAGGGGCAAAAAAATCGGAATTGGGTCGTTTCAGCCTGCAGTGTGAACGTAGCCTTGCGGCGGCGCGTTCATTTGGATTTATTTTTCTCATAACAGCTAAAATAACTTAATAGGCTACTCCGTCATTTTTTGGTCATACAGATAAGAGTAGAGTAGCCTACATCATTCAAAACTGTAAACTTTAATTCATATTAGGCTAACGACAAACGTTTATCTGTCGTCTCTGTCTCCGGGAACTGCGCGTCACAAAAATGAACCGAAAATGCACTTGCCTCAGCTCAGTCACGATAAGAAATCGGCTGTCTAAAGCCTTTAAATGTCTAAATATTTAATAAATGTTATCTGATTATGTAATCCATATGAAAACGAGAGGTATCAGTTTAGCCATCCTGTAAGCACTTCCCAATGAGAAAATGACGAGGGGGAAAATATCGCTCTAATTAAATGTATGCTAATGTCGCCCTGAATTAAAATGTAAAAACAGATAAAATAATGTATTTGTCAAAATGTTGCGATATTGTTTCATTTAAGTTCATAATTATTCTATAAATGTTATTTAGTTTAGCAGCAGTACCACGAAGCACCGTGGTTCGAGATTTATTTGAATAATAATAATAATAAAAAAAACTTAATTCACAAATTGCATGCACCCTGGTTGTAAGGATCCTTCGATCCCTGTAGAATTTAATATTGAGTTGTACATTTTGTTCATGAGAACATGCGTTTGAAGATTATATTTAGTTTTGCTTTGAAAAAGCTGGCTCAAACCAGTTTTATTTCTTAACCCTTGTGCATCAATTAAAAAAAGTTACGCATAGCTACAAAGGACAAAAATGTCCACGTCAAAAAACTGTCATAAAAAATTGAATCTTGGGAGCACAGACTTATGTTTGGTATCATTTTAAAGAAGACCCTTGGCAGATTATTGCTGAAGTAAAACAAAATTAATAAGTAAATCCAAAAAAAAGTTATATAGGTTTAAGTTTATGAAAGTTATTTATGAACATTAATTTATATAAAATATATATTTTATGAAACAAGTTGAACTCCAAAACTGATATAAATTCAAAGCCATAAATATAAACAAGTTGTGTTCCAAATTTGAGGATGATATCTAATAAAATGAGCTTTCAGTGAGATTTTGTTGGGCGCAGTAACAGATTTCCCCCATTGGGTGCCAGCAAAACTCCACTGGTGCACACAGTGATTGGATTTTAGATTTGCAGTTGAGTTTTTCTCTCTCAAATATTACAAGCACACAAACACACACACATACAATTTTTTTTGTTATTACACACATACAAACCACACTCAGACATCCATACCAACACACCCACACAATTATCATTGCACAATTTATCCAAATGGCTCTATAATATGCCGAAGCAGAAAACAGGAATAAAGCGAGCATTTGTTTTATAGGCCAAACCTGAAAAAATTGCACCATCTGATAAAAAATAGTAAAAATTAAAATTTTGAAGCCTTGCCAACAGAATGAAAGCCTCTTAACAAAGATTGCATCATTTTATAGTCAAATGGCACTAGGATTAAAAATGGCAGTTTTAATGGGTTTCAATGGGGCCATTTTTGGCAAAACGATGCTAAGAGGGAGTATTTTGTGTACCTAGTGCAAAATAGATTGTTTTAAAGAAAATGGGGTGAAATATTAAAATTCCAATACAAATACACACCTGTGGCAAATTTTATGCATTAATTTGATTAATTTTAGCATTAACACAGACAAAGTTATCAAAAAAACAAAACTGAAAAAGCCAAAAATGTCCACAAGGATGCACAAGGGTTAAATTATTGAAATAATAAAATATTTAGTAATAAACTTTTATGACAGAAATATCACTACATGTAGCTTAAATCGTTTAATTCCTTCATTATCAATACTTTAATAGCCTAATGCTAATGTCTAGAATAGCGATTTAAGTGTGAATTGCGACTTCTCTTTGTTTTCAGTCAAACTCAAACTCAGATAGCCTGTGGGGGGTTGGAGGGACAGTTCAGTGCTTTATCGTGTGTGCAGGACAATAGGAGTTAATGTTCCTCTTTCATATGGAGAGTGTCGGATAGCAAGCCTGATGAGCAGGCAAAGGCAAAATTATTTTAAGGATAAATCTCTCGATGTGTCCAAATGTAGGCCCCCTATCTTATTAAATTATAAATATTGTAGTTTATTTATTGTAGCATATTTAAAGTTTTTTTCAAACAAAATTTAAATTGAAGTGTTCTATCCAGTTGTTTCAACTGGTTTTGTAGATTTTTAGAGTGTTTGAGCAGTGTGTATGATAGTCAACAATCTGGTATCATCTAAACATGAACTGTTGACGACGCGTTCATGCCAAGAAACGAATGGGAGTGATCAGCAGATACAGACCTCTTTAATTCGCGATCAACCTCGTTTTATTGTAAGGTGAATTCAACAAGGCATGCTGTGTCTTTGAAGCAACAAAGGCTAAAGAATTGGTTACAGTATTTTTTTCGCGATTTGTATGGATGACACGCAGCGACATATACAGTATTATCATTAAGTATCATCACAGTAGTACATATTATTATGATGTGTTTTTACCCTGAAATGTTTAATTTCGAGAGAGACCCGACGCAAGCCTAAATACACTTGCAATGATCATTTATGAACTTTACCCCAGCATAATGTTAATGCCAAATTTAAATGTCCTTGGACAAACTACAAGGAGGGGCCAACAAGACTTTGTGCCCTCTGAATTCTTCATCAGGGCCCTGACCACATCCATCCCCCGCACTTTTGAAAAGCTTGCTACGCCCCTGCTTGCAAAGCCTCATTGATGTAGCCTAATTGGTTTCTATTGCAATGTTTTAAGTTCTCTTTCATAGGTTCACTCAACGCTGCGGAAAGCGCAGTGGGATATCCTCTGGATGTGCCGATTGCCTGAAGCCCTATAGAATCACGCCAATTCATTGGCTGATGGCGCTCGCGCAAAGCTGGCTCCGCCCCGACGCTCTTACGTCGTAGCATGGCAAACGCGCGCGCGCCATCCTCTCCTCAGATTTCTCTGCCTTCACGAAGCGGTCACATCTTTCCCTTCGGAAAGCCCGAATTTCTAATTCAACTACAGCTTTCGTCTCAACACTTCAGCGACTGGCATAAGTGGAACTCTGTTCTCCTTACAGTGAAGTGTCATGGATTATCGACGCTGTTCTCCGCCATGCGTTCGTTTCATTTCGAACGACGACCCTCACAGTAAGTGTGTTAAATGTATGGGTTTTTCGCATGCGCGTGAGGCTGTATTAGGATTGTCAAAATGTAAATTTTGTGACAATCTCCTTCTCAAAACCCTCCGCTCTAGACTCGCGGTTTTTGAGAAGGAGTCATTCGTTTCCCCCCGTCGCGCTCCCGAGACCGCTGAGGCCTCTCGTGGATCCGCGGCCTGGGGCTCGGATGTTGAGCTCGAGGATATTGAGTACGAGCAGACGGGCCTCGCCCTTTCTCTCCCTCCCTCCCCCGAGCACGCACGTGGCGCGGTTGAATTCGCGCATGATTATTTATGCCCCAGCCCGGGAGCCCGCGAATCGGTTTCTTTCGGTCTGGATGATGTGATTTACACTGCAGCTTCCGACTCCGAGGATTTCGGGCCTGCTTTGACTGATGACGTTATCCCGCCTAGCGGCCAGGACGCGCGGCCTACTCCGGCCTACACTGAGCTTATTGACGTGCTTTCGCGCGCTACAGAGAAGCTCTCTATAGACTGGCCTGTTGAGCCCCGCGAGTCTCAATCGTCCAAACTCGACGAGAGATTCCTTAGTGGCCCTAATTCTAGGCCAGAGCGAAGAAAGCTGCCCTTTTTCAGCGATCTGCATCACGAGATCTCCAGATCCTGGAAGCAGCCTTTCTCCGCACGCCTAACTAATGAGGCAGCCGCTGACTTCACCAACCTTGTGGGTTTTGTGGAGCCGGGTTATTCCGCTATTCCAGCGGTCGAGGACACGCTGGCTAACCACCTCGCCCCGTCGTCTGCACCGTCCTGGAAGTCGCGTCCCCTCCTTCCTTCCAAGGCTTGTAGGACGACTTCCTCCCTTATTGGGAAGTCTTACATGGCGGCTGGTCAAGCAGGCATGGCCCTGCATACCATGGCCATCCTTCAAGCCTACCAAGCGGACGTCCTTAAGGACATGGACGAAGGAGAGGGACTGACGCCCGAAGCTGTCAAAGAGCTTCGCAAAGCCACAGATCTGGCCCTAAGAGCCACCAAACACACTGCTCGGGCTGTAGGTCGCTCTATGGCGGGCTCGGTTGCCGCAGAGCGCCACCTCTGGTTGAATCTTACGGAGATCAGAGAAAAGGATAAGAGTTTTCTTCTGGACGCCCCTATCTCCCACTCAGGTCTTTTCGGGGAAGCGGTCAACACGGTGGTTGAGAAGTTCCGTGCCGCTAAGTCTCAGTCGGCCGCGCTCAGGCAGTTTATGCCCAGGAGATCTAGAGAGCCAAGAGACTCCAACCCTCCCCCTTCTCAGACCCGAGAACGCTCTGCTCATAGGGTTGAATTCCCTACTAGAAGGAATGACCCGGCTCATCCCCCACCAACTACGGTCTGGGGAGCCCGAGGTCGTCCGTTTCCCCGCCAGCGCCCTCACAAGCGCCTTCAGCTGAAGCGGTCCAACAAATCGGCCGCTCCAGCCTCCTCGAGCCGTTCCTGACCCGCAGGTCAGAAGGAGGAGAGCCGCACCAGATCTACGAGATTGGGACAGACCGCGCAAGCGTTTCTGCCCTCCTCCAACCGGCTCTCCTCCTCCAACCCTGTCACCTTCGCCACCCAGTGTGTTTCGAAGTGCAGGTCCTGTTTCACTCTCTTCACCCAGTCCGGAGCAGGAGGAAGGAGACGCGTCTTGCTTTCTCCCCTCGCTCCCGGCGCACGTTATACCCGCCAATCGCTTCCTCGGAGGCACAGTTCGTTTTCCTCTGAAGCAGGCGGACCCAGTTACTTCTATCCAGGTGGTGGTACCCCCCAGTACGTGTCAGGACGCCAAGCGCTCTCCTCCACGGTCAACCACGCCTCCCCCGTTGCGGCTCCAGGGCATCCATATACTCAACTACCTGGACGATTGGCTCCTTTTAGCCCACTCCAGAGAGTTGGTGACTCACCACAGGGACATTGTCCTCCGTCATATTCAGTCTCTCGGTTTGAGGTTGAATACGGAGAAGAGCGTTCTTACTCCAGCTCAGAGCACGGTTTTCTTGGGGGTACACATGGACTCCGTTCTTATGCAGGCCCGTTTGGCTCCTGCACGGATTTCCAGTCTGGAGACATGTCTGTCCCGCTTTGCGCTAGGCCAGCATGTTTCCGTGAGCACCTGCCGCAGACTTCTGGGCCTTATGGCCGCGGCCTCCCCTGTGCTACCTCTAGGGCTACTCCACATGAGACCTTTTCTGTGGTGGATGAAGCTCTCAGGGGTTCGGCCCACGGGGCCAGCCCTTCGCCTATTGAAGGTGTCGCGCAGTTGCTTTCGCGCCCTGGCAATCTGGCGGGACCCCCTCTTCCTTCAGAAAGGAGTCGGTATGGGTGCGGTATTCCGTCGTCAAATGGTTACGACGGATGCCTCTCTGACCGGCTGGGGAGCGGTTTTCGAGGGCAGGCCAGCGTGTGGGGTTTGGACTGGCGAGACCCTCTCGTGGCACATAAACAGCTTGGAGCTGAGGGCTGTCTTCCTGGCTCTTTGCCACTTTCTCCCTTTCCTCGAAGGGCACCATGTCATTGTCAGAACGGACAATATGGCAGTAGTGTCCCATGTAAACAGACAGGGGGGTTCACGTTCGCGCACCCTAGACAGGCATGCGCGTCACCTTCTTCTGTGGTCCCAGGACAAGTTCCTCTCTCTGAGAGCAGTTCATGTCCCAGGGATTCTGAACCTCGCAGCAGACTTCCTGTCGAGGCAGAAGCTCAGGTCTGGGGAATGGATGTTGAACCGCCAGACGGTGGCCCTGATCTGGGAGAGGTTCGGAAAAGCGGAAGTGGACCTCTTTGCATCTCAGGAGTCGTCCCAATGCCCGCTTTGGTTCTCCCTGAGCCCTCCAGCTCCGTTGGGGATAGATGCATTCGCCCACCCTTGGCCGATGCAGAAACTCTATGCCTTCCCGCCCATCAAGCTGATCCAGGCGGTTCTGTCCAGAGTGAGAGAGAGCGGAGTCCGCCTCCTTCTGGTAGCCCCATTCTGGCCGTCCCAGCCATGGTTTTCGGAGCTGATCCCTCTGTTGGTATCCTCCCCCTGGGAGATCCCGGTCAGGGAGGACCTGCTTTCCCAGCTTCAGGGCAGGATATGGCATCCTCGCCCCGACATTTGGAAGCTGTACGTTTGGCCTATCAGAGGCCGTTAACTTTAAGCTTTGATCTCCCAACCGACGTTCAGGAGACCATTGCGAGTGCTAGAGCCCCTTCTACGAGGAGGCTGTATTCCTCCAAGTGGAGGGTATTCGAGGCATGGTGCTTAGCACATGATAGGGACACAGTTGGCTGCCCAGTAGGCTCAGTGCTGGAATTCCTGCAGGAAAAGTTTGCTTCCGGAGCGGCTGCTACCACTCTCAGAGTATATGTCGCAGCTATTGCCGCTCATAGAGAATCAGATGAGATTCCCTTGGGGAAACTGAGGTTAGTTTCGGCCTTCATGCGTGGGGTTAGGCGCCTGAAACCGGCTCGCCCCCCTGGTGTTCCCTCGTGGGACCTGTCAGTCGTCCTGGAGGGTTTGACAGAGGCTCCCTTCGAGCCCTTGGAGTCAGCCCCTGAGTGGATTCTGACTCTTAAGGTTGCTCTTTTGTTGGCTTTATCTTCACTAAAGCGGATGGGAGATTTGCAGGCTCTCTCTATTAGTGAGTCATGCTTGGACTTCGCTCCTGGCCTGGTTAGGGTTACCTTGAGGCCAAGGTCGGGGTATGTACCCAAGGTTCTTTCCACGGCGTTCCGCTCTCAGGTTGTTAACCTTAACGCTTTCCACCCTCCTCCTTTTGCCTCTGAGGAAGAAAGGAAACTTAACCTGCTCTGCCCGGTCCGTTCTTTGAAGTTGTATGTAGATCGCTCAGGTGGTTGGAGGAAATCTAACCAGCTCTTGGTGTGTTTTGGTGCTGGCCGCCGCGGGCTTGCGGCATCAAAGCAGAGGATTTCCCACTGGGTAACGGATGCTATTTCGCTGGCTTACGAGGTGCGTGGTTTGCCTTCACCTCTTAGCATCAGAGCACATTCCACCAGAAGTGTGGCTTCCTCTCAAGCTCTTTTTAGAGGGGCCCTCTTGGAAGACATTTGTGTGGCGGCAGGTTGGTCCTCTCCGCACACCTTTGTGAGGTTCTATAATTTAGATCTTGACATGACTCCAGGTTCCCAGGTTCTATCTGCTTGAACCGGTCATGGTTATTATTATTTGGTCTGTTACCAGTTATGGCAGCGCTTAAGCTTGGCGAGTTTGGTATTTCGTTCCCACTGCGCTTTCCGCAGCGTTGAGTGAACCTATGAAAGAGAACCTCTCTGGTTACTTGCGTAACCTATGTTCTCTGAATAGGGAACGAGACGCTGCGTTCGCTGCCAAGCTCCTCGCGCTGCCGACAGTTCTTCTTTTCGGCAGAGAAATCTGAGGAGAGGATGGCGCGCGCGCGTTCGTCATGCTACGACGTAAGAGCGTCGGGGTGGAGCCAGCTTTGCGCGAGCGCCATCAGCCAATGAATTGGCGTGATTCTATAGGGCTTCAGGCAATCGGCACATCCAGAGGATATCCCACTGCGCTTTCCGCTGCGTCTCGTTCCCTATTCAGAGAACATAGGTTACGCAAGTAACCAGAGACGTTTTCATTATTTATTCAATTCAAATATTTATTCAGTAATTTCAGTATTGTGATTATGAATTATTTTAACTACGTTTCACTTGAATTCATCTGCTACCAGCTTTCAATCGCTCTGAATGAGCCGCAGCGCGGCGGCAGAGATTACGCAATAGAGAGAATAAACGAGTAAACGGACACTTTTCAAAGTCTGTGATTGTAGCGCCTCTTAGCGGTAAAAGGCAGCAGATACACCCCAAATTTCACTGCCGCGGCGGTAAAAGTATAATTCTAGTTGGCCACCTACTGTAGGTGTTCTGGATTAGTGGGAGTGGCTTGCGGAGCTGTGCAATGTGGTGCATTGTGGGAGTTGTGGTTTTTAATACAAATGCACCCTAAAGTTACTTTCTGTCTTTACTCGGTCAAGGCACCAAATTCGAAATTTTTGTTACATTTCCACTACATATATGACCCACTTTCAATAAAGATGAATGTTCCCATGGGTGAACTGCCCCTTTAAATGGTCTAGTGGTAGAGCTTTTGCCAAGCGTGTCAGAGCTACGGGTTCTAATCCGCACTCATAGTTTTTTTTTTTTTTTTTTTATCAAAACTGAATATGTTCATCAGTGGTTACAGTCTATATCAAGCAGGGACACGTTTGTGTGCATTTTATTTTGTGATTTCACCGGAATGAATAGAGAGTCTCCACAAAGGCGATAGATTGAAGCGCGCGTCCGAGTGAAGACCGCGAGCCGCAAGAGAACACTGTATCCATGACACTGAGCACTCAGCTCTATTTCAAAAACAACACATTTTAGCGCTAGATCTCTTATTTAATAGCGAATTAAATGGCCATGCATGGCGTTGTTAGAGTTTGATTTATTTAATTTGCTACAGTTACTGCAAACACACTTTATATTATTTAACTCTTTACTTTGAAAAAATACTTGAAGTACAGAATGTCTACCAGACCAGTCTGACATTGGAAGTTTGATTTATTTATAATTAAGAATAAGACTACAGAGCTAAACACACTTTTTTGTTGTTTAAAAGTTTACTTTTGTTGTGAACAAAACTAGGGATGGCCCGATACCGATACTGGCATCGGGGATCGGGTCGATACTGTCCTCATATACTCGTACTCATAAAAATTCGCCGATACCACGTACATTTTGCGAAACGAAACTGGCCGCCGCGAGTGCTTTGTCGAGGTGAACTGAGGCATAGGGACGTGCACTCCCAACGCAAAAGAGTGCGGCGCGGCACTAGATCTGATGGCCGAGCGTGAGCGCGGGCGCGGGCGGTAATGCACTCACTCTGTGTGTGCGGGTTCCGGGAGAATAAAACGATTTGCGGGACTCCCGCAAACTAGAAATATCTATGAATACAACATATTAAAACTAATAGATTTTTATTCATCTGTTGCAGAAAAGCAAGAAGAACAACTAAAACAAAATAGAAACGATTTACAGGCCAGAGTTTCTATTCAAAACATGTTTGCAGCATTGAGCGATGTAGCCAATCACAGAGATGTGTGTTGATTTCTTGAACGCAATGGCCAATCAGAAGCATTTAAGATAGACTCCCCTCACCGCTCAAAACTTTTTTGTTCAGTGCTGAATTCTGTATGCTGGCAAATCCTCTAATTATAACAAACAAAGTGTGGATATTATGAAAGATTCATTGTGCAGTCAGCTTCATTGATAATAACAGATGTGTGAGATTGCGATGAACTGTCAGCTTTTTAGGAATTAGACTATTAAGGGAGCGCACTTTGGGCGCCATGTGACAAGGTGTACAGCAAACAAACTAAAAAAAAAGCTAAAAAGTTTTTATAAGCTTTCGACCCCAAAAAACGAGTGTTTAAGGATACAAAAGTGGATACAGGCTCGTGAGACAGTGTTTCATTAGACTCTATAACTAACTTACGGCCACTGGAGGGGAACGTAATCGGCGACAGGATATTACATTTATATTATTTCACCACCCTATGTGAACCAGAGAGGAGGAGATATATTGAGAAACTATATTTTATTGGTCTATAGCAGTCAACTAAACTATTTGATCGAATCACCAGGAAACCGCATTGAACCTAACTTGCCTAACAAAGATCAAAACACATAGCTAAGATTCCTTCAACCCTTAACTTATGTAATAATAATCAAGGCACATATAGCCTCAGCTTTATGAAAGTTAGAGGGAAGCAGTTCATTACTAAAATGATGGGACAAATTGGCTATTAGAAAGCTAATATTAGCTATGTGTGTTAGCAAGCTGTAGCTTGGGACAATTGGTATTCGTCCACTTTTATATTCACTATTTAATATGAAATATTTGATAAAATTTAGCCATTCTTCCTGCTGATGCTTCATGTCTTATTGCCTGTATCCACTTTTGTCTCCTTAAAGGATGGCTTTTATGGTTCAGTAGCTTATAAAAACTTAGTTCTGTTCTTTTTTTTTTTTAGCTTGTTTGCTGTACACCCCGTCACATAGCAGCTTTTAGGCATTGTTCTGTCTTTTATTAGAAGCAAGAAATGACAAGGAGGCAGTTTCACACAATACAAAGTCAAAAGAGAGGGTTAAACTGTAAAAAATGGATTTATAAATGGGTACGATTTTAAAAACTCTGTTCAATATTTCATGTCCCCGTTATTCTTTCTTTGGTAAATAAATAAATAAATAAATCTGTATACAATGAATTAAAGCTGCTGTAGGTAACTTTTGTAAAACAATATTTTTTACATATTTGTTAAAACTGTCATTATGTCCTGACAGTAGAATATGAGACAGATAATCTGTGAAAAAATCAAGCTCCTCTGGCTCCTCCCTGTGGTCCTATTGCCATTTGCAGAAATACACCGCTCCCGGTCAGAAACAACCAATCAGAGCCAGGAGGAATGTCTTAGCAGTGTCAATCACGCTCGTGTACGCGCTGATCACACCCCTCTCTTGCACAGCGCGTACCGTCGTTCAAACTCAAGATTAGAAAAGAAAGAAAAAAAGAATTAGATAGAGCCCATTGACTCATAACATGTAGATAAAATGTCACGTACTGTGCTAAGCAACAATTGAAACCTGCTAATTCACTGGCTTGTCATGTTGCTGAAATAATGTACTAGCAAACCTTATCTAGCATTACATATCACTAGAATAATTACTTGCATACTGTAACGTTAGTTACCATTATATTAAAGGTTGTATCAGTGATTTCAGGCCCAAAAATAAATGTCTAATCTTTCCTAACGATCCGCTAGCTGCCCGCCCCATAAGCATGCCGTCCAAAAACCGCGTCTCTGTAGGCAGCCTAGGCTCTGAGATCAGCACACAAAAACAAATGTGTACAACCACCACTCAAAACCAAAATAAAGTGTTCCAACCAATCACTGACAGGGGCGGGTGTTGTGGGGTTTTGCGCTCGTGCACGGCTGGACGCGAAATCGGAGCAACACCCGCCCCTGTCAGTGATTGGTTGGAACACTGTTTATTTTGGTTTTGAGTGGTGGTTGTACCCATTTGTTTTTGTGTGCTGATCTCAGAGCCTAGGCTGCCTACAGAGACGCGGTTTTTGGACGGCATGCTTATGGGGCGAGCAGCTAGTGGATCGTTAGGAAAGATTAGACATTTATTTTTGGGCCTGAAATCACTGATACAACCTTTAACGTTATTCTACTAGCTATTTATAACTTATAGAAAGAGTGCAATGTTATAAAGTTACATGTATTGCAAAATACATAATGATTTGAGGACCAAGTTTGTAGTCAAAGTATGGGCAGGCCATAGTCAATGTAAAGCAAGCATATTGTTGATGTTTCGTCCCTATTAGTGAATGTGCCATAACTGTTTATCCGCGTCATTGCTGGCCCTGCTTACTAGCCTGCGCGTTCACGGCAGGCTCCGCTGTGGGGGTGGAGCTGTGGAGGGAGGAGCTGTGGAGGGAGGAGCTGTGGGGGAGGAGCTGTGGAGGGAGGAGCTGTGGGGGAGGAGCTGTGGGGGAGGAGCTGTGGAGGGAGGAGCTGTGGAGGGAGGAGCTGTGGGGGAGGAGCTGTGGAGGGAGGAGCTGTGGGGGAGGAGCTGTGGGGGGAGGAGCTGTGGAGGGAGGAGCTGTGGAGGGAGGAGCTGTGGGGGAGGAGCTGTGGGGGATGAGCTCTGGAGGGAGGAGCTGTGGAGGGAGGAGCTGTGGGGGAGGAGCTGTGGAGGGAGGAGCTGTGGGGGAGGAGCTGTGGAGGGAGGAGCTGTGGAGGGAGGAGCTGTGGAGGGAGGAGCTGTGGAGGGAGGAGCTGTGGAGGGAGGAGCTGTGGAGGGAGGAGCTGTGGGGGAGGAGCTGTGGAGGTAGGAGCTGTGGAGGGAGGAGCTGTAGCGCAGCAGAGAGCAAGGGGGGTTGGACCTGTAAGTTGTGCTTGTTCAAATTTTCAGGCTAAGTCAACATTTTCTCAAAACTCCCTACTGCTGCTTTAACATTATCCCTTAAATGTCACCCTTAATAATCATGTTTGAACATGTTTGTTTGTCTTGGATCAGAGCCACTTGCTTCAAACTTTGCTTCACGTTAATTACAAGTGATATAATGAAATATTTCTACTCAAAACTATATTTTGTGTCCAATTATTTCCTCAACTTATTTTTAGTATTGAGGTAAAAGTTAATTTCCTTGGATTTGATATGCAAGAGAGCAGTGGTCACGAAGATGATTTGAACTGTTATTTTGCAGCGACTTACTTTTTGTATTTTCTTTATACAGGGTGACCATCCTCTAATAAGTTTCCCTCAATACTTTTGTAAAAGCTCAAATATGACTGAGCTGAGCTGAAAAATCTCCCGAGCGCTGTTACTGCCTTCTGCCATGTCTTCTCGTACAAAAAACAACGTTGCATGCTGTGCCTGTGTCAGACTGATGATGACTGGACAGGATTTACCGCCAGTTTTTCATAATCACGATATCAAACATGGTTTTAATGATAATTAAATCTGAAACGATCATACTAACAGTCAGGACATTTTATCGTGGTTTATCGTGAAACCGGTAATCGTTTCATCCCTAACATTTACACATTTTGTTGCTGACCTGCGTCCAGGGCTGGACTGGCCATCGGGCATACCGGGCATTTGCCCGGTGGGCCGACGTGCTTTGTGGGCCGATACATCTCATACTTAATTTTTTTTTTTTTTTTTTTTTTTTTGTCTGAACGGCCCATAAAACTCGTACATCGGCGGCCCATTGCGTTTAGTTTTGTTTAATTGGCGGCTCTGATCTTTTTGCCGGTGTAATGCATTGGACAAAAAAGTCAGCGTAGGTTTTTCTTTTTCTCACAGAGCGGCGCATGATGAAACGCGTAAATCAGCAGCCCATTGGTTATTTTCTTGATTGACACTGGGCTGGTCCAATCACATCTTTAAACTCCTCCCCCTTTGAGCTCTGAGTGAGCGAGCAGTGTCAGTGTGTATCTGTCAAAATAGTCGGAGCGATGGAGAAGAAACCCAAGGAATGTGCAGAGAAATAGCGTGAAAAAGAAACTTCAAAGGCTTGTTCAAAGGCTTCAAAGGTCAAGTGTCTGATGAGGATAGTGAGGAGGATAAGGAGAGAGATGAGTGAGTGTAGAGAACTGTGGTAAGCAGAACTAGGCTACTGTCACAACAACACTATGGTGTGTTCACACCGAACGCGAATAGAGCGTCAAATACGCGTCTATCGCGTTTAGTTAGACGCTTGAACATTCGCTCCAGTTCAAATTTTTCAACTTGCCCAGAGGACATTCGCGGCAAACGCGTCGCCCAATTCGCGTCATTCGCAATGCCTGGCGCGAATGATGCGTCTATTCGCGTCGTTGCATTGACTTTGTATGTAATCTACTCGCCCAAATAATTAAATTCGCCCAAATAATTAAATTAAACACCATTAGGCTATGTAAGAGCCCACTACCCAGTTACGCATTATTTACACATCTGCATATTTGATTACGCATTTCATTAGAATTGTAATGAGACAATAATGAGTAATGAGTTTGTAAACCATATTTTTCTTCAAAATAAAAGCTCTATGCCGTTTCCGTCAAAATAAAAGATCATGTGCTTATCTCTGTATAGGAATTAGTACGAAACTAATTATGAAAGTTGCTTTTATTTTTCAGTGCATTTGTTTTACAACATATGGCTATTACTGCCATGGGATTAATATTATAACTATTATTATGTAGTAGTGTAATGTAGACAGACACTATATCACAACTAAAAGAGTTTTGAGTTTTTCTTTGTTCAATTTGCACACTGAATATGGGTTGGAGCTCTTTATTTTTAACTCTCAAAGTGCACCAGATTGATGAATTTAACATTAAAAAGCACAACATTTTCTTACGGGGGGAGCATGCCCCCGAACCCCCCTAGAGGGACAGAGGTGCACTCACCACAGATTTCACAAAATCCTGTGGGAAAAACCAGTATTGCTATCCCAGCTTATAGCTTTCTTTAGGATTCATCACTGTGGAGTATAGTTCAACTTAGTAGATATTTCATCGGTTAACTCTTACTCACTCCTATTCACTTATGGCGTTAGTGGTTTTAATAGGAGTTGGTATACATTGGTATTGGAGTACATTGGATACATTGGAGTTGGTATACATATTCAAGGGCGTGCAAAGTTCGGTTGTGTTATATAGTGGGCCAGCCTGGGCCAAAATGCCCGGGCCGATTTTTTGTCCCAGTCCAGCCCTGCCTGCGTCCACCAGTAGCCTACTTCCTTCAGCTTTTATTTAGATCATAAATTCAGTTTCCTGAGAAAAATATGCAAAGAAAGAACATGACACTACAAGACGCAACTTGCCAGGCTTGATGTCAGTGTTCATTGGTTCATGCATGTTTTGAATTGAAGGAGCAACAGCTCGCTTCACAGCTGACCTGAGATCTGATTATATATGACCTTATTTCGTTTTTTTGTAATCACAATGTCTAATGAATGTAAAAAGGGTCATTGTCTAATAAGTCTGTGATTGTCGTTTAAACAGAAACATCGGTCATACCAACTCGTCCTGCTCGACCGAAACAGCCAGAATCAGGTGAGATGCTGATGTGTGCTGAAGCTCTTTAACTTAAGATCGTGATCTGATGTGTGTGATGTGGCACCATTTTACACTGTTCATATATCCAAGATTTTAACTTATATTTATATAGAACGTTCACTAAATATACTACTGACAATGTATTAGTTAAATGATTTTGTGCATTGTATTTCTATTGTAAATTTGATGTTAGAATGTTAATGTTAGGCTGGGGACACACTAAAAGACTTTCAAAATGTGAGAGACCACAAACATGATGATAAGAAATCATAGATGTAGCAGTTTTGTTCCTCTAGTGTAGTGTTTCTCAACAGGGGCGTTCACAAGTTCTTTCTTCAGCTTTTATTTAGATCATAAATTCAGTTTCTTAAAAACAATATGAAAAGAAAGAACATGGCTCTACAAGACGCATCTTGCCAGGCTTGATGTCAGTGATCATTGGTTCACACGTTTTGAATTGAACGAGAAACAGCTCGTTTCACAGCTGACCTGAGATCTGATTATATATGACTTTATTTTTTTGTAATCACAATGTCTAATGAATGTAAAAAGGCTCATTGTCTAATAATTCTGTGATTGTTGTTTAAACAGAATATGAGAACGATACACCGATCATCCAGAAACAGGTGAGATTCTGTTGTTGTGCTGAAGCTCTTTAACTTAAGATCATTGTTACGTACCCTGTAGTTATTAAGGGGTATAGGGATGGAATAACATGAACTGTCACTAGTTTACACCACAGATCAAAACAAGGCAAGATTAGGGATGACCCCGAATAGTCGAAGGTTCGATGCATCGATAGGAGGACTACCAATCTCACAGTCGAATCTTCGCAGAGGTGTTATAATGAAACGAGGATCATGCCATTTTGGCTATATGAGGGCAAAAGAAGTTTGGCATTAATCTCAATGTCCGATTTCACATCTAACAACCGGGTTCCTGCCAATAAGTGAATATATAGCCTATTATGATAATGCTGTAAATAAAAATGTGTAAAGAAAGAAGCTTTTAATAATATTTTTAATGTGCGTGAATAAATCCAATCTGTGACAGATTTAATTTTCACTTTACACGATCCGTGACCGACAGTGAAGCATCTTGGCGGCAGGGATTTAAATCTTTAACAATGTCTAAGAAAATCTAAAGTGTGGATGCACACCACCATCAGATCAAATTGAAAAGACTCAAACGGACACAGATAGAGTGAAAGACTAGATTTTTATTTTCTTTCTATCAGGAAGGGTAGCCTACAAGTGCTTTAAAAACATTTCAGCCGGTTCTAATTTGATTTTTGGATGCTGTGAACATGTACAGCTAAAAAGACTTCCACTCCATTTCAGCGTTTATTGTCGTCTCTGCAGTTAAAAAGACAAAGTTGACAAATCTGGCTTCGTTATTTTAATAATTTATTTATTTTAATTTTATTTATTGATCACGCAGGGTTATCTAATTAAAATATTTGTGGCTTGTATCTTGTGATAATCTGCAGAGTGCGTTTCTCCTCGGGGTTCCTCCCACAAAACAGGATTTCTGATTGTAAATATTCAACATGTTGGATATTAACGATTATTTGAGATCGGTGTGACCCCGACGTTCTTCAGAGCAGATTCAGTCACTCTTAATACACCTCACACCACAGGAAAACCTGATAAGATAATCTGTAGAACCATCAAGATAATTATCGTACTCGGAAGGGGAGAATTGGCCACTTATTATCTTGTAGTGTGTATTCAGCTTAAGTTTTGAAATCTCTAGATCTGTACATCTTTCTTTTTAATATCTGTCAATGTCTGTGTATTTTCAGACTGATTCCTCAGGAAACAGAGAGAATGAATCAGTGACTGTAGAGATGTCACCGCTGCTGAATAAATAGGATCTGGATGGAGTGAATGAACAGGAGGGGACGAGTTCACTTTAAAGAGATAAGACACGCCCACCAGTGTCAATCACTCTGACATCATCAACATTTCAGCTCCAGCTACAACAACAAAACCATATTTCTGCTTATATGAGCCTTAAAGTGAGAAATGAAGCCGTGTCTGTTGAGCTGTTCAACTTGCATGTAAAAAGCTTCTTTGGTTTTAGATGAACAGGGAAATGTGTTTATCAAACAGTTTTATATTGTTTTTATAATGTTACACTTCATATCTGTTACTCTATTAACATAATACTCGTCTGACTTTTACAGCTTTGATTTTGTGTGATTGTAGACAGCAAGTTTAAGTAATATGCTTTTTATAATATGTTTTACCACAGCAGTATTTCTATAACCAGTGAATGTGCAGTTTTATGTAAATAACACCAGTGCCAGATTAATGTGGATGTTCAGCATTGATCAGTGTCTTTAAAGCTGAGATCACATGACCTTTGTTACACTTTTATTGTAAAAAAAAAACACACACAAAAAAACCAGAATACAACTACTTAAGTTGACATTCTTTTTAATATTATTTTCATTGAAATTGTAAATGTGTGCCTTATTTTGCTTCAGTCATTATGCTTAAATAAGGGTCTGATCTGAAGTGAATTTGTTCATCTTTCAATCAGATGTGAATGTCAAATTGTAAATGTGATCTGAATTTATTTGTATTCATGCTGAAGCACTTAAAATGACTCTTGTTGCACTTGTAATAATAATAAGAAGAAAAAGAATTATTACTCTTGTTGCACTTATAGCAAACAAAGATGGAAAATGCCTTTGTTCAATCCTAGAACTTAGTTACACTATAACCACATTGTGTTGTGTGTTGTTTTATTAATTTTGATAAAAGCATCTGCTTGAGGAATACATGTTCATGTTAGATATATACATGCCTCTGATTGTATATGTCTTCTAGTGGAGAAACCCTTATTTTGCTTCCTAACAGCTGTTTTAACATGCAAATCATAAACAATGTACCTATATATACAATATTAATAAATAATAAAAAGGTAAAATTGTGTGAAATGTGTTGCTTCCTTCCATATGTACTCTATGTACACAATCAAATCTTCAGAGTACATTAAATCTGAACTTCTACAGTTAAAAAAAAAATACCTTAAAATATTAGTTGTGTTAATCATAATCACAAACACCCAGAGATGAAATGGGACTGTAAGATCATATGTTGTTCAACCAGCTGAACTTGGTAATAATAATAATTGTTTTGTGGTCAAATTTGGCATGTTATTAAAAGTTTTTTTTCATTACAATTCAAGTTCTACATTTTCCTCCCCTGCCATGAAAAGATTCAATAGATGCACTTCCTTTTTTTAAACACCAGGTGGCAGAAGAAGCTTCGAAGAAAAAAAAAAGCTTCGAGGAAAGAACCCAAATTTATACACTTTTTGTATTAAAAACCTCCCTCATTACTATCGTAATTTGTGTCCAATTAATAGCCATAGCAATTCTAGTTAGTTTCCATAACAGTGGTGTTTAAGTGCCTTATTTTGAAAGCAGGTTGTGTATTGCTTAAATATCAGGAATTATATAGGATTATGTATTAGGATTAACAGAAGTCTGAGATCAGAACGTGATTGAAGCGTTAAAAAGAGGATTGACAAACATATTTAAAGGGATAGTTCACCCCTAAATTAAAATGATGTCATCATATCACTAATAGGGGCCTATGACCCCCTCTGTCTGACGGAGTGATGTGTGATCTGGTTGCTGATGGGATTGTTGAGCACACAGCTGTAGATGTTGTTTATCCTATTGATTAAATATAAGACATTTCTCAGGCAGTAAATGTGGATCTTTTAGAATAATTTAAGAAGAGCTGGTCTGTTCTCGACTCTGTCTAGCCCTGCCGTGCTCTTGTCTTGATCTCAATTATCGCAACCCCTCAAAAGTCTTGGTCTTGTTGTCTTGGTTTCAACACACACTGGTCTTGGTCTTGACCTGGGGCCTGTACCATGATGGTAGTTGAACAAATTCAGGATTACAGGATTAGTTCCAAGTTCACAAAACCAAACCAATCCAACAGGCTTTTTGGTAACATGATGCTGATCATCAACTTTCTCTGTCAACTCAGGCTTTGATCCTGAGTTTAGGAGTTTAGACATCAGTAGCAAACAGCCAATCACATGCTGACAAAACAAAATATGCTGACAAAACAAAATATAAAAGCTGAATGTTTTGCACCGTTTCATGTTCAACAACTAGTTACTGCACCTTTAAGGCCTCTACACAGACGCTCAGATACAGTGCAGGGGATAAGAAGCCCTTTATCTAGAAGACTAGATAAACTTTCATTCTCCTCACTGAATAAAAAAAAAAGTGCATGTCTGAATAGACTTAACAAAATAATACAAATCATCACTTATAAGACACATAATGTATGTCGAATGTATAACTTATAATGTATTACATACATTTAGTACAGTAGTGTTGGGGAATTTACAGTTAAAGACTCTTGGATCAGATATGATGAATGAACACAGAAAGTGCAGAGTCAGAAGTGCAGTCAGTTAAAGACAAGAGTCAGAAGTATAATACACTGAAGAAAATTTTAATGAGGATATATTTGCAGTTTCATCAGCCAGAAGTCAACTTCAAGACTAGGCCAGAGACAGAGCTAGGCCGCTCTGGCGTACAGTCTCAGAACAACATCAATTATACTCTTACACGTCACTAACTACGTCATCACGTCAGGTTGAATGATTCTGATTGGCTTGGAATAGATAAACAGTTCATTTCCACACATGGACTGATAGGCAGAAGCATCTCTTCATCAATGGTACGGCTGACACCTCTGAGGTGTCCTGCAGAGCAGAGGTCACAGAACTGTGTTATATAGGCACCAGCTTGTCCGGAAGCTAGTTGGGAATTGTCTTGGTAGCGCTGCCACAGGGCAAAACCACAGTGGACCAAAAATAGCTATTCACCTGTTCATCAAATTTGGTCTTTGCTTTATCCAATAGGTTTTTCGGTAACACTTTAGAATAATGGTCCGTCATTAATAAGTAACTATGCAGGAAGTAATGCAGGACTAATGAGTATTACTACATTAACACTTCAGCTACTACTGTTAACTAGAAACAAGCTTAACTAATCAGTAAGTAATATCAAATTTAGAAGATAGTTCCTTATTAGGTGATCAATAATTACTTAATGAGATAAGCCTCATAATTAACTAACTAATTATAAAGAACATTATCGTGTGTCTGAGACATAATCAGTCAAATTTTTTACTCTGAATGCAGTCATAAAATGCATCAATAAATACTCAAGGGTTACCTAGTCTCTATGCAGGAACTACTAGTGATCTGGACCATTATTTTAAAGTGAAAAACATATTTTTTTACTTTAAAATAATGGTCCAGATCACTAGTAGTCCTTGAAGAGTGACTAGGTAACCCTTGAGTTTTAGTGATGCATTTTATGACCAGGTTGAGAGTAAAAAAAGACAATTGCTAACGTCTCATACACGTAAATGTTGTGATTAGTAATTAATTTAATTAGTTATTTTTTATAATTTGTCATAATTACCTATTAGTTCTTAATTATCTCATTAAGTAATTATTGATTACCTAATAATGAACTATCTTATTTACAATTTCAATGAAAATAATATTAAAAAGAATGTCAACTTAAGTAGTTGTATTCTGTTTTTTTTTTTTGTTGTTTTTTTTACAATAAAAGTGTAGCAAAGGTCATGTGATCTCAGCTTTAAAGACACTGATCAATGCTGAACATCCACATTAATCTGGCACTGGTGTTATTTACATAAAACTGCACATTCACTGGTTATAGAAATACTGCTGTGGTAAAACATATTATAAAAAGCATATTACTTAAACTTGCTGTCTACAATCACACAAAATCAAAGCTGTAAAAGTCAGACGAGTATTATGTTAATAGAGTAACAGATATGAAGTGTAACATTATAAAAACAATATAAAACTGAATTTAAAAATTATTTAAAATCTTACTCCAGTCAACATAAAAATAAATGTGGCACAGACACAGCAATTACAGTTTTCCCGTACTCGGACGGAAAACAATAGGAAAAGAATAAGCAAAAAAATGTAACAGTCATACAATTTAAGGGCCATTATTGTAACCCCTCTACGTTTTGCACTTTGGACCAACGTAGTCAGGGTACATTTTTATATGAAACAACAGGTCATTTCATCTTGTGTTCACCTCACCAATAGTGCCAGTTGTTTGTCCACCAATACTGATCTGTAACAAATAATACTAGCGCACACACATACACAGCTTCTTAATGGTTGAAATTGGTCGAGCTCGAACTATAAACAGAACAGTTTTACAAAACATCCAGATAACATGTTCTTTCTCTCAGTGAGAAGTGCAGACAACATTCACCACTATGTGCATGCACCACTTATAGTGATTGAAGATGAAAAGTCAAATCAAATAAATGCTTTAAGAAGTCATTCAAATAATTTAATATGTAGAAGGAAAAAATGTTGATTATTGATTAATAACTTGGTTATAAATCACTCAAGAGAATATATATATATATATATATATATATATATATATATATATATATGCAACCCGTAGCTTTAGTGGCGTGATCTTACGGACGGACGGACGTGGAGGCATAAAGTCTAGGGAGAAGCCCATAGAGAGTCATAAAGTTGTTCCTGCTCACGCTCTCAGTCTCTGCAAGATTCGGAAGGGAATGATTCAGATTTCTCATGGCACAGCTACTAGAAGACGTACAACTGTCAGAACGTTTGCTCACATCTACGTCGTCAAGCTCAGTTTGAGCCTGTGCAGTGAACCCTATTAAGTCCTGTTGTACCGAATGTTGGTTGTAGTTCCACCAGAGTTCCACTGGGGGTGATCAAAATGAATGGGAGTCTCTGGAGCTAGACGGCTAAATTTGTCTCTTTCACCCGATATCCGTTGAGAAATCTTAGATTTGTATGTAGGTTTTGCAAGTTCAACATGGGTTATATAGGTCGAAAGTTGAATGAACGAGTACTTATGTCCTTTCGATTTCTAACAGGTTAAGTTTTTGTTGCTCATAACCAATGGCGCCACCAGGGGGTGGCCAGGGGTTGCCCCCGACCCAATGGCCAGAATAAATTTTAGTAGCATCAGTTATGCATTTCATAAATAAGTCAAAAATATTCTTTAGTAAAAGAAGACGGGGCATTATGTGTCGTGACGTGCTTTTTAAGTGCCAATGGTTACAGTATAGCTACTGTTACAGCAGCTTTTTGATGTGTCTTTGCCACGTTTTGACAAGCAGGGATGGAAACAGCGCGCTTTTCGGCCCCTCTCGCTTTTTTTACGACAGTTTGGGTGACAAAGTCATCTGAAGTCATTCCATAGCTTAATGTGAGGGACAGAAGTCTATTTACATCATTATATATACGGAAACTCGTTTTCCCTCCTCTGCGGCTGTCAATCATTCTCCATTCATATTCAAACAGCGCGCGCGCCTCTTGGATGCACGGTAAAACTCTCTCCAATATGATATATTCACATTATAATGCATGATCTGTAGATAAAAGGCTGTAGATTTGCATAAAATTACTTTATTTTGTTGGAGTTTGTTGTTGTTTTTAAACGACTCACTACCGTGTGCTTGCTAGATCATCACACTAGGGGTGTAACGATATTCGAACCGAACCGGAAAACCACGATACAGAACACACGATTCGAATCGCGATACTCTCATTGCGTACCGAACACGCCCTTCCCCGTCCCCTGCTACCCCGGCCCCGCCCAGCCCGGCTCAATGGACCTCATGTCTTGTGTACAGTACACAACAAATTCAGTTTTGTAGCCTAACCACCATTAACACCAAATAACAAGCTCCGTGTTTTGTTACTTTCGATAATAAGCAAGGTGTAATCTTTCAAATTCTGTCTATTTGATCACGAAATTCAAACAATAAATGGCGTTTTGGCGCTCTTTGATGTGGCGTGACAGATCGCTGTAGGCCTACTAAGCTCCTCATTTCAAACGGCAGCGCAGCGCGCGGGTAAACGCGATCATCTCTTCCTCAGTTACAGAATGGACACCTGAAGGTATGTTGAAAGATACAGTATACTTACTGAAAGGCATCATAACTCGTGTAATCGCTCAATCAGTGTTTCAACAGCGGAAAGACGTCAATAAAACAGCATAGCTTGTCACTAGCATTTTACCTCAACAGGCAAGTGATTCAGTGTCCACAACTTTGGTTCCTATAAATGAACTCTTGCACTAAATAAATGCACCATGTTAGCCTTTATATTATATTTTACTTAACCTGTTAATGATATCTTGATTATTTAATGTATGTTTAAAATATCTTTCATGAAAATGAAAACTGTGTAAAGTATTATATTTCAATAACAAATTAGAGTAAAAACACAAGTTAATGCAAAAACTGCCTTATGTTCAGTTCACATGTTTTCATACAATGTGTTGTGTGTTGATTATTATATCTAAAAAATAAATAGCATCTGAATTTAGGTTAAAAGTCTAGGCTACAACCTTTAATGTTATAGTAATGTGCGGCTCCCTATATAGTTTACAGATTTAGCTGATTTTTTTTTAATCCTTGTGAAACGTTTAATTGTAATTGAATTAATTTAAAGAAAGACCATTTTTCGTTAAACCACTGTTAAAAAAAAAAAAAAAAAAGAAGCAATTTTAGCTTTCTAAACCGAACCGAACCGAACCGAGACGTCAAAACCGTGGGAAAACCGAACCGTCAATTTTGTGTATCGTTACACCCCTACATCACACACACATTACAAGGACTATGAATCGGCATCAAACGCACAATAACTGGAATATAAAACTGAAACAAAGGAACAAATCGCACTAGGATTTGTGCGCTCGACATTTCTTCGCTTTTAAATTTTTAAATGCGCACTTATGGAGCGCATGCACTTATGCAGCGCAGCACACATAGATTCACCGTGTTGCTTTGAGCACATCATTCTGCACCCGCGATGCGCATACACGCTGTGTGCGCTCAGTTTTTCATGTTATCATGGGTTTGCGCACTGAAATATTATTAAAAGCCAATATATTTGGTTATACCTAGCCTGCTCAATACATTTAAAATAAGCATAATTTAATTGTATATTATTTATTTGTAGTGTAGGCTATATATGCACTTCTGAATTCTTGACATTAATATATAAATATAAAATTGTGAAATGTATGATTGCCTGATTGAATTTTATAAGAGAACTAATAGTAATTTGTTTTTATTAACATATTTAGATTTTATAAAAAATACTGTGCAGATTTTTTCAAGAATTACTTTTTGCTGCTGATTTATACACTCATTAAGTTTATTAAAAATTCATAGTACATTTATGTAATATTTAAAGGTGTTAACTGTAATCTTACACTGCAAAATAATAACTTAAAAAGGATTAAATTCATCACAATTATGTAAGTATCTGGAAATTTGCCGCGGGGCGAGGGCCCTTATATATATATCATATATATATAATATATATCATTATATATAATATAATATATATTAATAGGGCCCTACTAATATCATTAGTAAGCTAACATTAAATATAACACAATAAACCAAAGTATATCAGTAGGAGTTTCCTTAAGTCTTTCTGATAGTTTTCTACAGGCCGGTTTACTACAACAGTAGAATAAAATTCTGAAACTATGGCTTATAGTTTTGGTGTGCCACCCCAAGATTTTAAGTGGCCCCATCTGGCCACCCCTATGAACAATTTCTGGAGGCGCCACTGGACGCGTGACGTTGGATGTGACGTCCTTTTTTTTTGGATTCGGTCGTACACTAACGCATCACGTACCGTTCCACAAAGCTGGCGAACGATCTCAGCTTCGGCGCGGATTGCAAGGAGCTCTCGGGTCTACTTCAGTCCAGTTTGCAGACATTTTTTCGTTCTTTCTTGTATCGATGACGAACACAAACTTTCTTCTAGAGTAACTGAGTCGCACGATAACATACGCCATTGCAAAGGCTCGTGCATCATCACTATGACACACCCCTTAAGCCTTGTTTATACTCGACGCGTCCGCAAGAGCGCGAAGGTCCGCGAGGCAAAAATGACGTCATTGCGGTGTGGGCGGTCGTGCGCGTTGGGTGCGCAAGACCCCATTTCGCCTGGCGGTGTGCACGGCACTTTTTGTAACATCGCGCGCGGCGCCGCATCCGAAGATGAACGACTTCGAGCCGAATCTGGCCGAACTGGTACTGTACCAGCATGTTTATGATCCTTCTATACACAGAGACATTTGCATTGATGGGCGACCATAAAAGCCTCTCATTTTGTGAATAGGAACACATTTGCATTAAGCACCCAGTTTGCACTTGTCTAAACTGCTTATATTTACAAAATAAGCCTACAATAGCAGAAGTAAGCCCTGCTGATGAAATTAAGGTTTAAACACTCTTCAATAAGGCTTCAGTTGTTTAACGAGTTTGTACAAGAAAGTACAATACACCTACTGCATTTATTACTCTTTTTATATGAATCAGCAATTAATAAACTACTAATAAACGGCAAACTACTTCTTCACTGCTGATTCCTGGTGTTTTAGAGGAGAAATACTCGGAGTCGCCCCCTGTCGTTTCACAGAATAGCACAACGGCGAGCGCGTCAAGTATAAACGCCTCGTCCGTTCTGCATTTACTTGTACAGAGACAACTGTCACACACACAGTTAATTAATTATTCCAAAAAATATTGGATAGGGACAGTATGAACAACAAAAGTGACTGTGTTGAGTGCAGTGCTTATGGTGGAGGGACTCGAGGAAGTGTAATAAAGTAAACTGCAGTAAACACCACAGTTTGGGGTGGATGAAGGAAGGATTGCAATAGATTTTTATTGAGAAAATGAATTTTTTGAAGTGTGTTGGGGTTTACACAATTCCTCTTCTGGACGAAACCTCACCAGCCTTGGAAAAATATCCTTTCACAAGGAACAGAGGATGCAGGGGAACATAAAATGTCAGTGCCAGTGGGTATAAATGAAGATACTGATGCTTCTGTTGAGCCCAGACAGGGGAGGATTTCCTCTTTCTTGCTGGCTCCATTACCATGAAAAAGGAAGATGTCATAAAAAGCAAACAAATCCAAAAGGGCAATCCAAATTAAAAAGCAGTCCAGTCCAGATCCAAAAACTAAGCTACCAAAAATCCAAAGCAATCCAAATAATCTTATCTAATTAATATAACAAGACTATAATATAGCTACTATAATTAATAATAACAATTATTCATTATTATTAATAACTATTCTAACCTGATATAATGTAATAATATACAGCCCTAACACATATATGACACAATACCGACAATGAGAGTTCTCTAACTCTGACTCTCTGACACGCTACAAGTGCTTACTACTCCTGCAACACCCTCAAGGTGGCGCGAGTTTCGAACCCCCTTTATCCAGAAGCGACACTCAGACCGAACCGATGACGTATCCACACAAACCGAGGCCTCGTTTGTCATCAGTCACGTGATTTTCACGTTAACAACACAAGCCTCGAATCGCGGCTTCATCTGGCACGCCCATTTTTTCTCGACACAAGCTCCGATGCCTCGGTTCAAATGTCACATCACTAGGAGGAGAGGATGAGGTGTATAAAGGCCATTTCCCAGGCCAAGCAGGGAGAGTGGATGAGATGGGAGAGTGTGGAACAACATAAGATGGGCTGGCAAGACCTTTGGTCAATGGAAGAGAGTAGGATCAGTTTCCTTATTAGGTCAACATATGATGTTCTCCCATCACCGCAGAACCTAAACCTCTGGGTAGGAGAGGATCCCTCTTGTCCTTTGTGTTCATCACCTGCCACATTAAGGCACATTTTGACAGGATGTAAGGTGGCTCTTAGCCAAGGTCGGTTTACTTGACGCCATGACCAAGTACTGCGATGTTTGGCTTTAGCATTAGAAGGCAAGCGTAACATGACCAATAAGTTGCCACCTGTTCTAGCAAAACATTACACGCAGAAGACAATATTCCTCCGCCCAGGCGAGCAACCACTAAGAAAAGGTGTTAACACCAATTCTCGCCCAGGACAACTGGAAGCTGCTAGGGACTGGAAGATGCTGGCTGATCTTGACCAACGGCTTATTTTTCCACCTGAGATTGCCACCACGAACCTACGACCAGATATTGTTTTGTGGTCTGGATCAGCACGCATTGTTCAACTGATAGAGTTAACAGTGCCATGGGAGGATGCGGTAGATGAGGCATATGAGAGGAAGAAACTGCGGTTTGCTCATCTGGCCACTGAAGCAGAACAGCGAGGATGGAGAGTCCAGGTTTATCCAGTGGAAGTGGGTTGTCGAGGTTTTGTGGCACACTCTACAACCCGGTTCCTCAGAGACATCGGATTAAGTGGCCAAGAGTTGCGTTGCACAGTAAAGAACTTATCTGAAGCAGCAGAAAGGAGCAGCAACCGGCTGTGGTTGAGACGGAAAGATTCTAGCTGGCTGTGTACAGGCCGCCACGCTACGGTTTCGTAGAATTCTTGAAAACTTGAAGAGTCTGTTGGTTTGTTTGTATACGTTCCTGTGAATATTGCGTGAATGACGGGTGGTTGGGCAGATATTGTGTTTTGCGGTAGGTGGTATGCCATACGGAACCGTTGTCCACTGAAACTGCATATTAACGCATCAGTGGGGCTCGACAGCCTTAGTCAACGGGTTGGCGGGTATGGTCGGGTTGCGGAGAGATTGTGAGATTGTGGTTAGGTCTCAGCAGCAGGAGGGATGTAGAGGTCAGTAAGCTGGGCTGAGTTGAGTGGGGGACGGAGGGGGGTGACTCTGGGACGCCAGAGTCACTGTCGAGCCCTCTTGAGGTGTCGTGGGCTAGTCGACGAAACACTGAGGACGGATGGTGCCCACTTGAAGACCCTAGAGATGTCCCCTACTCGGTTCAATCCAGACGGTTGTCGTGCTGGTCCTGTAGTTGCAGCCGTCGCGTGCGCTAACGCGCCAAGTACACTGCTGCCGTTAACGCCGGACAGAAGGGGAGTCACACCACCTTATGGAAAGAAGCGTAAATGGATGGAGAAGCATAGTTTACTGTAAAGCTAGTTTTGCTTATCTTGGCGAAAGCCGAGTACAAATCAGCATGAAGTTTTAACATCTACTCTCGTGTAATGGAAATCATGTAAAGTTTAGATTCTAAGCTTTCAAATGATACCATGAATGATACCATACCTTATAGGGAAAGAAGCGTAAATGGATGGAGAAGCATAGTTTACTGTAAAGCTAGTTTTGCTTATCTTGGCGAAAGCCGAGTACAAATCAGCATGAAGTTTTAACATCTACTCTCGTGTAATGGAAATCATGTAAAGTTTAGATTCTAAGCTTTCAAATGATACCATGAATGATACCATACCTTATAGGGAAGCCTATAAAAAGAACGTACGAACATCATAACGAAGTTTTTTTATCCCGGATACGGGATGGTGAATAGCATACCTTAGAATAAAGGAATATTGAAAATATATATATTTTTATAAATTACAAAGATAAAGGGCAAATTATGCTGTAATTCTCTTACCATAGTACATCAGGTGTGCTTGTGCTATTGAAAATATAAGATTTATATTACATTACATATTTATCTGTGTTTATGCTGCATGAGTAAATATCTCTGTAAAATATTACACATGCAGTACCATTTCTGATCACATATATTATGAAGTGTATTACTGAATATAAGATTACATACATTGTGTAAATGTCTGATAAATTGCATTAATATTCTCCTACACAGTATTATATTTATATGTTAATAAGACATTGTAGTTCTACAGTGTCACCTTGTTCGTTCTGCTTTTATTTTGAAAAGGCGCCGTTTTCTTCTGCGATGTTTTTTTTTTCTCGTGATGCTAAACATCCTGCTACTCTCTTCACAATATGGTGCTCACGCATCGTCGGAAGCAGGAGCGTTGCTAGGGTCTTGATACATTGGGGGCTTAGCCCAGTCCCCACTCAAAAGTTGAGAAGGATATTACCCCTCTAGGGGGGTCCGGGGGCATGCTCCCCCGTAAGAAAATTTTAAATATTCCATATTTTAAAGCATCAATCTGATGCATTTTGAGATGCATTTTTTGCCAACCTGGAGAGCTGGAGAAACTAACTTCAGCCATGAGTCAAAAATATTATGGCCTCCGTAGCGTTAGCTAATAATTTCCCAGAGCTTTAGCTAGCTGGCTAACGTTGCGTTCTCTCCTGCTGTGTTCAACGACTCAATTCATCAAGCTAAGCCTATGTAAACAGAGCTCCTGGGTAACTTAGATATAGCCTACCGGAAAATATTAGGGATGTCCCGATATATTTTTTTCTGAACCGATCCAATCCGATACCAAAAATTCGGAGTATCAACCGATACCGGTCCAATACCAGCGCAGTTTTTTTTTAAATCAAGTAGAATTTCTATAACTCTGTGTGTTGAACTGATAATCACTCTTTTGTGTGTTAAACACAATCTACTTAATACAGACAACTTCATTATAAATAAAAACAACAAATCAAAAAATATATATATAATCATAACCTATGACAAATTATATTATAAACTAGATTAGTGGATAACTCAGTAAAATTTTGTCTAGAAAAACAATAATTGTATAAAATATGAACATTTAGTGAAAAAAAACATTATTTAGTGGGGAACAAAGAGACAATAAGTGTAGCACTAAGTCAGGTAAAACGTTACACATTGCTCTTTGTATAGTTGTAAAATACATTCATGAAAAACAAGATAAAAATCTGAAAGATAAATTATTATATATAGTCTACTATAAAATTAAGACATTTTTAAATGTATAGCAGAGCTGTTTAATGAGGCAGCAACATATGATAGATAGGACAGAACAGAAAAAAAAAAGCTATTAATAATCTTTCATTGCGCAAAAGTATTATGATATAATTATGAAAGACTCATGTGCGGCACACAGCGCTTATGCGCATCTGGAGCGCAGAATGATGCGCTTGAAGCAACACAGAGTCACAGCGCGCAGAAAAGTTCAAAGCACAAAGGAAAGGCATATCGATGCATAATGTATTATACAGTAACAGTATCTATCTATGCAATAGTTTATTGAGCCTTTTCTTTTAACAGTTTTAAATTTCAGTTAATGTGCTCGTGAAGAACAATTATAGGGAAACGTTTACGTGATCTTGAATTTAACGACTTAAATTTTTATTTCTATCTCACATTATACTATAGTCTTCATATAGTATACCTTCCCCCTCTAATGTCCACAATAGCTACCACCAGAAGCCACAAACAACAATGACAGTCAAGCCCTAAAGCTGTAAGTTAACTGATGGCTCTTTTAGGCTCTCTCTCTCCTCTGGTACTTTGATCTGCTTGAACACATTTTAATCGTCTTTAATACATGATTCCGAAGGATAGATTAAAAGACCCGGTCATTTTTTTATATATAGGCTAAATACAAAATTATTAAAAAATAATAAAAATTATCAATAAATTAATTTTTTTGAGATCCGGGGCTAAAAAAAAAAAACATCCGGGGCTGAAGCCCCGAATGCCCATGTCTAACGACGCGCCTGGTCGGAAGAACGGTAAAAACTTGTAAACACGTTAGTTATTAACCATGTTCATCCATTTGAATGAGTTTACATTGTGATTTACTTTATTATTTTTGTATTGTTCGTACATGTTATTTCTAAGAGCTCCGAACTGTGAGGGTGTGTCGAGCTAGAGAGCATGTTAGCTGATTGATTAGCGCCCTTGGAGAGCGGAATCAGGTGAAGGAAAAATGTGTGGAGTGTATTATTATCAGACGGGATTTTGATGAGAATGTCATTACTTCATTTGTTTATGGGTTAATTGCACATGTCATCAATATAAAAACAATATATTATTTCTGTGAACAATTATATATTGTATGTCATTTAAAAGAAGCATGTGATATTTTATTTGTCATAAAGGCTTAAAAACATATTTCATTTCATATTTCATGTTGGTTATTAGTTCACATGATTTGTATTGGGTGTAAACATGATTAATATGTGAACACGATTTATGTGCGAATTATTTGTGAAGCTACATAAAAGCATTTTGTATTTCTTCTGTTTTATTCTGTAGTTTTCACGGTGTTCATGGTGCTTATGGTGCATGGTGCTCATTGAGAGGAAGAAATAAATTGGCACCTGTTCGAAACTCTCTGCGTCTTGATCAATAAATCCAAGGGGCTGCTACACATTGTGTTATATATTTAGTAAATCTTTTGTCGCATATCTTTCAATATATAAAAAGCGGCAATTCCTTATGTATTATTCAATATATTGTATATTAACACAATATATTATTCTGTATATTTTCAAATATGCTGTTAAACCATTTAATATATTGATCATTAATATATAGGGAGTATGTTCTTTTCATAAGGGTTACCACAGCAGTGTTTCTGTATCAAGGTAATATTTGATGTTTTTCTAAGAGCCAAAATCTTTTTAACAATCCTAATGTATAGAGGCACATAGTTCAAAACATCTGGGGTGTGTTTGCCAAAGCCAATTATGGTCGCAAGTTCCGTAGTTACCAACACACAATTCAATGAAACTTGTGACCATATTTGGCCAACAATGCTTTTGGGAAACGCTGACACATCCCTGATCTTTTCAATTTGGTTCTCTAGTGGGCAAACTTTTGCTTCTGATTGATCTAATGATCTAATTTCAGTTCAAAAATGTGTAATGCAATTTTAAATGTGTTGCTATGCCTCCAGGAAAAGGGTTTGGATACGCTGGTCAAAGGAAACCTAAGCCGCGTTTCCACCGTAGGAACTAGGGACTTTGGGGTGGTACTCTGTGTGTTTCCACCGCAGGAACCAGTGCCCGGTTGCATAAAGCACCTTAAGTTTTTCCCTTAAGTATGATACTTAAGGGGCGATTTACCCTTACCTATAGAGAACAACTTAAGGGTGTTGCATATAATCTCTTAAACGGTTCTCTTAGGTAAGGGAAACATTTAAGTGTTTCACGACAGCGATCCTGGATTCACGTTATAAAAGTCTGTTGTTGCCATAGATACGCAAAACACTAACATGTCGGAATATCACGTGTCACTCCAGTGACGCTATCACGCAACACCGCGTTAGCTCCGAACGTGGCGGCAGTTTGTGTTGTTCACCTTCTCCTGCTTTGGCATTTGTTTAGGTTTTGTGAATGCACTTCTGGCTCTGTGTCTCGAAATACAGCTGAGTATATTTCCATAGCATACCTGTTTTCTTCTGTCATGATTCCTTTTAAAACACAGAATCAGCTCGTTCTCCTGTACATTTTTTGTCGGCCACACACTCTCCATGCGTGCACTGACTTAACGTTGTGATAGTTTACATGCGAGTCGCGTGTAATGACAGACAGACAGCCGTCTAGTTTGATAGCGATGTCAAATATTGCGCGTCGATCAAATCGGTATTCTTGCAACAATTTTTCATGGCTAAATTGGTCCAAAGGGTTCTTCCTATTCCCTATGATCTTCAGCTGGTTTCATAAATTCAGCCATGTCGTCTTATTTTTGTCCGCGTTACTCTTAAGGTTACGATTTCCAAACCCTAAGTTATACTTAGGGAAATTACCGTTAAGGGGTTTTATGCAACACTTAACGATTACTTAAGTGAAAAAACAGCATTTAAGGGAAATTCTAAGTGTTTATGACGTTTCACTTAAAAAAACCGTTAAGTAACACTTAAGTGTATTTTTCTGCAACACCCTTAGGTTTAAGGGAAACATAAGGGCGACTTTAAGGGAAAATTACACTTAAGGTGCTTTATGCAACCGGGCACAGGGTCTAAATGAAGTTCCAGGTAAATATTTCCCCCTTCTAAAGTCCCTGCTCGTGGGGTAGTACTTTTTCAAAGTTCAGGAACTTTCAGGGGTGGGACTCGGGCGCTGAACATGCTGATTGGTTGAGTTCATGCCGCATTTTGATTGGTTGACTCCACAGTCCACACAGCATTTAATTTCAACCATCATTTTTTAAAATCTGTTGTGGTGTGTGCAGTAACAGTTGTTTGCTATATTTGAATCAACAATGGAGTTTAAAAAATTCAACCGATGGGCCGACGATGAGGATCAGGCTTTATTAAGCTTAAATTCAGAGGATGAAATTGTAAAGTAGCGAACAGTCCTATGTCACCGCACTAATTTGCACGATACTTTAGACCGCGGTGGAAATGCAGACAGCAACAGATCTGTGGGAAAAAAGTTCCTGGGACAAAATGTTTCGGGTAATTTCAGTGGAAACACGGCTCTAGTGACATTCCGTGACAGAATGTGTTTAACTGAAAACACTCTAAAAGAGACACTATTGAAGAATATCGATAACTGCTAAAAAGATGTAGCATGAGCAGAGATGTAGCATTTCCCCCCCATTTTGTTTCAGTGCCTTTTCACACAGATCTTGTTAAAATTTAAACGTTGATTTATAAGTAGGCTATTTTGTTGGACTTTTTACACTGAATGTTGTTTCAATGTTTTTTTTTATGTCAGTACCTCTTGACAACCCTAGTAGCAGCTTATAAATCTTTCTCAGGTGGAAGAATGCTGTTTTATAAGTAGACCTGCTAGAAATTAGACTTTTAAATCAGTTCAGCAAGATCCTTACCTGAGGATGAGGACATGAATACAGCCATCAAGAGACAGATTGTCCTCTAAAATCTCACATTTGGCTGTTTTTGGTCCGATAATCTTTTTTTTTCTGAATTAAGTATAGCACTCGTCTGCAGTAATTTAATAGACTTTTTATATTACTGTTATAATACAGATAAAATTTGAATTCCGTCAGAAGAATCAGGGATCGCTAAGGAGACAGCGGGTTAACATGAGAAGTAACAGACAGATACAAGATTGAAGTAGAAATATGATTGGTTTTACTTGAAAGGAAAAAATAGAAAATTTATAAATTTAAATTACAAGATCACATAAACAATAAAATTGACAATGAAAATTTCCACCACGAGTGCACTCTTGTCGGTGTTTTCAAATATGTACCCACATAGTCAGTTCAACACTCAAAAAGAAAAGAAAAAAAAGAAAAAAAAAAAAAGTTCTTAAAATCGAAATTGTCGTGTTTCCACGAGTAGGCCTGAAAACTCAAGGAAAGGATAAAGGCCTCCTATCCACGAAGTGATGTCTTCTCCCTTTCTAGAAACTGGGTTGGCTCGCCATCAAACACGGAGTCTACAGGATGTCACAGAAGGTCGTGCAGTCATCATGTCTCCAAGGTATCAAGAAGAAAGAAAAGAAAACGGAAAAAAAAACAAAGGAGAGAGGAAAAAAAAACCTGGCCTGATCACAGACCAGAACATTCATTTAGTACATTTCAAAATAAGTTCCACATCAAAGATCCAGAATAACATCTAATACAGTTACAATTACCATTTCTTCATGAAATAATATAATCACATTTATTTACCTCTGAATCAATAGCTTTCTCTCTAATACAGACACGTGGCCAACAATGGCGACGGTGAACTCTGAAATGAACAAATAATAACCATGCGGTTCACTATAACCGCTCAACTGAAATAATCAGATAACCAGTAACATAAAGTACAAATATATCTTTTCACAGAATTGATTAACTAATTATTTACCTTTGTGATCGATTTTTCTTTTGCTCTCACACAGGCGCAACTACAGGCGTGCGTGATCATAAAATGGCGTCGGTGAACTGCAATGTACAATGACCACGCGGTTTACTTCAGACATTTATGACTACTCGGATCAAAATACAATTTTAAGAGAAAATAACCAGTCCACAGCAACTAAGTTACAGTTTAGTAGCAGTCATTCTATCGTATTATGAAGTAATACAGTCTTTTTTTCATTAATTATATGATACTAACTCACCAAGTAGAATGTATTCCTCAATTCAGTCGGCTTCTTATTCAGAATGGATCAAACTAATTAATTCTCAAGCTTTCTCGTATTATTTCAAAGATTTTCAATCAAAGATGTATAAAAACGGATCACGACGATCAGATTGCGTCTGCTCTTCTCAATCAAGCTCGTCTCTTCTGTCATCGCGCATGCTCGTTGACGCCCATGGCGCAAATGACAAAAAGCTCTCATTGGTTGATCACTAAGCTTCTATCTAAAACGAGTTCGCAAATTTATTTATTTTATATTCGTAACTTTTACATCTCTTATCGACTTTTATTAAGGAAACAGGATATTGCTAAATTGTGTATAAATTAAATAATTACTTTTATTTAACCTGTGTTACATAAGCACTGAAATTACTAGTCATTAAGTGTTGGATATCATCTTTATGGTCTGATAGAACATCAGAGAACGGCTCTTAAGGCTTTTGTTGGTGGAAACGATGTTATATAGATCAGTGCCTTCTCCCGACCGGATTCTTCAGCGTACGGGTTGGCTTCGGTGTGAGTGGTTGAAATAGCACGTCAATAAAGATGACAGACAAGTGGCTTATCCAATCATAAGCAAGGATTTTTGATAAGGCCCAGCCTTCTGAAACGCAATTTCAATGGATCGGTTCCAGATGGATGTGAGTGAAGCTAGGCGGAGCGAAATTCATCTGGCAAGGGCCAGGTTATGTTCCAAATGCTTTCATAAATAATATAGACAGGGAAGGAGGATTAATGATCTAGAGATCAAATTTGAATTAGCAATTACCTTGCGTTTTTGCGGCTTCAATAAAACTATGAATATTTAATAAACTCCTGCTCTTCCCCTGTCTCTGTCTGCATCTTTTGGCTGGCAGAAGAATTAACAAGGTGTTTATGTTTGGTTATAAAAAAAAATAAAAAAAACAGCTGCTGTATAAAGTGGATTATGCCAGTGTTCAAACTTTCTGTCATAATGTTGCAATCACAGTAATCATGTTTTATTTTACTGTTTTTATTTAGTAAGTGGTTCTTCGTTCTTTGTCGCCAAACCATGATTTATTCACACTATTGTTCAAACATCATAACATATTCAACTACCAGTAAAGACAAAAACAGCATTTTATCTTAATTAGTAGGTTAAATATTTAATAGAATTTAAGTTGTCTAGATCCACTGGTCCACACTCTGGTCTAGATCTTTATTAGCACATATTAACCGAGATCTAAACATAATGTCTAATATCCAAAAAACATTAAAAGTAATGTAAGGATCTTGTCCTCGCCTCAAAAACTGAGCTGCTGTATCACGTGCATTAAGTGAATCACATGTCCACGTTATAAATGTGGACAGGAGAACACTGAAAAACAATCTGTGAATAAATAGCTGTGAAAGGAACAGGAATTGTGGAGAGAATCAATGTAAGTTTGCTTTATATCTGCTTTATACATATCTGGAACTAAAGCTTTTGCTCATTTCCCACTGTTGGTCTGATTTGACTCCAGGAGTCTGACAGTGATGTCTGGTCTCTTCTTCTCTGGTCAGCTCACTTCTTGTAGATCTGATGTCATAAACCAGCACAGCAACAGTAGCCACGCCCACCAGAGCAGAGACGACCAATCGGATCACAGCTTCAGTGAAACCACAACAGTGGATGTGGTCTGAAAAAAAGAAAAGAAAAATAAAGTTCCCATATAAACAAAGATGGTGGTTTTGTGGGTTATTAGGAGCCCAAGCATCTATTGGGAAGGCAATGAATCCACAAGCTTTCCTGTTGTGTGTCTGCATGCACACTTTCCTTGCTCAGCCAAATAACATTATGTTTTATATCGGCAATTCTACTCTTTTAAGGGCTTCAGCCCTGTCTTTAGTCTCAGTTCTCCTAGAAATGTGAGTGATTATGTGATTCTTTCTCCATGATCTTTATCTCATCAAGTAGCCTATAATGTTTTCTAGAGCAGACCCAACACGGCTCTCGGACACAGGATTCACTTCTCTGTCGCTTCTCTGCGGCCTGTTCTCAATTCCTGTAAATTCACACACAAAAACGCAAGCAAATATGCCTTACCCCCAATATCTAAAAACCATAAATCCCAGGGAATGCATGAGCTGATCAAATGTAAACCCTGAATGCAATGCAAGTCACTCTGGATAAAAGCATCTTCCAAATGCATAAATGCAATGTAAATGATGCAGTTTAATTGTGTTATGCAGTCGATTATAGGGTACTCTACTCACCAGATGTAATATGAATAAACACCTATATGTACTGTATCAATACAATTAATATCTATTAGGTTTTAACTTCGATCAGGTGAAACCAGTCCTACTGACCCGCTCCGAGTGGGATTTGGACCGTGGTCTATGGCATGGGAGGCAAAAGACCGCAGCCTAGCATCAACCTAGTGTGCTTCTTGAGATCAGGGGAGTGAGGTTTACTCACACAGCGACTACTAGCTCCATCACACAGGCCACTATGAATTAACAGTGGATTTCAGAGTGAAAAACTAATATCACACTGATTTACCTGAACACATCTGACAGAGTTCTGCTCTGTTAATAAACACTAATATCATCAGTGATGTACCTGAACTTGGCTGATAGAGTTCAGTAATGTTGTCATCCTCAGTCTGGTTCACGGTTGAATTGTTCACCATAAAGCTGGACGTCACACAAGTTGAGTTTGATGATCTTTCTGATGATGAAGAATATTGTGGAGTCACTGATAATGACAGATAACAGTGATGTCAGTCTCATCACACACTTCTGATTTTAATTAAAGCAATATCATAAAATGTGGATGTAAGGAATATTAAGAAGAATAGAAAACAAAAAATGTAAAATATTGCAATGACAAAGATATATTTCAAATGAAGAATGGTCAGTAAATTACGCCATAATGGTCAACTCACCATTGACTGTAACAGTGAAACTCTTGTATTTGGTCTCTCCACTGACGATTGTTAGTTGATAAAGTCCAGAGTCTGTGGTTCTGGTGTTTGTGATGGTCAGAGATCCAGTTTGATCCAGATTCAGTCTGTCTCTGAATCTCTCATCATACGTAGAGCTGGTTTGTGTGAGTCTGTTAAATTCAGCGATTCTTGTGCTTCCGAACGTCCACTGTATCATCAAATATTTCTGTGTTTCAGTGACATCAGTGTTTAGAGTGACAGAATCTTCCTCCATCACTGACACTGACTTCACTGCATCTGTCACATCTGGAAAACAAACAAGAAATATATATTTGTCACAGACTAAAAGCCCGTTCAACAAAATACAGTTGCACATTAAAAGAAGAAACTAAAAGATCCAACAGACAGATTGTGGCTTGTGACAAAAAAAGGACACAATATGGCTGTTCAGTATGATTTAAACAAAACTGTTATTGAAATATTGAATAAATAGAGACAAATTGAGAAAAAGGCTCCGAGGCACACATATTAATACATTTCTGGACAGCATCCGATAATCAAGGGCCCCTCGGCGTTGGACCCAATCTTTAATACATCCTTATGTACAATAAAGATCTTATTTATCCAGGTCTATGGTGTTGATTATATAATAAGAGCATTTGCAAGACTGCAGAGCTCATACATGACAGTCAAGATGTTTTGGGTGGTTCTGAAATGATTTGTTCCTCATTAATGGACACAAGCTATTCTTCTTTTTGAGTGTCACGTGATATTTCTTGAGCACTCATTTTTGTGTACTAACAGAAGTGAAACAATAAAAAACTCATCTGTGGATCAGCTGATTTAATGTTATTCAGTTTACAAGTTATATTACTGATTGGATCAAGGACTAATATAATTTGCATGAGAAAATTAAATATTATGTTAAGAAATGTTATAAAGCACCTTAAGATAAACGAATGTTGAAAACATATTATATATTATAACATTGATTTCATTTTCTTTCGAAGTTTATAAGATCAACTTTGTTTTGGTCGCCTACATTCTAGCCTAGCCTTCAACAAAATTACTCACCCACGGCTCCTAGACTAATAAATAAAATTGCTTTAAGAGAAACTGAGAAACTTTTGTTTTTTTATTGGAACAACAGCAAGACAATTCTGACAGATTTTTAAACAGATGCTTAATTTCTAAAATTACAAGAAGTGAAGTCATAAAAACACATTAATAACTTACCGACCCAACGACACAAGCACAAACAGAACAAAACAAAAGCGGTAAACATATTTCCAGGCCGTTTGCCAAACTCTGTAAATATCTGACAACGTCTCGTTCTCCCGTTCACTTTTGTCGCTGCATGTCGTCAGTGCTAGAGAGTTGCTTCACTAGCAGGCGTTCCCATTGCTGGTTGCCAAGTAACGATTATGATTGACATAAGTGGATGTCATGCTGTGTTGTTGACATCGAAAAAGTTTTCTTACCGAAAAAGAAAAAAAGAACATTTGGATGGGTAATATTGTAAATAAATGAAATAAGTCCATTAAACGTATATCAAACATGCATATTCATTCGTAACATCCTCATCAAAAAGAGAAGAATGGAGGCATTTGAGAGTCGGTTTGAGGTAGGCCTATGTATGATGACACTATAGCCTATAGGCCTACTTCTGTAAATAAACATAATATAAATTATCATAATAGGCTATCTAGCGATTAAATGATGATAATTGGATGTGTCACACGATAAGCCATTTTCTGTTACCATTCTTTTAAAGGGTCATGAAACCCTAAACTAAATTTTAACAGAGGTGTTAATAACATCTTTGAAGAGCATCTGTTATTAATTGGGGAAATTGGAACGTTTTTTTGGATTTGTTTTTTCCCGCTATTTGTGTCTTCCGGGTTTAAAATCTAGTCTACATCTACGAAGTAATCTTGCTCCAACAAAAGGGACTTAATAAACACTAGCTAGCCTACTTACCGAAAACAGCCCTGCCTCCTCTGGAGGACATGCACGCACCTTTTTCACTTCAGCATTCCCTGAAGAAGAAGCGGCAAACGACGTTACTGTTTTTCTCGTCCCTAAATTCCTCTCAAGGATATAGTCCTCATCGTCATTAATCTAGTTAGAAATATCCAAAATCGCAATTCTCAGTTGGCAAAAACGTCTCTCTGTTTTTGTGTGATTCATTTACGCGTGTCAGTCGGCTGTGTGCGGTTCTGAAACACAGCGGAGATTGCGGGACGAATAACTTAGCCTACTCCATAGATCATCTTTATTAAGATTCTACGCAGCTTTAACGTGCATAACATGTTATTGCTCTTTCTATTGATGTTTTACATGGACGGTAAGTAATGGATTTCTGTTTCTTTCGGTTTCACTTCACCGGCATAGATGCGTTGAGGCTACACGGGAAATGGCGCTGAAGAAACAGACAGACATGTAAATAAATGTGGCAAAATGCAGTCGTTCCAGCATTTATAATGTGGCAAATGTGGTTGTTTGTGTTATATGGCAAATCACATTGAATCAGTTGCCGTCGACATCATCTGGAAAGTAAAAAAATTCTCACCACGCCCTACTGCATACCTATAGAGACCTACAGTTTGTCTAGCAAAGAAAGTGAATTTGCTGTAATTCCTCCCTTACGAAAAAGAAGTAGGCTATAGCCTACTTGAAGTTCATTTTATGAAGTAGCCAGCCTATACTTAAGTAATGTTCAAGCATATTTTTAAGTATACATGTAGTAAGTATAGGCTACTAATGTTAATATGTACTACTAGTAGTAAACTTGTAAGTGTACTGTTTTAATACCGCTTGGGACTAAATTGGCCCACTTTTAGTATATCAAAGTATATGTTTAAGTGTACTATAAGTGTAACAGTAGTACATTTTAAGTGCACAACTAGTTCATAATTACGTTTCTCATTTAAACTGCAAGTGAACTTATACTACTAGTTTACTATTTTAATACTTGTAGCAAATTTTTAGTTTATAAAAATACACTTTGAAGTATACTCTCTTTATACTTGAAAAAATACATTTAACTTTAATTTAAAAAAAAACATTTTATAAGCTACATGCATCCTTTTTTTATCAAGACTTGAATGTTGGTAATTATCATAAAGAAAGGCAACATTTTAAATAAAACAGTTTAGAAAATCTCATTTATGTCAAAGACTACGCCTTGATCAGATTCAGAACGATAATCAAAACAGATGGAGTAGATCGAGTCCAACACCCCCACAACTTTTCATGGGTTACACTTCATTTACAAGCTGTTTAATGTTTGATGATCACGTTATTTCACATTTGTGTGAACAATCTTCTTTCACTTGTTCAGAAAATGGGGTAAGATAATACACTCAGCTGAAAATTGCTTTTTTAAGTTCACTTATCTGTTCTAAAAATCTGTTAAAAAAATGTGATGACGTCACATATTTTCATACTGCTTGAGGTGCTGCTTTACGGCAATTCACTTCAGCACTTATATAACGATATGAAAATAAAAGTGCCCGCAGGAAAATATAAATACAGTACACAAAAATTAACTTTGACAGAAAGTCCTCCTTAAGATAATGGCCGTTTCTCAATATGCGTTCTTGTCTGTACTTGTGTTCTTGTGGATTTGTGAAACGTCATCAGTCGCTGCCCAAGTACTGTCCCAATACCCAAGTTTGCATTTTGGTAAGAACGGTTAAAAATCCCGGAAGTGTTCTTGACACGCCCATTTTACCGAGGATGCATAACTTATTAATAATGCATAACCGGTTGGTAACTTGTGTGAACAGAAATATCCCAGCATTCATTTCGGCATTCGAGCAAAGTGAGGAAGGTCAATACAGTAATTCATTTTTCTACAATTTCGTACGCTATTTCATCACTAAATTCACTTCTGAAAACATTTGATGCGAGAAATCAACTGTGTAGATTTCAAATATTGGCATTTTCACGAAAATTTATGACGAATCGAAAATGTGCTCAAACGTTTTCGGAAGTGAGAATCTCCATAAGTGCCCGCGGGTGTTAAGTTAGCTAGCGAGCCAACCGGCCAGTTTGCTCACACAGACTCGTTTTACCCGACAGTCAAGAGGCCATTGCAGCCTGGCTGTTATCGTCAATAATTCTCGTTATGTTTGGGTACTGTAGACGGCGTCTGTGCGGGGGTATTATTGCGCAATACCAGCAAGAACACATCGTCTCAAACTGTCAGCAGCGTTCTGTGTGCTCGTCACCTTGTAAGTTCATTCTTCCAAGAACAACTAGCAAGAGCGTTCTCCCCAAGAACACAAGTCCGTTCTTTGCGTTCTTGGTTTTGAGAAACACCCTAAGTTTCTGATTCTGCTTTAGCTTCAGGTGCCATCAAACGGGGTCTCTGGTCGTAAAAACGGCCCAACCTGTAAGAAATCTAAAGGACATAAGTTCTCATTCATTCGACTTTTGGCCTATAATCTATATTGAACTTGTAGAATCAACAATAAAATCTATGTTGATTCAACGACAAGCAGGAGAAAGAGATACATTTAGCCATCTAGCCCCATAGACTCCCATTCATTCTGCACTCGCCCGCGATCACCTCCAGTGGAATTCTAATGGAACTGCAACCAAGATGATACAATGGGGCTAATAGGAAGGGCCAAGGCTCTCCGTAGACGGGCTCTGACTTGTTTCAGCTTCTTCTTCTCCTGGATTTTGATCCAGAGATTCTGTACTAGAAGATGTCATAGCGCCCCTACCGTATAACAGTGAAAACATGGATAGCTGGAAAATTCGAGAAAAGTATATCTCGATCAACAAGTAAAGGCCAAATATACTTAGACTTTTCTGTCAGTATAAGTCAAGTATACTTAAGTGTAATGTGAAGTATATTTCTGAGAAAAACATAAAAAGTAGACTGAAAGTATACTTTCTTATTTTTAGTTTAAAAGAAGTATACTAATAGCAGACTTGAATTAACTTTTTTTTCGTAAGGGCTTTCTGGAATGTGTTCATTTACAGGGTCTAATCAATTCTACCATAACCAGTAAATTTACCCTTTTTTATATGAATTGTATTTTGAACACCATTCCTAACATCAGTAAAAAAGGCATGTGGTCTGAACTGTATATGTAAAACTGATGTTTCTGCTATAGGTGTTTCTGCAGAGACGGAGGCCGTGATGGAGGGAGATTCTGTCACTCTACACACTAATCTTTCTGAAATACGGAACGATGATACCATACTGTGGCTGTTTGGACCTAAAGACTCTGTCTTATCTCAAATAACAAGAAAGGGTGACTTTACCTCAATTTATTTCACCGATGATGTGAGATTCAGTGGCAGATTACAGGTGGACCAAAACACTGGATCTCTCACCGTCAGCAACACCAGAATCAGACACTCGGGACAATATAAACTCTCCATCTCTAGAGAAAAGACTACCATAAAGATGTTTAATGTTACTGTCTTTGGTGAGTAGGCTATCTCAAGTCTTTCAATGTAACAATGATCCGGTTTAGATTAGCACTGTCTGTGTATTAATTAGATAATTCTATTATTTACAGTAAACCATCTCAGACACCACAAGAGACATCAAATATGTGACATGTAGCCTATTATAAAACATGGTTACACTTTATTTTAAGGTGACGTTGTTACTTTGTTACTCAAATAAGAACTGAGTAATATTAATTAACTACAAACTTACTCTGGAGTTTGGTTTAGGGTTTAGTTATTTGAAATCATGCACAATTGACTGTTTTTACTATAGTAAAAAATTGTCTTCAACAATTAAAATATGTAAATATCTGAGTGGTGGCAATATATATATACATTATATTTAGAATTAATTTAAATATACTCTTTCCAGATACAGAGTAAATTATTTATAAGTTGAATCTCTTGCTGAGAAACTGTTTCTGTTTCTTCCAGGTGTGGTTGGTAAGACGGATGAAGTGAAGTCAGTGTCAGTGTCAGTGAAGGAGGGAAAGTCTGCCACTCTAAAGACTGATGTTGAAGTACAGAGAGACGATCTGATAGTGTGGAGATTTGGGGATAAAGGAATTCTCCTGGCTAAAATAGATGTGGAAACTAAAGAGGCCTCATTAAACAAAGCTGATGAGAGATTCAGAGACCGACTGAAGCTGGATCATCAAACTGGATCTCTGACCATCACAAACACCAAAACCGAACACGCTGGACTTTATGAACTACAGATCAGAGGCCGTGAGAGCTCACAGCGATTCCTTCTTTCTGTCACTGGTGAGTAACTCTGAGTCTGTAAAGAGTCAGTCTTTCAATGTAATAATGATGACATAAGGTATAATTAGATCAGAAACTTGGAGTAGATTCTTGGACACCACGTTTGTGTTTGATTTAGAGATTTAACAGAATTTTAATGATTGCAAATACCAGCTTTTTTATTCTTGAGAGAAAACCCCTTTAGAAGGAAGTGTAACAAATATTTCACACTTGTTTATAGGGATGCACGATAAATAAGCTTATATATGTTATATTTTAATGTTATCGTTATCTGCCCCGATTTGTCCGATATATTAAAGCCAATAAATGTATTATGTCCTTCAGCTGAGACACCTCAGATGTGCACTGGTCGCCATGATGGTTTTGAATTGAACAGGTTTAGAACCACACCTTACAGTAAATCACCTGTAATTCAGGGACACACACATAGTCAGACTTACTCAGACTTCTCACAATACATTACAATCTTGAATCATGATCAATTATAATTCACAGCTGCGTATATTTGAAGTAATTTCGGGTCATCTCATTAACTATAATATTTATGTTGTGTGAACAATATTTGATTTTTCAATATCGAGCACCTGCAGAGACAGGGAACAAGAAATATGTCACAACATGAAATATGTCAGAAAATCATCATGGTATGATTTATAGAGTGAAAGCTATTCATACTGTGCCAAATTCTTTAGCTGTTTCAGGTCCGGGTCTGTCTCCAGGTGCTCTAGCAGGGATTGTTGTGTTTGCTGTTTTACTGGTGGCTGCAGCTTTAGCTGCTGTTGTGATTTACTATCGCCGCAAGATCTCTCAACTACTTGGTGAGTAAACAAATGGGTGACTATTACAGCAAATACAGCAAGACAAAAACAATGTGCTTTATTATGCCATATAAGATCAGTATTTATAGGTTTCTGCTTCATTGATCATGCTGCAATAAGTAATGAAGTCTGATTATACAGAATTAAGAGGAAAACACAATTGCTCCATAATGCTTAGTTCAATGTACGTGAATTCTTCAAGATCGGATGGGCATATTGCTGGTCTTTTATGAATTTGATCCCCATAGCTGAATTTTAGTTGTCTGTCATTCAGATATTAAACACCACTAATACAGAAACTCTGAAACCTGAGAACATCTTCCAACACAAAGATGTCTCAATGAATCATCTTTCTGACTTAAAATTATTTATATCTGAATGTTTGTGTATGACAAGCTTTTTTTCAAAACTAGTCAATAATTCAAAACTCATCTTTGATCACCAAAATGACATATTTTACCGTTTTTTTCCTGTGATTTTTTTTTTCATGCCTTAAAATAACTTGAATGTAACTATACACCCTTGCTTTATTTAGTATAGGTGTGGCCTGTTCACACCAACGACGATAACTGTAACGATAAAGATATAGTTCTTTAAATCGTTCTAAATATAAAAGAATAGCAGAGTTCACACCACAGCTATAATGATAACGGGACAGTGAAACAATATTATTGGAATCACCTTCAAAATATTTTTTTTTCAGCTGATGAATGATTAAAAACGTTGACAGCCAATCAGAATCAATTTAAAGAGCGTCAGCATTTAAAGGAACAGACAACAAAACTGCAGTGTGCGCTCAGAATAAACAACGTTATCGTCTATAGTTATCTTTGTAGTCATCGTTCTTAGTGTGAAATGTGGCCTTAAGGGTCACGGTGCAAGTTTCTTTATCGGAGTCAAACCATCTTAATTCTGAGTGAACTGATTAATTTGCCCAAATCATAGCAGATTTCCCAGTGTCTCACAGGGCATCTTTATGCAGCCGAGTTCATATTTAAAACATTAATTTCATAATATTATTCCTGCAAGAGCAGTTTCTGTATAAATGCATGTGTGGCACCTGTGCAGCATTAAACAGTGTAAATGTACCTTTTGTCACAGTGAAAATTATCTCTTTGTAAAGTGAAGCTTATATATATATATATATATATATATATATATATATATATATATATATATATTTTTATGTAATTGAGATGTCCACCTGCACACTCACTTGATCTCATAAACACATTTTTTATGTCTGTTTCTATGTGCTGCTGTGAAACTTGAAGATAACAGAGAGTCAGTGAAGGAAGGAGATTCTCTCCATCTACAAACAAATGTTACTGAACGACACAAAGATGACAAGATACAGTGGTATTATGAAGATGAACGTGAAGACAATCTCATAGCTGAAATCAATAAAGAAACCAAGATGCCATTAACACGTGATGGTGCTGATGGGAGATTCATAAGCAAACTGAGCCTGGATGATCAGACTGGAGATCTCACCATCAATAACATCAGAACCATTCACTCTGGACTCTATATACTAAAGATCAGCAGCAAAATAACAACCAAATACAAGAGATTCATTGTTATTGTGACTGGTGAGTGTATAAAGTCTTTAAATGTGTTAATGATTGTGCACTAAAGGCTGGAATACACAACACGACTTTTGCCCAGATTTACAGTCTAGACAAGTTATTACTGTTGCCAAAAGTCAGAGCCAGATACATGTACTTAGATCACTCCTGTCCTGACAGAACATGAAACACTCTTCAGGCTTGCTACAGTATGATGGACACACACTCTGATTTCTTTAGTTTTAAAGTTTGATCCCATCCAGTTGGAGGATATCAAAATTGTTTGATATTTTGAGCTGATTTTAGAACACTTCTTGTTTTCATTTGTCACGCGTCGCCGTCTCCTCTCAGTTTGTTGTGTTCGTAATGACTTGAAAGTCCGATAATGTATGATGCCGTTTTTCCTATTTACAAAGTCAGCAAGTGTATGACGCCTAGTGTTTAACACTCATCCTTCCCTCGCAATGTGTAACAAATCCTCCCCTTGCGGGTCAAAATGACCCTAAAATTATACTTTTTCTCTTTTTTTTTGGTCCGGAAAGCTTATTTCATTTGGAGATTTATTTTTTGGTATTTTTATATTTATTTATTTACCTTTAAATTACTAGATTTTATCAATAAATAATAGGTAAAGAATAATTTAAGCACATTCTTTCAACTTAAATTCAAAACAACTAATTTTAACACAAAATATCTTACATTGGGTGTCTTTGCCGACCTCTTGTGGAAACCCCCCCCCAATATAACATGATATTTTATGACTCTTGCCACTAGATTGCCTTATAGGTCTATTTGGAGCAAATGAGCTTTATTCGCTGGGTTCTAAAGTCAGTTCACTTCAGTATGCATTCAGATGCATGCAGTATTAAATATTATTTTGGTAAAGTTTTAGCATTTTCAGTTAGAATTTCTTTGCATTTTTAGGCTTGTTGTCCTTGTATACTGAAGCATTCCTCGCATTCCATTCATTCCTAAGGGGTTAAATTGACCCGTGATTGAAGGATTTGTTACTTTTAAAAAAAAAAAAAAAAAAAATTCACAAAACTCCTCGAATCCAGTAGTTTTCGTGGTTCAAGTGCAACAAAAGCCCTAGGGTCTTGGACCACTCTGATGAACACAAAATTAAAAAATGTTAAAAAAAAAGTTTTGTGTCAAATCTTTGACACGAGGACAGGATGAGGGGGTAATATTGCATGAATAATGTAGAAAAATAGGAGTGGTCATGAATCGCATATAGCCAAAGAGTTGTATGGCAATACACCCATCATGGCATGGCTTAAACATTTAAATACTACTTAACATATTTTTTGTAGGGGTATTTGTGTATTTAGGTAATATAATCCTGTAGAGATTAGTTATTGGATAACTTAAGTGGCTTTGGCTATCTCCAAACAAGCCAGAATAGGTTAAAGAGTCATCTAAATGCATCTGATGTAGAAACTACAAACTAAATTCATTCACACACTTTTTTTCTGTTTAATTCTCTGTTTCTGTGTGTTGCTGTGTCATGAAGCCAAGACGAAATCAGAGGCTGAGGGACAAGATGTCCCTCTCGAGACTGGTGTTGTTGAAATCCAGACAGGTGATGTGATACTGTGGACGTTTGGAGCCAATAACTGTCTCGTTGCTACAGCTGAATCAGAAAAAAAATCCTATATTACTGAGAGATTCAGAGACAAACTGGATCTGAACAAGACGACTGGATCTCTGACCATCACAAACATCACGAACACAGAATATGGACATTATAAACTACAGATCATCAACCAAGAACAGACCACATTCAGGAGATTCATCGTGCTCGACCCTGGTAAATAGAACAACATTTATTATAACAACGATTTATTTATTTTTACAGCAGTTCTTTAATCTTTAATCTGATTGGTCGAACAGAGTTCCAGATTATGTGATTAGTTTTAAGATTTTTAAAAAGTTCTTCTATTAAAATGATTTTTTTATTACATTTAAAAAACAAATAAAAAAAAAGTGCAAGACACATTTTCACTAATGGTCTCAGGGTTCTGGATCCCAGTGAGTGGATTTTTATACAGGTCAGATAAAATCAAACACTGTGATTATAGTTTATTCTTATTGTACATTTATAATAATAAAAAATCAAGTATAACTATATAAATAAGTTTGTCAAGACAAACTTTGATGTTGGCTTGAGAAGTGTTAAATGCTTGAAGTTTGGCTTTCTCAAGCCAATATAATTATTTCTTCAGTGTCTGTTCCTAAATAAGGGAAATGTACAGTCAGCTGGTTATTATATCTAAATAAAGCCCAACGGGAGCAGTTTACATTCACATCTGTCAAACTTTAAAATGGACAAATCCTCTGAAGCCAACATGAAGTCTAATTGAATCTCAGTATCTACTCTTACTTTTGTTCAAGGTTTTTCAGGACAAACGCAATTCATGTTGTAGAAATATGATCTGAGATCTCAGAGAACTAATTTTACAGTCCGAGTCTGTTTATCTCTTCTTTAATATTGTACAGCTGTAACATTGTATATGTAGATATAGCAACATTGTTTATTTCTCTTTCTATATTTTTTCATCATCTCTGTATTTCGAGTAATTTTCATGGTTCGAGTGCGACAAAAGCACGTCTTGGACCACTCTGATGAACGCTAAAAAAAAACAAAATCAGGTCAAATTAATTAGGGTGTAATATTGCATAAATAATGTAGAAAAATAGAAATGATCATTAATCACATATAGCCAAAGAGTTTTTTGGCAATAAATCCATCATGTCATGGCTTAAACATGTAAACACTACATCATATTTTACTTCATGATTTGTGAATTTAGGTAATATAATCCTGTAGAGATTAGTTCATGGATAACTAAGTGTCTTTGGCTATCTCCAAACATGGCAGAATATGTTAAAGAGTCATCTAAATGCATCTGATGTAGAAACTACAAACTAAATTCATTCACACTTTTTTCTTCTGCAATTCTCTGTTTCTGTGTGCTGCTGTGACATGAAGCCAAGCCGATATCAAAGCCTGAGGGAAAAAATGTCCTTCTCGAGACTGGTGTTGATAATATCCAGCCAGGTGATGTGATACTGTGGATGTTTGGAGCCAAAAACTGTCTCGTTGCTAGAGCTGATTCAGAAAAATCTGATATTACTGAGAGATTCAGAGGCAGAGTGGAGCTGGATCCTCAGACTGGATCTCTGACCATAAGAAATATCACGAACACAGAATATGGACATTATAAACTACAGATCATCAACACAAAACAGACAACATTCAAGAGATTCAATGTGCTTGAACCTGGTGAGTAGAAAAACATTTATTATAACAACTATATATTTATTTTTGCAGCAGTTCCAGTCCTTGAATCTGATTGGTCGAACAGAGTTCCAAGACTTTCAGATTAAGTGATTAGTTTTAAGATTTTTAAAAAGTTATTCTGATAAAAAGGATTTTTTTATTACATTTAAAAAACACATTTAAAAAAATCATCTATAAAAAAAATAACAAGTATAACTATATAAATAAGTTTGTCAAGACAAACTTAGATGTTGGCTTTCTCAAGTCAACATAATTATTTCTTCAGTGTCTGTTCTAAATAAGGGAAATGTACAGTCAGCTGGTTATTATATCTAAATAAAGCCCAACAGGAGCTGTTGTGAATTCTTTACACTTTATGTCGTTAAGTATTATCCACTGCTGTATTCTATATCCTTGAAGGGTTTATTATGTAAAATAGTTAATTCATGTGGAAAGTATGTTGTACGCAATTCTATTGGGTGCTGTTGTTACGGTAAAATGCCATATATGGTTTGCATCCTGTTGTGACGGTGGTTGGCCCCGGTTCGCGGGCAGTTGTTAATGGAGTATGGAAGAATAAAGACGCACATTGAATCAGCTCTGGATTGTTCATTGCATAGCACACAAACATGGTGTCAGAAGTGAACACTAGATCCTGAACATGGCTTTGAACAGCATTCCTGCCCCGGAGGGCATGCGGATGTCAGGAGACATTTCCAAAAATTGGGACAATTTCAGAGCGGAATTCGAGGACTACGAGCTAGCTACCGGGCTCAGTGAGAAGCCCAATGAGGTGAGAGCGGCAGCGCTGCGGCGATTAATGGGTAATGAATGTCGGCATATCTACAGTCATAATATTGTGTTGAGCGAGGAACAAACGAAGGATCCGAAATTCATACTTGATGCATTGGGAGATTATTTCAAGCCTGCCAAAAATGTGATCTACGAAAGATATATGTTCGGTTGTTGCAAGCAGGAGGTGGACGAGCCTATAGACAACTTTCTCACGAGGCTGCGGGAACGAGCATCGACCTGTGAATACAGGGAGCTCAAAGATGAAATGATTCGCGATAGACTTGTCCTGGGCATTGCCAATGAGAACACGAGGCGGCGCATGTTGCGTGAACGTCAGATGACTTTGTCACAGTCTGTCGAAATATGCCGACTGGCAGAAGCGACGGAACAACGAGTTAAAGTTATTGACAACACAGTCATTGACGCTGTGAATATTGCACAAGCACAAAGGCTGAAACGCAGGGATGGGGAAATGAATAATGAGCAAACGCCCAGAACTGTGAAGTGCAAATATTGTGGGGGTGGTCACAAGAAAGGCAGAGATCAGTGCCCCGCATATGGAAAGACTTGTCGATCATGTGGTGTATTGAATCATTTCGCAAAAGTGTGTAGAGCGCGTCAGATTGCCGACAGGTCCGGCAGAGTGAATGTAATCATGGATGATGAGCAGAACGTGCAAGGGCCCTACAGCGAGGGTCGACTTTTTGCTGCTGAGGAATGCATTGACACAGTAAAGTGCCCCGGTCCAAGATGGTTCGTTAACCTGACATTTAATAAAAGAAAGCAGGCCTGTCAGCTAGACACGGGAGCAACTTGTAACGTTATGAGCCGTATAACCAAAGAAAAACTGGATTCAGAGAGCCCTTTGCAGCCAAGCACAACAAGACTGAAATTGTATTCTGGTGCCACAATGCTGTCTTTAGACCGATTTCATACAGAATGCACAATAAAGAGCACCAAACACAAGCTAGTCTTTGAAGTGGTCGAAGCCGATCAAGAACCATTACTATCAGGTGACACATGTGAGCGGCTAGGGCTCATGAAATTTACCATCCCAGAAGAGCTTCACAGACTGATTGCTTACTCCGACATGCCTTTCACAAAGCAGCAGTTAATTGACAATTTCAAGGACGTGTTTAATGACCCAGTCGATTCAGTCCCAGGAGAGGTCCGCTTTGTGCTCGACAGCAGCGTGCCTGTGCAATGCGCGCCACGGAACGTGCCAGTGGCCTTGAAAGCCAGAGTAAAAGAACAGCTGGATAAATACATGAGAGATGGACACATCACAAGTGTCACGGAACCCACACCATGGATCAGCAACATGGTAGTCATAGCCAAGCCAGACAAAGTAAGAATATGTATAGACCCAAAACACCTTAATCAAGCACTGCAAAGATCGCACTATCACATGCCAACGCTGGAAGACGTTCTGTATAAATTACCCAAAGCACGTCTGTTCACGCTGGTAGACGTTCGCGATGCCTTTCTACACTGCAAGCTGGATAATGAAAGCAGCTTAATGACAACTTTCTGGACACCATGGGGGCGGATGAGATGGCGTAAACTGCCTTTCGGCGTCTCCATAGCACCAGAAATCTATCAGCGTAAGCAACACGAGCTGTTGATGGGACTCCGAGGCATAGAGCCCATAGCGGATGACATACTGGTTGTTGGCTGCGGTGACTCGGACGCAGAGGCCGAGTTAGATCACGACAGAAATCTCGGCGCTCTGATGGAGCGATGCAGAGCTGTGAAACTCCGGCTGAGTGAAAAAAAGGTGCAATTCAAACTCAAAGCGGTGCACTTTCATGGGCACATATTGTCAGCGGAAGGATTACGAATTGACCCAGAAAAGACAAAAGCAGTCCTGGCAATGCAGACACCGCAGGATGTAAAAGCAGTTTAGCCCTTCATTGGATTTGTGACGTACCTGGCCAAGTTTCTCCCACGGCTTTCAGAGGTATGCGAGCCGCTTCGCAGGCTTCTGGACAAAGACGTAGCGTGGCACTGGCTCCCTAAACACGACGAGGCAGTTCAAGAAATAAAACGCATGATCACGAACACGCCCGTTTTGATGTATTACGACATAAACAAGACAGTGATAATACAAAGCGACGCCAGCAAGAACGGTTTGGGCTGTTGTCTGCAGCAGCAAGGACAACCTGTGGCGTTCGCCTCTCGAGCGCTTACGAGAACTGAACAAAATTATGCCCAAATTGAGAAGGAGTGCTTGAGTATCGTGTTCGCATGTCAGAGGTTTCATCACTATCTGTACGGCAGGGAGACAATTACTGCTGAAACCGACCATAAACCCCTCGTGACAATATTTAAGAAACCACTTCTTAATGCTCCCAAACGCCTCCAAAGCATGTTATTACAGCTTCAAAGCTACAACCTGAATGTTGTGTACAAACCCGGTCCAGAGATGTACATAAGTGATACGCTGAGCAGGGCAGTTCTCGACAAGCAGGTGTCCAACGAGCCCGGACCACCACAACACGTGAGTACCATGGACAGCGCCGAGACTGTGCTCGCATTCATAGACTAAGCCCTACATCTCAACGTGACAGACATCAGTCTCCGTCAAATTGTGACCGAGACCAAAGCTGACGACGCGTTGCAGGAGCTGGCAAAGACTGTGCTAACTGGCTGGCCCGAACGCAAAGAAAACGCGTCGCTCTTGGTGCGCGAGTATTGGCCATTCAGAGATGAAGTGAACATTCAAAATGGTGTGCTTTATAGAGGTCAGTGTGCCATTATACCGAAGGCATTGAGAGCAGCAATGCTCAATCGCATTCACGCCACTCATATTGGAGGAGAAGCCTGTTACAGACAGGCGAGGGAAACGCTGTTCTGGCCCAACATGAGAGGAGAGATAAATGATTTTGTGGCTAACTGTCCCGCATGTAACGAGTACGCGCACAACCAGCAAAAGGAAACGATGATGTCCCACGACATCCCTGTGCGCCCCTGGCAAATAGTTAGTATGGACCTGTATGCATATGGTGGCAGAGAATTTCTGATCATAGTGGACCACTACTCAGATTACTGGGAAATTGATCAGTTGCCAGATCTGATGGCGGACACAGTCATTACACGCTGCAAAGTGCAGTTTGCGCGTTACGGCCAGCCAGATCAAGTGATTACCGACAACGGGCTGCAATTCGCTTGTGAACAGTTTAGAAAATTTGCGGCCCAATGGGGATTCATGCATGTCACATCCTCTCCCCAGCACCCAAAATGTAACGGAAAGGCAGAATCGGCCGTGAAGATTGTGAAATCGCTCTGTAAGAGGGCAAAACTCAACGGAACAGATCCATGGCTAGCAATTCTGCACTGGCGTAACACGCCCACTGAGGGATTGGACAGCAGTCCTGCTCAACGACTGATGTCACGCAGACTTAGGTCGGGGCTTCCCATGACAAACAGTCTACTTTTCCCCAAGGTGGTCGAAGGAGTTTCGGAGAAACTAAGGTGGAAACGACGCATGGCAAAATTCCATTACGACGCGAGAGCCAAAGACTTGCCAGAGCTTAATGTCGGTGAACACATCAGAATGAAACCACTGCCTGGAGACCGCACGGGACGGTGGCGGAGAGGCCAGTGTCTGGGAAAAGTGAATCCGCGGTCTTATGTGGTGGATGTGGATGGCACATTATACAGGCGCAACCGTGTGGATTTGAGAAGGGCTGAGCGCTCCGCCCAGTTTAATCACCAAGGAGCAGGGATCAGTCAGGGCTCGGTAGCCAGCGACGGTGAAACAGCAATCAGAGAGGGCGACACATCGGAAAGCACGGAAAATGTGCCAGAGCAAGTTCAAGAACAAAAGCTGTCAGTGAGTAATATGCCTGCCCAGCGCGAAACCCTGATCATTACGCGCAGCGGCCGTCAGTCACGTCCACCACAGAGACTGGACTTGTGATTTTCCCTTAGTGGTGTAGACAGACTAACGCACAAGTAATGCAGTTCAGTTCTAGGAATGCACAGCAGAAGTTGGTTTAGTAACCACTCATGTTCGGGTTGTTAATTAATGGAGGGGGATCTTATTGAAGTGTGGTAACGTTGTAAAGAAAGGGAGATGTTACAGTAAAATGCCATATATGGTTTGCATCCTGTTGTGACGGTGGTTGGCCCCGGTTCGCGGGCAGTTGTTAATGGAGTATGGAAGAATAAAGACGCACATTGAATCAGCTCTGGATTGTTCATTGCATAGCACACAAACAGCTGTGTTTGGCTTAAGTGGCGCGTTCTCAGTTGCGCATTCAGAGCAGTCAGAATATGACGCATTTTTCCACCTGTGCAGTATCTCTGAGTGCAGGACAAAAGTTATTGACAAATGGCGCTTTTCCATTACCAGTACCAGCTCGACTCGACTCGCCTTGGCTCGCCTTGACTCGGCTCGCTTTTCGCTCTGTTTTCCAATGCAGAAAGTACCGCCACAAATAGTACCCGGTCGTCATAGCGACGCATTTCGTTCCTCGTTGCCCCATCAAGCTCTCGCTGGATCCTCTCTTCGGCAACCAAACAAAGAAATGTCTGCACCTACTCGTTTGACCACGGCGCATTCTTCCGAGTTGCCATAATAATAGTAGTAAGTTTAGTAACTATCTCTGGCCAAACTATTTAAAAATGGCGGGGTTATTCTGGATACTCCATCTGGCGCGTGCAATGATGACGCAGATTCTCTGTGACCAATCAGCAGTCGGCATTGTTTTCACGTCACATTTTAGTATCGGCTTAGCTCGCCTCAGCTCTCTTAGAACCTCGCCGGAGGTGGTACGAAATAAAGTACCCGAAAGCAGGTACAGGTACAACTTTTACACAGTGGAAAACCAAACAAAGGCGAGTCGAGTCGAGCCGAGCCGAGCCGAGGCGAGCTGGTACTGTGTAGTGGAAAAGCGCCAAAAGTGAGTTTATTTCCTGACTTTATATTTGTAATACTGGATGTTTATACTGCTGAGATTATCTCTAACAGTAAGCCTAAACTAACGTTACCTCCAATGCATAGTTAATATGTTCATATGGTGAAACCCTGCACATAAATAAAAGTTGGAAAAGATATGATTGGCGCTTTTCCACTACACAGTACCAGCTCGCCTCGGCTCGGCTCGGCTCGACTCGACTCGCCTTTGTTTGGTTTTCCACTGTGTAAAAGTTGTACCTGTACCTGCTTTCGGGTACTTTATTTCGTACCACCTCCGGCGAGGTTCTAAGCGAGCTGAGGCGAGCTAAGCCGATACTAAAATGTGACGTGAAAACAATGCCGACTGCTGATTGGTCACAGAGAATCTGCGTCATCATTGCACGCGCCAGATCGAGTATCCAGAATAACCCCGCCATTTTTAAATAGTTTGGCCAGAGATAGTTACTAAACTTACTACTATTATTATGGCAACTCGGAAGAATACGCCGTGGTCAAACGAGGAGGTGCAGACATTCCTTTGTTTGGTTGCCGAAGAGAGGATCCAGCGAGAGCTTGATGGGGCAACGAGGAACGAAATGCGTCGCTATGACGACCAGGTACTATTTGTGGCGGTACTTTCTGCAATGGAAAACGGAGTGAAAAGCGAGCCGAGTCGAGGCGAGCCAAGGCGAGTCGAGTCGAGTCGAGCTGGTACTGGTAATGGAAAAGCGCCAGATGACTCCTACTCCCTGATCAGAGTACTGAAGTGGTTAAGAACATTAAAGAACCGGCATTCAGTGGGGCAATCCACAACAGGAGCAGTTCACATTCACATCTGTCAATCTTTAAAATGGACAAATCTTCTGAAGCCAACATGAGGTCTAATTGAATCTCAGTATCTACTCTTACTTTTGTTCAAGGTTTTTGAGGACAAACATCTGTAGCAATTCATGTTGTAGAAATATGATCTGAGATCTCAGAGAGCTGATTTTACAGTCCGAGTCTGTTTATCTCTTCTTTAATATTGTACAGCTGTAACATCGTATATGTATATGTGGCAACACTGTTTATTTCTCTTTATATTTATTATCATCATCTCTGTATTTTCAGATGATCCAGGAAAACGAGCAAATGAAGAGACACCTTTAATGAATCAAGAGAAGAAGAATTATGACGTGCTTGTGCTGCAGGGTCTATAAATGAATGAGATAAGACACACCCACCCGTGAATTCACAGTGACGTCACAAAACAATTGATACATAATAGGCAGCCAATGTAGTTTTGGCAGAACCGGGCTAATATGTTCATACGAGCACTGCTAAACATGCGGGACATTCGTCCAGTAATGCATTACAGTAATCTAGTTCTGATAGGTTTGCAGTGTTTGACACTAATATATTTTGCAGCTAGGCTCGTTTGTAACAATACCAGTAAAAATTCAGTTATTTTACTATTGTATTAAATATGAATTTAATTAAATGATTTTATTTATGATGATGATAATTATAATGCATTTAAATAATGTGGCCTTAAATTTTTTTTACGTTAAAATTTTATTTGAAAAAATCAAGTGAAATTCGTTCAGCTCCTGTTTATTGAGATCTACACTCCTGCGAAAACTCCCGCTATAATCGAAAAAGCAGTCTACACTGCACAATGAATCTCTTATTTACATCGGGTTTACACCTTGTTGGTAATAATGAAAGGATTCGCAAGCACACAGAACTCTAAAAGCACACGGTGAACGAGAACATAGGTGTTGTGGCCAATTCACGTGCATTCAGTGAATCACATGTCCACACACAACTGCTGTTTAAACTATATTGTTTTGTGACGTTACATATGTGGACATATCTGTGAATAAATGGCTGTGCAAGGAACCCACTGCGCAATGTGACGTCAGAGTGACGTCTTTTCTATGTAATTTTTGGACGTCCAATTTCGGTCCACTGAAGGGGTTGTTTTGTAACGCCAGGCGACGTCTTTATTCGACGTCTTTTGCACGTCTAATATTGACGTCGGTGGGACCAAATGTGGTCGTTTGTGGACGTCTTTTCAACATCAAATTTAGTATCTTCTATAACTTCTATAACTGTAGTCCCATGTTTCAAAAGGGTAGAGGACGTTTTCTGTACCATGTATTTACATTTATGCTTTTGGCAGATGCTTTTATCCACAGTGACTTACATTGCATTACACATTTACATTCCTGCTTTCCCTGGGAATCGAACCCATGATCTAGGTGTTGCACTAGGTGGCCGTTACACAAGCGCCAGCGCTCTACTGTTTGAGCTACAGCATTACACCTTTATATGTGTCAATTACCACCTTCTGGTGAGACAATCAAAGGGAGTTTTTGGAAAATTATCTTAAATAATTATAAATAATCTGTATTCATATGTATTAATCATGTTGATAACAACAATGTTGATATTTGTAAATAAAAAAAATATAGCATATTAATCATGTAAATTTCCTGCACCTGTAATAGACGTCCAAATGAGGTCCCAAAAATGACCCAGTTCAACGGTCAAATTTTGAACGTCAACATGACGTCCAAGTTGGGTCATGGTTGGACGTCCAAATAGTGGACCTAGTTTGGACGTCGAATAGATGTCCAGAATTGGTCATGGACCGACAGACCCAATATAGACATGATCTGCACGTCTATCCGACGTCCAGTGTTTAGTGGGAACAGGAAAGGTGCAGAGCATCAATGTATGTTTTGCTTTATATCTGGACATATCTGGAACTAAACCTTCTGCTCATTCCACACTGTTGGTCTGATTTGACTCCAGGAGTCTGACAGTGATGTCTGGTCTCTTCTTCTCTGATCAGCTCACTTCTTGTAGATCTGATGTCATAAACCAGCACAGCAACAGTAGCCACGCCCACCAGAGCAGAGACGACCAATCGGATCACAGTTTATGCTGCATGAGTAAATATCTCTGCGATATATTACACATGTACTGTAGTACAATGTCTGATCACATACACATCTATATATAATGAAGTGTATTACTGAATACAAGATCACATACATTGTGATATATTTGTAAATATATTGTCAGAAAAGCAACAATTCCTTATGTATTATTCAGTATATTGTACTATAACACAATATATTATTCTGTATTATATTGATCATTCATATATAGGGATTATATGTTCTTTTCGTAAGGGTTACCACAGCAGTGTTTCTGTATCAAGTTAATTTTTGATGTTTAGCTTTGTTTCTGAAAGCCAAAATCTTTTTAACAATCCTCATGTATAGAGGCTCATAGTTAAAAACATCTGGGCTGCGTTTCCCAAAGCCAATTATGGTCGCAAGTTCTATTGTTACCAAAAGAAAGTTGTACATTGGGTTTTACATTTTAAGGTTATGATGATGATGATATCACCGGTTAAGCATCAGATTCTTGCCAGTCCTGGTCTCTCAGAGTACTGAGACTATCACCCTTTTGCAAGAAGGCTCTGGGAGCTCTGTTCCCGGGTCACATTGTTTGGGAGAGTCATGCAGAGTGTCTCCCCCTTGATGTAAATCCCTCCCCCTAAAATGTGTATAAAATTGCCATGTAAAAGTTCCTTTAGTTAGACTTGATTGAGAAGTTTACAGCGATGCAATAAAGAACTTCTGCTTAAAAAGACCTCAAAGTCTCCTGGTTTGCTCTTCTGAGTTTTCTACACTTTGGAAGGAAAAAGATCACAACACTTATTATAAATAATGTTCTTACACTGAATGTTTGGATTTTGTAAAGGTGTATTTAATATAATAAAGTTTTGTGTAACGAATTATCAACAAAGTAAATTTGAATCAGTGTGAGTATGTCTTATTTTTCTGTTTTTATTTAGTAAGTGGTTCTTCGTTCTTTTGTCGTCAAAGCACGATTTATTCACACTATTGTTCAACCATCATAACGTATTCAACAACCAGTAAAGACAAAAACAGCATTTTATCTTAAATTAGTAGGTTAAATATTTTATAGAATTGAAGTTGTCTAGAGATCCACTGGTCCACACTCTGGTCTAGATCTTTATTAGCACAGATTAACCGAGATCTAAACATAAAGTCTTATATCTAATAAAACATTAACAGTGATGTAAGGATCTTGTCTGCTATTCAGTATTGCGTAGTACTGTAATGATGAACAGTTCTGATGTTTCTCCTAATACAAATGACACTGCCGGAGCTCCACATAGCAATAGACTCTCATTGAACTACAACATGCAATGACCCGTAAATCAGAGTGTGTTTGCATATTCAGACATAAAGGGGAGCCAAAGCATCATCTTCTGCATAGAATAACTGCTGTTGGAAAACAATAGGAGTTGCTTAAATCTTATTAATCAGACGTGTTTCCTTTAAGTAGATTAAATTAAACCCGTTTTGGACATGTCGAATTTGAATTATGAGGTTTCTTTTCCACTATTGACCTTAATTCCTCTAAAGCTGGACTCTTTTACAAACAGTTTCACTTCGCCTCACAAACTGAGCTGATAGTGTATCACGTGCATTCAGTGAATCACATGTCCACACACAACTGCTTGAACCATGTTGTTTTGTGACGTTATAAATGTGGACAGGAGAATGCTGAAAAATAATCTGTTAATAAACTGCTGTGCAAGGAACAGGAATTGTGCAGAGAATCAATGTAATTTTGCTTTATATCTGCTTTATACATATCTGGAACTAAAGCTTCTGCTCATTTCACACTGTTGGTCTGATTTGACTCCAGGAGTCTGATAGTGATGTCTGGTCTCTTCTTCTCTGATCAGCTCACTTCTTGTAGATCTGATGTCATAAACCAGCACAGCAACAGTAGCCACGCCCACCAGAGCAGAGAGAGCCAATCGGATCACAGCTTCAGTGAAACCACAACAGTGGATGTGGTCTGAAAAAAAGAAAAGAAAAATGCTATAAAGTTTCCCTATAAACAAACATGATGGTTTTGTGGGTTATTAGGCATCCAAACATCTATTGGGAAGGCAATGAATCCACAAACTTTTCTGTGTGGGTGTGTGTGTGGTGTGTGGTGTGTGGTGTGTGTGAGTGTGTGTGTGTGTGTGTGTGTGTGTGTTCCCGCAGCAGCTCGACTTCTAACCAGAACCAGGAAGTATGACCATATTAGCCCGGTTCTGTCAACACTGCATTGGCTCCCTATTAAACATCGTATAAATGTCAAAATATTGCTGATTACTTACAAAGCACTAAATGGTTTAGCTTCTCAGTACTTGAGCGAGCTCTTAACGCATTATAGTCCTTCACGTCTATTGCGATCTCAAAGTTCCGGCCAATTGATAATACCTAGAATATCAAAACCGACTGCTGGCGGTAGATCCTTTTCCTATTTGGCACAAAAAACTTTGGAAAGTTTTCCTACCATTGTCCGGGAAGCAGACACACTCTGTCAGTTCAAAGCTAGACTAAAAACACATCTCTTTGATCTAGCATACACATACTACATTATTGAATTCTATAATTCAATGTTAGGCTGCTTAGATTAGGTCAGCCGGAACTGGGAACACTTCCCTTAAATCCTGATTTACTCGTTACATCATAAGAAGAATGGCATCCACGCTAATTTTAGTGTCTTTGTTTATCCCGAGGTCTTCCCGCAGCCTGCCGGATCCAGGCCATTTCCAGATCTGATGAAGGACCTTCGCATGGACCGATGACAACGCAGTGCTGAAGTGCCAACTAGCCTCTCCCTATGGAGGATCCCTTTCCCACTCTACAGATAAAGCGTTGTGGAAATTAGGGTTCAAGTACCAACCCAGAAGTGATCAAATAAAATAAAATTCTGTACCAAAATGTATAGGCAAGACAAGTAGTTTGTTTCAACCCTTTTGTAAGGAATTACAAACCTGCGCACATATATTCAAATGCACATAACTATAGAATCAATTCCTAATGTGCATGTGAACGCCATCAGCATTTATCACAGGTTCACGTTTAAATTTAAAGAGAACGGTGTCATCTTAGCGGCCCCTAATTTAAATAACAAATTATCATTTCACCGGAAGTGAATCAATCAAAACTAACTTTAGCTGGAAAATAACATTATTCAAGACCGATATAAAACCAAACCAATCTATGTTACCTTAAACTATATTAAGTTTATCTCTGTAAAGCTGTTTTGAGGCAATCTACATTGTTAAAAGCGCTATATAAATGAGGATGACTTGACTTGACTTTCCTTGCTCAGCCAAATAACATTAGCTAGGTTTGTTTAATATCGGATTGGCAATTCTACTCTTTTAAGGGCTTCAGCCCTGTCTTTAGTCTCAGTTCTCCTAGAAACGTGAGTGATAATGTAATTCTTTCTCCATGATCTATTTTCTCATCGAGTAGCCTATAATGTTTTCTAGAGCAGACCCAACATGCCTCTCGGACACGAGATTCACTTCTCTGTCACTTCTCTGTCGCTCCTCTGCGGCCTGTTCTCAATTCCTGTAAACTCACATACAAAAAAAGCACGCAAATATGACTCACCCCCAATGCCCATAAACCATAAATCCCAAGGATATTCATGGCCTGATCAAATGTAAACCCTGATTGCAATGTAAGTCACTTTGGATAAAAGCATCTTCCAAATGCATAAATGCAATGTAAATGTTGCAATTTAATTGTGTTATGCAGTCGATTATAGGGCACTCACCAGCAGTAATATGAATCAACACCTATATGTACTGCATCAATGCAATTAATATGTTTTAGGTTTTAACTTCGATCAGGTGAAACCAGTCCTACTGACCCGCTCCGAGTGGGATTCGAACCGTGGTCCACGGCATGGGAGGCAAAAGACCGCAGCCTTGCATCAATCTAGTGTGCTTCTTGAGATCAGGGGAGTGAGGTTTACTCACACAGCGACTACTAGCTCCATCACACAGGCCTCTATGAACTAACAGTGGATTTCAGAGTGAAAAACTAATATCACACTGATTTACCTGAACACATCTGACAGAGTTCTGCTCTGTTAATAAACACTAATATCATCAGTGATGTACCTGAACTTGGCTGATAGAGTTCAGTAATGTTGTCATCCTCAGTCTGGTTCACGGTTGAATTGTTCACCATAAAGCTGGACGTCACACAAGTTGAGTTTGATGATCTTTCTGATGATGAAGAATATTGAGGAATCACTGATAATGACAGATCCTAACTGTGATGTCAGTCTCATCACACACTTCTGATCTTAATTAAAGCAATCAATATCATAAAATGTGGATGTAAGGAATATTGAAAATAATAGATTTTTTTATATATATTACAATGACAAATATATATTTCAAATTAAGAATGGTCAGTAAATTATGCCATAATGGTCAACTCACCATTGACTGTAACAGTGAAACTCTTGTATTTGGTCTCTCCACTGACGATTGTTAGTTGATAAAGTCCAGAGTCTGTGGTTCTGGTGTTTGTGATGGTCAGAGATCCGGTTTGATCCAGTTTCAGTCTGTCTCTGAATCTCTCATCATACGTAGAGCTGGTTTGTGTAAGTTTATTGACTTCAGCGATTCTTGTGCTTCCGAACGTCCACTGTATCATCAAATATTGCTGTGTTTCAGTGACATCAGTGTTTAGAGTGACAGAATCTCCCTCCATCACTGACACTGACTTCACTGCATCTGTCACATCTAGAGAACAAACAAGAAATATATTTGTCACAGACTAAAGGCCCGTTCAACGAATTACAAAAAGTTGCAAAATAAAAGAAGAAACAAACAGACCAACAGACAGATTGTGGTTTGTGACACAAAAACGACACAATATAGCTGTTCAGTATAATTTAAACAAAACTGTTATTTAAATATTTAATAAATTAGACAAAATTGACAAAAAGGATTCAAGGCACACATTAAATACATTTCTGGACAGCATCTGATAATCAAGGGCCCCTCGGCGTTGGACCCAATCTATAATAGATCCTTATGTACAAGAAATACCTTATTTATCCAGGTCTATGCTGTTGATTATATAATAAGAGCATTTGCAAGACTGCAGAACTCATACATGACAGTCAAGATGTTTTGGGTGGTTCTGAAATGATTTGTTCCTCATTAATGGACACAATCAATTCTTCTTTTTGAGTGTCACGTGATATTTTGTTTGCACGTTTTTGTGTACTACAGTAACAGAAGTGAAACAATAAAACACTCGTGTGTGGATCAGCTGATTTAATGTTATTCAGTTTACAAGTTATATTTACTTATTGGATCATGGACTAATATAATTTGCATGAGAAAAATAAATATTATGTTAAGAAATGTTATAAAGCACCTTAAATTAAATGAATGTTGAAAACATGTTACATATTATAAAATTGATTTCAATTTCTTTCGGGGTTGTGAATTTTATAAGATAAACTTTGTTTTGGTCGCCTACATTTCTAGTAGCATTCCTTCAACAAAAGTACTCATCCGGCTCCTAAACTAATAAATAAAATTGCTTTTGTAAAGATATTAAAGTGATGAGAAACTGAGAAACTTCTTTTTGTATTTGAACAACAGTAAAACAGTCATGACTGATTTTTAAACAGATGCTAATTTCTAAAATTACAAGAAGTGAAGTCATAAAAACACATTAATAACTTACCAACCAGACGACACAAGCACAAACAGAACAAAACAAAAGCGTTAAACATATGTCCTGGCCGTTTGCCAAACAACTCTGTAATATCTGACAATATCTCGTTCTCCCGTTCACTTTTGTCGCTGCATGTCGTCAGAGCCCAGAGAGTTAGTTCGCTAGCAGGCGTTCCCATTCCTGGTTGCCTAGTAACGATTATGATTGACATAAGTGGATGTCATGCTGTGTTGTATCCACTGATCCAGAGCCATAGGTTTCTGTAGCTGATAGCCTATTTTCATAATGATCCTTTCTCCGTGAAGTCGAGCAGTAAAAGTTAAGTGATAATGTGCACTACTGGCCCGTTTTGGGGTGAACTAATATGCAAGAGTTATGTCTTAAATTGTTAAGTGTGTGTGTTGTCATGTAGGCTAACGTAGACTGATTGTCTTGGCTTGCATCCATGAAATATTGTATATGTGCCTACTGCATATTGAGAAAATTGAGAGATCGGTACGGTATTGCGCAACAATTGTCGTGTATTCGCACACTGCTTAACCATATAGGGTAAACACGACTTCACGATACAGCCCTCCCCCCGGAGGACGTGCATGCACCTTTCTCTTCAGTATAGCCTAGCCTAAATTGCCTGAAGAAGTTAGGCAACTGCAGCGGCAAACGACGTAGCCTATTTTGCTCGTCCCTAAATTCCTCTAAAAAATATAGTCCTCATCGTCATTAATATAGATAGAAATATAGAAAATCGCAATTCTCAGTTGGCAAAAACGTCTCTGTTTACTTTTTGTATCAGTCGTGCGGTTCTGAAACACAGGGGAGATTGCGGGACGATTAGCCTTATCTCCATCATCTTTATTTGCCAGAAAGTTTCTACGCAGCTAGTGTTGAACATGTTTTTGCTCTTTCTATTGTTGTTTATCATGGACGGTAAGTAATATTTATCTTTCGGTTTCACTTGACACCGGCATATAGCATCCGTTTGAATACACGGGAAATAGACGTGTATAAATAAATAATGTGGCAAATGTGGTTGTTTGTTAATTGTGTTATATGGCAAATTGCATCGACTCAGTTGCCGTCGACATCTTCTGGAAAGTAAAATGTTCACACCACGCCCATACCCACCTACACAGTTTGTCTAGCAAAAAAAAAAAAAAAGTGAATTTGCTGTTATTCCTATTATTTTTGGAATTTGTTCATTTACAGGCTCTAACCAATTCAACCACCAGTAAAGTAACCTTTATATAGGAATAATATTTTGAACACCTCTCCTAACATAAGGAAAAAGGCATGTTGTAGAGTCTGATCTGTATGTAAAACTGCGGTTTCTTCTCTAGGTGTTTCTGCAGAGACGGAGGCCGTGATGGAGGGAGATTCTGTCACTCTACACACTAATCTTTCTGAAATACGGAATGATGATACTATACTGTGGCTGTTTGGACCTAAAGACTCTGTCATATCTCAAATAACGAGAAAGGACGACTTGAACTCAATTTATTTAACAGACGATGTGAGATTCAGACGTAGATTACAGGTGGACCAAAACACTGGATCTCTCACCGTCAGAAACACCAGAATCAGACATTCAGGACAATATAAACTCTCCATCTCTAGAGAAAAGACTACAATAAACATATTTAATGTTACTGTCTTTGGTGAGTAGGCTATCTCAAGTCTTTCAATGTAACAATGATCCGGTTTAGATTAGCACTGTTTGTGTATATTAATTAGATCATTCTATTGTTTATAATAAACCATCTCAGACACCACAAGAGACATCAAAATGTGACATGTTGCCTATTATAAAACATGGTTACACTTTATTTTAAGGCGACGTTGTTACATTGTTACTCAAATAAGAATTGAGTTATATGAATTAACTACATGTACTTACTCTAGTCTAGAGTTTGGTTTAGGGTTTAGTTATGCAATTTTACACAATTTACTGTTATTACTATAGTAACCACATGTAGTGACGTGTAACCATATCACCTTAAAATAAAGTATTACCTAAAACATTTGTAAGAGTGACCCACTCATTTTTACTCACATGAAATTACTTAATTTATAAGGTCTATATTTATGCACACATATTATATGTGAATCAGTTAACTCAAACTGTCTGAGACAGTAATATGATGTTTCTTTCTGTGTCACATGACAGTGTGATCTGTTATCTGTCAACACGTCAATGTTTATGATTTTATGTAGTAATAGACAGTAATATGATGTTTCTTTCTGTGTCACATGACAGTGTGATCTGTTATCTGTCAACACGTCAATGTTTATGATTTTATGTAGTAATACGAGTAGAAATATCCAGCCATAGCACAGAACCTGCTCTTTATTAGCTTTATTATTAACATTTCTCTTCACAATTAAAAGCTGTAAATATCTGAAATGATGGCTATATATAAATTACATTTACAACTAATTTAAATGTACTCTTTTCAGATACAGAGTAAATGATTTATAAGTAGTTGTGGCAAAAAACTCTGTTAAACATCATCACTGCGTAAGAGACAACTCGGAATCAAATTATTAAAAGAGAAGTATTTATTCTTGCAAGAATAGGCCCAGTCGCCAACACAGCAGTTACCCTGTGGAGTGAGTGAGACACTGAGATACGGAAATGGGCAATCCTTATACTGCTCTTCAAGGTCCTTTTCCCTGCAGAGCTTCCCAGTAGTTTTCCACAGACAAAAGGCCCTTTACTGCTAGCTTTGATTTATCACTAACCCTTTAAGCCCCCCTCAACTAGATGACCTTCTGACCTCAGAGGTCCTTGCCCATCTGGTTCTAGAGTGTCTCGCTCCTGCACTTCAGGTGTATAAACATACATACATTTCAGAGAAGTTCCTCCTTCTCACATCAGACTGCAAATGATAAAACCATATGACATTCCTTTGTAATGTCCACTGAAAATGTCCACTGAAAAATTTCCTCAACAAAGTTTATTCTCTTGCTGAGAAACTGTTTCTGCTTGTTTCCAGGTGTAGTTGGTAAGACTGATGAAGTGAAGTCAGAGTCAGTGATGGAGGGAGAGTCTGTCACTCTAAAGACTGATGTTGAAGTACAGAGAGACGATCTGATAGTCTGGAGGTTTGGAGATGAAGGAATTCTCCTGGCTAAAATAGATGTGGAAACTAAAGAGGCTTCATTAAACGATGCTGATGAGAGATTCAGAGACCGACTGAAGCTGGACCAACAAACTGGATCTCTGACCATCACAAACACCAGAACTGAACACAGTGGACTTTATGAACTACAGATCAGAGGCCGTGAGAGCTCACAGCGATTCCTTCTTTCTGTCAGTGGTGAGTAACTCTGAGTCTGTAAAGAGTCAGTCTTTCAATGTAATAATGATGACATAAGGTATAATTAGATCAGAAACTTATATAAATGTAACATATATCAGAGGCTGATTTATGTTACATTTTAGTGTTATCGTTATGTGCCCGATAAGAAAATTTGTCCGATATATTAAAGCCAATAAATGATGTATTATTTCCTTCAGCTGAGACACCTCAGATGTGCACTGGTCGCCATGATGGTTTTGAATTGCATGATTTAAATTAGGTTTAGAGCCACACACACCTTCCAGTAAATCACCTGTAACTCAGGGACAAACATATAGTCAGACTTACTCCGACTAATCACAATACATTACAATCTTGAATCATGATAAATTATTATTCACAGCAGCGTATATTTGAAGACATTTCGGGTCATCTCACTGATTGTAATATTTATGTTGTGTGAACAATATATTTTTCAATATCGAGCACCTGCAGAGACACGGAACATGAAATATGTCACAACATGAAATATGTCATACACAACATGAAATATGTCAGAAAATCATAATCATCATGGTAACTAATTGTGGGAAATGAAGTCTTCTCTCATAATATTATGATTTAGAAAAGAAAGCTACAAACTGAATCCGATTAAAATTCAGACTGTGCCAAATTCTTTAGCTGTTTCAGGTCCGGGTCTGTCTCCAGGTGCTCTAGCAGGGATTGTTGTGTTTGCTGTTTTACTGGTGGCTGCAGCTTTAGCTGCTGTTGTGATTTACTATCGCCGCAAGATCTCTCAACTACTTGGTGAGTAAACAAATGGGTGACTATTACAGCAAATACAGCAAGACAAAAAACATTGTGCTTTATTATGCTACAGTAGATCAATATTTAAAGGTTTCTGCTTCATTGATCATGCTGCAATAAGTAATGAAGTCTGATTATACAGAATTAAGAGTAAAATAAAACAGCTCCATAATGCTTTGTTCAATGTACGTGAATTTTTCAAGGTCGGATGGGCATATTGCTGGTCTGCATTTATGAATTTGATCCCCATAGCTGAATTTTAGTTGTCTGTCATTCAGATATTAAACACCACTAATACAGAAACTCTGAAACCTGAGAACATCTTCCAACACAAAGATGTCTAAATGAATCAACTTTCTTACTTAAAATAATTTATTATCTAAATGTTTGTGTGACAAGCTTTTTTTCAAAACTAGTCAATAATTCAAAACTCATCTTTGATCACCAAAATGACATATTTTAGTGTTTTTTCCTGATTTTTTCATGCCTTAAAATAACTTGTATGTAACTTTACACCCTTGCTTTATTTAGTATAGGTGTGGCCTGTTCACACCAACGACGATAACTGTAACGATAAAGATATAGTTCTTTAAATCGTTCTAAATATAAAAGAATAGCAGAGTTCACACCACAGCTATAATGATAACGGCACAGTGAAACAATATCATTGGAATCACCATCAAAAGATTTTTCAGCTGATGAATGATAAAAAACGTTGACAGCCAATCAGAATCCATTTAAAGAGCGTCAGCATTTAAAGCAACAGACAACAAAACTGCAGTGTGCGCTTAGAATAAACAACGCTATCATCCGCTGATGTGGATGCTGATACAGTTATCTTTATAGTCATCGTTCTTAGTGTGAAATGTGGCCTTAAGGGTCACATGGTGCGAGTTTAATTCTTAGTGTTGAACCATTCTAATTCTCTAAATAAACTGATTAATTTTCCCAAATCAGCGCAGATTTCCCAGTGTCTCACAGGGCATCTTTATGCAGCTGAGTTCATATTTAAAACATTAATTTCATAATATTATTCCTGCAAGAGCAGTTTCTGTATAAATGCATGTGTGGCACCTGTGCAGCATTAAACAGTGTAAATGCACCTTTTGTCACAATGAAAATGATCTCTTTGTAAAGCAAAGGTTATATTTGTGAGCAAGCCAAACCAAACTAACAAACCAACCCCCCCCCCCACCCCCCCAAATTGTTTTTTTTTTAATGTAATTGAGATGTCCGCCTTGTCCAACTTGACACTTGATCTCATAAACATTTTTTTTATGTCTGTTTCTATGTGCTGCTGTGAAACTTGAAGAGAAGAAAGAGTCAGTGAAGGAAGGAGATTCTCTCCATCTACACACTGTTACTGAACTACACAAAGATGACAAGATACAGTGGTATTATGAAGATGAATACAATCTCATAGCTGAAATCAATAAAGAGACCAATGTGCCATTTACACATGATGTTGCTGATGGGAGATTCAGAAGCAAACTGAAGCTGAAACAGACTGGAGATCTCACCATCACAGACATCAGAACCATTCACTCTGGACTCTATATACTAAAGATCAGCAGCAAAATAAGAACCAAATACAAGAGATTCATTGTTTCCGTCGGTGGTGAGTTTATCAAGTGTTAATGATCATGCACTCTGTGAACAATTCAGATGAAATTAAACCAAATTTTACTCGTAGATTTTAATCACTTTTAATTTAGTACCATGCTATACTAGATTATTTAATCACTATATTACGAGTAAAGGCATCATCAGGATTTATAGATAGTTACGGATACAGCATAAGTGATACAGCATATTGTACTTTATGATTTTTGATCCCCTGCTCTTCAAAGTGCTCTACTTCACTTTGATGTTATTTTCCTTTGCTTATGACTTTAATCTTACAATAGTGTGATTTTAATCTCAAAGCATTGACTTTATTCTCATTAAAAGTCTGAGAGTATTCTCTTAAAGGGATAGTTCACTCAAAAATGAAAATTCTGTCAGTAATTACTCTCCCTCGTGTTGTTCCAACCCCGTACGACTTTCGTTCATCTTCGGGACACAAATTAAGATATTTTTGATTAAATCTGAGAGCTGGATCACTCCTCCATAGGCTTCTTTGGGATTGAAACTTGCCGGCCCACGTCACACACATCACACACATGACCAGCATCGGCCAATAGTGAGCCTACGTGCTGACGTACAACACAGAAGCGCTGCACTGTTACACTACGTAACTACTGACAGAATTGTCATTTTGGGGTGAACTAACCCTTTCAGATATACTGCAAAACATTCCTACAGATGCTTTATTGAGCTAGTTTGACATGATAGTTTAAACATTAACTCATTGAGTTTGGTTTGAGTAGTAAAAAAAAAATAATGTACAAACTATATGTTTCATATAAGTGCAATGTAAGTGAGCTGAAATTAACACTAGTTTACACTAAATTAGTAACTGCCAAACTGTTTGGTTTAATGTGTTTGCACTATATTTGCATTTTGAATATACAGCATAATTTTCCATAACTGACATTTCATTAGTCATATACATTGGGTACCAAAAGTCTGAGAAGACATTGGAAATCTATCCCAGTACGTTAAGTTTGTGTCAAATGATAATAAATGAAAATATAGTTGTTGTTACATGTCAGAGTAGCTTAAAAAAACCTAAATTAATTTAATCACTTTTTTTGTCTTCTGCATTTCTCTTGTTTTATATGATGCTGTGACATGAAGTAAAGACAGAGTTAGTGAAGATCGGAGGTTCTGTCCGTCTCCAGAATGATAATGAGATAGAGACAGATGATCTGATTCTGTGGACGTTTGGAGCTGAAAAGAGTCTTGTTGCTATAAATGCTACAAGGACAGATAAAACTGACGAAAGATTCGCCGGCAGAGTGGAGCTGGACGCGACTGGATCTCTGACCATCACAAACATCAGAACCACAGACTCTGGACATTATAAACTACAGATCATCAACAGCAAAAAGACCACACATAAGAGATTCAATTTGAGCGACACTGGTGAGTAGAACATCAATTATTATAGTAGCTATTCTTTTATATATACAACATTTCCAGTCCACGAATCTGGTCGAGCAGAGTTTCGAGAGAGTGTTCCTCTTGTTTGCCCGTTACATGTGAGTGTTGTGGAGAAAATGAATTTGATTCTAGAAATGAAGTTTTAACATTTTAACATTTTAAGTTCTTGTAATGAAAAAAAAAATGAAAAAACATGCTATATATATATATATATATATGTAATTTGTTATATATTTTTTATTCTTTTAAATGTGAACATTTTTACTAGTGCTCTCAGACTTTTGGATACCACTGTATATATCTAGTGGTCATTTCAGTGGATGTTTGCAGTAGTCGTTCTTCAGTATCTGTTCCATATTAAGTAAAGGAAAATGAACAGTCAGCCAGTAACAGCAAAATAAACCCTAAAAGGAACAGTTCATATTCAGTGAACACCTCTGTCAATCTTCAAAATTGACAAAACACCATAGTTCTGAAGTCTTATGATGTTTTTCTGAGGAACAGACTAAAATGTAAGTCATTATTCACTGATAATCTTCTCCTCTCCTTATCTGGAGCTTCCAGAGAACTGATTTTCTCATTTATTTTCTGTTATTTCCAGCATTTTTAATGAACTCTTGTGTCTTGTTTAAGATTGTGTACAACTGTAACATCATCTCTATGTAGATGTATATGTAACAACATTGTCATTGTCTCCCACAGGCAGCCAAGTGAATGAATCAGAAACAGAGAATGAAGAGATGCAGCTGTTGTAAGATTTTTCTGATGTAGAGGATAAGCAGGAGGAAAAGACTTCAGTTTGAGATAAGACACACCCACCAGTGTCAATCACTATGACATCATCAACATTTGAGCTCCATCTACGTACGACAACAAAAACATTTTTCTGATGTAATGAGCATCTAAAATCCATCTAAAGGCCACACCTTCTTTGATTTGATTGGCCATCTCAGTCATTTTGACACAGACTAGCCCTGTTAGACTGCTGAGGCTGGAACTGGCTTTTAAAGGGATTGTTTTATTGCACGTAAAGCCCAAAACACACCCATTACTCATTAAGAGAATAGGTACAACCCTTTTAGACCTTGCGCTGGGGTGCAAGACCATTTTCCCCGCCGTTAAACTAGCAAAAGTGGATTCAGGCGCCCTGTGGTAAAATAAGTGGTGAAATAATGGTAACAAATTATTTCGACCGAATTAAAAACTGAAAGTTGGTCACATCCTAGCTGGGACATCAGCAGACTTTTAAAATGTGTACAATACAGCCAATAATGTTAACAGAACAAGGTTAATATTGCCATATAATATTGCCAAGGTTAATAATGTGTCCTGGCCACATTCCACCCATTGGCCCCTGCCAATCATGGCCTCATAATCCCCATCCACTGAATTGGCTCTATCACTCTCTCTCCTCTCCAACTATAGCTGTTGTGTGGTAAAAGCACACTGGCGCCGTTGTACTGTGGCTGCCGTCGCATCATCCAAGTGGATGCTGCACACTGGTGCTGGTTGAGGAGAGAGATCCCCTGATATGATTGTAAAGCGCTTTGGGTGTACAGTAGTACATATGAAAACGCTATATAAATGCCTCATTCATTCATTCATTCATTCATACTTCCAGTAACCAAAATAGCTGTTGCGTTATGGACCCAGCTGAAGTTTTATTTTTTTTAACAAGTACAACGAAAGTACATTTTAAAAGACATATTGCTATCACACAGTAGGCTACAGCCAGATCCTTATCTGAGGATGAGGATTAGGACATAAATACATCCATCAAGAGACAGATTGTACTCTAAAATCTCACATTTGGCTGATTCTTACGGTTAAGAAAGAAAGAAACATCTTACAGTTTTGGTACAATCTTTTTTGTTGTTGTTTTTCTGAATTAAGCACTGAGAAATTCATACCTGCAAACTAGTCGCTTTTCAGCGAAATTGCCGTTTTGAATCAAAATATGTAATTTATGTGATTCGTGTAGATCCGATGAGTTTTTTTTCTTTTCGGGGCTGGGGGGTGGTGAAGTTGCAAGCACGGTAAACTTCACAATAATAATTGGGAATGTGCTAATTAGACTGGAGTGAGAGACCATAGACGTCTTTCGAGTTGTTGTTGTGATTTAGTGGATTTTATATATTTATATTTATGCATTTGGGAGACTCTTCCAAAGCGACTTACATTGCATTTCAAGGTACACATTTACATTCTTATCAGTTTTTGCTTGGAGTCGAACCCATGATCTTGGCGTTGCAAGTGCCAACACTCTACTGTTTGAGCTATAGGAAAGCCACGGGTAATTAATGTTATGTTTATTATTAATAAACATAACATATAAACATAATTAATATGTTTATTAGCTCTTTTCAAATGCATAAAATAATTGGTAAATGCTATTTTTCTAATATTGTTTAAATGCTTTATCTGTGCTTTGTTTAAAAAGAAGAGCGTTATGTGCATTACTGCATTTATTAAATTAATTATTTTCGCTTGGCATACCAGCGTGATGACATCATCAGAGTAAATACAATGATGAAGCCATCAAAATGCAGCGCTCGTTTTATTTCTTCTTTAATCTTTTTATACTTCTTTTCAGGTAAATAAAACACACCGGTTTTGAGTATAAACATTGTTTAATCCAATACTGATGAGTTGTGTGTGTTCAAAGCAATTTGTTTTACTAAATGAATAGTGTGTCATGAGTTCGGTGTGCCTGAGCACATGGTTAGCATGGGTGTTTCGCGATGGCCCGCTATTCAGTATGGTCATTAGGTCAATGTTATTTGAGTTTATAAGAGTTCATGATGTTGTTTCAGCTTATGAGTTACCTTAAACTTGCACATGTGGGTAAATTAACACCTTCATGTCTGTTAACTATGCATTTCATTAGTCTTGATTAATAATGGTATGTGACTTTATGGTAGAAAATATATCAGACACAATGGAGTGAACATTGTTCAGACATGAGATATTCATTTCATACTGTAATTTATTGGTTAAGAGTAAATATTCAGTCTGAACATTTTTTATTTTTAAGAATATGAGATTTGAGTGTCAGTTGTAAATGCCACACGTCTCTAGCGGTATGAAAAACGCTTGAAGTCACTTATGTTTACAGCCAGTCATTACTGTGAAAAAAGTGATAAGTGCACTGAGAATGTATTCATGTATGCCTTTTATTGTATTCATTCAGAGTAAATAAGACGACGAAGCCATCACTGCAGTGCTCGTTTCATTTCTTCTTTAATCGTTTTATAGGCCTACTTCTTTTCAGGGGTATTACATTGTAATCTTTTTTGGTGCTTTAATGATGCGTGACAGTCACACAGATCGCTGAACCGATCACCTGTTTCGCTTTACAGACAGCACGACAAAAAAATGATGAATGAACTCAGGGCTCGACATTAATTTGAAGGGTCAAGTGAAAGATAATTTTACTTGCCCGACCGGACAACTAGCTTAAAGTAGAATTGTTATGTTAATCTTTATCGTTATACCTTCGTGAGTACTGTCTATAGAAAAAAGAAAAAAAACGAACCAGATTGGTGCTTGCAACACGGAGCTGCTACAGCAAATGCCCAGAGCTCCCACTCAGCTAAAACGGCAGTTATGGGGGCATGTACCTAAAGAGTGTCTTTGTTTCTCTTAGCAGACACAAAATGCATTTCAAATGTCTGTCCAACATGAACAGGGCCCTTACATGACAAGAAGATGTGTTTAGCAACTTAACCATTGTTTAAATTCACCTAAATAGTGTTTTAGACGGCTAGCTGTAGTCTCGCACTGAAGTCCCGTGGGAACTCAGTTGTAGCCGGAAAAAGGTAAATACCAGTGTGCAGGTGGGAGGAGCGTAGTGTGTGAAGAGTGAAGATCGGAGTTGCTTACAAGTGCATAATATGATATAATATGATTGAACCTCAATGTAAAACAGATTTGAATGTCGTTTTTCAGCATTAAACAGTAGCACCTCACTGCAGAACACGAGATCCAGGGGACGGAGTTGGATCCAGATCTAAGGGGTGGAGAGGATAGGTAGGATTAAGGGTGGGTTTAGGGATCCGGGGGTGGGTTAGGGATCAGGGGGTGGAGATGGGTAGGATTGGGGTGGGTTTAGGGATCCGGGGGTGGGTTAGGGATCAGGGGGTGGAGATGGGTAGGATTAGGGGTGGTTTTAGGGATCAGGGGGTAAGGTGGGAGGAGTTGGATCTGGATCCAACTCCACCCCCTGGATTTCGTGTTCTGCAGTGAGGACCATCTCGCATTTAAAGCAAACATTCCAATGCACTGGTCAGTTTCCGCTCTGGTTTTCACACTTCATCTCTCACACACACCTCTACATAAAAAAGGCATATTTTTTGTCACCGTTGGCTCCTGAGATCTTCAGTTCTACCAGAAAGACTCGGGAGAATAAATACCGCAACAATTATACATTTATTAACAGCCCAGCAAGCAATATCATGATACAAAGTTATTTGGCGTAGGCCCCATCCGTAGCTCGCAATATGCATTTCCTGCCTGAAGATGAAGGCAGGGGCGCAGCCGACCCCCTGTGAGGCATGGGAAGGGACCATCCTGGTAGTGGTGGGGAGAATGGAGGTGAATGTTGGCATCAGCATCTGCGAATGTGCTCAGTTTTTTTCTTCTTGGCTTATCAATTCATACTCAATGACAATGTTTTTTTTCTGGTGGTCAACGTCTTGCTAAAACTATTCGTTGCTGCAGGTGATTGTTAATACAGTTAGTTAATCATGTATTAATTTAGGGCGTAACATATCGTCGGCGTCGAGTCGTCTCTTCACAAGCGTTTAGTCTACAAAAAAGTACTTGAACTTTAGAAAGATGATAAAACCTTTTTTATTATTGTTGTTATGTTATAGTACTTGTGGCTGTTAAGTTGCCATGGCAACCGGGACCACACTGGGACCTAAATTATTTATTATGTACATTAATGATATTTGTGAAGCCCTTAATGAATTGCAATGTCTCCTATTTGCTGATGATACGAGTTTGTACGGTTCGGGAAAAGATCTTGAGCTGCTTTTGAATTCAGTAGAAACCGACTTAAAAAATATAATAAAAAAAATAAAAAAATTCAACAACAAAAAAAAAACATTAAAAAAATTGTTTGAAGTAAATAAACTTTCCATAAATCTGCAAAAAAAAAAAACTAAATATATTGTATTTGGAAACAAGGTAGTAAACAAACTATGTCGACTCAAAATTGGGGAGGTAGAAATTGAAAGGGTGTATGTAATGAAGTTTTTTGGGAATTAATATTGACGATAAGTTAAATTGGAAAGTGCATATAAATATACTAAAGACTAAAATTTCAAAACTTATTGCCATACTGTGTAAAATAAAAACCTTTGTGAATCAAAACGCATTATATAAATTGTACAATTCCCCCATCTTTCCATACCTTAGCTATTGTGTGGAAATATGGGGGAATACCTATAAAACTAATATACAACCTATTTTTTTATTACAGAAGAAAGCAATAAGAGTGATTAACTATGCTGAATATCTTGCCCCAACAAATCCACTTTTTATTAGATTGAATATATTAAAATTGTATGATCTTGTTGATGTTTACACAGCAGTTGTGATGTACAAGGCTCACAATTTCATGCTTCCTCACTGTTTACAAGAGATGTTTCGACCCAGAGAATCTAGATATAGCCTCAGAGGAATTGATTTGTTACAAAAACCCATGGCGAAGAGTAATACTAAGAGGAGGTGTTTATCAGTTAAAGGAGTTGATCTATGGAATAATCTTCTTATTCAAAAAGAGCTCTAAAAATATTTATGTATTTAAGAAAAGATTTAAGTTAAACATTATGGAAAAATATAGAACACTTGAATGAAGAACATTAGAAAAGTAGGTGAAAGTGGATGCACAATATAATTTTGATTGTTGAAGTTTAAGTTCTGTGCTTATGTTATCATTTTGGTATAAGAGAAACTGTATAATTGTGTCATCTTTGGATATAGTGTTTTGTTGTAAAATGGGTTAGGCAAAATAAGTCTTGACTTCAGCCCAAGCGGCAACCTCCCCGTCTCTCCCTTGAAACCAACACGGAAGTGAAATAAACTGCAGTTCATCGAGTGGCCGCTTGAGGCTGACTGCAAAAGCGAGTCAAATCTGTATCTCCCCCATGTTAAAATGCCTCACTTCACAGCAGAAAAAAACATGTTTACAGCCTGGTGGCAAATAGCTGTTTTGGTCTATATCGCTAATTTTGCCCTTCATGACGACTGTGAGGGGGGTGAATTTTTTTTACAACTCATCCGTTGAAATTATATTAAGCCTTAAAGTTCTGCATAATTAAGGGCGTGGCCACTTGAGTGACAGGTGGATTGCCGCTGCTTTCACTGCTAGTCGTTTGTCTGCTGTGTGTTAGCGTCACCCTCAGCTGTGTTTGTGCTTTTTTCGGGATTATTTCATACAATTTAATACACGTATTATACCTTCGCCCATGCACGCCGTTGGATTCCGTCGTTGTCGAGGATGGAGAGAACAACCAGCGCTGTATTTCCAGTTGTTTCCCTCGCATGCACTAATCTGGATGTCTGACAATTTCATTGCTTTTTTTAGTTTAGATTTAAAAACGTCTGTAGATATAGAGACCACACTCATTATGCGGTACTGTTGCTCTCACGGAACAGATATGCTTATTTTAATTTTGTAGTGTAAAATAAAAAGTACCGTCAGATGAAATCCTGCAGGTGTCAGAGCTTTCTCTTCGTCCATGCACATTTAAATGAGTGCAGATTTCTAGTGCATTTACTTGAACTTCTGAGGTAAAATCTTTAATTGCTGGTTTAAAAGCTGGTTTAACCCATCTGAGAAATTGAGAGGCGGCCAAAATCAGATGATATCAGACTGAATAAAGCTCTTTTACGAACTTGAACATGACGTGCGATGCCATGCTGACTGACATAAGTTATGTGCATGAATCACTGTCACACGCACAAGCTCAGAGCAATACTGTAAGTAACTGTCTGCATGATAATACATTTTTAACTAGCAGAATAATGCATCACGACGATACACATAGTTGACTGCTTGTATGTTGTGAGAAATGTGTGTGATCTGTGTTATGTACTGTTGTATAGCCTACATGCTCTTAACTAATTGCCCCTTTTGGGATTAATAAAGTTGATAAAAAAAAGTAAAGTAAATAGTCTCACTTTTAGTTACGTCTTTTAACTATTATAATATTTCGAAAGGCAAATAAATGAACTTTAACTATTGGCTTTAATTCTTCAATCAGCTGTCACTTTAGCGCGAGGCCAATAGCATATAGCATTAGCACCTCAGCTCCACCCACGTCCCGCCTCTTTGCCCATTTTATTTTATCCGGTAGTGACGAGAGGTGACGCGCTCCCAAGATGGCGACGGCCGGCCCCGCCCACTTTAGGCTTCAAAAACGCTCTTCAGAAACCTACGGGTGACGTCACGGATACTACGTCCATATTTTTTTACAGTCTATGCTTCAGCCTAAACCCCTTCGGTCAGGTATTGTGTAGCATTTAAAGGGATAGTTCACTTTAAAATAAATGTTTGATATGTTTTAGCTAACCTCAAGGGCATCCAAGATGTAGGTGTCTTTGTGTCCACAGTAGTTTCAATTTTGAAATTTTTAGGTCAAACCGTTCTTGTCTGTCAGTGATAGAATGCAGGTCTATGAGGTCCACCTCAAAGAGCATGCACAGAGAAGTCCAAATTAAACATGATTTAATGACTCATAAATGTAAGTACACATTGATGGCCTAAGACACGAAACGAGCGGTCTGTGTGAGAAAACGAACAGTATTTATATCGTTTTTACCTCTTGTAAACACAGCTACGTCCAAGTGATCTGAGGCAGAGAGTGCTTTGTCTGAGGTCGCCGGCGCTTCGGTCTTTTCCGGAAAGCACCGGAAGTAATCTCTCGCGCGTGTACGTCACTCATACAATTGTTTTATTTTTAATTTTTTTTTAATTGTTTTCTTTTACGACGGTTTAAACATCCCGGATAAGCGCAAATTAGTACCCTTTTTAATTAGCCGTCTTACCTACAATCTCTGCTCTGTGTAAACAATGACTGACGTACACGCGCAAGGTTTCACTTCCGGTGCTTTCCGGAAAAGACCGAACCGCTCGCCACCTCAGATCACTTGGACCTGGCTGTGTTTACAAGAGGTAATAAAACTATATAAATACTGTTCGTTTTCTCACACAAACCGCTCGTTTCGTGTCTTAGGCCATCAATGTGTAATTACATTTACGAGTCATTAAATCATGTTTAATTTGGACTTCTCTGTGTATGCTCTTTGAGGTGGACCCCATAGGCCTGCATTATATGACTGACAGACAAGAACGGTTTGACCTAAAAATATCAAAATTGAAAATACTGTGGACACAAAGACACCTACATCTTGGATGCCCTTGAGGTAAGCTAAAACATATCAAAAATTAATTTCAAAGTGAACTATCCCTTTAAATTCCTAAGGTACTCATTTTGTATTTATCCTTCTAATGTACTTTTTTTATTTTTTATTTTTTTATTGTTTAATGTTTTTTTCACTGTATAATGTACAGGATTTCTGAAATATATGACCTAAGATTTAATTGTTCAAAATGACCGAAGAAATAACTAACTAACTAATTTAAGTTGCTGGAGAGAACAGCATCTGTTATTTCTCTCTGTCTCATCAGTTATATCAAAAAAGTTCAACAACTGCGTCAGATTGGTTAAGTAGCATTGTCCACAGTTTACTTTAAGTACTTTTGTTACAAACCAGTTTGACATTATTTCTTTCTACGTTCTGTTTCATATGTACAGTCTGGAAACATGCATTGGGATCACATTGGTGGAAAAGGGGTAAGAGAGTTCAGACATGGCTTTTGTTGATGAAGTGTGTGGCCCAGACACACAAAATGGCGGTGAATCCAACCCTGGGAGCACAGAGGACAAAGGAGAGCCCTCTGAGACCACCAGTCAACATGAAAAAACTACAAAGATGGCAAAAGAAACAGGAAGTATAACAAAAGATCAACTTACACACATACAGCATTTCACAGTTTGCTTGCAAAAGATCTGCGTTACCTTGAGGAATTGTACATTCACTTGCAAGAGATTTAGGGAATTAGGTAATGCAAAGTTTATAGAGGGGCACAAAAGTGCAAGTGTCTTTGAGGAATGCAAAACTTTGCATGCAAAAGTAAAATATAGTCTTTCCTCCATTATAATTTTTTTTTTGTCACTATAAAAAGCTTTTGATAAAATGAGTAACGAGTTTAGTCAATTATTATTTGGTGAACAAATAAAAAAACTAAATAAAAGTGAAAAAGAATGAGATATTTCTCTTTATTGACTTAAAAGGTGTCCAAAGCAACACGAGAAGGGGAGAATCAAAGAAGCATCCAGTTACAAAGCTACATGATCGTTTCTTTTAAATATGCACTTGGTGAATATATCAAAAGTTGTAGAGTAACTCAGGGCTCGCAAAATTTCAAAATCGCTGGTAGCCCTTCAGGCAGGCACTCTTCAGATTTTGGTAGCCCGAAATGAATTTTACTAGCCCAAATAAAAAGACAATTTTTAATGTAGAAAATTAGGAGGTTAGGAGTCAAAACATCAATCAAAAACTTTTTCAAAACACAAATATCAACAATTGGATATAAAAAATTCAAATTAGAATCATCAATACAAATACGCATCTGGTTCTAACTGAACTGAATGTGTGTGACCATGGAACATGAATCAGTCTGTCTGTGGCTCAGCCCCCAATGAGGGTATGATTAAAAAAGGTAACACTTTAGTTTAGGGTCTAATGCTCACTATTAACTAGTTTCTTTAACATGCAGATGGCAGGGTTTTTATAATCACTGAGGCCCCGAATGTGAGGTAGGCTAGTTAGGGGGGTTCGAGAAATTTTTGATTTCTCTGATCTACATATGCAAAATAATTGGATAACAATAGCTTTAAAACCATGTCACACAGCTGATTATTTTTTTCTCTTCATCAGCATCCCACTCTTTTCTATTTGTTTTTATCTTGCCCCAGCTCTTCCCCTCCTAAAGCTGAGCTTTGACTGATATAGGCTTTTCATTTTTGTCTGTCAGTGAAGTAAACATACAGGTGAAACTCGAAAAATTTGAATATTGTGCAAAAGTTATAATTTTGATGATTATGGCTTACAGCTTATGAAAACCCCAAATTCAAAATCTCAAAACATTTGAATATTACAGAAAATTAAAAATTTTAATACAGAAATGTCATCCCTCTGAGAAGTATAATTATGCATATGTACAGTATATAGTTATATACACTAGATATATTAGTTTCACCTTTTAATTAGAGTTACTGAAATACATGAACATTTGCACGATATTCTAATTTTTCGAGTTTCACCTGTAGGGTCAACTACTTGGAAAGCTAGGTAGCCTGATTATAAAGCCCTGTCTACGGCCATGTATTAGGAATAAGATCAATAATGAATGTGTACATATTGTGAATGAATAAGGTTGTTAGGGTGTTAAAAAAAATTATTTCTCTGATATGTGCATTTCAAGACATTTGAAGGCCCAAAAAATTATAAGAAATAGCTAAATCCATGTGAGCGGGCAGTAGATTATTTGTCAATACCTGCTCTTCACTCTTTATTTTTCTCTCAGTCTCCTCATCTTCCCCTGTCTCTTCCCCTCCTAAAGCTGAACTTTTTTAATTTACTGAAGGCTACAAATTGTATTAGGCCTATTAATTCTCAACATGTACACATTCATTATTAATCTTGTGCCTAACATGATGAAAACGGCTTTGTTAATGTTTCTTGTCCCCTAACAATGACAGTAATAGGCCTATTTTCAGTAGTCTGGGTTTCCCCATGCTGCCTTCCCGCAGCGCGATTTTATTCACGCTGAAAGGCAGTATGGATACCATGGACCAAATTTTCGCCTCATTTAGGGAACCAATCACAGAACGGGGAGGGAGCAGCAAGACGATGACGCGTCTATGCGACACACCGATTGCAGTTTGTTTATACCTATGGATCAAACATGGCAGCAGACGCGAAGTTAGCTTTCGATGCAGCCTTACGGCCGTTTCACACATGGGTTTCACACCGCAAGCGTGAGCGGCATTTGAGCAGCGCGTCAGCGTAACTATATCGTCTGCAGACGCGCGAGAGTATTCACACTGGAAGCGTTTACTGCGGTCACGCCATCTGTGCTTCAGAAAAGCACGGTCACGCCATCTACGCTTAAAAATATATTGCGCGTCTACACGAGGTTGCGTGGTAGGCTCAAGGTGTATGCGCTTGGTGTCGGCAGACTTTTAAAAAAATATTCATAATAAAATAAATAAAATCAAATTGTTTTCTGCAAATTCCACCAGATTATTGTTCTACATCTCACAGACTACCACTGTGGTGCTTTTCATGTTGATATACTGTTTTATTATTGAATAATCAACTGCCAAAGTCCTATACTGTATACCTGGCTATATAGGCATATTTGATAAATTCATAAATTAAAATCAAATTGTTTTCTGCAAATTCCACCAGATTATTGTTCTTCATCTCACTGACTACAACTGTGGTGATTTTCATGTTGATCTAATGTTTTCTTATTTAATAATTCCCTGCCAAAGTCCTATACTGTATACCTTGTTATACAGCAATATTTAATAAATTCATAAAATTTTTAAATCAAATTGTTTTCTGCAAATTATACCAAAATATTGTTCTTCATCTCACTGACTACCACTGTGGTGATTTTCATGTTGACCTACTGTTTTATTATTGAATAATTACCTGCCAAAGTCCTATACTGTATACCTTGTTATACAGCAATATTTAATAAATTCATAAAAAATGCTAATCAAATTGTTTTCTGCAAACTCCACCAGATTATTGTTCTACATCTCACTGTCTACCACTGTGGTGATTTTCATGTTGTTTTACTGTTTTATTATTTAATAATTACCTGCCAAAGTCCTATACTGTATACCTTGTTATACAGCAATAATTAATAAATTCATAAAAAATGCAAATCAAATTGTTTTCTGCAAACTCCACCAGATTATTGTTCTACATCTCACTGACTACCACTGTGGTGATTTTCATATTGCTTTACTGTTTTATTCTTTAATAATTGTCTGTCAAAGTCCTATACTGTATACCTTGTTATACAGCAATATTTGATAAATTCATAAACATTTTAAATCAAATTGTTTTCTGCAAATTCCACCAGATTATTGTTCTTCATCTCACTGACTACCACTGTGGTGATTTTCATATTGATCTACTGTTTTATTATTTAATAGTTGTCTGTCAAAGTCCTATACTGTATACCTTGTTATACAGCAATATTTCATAAATTCATAAACATTTTAAATCAAATTGTTTTCTGCCAATTCCACCAGATTATTGTTCTACATCTCACTGACTACCACTGTGGTGATTTTCAGTTTGATCTACTGTTTTATTATTTAATAATTGTCTGTCAAAGTCCTATACTGTATACCTTGTTATACAGCAATATTTAATAAATTCATAAAAAAATTAAATCAAATTGTTTTCTGCCAATTTCACCAGATTATTGTTCTACATCTCACTGACTACCACTGTGGTGCTTTTCATGTTGTTCTACTGTTTTATTATTTAATAATTGTCTGTCAAAATCCTATACTGTATACCTTGTTATAAAGCAATATTTAATAAATTCATAAAACATTTAAATCAAATTGTTTTCTGCAAACTCCACCAGATTATTGTTCTTCATCTCACTGACTACCACTGTGGTTATTTTTATGTTGATCTACTGTTTTATTATTTAATAATTAACTGCCAAAGTCCTATACTGTATACTTTGTTGTACAGCAATATTTCATAAATTCATAAACATTTTAAATCAAATTGTTTTCTGCAAATTCCACCAGATTATTGTTCTTCATCTCACTGACTACAACTGTGGTGATTTTCATGTGGATCTAATGTTTTATTATTTAATAATTCCCTGCCAAAGTCCTATACTGTATACCTTGTTATACAGCAATATTTAATAAATTCATAAAATTTTTAAATCAAATTGTTTTCTGCAAATTATACCAGAATATTGTTCTTCATCTCACTGACTACCACTGTGGTGATTTTCATGTTGATCTACTGTTTTATTATTGAATAATTACCTGCCAAAGTCCTATACTGTATACCTTGTTATACAGCAATATTTAATAAATTCATAAAAAATGCTAATCAAATTGTTTTCTGCAAACTCCACCAGATTATTGTTCTACATCTCACTGACTACCACTGTGGTGATTTTCATATTGCTTTACTGTTTTATTCTTTAATAATTGTCTGTCAAAGTCCTATACTGTATACCTTGTTATACAGCAATATTTGATAAATTCATAAACATTTTAAATCAAATTGTTTTCTGCAAATTCCACCAGATTATTGTTCTTCATCTCACTGACTACCACTGTGGTGATTTTCATATTGATCTACTGTTTTATTATTTAATAATTGTCTGTCAAAGTCCTATACTGTATACCTTGTTATAAAGCAATATTTAATAAATTCATAAAAAATTTAAATCAAATTGTTTTCTGCAAACTCCACCAGATTATTGTTCTTCATCTCACTGACTACCACTGTGGTTATTTTTATGTTGATCTACTGTTTTATTATTTAATAATTAACTGCCAAAGTCCTATACTGTATACCTTGTTGTACAGCAATATTTCAAAAATTTATAAACATTTTAAATCAAATTGTTTTCTGCAAATTACACCAGATTATTGTTCTTCATCTCACTGACTACAACTGTGGTGATTTTCATGTGGATCTAATGTTTTATTATTTAATAATTCCCTGCCAAAGTCCTATACTGTATACCTTGTTATACAGCAATATTTAATAAATTCATAAAATTTTTAAATCAAATTGTTTTCTGCAAACTCCACCAGATTATTGTTCTACATCTCACTGTCTACCACTGTGGTGATTTTCATGTTGTTTTACTGTTTTATTATTTAATAATTACCTGCCAAAGTCCTATACTGTATACCTTGTTATACAGCAATAATTAATAAATTCATAAAAAATGCAAATCAAATTGTTTTCTGCAAACTCCACCAGATTATTGTTCTACATCTCACTGACTACCACTGTGGTGATTTTCATATTGCTTTACTGTTTTATTCTTTAATAATTGTCTGTCAAAGTCCTATACTGTATACCTTGTTATACAGCAATATTTGATAAATTCATAAACATTTTAAATCAAATTGTTTTCTGCAAATTCCACCAGATTATTGTTCTTCATCTCACTGACTACCACTGTGGTGATTTTCATATTGATCTACTGTTTTATTATTTAATAATTGTCTGTCAAAGTCCTATACTGTATACCTTGTTATACAGCAATATTTCATAAATTCATAAACATTTTAAATCAAATTGTTTTCTGCCAATTCCACCAGATTATTGTTCTACATCTCACTGACTACCACTGTGGTGATTTTCAGGTTGATCTACTGTTTTATTATTTAATAATTGTCTGTCAAAGTCCTATACTGTATACCTTGTTATACAGCAATATTTAATAAATTCATAAAAAATTTAAATCAAATTGTTTTCTGCCAATTTCACCAGATTATTGTTCTACATCTCACTGACTACCACTGTGGTGCTTTTCATGTTGTTCTACTGTTTTATTATTTAATAATTGTCTGTCAAAGTCCTATACTGTATACCTTGTTATAAAGCAATATTTAATAAATTCATAAAAAATTTAAATCAAATTGTTTTCTGCAAACTCCACCAGATTATTGTTCTTCATCTCACTGACTACCACTGTGGTGATTTTCATATTGATCTACTGTTTTATTATTTAATAATTGTCTGTCAAAGTCCTATACTGTATACCTTGTTATACAGCAATAATTAATAAATTCATAAAATTTATAAATCAAATTGTTTTCTGCAAATTCCACCAGATTATTGTTCTTCATCTCACTGTCTACCACTGTGGTGATTTTCATGTTGATCTACTGTTTTATTATTTAATAATTAACTGCCAAAGTCCTATACTGTATACAGAATACAGAATAGGACTTTGGCAGTTAATTATTAAATAATAAAACAGTAGATCAACATAAAAATCACCACAGTGGTAGTCAGTGAGGTGTAGAACAATAATCTGGTGGAATTTGCAGAAAACAATTTGATTAAACTTTTTTTATGAATTTATGAAATATTGCTGTATAACACAGCATACAGTATAGGACTTTGACAGACAATTATTAAATAATAAAACAGTAGATCAATATGAAAATCACCACAGTGGTAGTCAGTGAGATGAAGAACAATATTCTGGTATAATTTGCAGAAAACAATTTGATTTAAAAATTTTATGAATTTATTAAATATTGCTGTATAACACAGCATACAGTATAGGACTTTGACAGACAATTATTAAATAATAAAACAGTAGATCAATATGAAAATCACCACAGTGGAAGTCAATGAGATGAAGAACAATAATCTGGTTGAATTTGCAGAAAACAATTTGATTTATAAATTTTATGAATTTATTAAATTTGCTGTATAACAAGGTATACAGTATAGGACTTTGGCAGTTAATTATTAAATAATAAAACAGTAGATCAACATGAAAATCACCACAGTCATAGTCTGTGATATGTAGAACAAGAATCTGGTGGAGTTTGCTAAAAACAATTTGATTTTATTTATTTTATTATGAATATTTTTTCAAAAGTCTGCCGACACCTTGAGTCTACCACACAACCTTGTGTAGACGCGCAATATATTTTTAAGCGTAGATGGCGTGACCGTGCTTTTCTGAAGCACAGATGGCGTGACCGCAGTGAAGCGCTTGTACAGTGTCACAGCAGCGGCTCCAAAGCTACATATCGTTAGCCTCATAGCATAATTGCCTAAGTCATTTTGTGTTTTTTCTTGTTTTCCAAAGACATTGAAATATGACTTCGGCATTATATATAAGCGAGCAATTCTTTACAAAGACAACTATACATTTGTTTTTAGAAGTTGTTCATTTTATACCATTGATAGTCTTGAAACTTTGTAATGGGTAGGTGTACAACATTCACATATAAGTTAAATGTTATACAACAAAACAACCCAGAAAATGGCTCCAATCTATTAGTTTCAGTCATACTTTCGATGTTTACAAGACCGCAACTCCGCGGATAAAATAAAACACAAATAAACCACACACTCGGGTTTGATTTGTGTGCTAGCCTGTAGCTGTCTGTGTGTGTTAACGTTACATAAACTAAAAGAACGTTTATATATAATATTTTCTGGCTAGTTTACTTTAGTTTTATATATATACACTCACCGGCCACTTTATTAGGTACCCCATGCTAGTAACGGGTTGGACCCCCTTTTGCCTTCAGAACTGCCTCAATTCTTCGTGGCATAGATTCAACAAGGTGCTGGAAGCATTCCTCAGGGAGTTTGGTTCATATTGACATGATGGCATCACACAGTTGCCGCAGATTTGTCGGCTGCACATCCATGATGCGAATCTCCCGTTCCACCACATCCCAAAGATGCTCTATTGGGTTGAGATCTGGTGACTGTGGAGGCCATTTTAGTACAGTGAACTCATTGTCATGTTCAAGAAACCAATTTGAAATGATTAGAGCTTTGTGACATGGTGGAAGTAGCCATCAGAGGATGGGTACATGGTGGCCATAAAGGGATGGACATGGTCAGAAACAATGCTCAGGTAGGCCGTGGCATTTAAACGATGCCCAATTGGCACTAAGGGGCCTAAAGTGTGCCAGGAAAACATCCCCCACACCATTACACCACCACCACCAGCCTGCACAGTGGTAACAAGGCATGATGGTTCCATGTTCTCATTCTGTTTACGCCAAATTCTGACTCTAACATCTGAATGTCTCAACAGAAATCGAGACTCATCAGACCAGGCAACATTTTTCCAGTCTTCAACTGTTCAATTTTGGTGAGCTCTTGCAAATTGTAGCCTCTTTTTCCTATTTGTAGTGGAGATGAGTGGTACCCGGTGGAGTCTTCTGCTGTTGTAGCCCATCCGCCTCAAGGTTGTGCGTGTTGTGGCTTCACAAATGCTTTGCTGCATACCTCGGTTGTAACGAGTGGTTATTTCAGTCACTGTTGCCCTTCTATCAGCTCGAACCAGTCTGGCCATTCTCCTCTGACCTCTGGCATCAACAAGGCATTTCCGCCCACAGAACTACCGCTCACTGGATGTTTTTTTTTTCTTTTTCGGACCATTCTTTGTAAACCCTAGAGATGGTTGTGCGTGAAAATCCCAGTAGATTAGCAGTTTCTGAAATACTCAGACCAGCCCTTCTGGCACCAACAATCATGCCACGTTCAAAGTCACTCAAATCACCTTTCTTCCCCATACTGATGCTCGGTTTGAACTGCAGGAGATTGTCTTGACCATGTCTACATGCCTAAATGCACTGAGTTGCCGCCATGTGATTGGCTGCTTAGAAATTAAGTGTTAACGAGCAGTTGGACAGGTGTACCTAATAAAGTGGCCGGTGAGTGTATATAATACACAACTTTCACCCAAACTGAATAATTAAAAACAAGTTTTTACCGGGTTGCCTAAATCTTCTATAAATATTTTAGAGTCTTTATTTTCTTTTATTTGCCTACTCAAGTTCTTGTTAAAACTCACTAGACATGCTAAATCTGTGCATTTTGGGCACTTTTTGTGTGAAATCATATTTATTTTTGTCCATCAAAAGTGTGCTTTCACTTTAATTTAGCGTGAGCAATGCAGCAAAAACAAATTCGACGTCGAACCCCCCGCTTCACTGCTGCTCACGCGCCGCTCCTGTTCGACGCTCCCGCGCTGCTCCCGGTGTGAATGCACTCATTGATTAACATGCACGCCGACCACACCATCGTGTAGGCTATATGGCGCTTACTCCGTGCCAAAATCAAACATCCGAACGACCGATCGAACGTCTATCCGAACGTCTTGTACTTTTGAGCGTCTTACCCATAGACTGTAAAAAAATATGGACGTAGTATCCGTGACGTCACCCGTAGGTTTCTGAAGAGCGTTTTTGAAGCCTAAAGTGGGCGGGGCCGGCCGTCGCCATCTTGGGAGCGCGTCACCTCTCGTCACTACCGGATAAAATAAAATGGGCAAAGGCCCTGTCCCAATATCCGCACTTGCGCCCTTGTGCCCCTCAAATGCGCGTTCTCGCTAAGGGGTGCAAGGCCGTAGGGTGTCCCGATCCTCTAATGTGTTCTCCAAGGGTGATCGTAAGGGCACTTAATGCACCCTTTTCGCAAGTGTGCATCAGACCTCACTTTGCTGTGGGCAATTACCCAGAATCCTTGTAGTGTTGTGACGTTTCGAACAGCTAACCAATGGGGGAGAACGGTTGCTATGGTGCTGCTGTTCGGGAGCGGAAACTCCGAAGATAAAGGAAGTCGGTGTGGTGAAGTGTTTTTCAAGGCCGCGAAATTTAAAAATATTAGTGTTATTGTGTCACGAAATGTAGTTTTAAGAGTTTTTCAGTCGAGAATATAGTTGTTTAAAGCTCAAATCTGTGGTTTATTTATAAAGATAACGCCTATTTAAAAATTTGATCTGACGTTTTCGGAGTTCCAGGGATCAGCGGGCGCTCAGTGCTAATGTACCCCAGCTGAAACAGCCTTACCTCGGCTAGTCATTCTGACGTTTCCCGCAGGCTCTGTGTCTAGTGGTTAAACATGAGCTATAAATCGGCTTGTGTATATCTAACGGGCGATCTTTGGTTTCATTAATCTATGATTTGTTCCCTGGCAAATCATTTTGGCTGAGGGCAAAAGTGAAGTTTCATAATTTTATATATTTAGGCTATTTAACGGTAACGTTGTAACATTAGCCTATTGACTTATGTTTGACTGAATCTTTTAACTGGCTTTATTTCTTGACTTATATAGCTTCTTATACTTTTTAGGCTACCAGTACTTATACTTTAATACATGACCAACACGTCATGTATTTTTTCATGTATGGGATGGGAATAATTTCATATATCAATTTCCATAATAACATAATTAAAATTGTTTCGAATCGCTGTGAATACGGTAAGGCAGTATAAGCTCAGGTAAACCTCAATCACAATTTATCTTATCAGTTATCACAATTTATCTTAGCCAAAAACTAATTTAATATTAATAACATTTACAGAAAGGTTGGGAGCTAAGAGTAAAAAAAAGATATACATTTTTTCATTCAAAGGTGTCATGCGACAGCTAAGCAGCACAGCACACACATTAGCCAAATGAACGGTGTTTACTCCCCTGATCACAACAGAAGTAACGTAGATAGTGATGTGTGCAAAACTGTCCCAATTCTGCTCTTCACAGCTTCGGGCCCTTGCACACTTACTCCGCTAAGTGCACTTTCAACAAGTGTCCACTTCCAGGAAGGCCTTAGGGCTCAAGTGAGTATTGGGACTGGGCCAAAGAGGCGGGTCGTGGGTGGAGCTGAGGTGCTAATGCTATATCCCAGCAAACATTTGGACGTGTAATGACCGTTGAAAAGACGTCCGTCCGACACGTCCCGTCATGGTTGAAAAATAGTTCCAAAATGAAAGTTGAACCGACGTCTTTGACGTCATCTGGCCATGAATTCCACGTCTCTTCTGGCCGTGAATTCCACGTCTCTTCAGCGCGTCCCTGGACGTCTAAATGCGTCGTCATTTGTGTGTTTAAATGTGTTGCTGCATAATTTAAGTGTATATAAGCTTGCATTTAAAATAATCACACACATATTGTGTAACATCGTGAAAGGCAATCAAGTCTTGAAGTTTACACATCTTGACAAAGGTTCTAAAAAGGTCCAAAATTGGTCTAGTCAGACCTGACCGTCAATGAAACGTTTTAATCACGTGTAGCCTACATCACAAACAAGAACACATTATTTGTGGACATAAGAAAAAAGAAGCATGTTCTGATTTAGCACATTTTATTGATCTTGAACAGCCAAAATGTATCTTAATATTTTTTCAATATTTAACATTTGTTAACCAAACTAAAATACCAATTACAAAATATAGCTGCAAGCAGCAACACGGGGCCAAGCCCTGCAAGGCACCGCAATTAGAACAATTACAGCAAAGTTCAAAGGCTTGGCACTGCAATTAGAACAAGTACAGCAAAGTTCAAAGGCTTGGCACCGCAAGCAGAACAAGTACTGCAAACTGCAAGTACAGCAAGCTGCAAGTACAGCAAGTACTGCAAGTACAGCAAACACAGCAAGTACAGCAAGTATTGCAAACACAGCAAGTACAGCAAGTACTGCAAGCACAGCAAGTACAGCAAGTACAAGTACAGCAAGTACAGCAAGCACAGCAAGTACAGCAAGTACTGCAAGTACAGCAAGTACTGCAAGTACAGCAGCGCATCAAGCATTTAAGCACCAATAGCAGTGCAGAGCCGCAAGAACAAAAACAGCACAAATTGAATATACATGTAAATGAAGCTCAGCGAGCATTTAAGCACCAACAGCAGAGCAGAGCCGGAAGGAATTGAAATGACAACTTTATACACAATTTTAAAGTCGTCCCACATGGGACTCGAACCCACGACCAGAATGGTTAAGGATTCGAGATGCATGGTTTAGCTGATTGCGCCACTCAGAGGACGTGAATTTCAAAACAGCAGAGGAGAGGGTTCAGTGTGAGAATGAGTTCACAAAAAAGTTCCATGACATGTTAACCAGATTAGCATGCTAAGCTAGCTTAATGCTAATTTAGCTTATGACGTGGTACATCCAATCCTGGCAAAATAGATATCATCGGATTCGACATGATGCAAGGAATCGATAGACACCAATTTTATGATTTTGTGACAAACTGTTCACAAGTTACAGCCTCTTAGCCAATTTTGGGTTGACCTTGTTAAATTTGTGACATCATAACTTTTTTATTACAGTATAGCAAAAAAATCGGGAACAGTACTTTTATGCGGCTCGGTCCGAAGATCATTTGAGCAAATTTTGGACAATTTTGGACAAATTTTGAAGGAGGAGTAGCGAAAAAACTGTTTTACATTCGCTCCAATATGGCGGCCAGTCACATTGTTGGAAAATGACAAATGAGATATCGTCTAAATCGGCATAAACCAAGGAACATAATGTCATAAAGAACTCAAAATTTGAACAATATTTTCAAATGTTATAAGCGTTTTTTCAAAAAACAATGATATATCTGGAACACTAGGTGGCGCTGTGATCAAACTTCTCATGTCGCTTTAGGACATGGTGTCGGTCATCCCTACCAAATTGTGTGCTGATATGTCAAATAGTTTAAAAGATATTGCAATTTATGACAAAATTCAAAATGGCGGACACGGGGTACATCCCATCATGGCAAAATCGATATCCACGGATTCGGCATGATGCAAGGAATCCATAGATACCACAATTATGATTTTCTGACAAAGTGTTCAAAAGTTATTGGCCAAAATAGCAATTTTCCATATCTCATGAACCGTAGGTGGCGCTGTTCCCGACTTTGGCAGGGTCCCTCAGATCATGCTTCCGATTAAGCGTACCAATTTTCGTATCGATTGATCAAACTTTGGCCGAGATACAGCCTCTTAGCCAATTTTGGGTGGACCTCGTTAAGTTTGCGACAGTACAACTTTTTTTTTCCAGTATAACAAAAAAATCGGGAACAGTACTTTTATGCGGCTCAGTCCGAAGATCATTTGAGCACATGGTTGGAGAAAATTGGACAAAATTTGAAGGAGGAGTAGCGAAATAACTGAATACTGTACATTTCAAAATGGCCACTACTGTAATGGGCGGGGTCTTAATGTAAGGTATTGGTTGTGATCAGCATGATGAGTGGAATCAGGTGTACTAAGTTTCATGTCTCTAGATCAAAGGGTTCAAAAGTTATAACCATTTCAATGTTGAATTTTTGAACTGGTGGTGGCGCTATAGAGTTGGTCCTAGAGGGTCAAAAATTGGTCCAATTACTATTCATTAGCATCACTACAAGTGTGCCAAATTTCATCATTTTCCTATGTACGGTTCATAGGGCTGCCATAGACTTCCATTTGCGGAAGAAGAATAATAATAATAAGAAAACTAACAGATACAATAGGTGCCTTGCCCCTTCGGGGCTTGGCCCCTAAATACTGAATTATTATATAAAGGGATAGTTCACCCAAAAATGAAAATTCAATGAAGGAAGGTATACAGGTTTGAAACATGAGGTTGAGTAAATGATGACAATTTTCATTTTTGGGGAAACTATCCGTTTAAAAACACATTGTTTGGCTCAGTTTTTGTATCCACCAGTTGTTCCTGGAGCGTGTTTCAGGTGTTCTGCCATTGCTGCATCAATTTCAGAGTCTGTAGCATTTGGGCTCCACCTCTTCACAGCATCTAAGGGAAGATAATATATATATATTTAAATAAATAAATGTATTATTAAATAAAAATTTGAGGTAAATGATATGCACTTATTTTCAAAATATTTTTATGGTCTACAGCTAAATTAAAAAAAAACATGGAACAAGATGAATGAATCATGAATGACACATTAGAAAAAGGTAATCAACATGCATTACATTTTATTTTATTGTATAAAATATGTTCTGCTTTTATTTTTAAAGCAGTTACTGAAAACATACATGTTAAAATCCAGCTAAACATTTCATTCCATTTCAGATAATTTACTTTCTGAAAGAAACTCTCAAAAGGCTACATTAATAAGTTACAGTAATGACTGTATCATTAAACAATATACTTGGTATAACGTTACCGTTGTTGTTACGTTCAAAGTAACTTTTAGCCTACTGGCTAATTTTAGCCAAACTCAGTAAATTTCAGTTGACAATGTGGGCATAATTTCTTTCGGTTCATTCATGTCACACAAGTAAAACTCAAGCATGTTAATCTAATACAAAATGTACTTACCCAACAGTAGATTTTTAATAATAATATCGACACAACTCCGTCCCCTCCTCGTGTTTGTTCAAAGTTCCAGAATCTATGGGGAGAACCACTGATCTATATAGAATGACTGGATAGCTCATGACATCATAAACAGTGAAGCCACCGCGCCGCCATATTGTGATTCCCTAGTGAGCTCACGCGTTCTATTGAATCAATAGGAAATTTATGATTTGACTGAGAAAACATTGCATAACGAGACAAAGTCTTTAAATCTAAAGTCTCCCTGAACAGTCTTACAACGCAAACATCCTAAGCATTTAAATGGGTATTTGATTAAAGTCGGAAATTATTCCTGCTTACTAAAAAAAAAAGTATATGTGAATTGTGAACTTAAAATTGAGCTCTTTCTGATTGTGTTTTACAGATAGATCAGTAGTCTGTTCAAGTATTTGATTAGTTAGCAAGAACATGTCCAGGAAATGCATAATACAAATTGTATGGGTTAATGTACACCTGTTTCACCTCTTATTTACCCCTTATTTACACTGCACACGTCTGCGGCGCGTTTACAGCCGCGACACGGCTACCGGAGCTGATCGCGCCCACAAATCGGCAAATCACGTGGAAATGCTCCCTGTGTGAGTTGACACCGCGTGAATGTAGGAATAAAACATTTTCGGAGCCATAATGCGCCGCAGATGTGTGCACTGTAAATAAGGGGTTTACACATAGGCCTACTCCGTTTGCAGTGCATATTTTTTTACCATACCCATGTCAACAGGTTGGAGCTTTCACTGCACGCGGATGCCCGTCCTGTGCGGTGCGTGCAGAGATCGTTTGTGCTGCAGGCGCTGAATTAAAAGTGACAGCGCATGGTTCGTGGTCAAACTGAACACGGATTGACATGAAAATATTAAATATATGCATTTAATTAAATTTATAAGAAGTAATGCATTAAATAATAATACGTTTATTGGGTTTAAACTTGAATACGTCTGTGAAAGAATGCATAGTAGGCTATAAACACATTTTAAACAACACGGAAATAGCGACAATTGTGCATATAAATTACTATATATGGGCTTAAAGTACAACCTGTGAGCAGTTTTTCAAGATCCTTTTGTGATCTTCGTTTTACAGTTGTTGATGCGCAGCGGGTCATCTTAAAAGTGCCGTCGGAGCTACCTATCTCTCTATAACGGCCGTTGGAGCCCTCTGCTGGTAGGGAATCGTAAGATGGCCGCTCGAACACTTCCGGTGGCTTCACTGCTTGGTGGCAGTTTAGAACGTCATGAGCTATCCAGTCATTATATAGATCAGTGGGGAGAACGCGTTAACATCTCGCGAGATAATCCCATCGCATGATTTTGTAATATCGCGAGACCTTTTGTTACTACATCTTGGCAGCACAGTTTATGGTTTGGGCAGAGGGTTTGGGTAATTACATCCAACTCAGACATAAATGGTGACCGGGTATATTTCTGTTTTACATGTATATACATTCCATAAAAAAATAACAACGAATACATCAGGTACAACAGGTTAAAATAATGACTAAAATGCAGTGGCTTTGCATTTGCAATCACTTGACTATACTGTGCATTTTGTGATTATAATTTATAAAAACAAGATAAAGTAAATATATATTCATTTGTATATAAATCGTGTATTTTATAAAGAATTATAAATCCTGATAATTTTTTTTTCTGTCTTGCTAGACTAGACGTGCAAAAGACGCCAGTGGACGTATAGTATTCACAGCCTGACTAGACGTGTAAACGACGCCAGTGGACGTCTTCTTCACAACCTCTTAAAAACTTCATTGGCAACTACATTAATTATTGCAGTATTAACCATGCGAGGATTAAGCGCAGCTTTTGCATATTTAACAAGGATTTCATAGAGGGTCATGATGGACTATAAATGCACGTGTAAAAGACGTCGCCAGGTGACGTCCTCTCACCCGATACACTAAACATAACTACACGAGCTAAAAGTTAAAATAACAATTATACATGCAACTGTAGACATGTACAAATGTATCTGAATGCATTTTTAGGAAATGTTCTGTGTTACATATTTTTACCGATTTATGACGTCTGGCCGCAACTATTTTTGGCCAGGGACACGACGTTGCCGTCGGACCAATGTTTGCTGGGATGCTACTGGCCTCGCGCTAAAGTGACAGCTGATTGAAGAATTAAAGCCAATAGTTAAAGTTCATTTTTTTTTTTGCCTTTCGAAATATTATAATAATTTAAAGACGTAACTAAAAGTGAGACTATTTACTTTACTTTTTTTATCAACTTTATTAATCCCAAAAGGGGCAATTAAGAGCATGTAGGCTATTCAACAGTACATAACACAGATCACACACATTTCTCACAACATACAAGCAGTCAACTATGTGTATCGTCGTGATGCATTATTATTCTGCTAGTTAAAAATGTATTATCATGCAGACAGTTACTTACAGTATTGCTCTGAGCTTGTGCGTGTGACAGTGATTCATGCACATAACTTATGTCAGTCAGCATGGCATCGCACGTCAAGTTCAAGTTCGTAAAAGAGCTTTATTCAGTCTGATTAGTGATATCATCTGATTTTGGCCGCCTCTCAATTTCTCAGATGGGTTAAACCAGCTTCTAAACCAGCAATTAAAGATTTTACCTCAGAAGTTCCAAGTAAATGCACTAGAAATCCGCACTCATTTAAATGTGCATGGACGAAGAGAAAGCTCTGACACCTGCAGGATTTCATCTGACGGTACTTTTTATTTTACACTACAAAATTAAAATAAGCATATCTGTTCCGTGAGAGCAACAGTACCGCATAATGAGTGTGGTCTCTATATCTACAGACGTTTTTAAATCTAAACTCAAAAAGGAAATGAAATTGTCAGACATCCAGATTAGTGCATGCGAGGGAAACAACTGGAAATACAGCGCTGGTTGTTCTCTCCATCCTCGACAACGACGGAATCCAACGGCGTGCATGGGCGAAGGTATAATACGTGTATTAAATTGTATGAAATAATCCCGAAAAAAGCACAAACACAGCTGAGGGTGACGCTAACACACAGCAGACAAACGACTAGCAGTGAAAGCAGCGGCAATCCACCTGTCACTCAAGTGGCCACGCCCTTAATTATGCAGAACTTTAAGGCTTAATATAATTTCAACGGATGAGTTGTAAAAAAAATTCACCCCCCTCACAGTCGTCATGAAGGGCAAAATTAGCGATATAGACCAAAACAACTATTTGCCACCAGGCTGTAAACATGTTTTTTTTCTGCTGTGAAGTGAGGCATTTTAACATGGGGGAGATACAGATTTGACTCGCTTTTGCAGTCAGCCTCAAGCGGCCACTCGATGAACTGCAGTTTATTTCACTTTCGTGTTGGTTTCAAGGGAGAGACGGGGAGGTTGCCGCTTGGTCTTACCGAGCGGGTGACCCACGTGACGACCTGACGTGACGTCAACGTCTTGAAATTAGCAGTTTTTTAACCATGCAAGTATACAAGCTAATGTGTAAAGACTATAAATGGACATTAAAGGCAATACATATAAATATTGTACCCCTAAAACAACACTAAAACATTTCTCCTGAATCCTGTGCATGTGAGGCTGTGTTTTACTTTCAAAGAGCAGAAATACTGTAGGCTAGCCTACAGACATTCAATAGTCTTAATTTGACCAATATAATCATTTTAACTAGTTTTTATTGTTCATTTTATTGCCCAATGTACAATGTTCTCACAGTCCATAAAAGAAAACACTCTAAATTAATAAATGTAGCCTTTCATTAAAAAAAAAAAAAAAAAAAACATCCAGAAGGTTTTCATAAATATAAATATTATATTTATATCTTTGGAAATATAGATAGACCTAGCCTATAGAATATCCATTTATACACACACACACACACACACACACACACACACACACACACACACACACACACACACACACACACACACACACACACACACGCACACACACACACACACACACACACACACACATTTATATTTTAAACTGTTGTGACCTGTGAATCTACAGTTTAAAATATTTGCAGAACTTAAAAAAAGCTAAGTACAATTTATTGTAATAATATTGTTACTGAAAGTTTTATATAGCATAATTAAAATAATTTATTTACTTTTCCAACAAATGTTACAAGTCCAATACTGTCATGGTGCTCTTCCGTCACTTTTGACCAAACAATTTTCTGTTTTGAATTTTAAAATTCACAATTATACGCAAATGAACTGGTAGGGCTATTACCACACAGCATAATTGAGTCAGAAGACTGAAATAAGAGGTTGAAATGAGATCAGATCTAGATGGATTAAGCTGTGATAAAAGATTTGCTGTTTATTTTTTATTTATTGAGTTTTACTGTTATGTGTAACAAAATGCTTTCTCTGTATTCAGGGTTGACTGCAATAATAATGCAAATATTTTTTTTTTACTGACTCTTGTGTGCATGATCTGAAAGCACTGTTTGATTTTGAGCACAGATAAAATGTTTTTTTTTTTTTAAAGAAGAGTCAGATGTTCTGTAACTGTAGTTTGAAAATTTGGTTTTGTGTTTAAGGTTTTAAAAAATGAATGATGTTTCCAAGAAATGTGTTTTAGCAATTCAGGAAACCTGTAGGTTAATATTAAAAACATGCATACTATTGCATTTATACATATCCTATCACACAGATAACAAACTAATAAAAAGTGAATCTAATCAAGCATAATCTCAGTCTTAATAAAATTACTAAATTATCATAATCTTTCACAAATAGACATCATAAATTTTAAAGTGGAAAGGTTTATTTAAAAAAATTGTATAAGCGTTCTAATATTACATTTAGACATATCAGCTGAATATTTACTTTGTAATTAAGGTTCGTTGATTTTCATGTCTGCCACATATAAACAATGAGCCAAAACGAAATTATTGATAATTTTCATTAAATCATATGTAACACGTTCCTACGTGTGCTGACGTGTTGTTAACGCGTTCCTATGGCGACCGGTCGGGAGTGCGAGTAACCGATCGTCATCCCAACGTGTTGTTTACGTGTGAAGACACGTTGTAACACGTTTGTGTTTTTCTTACCTTAGTTTAACTTCTTATGCTTCTATTGTGTCCTCTAACTAGTCCACATTTGATTATTGGCTGATTTAGAAAGTTATGTGCTGTGTAGGCCCTATTATTAAAGTTAAATATAGCAGAGCCTACTATTAACAAACCGGGCATTGACGGCTAATTCGGAAAAGCACGAGCTATTCCACATAATTTTTCTCTATCTCCCATTAAAACGGAAGTTTTAGGAACAGACAATGTCTCATATTTCATGGAAATATGCTTTAACATTCAAATGCAGCGAAAACTGCAGCCCTATCTGCTTTTTTATGCATAATACAAATCAAATAATTAAAAAGCCCATAGCCTATAAAATAATACTGACCATTTATCAGACAAATGGAATTTACAAATGTAACAATTGTGGTCTCAGATAAATATAAAAAGGTTTATTCCTACTCTATAGAGGTTAAGATATGTCTGAATCTCAGGAGGATATCTTTGATCAAAATCAGCTTGGCTTCTATGGAAACTGAACATGTGTTTATATTGTATAACCTCAATTAAAACATCCAGAGCTGACTGTGAAAAATCAGATTCTAGCGGTTGAGAACATAGGCCTATTTAAGAGTCTTTAAGTAAGGTCCACTGTAAAGGTTGAATTGTAATGTTAAACATCAAAGTATTAACTATTTTAATATTGAACAAACTAATAAATACATATTTTCTGTAATGACAACTCCCAATATTGATATTTTTGGCAGCCAGCTTTAAAAAAAAAAAATATATATATATATATATATATATATATATATATATATATATATATATATATATGCAATAATTATGGTTCATTTTTGCTATTAAAAATAATACTAAAAAAATGTTTCTAATTTTTTAAAATATTTTTTTTTCAATTAATGCAGTATTTCAGATTAATATAGAAACTAGGCCTTTTAAATTATTATTTTTAAAATCAGATTAGTGCCATCTGTTGAGAGAAAATGAAATAAAACATGTAATTTCATGGTGTTACCACTAGATGCCCGTATTGCTCTCTGAAGACTATTGAATGACTGTAGGCTAGCCTACAGTATTTCCTGTAGGGGTAAAATCTTTGCGTGGCAGGGGGAGCTGCCACTCGACCGGCCACGGAATTATGCGCCTGCCACTGCGTTATGTGCGCCTGCCACCCGACCGGCCACAGATATATGCGCCTGCCACTGCGTTATATGCGCCTGCCACTCGACCAGTCACAGATATATGCGCCTGCCACTCGACCAGTCACAGATATATGCGCCTGCCACTCGAACTTACACGATATGTAAGATAGGTTTTCAAACCAAATGCAGCGCATAACCCCTGAAGCCAGCGGGAGACAGAACGGTACGCACTATAGGTCAATATTCACCATTAACCAAACGCTTTTCGCCTGCCTCACAACTACTGTAGGCTACTCGCTGTTTTTTAAATGAGCACCAGTCTCGTGACAGACTTATGCGCCTGCCTTAAAATCTCTCACTGTTTTAACATACCAGACGAACCCACAGGCAGTGCAATACTTATCTTATTTATGTCTAATTGTATCTCTTTTTTATTCGCTCTTTTTGCCCATAGAGAGCGCGTCTCTTGGCTCCCGCCTGGACTAGGCTATCTAAAGCGTCACACCAGCCACACGATCTCTCTCTGTATACACCTATCAGACACTCCTAATGGTACATGAGAGCACACATACAGTGCAATACAGATATTATCTACCTATTTATCATCTGATCTTATATTTTATTCGCTCTTTTTATGCGTATGGGAGTGCGCTCGCAAGGCTATTTTAAGCGTCGCTCCAGCCATACCCGCCACACGATCTCTAACTGTTTACACCTATCAGACACTCCTAATGGTACATGAGAGCACACATACAGTGCAATACAGATCTTATCTACCTATTTATCATCTGATCTTATATTTTATTCGCTCTTTTTATGCGTATCGTAGTGCGCTCGCGTGGCTCTTTTAAGCGTCGCTCCAGCCATACCCGCCACACGATCTCTCACTGTTTACACCTATCAGACACTCCTAATGGTACATGAGAGCACACATACAGTGCAATACAGATCTCATCTACCTATTTATCGTCTGATCTTATATTTTATTCGCTCTTTTTATGCGTATGGGAGTGCGCTCGCAAGGCTATTTTAAGCGTCGCTCCAGCCATACCCGCCACACGATCTCTCACTGTTTACACCTATCAGACACTCCTAATGTTACATGAGAGCACACATACAGTGCAATACAGATCTTATCTACCTATTTATCATCTGATCTTATATTTTATTCGCTCTTTTTATGCGTATCGTAGTGTGCTCGCGTGGCTCTTTTAAGCGTCGCTCCAGCCATACCCGCCACACGATCTCTCACTGTTTACACCTATCAGACACTCCTAATGGTACATGAGAGCACACATACAGTGCAATACAGATATTATCTACCTATTTATCATCTGATCTTATATTTTATTCGCTCTTTTTATGCGTATCGTAGTGCGCTCGCGTGGCTCTTTTAAGCGTCGCTCCAGCCATACCCGCCACACGATCTCTCACTGTTTACACCTATCAGACACTCTGGTACATGAGAGCACACATACAGTGCAATACAGATCTTATCTACCTATTTATCATCTGATCTTATATTTTATTCGCTCTTTTTATGCGTATCGTAGTGCGCTCGCGTGGCTCTTTTAAGCGTCGCTCCAGCCATACCCGCCACACGATCTCTCACTGTTTACACCTATCAGACACTCCTAATGGTACATGAGAGCACACATACAGTGCAATACAGATCTGATCTACCTATTTATCGTCTGATCTTATATTTTATTCGCTCTTTTTATGCGTGGGAGTGCGCTCGCGTGGTGATATGACGCAGCGCCTGAAAATAGGCCACCTTCCGTCAACACAACGGAACTATTTTCAGGCGCTGCGTCATATCATTACGCCTGCTGCTCTCATGGTACGGCAGTGAAGTTTCTTGATTATTACGCAGGAATGAGAGTATAGTTCCTAGCCATATCAGCCTAGAAAATCGCAACTTTACATTTTCCATCGGTCTTAGTGCACGATGTAACTACAGAAGAGTCAAGTATTAAATAGGAAAAATATCGAAACTCTTTGGTCATTTTTTTTTTTTTTGAAATGCTAATGGTCTTGTCCACTTCAATGATGTATGCTAAGAGTGGTACCGCCAGAACCGGAGATCGGCTGAATGGATTCAAAAACGGTAAAACTCAACAGTTTAACTCTGGGGGAGTTGTAAAATTAGCCTATTTCCAAAAAAAGTGGAGTATCCCTTTAATAGAGCCAGTATTGCACTGTATGTGTGCTCTCATGTACCATTAGGAGTGTCTGATAGGTGTAAACAGTGAGAGATCGTGTGGCGGGTATGGCTGGAGCGACGCTTAAAATAGCCTTGCGAGCGCACTCCCATACGCATAAAAAGAGCGAATAAAATATAAGATCAGACGATAAATAGGTAGATGAGATCTGTATTGCACTGTATGTGTGCTCTCATGTACCATTAGGAGTGTCTGATAGGTGTAAACAGTGAGAGATCGTGTGGCGGGTATGGCTGGAGCGACGCTTAAAAGAGCCACGCGAGCACACTACCATACGCATAAAAAGAGCGAATAAAATATAAGATCAGATGATAAATAGGTAGATAATATCTGTATTGCACTGTATGTGTGCTCTCATGTACCATTAGGAGTGTCTGATAGGTGTAAACAGTGAGAGATCGTGTGGCGGGTATGGCTGGAGCGACGCTTAAAAGAGCCACGCGAGCGCACTACGATACGCATAAAAAGAGCGAATAAAATATAAGATCAGATGATAAATAGGTAGATAATATCTGTATTGCACTGTATGTGTGCTCTCATGTAGCAATAGGAGTGTCTGATAGGTGTAAACAGTGAGAGATCGTGTGGCGGGTATGGCTGGAGCGACCATTAATAGAGCCATGCGAGCGCACTCCCATACGCATAAAAAGAGCGAATAAAATATAAGATCAGATGATAAATAGGTAGATAATATCTGTATTGCACTGTATGTGTGCTCTCATGTACCATTAGGAGTGTCTGATAGGTGTAAACAGTGAGAGATCGTGTGGCGGGTATGGCTGGAGCGACGCTTAAAAGAGCCACGCGAGCGCACTACGATACGCATAAAAAGAGCGAATAAAATATAAGATCAGATGATAAATAGGTAGATAATATCTGTATTGCACTGTATGTGTGCTCTCATGTACCATTAGGAGTGTCTGATAGGTGTAAACAGTGAGAGATCGTGTGGCGGGTATGGCTGGAGCGACGCTTAAAAGAGCCACGCGAGCGCACTACGATACGCATAAAAAGAGCGAATAAAATATAAGATCAGATGATAAATAGGTAGATAATATCTGTATTGCACTGTATGTGTGCTCTCATGTACCATTAGGAGTGTCTGATAGGTGTAAACAGTGAGAGATCGTGTGGCGGGTATGGCTGGAGCGACGCTTAATAGAGCCACGCGCGAGCGCACTCCCATACGCATAAAAAGAGCGAATAAAATATAAGATCAGATGATAAATAGGTAGATAAGATCTGTTTTACACTGTATGCATGTTCTCGTGTACCATTAGGAGTGTCTGATAGGTGTATACAGAGAGAGATCGTGTGGCTGGTGTGACGCTTTAGATAGCCTAGTCCAGGCGGGAGCCAAGAGACGCGCTCTCTATGGGCAAAAAGAGCGAATAAAAAAGAGATACAATTAGACATAAATAAGATAAGTATTGCACTGCCTGTGGGTTCGTCTGGTATGTTAAAACAGTGAGAGATTTTAAGGCAGGCGCATAAGTCTGTCACGAGACTGGTGCTCATTTAAAAAACAGCGAGTAGCCTACAGTAGTTGTGAGGCAGGCGAAAAGCGTTAGGTTAATGGTGAATATTGACCTATAATGCGTACCGTTCTGTCTCCCGTTGGCTTCAGGGGTTATGCGCTGCATTTGGTTTGAAAACCTATCTTACATATCGTGTAAGTTCGAGTGGCAGGCGCATATATCTGTGACTGGTCGAGTGGCAGGCGCATATATCTGTGACTGGTCGAGTGGCAGGCGCATATAACGCAGTGGCAGGCGCATAATTCCGTGGCCGGTCGAGTGGCAGCTCCCCCTGCCACGCAGAGATTTTACCCCCTCTCAGTATTTCTGCTCTTTGAAAGTAAAACACATTGCCTCACATGCACAGGATTCAGGAGAAATGTTTTAATGTTGTTTTAGGGGTACAATATTTATATGTATTACATTTAATGTCCATTTATAGTCTTTACACATTAGCTTGGATACTTGCATGGTTAAAAAACTGCTAATTTCAAGACGTTGACGTCACGTCAGGTCGTCACGTGGGTCACCCGCTCGGTCAGACGCTCAAAAGTACAAGACGTTCGGATAGACGTTCGGATAGACGTTCGATCGGTCGGTCGGTCGTTCGAATGTTTGATTTTGGCAAGGAGTAAGCGCCATACGGATGTTTGATTTTGGCACGGAGTAAGCGCCATAGGCTACACATAAATCTCTGACCCATCGGCCATCGTCGTCTCCCTCGTCTAATTTCTGTCGCTCTTCATACGTCATCTGGTATAATCGAAACGGTTGGCTATGAGCTACGTACAGGCGCATTTGATAGACATTCTTAGCACCCAATAAACGCCTCTGGGCATTCGTAAACCACGCCTCAAATACGAGAAAATGAACATGTGGTTCCCAGACCCAAGTCTCAACGAGAATTGGGTCTGGCGTTAGCCAGGCTATATTTTCAGTTAAAAATAGCGAAATTAGACAAAAGTATATTAGTTTGCCTGATTATTTTTGTCATTCGTTTAACATTTATGACCTAAAAAAAACTGTCAAATATGAAATGTTTAGTTTAGCTACTTACATTATCTTATCTCGCACTTGACCGTAAACTGAAGCGTCGAGCCGCTCTGCATAAATTCGCGCGCAGCATCTTCAGTGAACATAAAGCCCGCCTACTTTGATTTGATTGGTCATCTCAAATATTCTGACATTGACAAGCAGTGACAGACCAATGAGGATCAGATGAACAAACAAACACACACACACTGTGCTCTGTTTCTGACGTGCGTAGCTGCGTCTCGCGCGCTACTGCCGATTGAAGATGAAGAACGTGCTGAATCTGATTATAACAAGACTGAAGCGAACACGAATTTGTGTAGCCTACACAAATATTTAGGGGGGCGAGGCAGAAGTTTAGCGGGGAATTTGATTACATTATTTCAGATAGCCCGTCGGGCAGGCCGGTTATACATTTTGGTAGCCCGACTGGAAAACACAATAGCCCCGGGACCTCGGGCAGGCGATTTTGCGAGCCCTGTAACTATAGATAACCTTAACACAACAATAAAGAACAATTTAATAAAAAATATCAGAGAAATGTCAGCTTCCCGGAGTACACTTGAGCACACAAACATGTTGTAGATAAAAAAAAAAAAAAAAAAAAAAATTATAAAAGGGAAAAATAAAAAAAAGTCACAAATGCATTGTAAGAAATTTGAAAACAAAGGACAATGCAAAAATCATAATAATGTATAATAATTCAATTTATATCATAAAAATGATATAAAGGATTAAAACTTCTTAGATATTGTTCTTCTAGGAGAACCTTTTGAGTAAATCTCAATCTCAAACTTGAAACTGTTGGTTTAAGGGTGATTTTAAAGGGTTAGTTCACCCAAAAATGAAAATTAAGTCATTAATTATTCACCCCCATGCTGTACCAACCCCGTAAGACCTTCGTTCATCTTCGGAACACAAATGAAGATATTTTTTATTAAATCTGAGAGGTGGATCACTGCTACATACACTCACCGGCCACTTTATTAGGTACACCTGTCCAACTGCTCGTTAACACTTAATTTCTAAGCAGCCAATCACATGGCGGTGTAAGGGGTATACAGTCAAAGACCCAGAACCAGATATGAAGAATGAAGACCCGGAGTCAGAATTATAAAAAAATTAAAGAAAAGTTTTACTGAAGATAGTTTGCATTTTCATCAGCAGAAGTCAGCTTCAAGACTCACACAGGAGTTCGTAGGCCGCCTCGCTTACAGTTACAAAGATCACAGCAGTTATACCATTTCCAAGGTCTAAGCTACGTCATTGCTTACAGGTTGAATGATTCTCATTGGCTAAGAAACATGAAAGCCTAAACAATTTAACACATGTGAGGAGATAGGGGTGCCTATCGCCATTAGTAAAGATAGTTGTCGTCCACTCATTGGATTTAGGTCTGTGGTGGCCTCGCAGGTTAGAGAAGGGCGCCGGGGTGTCTGGTCCGACCGTCCAGAACCTACATAGAATGTCATACGCACACACACACACAAATAACAGACACTAGCAAATAACAGCTCCCATCAAGGCTGAAGAGAGTCTGAGCTCCTTATTATCAGTTAAGTATACCAAAACATAATGCTAAAACATTCACTCATTTAGGAGAAAAACAGATCACTGGCATTTACTCCCAAGGAAGGAAATATACTGGAAAGAATACATTTTAATACAACAATTAAAGTTTGATAGTAACGCTCAATATAGCTTGACCATATGTCCAGCGAAGAATCATATGTGCCCACGCTGCCTTTAGGACCCTCTAACCTTTCTACTGATCCCAGAGAAAGAGACAAACGGCCTTGTGGGTTACGTGGCCTTCGTGTCCTGCGTGTACTACGTGCAATCTCAAAGTAAGATTGGAATGCACCTAAAAGAAACTGGTTACTTGCATCCATGCATTTAAGAAAATATAATTTCACAAGCACAAGAATATAAAAATTATTATGTGATAATGAATATATTTGATTATTGATTTTTATAAAGGAAGTATATAACCATTCAAAATGATATATGATTATATATGTATTTGAAGAGGCAAGGGATTTTGACCAACCCTTCAGCGGCAACTCAGTGCATTTAGGCATGTAGACATGGTCAAGACAATCTCCTGCAGTTCAAACCGACCATCAGTATGGGGAAGAAAGGTGATTTGAGTGACTTTGAACGTGGCATGATTGTTGGTGCCAGAAGGGCTGGTCTGAGTATTTCAGAAACTGCTAATCTACTGGGATTTTCACGCACAACCATCTCTAGGGTTTACAGAGAATGGTCTGAAAAAGAAAAAACATCCAGTGAGCGGCAGTTCTGTGGGCGGAAATGCCTTGTTGATGCCAGAGGTCAGAGGAGAATGGCCAGACTGGTTCGAGTTGATAGAAGGGCAACAGTGACTGAAATAACCACTCGTTACAACCGAGGTATGCAGCAAAGCATTTGTGAAGCCACAACACGCACAACCTTGAGGCGGATGGGCTACAACAGCAGAAGACTCCACCGGGTACCACTCATCTCCACTACAAATAGGAAAAAGAGGCTACAATTTGCAAGAGCTCACCAAAATTGAACAGTTGAAGACTGGAAAAATGTTGCCTGGTCTGATGAGTCTCGATTTCTGTTGAGACATTCAGATGTTAGAGTCAGAATTTGGCGTAAACAGAATGAGAACATGGAACCATCATGCCTTGTTACCACTGTGCAGGCTGGTGGTGGTGGTGTAATGGTGTGGGGGATGTTTTCCTGGCACACTTTAGGCCCCTTAGTGCCAATTGGGCATCGTTTAAATGTCACGGCCTACCTGAGCATTGTTTCTGACAATGTCCATCCCTTTATGGCCACCATGTACCCATCCTCTGATGGCTACTTCCACCATGTCACAAAGCTCTAATCATTTCAAATTGGTTTCTTGAACATGACAATGAGTTCACTGTACTAAAATGGCCTCCACAGTCACCAGATCTCAACCCAATAGAGCATCTTTGGGATGTGGTGGAACGGGAGATTCGCATCATGGATGTGCAGCCGACAAATCTGCGGCAACTGTGTGATGCCATCATGTCAATATGGACCAAACTCCCTGAGGAATGCTTCCAGCACCTTGTTGAATCTATGCCACGAAGAATTGAGGCAGTTCTGAAGGCAAAAGGGGGTCCAACCCGTTACTAGCATGGGGTACCTAAAAAAGTGGCCGGTGAGTGTAGGCTGCCTAAGGGAATGAAACTTGACGGCCCAGAAAGTCATTAAAGAAAATGTTTAAATATTCCATGTGCCTACAGTGGCTCAACTATAAGTTTATCAAGCGACGAGACTACTTTTTGTGCGAAAAAAAACCATAAATAACGACTTTACTCGACTATTCCATTACTTCCTTGTGGGCCTTGAGACGAGAGTTCAAGAGATTTCCAGGACGCATGAGCGAGAACTGAGCAAGAAGTAGTAGAAGAAGAACGTCCTCTTCTCAGTTCTCGCGCATGCGTTCTGGAAATCTCTTCAACTCTCGCGCTTGTCTAAAGTATAAAATCATTGGTTACCCGTAACAAACACTCTTCTTGTTCGGGCTTCAGTTTGCAAATGCCGGTAATATTCTCCACAACAGAGCGAATTGCATCCCGTGTCTCCAAATCAGCGGTCGTCCTAACCTAAAACATAATCTTAAACTCGGCGCTTAGCGTCTACGTCACGGCTCTCAGCCCGCCATCTGTTCGTTGATTGGCCGCTGTTTTCAGGCCGGAGGAAAACTGAGAGATAGGTCGCTATCTCAGACTGAGTACAGAAGCGAAATGAAATTGAGTGGAAGTAAGTCTGACGTAGTCAGGCTAATAACTACATTAATACATTTGTAAACTTTTTCCTTTTTTTAAGAGTGATTGTGTTTTTGATTAATGTGTGCTTTGTTCTTTTTTGCATTTGGAAAAATAAAAAATTGCAGAAATTGTTAAAATTCTAAATCATAATAATATGCACCTGTGGAGCAGTCTGTAACTTAAATTAACGTCGATTGTAGATGTTCGGGGACGTCGACTGTAGACGAGACCCAGGTGACTTTAGTCAGATCACTTGAAAGGTTTTTCTCCAATGTGAATCCTCTGGTGACGTTTTGTCTCTCACACTGCTTTTGCACTGGTGTGTGTTTTCTGGTGTACTTTAAAAACGCTCAGTCGTGTAAAACTTTTTTCACATGCATAACACGTGTAAGGCTTCCCCTTTGTATCAGCTTTCTTGTGCTTCTTTCTTTCTCCAGAATGAGAACACAGATGTAATTTCAGAGCTCGAACACTTCTGAAACTCTTCCTGCACTGAGAGCATGTGTGCGGCTTCTCTCCGGTGTGGATTTTTATGTGATCCTTTAGGAGTCTTTATTGTGTGCAGCTTCTCTTCAGGTGCTGCTTCAGTTCAGTCTCTGTAAAATATGTTTTTCCACAAACATAGCACACATAATTTTTCACACCACTGTGTCTTTTCTGGTGTGATTTTAAACCATTTAGCCATGAAAATCGCTTTCCACACAAAGAACACACGTAAGGCTTCTCCTTTGAATGAACGTTCATGTGCTTCTTCAGGGAATCTGCCCAAGCAAAATTTTTACTGCATTGATTACAGTTAAATGGTTTTTCTCCAGAATGAGAACGCAGATGTACTCTAAAAGAACTTGCCAATATGAAACTCTTCCCGCACTGATCACATGTGTGCGGTTTCTCTCCAGTGTGGATTTTCATGTGATTATTAAGGGTATTTTTGTGTGCAAAACTGTTCCCACACCGATCACATGTGTACGGCTTCTCTCTAGTGTGGATCTTCATGTGTTTATTAAGGGTACATTTGTGTGTAAAACTGTTCCCGCACTGATCACATTTGTACGGCTTCTCTCCAGTGTGGATTTTCATGTGAATATTAAGGGTATTTTTGTGTGCAAAACTGTTCCCACACCGATCACATGTGTGTGGCTTCTCTCCAGTGTGGATTTTCATGTGATCATTAAGGGTATTTTTGTGTGTAAAACCGTTCCCGCACTGATCACATGTGTACGGCTTCTCCCCAGTGTGGATTTTCATGTGATCATTAAGGGTACGTTTGTGTTTAAGACCCTTCCCGCACTGATCACATGTGAACGGCTTCTCTCCAGTGTGGATTTTCATGTGAAACGTAAGGTTTGATTTTATTGTAAAACTCTTTCCGCACTGATCACATTTGTGGGGCTTCTCTCCAGTGTGGATTTTGTTGTGTCTTTTTAGGAGATATTTTAGGGCAAAACTTTTCCCGCATTGATCACATGTGTGCAGCTTCTCTCCACTATGAACTGTCATGTGAAATTTGAGACTTTGTTTATATATGAAACTCTTCCCGCACTGATCACATGTGTACGGCTTCACTCCAGTGTGGATTTTCATGTGATTATTAAGGTTTTTTTGTTGTGTGAATCTCTTCCCACACTGATCACATGTGTGCGTCTTCCCTCTAGTGTGGATCTTCATGTGTGTCTTAAGGCGTTCTTTTAGTATGAAACTCTTCCCACACTTATCACATGTGTGTGGCTTCTCTCCAGTGTGGATCTTCATGTGTTTCTTAAGCTGTTCTTTTAGTATGAAACTCTTCCCACACTGATCACATGTGTGCGGCTTCTCTCCAGTGTGGATCTCCATGTGTCTCTTAAGGTTTTTTTTTATTGTGAAACTCTTCCCACACTGCTCACATGTGTGCGACTTCTCTCCGGTGTGGATTTTCATGTGATCCATAAGGGTTCCATTAAGTGTGAAACTCTTCCCGCACTGATCACATGTGTGTGGTTTCACTCCAGTGTGGATTTTCATGTGTATTTTAAGGAGATATTTTATGACAAAACTCTTCCCACATTGATCACATGTGTGCAGATTCTCTCCAGTGTGGATCTTCATGTGATTTTTAAGGTTTCTTTTTTGTGTGAAACTCTTCCCACACTGATCACATGTGTGCAGCTTCTCTCCCATGTGGATTTTCATGTGATCTTTAAGACTTTGTTTGTATGGGAAGCTTTTTCCACACTGAGAACAACTGAAATTTTTGATGGCTCTTCTCAGTACAGGTTTACTTCCAGTCGGTGAGCAACTTAAAGATTTTTCTTCAGTTTTGACATGATGTTCCTCCTCCACTTCATCCAGTTCTTCACTCTTCTTAATCTCTTCCAACAGGTCTAACATAAAAGTTAAAAAGTTAAAATTTTCAGTAAATCATAAAAAAAAAACATTTTTTTTTAAACATTTGCTCTAATGTTGTGAACGGGCCTTAACACCTATTAACACCATAAGTTAAAGTTTGAGTACAAACAAAGACTGGGAAAAAAATCATGCTTTTAACAGTAAAAAACAAAGTAAATGCAAGGGGATTGTTATGCAGTTTTTCTGGGTGGGTGTATAAAACTTGTCAAAAGAGCCCACCTCCAACCTCTAACATTTCTTCTCTCTAAATGGTTTGCTTGTTATTTTGTTGTATTGTGCACCATATTGCATTTGTAGTAAGACATTTATTGAACCGTTCAAAACTGTTCACTCCGAAAATTTAGTTATTTATACAAAGCATTTTGTCTCAGTCTCTTGTCTCATGTCTCAGTGTTTTGTTTTGGAAAAATAAAATAAAAATCTTTATTGTGCTGCAAAAGAATACATTCATCCAAATTTTTAATGATAAGGGTGTGATAGATTCTGCCTTAGATTTAATCAACTCTGCCTCAGATGTAATCAAGTCTGTCTGTGTCTGTAAAAGTGTGAACCTAAAGGCCCATACAGATGTATGGCCTATAGAAACTGAATGGCCTGAATGACAAAATAATCAGCATTGCTCAGAGTGGATTAGCAAGTTAGATCTCCTGTGGGAGGTCCAAACAGGTTTCTATTGTTTGTAGCCCATATGTCTTCATGTATAAAGTTCTGTCTCACAGACAGAACTTTGGGTTAAGATTGTTGAAGGGCGACATGCTAACATCGCTGCTGAAGGACTGCTACACTACAAACCTTCAATAAATTATTCTCCCCACAAGAACTCTGGTCAAGCTTACTTATTTTATGTATTGGAGAAATCCAATACATTGGCGAGCCACCGAAACCACTGCTCGGCCAAATACACCAAAATCTAACAGGTGAGTAAACTATTTTTGGGGGGAACAATCCCTTTAACTGCTACACTCCAGCAAACCAACACTCAGATACAATCAACTGTGCCATTATCTTAAAAAATACCTGTACTTTTGATACTAAAGCAGTTTTAATATTTGTGAGCACCTTTAGCTTTAGTAACATTCCTTATGAATCTTTACTTTTATGTATGACAAATGGATGTTATACTGACTGACTAACCATTATAGAACTGCTAAAGTTTTATAACTTTAATGTTTCACAGCATCATTAATGAGGAATCAAGAATAAACACCAACCAATCTGTTCTTCAGTATCTTCAAGCTTCACTCTGAGGGGTTCTTCATCAGGATCACTCATGTTCTCACTGTAATCTTCAATAAACTCCATCTTTACAGGTTTCTGTTCTTCCTGCTGGTCTGAATGCATCTCTTCACTTGTAAATAGTGATAGCTTTAAAAAAACTTATTCGTGAGGTTTCAAATACTTCGCAAATCTTTTGTTTTGAATCAGCTGTTGTTCAGAGCGCGCGTCTTCTCTTCTTCTGTTTCTGGTTGTATGGGAAACCAACCAGTGTTGCCAGATTAGGACGGTGATTTCCAGCCCAAAAGCTCACCAAAACCCGCCCACTACAAGAAAAAACCGCCCAAAATTTTACTGCCAAAATAATGTGATATAATTTCATTACCATGTCATTTAAGGTTGATAAGCACAATTTGTATCTCCTTAAAACAAAATAGCGATTATAAAATAAAATATAAAATAAATAAATTTTCCAGCAAAACAGATCAAACAGGGCAATAATTAAGGAGAATTAGCCAATATGACTAAAATGTCCAGGTGGACACTGTCAAAACGGCAATCAAGAAACGAACCGATGACTTTAACCCTCGGAAGTACACATTGCAGAACATAACGCAGAATTTAGCAGTCAAAACAGATTCATCGTTGATTCAAACCTTTTTCAGCAGCTGTCATGGACAAGTAGAGTGCAGTCTGGATGGTGTAGTTGGAGATGTTTGGTTATAAGGCTAGTGTGCACATATGACATGGACAGGAATCGTCCCATATTTGATTTCAATTCAAGTCATTCAACTGTGCTCTCCTCTCAGAGTTATATTCATCATAGAGTGATCTCCTTCCACGTGTGCGTTTTTTAGAGTTACTCACTACTGTACACTCTTTTGTATAGTTGGCTATATGTCACTTTGCCTTAGCGATCACTTGAATATACAGCTACAACTTCTCGCGCTCAATCGCGTCTGCCTGCGGATCGCTGATTGGCTAAAAGTGCGTGCTCGTCAGAGATGTCAACACTAACGCCAGCTGACTCTGCATGAGCGTGTGTGTACAGTAATGTCATGATGACTGATTTTATGGACTACATGCACTTTAGTTTCGTTTTTTTTTAACCAATTAGACTTTAAAATGTAGTTGTTTGAAAACCGCCGAAATGATCCCAAACCAGCCCAAATTTTGACCACCCGCCCAAACCCTTTTTTACCCGCACAATCAAATTCAAAACCGCCCAATTGGGCGGGAACCCGCCCAATCTGGCAACACTGAAACCAACGTAAAATGTGCCTTTCCCCCACCCGCTGGTCTGGAGTGTGAAGAGCACACACAGCTTACTGAGGGGATAATGAAGAAGAGTGAAAAAGTAGAAAAAAGATACATGCATTTATATTTTTCCTATTATGTTTTTTTTTTAAATATTTAAACATTTTCTAATATATTCATGATTGCCTTTTATTTCCATTATTTCCATTCCGACTTTTGGGATAGCTGGGCATTTGTTTCTGGGGGGCTGTTTATACCACACTGTTTTCAACTAAAAACGTAAAACGTTTAATGTGTTTTGGCCGTTCATTTTCACGAGAAAGGCGTTTTGGGTGCCTGAAAACCTAAACGTTAAAAACGGGTTTCAAAGTGCTATTTTTTTTAAACGATCTTCATAACAAAAAAAAGGAATCTGTGGAAACCACTGTAAAAAAAGAAATCTAAATCTGGGGAAATGATGACGTTATGCTCACACGTATTACATGTTCAGTCTATAGTGTTCCATCGCCATCTAAAGACTTAGCAGCAGAATACAGCGTTTTACAGATCGTTTTCGCAGATCGTTTTTTTGACAATGGTAAAAAAAAAGGGAAAAACTTCTCAGTTTTAAGCATATCGTTGTTGCGTATGTACCCTTAGGATTAGAAAGTAAGTGATTTAGGAAGATTAGTGTTTGTGGCTTCAATGAAAAAAAACTTAATTTCAGTGGTGGACGAAGTACACATACCATGTACTTGAGTAAAAGTAAAGATACTCAAGGTAAAATATTACTCAAGTAAAAGTAGAAGTGCTGCCTTTAAACATTCACTTGAGTAAAAGTACAAAAGTATTTGCCTTCAAATGTACTTAAGTATCCAAGTACTTTGATTTTTTTATGGCTATAATGTCCTATTATAATTTGTCACAAGACTCTTGCTTAACTCAGTCTAAGTGAAGACTAATGTCACTCTTGGCACACCAATCTATTAATGAAATGACATTAATTAGTCTGATATATATATTTGAATTGAATGAATTTTTTGTGTTTAATTTTGGAGGGAAGGGGACTGTTCCCATAAGGTATAAAACATTTACAGTATTTACTGTATATATTTTTCTCCAGCGCCTATGGTCATAATTATTAACATCTTAATGTTATGATACATTCACATAATCCTGCACAACGCCATTAAATATATATATGAAGAGTTTGCTTCCAAACTTTAGCTAACTTTAGCTGGAAATAACATTATTCAAGAACCGCTATAAAGCCAAAACAATCTCTGTTACCTTAAATTATATGTTTATCTCTGTAAAGCTGCTTTGAAACAATCCATTGTTAAAAGCGCTATATAAATGAAGATGACTTGACCAAAACGCAATAAATCCATTTAGATTAATTTGAGTAAAAATGTGTTTTCTTTACCAAGAAAGTGGAAAGATGAAAACCACTATTTTCTGTTTCAAACTTTCACATAGCATTTGTAGGTCATAATAACGAAAAAAAATTAAAATCCAGGTTTTGATTTTCAAAGATTTATTATAAAAACGGATAGTTTTTTCCCCCCAAAATGCAATAAATTTTTAAAAATCAAAATGCAAATAACCCATTGAATCAATAGGCTATAAAAGTTTTTTTTCATATTGAAACTGTTGAAAATACACAACAACGTAAGTTTATTAGTATAATATTTTTATTAAGAACTGTAAAGAAGATTGAAAACATTTTTCCTCCTCCCGAGTGCCATTACTGTTTACATTGCGTGGAATGGTGCGTTGTGATTGATTGAGAGCGGATATATCGCATTCTGCAGAGAAGGGAGACTGGCGTTTGTCGCGGTTTGGAAAGAAAGGGAGAAAACATGAATAACACGGCGGATATCGCATTTTACTTAAAATTAAACATTGACTTTTCAATACCAACCAGATACAATAGTGATTTTTGCAGTAACTAATAAAAAAAAAAAAAGAAGGCATTTATCGCGTTTTGGAACCAAACTCTTCTTCATATAGCCTACACACATATTTACACACGCACACACACACACACACACACACACGCACATATATATATTCTATGTTATGGGAGCAGCCAATTTCCGTCCAAAATGAAACAAAAACGAATTAATGCAGTGTTTCTGCTAGGCTGCTCCCCAGAAAAAAAGCTATTATATGCAAGTCATTTTAGTGGCAACGTAAGCAATGTACATATGCTTCAATACTTACCGATAATTGCTGCAATAACAGCTGCTGCTCTCTGTCCCGCTTAAAAGCATTGTCAACGTGATTTGTTTGGAGCTATTGAGAGCTACACGAATAACGTGACCGCGCGGCGGCGAGGTCACATCTATGTTCGCAACTCTCATATTTAACAGCTCTGGTTCGCGCTTAGTAGCCTAGATACCGCCAACTTGCGCCAAGACAACTTCAAAACAAAGCGGCGTGCTGTACTGTGATTGGTGGCTCGTTCGACCAGTTACGTTTTAATCCACTCATAAATAAAAAGGAACGACTGATTTTGAAAATGTAGTAGAGTAAAAAGTAAGATATTTGACTTTGAAAATTGAAATGTAGTGGAGTTAAAGTAAAAGTCTCCCAAAATGTAAATACTTGAGTAAAGTACAGATACGCAAAAAAGCTACTTAAGTACAGTAACGAATTACTTTTACTTCGTTACTGTCCACCACTGCTTAATTTATGTTTTATTAATCTCTTTCATGTTACTTTATCTCTCTCTTTCTGTATATATGTAGGCTATTTCATTGAAATTTTTCATTTATTTAGCCTAGCTTTTTTTATTTGCATTTCAATTACATTTTTCTAATAGTTAGTTCTGTGCTGTGTTAATGATCGTCTCCATCTCAAGGTTTGTAACGTCACATATGCAGTGGTGGACGAAGTACACATACCATGTACTTGAGTAAAAGTAAAGATACTCAAGGTAAAATATTACTCAAGTAAAAGTAGAAGTGCTGCCTTCAAACATTCACTTGAGTAAAAGTACAAAAGTATTTGCCTTCAAATGTACTTAAGTATCCAAGTACTTTGATTTTTTTTATGGCTATAATGTCCTATTATAATTTGTCACAAGACTCTTGCTTAACTCAGTCTAAGTGAAGACTAATGTCACTCTTGGCACACCAATCTATTAATAAAATGACATTAATTAGTCATATATATATATATATATATATATATATATATATATACTGTATGTATCTATATTTTAATTGAATTAATTTTTTGTGTGTTTAATTTTGGAGGGAAGGGGACTGTTCCCATAAGGTATAAAACATTTAGAGTATTTACTGTATATATTTTTCTCCAGCGCCTATGGTCATAATTATTAATGTTAAAAAAAATCTTAATGTTATTTATACATTCACATAAACCTGCACAACGCCATTAAATATATATATATATACACACACACACACACACACACACACACACACATACATATATATTCACACGCGCGCGCGCACACACACATACACATATATATTCTATATTCTATGTTATGGGAGCAGCCGATTTCCCTCCAAAATTAAACACAAAAACGTATTAATGCAGTGTTTCTGCTAGGCTACTCCCCAGAAAAAAAAGCTATTACATGCAAGTCATTTTAGTGGCAACGAAAGCAATGTACATTATTCGTCAATACTTACCTATAATTGCTGCAATAATAGCTGCTGCTCTCTGTCCCGCTTAAAATCATTGTCAACGCGATTTTTTTGGAACTATTGAGAGCTAGCCTACACAAATAACGTGACCGCGCGGCGAAGAGATCACTGTCACATCTATGTTCGCAACTCTCATTTAACGGCTCTGGTTCGCGCTTAGTAGATACCGCCAAGGCAAGTTCAAAACAAAGCGCGCGCGCTGTACTGTGATTGGTGGCTCGTTCGACCAGTTACGTTTTTATCCACTCCTAAATAAAAAGGAACTACTGATTTTGAAAATGTAGTAGAGTAAAAAGTAAGATATTTGACTTTGAAATGTAGTGGAGTTAAAGTAAAAGTCTCCCAAAATTTAAATACTTGAGTAAAGTACAGATACGCAAAAAAGCTACTTAAGTACAGTAACGAATTACATTTACTTCGTTACTGTCCACCACTGCACATATTGTAGTCATTTTAACTGAATTTGTGATCGAAAAAGACACAATATGGTTACCGGTATAATAAACTGCTTATTTTTTACCATTCCTTCCTCCTGCTGTTCCCCTGACTCTCTGTCTGATTTAGTTAATGTACTGGAGTATTCATATACATAATATCACATTGAGAGAGCGTTAAAAACAGAATGTGTTTTCATATTCTGTCACAAGGGGGAGCCAAAGCAGTGTACAGCATATACACTGAGAGCATACACACGTATGCTGAGAGTCATGCTGCTGTACACCAGCACTCTGAAAGCATCCAAAAAGAATCAGTCACTGGTTAAACATCTATTAGGATATAATATAATGTAATATTTGCAATTTATATATGTTGCTTGCAAATACTCTTATGTCATTAGGATGCACAAAATATGTGTACCGGTATTATGTATTGTTACAACATCTACAGCTGGAGCGAACAGGTCATGCTGTAAAGAAGAGAAGAAAGAAAATAAAACATGAGCCTGCATGGTAAAAATCAATTTAATATCTTATGAGTCGATCTACGAACGCCGATCCAAGCCTACTGTTCGCGCTCACCTTATCACAACTTAGGCTAGCTCGTTCACATCTCACCAGCGCACTTGGATCGGCGTTCGTAGATCAACTGGTAGGCCTAGAAACTGTTTTTCAAAGATGACCTTCTGCCTGTATACTTTTTTTTTTTTTTTTTAACACACTTATTTACAAAACACAATTTACAAAATCTCTCGTTGGGAGACTCATGTGCAGAACATAGTTAAACACAGTTAAATAGAACAAAATTCAATAAAGAAAATAAAAACTTAAATAAATATAAAATAAAATAACTTAAGCAAAGGCACTATAAGGCATGTCAAAGTTATTCACATACATATATTGTCCTCAGTCTTCATATATTCTTAAAATAAGGTTACATGGAAGCTTTACAAATTATAATAACAAATATTTTGAGACATCTTCACATAGAGAGTAAATGTTATCACTGGAGTCTTTCAGAAGTTTCAAAGAAGCAAAGTATTCCCTCAGTTCATTTTTAAACACCATTATGGAAATCCATTATGGATGGATTTTTATTTTGCCATTTACATTTATGAATATGGTATTTACCCATAATTGTTATGATATTGTAAATTCTAAAAAGTTCCTTCTTTGATTTTAGGAGGTATAGGCCATTTCATGAACTTGATGCATTTATTTGTTATTTTGTCATCATAATGCCTTATTTTAATAGTTTGGTCTAAATCATGAAATAGTCTACATTTGAATATTTTGCTAATACAATTATTGCTAATTTTTTTTTACTATTTAGGGGAATTTGGTTTAGTTGCAGTTTAGGCAAATTTACTTGACTTTTGGAATAATGTAAATAGTTTGTATCATATTTAATAGGGCTATTGGTATTGCTTTACATACCTTGTTATAATCCCTTATTAAACTTTGTATATTAAATTTTGTTCTAAAATCCGTAAACCTAAGAAAATTACCTTGTTCATCTAATATATCTGTGATGAAGATGATTCCCTTTTCAAACCAATTTCTGAAAAAAAGTGTTTTTCTATTTATTGTTATCACTCTGTTGTTCCACAATGTGGAGCCATGTGGTGTAAAATTATGAGTAAATACCATCTTCCAGTAATGAAGAACTTGTTTATGATATTCAGACAACATTTATTTACTGGCAACTTGGATACCTAGAAATCGCACTTTAAAATGAACTCTAAGCCTCCCACTTTATCAAAAATATTTTTGGGAATATGATACCATAGAGAATCAGGTTTATCTAGAAAGGCTTTTACCCAGTTAACTCTAAAAACTCCAACCATAGATTCAAAATCAATTGTTTTTAACCCTCCTTTATGTAGTCCTTTACAAGTTGTGTTTTTTTGATGTAGTGCGTTTTATTACGCCAGATGAATTGTTAAATTATAGTATTTGCTTTTCTTATGTTTTGTGAACTAATATAGAGAGAATAGCTTGGGTAAATTAATTTAGAAATCCCTTCTGATTTTGACAATAGGTTACGTCCTAAAATAGTTAAGTCTCTTGTTAACCAATGATTTAAGTTTCTTTTTATTTCTTCAAATTTCTCTGTGATGTTTTTGGATTCCCTTACTGCCAAGTTTTTAGATAGATGAATGCCCAAGTATTTAACATCATTCTTAACTGGAATCATCTCCAAATTTGTCTCAGTGCAATTATATAAAGGTAATATTTCACATTTTTTTAGATTAAGGCAAAGGCCTGATGCCCTGGAAAAAACAGAAATCACATTTAAAGCCTTCTTCAGAATTGATTTGTCCTTTAGAAATATCACTGTATCGTCAGCAAATTGGCTAATTTTTAATTCGGTGTCACAAACTTTTATCCCTTTATTATTTACTATTATTTACTTTATTATTTACTACAAAATAGGCCAAAAGCTGCGTACAGAGAATGAATAATTTTTGTGAAATTGGGCACCCTTGTCTTATTCCACAAGAGACATTGATTCGGAGTGATGTCTGATTGAAGTGAAATATAGCTGTATATTTGATCATAAAACATTCTGATTACCTTACAAACATTTTTACCAAACCCAAAAAGTTGGAGCGATTCCAGTAAAAAAACATGTTCGATAGAATCAAATGCCTTGAAAAAATCAATAAACAATATTAGGCTTTCTGTGTTAATGAGGCTCTGGTAATCTAACATGTCCATAATTAGTCTCACATTGTTATGAATATGTCTACCTTTAATAAAAGCTGACTGAAATTCGTCTATTAACTTGTTCAAGACATTTTTTACTCTGTTAGCATATACCAAAGGTAGTAATTTATAATCATTGCAAAGTAGAGTTATATGTCTCCAATTATCTAATAATAATAAGTCTTTATTGGGTTTGGGCAACAAGATTATCAGACCAGTTTTCATTGTTGGGGATAACTGACCATTTTTTATGCAATCTAGATACGCATTAAATAATACATTTTTAATATCTGACCAAAAAGTCTTAAAAAATTCTATAGATAAACCATCAATGCCCGGTGATTTACCGTTTTTCATTTGTTTTAAAGCTGTTTTGATTTCTGTTAAGGTTACATCTCTTTCTAGTAAAAATTTGTCTTCCTCTTTTAGTTTTGTTACATTTTCGTTTACACTTTTCATAAAGGCATCACTAACGTCACTCTGAAATTCTTTCTTATATAAGTTGCTATAGAATTGACATACTTTCTCTGTTATTTAGTTTTTTTATACACTTTTTAGTCTGCCTCCGTTTTTCAAGGCTATAAAAATATGATGAGTTTTTTCCCCCCTGCTCAATCCATTTGGCTTTTGATCTTACAAAGGCAACTTTTGCCTTCTCCAAGTATATAACATCTAATCGGTTCTGGAGCGTGTGTAGCTCTTGTGTCTCTTCTACAGTTATGTTAGGTTTTCCACATAATAAACTTATCTTTTCAACTATTTCCTTTTGTTTACGTTTACGGTTGTCAGCTATTTTCTTTCCAGTTTCAATAGCTGCTTTACTCGAAATTTAAACCACTCCCATTTACTTATATCTGACGAATCCATGTCATTAATTTCACGACATATTATTCTAATCTGGCTACAGAATTATTTGTTCAGCAACAAGGTATTGTTAAATTTCCAAATATTATTTGATTTTTGTTTTTGTTTGACTATTGGGAGTGACAAACCAATAAGACAATGGTCCGTGAGAGGAGATGATTGAATATCACATTTTGGTGAAAGAATAGTAATATTTGGAGACACAAGCCAATAATCTAACCTTGAGCATAGGTTAGCATCCACTAGGCTGATCAATGTAAATTGCATTGTTTTCGGGTGTGTCACTCTCCAGTAATATACCAAGTTATTGGATAAACAAAAATTGTTTAACATGTCATTATATTCTGGTTGTATCCCTTTGGGAGGTTTTCTGTCAAGCCAGGAATTAAGTTGTGCCAAATCCGTGCCATAAGGTGCACTCCATTCCCTGATAGCTTGAGTTAACTTTAACATCATATTTCTATTGAGAGACCTGGTGTTGTACCCATATACATTAATCAAAATCATTTTAAAATCAAATACTTCCACCACAACCATTAGCCAGTGACCTGCTTCATCACTTTTATAATCAATAATTTTCCCTATAAACCTAAAAAATAAAATCATCCCTCCTGCAGAATGAGAAGTTCCATGTGAATACAAAATATTGTCTCCCCATTGTTGCTTCCAGAATTTTTCATCGTCCTTGTTAGAATGTGTTTCTTGTAACAAAATAAGATTGGCTTTGACTTCCTTACAAAATAAAAAAATGGCCTTACGCTTAATGTTATTCTTTAAACCTCGAACATTTAAAGAACTAAAAACAATAGACATAAGAATGAAACAAAATACACGCTCTTAAATGCGCTTAAAAAATAGGATTTAAGGCAGGAATGAACAATCTGTCATAGAATTCAACTTTGACATTAACCGTAACAGTCCCCTTAATCAAACTTTCTGAATCAAGGTGATGACACTATACTTAACCTGTGCAAGGTGCCTCCACTCTTTTACCATCTATAATAGCATACCCTTCCTTCAAGTAAGCTTTCTTTCCGTTGCGTCTGGCCTCCTGTACCGTCAGATACAGCTTTGCCCGAGCGTCGCGATCTTTTTTTGACCAGTCCTGTCTGAATTGGACATGCATCTCCTTGCAGACTCTAGCCTCCCTCGACCTCCTCCAGATCTCGTCCCTCGTCGTCCGCATGCCAAACTGCATGATGATCGGTCGCGGTTTCATGTTGAAGGCAGGATCATCTTTCTTTCCCAGACGATGGACAGTATCAACCTTGTCTCGTAGTTTTTCTACCGACATCGGAATCACTCTTGTGAGAATACCGACCACCCTTTCTCTTGTATCCTCGTTTTCCTTCTCCGGTAGCCCAATCAATTTGAGATTCCATCGTCTTCCGTATCGCTCAATTTCCCGGCATCTTTCCTTCAGCTCCTTGTTCTCTTTTGTCAGCCAATCCACTTGCACTTTGAGTTGAATTATTTCATTTTTATTTTCTGCCACCTTTTTCGTTATTTTGGATGCGCTGTTCAAAGTTTTCAAACTTTCTTTCGAACGCATCCAGTCTTTCCTCAAATCTTTGTGACAGAGTGTAAATGGCATCGTAAATGCTTTCCATGCTTACTTCTCTTGATTCATCTCTCCTCTTCAGTTTCTTTGGATTTGGACTCTGTAACGGAGTCTGTAACGGAGTCTGTAACAGAGTCTGGTCTGTCAGAGGTTTTGCCATCTGCACCTCTTCTTCAACAAATTCGTCAAAACATGCCTCACGTATCCCGTCCACATTGTAGTCATGTTCATTGAGGCTAGCTTGGTCCTGAGTGTTAGCCATTTTTTCCGAGTGTATTATTTTGTGCGTCTTTTCAAAAAAGTGTCTCACAATAGTCATTTAAGAGTGATGTCTACCTCACAATGACTTAAGGGGTGACTGTTGTTCAAAATTAACGGACCCTGCAACTTTTACAACTGCTCACTCCGCCATCTTGCTCCTCCCTCGCTTCTGCCTGTATACGCGAAGTTGACTGTATGTATAAAATATCTTCCTATTAAACTGTCTGGACACTGACAAAGTTCTCAATGCTTCGGTTTGAAGGTAGGGACCCTCATTATGCTACCGTGTTAGTGTGGGGCTATTTTGAGCCTTGTTAGTGGTATTAACAAGCGCTTTTTATTTGTCATTACTCTATGCCCAATATACTAGCGTTATAGGCTAAACTGTTTTTAGAGATAAAACTATTTACATTCGATAATTATGAAAACAAATCTCAGATAACTGTTGACTAGGTAACAATGTGTAATTAGACCAAAGGTTCATTTTGCGCCGGAGTTCTCCTTTAAGACATTGTATTTGTTATTCTCAACGGTTATATTAGTCTTGCACATATGAAATCTACATAAAGACACCATGTTCTGACAGTTTTAACAGTTTTTGATTTCATCAGTCATGCAGTAATTGACAACGCAAAACTCAAAATGACACCAATACAAACAACAGCACATCTTTAATTTATTTTCTGTGTGTTATATGTATATTAAATCCAATGTAAACTTTCTGGGAAACTCTTAACCAAAAAATACAGCACTTTTTAGCTAATTTCAAAATGCATATTTTTATTTACATCAAAGCACATTATTCCAACTCCCGTCCAAAGCACTTTTTATTCCGTCTGAACTGTGCCCTGAATTACACATAATGATGTTTGTCAATTTAAAAGATAATTATGAAAGTCAAGAAAGTCGCAGTTTGTGAACAGTCTGGTACAAAACACTCAGGCATGACAGCGTACCGATTATAACGCGAGACTATGGAAAAAATGACAGACGTTAGCTTCAGTAAAGTTAGCTTCATTCATTGAGAGAAAATGTGCGCCTTTTGGGTTTATAGTCTTTGTAATTATGTATTTTCACAGTCTTATACCTCAACAGTTTTACATCAAACTGCGACTTTCTTGACTTTAAAATGTCTTTTAAATTGACAAACATCATATGTGTAATTCAGGGCACAATTCAAACGAGATCAAAATATTTGTCGTCTCTCGCCATTGACTACCATGCAATATTTTTCCGAAATAAGGTCCCATGGTGGTCGACTAGAAGGGGAGGGACTTAGGATCTCTATGGCTCTATGGACGGCCCTGGCTCGCATACAACACATGCATCCTCTTAGGCTGCGTTCCAGTCCAAAATTGTCATGCCCTTCACTTGCTAACTTCCCTCCGTCGTTCACTCGGATGTACATCATTGCTTACGTTGCACGAGTGCCCACTACTGGCGGAACTGCAATTGGCTGAATTGGAACGTGCTAAACCCTTGATCACTTGGAATCAGCCATGGAGTTGATTTATTATTTACATTTTTTTTCCTGTAAGAATTTGTTTAATGCAGCATCCAAATGTATATAGGTGTGTTTGGGTTGTTTTAAATTAAATATATATATAATTAATATATCAGAGTTGTGGCGATTAGACGTGACGAGATCTGCGGTGACGTCACAATCGTGTTGCATTGTGGTATATGGAGCTGCCTGAAGTGCACATATGAAGTAGACTCGCTCCCTCGGACAAAATCGAGGGAACAAGTGTCTGTCCATATAAACTTCCTTTGTTCACTTCACGAAGTGGAACGCACTTCAAAATGGCGGCAGGGATTCCCCCGAGGGGAAGTTCGCAAGTGCGTGTCTAAAAGTGTACTGGAATGCAGCCCTTGTCCTCTTGATCTCTGAAGTAAAACAAACACACGTTCATAGATATACACACAAACCACTAACAATTCCGATTCAAACCGATCAACAGCCCAACTAAAACAAACACTGATCTCCATCATGGTAACGTCAAATGAAACAATAAATCATCAACATCTAAACAATCTCAATAAGAGCTTCTGTAGATGTCTGACAAGAAATGAAGATAGGAAATGGAAATGAAAATAGCACTTTAATCGCTTAGTTAAGCAAATTTAGGTGCGATTTACATTTTTATTTAACGTTTTATTTGAGTGTTGATTTTGATTATTAAATAAATGTGACTAGCGCTATTTTCGTGTTTCCAAACATTATCCTGTTTGTAGGGAAGCCAACCAGTTGGAGTGGAAAAGGGAAATGACTTGCTGTACAAAAAGTTGATGCAAAATCCAAAATGGTGTTTTATTGGAAGGCACTGCTCAGTATTCAATTTCTCTGAGTTCACAATCAGAACTGAAACCCTTTAGCCATTAAGTCTATTTATAGGCTGAAGCCCCGCCTATAGGGCATACCAACCATAGGTACAAACTAATTTGTTTGTAACAATCAATTTAAGTAATATAAACACCCAACACAACACTTAAACCTTCCAAACAGCTAAAACAACAACCATTAACAGAGAGAGAGTTTAACAACAAATTATATGGTAAACACAACTGTTTCTAAATCCCCCCTCCTCTGACATCACACCAAAATGGTATCTTCCACAGGAAGTAATGTGGCTGTTGCTTTAAAAAACAGTTTAACCTGGATTATGGGTTTGGTTGTACAGAGTGTGAACCGGGAAGTTTAACTGCAATAAGGTTTGTGAAAAATATGTGGAAAAATAAAGGTAATTATTATATTAATTATTGTGTGTTCTGGCATTCTGTTCTTTTAGAAAAATAATGACAAACTTTAAGAAAAACTATAAAGAGTTGAAAACTATAACAAAACACAGCAGTAACAAACTTTAGACTGAACAAAACAGCAAGTCCATAACACTTTCCTGATGTGTACACAGTTGTTAATATTGCCGGCAATGCACAGTATCAGTGAAATGGGTGTATGTTTGTAAGTCCAAGTTTATAGAGTCACCAGGTTAACCTGTGACACTGTTAATTAAAAACTTGATATAAAAACTGCCTTATGTGCGATTTAAATTAGTTAATCGTTTTATTTGAGTTTTTATCCTATCAAGTTTGTAATAAAATGTATTCGGATAAACGAAAATAGTGCTTATTTAATCAAATATTTAATTAATTAATTAATAATTAACACAAACAAAAATTTCAACAAAATTTTTAATCAAGAGACAGTTTTTGTATTAAGTTTTGAAAAACAGCCTAATTTTGTTTCTACTCCAGTTTGTGGGTAAAAACGAACCATTTAAACGATGCCTGCTAGGCTTTTCAGAATTAGCTATCACTGTAGAGGAAGAAGTAGAAGAAGATTATGAAATAATACACAGAGTGTAATAGTTAAGTGGTGCCGACGGATCCAGGGGACTGGCCGTAACCAGTGTGGGAGATGGGACCAGGAAATCAGACAGGAACATTAGCAGAAGAAGATCATCTCTCAAGGCACTTGATCACATGGATTTTTGTCTTGTCTTTTATTAAACATCTAATTAATTTTTTTTAATTTTTTTTATTGTGGCAATGTTGTGTAATATGGCACATGCATCAATGTCACAGGCCCTGCAGGTGCAACCCTCAGACTTTACAGGCACTAAAATCTTCCCTTTATTGGCCAAAGTTCACTTAATTAATTTAGGCTACTCACCCTCAGGCCATCCAAGATGTAGGTGTCTTTTTTTCTTCTTCAGTAGAACAGGGACACATTCAAGCTCACATCCGAAGATTATTGAAGATATTAGAAGACATGTTTGTCGTAAGACTTTTATAGTAAAAATATAGCATATCAAGTGATCAGCAATAATAATAAGCCTAATACTCACAATAAAAACAATAAGGTCATATATCATAACACAGTCTCGGAGGTAAGAAGTGGATTATCCTTCATCTGAAATGTTTGTCTTTTCATCCTGAACAATAGGCACAATAATTTGGAACCACAGTTTCCACAAATCCCTTCACTCGATTAGGATGTTCTCTTTTATTCTGGATGGCAAGGGCAGTGACTGTAACATCGAACGTATTTTGCAGTATTAAACACCTATTTATACCGATTTCATCAGGCTCTGAAAATTCTTCAAAAAAAACAAAACACAGATAATGGCCTTAGCTGTCATAGTTGCAACTCTTGCGTCATCAGAACATGGTGTTCAACGCATCACCGTTTCCGTTTAAAAAACGTTTTGCAACTTTTTGTCGGGGCTGAACACAGCCCAGAACCAGATTCGATGATGTCATAATGTGATTGGGTATCAAGGCACACGTGATCCATTACGCTCTTTCCAATGATAGAGTCATGGACCCTCGTAATGCATTACAATATTGCGTTACTCCCCTAAAAAGTAACTATTTGTGTTACTTAGTTTATTTTTAAGAAAAGTAATGTGTTGCGTTACTTTTGTTACTTCTTCTCTCCCGGAATGTGCTACACCATCTCATCTGACAGCAGATACATCAGGACAAGCAACTGCCTCTGACAGAAGAATTAATTTTTCCGAGTCTTACACGTTACAACGAATAAATAGCTTTTATAAAATGTATTAATAAAGTACTTGAACTTTAGAAAGATGATAAAACCTTTTTTTTATTATTGTTGTTGCGTTTTAGTACTGGTGGCTGTTACCATGTTTGCCCATGGCAACCGGGACCACATTTAATTTGCTGGAGAGAACAGCATCTGTTATTTATCTCTGTCTAGTCAGTTACTGTATATCCCAAAAGTTCAACAACTGCGTCAGATTGGTTAAGTAACATTGTCTACAGTTTACTTTAAGTACTTTTGTTACAAACCAGTTCGACGTTATTTCTTTCTACGTTCTGTTTCATACATACAGTCTGGAAACATGCATTGGGATCACATTGGTGGAAAAGGGGTAAGAGAGTTCAGACATGGCTTTTGTTGATGAAGTGTGTGGCCCAGACACACAAAATGGCGGTGAATCCAACCCTGGGAGCACAGAGGACAAAGGAGAGCCCTCTGGGACCACCAGTCAACATGAAAAAAACTTCAAAGATGGCAAAAGAAACAGGAAGTATAACAAAAGATCAACTTACACACGTACAGCATTTCACAGTTTGCTTGCAAAAGATCTGCGTTACCTTGAGGCATTGTACATTCACTTGCAAGAGATTTAGGGAATTAGGTAATGCAAAGTTTATAGAGGGGCCCAAAAGTGCAAGTTTCTTTGAGGAATGCAAAACTGCATGCAAAAGTAAAATATAGTCTTTCCTCCATTCTAATTTTTGTTTTTCTCAGGATAAAAAGCTGTTGATAAAATAAGTCATGAGTTTAGTCAATTATTATTTGGTGAGTTATTTCTCTCTTTTTTTAATTAAAAGGTGTCCAAAGCAACACGAGAAGGGGAGAATCAAAGAAGCATCTAGTTACAAAGCTACATGATCGTTTCTCTTAAATATGCACTTGGTGAATATATCAAAAGTTGTAGAGTAACTAGATATACTTAACACAACAATGAAGAACAATTTAATAAAAAATCTCAGAGAAATGTCAGCTTCCCGGAGTACACTTGAGCACACAAACATGTTGTAGATAAAAAAACAGACACTTTTTTTTATAAAAGAGGGAAAATTTTAAAAAAGCCACATATGTATTATAAGAAATTTGAAAACAAAGGACAATACAAAAATCATAATAATGTATAATAATTCAATTTATATCATAAAAAATGATATAAATGATTAAAACTTCTTAGATATTGTTCTTCTAGGAGAAACTGAGTAAATATTAGTGCTGGGCAACGATTAAAAATTTTAATCGCGATTAATCGCATGATTTTCTTGCGATTAATCACGATTAATCGCATTGTTACGCGCAAACTTTAATAATGAATTCTAAAGTAGTGTATTACTCACTTTTGATTTAAATGTACTGCTATATACACAAAAGTGTAATAACATGTGGTTTGCAAAAACTTTAAACAAATAAGGTGCTTTATACCAGCAGTATTCCCTTTACACAGCAATAAAATATTTATTGTTAATCTCAACTTAAACATTAATGTAATCAAATCAAATATTAAAACAAAGCTATTTGCCACTGCCAGGGCATTACCTTTTATCAAGCTTGTTAAAATGAGTCCAGTTTTCTTGTTTTTTTTCTTAACAGGTATCAACAGGTGTCTTTTAGCAGCAGAAACAGTCTATGTCATAGGTCATGAGATATAAGTCGACCAACGTTACTTCTCTGATAGTAGCTTAGGTTTGGTCATGCCATGGTTTCTCACGTACACTAAGATTGCATTATACAGAGGTAAAGCCCAATTTATACTTCTGCGTCGAACTTACGTCATACCCTGACGAGCACCTCTCCAAAAATGTAACAACGCGTCAATTCTACGCGTACCGCAAGCGCTGTGATTGCTAGAACCGCTCCACGGGTTTCCCATGCTCCCTCTGCATGTGTAATTGCGCGTCAACACGGACAACGACACAGAAGTAAAACCAACCAACGCGTAGTGTATAGCGTAAGTCCGACACAGAAGTATAAATCAGCCTTTTAGAGTGAGGTGAATTGGTCGAGCACAAGGTAAAGCGACAAGGGGGTGCGTTCTGTGAAACTTGCGGTCATGCTCGCCTCACGCGCTCGCCTCACGCACGCGCCCGCCCGCCCGGCTGACCAACATCCCACCCCTGATCCATGGTTTGACTGTAGGCCTATGTCCTATTCAGAGCCAGTGTGCAACAGACTTAAAAAAAAAAAAAAACTGGGTTAACGTGCGATAAAAAAATTGTCGGCATTAATTAATAAATGCGTTAACGCGATAATAACGCGTTAACTTACCCAGCCCTAGTAAATATCAATCTCAAACTTGAAACTTGGTTTTAGGATGATTGTGTGTTCAATTGTTTCAGATAGTTAGGACAGGATTTTGTGTAAGAAATAACTCTTGCTGCTCGACATTTTGTGTTTTAGAGCCATAACTACATAACACAAAAATTGCAGAAATTGTTAAAATTCTAAATCATAATAATATGCACCTGTGGAGCAGTCTGTAACTTAAATTAACGTCGATTGTAGATGTTCAGGGACGTCGACTGTAGACGAGACCCAGATGACTTTAGTCAGATCACTTAGTAGTAGTAGCCTTTATTGTCACTAGTCACAAGTACCAGCTAAATTAGCCATCAACCTGTCCATACAGACATACATACAATATGACAAGGGGGTAGACAGGACAGGAAGACAGAGCATTGAGGAAGAAAATACAGCATAACATGAGGAGAGGTGAGGAGAAAAAAAAGGCAACCCCCAGACTATGCTCCTGTGAGGAGTACAGTTTGGGAACAGTAAAAAAACACCTCAGCAACATTAGCACAATCAGTACACTCTACAACAGGGGTGCCCAACCCTGCTCTTGCCGATCGACTGTCCTGCACAGTTTATCTCCAACCCTAATTAAACACACCTGCCTTTAATTTTCAAGTGAGCCTGAAGACCTTAATTGGTTGCTTCAGGTGTGTTTGATTAGGGTTGGAGATGAACTGTGCAGGACAGTCGATCGGCAGGAGCAGGGTTGGGCACACCTGCTCTACAACATGAACACACAAGACTTGCAACAGGGGAGGGGAGGGGAGGGGAGGGGAGGGGAGGGGAGGGGAGGGGAGGTAACCCAGCACAGGCAGGCAGCAATCCGGTCCTGCAGCCATTCTCGGCGCTGGTCACAGACCCGCCTGTCAGACTGGTGGTACAAAGCGTTGAAGGCGAGGGATGGGGGATGGGGGATGGGGGATGATTGCATATCTGTATATATATGTAAAAGTTTGTGCATGTGTAGGCCTGGAGAGTCGCTGCGCCTGGCTTCATAATCTAGGTGCCTCAAGTCCGCAGGATTGTCATAGCGATACACAGCAAGTTGCCATGGAGACAACCCTGATCATGTCCCAGACAGAGTCAACAATCAGCAGGTGTCTGTGGGGAGTGGGGGAAGGAACGCAAGAGCGTCTCGCTGCAGTGCTCTTCCGGAGGAGTTGTTGTTCCAACAGCAGCCTTGGCCAAGGCCAGTGCTGGATGAGGGGGGCCGAAAGCAGATAAGATTGGGATTGTTTGGTCTTGGGACGAGTAGCCGCATTCCGATTTACACAGCTCCTGGTCCATTTTGGTCTCCGAAACTATCCATTTGCCTTTGCAAAGCTGTGAGCTTCTCCATGATGTTATCCATATAGTGGTTCATAGTCACAGTCTGAGTGCTGACAGCTCTGCCCACCGCTTCAATCATGACGGGCAGCCTTGTGGAGCTTTGGACAGCTGTCGCAGACTTCTTAATTTCTCGATAAACCAGGGCAATGCCTAATCCAATCAGCAGAAAACCTGTTATCATGGTTCTGAATAGGTAGATATCTTCAATGTCCTCCACGGAAAGAGCCGCCAGACACACGACCCGCCACTTCTCCCACGCGTCCATCGTGTATCCAGCTGCGAACATTCCGGCAGGGCAGTCAGGTTCCCCCAAACCTAAGCTTCTCGTCGAGAAGATGGTGTCAATTGCGTTGAGAGACCAGTTGATCAAATCCATAATTTCTTAGTTTGGAGAGCAGTGCAGAGAGAGTCTCTCAAAAAGTACAAGACAGTAGACTAAACCAGACGAGAGGAGCAAAGCAGGGGAGGTGAGGGAGAGGAGGGGAAGAAATGCGACCGCCTTCGTTGAGAGCCAAACGAGTAAGGTCTTGAAAGGTCTTTCTCCAATGTGAATCCTCTGGTGACGTTTTGTCAGCTGTATATGTCTCTCACACTGCTTTTACACTGGTGTGTGTTTTCTGATGTACTTTAAAAACGCTCAGTCGTGTAAAACGTTTTTCACATGCATAACACGTGTAAGGCTTCCCCTTTGTATCAACGTTCTTGTGCTTCTTTCTTTCTCCAGAATGAGAACACAGATGTATTTTCAAAGCTTGAACACTTCTGAGACTCTTCCTGCACTGAGAGCATGTGTGCGGCTTCTCTCCGGTGTGGATTTTCATGTGATCCTTAAGGAGTCTTTTTTGTGTGCAGCTTCTCTTCAGGTGCTGCTTCAGTTCAGTCTCTGTAAGATAGGCTTTTCCACAAACATAGCACACATGATTCTTCACATCACTGTGTCTTTTCTGGTGTGATTTTAAACCATTTAGCCATGAAAATCGCTTTCCACACAAAGAACACACGTAAGGCTTCTCCTTTGAATGAACGTTCATGTGCTTCTTCAGGGAATCTGCCCAAGTAAATTTTTTACCGCACTGATTACAGTTAAATGTTTTTTCTCCAGAATGAGAACGCAGATGTACTCTAAAAGAACTTCCCAATATGAAACTCTTCCCGCACTGAACACATTTGTACGGCTTCTCTCCGGTGTGGATTTCCATGTGATCATTAAAACTGAGCCAGAAAGGCCTATCCAGTTTTCCAATCGGTTTAAAAGTATGTTGTGATCGACCGTATCAAAAGCAGCACTGAGATCTAGCAATACTAGTACTGTAGTTTTGCCGTAGTCTGTGTTTAGGTGGATGTCATTAAAGAACTTAACAAGAGCCGTCTCAGTGCTGTAATGTGGTCGAAAACCTGACTGGAAGACATAAAAAATATTGTTTAGGGATAAAAAAAGGTTTAGTTGTTGAAAAACCACCTTTTCAATTATTTTACTTAAACATGGAAGGTTTGATATTGGTCTATAGTTATACATTTTTGACTTATCTAGATTATTCTTTTTTAAAGTGGCTTGATTACAGCAGTTTTTAGGGCCTGAGGAAAGATACCTGCTTGAAGAGACATGTTAACAATCTGTATAAGGTCTAAGACCAAACAGTTTGAAACAGTTTTAAAAAAGTCTGTCGGCAGGATGTCAAGGCAACAGGACGTAGTGTTCAGATGTTGAATAATATCCTCCAAGTTATTTTTGTTAACTAGTTGAAATTCTGTCATATGGAAATTGATTTCACCAGAGAGGTTCGGTAGTACGTAATCTACACATGATAGGGAGGCACTAACTGAATGTCTAACTGATTGTCTATTTCTCTGAATTTTTTTGCTGAAGAATGTGGCAAAATCATTGCAGGCCTTGGTGGATAATAGTTCAGATGCTACTGCTACGGTGGGGTTTGTTAAAGGGGTCATGAACTGGCTTTTTAAATTGTTTTATATTGTTGTCTGAGGTCAACTTATGACGTTCGCTTGGTTTTTACATTCAAAAACATCAAAATAATTAAGTAATAGGCTATTTTCTACCCTAGTTTTGAGCCTAGCTCAAAAACGCTCGGTTTTTATGGGCGTCTTGCATTGAAGACTTGGAAGTAAACGCCCACTGCTGTGAGTGGATAACTGTTTTGCATATTATAATGAGTTTGGTGTAATGCGCGAATCGGTGGGCGGGGCTAAACCGGCCGTGTTGAAGTAGGCGTTGATCTTCTTCTGCGGGGTGGTGTTTTATCCTCTTTGTTGTCATAGTTCCCCACTTTGAAAAACGAGTGGTTTGCTGAGCCTGGTGTCAATAAAAGCTTTTATTGGACTAACAAGGACGTTTTCAGTTCTGAAATTTACAGGATATTCTTATAATTTGATGACCTCTTAGATGTCAAAAGCTCAAGGAAAATTTGATTTCTCAGTTCATCACCCCTTTAATCTATGGACAGTAGCAAACAAAGCCTGTGCATTGTTATTGTTTTTATCAATAATATCAGAGAAGAAAGACCGCCTTGCATTCATAAGTTCCAGATTATAAATGCGAAGTCTTTCTTTATAGGCACCAAAATGTACTTGAAGATTTGTTTTTCGCCATTTGCGTTCAATTTTTCGACACTCTCGTTTTCCTGATCTTACAAGTGGGCCATTCCTCCAGGGAGATCTTTTTTTTTTTTACTGGAGACAGCTTTAACCCTAATGGGTGCAATTTTATCAATAACATTTGTGACTTTACAATTGAAATTATTCACAAGTTCATTGATGACACTGATCGCAACGAGCGCTCAGCTTGATTTCAAAAACAACAGATTTAAGCGCTAGATCTCTTATCTAATAGCGAACTAAATGAATGCTCTGCTAGTTAACAGGATATGTTTTATTTATTTGTATTAGGTACATCCGTTCTATGACATTAGTATATTTTTTACTAACCGCCTATTTACGTACGTATATTGCGTCATTGTACCCAGCACTTCTGAAAATGCACTTCCAAAGGCGTCTCTGTCCCCAGCACATTGCAAACCAAACTGACGTCCATGAATGCATAGTAACGCGCCGCATTTAACGTTCAGTAACGTTAACGGCGTTGTAACGACGGGAAAAGTAATTAGTTAGATTACCCCGTTACTGAAAAAATAACGTTGTTACGCCGTTCTTTTAAACACTGCATACAGATATATACAGAAAGAGAGAGATAAATAAACATGAAAGAGCTAATAAAACATAAATTAAGTTTTTTTTCATTGAAGCCACAAACACTAATCTTCCTAAATCACTTACTTTCTAATCCTAAAGGTAGCCTACATACGCAACAACGATATGCTTAAAACTGAGAAGTTTTTCCTTTTTTTTACCATATTGTCAAAACGATCTGCGAAAACGACTGTAAAAGCTGTATTCTGCTGCCAGGCCATTAGATGGCGATGGAACACTATAGATTGAACATGTAACCTGATGTAACTGTGCATAACGTCGTCATAATTTCCCAAGGGGGTAATCCATCGACCGGAAGTTGAAGTCGGCCGGGTGCCGCCATCTTGTAGCAGAACTTCACTTGCGTTAGCATTTCCATTGACTCCCATTCATTTTGGCGTCACTTTGACAGCGAATAACTTTACATCTGAGGCGTTTAAAGACTCCATTTGTCCATTATTTATTTCTAAAGAAACACGACAATGTATAAAGGGCTCCATTACCTTCTATGTTACATTATGGCCCCGTAGAAACAGATTTAGTAAAAATAGGCTAACGATTGCGTCATAACCACTCGACTCTCTGTCACGCTGTACAGAAATTACCGTACAGACAGGAGGAGAAGCTCGCAGGCAATCGGGGGGACGTCGAGGCATAAAGTCAAGGGAGAAGCCCATAGAGAGTTGTAAAGCTGCTCATGCTGCGAGCTCATGGACAGCTAATACTCACGATCTCCGGCTCTGCAAGTTTCGGAAGGGAATGATTCAGATTCCTCTTGGCACAGCTACTAGAAGATTAACGTCTGTCAGAAAGGTTGCTCACGTCATCAAGCTTAGTTTGAGTCGGTTTGAGTCTGCGCGTCAGGAACGGAAGTGCTCAAAAATCGCTAAAAATGGGCTTTAACTGTCTCAACTGAGTTCCAATGAGATGGCTCTGTCCATTTCTTTTACTGTCTATGTAATTTCCACAGATTTAGATTTCTTTTTTTCCACAGATTCCTTTTTTGTTATGAAGACCATTTTAAAAGTTTTGCATTTTGAAACCTGCTTTAAAAGTTTAGGTTTTCAGGCACCCAAAACGCCTTTGTAGTGAAAATGAACGTCCAAAACACATTAAAAGTTTTACGTTTTTAGTTGAAAACAGTGTTGTGTAAACAGCCCCCCAGAAACTAGCTTCTAAAATGCCCAGCTATCCCAAAAGTCGGAATGGAAAAATTGGAAATAAAAGGCAATCATGAATATATTAGGAAATGTTTACATATTTTAAAAACATAATAGGAAAAATATAAAAGCATGTATCTTTTTTCTACTTTTTCTCTCTAACTTGTTCTCTCTTCATTATCCCATAAGTAAGCTGTATGTGCTCTTCACACTCCAGACCAGCGGGTGGCGGAACGGCACATTTTACGTTGGTTTCCCATACAACCAGAAACAGAAGAAGAGAAGACGCGCGCTCTGAACAACAGCTGATTCAAAACAAAAGATTTGCAAAGTATTTGAAACTTCACGAATACGTTTTTTTTTAAACGATCACTATTTACAAGTGAAGAGATGGATTCAGACCAGCAAGAAGAACAGAAACCTGTAAAGATGGAGTTTATTGAAGATTACAGTGAGAACAGGAGTGATCCTGATGAAGAACCCCTCAGAGTGAAGCCTGAAGATACTGAAGAACAGATAGGTTTGTGTTTATTCTTGATTCCTCATTAATGATGCTGTGAAACATTAAAGTTATAAAACTTTAGTAGTTCTTTAATGGTTAGTCAGTCAGTATAACATCCATTTGTCATACATAAAAGTAAAGATTCATAAGGAATGTTACTAAAGCTAAAGATGCTCACAAATATTAAAACTGCTTTAGTATCAAAAGTACAGGTATTTTTTTAAGATAATGGCTCAGTTGATCTGAGTTGTATCTGAGTGTTGGTTTGCTGGAGTGCTATTATGTAGCAGTTAAAGGGATTGTTCCCCCTAAAAATAGTTTACTCACCCTTATCATTAAAAATCTGGATTAATTTATTCTTCCGCAGCACAATACAGATTTTTATTATTATTCCAAAATAAAACACTGAGACATTAAAAAACATTGTATTATGCTTTGTATATAACTGAATTTTTGGTGTGAACAGCTTTGAACGGTTCAATCTTATTGTCTTATTACAATTGCAATATGGTGCACAATACAACAAAATAACAAGCAAACCATTTAGAGAGCAGAAATCTTAGAGGTTGGAGGTGGGCCCTTTTGATAAGTTTTATACACCCACCCAGAACAACTGCATAACAATCCTCTTACATTTACTTCAGAAAAATAAATAATGTTTTTTTTACTGTTAAAAGCATGATTTTCCCCCCAGTCTTTGTTTGTACTCAAACTTTAACTTGTATGGTGTTAATAAGTGTTTAGGCCTGTTCACAACATTGGAGCAAATGTTTTTTAAAAAAAAAAAGTTTCTGATGATTTACTGAAAATTTAAACTTTTTAACTTTTACGTTAGACCTGACAGTAGAGATTAAGAAGAGTGAAGAACTGGATGAAGCGGAGGAGGAACATTGTGTCAAAACTGAAGAAAAATCTTTGAGTTGCTCACAGAACGGAAGTAAATTTGTGCTGAGAAGAGCCATCAAAAATTTCACTTGTTCTCAGTGTGGAAAAAGCTTCCCATACAAACAAAGTCTTAAAGATCACATGAAAATCCACACTGGAGAGAAGCCTTTCACATGTGATCAGTGTGGGAAGAGTTTCGCACTAAAAGGAGTCCTTAAGGAACACATGAAAATCCACACAGGAATGAAGCCACATGTATGTGATCAGTGCGGGAAGAGTTTCACACACAAAAAATACCTTAATAATCACATGAAAATCCACACTGGAGAGAAGCCGCACAAATGTGATCAGTGTGGGAAGAGTTTCACAGTGAAAAGAGACCTTAATGATCACATGAACATCCACACCGGAGAGAAGCCGCACGCATGTGATCAGTGCGGGAAGAGCTTCACAATAAAAGGAGTCCTTGATAGACACATGAAAATCCACACAGGAATGAAGCCACATGCATGTGATCAATGTGGGAAGAGTTTTACACACAAAAATTCCCTTAATGACCACATGACAATCCACACCGGAGAGAAGCCGCACACATGTGATCAGTGCGGGAAGAGTTTCACAATAAAAGCAAACCTTAAGAGACACATGAAGATCCACACTAGAGGGAAGCCGGACACATGTGATCAGTGTGGGAAGAGTTTCATACTTAAAGAACAGCTTAAGAGACACATGAAGATCCACACTGGAGAGAAGCCGCACACATGTGATCAGTGTGGGAAGAGTTTCATACTTAAAGAACAGCTTAAGAGACACATGAAGATCCACACTGGAGGGAAGCCGCGCACATGTGATCAGTGTGGGAAGAGTTTCATACTAAAAGAACGCCTTAAGATACACATGAAGATCCACACTAGAGGGAAGCCGCACACATGTGATCAGTGCGGGAAGAGATTCACACAACAAAAACCCCTTAATAATCACATGAAAATCCACACTGGAGAGAAGCCGTACACATGTGATCAGTGCGGGAAGAGTTTCATATATAAACAAAGTCTCGAATTTCACATGACAGTTCATAGTGGAGAGAAGCCGCACACATGTGATCAATGCGGGAAAAGTTTTGCCCTAAAATATCTCCTAAAAAGACACACGAAAATCCACACTGGAGAGAATCTGCACACATGTGATCAGTGCGGGAAGAGTTTTACAATAAAATCAAACCTTACGTTTCACATGAAAATCCACACTGGAGAGAAGCCGTTCACATGTGATCAGTGTGGGAAGAGTTTTACACACAAACGTACCCTTAATGATCACATGAAAATCCACACTGGAGAGAAGCCGTTCACATGTGATCAGTGCGGGAAGAGTTTCAGATTGGCAACTTCTTTTAAAATACATCTGCGTTCTCATTCTGGAGAAAAAACATTTAACTGTAATCAGTGCAGTAAAAATTTTGCTTGGGCAGATTCCCTGAAGAGGCACATGATTGTTCATTCAGAGCAGAAGCCTTACGTGTGTTCTTTGTGTGGAAAGCGACTTTCATCGGTGAATGGTTTAAAATCACACCAGAAAAGACACAGCGGTGTGAAGAATTTTGTGTGCTTGCTTTGTGGAAAAACATATTTTACAGAGACTGAACTGAAGCAGCACCTGAAGAGAAGCTGCACACAATAAAGACTCCTTAAAGTGTAAATTGCAGGTTAACCACCACAATCAATTAATGTGTAAATAAAGTGCTCAATATGTATACATTTAAATATTTCTGTCTTAAAATGCGTTAAAATAACATTTATTGGGGTTTCTTCAAAGGTAGCGTATTTTTTACAGTAACTGTGATGACGTCATAACAGGGAGTCGCAACCCATACTCTGCTAGATTACCGCTGTTTGTGGCTTGACTATGGAGAACGAGGAGGTGGAAAACCATCACATTTTTGATGGACCACAGCCTTATAATTTTGAACTAGTCAGGCGTGAGAGAGGGGAGGAAATTACCAGAAATCATGGCCCTCAAAGAGTAATAAATGCTTGGTGTGACGAAAATGAGTGGAGGGTTGGTCAGGTGTCCTGGTGAGTATCTAGAGCTAGACTGGAGCTAACCCGGATAACATTAGGGAACAAGCCAAAGTCTTTTCAAAATCTTGCCTTCATGTAGAATAGCAAGGAGGGACAACGACTGAAGACATTATTTACTTACATGGTGTTAGTAACGTTAGTCCTAATCAGAGCTGTAGAGATGCACAGACACAATGGCGCTTTTGCTGGCATCTGCTGACCGAACGCGATATATTGCCTGTGCTAAAACGCAAGCGATGCTCATTGTCAGAAAGAAACAGAGACAGGTGTTTGTGTGGGCTATGCCACCCAATGGATTCAGCAGTGGAGGTGTGCTGCCGTGAGGTGAACGCGTTTGGGAGTTTAGTGGAGCAGCTCGACCCGCGACCGGCAAATCTGACGTGCCTCACGCAGCATCCTGGTTTTGACGCATGTCTGTTTGTTTTGCGAATAGCTTACTCTCATTTCAGGCAGGATCATGGTCCTCATGAAGCCACTCAAGCCAGCACACACGAGTGTGTTGTGTTTATAATTGAGTTATTTCATTCATCACTGCTGAATTTAAAAATAAAGCTTGCCGTTAGACGGTAACTCTAGGCTGCTTGCCGCTTGGAGTCCCTGTTATGATGTCACGTCCAGCTTAGCGGAAGGGAGGGGGAGTGCTAAAAACCACGGTAAAAGTACCAAATTTTCATATTTTGGTATAAAAAAACATACAAAACAATGTTGGGCGGTTCTTGTCTTTAAACACATTGCATTATCTCGTAAAAAAATTTAACCTGCAATTTACACTTTAAGGATTACATGAAAATCCACACCGGAGAGAAGCCGCACACATGCTCTCAGTGCAGGAAGAGTTTCAGAAGTGTTCGAGCTTTGAAATTACATCTGTGTTCTCATTCTGGAGAAAGAAAGAAGCACAAGAACGTTGATACAAAGGGGAAGCCTTACACGTGTTCTGCTTGTGAAATTTTTTTTACACGACTAAGCGTTTAAAAGTACACCAGAAAACACATACCAGTGTGAAAGCAGCGTGAGAGACAAAACGTCACCAGAGGATTCACATTGGAGAAAGACCTTTCAAGTGATCTGACTAAAGTCACCTGGGTCTCGTCTACAGTCGACGTCCCCGAACATCTACAATCGACGTTAATTTAAAGGTGCCCTAGAATGTTTTTTTTTATTATTGTATAATGTTTCCTGGGTTACCCTTATAATGTTAGTATGTTTTTTAGATAAAAATAATCATAATTTAGAAATAAATGGCATTTTTCCTAGCCTGCTTTTAGCCTCTGATTTGAACACTCTGTTTGAAGGGGCGTGTCTGCTGTGGGATTCAGTGTAACCGCGGCCACTGCTGTGATTGGCTGACATGCTTGCATATGAAATAGCTACGCATTACATGTGAAACTCTCTCCCGAATACTTTTACTACTGCTATTATACGTTTTTACTATAACAGCTATCGAGATTAACGAATCGTGAGATGTTTTTAAAGTATTTAGATCTATTCCCATCACATAAAATGTTGCCGTGATGAGCATTGAGCAGATGACAGTGTGTTGATCGCGAGAATGAAGATCTTATCATTGCAAAGCAGTTTCTGCACTCTCTCTGCTTTCACCAATGCAAACACGATGATGTAAATACAGTAAGAGCTTCGTTGTGCAGTAACGTGCGTCATTGATTTCATAACGAGTTTGGCAAGTGTCCAGATAAACTTGCGCTGTGTGGAAAGATTGTTCTTTGATCGCTTTCTGTATATAATTTGTTTACAATTTAAATACGATTATTTTCATCCTACTAAAAGAAACGATGTGAAGCTATTTTAGTCACTGGCTTGACTTACTGATGCATAAACAGTATTGAACGATTTTGAGAGAAAGATTACCTGTCTGAACTTGAACAATTACACATCAGAAAGTGTTGCTTGGTAGCTCGATCCGAGGCCAGCTCTGTATTGGCCCAAGTTGAGGAAATTTACAGAGAAAATAAAATTAACCCATTATTGTTTCTTCAGAGGCTCAGATGAAGGAACTAAAAATACTTTTGTGTTCATGTGTACATCCACACTGAGCAACTGCCATGCTTCGGCTGCGCAGTTCCGCCTGGCATTGGGGGCTGGCATTATGCAAATATTTGCGTACATATTAATTATCCCGACTATTGCGTCACAGTCGGTATTGTGTGGAGAACCGACTGTTTTTCAGGGGGGTTTTTCATAAACGTGAATTAAATGAGAATGCGAAAACAGTCCAGTTTGAGATTCACTCTATGTCATGTCCATGCACTGAACTCTTGTTATTTGACTATACTAAGGTAAATTCAATTTTGAATTATAGGTCACCTTTAAGTTACAGACTGCTCCACAGGTGCATATTAAATATGATTTAGAATTTTAACAATTTCTGCAATTTTTTATTTTTCCAAATGCAAAAAATAACATAAAGCACACATTAATCAAAAACACAATCACTCTTAAAAAAAGGAAAAAGTTTAAAAATGTATTACTGTAGTTATTAGCCTGACTACGTCAGACTTACTTCCGCTCAATTTCAGTTCGCTTCTGTACTCAGTCTGAGATAGCGACCTATCTCTCAGTTTTCCTCCGGCCTGAAAACAGCCGGCCAATCAACGAACAGATGGTGGGCTGAGAGCCGTGACGTAGACGCTAAACGCCGAGTTTAAGATTGTATTTTAGGTTAGGGAAATCGAAAACGACCGCTGATTTGGAGACACGGGATGCAATTCGCTCTGTTGTGGAGAATATTACCGGCATTTGCAAACTGAAGCCCGAACAAGAAGAGTGTTTGTAACGGGTAACCAATGATTTTATATTTCAGACAAGCGCCCCCCGCGAGAAAGAAAACACTTTTCAATTATGCCATTCCAGACAGAGTTTGGTATTACCAGGCTATGTAGTTATGGCTCTAAAACACAAAATGTCGAGCAGCAAGAGTTATTTCTTCCACAAAATCCTGTCCTAACTATCCAAAACAAGTGACCTTAAAATCACCCTTAAACCAACAGTTTCAAGTTTGAGATTGAGATTTACTCAAAAGTTTCTCCTAGAAGAACAATATCTAAGAAGTTTTAATCCTTTATATCATATTTTTTATGATATAAATTGAATGATTTGTGTATTGTCCTTTGTTTTCAAATTTCTTACAATGCATTTGTGACTTTTTTTATTTTTCCCTCTTTTATAAAAAAAAAAGTTGTTTTTTACATCTACAACATGTTTGTGTGCTCAAGTGTACTCCTGGAAGCTGACATTTCTCTGATATTTTGTATTAAATTGTTCTTTATTGTTGTGTTAAGGTTATCTATAGTTACTCTACAACTTTTGATATATTCACCACCAAGTGTGTGAAACGATCATGTAGCTTTGTAACTGGATGCTTCTATGATTCTCTCCTTCTTGTGTTGCTTTGGACATCTTTTAAGTCAATAAAGAGAAATCTCTCATTCTTTTTCACTTTTATTTCGTTTTTTTATTTGTTCACCAAATAATAATTGACTAAACTCGTTACTCATTTTATCAAAAGCTTTTTATAGTGAGACAAAAAAAATAGAATGGAGGAAAGACTATTTTACTTTTGCATGCAAAGTTTTGCATTCCTCAAAGAAACTTGCACTTTTGGGCCCCTCTCTAAACTTTGCATTACCTAATTCCCTAAATCTCTTGCAAGTGAATGTACAATTCCTCAAGGTAACGCAGATCTTTTGCAAGCAAACTGTGAAATGCTGTATGTAAGTTGATCTTTTGTTATACTTCCTGTTTCTTTTGCCATCTTTGTAGTTTTTTCATGTTGACTGGTGGTCCCAGAGGGCTTTCCTTTGTCCTCTGTGCTCCCAGGGTTGGATTCACCACCATGTTGTGTGTCTGGGCCTCACACTTCATCAACAAAAGCATGTCTGAACTCTCTTACCCCCTTTCCACCAATGTGATCCCAATGCATGTTTCCAGACTGTACGTATGAAACAGAACGTAGAAAGAAATAATGTCAAACTGGTTTGTAACAGAAGTACTTAAAGTAAACTGTGGACAATGCTACTTAACCAATCTGACACAGTTGTTGAACTTTTTTGATATAACTGACGAGACAGAGAGAAATAACAGATGCTGTTCTCTCCAACTTAAATTAGTTAGTTAGTTAGTTAGTTAGTTATTTCTTAGGTCATTTTGAACAATTAAATCTTAGGTCATATATAATTCAGAAATCCTGTACATAAAAAAAAAAATAATAATAAAAAAGTACATTAGAAGGATAAATACAAAATGAGTACCTTAGGAATTTAAATGCTACATAATACCTGACCGAAGGGGTTTAGGCTGAAGTCAAGACTTATTTTGCCTAACTCATTTTACAACAAAACACTATATCCAAAGATGACACAATTATACAGTTTCTCTTATACCAAAATGATAACATAAGCACAGAACTTAAACTTCAACAATCAAAATTATATTATGCATCCACTTTCACCTACTTTTCTAATGTTCTTCATTCAAGTGTTCTATATTTTTCCATAATGTTTTACTTAAATATTTTCTTAAAGGTTGTATCAATGATATCAGGCCCAAAAATAAATGATTACAGTCATCTAATCTTTCCTAACGATCCGCTAGCTGCCCGCCCCATAAGCATGCTGTCCAAAAACCGCGTCTCTGTAGGCAGCCTAGGCTCTGAGATCTGCACACAAAAACAAACGGATACAACCACCACCAAAACCAAAACAGGGGCGGGTGTTGTGAGGTTTTGCGCTCGTGCACAGGTTGGATGCGAAGTCAGAGCAAAACCCGCCCCTGTCGGTGATTGGTCGGAACACTTTTTATTTTGGTTTTGGTGGTGGTTTTATCCGTTTGGTTTTGTGTGCGATCTCAGAGCCTAGGCTGCCTACAGAGACGCGGTTTTTGGACAGCATGCTTATGGGGCGGGCAGGTAGCGGATCTTTAGGAAAGATTAGATGAATGTAATCATTTATTTTTGGGCCTGATATCACTGATACAACCTTTAAATACATAAATATTTTTAGAGCTCTTGTTGAATAAGAATACTATTCCATAGATCAACTCCTTTAAAGGTGGGGTATGTGATTTGCAAAACAGCCGGCAGATTTTGAAAATACACAACTCAAAAGGTCCTACCTTCTTTCTTCCAAAGCTGGCCCTGACTCCACCCACTCCACCCATTCGTAGAGGGGCATGGGGGAGGGGGGTATGGTACGACCGTTTGATTGACGCACTGACTGTCCAATGATTCTAGGATGTCTTGGAAATGATTGGCTGGAGTTTTTCGAGTCCTGCCCGTTCCACAGATGATTCAATTTTTTAATTTTCATTTCAGTGCATCTAACTCAGTGGCTGTAAGTGGGTTAGGAATCGGATTTCAAGTGATTTTGAAAAAATGGTCAAAAAAGAAAATTACATACCCCACCTTTAACTGATAAACACCTCCTCTTAGTATTACTCTTCGCCATGGGTTTTTGTAACAAATCAATTCCTCTGAGGCTATATCTAGATTCTCTGGGTCGAAACATCTCTTGTAAACAGTGAGGAATCATGAATTTGTGAGCCTTGTACATCACAACTGCTGTGTAAACATCAACAAGATCATACAATTTTTATATATTCAATCTAATAAAAAGTGGATTTGTTGGGGCAAGATATTCAGCATAGCTAATCACTCTTATATTAATGTCAAGAATTCAGAAGTGCATATATAGCCTACACTACAAAGAAATAATATACAATTAAATTATGCTTATTTAAAATGTATTGAACAGGCTATGTATAACAAAATATATTGGCTTTTAATAATATTTCAGTGCGCAAACCCATGATAAGATGAAAAACAGAGCGCACACAGCGTGTATGTGCATCGCGGGTGCAGAATGATGTGCTCAAAGCAACATTGAGTCACAGTGTGCAGCACTGCGCTGCATAAGTGCGCATTTAAAAGTTCACATCACAAAGCAAAGAAATGTCGAGCGCACAAATCCTAGTGCGATTTGTTCCTTTGTTTCACAGTTTTAAATTCCAGTTATTGTGCGTTTGATGCCGATTCATAGTCCTTGTGATGTGTGTGATCCAGGGGCGTAGCCAGTAATGGGCCAGGGCGGCACTGGCCCGCCCACATTACTCACTGGCCCGCCCAGACAATTTTGATAAAAATATATTTTTAGTTTATTTTTATTATTCAAATGCATTTAAGAAAATATATTAATATAAACCTGATTTATTGTTGACTGGTGTGTGTGTGTGTGTGTGTTTAATTTGTTTTCCGAATAAAATGGAACTGTTGAAAAGCCTCTCTCCGGAACGTTATTGGTTGCTATGGTTGCTAAGGGGTTCTGACAGAAAAAAAAAACTCTTTGAGCGGCGCCGGCGGGCTCTGGCTAGCTGCTTTTTTTTGCCAATTTATTAACATTGCCATTCGCCACAATAATGGCTAAACAAATTTCTTTAATGTGCTATTTTAAAAAAGCAAGAGTAGAGGAAGAAGACACGCCACTGCCTTCATCTACCGAGTCCACCCAGCCCAGTTCTTCAGACTCGTTAACCCACAAGAAGGCTAGTCAGGTGCTGGTGGCGGCCGCAGATTGCTCCCAGGCGGCAGTGCCAGTGCTCTCTCCCGGTCAGCCTGACGCGGGTTTACCCGCTGATTTAAGTGCGATTGACGAACCACCTTCACAACCCAATTTGAAGGTATTTCCCTGCACTGTCAAGAATGGAAAATCAAGGAGCTTCTCGTCAAAGTGGTATGGACAGTTTTCTTGGTTGGAGTACAGTGTAATTAAGGACGCGATTTTCTGTAAAATGTGCAGACATTTTCCCAGCGGGGCTGCCCATTTGCGAGAGAGGGGTTTGTGGACTGGAAGCACCTACGACAGGCATGTGAAAAACACCAGCTGAGCAAGCTCCGTTTCACTGGATAAGTTTCAAGGCTACAGGGCCAACCAAACTGCAGGCCGGGGAAATGTGTTAAATCAAATGAACCGTGATGCCGTGGACTATTCATTTATTGAACGGAATCGGGACCATCTAAAAGTCGTTTTAGACATTGTGCTGTTTTGTGCCAAGCAGGACATCCCCCTACGTGGACACAGGGAAAATGAAGATGCTCTCAATAAAGGAAACTTTATAGAACTGTTCAAATTCATGTGCAAATATGATCCACAGATCCGAAATCGTCTAGAGCAGCTGCCCAGAAACGGAACTTTGATGAGCCCAGATATACAAAATGACCTGCTGGAGTCCGCAGCCTCCTTGCTGTTGCGTAAAATCAAAGCAGAAGTCTGTGAAACACCAGGCACCTATTATGCTCTTATGGCAGATGAATATAAGGATGAGTCAAAGCGTGAACTGGTGGCTGTTTGTGTGAGATATGTTCACGCAGGGAAAATAAAAGAACGGGCAATCGGGTTCATGGACACAAGTGACCTTTCAGAAAAGATACTACAGGTGATTGAACCTCTGCAACTTGACCCATCTCTGTGCGTTGGCATCAGTTTCGACGGAGCCTCTGTTATGTCAGGAAACAAGGGAGGTGTGCATGTGATTTTGAAACGAACTTTTCCTCAAGCGTTGTATGTCCACTGCTATTCTCACCGACTGAATCTGGTACTCTGTGCAGCATCAAAGGTGTCTGGACACGTGAGCACATTTTTTGATACACTGAACAATCTTCACAGTTTCATGACAGGCAGCAGCAGACACGCAAAGTTTGTGGAAGCGCAAAAGGAGCTTGATCCGGGACGCCCGCGCTTGGAACTTGAGCGATCCACAGACATGCGCTGGAGCTCCAAATCTGGAGCAGTGAGCAAAGTACTGACGTTACTCGACGTAATATTAGAAGTGCTTGCGGAGTATGCTGAAAGCAGCGGCCAGTCGAAGGTTGAGGCGCAGTCCCTGCTGCAACAAATACAAACAAAAAAGTTCTTATTTTTACTCGTAACATTTGGAAAATTATTTCAGACGAGCGATTTTGCCACACAAGGTTTACAAAGCCCAACATTGTCAGTCTCTGAGTGCATTGACCTAATTGAGGGACTAAAAGACAGCTTTGCTCGGTTTAGAGACAATTCAGGGTGTGATTTTGAGCATGTAATGAAACTAACAGAAGAGTTGATGCAGAAAAATGAAATCACAAGCTGGGACATCACATCTGGGACCAGAGTGAGAAAGCTCCCGCCAAGGCTTGCAGGATCAGTGGTCACAACTAGTTTGGGGAAAGCAACAAGTGTGAGAAATGATGATGACCTAAGACACATATGGAACGACATCCTTGACAGACAGCTGACAGAGCTGGACAATCGTTTCCAACAGGATCAGTATGGAATAATGAGGGCAGCAGCAACTTTTCTCCCACAGTCAAAGACTTTTGCAGACAGGGATTCACTGCGGGCCCCGTGTGATCACTTTCATTTGGTTGAGGATGCTGAACTAACAGTATTTATTGAGCAACTGCGTCGGAAATTAGCCAATGGCCTGGAATTTCCATCCCTCATGGAAGTATTGGACATTTGTGCTCCTGACATATTTCCAAACCTCAACAAACTACTTCAAGTCACTGCAGGTAGGATAAAAACTAACCTCAGAGCATCCATGAGTACTACCCGCCTCAACAACCTGTGCCTTTTGTCCTTTGAAAAAGAACTCTGTGACTCTTTGGACTATGATGAGATCATTTCTGTTTTCAACACTAAACCCAGGCGCTTGCGTCTTGTTTTGTAGAAAGAAAACAACAAGGGGCCTTAAATTCCTTAATTTTTGCCCATGAAGTGATTTAACTTAGTGGTGTGTTGTGTATAGCTGTATGCCTTATAGGCTACATTGTTTAGTTTAAATGAGTTGCTATTTTTTTGGCAGACCAGGCTGATTGCATTGTATATGGTTTATTTAACAGAGTGTGTTATTTATTTCAAACTGTGCTCTGCTGAGAGTTTTCATTATTTTAATTTCTTTTACTTTTAGCCTTTAGTCTAAACTGGTTTGTACAGCCTTTATTGAGCTCTGTTGGTTGAACATGATGATTTAAGAACATGAAATAAAGGTGTAACTGTTTTAATAGGCTAATAATAATAAAATATATATATTATACACTCTAAGGTTTAATTATTATTTAATTCATTTTTTTTCTAGGAAAAACTATAGGCCCACTCACTTTTTCACTGGCCCACCCAAAATACAATTTCTGCCTACGCCACTGGTGTGATCTAACAAGCACACGGTAGTGAGTCGTTTAAAAACAGCAACAAACTCCCAAGAAAATAAAGTAATTTTATGCAAATCTACAGCCTTTTATCTACAGATCATGCATTATAATATGAATATATCATATAGGCTATGTGCACAAGCGTAGTTTCGAACTTCCGCTATTGTCAGAAGTCGGCATTTCAGTTTCCGGTTTACGACTGTTCATCCGCATCCACTATAAACAAACAAGATGAGTGCTGCTATTGTACGAAAAAAAGAGTTGTTAAACACATCTAAGTTTCTAAGAACTGTAGGTGGATCTATCATCTAACGCCCGTTTCACACATAGGCTACCCCGTTTGCAGTGCGTGTTGCGGTGCGGGAGCAACTATAATAGTGCTTTCACATATGATGCGTTTACAGTGAATAACTGATCCGCGGCTGTACCACAAACACATACTTACTATTTTTTGCGCGTCGCCCAAAATGTCTATTTTGTGCAGCCACTGCGCACGAAGGTTGGTGTTTTTCGGGAAGCGGTGGAAGCTCAAATGGCTGTTAGCGACTTGAAGCAGAGCAAAGTGGCACACAGTGCTCCTAACGCACCATGTGAACAGGTTAGGGCTTTCACTTTTCACACCGTTCCAGATGTGGCACGTAGTTATAACAGCAGTACAGCGATCGTTACTGCACCGAATCCATTTCTGCTGTGCTGCATTAAAGTGACACCGCATGTTTCGTGGTCAAAATGCACAAAGATTGACCTGAAAGTGTAGTAATTTCACCATAAATGCTTTTCATTAAATAAAATGTAGTGATCTCACCATAAATACATTTAATATACCGGTACTACTATTTTTCACAGTCATCTGAAGACTGTGAAGACCGGGGTAAATCAAGAAAAACTACAATTAAGGCGATATAATGAACAACACTCGTCTCATTCGTGGCGGTGGAAAAACAAGTTCTTTGTGACATGCAAGATCTATTGTAAGCTATTACAATTTAAATGCAAAAGAAAAGGCATGTGAGTCGGCTGTTTTTGCCAATTTTAAGTTTTAATTTAAAATATTTGCCATTTTAATATAGTAAATTTGACCACTTGCTTGAGCAACTTAATAAGTAATGCATGGAATAATAGCCCTAACTTACGTTGTTTAAATTATGTTTAAATGTGCATGCGTCCATTAAAGAGTGTGTACAAGAGAATCGCAATGCTGACAACTTTTTTTGAAATAAAAGTTGCAGCATAACTTCTGGATTTTAAATAAAAATAGTAAGTATGTGTTTGTGGTACAGCCGCGGATCAGTTATTCACTGCAAACGCATCATATGTGAAAGCACTATAGCACGCGTTGCTCCCGCACTGCAAACGGGGTATGTGTGAAACGGGCGTTAGATGATAGATCCCTACAGTTCTTAGAAACTTAGATGTGTTAACAACTCTTTTTTTCGTACAACAGCAGTGACTCATCTTGTTTGTTTATACCGGATGCGGATGAACAGTCGTAAACCGGAAACTGACATGCCGACTTCTGACAATAGCGGAAGTTCGAAACTACGCTTGTGCACATAGCCTATTGGAGAGAGTTTTACCGTGCATCCAAGAGGCGCGCGCGCTGTTTGAATATGAATGGAGAATGATTGACAGCCGCAGAGGAGGGAAAACGAGTTTCCGTTAATGATGTAAATATACTTCTGTCCCTCAGATTAAGCTATAGAATGACTTCAGATGACTTTGTCACCCAAACTGACGTGAAAAAAGCGTGAGGCGCCGAAAAGCGCGCTGTTTGCATCCGTGCTTGTCATAACGTGGCAAAGACTCATCAAAAAGCTGCTGTAACAGTATACCATTTGGCACTTAAAAAGCACGTCACGACACATAATTCCCCGTCTTCTTTTACTTAAGAATATTTTTGACTTATTTATAAAATGCATAACTGATGCTACAAAAATTTATACTGGCCATTGGGGTGGTCAGTGGGGTGGCCACGCCCTGGTGGCGCCATTGAGTGTCATGGATACAGTGTTCTCTTGTGGCGCGCGCGCAGTCTTCACTCGGACGCGCGCTTCAATCTATCGCCGTTGCGGAGACTCTCTATTCGTCCCGGTGAAATCACAAAATAAACTGCACACAAAATTGTCCCTGTTTGATCTAGATATATAGATACAGATATTATCTAGGAGCTAAAGTTCAATCTTTAAAAGCACTCCATCTTGTTAAACTGTTTACTTTTTTAATAAAGATAAAGAAATACAGCAGACTATCTCTATCAGAATATTTATCTCAGGTTTTTTTTTTTAATTTGCTACAGTTACTGCAAACACACTTTATATTACTTAACTGTTTACTTTTGAAGAAAATACTTGAAGTACAGAATGTCTACCAGACCAGTTGTCTGACATTGGGAGTTTGATTTATTTAATTAAGAATAAGACTAGAGCTAAACACACTTTTTTGTTGTTTAAAAGTTTACTTTTGTTGTGAACAAAACACTTGGAAGTACAGGTTGTTTACTTGACCATGTTGTCTCTGGTTGAGAGAGTTTGATTTAATTTGCTAGAGTTAAATGCACTTTATATGGTGTAACTGTTTACTTTTCTTACAAAGATAATACTATTAGTGCAGGATAAACCTTGCTGTCTGTCGACGTGCAATAAATATTGAAAGTTATGTACAAACACCTGTCTGTTCTACTCATTTCAACTGACTTGTGAAAACTGCTTAAAAAAAATTCCAATTTCAACTGACTTGTGAAAACTGCTTAAAAAAAATTCCAAATTCTTTGACACATAGCAACTTTTTTTTAAACAGTAACGCAAATAGTTACTTTCCCTGGTCACGAGTTACTTTTATTATAGAGTAATTCAGTTACTAACTCAGTTACTTTTTGGAACAAGTAGTGATTAACTATAACTATTACTTTTTAAAAGTAACGTTCAACACTGTCTGTATGTATTTCATTTTAATTATTATATTTTTTTAACCTTTTTTTATTTGCATTTCAATTACATTTTTCTATTACTAGTTAGTTGTTTCTATATTACTGTGCTGTGTTAATGATCAAATGTCTCCATCTCAAGGTTTGTAACGTCACATATTGTGAAGTAGTCATTTTCCTTTGCCTAACTGAATTTGTGCTGGTCAGATTCAATCCGACCGAGCATCGAAAAAGACACAATATGGTTACCGGTATTCAATAAACTGCTTATTTTTACCATTCCTTCCTCCTGCTCTTCCCCTGACTCTGTCTGATTAATTAGTTAATGTACTGGACTGGAGTATTCATATACATAATATCACATTGAGAGAGCGTTAAAAACAGAATGTGTTTTCATATTCTGTCACAAGTGGGAGCCAAAGCAGTGTACAGCATATAAACTGAGAGCATACACACGTATGCTGAGAGTCATGCTGCTGTACACCATCACTCTGAAAGCATCCAAAAAGAATCAGTCACTGGTAAAACATCTATTAGGATATAATATAATGTAATATTTGCAATTTATATGTTGCTTGCAAATACTCTTATGCCATTAGGATGCACAAAAGATGTGTATTATGTATTGTTACAACATCTACAGCTGGAGCGAACAGGTCATGCTATAAAGAAGAGAAGAAAGAAAATAAAACATGAGCCTGCATGGTAAAAAATCAATTTAATATCTTATGATTGTGAAATTTCAGTATGGTTGTGTAGCTTTTTACCTTTAGTCTAACTCAATCACACAGTGGCATTCAGGATAATAATAAAAACATCAAAAATCTAATCTACATGCTACAAAATTCATTTCAAGTAATATTGAAAACATCAATACTGCCGAAGAGAATCATATTACTTCAGAAGTCCTTCATCTCTTCAGTCTTCCCTGATGGTTGCAAGAAAAAAATTAAACACTTGTTTATATTAATTTAACTGCATGCATGATCTTCAAGAATGTTAATCTGTTCTCAGTTATCAAAATCAACACTCAAATAAAATGTTTAACACAAATTTTAATCGCACACAGTTTTTATCCTATCAAGTTTGTAATAAAATATTTTCGGAAAAATTTAAATAGCGCTTATTTAATCAAATAGTTAATCGAATTAATAATTAACACAAAGAAAACTTTCAACAAAAAATGTAATCACAAGAGACGTTTTTTGTATCAAGTTTTGAAAAATATAGGCTAGCCTAATTTTGTTTCTACTCCAGTTTGTTGGTAAAAACGAACCATTTAAACGATGCCTGCTAGACTTTTCAGAATTATCACTGTAGAAGAAGATTATGAAATAATACACAGAGTTTAATAGTTAAGTGGTGCCGACGGATCCAGGGGACTGGCCATAACCAGTGTGGGAGATGGGACCAGGAAATCAGACAGGAACATTAGCAGAAGAAGATCATCTCTCAAGGCACTTGATGACTGGATTTTTGTCTTGTCTTTTATTAAACATCAAATGAAACATTTTTTTTTCTTCTTATGGTGATAATGTTGTGTAATATGGCACATGCATCAATGTCACAGACTTTACAGACACTGAAATCTTCCCTTTATTGGCCAAAGTTCATTTCATGCCCTTGTCCTGGCTAGAGCTGCATTATAACTGGTCTGGGGTTTGGGTCAGGGAATGTGGTCATAAAACACCTGTCTCCAAGCAGGATCCTGTTGTAATCGCCTGTATAATGGAAAAATGTAGTTCTGATGAGTGTATAGAATTTTCCTTACTCCGTTCAAATAATAAGCATAAATGTGAATCTCTGAAAATTCTTGAGTCATGCACAGATCCTGGCCATTTTGCTTTCACATTTGTGATATGGAACATAGTCACACACCATCTAAGATATTTTAGTTAGGGTCAGCCTTTTTATAATTTTTTTTATATAATATTACTAATCTGGAATATTAAGAATCGCTATAGTACCTTGGCTGCACATTTACATTGTGAACCCCCTTTCTGTTCACAAAATCCCCTTCATTGAAGCCTTGATGGGAACGTGTGCCTCTATTGCCTCTATATTGCACCAATCACGTTAGTGAAGCCTGAGGGACATATAGGGCCTACTGTAAGTCATAATCGGCATGGTCATGATTGCATGATCTTCATTACAAATTACAAACAGCCTATCTGCGTTGGCAAAAAAAAAAAAAAAAAAAAAAAACCTTTACAACCTTTGGTTTTATATTGCCTCTATATTGCACCAATCACGTTAGTGAAGCCTGAGGGACATATAGACGGTTTCAACGGCAACAACATAAACAAACGTTACTGCGCATGCGCGCTTTTGTGGCCCAAACTTAACTTCCGGTAGAGTCAATAACAACAGAGTTCATCTGTAGAAACCATAGACTTTTTGTGAGAAAAAAGTCAGAATTGTGAGATAAAAAGTCTCAATTCTGTCTTTTTTTCTCGCAATTGCGACTTTATTTCTCAGAATTGCAACTTTATTTTTCACAATTCTGACTTCTTATCTCGCAATTATGAGATAAAAAGTCTCAATTATTATTATTTTTTTATTCTTCATGGCCGGAAACAAGCTTCCTTAACTGTTGCTTATCATGAGTTTGTTACCTGTAACGAAGTGAGTGCTACAGATCCTTGAATTCTTGCCTGGCTGCCAAGCCTCTCATCGCACAGCGGTGATCCACGCTCGCCGTCTCCCTTCGTTTTTAGGAAACCGAATTTTTTTTTTTGATAAGGTATTTGTCCCAGAGCCTCAGGTTGCATCCCACAACACAACAACCTGAGCCCAACTTCAGTCTGCTCATCACCTTAATTTTCACTGCGTTTGTAGTCGGCGCCATATTACCAGAGAATGATATGATATTATGATATTACCGGTTAACAAACACAGACCGGAAGTTAACTTCGGGCCAGCGCGTAACCCGGGCAACGCGCGTGCGTTCGATGAAACCGTCTATAGGGCCTACTGTAAGTCATAATCGGCATGGTCATGATTGCATGATCTTCATTACAAATTACAAACAGCCTATCTGCGTTGGCAAAAAAAAAAAAAAAAAAAAAAAAAAAAAAAAAAAAAACCTTTACAACCTTTGGTTTTAAGTGGCTTGGAAATGCCACAAAAAAAACTAAACACCTACAAATTGCTGGAGCGCCAGGTAAACTGCGAATGACAAGACAGACTGCACTTTTCTTCAAGTTCTCCGCATCTCCAATACTGTAAGAGCCACTCATAAACTCCGCGTAGCATATGAAGCCGCGATCTAACCCTGTAACATGAAATAAGCCTGCTCGCGGGCAGGTTTTAGCTTACGCACCTGTTGCTATGACAGCAAGTCCAGGACACTTAGGTAAAGTTTGTTTTATAGTCGCACATTCGGACTTCCGCGTTTAATAACTTTCTAATTATACGTGCAATAAAACACATTTTTGCAAATTCTAAGCAGCGACATGATATTGACAACAAAGATTGTCAACTACTACATTTTTCACAATCGATCAAGATGGGAAAGTATTGTTTTAATGGGCATACGTACTTGCGAATGTCCACTGACTGTCTAATGTAGTCTGGTAAACAAGATAGGGACCGTCTTAAAAGTCGTGATTTTTTTTCAATGTGTGCAAGCAGACAACTCAATTTTAGCCAACTACTGATGTACCAGCAAATATCACCCACATTATGTCTTCTAATACTATAGATTTCCCTTTAGCAACAATAAAAAACTGCATTATAATGATGGTCTTTGAAAGGGTGTTTAGGAAATGAAAAATATCGCTGTCCATGGTCCTGAATCCATCAGATAATTGACAAATACTCCGAAAGCATGACAGCAAACATGCTGTTTATTTTGGGTGAACACTTCAAAAACTAGTGGCAAAACTTTCTTTAAGATGGTTTACAAAAAATGTGTGCCTCACATATATATTACATTTCTACCATCAACTATCTTCCATGGGGTTATTCAATGGTACACCTTCCATCAAAAAATATTACATTATCTAAATGTATTTATTACTGTAATGCCTGAAAACAGTAATTTCTTTATTTTATGGAAAAATAGAGGAATGATTTGCTTTAAAATAACTTTGAAAAAAAAGTTCAAAAGCGAAAGTGAAGACATTGACTTATTACAGGTGAGATTTTGACAATACCTCCCTTACTGTATGTACATTAATCAAATATGTTTATGAAACAATTACTGTAATTCACCTAAAGTATTTTTTTCATGTTCCAAAGGTTGTATTACATCCCTAGTGACCTGACTGACTTACTAGGTGAAATTTTGACAATACCTGCCCTACTGTACGTACAGTCCATACATTTGTTATTAAAGAATTACTGTAATTCACCAAATGGATTTTTCTTTACTATCCAACGGATGTAGCATGTTCCCAGTGACCTGACTGACTTACTACAGGGGAAATTTTGACAATACCTAATAATACTGTATTACATAATAATATAATACTGTAATTCACTGAAAGGGGTTTTGTTTGTTGCAGTACATTAACAGGGGCTACATTAATAATAACAGCAGTGAGTGAACCTGTTCGCATTGGTGCAGCAACCTTGGAACCTATTTCATGGTTTGCGTTCTCGAGACACCAGGCACTGTTTTGTGCAAATCAGCGCGCTGGATCGCATTAAGGGTTTTCTGTTAGAACGGTGTCGTGTTAGTGGCCCCTAAGTTAATAACTAATGATCGTTGCGACGGAAGTGAATCAATCAAAACTAACTTTTGCTGGACAATAACTTTAATCTAGAGCTGCTGTAAAGCCAATCTGTTACTTTAATTTCCTATTATCACTGTAAAGCTGCTTTGAAACAATCTATATTGTTAGATGCGCTATATACTGTAAATGAAGGTGACTTGACTTGTTTTCCAAAAAAAACATTTGGAAGAAGGAAAACCCCTCTTTGTAATTACTTTAATTTTTCATTCAAAATATTTGTTAACTGTACATACAGTAAGGGTGGTATTGTCAAAATCTCACCTGCTAAGTCAGTCACTAGGAACACAACCTTTGGAACCTGAAAAAAAATCCCTTTGGGGAATTACTGTAAGTTTTCCATACGTACAGACAGTCCCTAACGCAGCCTAGGTGAAATTGCAGCAAATATCAAACCTAAAACTAACTTTACCCCACTTAGCAACTTTACTTTTTATGAAAACTTGACTATGTTCGTGTGACAGGGCGCTGTCCATGTCTGTGGTACTGAAGGTCCTGCATTATCCTACCTGCACTGTTGCGCTCACTACAGCACGGGTGTTTGGTAGAGAACGCAGGTTAATAGGTGGGAGGTTCACCTTCCTGATTGAAGGAGGGACTAGTTAAGCATTGAAACGCAAATCAGTGAGATCTTAAAACGGTGTGATATCATGAGCTTGAGATATACGCAGAATCAAGAGTTTTTTTGCATGTTGTCTCGTCGGGAGAGACGCGCCACCGGTAAGCTGCTGTTTAATAATGAAACGCTTATTGAGATGCGGGGGAAAGTTTGCCTGTCTGTTTGTGTAACTACTGACAACCGCGGCATATGCGCGCAGTTTGTGTGTAGATGAATGTTGGTAAATGTTGCTGTGGGAACACTGAGAACCTCGTTTGCACTCAATGTTTAATGTTGTCGTATTGATAGTATTCGCGGTAGAACTTAAGGAAATGTTTGGATTTGGAGCGTTTCACTTTCATATGAGATACTTCCTGGTTTGCGATGCCGGATGGGAAATGTAGTTTGTTGTCTTGCGTTTATAATGAGTTACTATGCTAAAGCGCCACTACATAAACTACACTCACTAGATTCACGTCGGGCCAAGCACTGAGAATATCTCTTTGATTTAGAGCGATTGGTTTAATTGAATATTGGTGTATTGTGTGAAGCTGTTGCATTTCTGTGCTTAATGTTTATAGTCATTTAGATTAATTGCTAAATTATACTATAGTATTTATTGAGAATGTTGATATATTATTACGAAATATTTATTAGAATTAATGTTTATTAATATTTTATATTGTTCAGAATTTATAAATGGATATGGGTATGATATGTAAGTGTTATTAATATTGTAATTTACACTGTCTTTTTATGTCTATAGGTTTATAATCTCTTTGTTTGTGGACAAATCAACTATATGTGGAAATAATAAATCCAAGTAAACAAAACCACAATTGAGTTATGCAACGTGTTCTCTCCTGACGCCCCGTTCGGTGGGGAAATTCTTGGAAAACCGAACATGCACCTTAAAGTTTCAATAACTTTCAATAACTTTTCAGTGGTTACCCAAGTTAAACACTTGAATGTTATTAAGCACTCTCCAAAGAACACACTACACCATGGGGATTGGCTTATTTATTGCATTTAGTTGACTGTGAAATGCAGCAATATATACACCTCAAAAATCTTATATGGTGGAACAAACAGCTCCAAAAACGTGTTAAAAGTGCACTGTTGCTGCAGTACATGAAGTGTGCTAGTTGAGTAAAGTTGGCAATAAATTCACAGATTCGAACTTCACCGATCAATAACTCGTGAGCTAAGCATTGTTACTACACAAATAACATTGTTTTAATAATTTAAACGAAACCTCAAAACGAGCTTTCCTTCGCAGGCGACAAAATACATTGATCTCTATATGCGCAGATCTCTGAGAGACAGATCCGAAGGGACCAGTCAGTCACAGTAAAAAAAAAAAAAAAAAACACTATAGTGTCACAAAATTCAGTTCACACATCACTGCTGATGGTTATACTACAACACTTATTTTGGGAAAAATTTTCATTGTTATGATTAGTTATTATGAAAAATATTAAATAACTTCACTGCAATTCTCTGTATTGTTGCCAAATTCAGATCACACATCACTGCCCTGCTGCAAAGTGTTGTTATATAACCAGCAGGACAGCAGTGATGTGTGCTCTGAATTTGCCAACAATACAGAGAATTACAGTGAGGTTTTTGAACATTTTGTAGTAACATTTTTCGGATTTTGCACTTTGCAGACGGTCCCTTCCGATCTGTCTCTCAGCCGCCTGCGCACAGAGATCAATAATGTATTTTGTCCACGGCGAAGGAAAGCTCGTTTTGAGGAAAATTAGGTTGTGGCTGCTTGTGTAGCCTACGTAACTACGATTGAAAAGAGGTGTTATTTGTGTAGTGACGACGTTTAGTTCTCGAGTTATTGAACGCGGAAGTCCGAATGTGCGCATATAAAACCAACTTTACCCAAGTCAGATAGCGCTCAGTTTTAACGTGAGAATCGGGAGTTTGAGGAGTCTGTGGCTCGTCTTCAGAGAGAGCGCAGCCGCGCACCGGAGGACGGTATCCCGGAGGCCTTTACTGTGCAGAGGACTCGTCGGTGGCCCGTATTCAGAGAGCGCGCAGCAACGCACCACAGGTGAAAAAAGGAAATATATTTAAATTGTGCTTTTTTTGGACATACTTCGTATATTTAACTTTAAATGTGTTATTTTTAAACGACTTCAAATATATTAAATGTATTTAAAGGTATGCTTAAGATCAATTTTAAGCTATTTGCAATATATTTTAATTTTTTTCAAGTACATTTAGTGCATTTAAGTTTATTTATTTACAGTTCATTTAAAATATACTTTTATATTTCTTAATCTACAGTTAGAATATATTTGAAGCTTCATTTGTATGTACTTCAAGAACATTTCAATAGCATTTCAGCTCATTAGAAATATATTAGCATTACACTAATAGTTTATTATAAAGCTGTTTTATTCAGTATTCAAAATTGTATATTAAAAGTGCAAAAATAATTAAATATAAATGTTAAGACATGCACACTCTGAAATCAAGAAAACTTTAATATACTGTCTTGTGTACATTGCAAATACATAAGAGTAAATTAAAAAAGTACAGCAGCATTATATCATCTCTTATAAAACATTATAATAAAGATCAGTGAAATGCTATATGGCAGAGCTATATTTATAAAAAAAATAGTTGATTACATCACTTAATAAATAAGCATCACAATGCAATTTTCTGAAAATAAAAATAAAAGTTACGGAAAAACAATGTGCAGAAGTGCATTATTTACAAACTTAGGCCTACAAATGGCTGAACCAAAGAAACCGAAGAGTTTGAATGTCTCATTTTCATCTTCAAGTGGACCATCACTTCTTTGAGTTCGACTCATTTTCACGCTACTGAGGGCTTGTGGTTCAGACACTGTTGTATTTGAAGACTGCTTTATCACAGGATCTATGAAGAAGGGAAGAAGAATTTATATAAAATGAATCAATGATTAACATTTTTGTGTTTGAATATATGTATTATAATTAGCATAGATATGCATTAGAATTTCGTCGACTTCTCAGTTTACCTTTAAAAGCTTTGACTATATCCTCATCAAGCTGGACATGAGTGTCCATTTTTATCCTCTTGTCTGTCGTCACTATACAGCACTCTATGAGTTACATTGAACATGAGATTAGAAGAAGCCCAACACCACTTACAGTGAGCAGAGTTCAATCAAAATGTCACTAATATAGTTATTTGCAGCAATAAAGCAATCTGTGAGTATTAGAGGGTATGTTGTATATTGATAATTGTGGTTTATTTAATGAAACCTGAGAGATTTACATCCCTCTAAACATTTAAACCCACTAAAAGCTTAATCATTTTGCTATTCTTACACAAAGTACAAATAAAATAGACTTTAAGTAAGAGATAAGTGTATGTTTTCTGTAAATACACTAAAACGTAACTAAAAGTATGTTTGTGTTTAGCATTGTAGTATACTTTTTAGTAGGGATGTCCCGATCACGCGATCGGAAATCGGGCCCGATCACGTGGTTTCAGACTCGATCGGAATCGGACGTTACCTCCCGATCAGGACTCGGATATATGTAAATTCGTGGTGTAGCCTAACGGTACATGTATTCATAATTATTGAACCGTTTCGGTACGCATACAAACCGAACGATTCCTAGGACAATTTTTCCTGCAGACAAAATCCGCGCTGGCGCGATCACCACAACGTTGCGCAACATCAAATGGTAAACGTAATGAAAGCGGAACGAATCTTCGCTACTCATTATATTGTGCTTCACGGACCGTTTATCAGTTCGGACCAGCAACATCTGTAAAGCGCGAGATCAAGCAACACTGTGCTGAGAGATCCAGTGAAGAAAACATTTGAGTTCGCCACTGAAGTAATAACATCGCTGCGAGATCTAGTGAGAAGCATTCACATTTCTCTGTTATTAACCGTAGATCTCTATTAGATCAAACAGCGCTGACGTGGACACCAGGAGAAATATTGGGCCTTGAATGAACATGGATTTAATGTTGCACTTCAAAACTCAAATATTATATAAATATATATTTAAATGTTATTTTTAATGTGATTACCAAAACATTATTTGTTCATCCTTCAAAGATTACCCCCATTTATAAACCTGAAAGTTTCAAGATGTAGGAAAACTCAAACTTATTTAAAAATAGTTTTTCTTTTAATAAATAGGAAATTTCTCTGGCATTTCTTTCTTATTGCTGTATCGCATCAAACCGCAAATTTTGTGAACTGTTACACCCCTAATGTGTATCTATATTCTCTTCTTTTTTTTTTACACTTTTAAAGTGGTTCCACAGTGTTTCGTTTTCCTTCATATGTTGTTATTCAGTGCACATAAAAACTATGATTTTTTTGTGTGATTTGTGTGTTTCTTTTTTTAGGCTCACCATTTACTTGTCTGGCTGACATTCATATACACTGAACATAATTATAAACGCAACACTTTTCTTTTTGCCCCCATTTTTCATGAGCTGAACTCAAAGATCTAATACTTTTTCTATGTACACAAAAAGCCTATTTCTCTCAAATATTGTTCACAAATCTGTCTAAATCTGTGTTAGTGAGCACTTCTCCTTTGCCGAGATAATCCGTCCACCTCACAGGTGTGGCACATCAAGATGCTGATTAGACAGCATGATTATTGCACAGGTGTGCCTTAGGCTGGCCACAATAAAAGGCCACCCCCGCCTTAATGTGTCGCCCCGCCCCAATCATCCAGACTGCACTCTGGGGTTACTCCCAGTGGGGGAAAATGAAGCTGACGAAAAATCAGAATTGATCTTAGTATTTAGGATTGCATTTTCAACCTCAACTAAAATTATGATTTTGATGGAATTTCAACATTGAATCAATGTCACCTTGCTATCTGGGTCGTTATTAAACGCAATAACATTCATCCAGATTAAATTGTACATGTCCTTCACTTTTGCAATTGTTCACTTCACATTTTTCAAGACATAGACAAGTTTTTAAAGCATATGGATATATGTTCGGTAAAAATTCATTCAAAACAGCATTTACAAATTTGCATCCTGACGCAAAAACATTTGAGATTAATCTCGGATTTCGTTTGCTTGATGGGAATTTAAACGTTGAATGATAACTTTTCAAGGTCTCTAACAGGGATGGTGTTCAACCATTAACTGAAGTCCGCAAAGAAGGTTTAAATCTTTTTAAAGTAATCTGAGTTCATTTTTAAGAATATTTACGTTTTTACCAAAACAATCTTGGAGTGCCTTCAAGGTATTTACATTTTTTATCAGTTCTTGCATTACTTGGGAATCGAACTGATTACCTTGCTTTTATGGATTCGATTATTCATTTTGCACAATGCTAATATGCACAAAGGTTTAAAAAGGCTATAATAATTACATATTTTACTACAGTTTTGTCTGAAACATTTTTTCTATAATAATATGTTTAAGTTTATTTTAAAAAGCTGTTATTTTTATTTTATTAGGATTTAAATATTTATTTATTTATTATTATTATGGGTATTTCACCTTCCTTGACTGTCAGAGTAACAAGGGTTGACAGGGGGGGGGGGGGGGGGGAGAATATGAATTCACAAATCAAACAGGTCGAGATGATGGTGATATTAGTCTTCTAATTGTTGGAGCTATAATGCATTAGAAAGTAAAATGCCCTTTAGGAAACTCAGAAGCGAAAGGAGACTCGGTTGTATCTTCAGCAGGATTCTTTATTTGAGAACATGAGTTGTCGGTAGATGCGGTCGTCTGACTAAGGGAACTTTACATGGTATCTTATAGACATTCAGTGGACAGTCCTTAAAGTGTTGACCTTACACACAGCCTTAGAGGTGACCACTAAATCAAACCATCTAAAGACAATACAGGCAATTACCCCCGACTGAAGATAATGGTACCCCCCAAATTCTATGAACATCACATGGTCACAAGAACTGAAGATGAATAAGTCAAATTGTGTTAAGACCAAAACTGATCTCAGTTTCTATAGGTATGTTCACTAACATTACCAGAAGTGTTACTTAGGTTATTATGAGTTTAATCTCTGAGAAACTGTTTCTGTTTGTTCTGCCAGGAGTGTTTGGTGTTGAAACAGATGAAGTGAAGACAGTGTCAGTGATGGAGGGAGAATCTGTCACTCTAAACCCTGATCTTACTGAAATACAGGGATTTAATCTGATACAGTGGAGGTTTGGAGTGTCAGGTCCAGTCATTGCTGGAACTGATGGAACTGAGATCTCATATCCCCATCTCACTGAGATATTCAGAGACAGACTGCAGCTGGATCATCAGACTGGATCTCTGACCATCAAGAAAACTAGAACCACAGACTCTGGACTTTATCAACTAGAGATCATCCGCAACTCTGGGCCTTCATATATGACATTCAGTATTACTGTCTGTGGTGAGGACATATTTATTATTTGAATCATTTAGATATTATCACATTTAAACATTCACATTTTTGTTTTATGAATTAAAATGATACTCAAAGTGCAAGAAGCAAATTATGTATGGACGCTTTCCACATTTCCCAGGTTCTCGGATGCAGAAGTCACACTTCTGTAGTGAATGGAAACTACAACAAATATACATGTATTTTTGTGTGTTTCCATTTGCTCCAATAGCAAAAAAAAAAAAAAAAAAAAAAAATCTTGGCTTTCTTTGAAAGTTTCAATGACTATGTATGTTGGTCAGAAGAGAGAAATATGTCAAATTTGCTGTCACTGCCTCAGTCGTTGTATTTGAGTCGATGTATAGTATAATTGTCACAGTATGTTCAGTGTGTTTAGTTTTCATGGACTTTTAGTGTGTTTTTATTTGTTCAGATTCCCACCTCTCGCTTGTCTCCTTGGTTACCGTTATCATTAGTTTATATGTGTCAGCTGTGTATGATCAAATTTCCTCATTTGTGTTCCTTAAGTTGTTCCCTCACCTGCACTTCTGGTCGGTTATTGTTTGTGCATAGCACACTGTCTCGTGTGTTTGGCTGTTTGTTCTTAATATTATATTAAATCTTGTGTTAAATCATCCTTGTCTTCATCTTCTGTGGAACCTGACGTTACATAATGTTATAAATATATCTTATTGTTTTTTTTTAATGAAAATATAAAAACATTGCTAGATTTACTGTTAATAACTGTGTAAACACATCATCACAGTCTGTGAAAAGTGTTGCAGCTATAACACATTATAAAAAATAATGAAAAATGAGCCACAAAAACCTTACTTTTGATTTTTTTTATTGATTTATATAAAAGTGTTTTCTAAATTATTAAATGTGAATGTAGCTCATTCTTAGATTCTAGATCCACCAACATGAGATTTTCTCTCATTGTCTCTGCTCTTTAGTTCTCTTTTTTTAATTCAAAATCTCAGTCATGGTCTGAATATCATCGTGACAGTGATTGGTCTTCAGTCGATCACATGACCGATATTCAGAAAACATAATGGTGACTGTGATGCTGCTTACCTACTACAGTTTTAGAAAGAAATTCACAAGTGACTTAAATTCCACACACAGTTTGGCCAGGCAGATGCTTTTTTGTATTCCTCCTGTATTATTATTAACAAATCAAAACAGGATCAATTATTTTATAAATGTACGAAATGTATTAGTAGTATTAACATAAACCATGTGTCAAAAAAGGTGTTTTATGACTTTGATTTATGGTTCTGAGGTTCCCCTGTCTCTGATTTATGATGGGTCGCCGACAGGCTCCGGTATGTCTAGGCTGCGCGACGCCATGTGACATCCTCCTGCGGTGACATCTGGCCGTAGGTGTAAAAGAAAGGTGTCTGTCCCTTGGCCTTCCGGGTTTATTGGCCGTCTACCTGCGCGAGATGTTGTGTCGTTGTGTATTCTGTCTGCTGGGGCGGCCCGTTTTCACACTTCGCCAAAACCTGCGTGTATAAATGTGTGTTGAACGCGAGCACAGTCACTGAAGCGTACTAGTGTGTCGTGTCTCGTGACAAGCATCACCGCTGTTTATTCTCAAACTATTTTCCAAGCCATATTGTGTTGTTGGAATCGTGAGTGCAAGAAGATGGAATCCTGTTCTAACAGTGAGTGTTTTTTATTATTTAGCAACATTGTTAAGAAACATTATTTTTGTTTACGAGCGTCGCTGTTCTATTGCTTACTTAAGGCTTTATCTGCCCGCTTCAGATCGTGACAGCTTGACTCTCTTCGATCTAGTAGATGAGCTTAACTTCCTGAATCAAGCGAGTGGTACGTATAATTATGCTTAAATGTTGCATACGTTGCGTGTGTGTGTGTGTGTGTGTTTGTGCGCGTGTGTGTGACGGACGATGTTTTGTTTTGTTTTCGCCAGGAGGCGTGGCTAGACCTAGCACAGCTGCTGGTGCGCACAAAGCTGTGGCCTCTTCACGAGCGATCACGGAAGCACTTGTGCCAGGTATTGTTAAATGTTGTTACACCAGTGTTTAAACAGTGTCGTGGCTTTGTGAAAAATATCTTATCTTCTCGGTGTTTTTTTTGTTTTTACCAGGGCCGAAACGCGTGACTATCAAGGCGTTAGTACACGGACCACCGCGAAGCAGCGAGTCAGCCAACGTTGGAGTTATTCCCCTGGGTAAGTGCATTGTCATTTGGCTTTATCAAATAATGTTATGGTGCTATGATTTGTTGATTTTGTTTTAAAACTTTAACACATGTATTTACAGATGGCTTATCAAACGTTGTGAGCAATGTCGGTGTGTCTGAATGTGTGAATAAACCGGATAAGAAAGCGAAAAATAAGTTGAAACGTAAAGCAGCCGTGGTGTCCCATGCGGACGCAAAAGCTTCTGCTGACGAGTCTTCGAGAGACGTATCACAGACATCTGCCGCAAAAAAGCCAAGACGATCAGCTGGTAAAAGTAAGTAATGAACAAAAGCTGATGGATTGTTTTCTGTACACACTAAATCAGAAAGATAAATATTGTTTATTTGAATGTGATAGTGAGAGGGTCGAATGTATTTGTGGATGTATAATGTGCCAATACGCTAGTTTAGAACTGTTGTTATCATACATTACACCATTGGAGAACTGTGTGTGTAAAAAAGTGTAGACATGATGATTTTAGGCTGGTGTGCCATTCCATATTAGCATGGTCTTGTTTGATTGTTTGTTTATATATATATATATATATATATATATAAAGAGAGAGAGAGAGAGAGAGAGAGAGAGAATTTGACAATAAGTATTGTATTTTAATGTTACATTAGTACCAGACTGATTTTTATTTTATTTTTAGTCTTAGAAAATATAGTTAATATTAATATTACTGTTATCATTATAATATTAACACATTTGTACTAACTTTTTTTTCGTTTGCACCCTTTTCTACTTCTTAACAGAGGTGGTCGTAGTTCCCGATATAAATGATGTTCAGAGCTGGAGTGAGGGTCTGATACAATCGTGGGACGGCTGTGTATTTACAAACGACCCTAAAGAAACACCGCAGTCTGTTCCAACCAGCGAACGGGTCGTGGTCGTGGAGGAATCCGACCCTGAACAGCTGCCTTCAAATCAGGAGGCTTACAAACAGGAACCACAACCCTTTATAGACAATCAGCACATAGCCAGACTGATACAGGACTCTGTCAAGACCGCATTGAATGCCTTCGAGGTACGTTTTGACAAACGCCTTAATGCCATTGAGAGACGTTTAGATGCTTATGAGTCAACACAACAACAACAGGGAATTTGGCTTAAACAATGCATAGCAGCGCAACGGTTGCATAGTGGTACTGTTCAAAAAGTAGCCAGAGAACAATGCCTGACTGCAGAATTGCTAAAGCAACTGGTTCTCATGCTTAAAAAGAAACTTGGGTGAGTTGACAACATTTTATATATATATTTTGCATACTATGTTTTTTTGTTTTTTTTTTTTTTCTTCAACATTTGTCAGTTTTTCATTCTATCTTTTTTTACTGTATGGACACAGGGTTTATTATCCATAGTTTTTAAGGTGTTGCTTCATGTGATTTAAATAAATAAAATAAAAAAAAGATCTGATTTAAAAATGTCTAAACGTTGTCGGGAGCCAGATGGTTTTGATCAGGGTCCGGTAGCTAGGTTTAGACGAAACGATGGTAGCGTGGTGCCCCTCGAACAGTGCAGTAACACAGAAACATTGCTCTATTTAATACAGACTGTGGAGGATATGAATAGGTCTGAGTCTTCAACTGATACGTTGGTAGAATTATTAAACATCGTGAGATCAATGTCCGATGAGGATCCTGACCCAAATAATGATTTTGAACATGTTGTAAATACCCAACAAGCAGGAGAGGTGTTAGAACCTCGTCCAGAACCAAATTCTGCATTCGATCATCTTGTGTCTTTTCACCAGTCAGGCGAGGGCCCAGGTACACAGACACATCGCACACTCAACCCTGAAGCGCCCAATATGGGTCTCACAGATAGAGATATAGAATCACTTGTAACAGTAGGTGGTGATGTTAGTGGGTACACGGTACTCCCCCGAGCACGGTTCAATGGTCTGGAAGTCCACAGGCTTATAAATTTGCGAGAGATATCTTCGACAGATTTAGCAGCCTACACAGTGTTTTTACATGACACACTTTCTGAAATTGTGGAGTTTTCCAAACTGTTAGGTGGAGACGGATGTTTAATCAGCATCACGTTGAGGGGCTCGAGTTTGACATCAGATGTTAGTACACTTTTGACGGGTAGCAATGGTTATAGTGTAGATCTATTTATAAACGACCTTGAAAAAATAATGCAGAGCAACTCTGACGTACAGTTTGATGAGAGATTGAATTTAAGACTGTCGATAGCGAGAAGTAAACACGGCGGTGTTTATCGAAAGATCCGTGATCTTGCCCACAATGAAGTGATTACCAAAAACAGACTTAATCTGTTCTGTCCCACGAACATTTCAAACAATCTTTGTTTTGCAATCTGTCTGGCACATTTCCTAAATCCACAGAAACCACACGTAGAGCTTGAGTCTGTAGCATCTTCAATACAGAAGTCAGCTGGCTATGGTGATCAATACAAGATAGCGTTTAATGACATCGGACGGTTTGAACAGATGCTGAGCGTTAAAATAGTTGTCTTCTATCGGACTGATACGGGTGTTTTGGAGAAGTATACAAACACAGACGATCCGCATCCTAAAACAGTATTTTTGTACCTGCATGACAATCATTATTTTATGATTAAAAATCTACGTGCATTTATTGGCACCCCATACGTGTGTGAGTTCTGCCACCGAGGATTCACCTGTAGGAGAGATCACAGATGTCGGTACATCTGCGATGTCTGTAATGACCCGGAATGTCATAAACACCCCAAAAAGCCAAAACATTGCGGCGACTGCCTGCGCTACTGTAAGTCTGACTATTGTTTCGAGATGCATAAAAAATCACCTCGGGGTATGCAATACGCGCAGTGCGACGTGACTAAATATTGCGGTAAATGTAATAGACGTTACCATGTCAGCGGTACTAAACCCAAACCCCATAAATGCCCTGCAGATCGTTGTATGCACTGTGGTGAGAGTTTGGTCACCGATGGTGTACATCAGTGTTTTATCCAACCAGTTAAGCCGGAGATGCCGAACGATCGTTACATTTTCTACGATTTTGAGACCCGTTATGAAAATGGTAAACACGTTGCCAATTTTGTATGTGCTATCACGTTTGATGGCGAGGAATTCGTGGCTGAAGGGACCGATTGTGTGGATCGTCTCGTTAAAAAATTCAGACAACCACGTTACCTTAATTACACATGGCTAGCCCACAATGCAGCGGGGTTTGACAATTTCATAATTTTGGAATTCTTTACTAAGATGGGGATTGCTCCTAAAATCACAATGCAGGGTTGCAGGCTAATCTTAATGTATGACGCAGCTTTCAAGCAACGTTTTATTGATACATATTCATTCATACCCATGCGTCTGGCGAAGACACCCGTTGCATTTAATCTGACTAATGCAGAGAAGGGGTATTTTCCGCACCACTTTAACCGCGTTGAAAATGACAACTACATAGGCCCGTACCCTGACAAGAAATTTTACGGGTATGCAACAATGTCGAACCAAGACAGGGCTGCGTTTGATGATTGGTACAATACCACATCTGACAAAGTGTTCGATTTTAAAAAAGAACTCGCGCTTTATGGTAAAAACGATGTCGTTTTGCTGAGGGAGGCATGCATGAAGTACCGCGACGAATTCATTTTGTGTACAGGCCTTGATCCATTTAATTACACCACTTTGGCAGCAACATGTATGGCCACATATAAAACACACTACATCCCAAAAGACACAATAGCTCTGACACGTAACAATGCGTACACCAATCAGAACAAAACTTATTCGACCATTTCAATTGAATGGCTCGAATTCATCCGAAAATCACGGGGCATAGAAATTCAACATGCTTTAAACACCGGTGAGGCGTCATTTGGGAAATACTATGTGGATGGTTTCTACGACGATGGCAACGTGAAAAAAGCATTCGAATTTCTCGGGTGTTTCTTTCATGGTTGTGAACGATGTTATAACCCCAACGATCTAAACCCCTTATCAAAAGTGCCTTATGGCGTTTTGAGAAGACAATGCGACGACAAGATTGAAATTTTGGAGCGTGCGTACGGTCTTCAGGTCGAGGTGATTTGGGAATGTGCATGGATGCGCGCTAAACAGAGTGATGTTGCAGTTATGGATTTCATGTCCACTTACAAACACACTGAAAGATTGAAACCCCGTGAAGCTCTATTCGGCGGCCGAACGAACGCATTAAAACTGTATCACAAAGTTGCGGAGGGCGAGCGGATTAGGTATGTTGACTTTACATCACTATATCCCTACTGTCAGGCTCGAAAATGTTACCCAATTGGGCATCCGGAAATAATACACAAGGATTTTCAAAACCTTGAAGATTATTACGGACTCGTCAAGGCAACAGTCCTTCCGCCACGGGGGTTGCTTCACCCCGTACTGCCTTATAGGACCGGGGGTAAGTTAATGTTCCCTCTTTGCAGGGCATGTGCTGAACAGCAGAACCAGACACCCCCGTGTGTGCATACTGATGAGGAAAGATCAATTCACGGGTGTTGGGTTAGCATTGAACTGTTAAAAGCCGTTGAGAAGGGTTATGTAGTGACAAAAATCGATGAGGTCTGGCATTTTCCCCAACGCTCTGAAACATTGTTTTGTGATTATGTTAAAACATTTTTACAGTTCAAACAGGAAAGTTCAGGTTTTCCAAAAGACGTTGTGACCGACGCTGACAAAGAATCGTATGTTAGAGATTACTTTGAGAAAGAAGGGATTAAGCTGAATCTGGACAAGATTGAGTTTAATGCTGCACGTAGATCCATCATGAAGCTACTGCTTAACTCTTTGTGGGGGAGGTTCAGTATGCGCGAGGAGTTACCGACAACCGAAATACTAACAGACCCTGAACAGTTTGCCCGATACATTTTTGGCACTGAGTATGACCTCAAGCATTTCTCATTTGTGTCAGACACTGTTGCGATCGTTCAGTGGGCTTACGCAAATGGGAAAGGGACCCAGACTCGTGACATTAACGTCTTTCTCGGGGCTTTTACAACGGCCCACGCGCGGTTAGAACTTTATGATCTTATGGACAGGTTGGGTGATAGACTGCTTTATTGCGACACAGATAGTGTTGTGTTCACGTCTAAAGAGGGTGAATATGAGCCCCCACTGGGGCCATATCTTGGTGACCTTACTGATGAAGTTGGGGATGGAGACCATATTGTGGAATTTTCGGCAAGTGGTCCGAAAAGTTACGGGTACAGAACTGCTAAGGGTAAGGTCTGTATGAAGGCCAAAGGCATCACACTGAATGCTGTAAACTCCGAGACCATTAGGTTAGACACATTAATTGGGCTTGTCGATCAATATGTGAGGGGGAGGGGTGACAGTAATCACATTCTCGCGTACACCGACAGTATAGTGAGGAACAAAAAGCAGTTCACATTGCACAACAAGTCAGTTGTGAAAAAATTTAAAGTCGTATACAACAAGCGTGTACTGCTACCCGACCTAACTACGCTACCATATGGCTACTGACAACGTTTTTGGGCACCGGGGTGTGGTAGACCCGGATGGTTTTGATTTTAGATTACAACATCCTTTTTCATGTGTGTTAAGCGGTCCTTCTAGCTCAGGAAAAACATTTTTTGTAAAAAAGTTGTTGGAAAATGCTAAAAGTGTAATTTCTAAAAAAATTGAAAACATTGTGTACATTTATGACTGCTGGCAACCTATGTATGATGAATTGTTGAAACTGTATGATATTAAATTTATTGAAGGTATACCGCAGACTCTGAATGATGATCGCTTGTTTCCCACCAACAAGACCAATTTTGTGATATTGGATGATGTTATGAAAGATGCTAGCAGCAATTCAGAAGTTGAACGTTTGTTTACCAACTATGTGCACCATAGAAGCTTGAGTGCAATATATATCGTACAAAACTTATTTTTTCAAGGTAAATCCAGTAGGACTATCAGTTTGAACACTAATTATTTGGTATTGTTTAAAAACCCTAGAGACAATACCCAAATTAATGTCTTAGCGCGGCAGATGTACCCCAGGAACACAAAATACTTTATGGAGTGTTATGAAAATGCTACCAGCACCCCTTTCGGGTATCTATTGATTGACTTTAAAGCGAAAACACCAGAACAGTACCGTCTCAGAACAGATATTCTGTCACAACATCCAGTCGTGTACATTCAGAAAAGAAAACATTGACAGAGAGATTTGAAAATGTCTGCAAGACTTTTAAGAAACCTACCTCTTTTAAAATTGTTATTAAAAGCCACGCCTAAACAAAGACGCGTTATTTTAGAGGCGGCTGCAGACGAACTCATTGTGACATTGTGTGAAGTAGCTCTTAACGTAGTCCACGGTAATATTCCGCTAACACCACAGCAATATCAGAAACTGAAGAGAAGAAGAAGTGAGATCAAAACTGTTGCAGATAAAAAGGTTGGAGTTAGACGTAAAAGACGGTTAATCAACCAACAAGGAGGATTTCTACTACCTTTGCTAAGTGCGGCAATCCCGTTTATAACCAGTTTGGTTACATCTAAATAAGTTTGGTGATGGAGTATGCCGAGAAGATGTTTTTAGTACCGCAACACCAGTTGGATAAGCTGAAATCCTCTAACACCCGTGAGTCTATACAACAGGTTGTGGAGAATGATCTGGACATGACTATAAGAAATATTTTGCACAGGTCTGATCTGGATCACCATGAAAAAGCTAAGATGTACACAGGTGTTTTGCAGCGGTTTTTAACACTCACTAGACAAGGGGATAGAGATTCCGGTACATTAACATTAAGGCTACCACAGCCTAGTAATGTTGAAAAAGAAGACCCACCCGCACCAGGCCATGTGCGTGCCCATGACGATTTAGGTGATTTTGCAGATGAGATTTTAAAAAATATTCCACAGAGGAGTGTGAAAAATGTTCGTTACATTTTAGATAAAATGTCTAAAACTAAAGATGTTACTTCATGGACTGAGTCGGGAGAGTTTGTGTTTAAAGGCAGAACAATCCCTGGTTCACACATGCTTGACTTAGTTAAAAGCGTCACGGCTCCACAAAAGATTGTTGACGAGCGGAGACCTGGCGGGTGGCGTGAATTTCTGGAGGCTTTTGCTAGTTTAAATTTGCCATACTCTGTGGTACCAAACCACAATGTCAGACATGCAATTAACTCTTTCAAAACCAAATCGACCACGTCTATAACAGGATCATCTAAGAGGAGTAAGAAACAGAAAGACCCGAGTCGGTGGTTAAGTTTTTAAACTAACAGTTTGTATGTATTGTGTTCTCAATTTCTCTCTTTTTTTTTTTTGAGAACTTATGATGTGATGTATGTGTAATAAAAGTGGGGATAAAGAAACAAAATTCCGTTCTTTAGTTGTTTTATTAAAATATTAAGCATGAGACATGAACATTTCACCCATTTGTACACACTGAACACATTTGAAAACATTTTCACTACATGGTGCTTGTTTTAGTTTTCTCACAAATGCTGACACCTTTTTGTCATTTTTAATAAAATCGTTGGTATACAATTTCATCACATAATCATAATCAAATCCCTTTGCCATGTGGTAGAGAAAGAACACACAATGTTGTCCACATGTATCTGATGAAAAATCTTGGACTTGCACAGTTGAATGTAGTACTTGACTAGAGTTGAGCTTTAAAAAGTTTTTGATAATCGGCGGAAAACCATGATAATCTGGTTTATTACCGAAGCTGTCGAAAAAACATCCTACACCATCCTCATTTATGTAGATAGCCAACCAGTGTTCCCCTGGGAGTCCTGAAGGATGTGTATTGATCAAAACCATTGCTGGTAGTTTTCTTAAAGGGGTTTTTGGTAGGTAGTCACATGGTAGAACTCCGAGAAAATAAGTATCGCATGAAACCTTATCCATGACGGCCGTAAGCTGTATAGTGTTCATTTGAATGTATTAGTAGTAATCAACCAGGACCTGTCGGCGATTTGACACTTCAATCAAACTATCAAACAATGCATAAACAATTAAGTTAATCGTACGTGGTAGCGGCTGTCTAAAACGGGCTTCTAGTCTAATATTGCCACTTTTGATAAGCGATACGTGCTGGCTACACTCCTGATCCGGTGTGAAATTGAACGCATAGAGTGTATAGCCGTGCAGAAAATCCTCTCTATCGATACATAGAGGTTGGTTTTTAAGATGCCTTCCAGAAGCCAGCGCTAGCTGGTAAAACTCCCGCACTGCAGAACCATTTTCATATTCAGGTTGCAGGGGCTTCGCTGGGTACTGTTGCCCATCCAGATAAATGGCCAGAAATTCTAAATCATAGTTTTTAAACGCAAATGGGTTTTTATTATAGGCACCCACAAATGCATCATTATCAACCATAGCTAGAACCAGAGATTTTGGCAGAGTTCCTAAGAACAAGTTTTCTTGATTGCAGACACGTGAGCCTGCAGGTATTGAGAAGTTTTTCAGACACACTCTGTCGATGGGGTATTTGGCTGTGGTTGAGAGTAGAGCTTGTGCATGCCCCAGTCTCACAGCTGGCGACACAGACACTTTTTTCACAAATAGCGACGCAGACAGGATGTTTAGTTTATAGGCTGTAGCGTTGCTCCTCATCAGGCAGAATTCATCCTTACCTCTAGTCATTCTAATTTTAAGATCTAATCCATTAAGTAATAGTTTTTCCTGAAAGAAGATGTCACTGTGAACAGGAGCAAGTAGTTCGACCACATTACTAGCGTTGGTGAAGGCTGCTCTCTTTGTCAGCCCGCGATTTCCCCCAGCCGGGTCAGCCACATCCATATGGCCCGCAGAGTCCAGGTAAAAGAGCCCTGCTGAGAAAAGCGTTTCAAGGGCGTCTTTACCATAATTGGTAAGACATTCTATCACACAGCGGTATGGGTATGTGCTAGAACTCTGTGATATAAGCCGATCTCCAAGCGACACATCCACTTGTGAAAAAATTGTAGATCCAGGGTAGTTCACAAGACCTACGGGATCTCCGTCTGCAATATCCGTCCCATCAGGATTAGTGATTTTGAGGCGCAAAAAAAGTAGTGTGCTGTTTAGATCTATGTAATCCTCCCCATTCCCCGCAATAAAAAATTCCAGCGGAGATGTGTCGGATATCGCTGATAGTGGTGGAACTTCTATATAAGTGTTTTTTTCAATTGCTGTTTGAGTTAGTGGTACAGTAAACAGATCCAGTTCAGTCTTTAAACACTCTTCTGACATGTTGTGTAGTAACGCCATGATTTAAAATATTGTTTTAACAGAGCTCCTTGATCTTTTTGAAGCGGTACGCTTAGCTGTCTCCTTGCGCTTGCGTTTTACAACTGATGTTTTCTTGGGAGGTTGTTTTGTTTTCTTCTGCTTCTGGCCACTCCTCCGCACCCCTGGCGGCCTAGATGCTCTTTTGCGAGCCATTACCATTAGTCCGGATCCGTCTTGAGCATCATAGTTGTTGTTAAAAGATCTTGATAACGTATTACTAACAACGTCACTTAGTATGTTTTTTGCAGCTGATTTAAGATGCGGCTTGGCTATGCTAAATCCTCGTCTTAGTAGGGGTATAGCCATTCTAAAGAGCCCCCGAAAAATCCCCCCCAAACCAGCCCCATACATGACTCCACCTCCTGCATACCCGGGGAGCCCGCTGCCTGCCTGATTCTGGTAATAGGCAACGTAACGCATAGGGTCAACATTGTGATTGTTGAAATATGCCATTTTAAACAAAGTGTTTTACAGGCCTGAAGTGAAGTTTGATGCACACTTTCCCGTAAGAAAATGGGACGTGCTGGTTCTGATCGTCCTTCACTTCTATAACAATATCTGTGATGACTGATTTGTTGATAGACGCGTAGTGGGGTTTGTCGTATCGAACACTGACTGTGCTATTGTTGTCCCCTGTTATTTGTACACACTCCAGGAGCGGTACAAAAGCATCACCCACTGATTGGTAACGGATAATGTCCGTGTAGATATAAAGAGTATAGAAACCACCGTGTATGTCCGACTGATGCATTGCATATGTTACAATATCCTTTTCATAATTAGTTTTTTCAGGGTTTGTTTTTTGCAGAATAGAATCTCCTATAGGGACGCCTGGTTTCAATCCTAAAATAATGGCTAGTTTTCCATGGAAGGTCATTGAAATGTTAGGTTTTGCTTTCAGAAATACTTTGTTTTTTACGCGGTCATAACCGAATTCCCCCTGAGGCGCTACTAAATCATTTATTACACTAACTAGAGATGGGACATTGTCGTAATACCCTGTTTTTATTGGTATGCGTAGTTTCGATAAGCTGGTCTTCTTCACATCTACACCATGGCGTAAGCTGTTAGTGTACTTTTCACCATCGGTCGTGGTGGGTCCAATGTTTATCTCGAAAACGGCGTCGTTGCTGTTAAAGGTGTACCAGCTTCTAGGATATTCAATTTGAACAAGCCCCACCTCCCATTCTCCTTTTATATTTATAGTGGTAGCCAGTCTTGTTCTATAATTAGAGATTTTATTATTAGGGTATACAGACTGCGAAGCGTTGCAGGGTAGTGTGACATAAAATCCACCCTCAGCCATGTCTGGTTTTTATACAACTGTATGCATCCTGTGTGTGTGGTTTGTATTTATGGCTTCTGTACATCAACTAATTCTTTCTGGTCGATCCATGACGCAAACTTCGCTGGCCATCCGAGCCACTGTACCAGCACTAATGTTTTGCGACCCTTCGTCTTCTTATCTAAAATTTTTTCAACTTTAAATGTCTTGTTTTTACTGACAAATATTTTTTGCAATTCTTCCGCATAAAAAACGCCGTCGATAACATCCCCGTCGTAATCACTCAATCTGTAAACAGGGGGTTCTCGTGGGATACACGCTGATATAGTAAAATACTCTTGTGTGTAGTTTTCCTCATACCCCTTTGCAAACGGTCCTCTGACTTTAGAAATTCGAACCACGTCACCAATCTTGTATTTAAATACGGGGTTAACACTATGAGGTCTGGTATCACCATATAGGTTATGCAGCACCACAGACTCGTTTTCTTTCCCCACATCAATCGGCCTCATCTTGATGCTTCTGTGATGGCTCGCATTATATCCTTGTGTAATGTCTTGAAGTATGTCGATGTAACGTTTGGAGTTTGTAGCAGTTAAATATCTCCACATTCTACCTTTTAAGGTTCTATTAAACCGCTCGACAACACATGCCTTTAATTCTGTGGCAGTTGCGAAATGGGCTATATTGTACTTTTTTGTTACATTTTGAAAATGTTTGTTAAAAAACTCCTTTCCTTTATCTGTCTGTAATTTCTGTGGTACGCGTCCCTCTTTCAGTATGGATTCAAAAGCTTTAGAGACCTCTACACCACTCTTGTTTTTTAAAGCCCTTGTCCATGCATATTTACTAAAGAGATCGATGCATGTCAGCAAAAAATGGTTGTTGTCATTTACCGGGGCATATGCAGACATATCAACTAGATCGGCCTGGAACTCCATGTCGATACCGTAGACAAAAACCCGATTCCTTTTGTATTTTAGAGGGGCCGTTCTGTGTAGTGTATATGCATCCTCGCCAGCGAGCCAGTCTGAAACCTCTTTATCGGTTAAACGAACACCCATTTCTTTTAAAACAGCTTCTTTTAAGCGTTTTTTCCCCCCTAAAGAACCAGGGTTAGAAGGTGTGTAATAAGTCTTTTTCATTTCTTCTGACATGTTTCCACTTCAGGCTCCACAAAAAGAATAACACAGATGGTTTAAGTAATTTGGGTTTTTATTTCTTAAACAGTAAAAGGAAACAAAGGTATCATACAGCATCAATGTAGTGTAAAAAATGTATACACATCACAATGTTTTTTTCAAGAATGTAATCAACCAAGGTTTCAATAATTTCACAAATATCAGCCTGATTGTTTCTTGTCAATATGTCTACACATAGATCAGTCACATATGTACACAAGCACAATATATCAGCTATTCTAATACAGCTGCCGCATTCAGTCATCAGGTCTAAAATCTTTCTGATAGTCACACAAATTGGTTCACCAGCATTAACGCATAAACGCATCAAATCTGTCCATTCATTTGACACAGTTCTTACAACAGACATTTGTTTCATGAGGTTTGTAAAACGATTGGTATCTACAGCACATCTGTTTACAGTAACAGATACATTGGCACATTCATTAATAATCTTATACAACAAGCCGGTCATCTCACATCTAATACGTTGTTTAAGTAGACACTTTGCCAGACCTGTTGCAAAACACGTATTCCCCATGTCGGTGTTACAGTCACTCAACTTGGACAATACCTTTCCAGCTGTCCACAGCGTCATAGACAATTTGTTCGCTGCTGACGTCCACAACTTTCTCTCTGACTTCACGAAGCTTTTCCACAATGAAAACTTCGTCACGCAGTTCGTGTAAAATAGCCTCCACTGAACCTTGAATCCTCTGGGGGTGAACCCTTAAACCACAACGGCTCAATGCTTGAGCAACGATGTGCTTAAGGTCCGGTTTCACCAGATTACGTGTCAGTTCCTCAAAGTAGGCATCAAAGAAATAGGGACCCGGTTCAAACAGGCAGGAATGTCTAATCTGACTGGGGTGATCCACTTCACAACCCAAACAGATTTCTTTCAGCTTTTTGTTGATGACGTGTTCCAGAAGGACCACAACAGTCGCTTTTATGATTTTGAATCCGTCCGAGCGGATACAACTGTCTGTGTTGTCAATTCCAGCAAGGGCCGCAGCTCCAGCTATTGCACCAGTGTTGCCGTATGGTGTTGTAAGGAAGGTCATGTTGTGATATCCAAGATCCATGCAAAATTTATCCAACCAACTGTTGTCGCAAGTTTGTGGGTGGGGCTCCAGCGGCGTAGCATTGTCATCAGGCATCGCTGGGGGAGCCTCAGGGTTGTTGGTGTAGCAGTAGACTGTTGTAGATTCTTGAGACATGGTGAATGAATGTAGCAATTGTACCGATCTGCAGGCGTTTTTAATGGCTGTAATACGTGGGTGGGGTTAAGAGGCGGTCTTCAGCGTTGGTAACGCCCTGCTCAGGGTGAAACAATTTAATCTTTACAGAACTGTAACGGTCATACATGTCGCACCATCTAAACATCTTGTCGATGCATGTAAATACGTTGTCAAGCGTACGAACATCTTTCCACTGAAACAAAAATTTCATGTCGTAGCACAAGTGATGCTCAGATTCACGAACAGGCCACGCACGTTCGCAGAGCTTTGTCTTGTCGTTGCAGCAGAAAATATAAACACAATCGTCTGGTAACTTTTTACTATGGTCCCCGACCACACGAAATCTTGTGTCAGGAATTGAGCCATCCCACTCGGCTACGTACAACGGATCATCACCACAGTCGTTCAAATCTCTCCAAACGTAGTTGAAAAACAGAAACCAGTCCTTCTTGTGGAAAATCACACATGGGGTCTGTGATGTAAAATCGTCTTCAACATCTCCTGTGTAGAGTTTCACAGTACGCATCACCTTGTCAAACACATACCTCACCACACGACCACCAGACATTGAGAAATCCTGTTTCACAAGAGCACTGTCTTCATGAAGAAATCTTGTCAAGCTAACATTTAGCTTTTTCCTTGGAGCAAAAGTTAGATCTTCTCTCATTTCAACAGGTCCTCTTGTCGGCGAAATACACATAACCTTTCTAGGGGTTTTAGGAGTTCTCGGAGTAGCCATTGTATCAGGAAAGTCGTAGAATGTCTTCTGTGTTCAACAGTGTAACCCCTAACCTTATTTAAAACTGCAACAAAAGACGTAGGTAGTGACGTAGTTGTGAAAAAGGCACACCTCATACCATAAAAACTACAATGGCAAGTTGCGAGGTGTGAGTTCATTAACCCAGTCGTAAAAACCAGTCAAAAATTTAACATCTGTTTGATCTGTTTGTTTGTTTTTAAAAGTCCCCGGACATCGGCACGGATGATGTCACATGGTGTCGCGCAGCCTAGACATACCGGAGCCTGTCAGCGACCCATCATAAATCAGAGACAGGGGAACCTCAGAGCCATAAATCAAAGTCATAAAACACCTTTTTTGACACATGGTTTATGTTAATACTACTTGTATTTATTTATAATGTAGTAAGCCTAACACTGATCTGATTTTCAGTTGTGCCAATAACGGTTCAATATGTTTAATCTCTGTCTGTGAATCTGTTTCTTGCAGACTCTCCAGCTGTCATTGATGTTGAAATGAAGAATGTGACGAAGGGAGATTCTGTCACTCTTCAGACTGATGTTACTGAACCACACGGAGATGAGCTGATTGTGTGGAGGTTTGGAGATGAAGGAAAACTCATCGCTAAATGTGAAATAGAAACCAAGAGCTCACCATTGTATAATGGCATTGATGTGAGATTCAGAGACAGACTGAAGCTGGATCATCAGACCGGATCTCTGACCATCACAAACACCAGAAAAAAACAATCTGGACTTTATACAGTGATGATCAGCAGCAGCAACAAACAGACGTTATACAAGAGATTCAATGTTACCATCATTGGTGAGTAACTCAAAACTTGAACTGCAAAACTTGAACCCCAGACCTTTATTTGCTAAAACACCCTGTTCTCTCTATCGCTCACTATCTCTCACACATTGCATGACACCTATACCTATAAATAAATCTGTGATAAATTCTGACTGTTGTCAAGATTATGATAACATTTTAAAATATAAATATTATAACTAGGGCTGTCAAAATAACGCGTTAATTTCGATTAATTAATCTGAGAAGAAATAACGCGTTAAAAAAAAATAACGCAGATTAATCCATTCCGTTTTGACCTTTGCGGAGCCGTTCTAGCCGTAGCCACCATTCGTCTAAAAAGGAGGGAGACAAGAACGCGCTGCTTGGATCATTGTTTGACAGAGTTCGTCAACTCTAAAGTACCACATCAATGCAAAGCATCCAGGAGTGTGTGCGTGAGTCGGTGAGTGTGTCTGAGAGAAAGCGCGCTTGTGCCTGTGTGTGTGTGTTGTAACTTTTCACGCGCTCTCACGTCACACAACCATTTTCTCAGACACAGAAAAATCGCGCACCAAAGAGAGGACACGGAAACAGACAAGACAGACGTTATTGTGATATTAAAAAAATCTCAGCTCTAAGATTCTGTCAATTTTATTACGAAAATCAAACAATAAATACCGTTGGCGCTTGTAAATGTGACATGACAGATCCCTATAGCGGCACGTGAACCGATCATCTCTAGTTAATAGTAAATAAACACGAATGAACAATGTTGAAAGATACAGTAGGGCAGCCTAAAACCTACCGAAATATATTTCTCGATCAATCAGTGTTTTTCAACCGCGAAAAGAGGTCAATAAAACAGCTGGAGAACAATTGTCACATAACATTTAGCCTAAGTTACCTCAGGAAAGCCATTTCATGACCATATGATAGCACGTTATAGTTGGCTATAAAAAAAGAGCTATAGAGACTGTTTTTCTAAATTTATGTAGCCTACTACTATATTACATATGTAGCCTATTATATTTTTTACTTATATCAAAGTTGTTATTTGTAATAAACACGCATTATATTTAACCTTAAATATTACCAGCTGATGTGGCTCTCTGTATTTTTACAGCATTGGGTGAGATTTTTTGTTTCTTGAGAAAAATTAATGCCTATCTTGTATATTTATCCAAATGAGTCAATATTGCATCAAATCACAAGAATTAAATTAAATTGAAATCGTAAAATTTGTGTCAAGCAATAATAATAAAAACGTAGCTTACCAGAAATTGTACCATGTAAACATTGTAAGATTGTGTATGCGATTAATTTAGATTAATTAATTACAGAGTATGTAAAAAATTTTAATCGATTGACAGCCCTAATTATAACTTTAATCTTCATCAGTAGCTATGTTTCCATCCACCTATTTGTATGCGCATTTTGGGATATCGTATCAAAAACTGCTGGATTGAAACGCCAAGAGATGCACTTAAATTCTAAGGCATAGTCCACACGTACACGGTATTTTTGTAAACAGGGTTTTTCCTCCTTCGTTTGAAAAAAAATCTCGTCCACACAAGCACGGTTTAAAAAGAATCTCCGTCCATATAAATACGCAAAAACACGCTATGAAGCGCTGTTAAGAGCATGCCAAACCAACAGGTAATCCTAACTTTTCGCCAGAAAACACGATATAATATCTTATGGCATTTTACTACTTTAGTAAATGCAGAGTGGGGGTTCAATCTTCAACTGACTGGCAGGAGCCGCCACTGACAGGTCACGTGACCGGTCTGGCAGTGGCTGCCTTGTGTCTGTCAGTGGCTGCCTTGTGTCTGTCAGTGGCTGCCTTGTGTATGGCAGTGGCTGCCTTGTGTCTGTCAGTGGCTGCCTTGTGTCTGTCAGTGGCTGACTTGTGTCTGTCAGTGGCTGCCTTGTGGCTGGCAGTGGCTGCCTTGTGTCTGTCAGTGGCTGCCTTGTGTCTGCCTTGTGTCTGTCAGTGTCTGGCAGTGACTGCCTTGTGTCTGTCAGTGTCTGTCAGTGGCTGCCTTGTGTCTGTCAGTGGCTGCCTTGTGTCTGTCAGTGGCTGCCTTGTGTCTGCCTCAGTGTTGTGGGTAACGCGTTATAAAGTAACGCGTTAGAGTACTCTAATTACCTTTTTCGTGATATGTGTAACTTAAAGGGTCATGAAACCCTAAACCAAATTTTCTGAGATTTTAACAGAGGTATGTGTGTTGAACAACATTGAAGACAATGTTAGCATCTGTTAGATTTAATAGTAGGGCGAAAATGGTTAAATTTTAGTTTTTTCCAGCTATTTTCGTCTTCCGGGTTTAAAACCTTCATCGCAGGCTGTGACGTGGCAGTGCACAGTGTAGTGCGTTGATGACTCATCGGTCTCTCATAATTATTAATGAGACTGAGTTTTTATATCCTATGAGAAGACACGGTCTCTTAATTATTCATGACACCACGTGGATCTTTCCACAGACATGTCAAACTGTGATATCGCGTAGTAAAGGAGAGAGACCATCATGGGACGCAAGTGCCGCAAACATTTTACCCGAGAGAGCTTCGAGAATTGGAGAATGGTGGACTTCAGCCTTGTCGATGACCAATGCAAGTTACGTCTTGCGAGTAATGCGGTACCAAGTCCTGAGGACTTTTCTATCCCTTCAGAGTGTGTGTCTAAAATGTAACCCTGGTCATTTTACTTGCCTTTTGTTAAATAAGCGGTCGTTATGAACATTTTAGATATTTCGATAATATATCAATTGTATGCTTAATGCGGGAGACTTGTGAATGTGTAGTGTTGACGTGCGGGCCGGGCGACACCGTGTCTTGTGTGTGTGTGTGTGTATGTGTACGTGCAGGCAGGCGAGCCTGCGAAATGATTCGGTGTCAGAGAGAGAAGCGGTAGGATGTGTGTTTGGACGAACGACTGAAAACTCTGAGATTATTGTTCATTATTGATCGTACATTGTACAGAGGTCAAAATTATTGTACAAATACGATAATTATCGTACATCTGGCAACACTGCTGGCTGATGACAGTTCCCCCTCTCCCCTGCCGTGCCACACCCACTCCCTCCCTTCTTCTCACAGCCATCCACGCCCATTTAAGTTGCATTTTTCAAAAAGATTATGAGCTAGACTTGAGCTGATAGAGGGGGGTTTCATGACCCTTTAACGCGTTAGTTTTGTGCGTTAAGTAATTAGTAACTTCGTTATTTTTTAAAAAAAGTAATCCGTTATTTTAAGGAAAGGAAAATCCCGACTGCAGCCTGTTTTTGGTCCGACAGTATATGCATGCCTAGGTCTACTGTGCCACCTGCGGGTGTATCAGCGGAGCAGGAGCGCTGTAATCATAAAGTCAATGGCTGTGATACGTCTGTGCCCCGTGTGTGTATGTGTGTGTGTGTGTGTGTGTGTGTGTGTGTGTGTGTTTTTCGAACTCCCGGCAAGATGGCAGAGAGGACAGCGTTTGCAGTATGGAAGTAGGCCTATGCACATTATTTTCAATTTGTCAACGAAAAGGAAAAGAACGGTAAAATGCACACTCTGCGTTGGTGAAAAGCTTCTGTCGACCGTCAAAAATTCTACCTCAAATTTAAAAAAACATCCAAACACCAATCTAGCACTCTGGTATTGTGGAATTTCCTGTTATTGTTATCCCGCAGTGTTAATTTAGTCGGATGACTGACGTTATTCATTGCCAGGAGTCACGACTTCTAGGTGCATTTAAAGAGGGCCGTGTCTGTCAATTAAGCTGCAGCATGTGTGAGGCGCTGCAAACGGCTTTTAATTTTTGGTAACGCATGAGTACTCTAACGCGTTACTTTTGTGAATAGATAACGCTGTAACGTAACTGATTACTTTTAATTGATGGTAACGTTGTAACCTAATGAACTACTTTCCAAAGTAACTATACCCAACACTGGTCTGCCTTGTGTCTGTCAGTGTCTGGCAGTGGCTGCCTTGTGTCTGTCAGTGTCTGGCAGTGTCTGCCTTGTGTCTGTCAGTGTCTGGCAGTGGCTGCCTTGTGTCTGTCAGTGTCTGGCAGTGGCTGCCTTGTGTCTGTAAGTGGCTGCCTTGTGTCTAGCAGTGTCTGTCACTGGCTGCCTTGTGTCTGTCACTGGCTGCCTTGTGTCTGTCAGTGGCTGCCTTGTGTCTGTCAGTGGCTGCCTTGTGTCTGGCAGTGGCTGCCTTGTGTCTGTCAGTGGCTGACTTGTGTCTGTCAGTGGCTGACTTGTGTCTGGCAGTGGCTGCCTTGTGTCTGTCAGTGGCTGCCTTGTGTCTGGCAGTGGCTGCCTTGTGTCTGTCAGTGGCTGCCTTGTGTCTGTCAGTGGCTGCCTTGTGTCTGTCAGTGGCTGACTTGTGGCTGTCAGTGGCTGCCTTGTGGCTGGCAGGGGCTACCTTGTGTCTGTCAGTGTCTGTCAGTGGCTGCCTTGTGTCTGTCAGTGGCTGCCTTGTGTCTGTCAGTGGCTGCCTTGTGTCTGTCAGTGGCTGACTTGTGTCTGTCAGTGGCTACCTTGTGGCTGGCAGTGGCTACCTTGTGTCTGTCAGTGTCTGGCAGTGTCTGCCTTGTGTCTGTCAGTGTCTGGCAGTGGCTGCCTTGTGTCTGTCAGTGGCTGCCTTGTGTCTGTCAGTGGCTGCCTTGTGTCTGTCAGTGGCTGACTTGTGTCTGGCAGTGTCTGGCAGTGTCTGCCTTGTGTCTGTCAGTGTCTGGCAGTGGCTGCCTTGTGTCTGTCAGTGTCTGGCAGTGGCTACCTTGTGTCTGTAAGTGGCTGCCTTGTGTCTGTCAGTGGCTGCCTTGTGTCTGTCAGTGGCTGCCTTGTGTCTGGCAGTGGCTGCCTTGTGTCTGGCAGTGGCTACCTTGTGTCTGGCAGTGTCTGGCAGTGTCTGCCTTGTGTCTGTCAGTGGCTGTCAGTGGCTGCCTTGTGTCTGTCAGTGTCTGGCAGTGGCTGCCTTGTGTCTGTAAGTGTCTGGCAGTGGCTGCCTTGTGTCTGGCAGTGTCTGGCAGTGTCTGCCTTGTGTCTGTCAGTGTCTGGCAGTGGCTGCCTTGTGTCTGTCAGTGTCTGGCAGTGGCTGCCTTGTGTCTGGCAGTGGCTGCCTTGTGTCTGGCAGTGGCAGCCTTGTGTCTGGCAGTCTTCCTTAGGCAAGTTTTAGCAACCATTGATTTTTGTCAGAGTTTGTTCCTCCCTCTCTAGCTCTTCTGAATTTATTATTGTGCATCTGTTGATATGAACATGTCATTTTATGTGATCAGTGTTTTAGAGAATTTTATCGTAATTAAAGCTGGTTGCTTACTGACGCTTCGCTGGACGCTCAATCCAGCCAGACGCGGTTGACTCACATTCTGCTAGCCTGGATGCCAGCCCGAACCCTGCCCACAAAATATTTTGGTCAGGAAGTTCGGTCTGGACTCGATCCACTGAGGAGTAATTATGATCTGTTCAGAAATCGTCGGGCCAATCAAATTGCCAGGGCGGGCTTTATACGATGATGGACAGATGATCTGCAGTTACGTAATCATCATGTCATCAAAGAGCGCTTGGGTTGAACTGGTTTACAACAAAGATGACTGCAGCTGGAGAATTGAGATGTATAGATTCCACTATCGCGTCTGTTGTAAAATAAATTGACAGCATTTATATTATATTAATTTTAAAAGACGAACAGAGAACTGCAATCAAGGCATTTGTCGATCGGAAAGATGTGTTTGCCGTCCTTCCTACGGGATGCGGCAAAAGTTTAATTTATCAGCTGGCTCCGATGGTCGCTAAGAAGATGGGACGCAATGAAAACCCTGTGGTCATTGTGAGTTCTCCTTTCCACTTACTGCGTTGCTCTGCACTCAATTGGATAGACCTACAACCAATCAGAGTTTTTTTTTTTCCTGGTTCGGTTAAGACACGCTTCATAATCAAAGCCCTATGGAGCAGTATCAGGCTCACATTCTGACTAGAATATGACTATTTTAGTTTATGTTATGTAATGACATTTGTTATGTAATAATGTAGATGCAGAAACATTGCCTGTTTAAACGTGAATGAATCCCAATAACATTAATCTTATTGCTTTGAGTAACTTTCAGCGACAACTGGACAAACTACAGCGATGCTTTTTAATAATTCAATAAAAGAATTTGGGGCAAATTTGGGGTGAGTTGAAAAATAAACGACAGATATATTGTACATTCAAAGGAAAGCCTTTGTCTTTAGTCACAGAAGATATGGGATAACTGTGTTGAAGCTCTCAGGAAATATATTGACACTATGCCAGAGAGATGTGTTGCAGTAATTGCTGTAAAAGGTGGACATCCCAAAATTTGTTAAAAGTGGATAAAAACAGTGCGACTCACTTCATCTGATATTTGTTGTGCTCAGAGAAACCATCTGCATGTTTCATGAACATTATAAAATGAAATCATGTTTTGGAGGGGAAAAAAAAGTCAATATTTTCAGATCTGTCAGGTGTCCTAATCATTTTGGCCACCACTGTACTTACATTCATAAAAAAAAACAGTAAAATATATTTAAAAATATATATATTTAAAATATATACAAAAAATAAATATATTTATTAAATTATAAAAAACAGACTAACAAAATTATATTACTACTAATAAAAGAGTGTATTTCCTTGCAGCGGGAGTGATGGTCAATGTCTCATTGCTCATTGCTCAATGGCGGCTGGCTGGATTGAGCGTTCACGTAGCATCAGAAAGCAACCAGTTGTGAACACGTCATTTGAAAGCTTTAATTGAGATACCCCCCAAAACAGCAATCATACAAAAGAATAGAGTCATATGATTATATTCATAATAATAAAATAGTGCAGCTACTATTATTTGCACCTTGACAACACTAACTGCGGTAATGAAATTTGTGACCGGTGAAAGCTTAAATTCCTGTAATCAGCCAGATATGTTACTGTATGAATATGCTATTTCAGAGGCTGCACAGAGGGAGATACAATACACTTCGGTACTCATGTGAGAGAATAGGTGAGGAGCACGTTGTCTTACAGTTGTTCAAAATAAATGTGTGATATAGTTTTTGTGAAAATTATAACAGCAATATAAATAGCTTGTTTTATTGTAGTAAATGCTGTGGAGTGGCTCAGACATGATCAGTTATGTCTCTTTATGTTTGTAGAAGAGTGTTAGTGTAGCTGAGAGTGAGCAGAAGGAAGGGGAAAGAGAAGATGAGGAAGATAGTAGCAGCAGGGATACAGAGGAGGATGCTGGAAAGAGCAGGACATATAAAGGTTGTCGTGATGAAAGACAGATCAGAATGATTTAATTTTAAAATTTTAGCAGAAGACTGTTTAGAAGGTCCAGGATTACGGCCTGCAACTCTAAATAATGTGGGAAAAAAACTTAATTGTTAGCAAACTGGCTTGTGCAGGTGCAACACAACTATCAGAAGTGTCTTGGATGTAGTGCTGGGGTTGGAGACGGGAAAACCACCTTGCCTTTAATAAATTATTTAACATTATTTGTCATTCCTAATAACCCTAGACTGGGGAGCAATGTAACTTTATCATTACAGTATCAGATCTACACTCAGGTTATATAGTGCTGATGTTTATAGTGTGTGTTATAGATCAGACACATTCACACTAATGTCAGTCTTTATCATTACAGTATCAGATCTACACTCAGGTTATATAGTGCTGATGTTTATAGTGTGTGTTATAGATCAGACACATTCACACTAATGTCAGTCTTTATCATTACAGTATCAGATCTACACTCAGGTTATATAGTGCTGATGTTTATAGTGTGTGTTATAGATCAGACACATTCACACTAATGTCTGTCTTTATCATTACAGTATCAGATCTACACTCAGGTTATATAGTGCTGATGTTTATAGTGTGTGTTATAGATCAGACACATTCACACTAATGTCTGTCTTTATCATTACAGTATCAGATCTACACTCAGGTTATATAGTGCTGATGTTTATAGTGTGTGTTATAGATCAGACACATTCACACTAATGACTGTCTTTATCATTACAGTATCAGATCTACACTCAGGTTATATAGTGCTGATGTTTATAGTGTGTGTTCTGTCTCTCTTTATCATTACAGAACCAGTTCTGTCTTCAGGTGCTGTGGCAGGAATAGTTGCTCTTGTCGTTCTGCTGCTGGTGTTTTCGGTTGCAGCTGTTGGTGTTTTTTAAGTTCTCTTAATACGAAAGGCAAATGGGTAAGTTTTACAGTCAGCTGACACATTAAGATAAACATGTACTTTATTGCTCTACAATAGTTAAAATCTATAATGTGATGAAGTGCCATGGTCAGTCACTTAAATCAGATTGTCTACCCCTTCTGATGTTTGGTTTGAACAGTATCTGAACCTCTTGAACATGCCTTCATAATTTCATGCATTAAATTGCTGCCTTGTGATTGGCTGATTAGATATTTGCATCAATGAGCAAGTGTAACGAATAAAGTGGTTACTGAGTGTATATCGTGGCTACCTGAAACAATGTTAAAAATATATAACATTAAGCAAGAAATGTCTAATAAATGTTGTAAATTGTTACTGATAAATTAGAAAAAGTCATAAACACGATGAAGTGATTTTTAGAAGCAGTACATGTGAAGAATCACACAGAATCTTTTCAACATTACTGACATGTTCATCTGCAAACTCATTTATACTGTACTGTAATCTCCTCATTTCTATGTTTGTATGTGCAGCTGTGAAAGATGAAGAGAAGGCAGTATTATATGCAATGCCAGACCTGACTTAATAATAAATAAATACATAAATAAATCTACAAAGAAATGTAAAAAAACCTGAGTATTTATACTTTTATTTCCTTATTTATGTATAATTGTATTTTTTCCACATTTATTTATTTATACATTTATTTATTTCCACATTTATTTATTTATGCATTTATTTATTTATACATTTCTTCCTCTGTATGCTAATGAGGGGGGCGTGTTTTACCTCAAACATAGCAATCGAGCTCAGAGTGGCAGTGCTGAAGCTTTGAGGATACAACAACACCTTGTGGTGTGAACAAACGAAACGCAAGAGGTGAATGGACGTGCCTTTGCCTTTTGCTGTTTCTCTTCATGTGTGCTGCCAAGACATTTTAGAAATCCTGACCGGATTTGGATCAGTTTGTTTTCCATGTCCGGAATAAAGATGGTAACCCTATATACATACAGTTAAGGTGATATTAAATGACTTGGATATATGCCCATCTCTAAGTCAGTCATTCCATGTGGGACTTCTTGCAAAGGCACATCCATACACCTCTTGTGTTTCGTTTGTTCACACCACAAGGTTGTATCCTCAAAGCTTCAGCACTGCCACTCTGAGCTCGATTGCTATGTCTGAGGTAAAACACGCCCCCCTCATTAGCATACAGAGGAAGAAATGCATAAATAAATAAATATAAATTTAATATAATTAAATTTATAAATATAATTAATATTATAATTATTATAATTAATATAATTAATATAATATAATTTAAATATAATAAATTTAGTTTATTTTACATTTCCTCGCATATCTATTTATGTATTTATTTATTATTAAGTCAGATCTGGCATTCCATAGTATTAGTGATGGAGGGAGATGTCGTCAATCTGAACACTAATGCTGAAATACAGAGAGATGATCGGATCGTGTGGATGTTTAGACCTCAAGAGTCTCTTGTTACTGAAAGACCAGAGAACAGAGAGACATGCTGATGGTGCTGATGGGATATTCAAAGACAGACTGGAGCTGGACGAGAAGACTGGATCTCTGACCATCACAAACTTCAGAACCACAGACACCGGAGATTATAAACTACAGATCGAATCCAACAGTGGGGTTTCATGCAAGACATTCAGAGTTACTGTCAGAGGTGAGTCGCTCTACTCTACATCAATTCTGCTTATATATATATATATTTTTTTTTTACAGTTAATTCAGATCAAACTTCTCAACTACAGACATCTTGTAGATTATTTCATTCTGAAATGTAGGATTACAGTTTCAAAATCTCCTATTGAACTACATTGTGAAATAAAATTACCGACACGTTGAGTCGCTCAAAGCTCAACTGCGCTCAAAGCGTCACAATTTTCAGTGCTGACTTGGTACCGAAGTCTGTACTTTTGACAACACTATTTGTATGTGTGACTAGATCTAGTAGTTAGTACACCTGCTCCAGGAATGACGAAACACCAGAGACACGGTTCAATTCTCACTTTCTCTTCTATCGACACCAGACCTGTGCTGATTCACTGGTGTAGTTCAGATCATCTCTGACACTTTAGGATGATGCAGATCAGAGCCGCTGTATTTTATTAACTTTCATACAGCATTTCATCAGATTCTTCACACAGAATGCAGAGCCAGAACAGACTCTTGACTTTGCAGTGTTATTCCTGAATGAATATCTCTCCATCTCTTTTCAGATTTAGCTGAAACATTAACACGTTTTATTGCTGACCTTCATCCACAAGTTTTTCCCTCAGCTTTTTAGACCAGCATCTTTTACGTCAGTGTTCAGCAAACTTAAACTGAGACCCTGTTTACACCTGGTATTAAGATGTGTTTTGGTGGATTGGATCACAAGGGGATGGCACTAAATACAGGTGTAAACATTTTGAGCTTGTCCACTTTCGACCACTTCCAGAGGTAGTCGAAAATGCATTTGACCGGATTACGTTTGTAGACTAAACGCTCATGTGGTCGAATGTGTTCAAACAGCCACAAAAGACCATCTACTCTCCTCCTACTAACCCAAGTTTGGTTTTGAAGTCAAAATAACGTACCAAGCACAATGTTCTCTCATCGTTCCTGATTTCTAACACACGCACACACACACACAGCATTCGGCTGGTTTTGCGGCTTTTAGGGCAGAAACTGAAGTTGCTGCTCTCCGTATGATTTTCTGTGGCACAGAGTAAGGTTACAACATAACTTTCAACACACTCACATACAAGAGTCGGGACAAAACATGTCCCACAAAGAAAAGTCTAATTTATAGCAAAAATTAAGAAATTCATCATGTATGACATACTTACAAAGTTAAATCTAAAGGAATTGTATATACCTATCTGATTTTTAGAATAAACTTTTTTATCTTTTTGGGGAAAAGTTGTTAAAATGTATGGTCTGTGGTTAGATGGTCCATGTTATTGCACTTGTCCTCAGCAAGAGGTTACAATATTAACCATCCCAAAAAACTTTTAAAAAGCTCTACAATTGTGAAAACATATATATCAAATAAAAAAGAAGGGGTATAAATATAAAAAACAATGCATGAAGTGAACATCAAACAATATTTTCCATAAATATCTGCCTATTAAAGTTGTGTCCTCAGTTTCTGTCAACTCCATCAGATTTTTTCATAAAGCTTTTTAAATCAGGAAATAGCATGGTCAGCTATATCCTTGAGGACCCCTTTTCATCTCCCTGTCTGTGGTGAATGCAGCACTACCACACATGCTCTGGTACGTTTTAATTTTTTTTATATTTTAGACAAACAATGTCAATATTCCTATGGTCACAGCTGCACCATGTCAATACCATCTTTCTGTTAAGATACTTTTTTTAAACCATAGTGGATTGAATTTAAGCATTTTAGTGAGGTTATTGGGACAGCTAGCAACTGAGGAAAAACTACCTAGCTGCAGTATACAATACATGTTTTGGCGGGAAAATACATGCCCTTTCGTCAACTCCGTCAGACGTCAACTCCGTCAGGTTCTATGTCTGACGGAGTTGACCTATAAGCTGACGGAGTTGACAAATCCACCAATAACCTCTTAATGTGCGAATATAATATTATTTGTGAATATAGTGAAGGGTTAAACTGTTATTTCAGGGTTTTATTTACACATAAATCCACATACATAGCATGCATTACATTATTTAACCATACGCATATCCGACACCTGCTCAAGGCATAAGCGCAGGTTAGACAAAAATGAAATCTTAAGTAAGCTAATTGAACCTGATTCTAAGCTACAGATTATGTGTTGCAGTATTGTTGTCAAGGAATGTCAATTTAAGATCACACCCAGTATAAAGTAGGCAGTGCAGGGCAATCACACATCCAACACACACAAACACACACATACGCACACACACACACACACACACACACCACTTTAAAGTAAATGGCTACTTACAAAGGAGGAAAGGAAGAGGAGAAGAGATGGATGAGAAAAAGTAGAGCAGGAAGTGGTATAGGGGAGGTAGATGAAAACAGAGAGGGGAGGAGGGCCCCTGGTTTCCCTTATTGTTTTTTTTTTTTGAAAGTTGGAAACGGTGTAATTTATAATAGTTGGAAACGGTGTATGTGCTTATAGTTTGCTTTACAGTAAGTTCAATACTCTAATAACAAGGAGTAGTTTTAGTAGTAGTTTAAAGAGCACATCTGTTCAATAATCGAAATGCACACATATTTTTTGTCAACACCGTCAGTTTTTCATCAACACCGTCAGATCTTCATCAACACCGTCAATTTTTCATCAACACCGTCAGTTTTTCATCAACACCGTCAGATCTTCATCAACAGCGTTGGATGTATGTTTTTGTTTTTGTAAATTGTTTGGGGAAAAAAATATTCTTCCTTCAGTTTATGTTGTTTTTGTAATAAAGGACCATTTGATCTACATCATCTTATGTTTTATTTATTTAAGGAATTTGTTTTTACAATATTGAAATTAAAATCAAAGTTTGGAAATGCAAATATTTAGAAATCTGAGTTTTCAGAATAGTGTGAAATCACAACTTAAGTTTATATATTGTATTTTGTTTTATATATTGTATTTTGTTTTACATATCAGAGTAACTAAACACTATTACAATATACTTCAGAAATTTAGATTCTTTTTGGATTGGAAGAATTAAAATTGTATACTTTTTAGTGTGTCTGACGGAGTTGACACAAATCCAGTTCTGAAGGGAAACATGCTTATTTGTTAAAAATGTGTTTTTATTTAGAACCTGTTCCTTTACATGGTTAAATAGCTAAGACCTTTCTCTGCAGAAACATACAACTCTAATTGATATAGTGTGTATTTTTTTTAAAGGTTTTTTAAAACGTGTTTTGTCCCGACTCTCAAGAATCAGTGATGTATTTTTAGTATGATTGTTTTGACAAAGTAAAAGAGCGCTGTTACTCCACAATTGTAATCTGTGAGATATACTGACCTGTATTGAGTAGTAATTCAGCACTCGTGGACAACAAAAACGAAAGGAGTAGCAACGGCCGACTGCGGCAAATAGGCATAATAACAACAGCAATGTAAACTGGTCAGGCTCTTGGCCGCATCCTGCTTCATACCACCGTTCAATCATATTTCAAAAATCCTTTTTACACTCTGATCTGTTCAAATATCCAACAAAATCCCCTGAATGCAAGATCATAAATAGTCAAAAATGAATGTGAATGAATGAAAGAGTGTTTGTCCTTAAAGGGAATTGCATACTGGTGAATCTTTTAATGCATCTAGTTGTAAAGGTAAACTTAACATTTGAGTTTGAATTTGAGTTTGCACAAGTTCAAAAATATAATAAATGTCATGTTCATTTGTGGAAAAGAACAATTGACAGTGTTATTTAAAAGATTTTGTACATTGTATTTCTAATGGTAAATTGATAGTAAATTGTTGACATTTTAAAGTCGGAAAGAAATTACTACAGACTTGATCTCCACATTTTCTCTTTTTAATTTCTTTCTTTTTCTCTGTATTTCATATTCATCAGGAAACGGAGTAAATGAATCAGAGATACTGCTGTTGAATCACGAGGATATGGACGGAGAGTGAATGCAGCAGGCTCGAGTTCGCATTGAGAACATAAGACACAGCCACTAGTGACAAGTACTGTGACATCATTGTCATTTTAGTGCTGATTGGTTCTACCGGATGTCCGGGATACGTGTGTGTCGCATTCTTTAATGGTTTACCTGAAAACGCAGGATCAACTACACACTGGATTTTCAAAAGTGTTTGAAGTATGTAAAGTTCATGGGACACACCAAGCCGATGGAGCTCAGGCTCACGTCGGCGGCAGTTAGCTGTCGACATGCTGAATCGGCGTCTGGTCTGTCAGTGGAAACTCTGATTGAATGTTCAGTTTAGGCCTGGGGGCTGGGACACACTTGATGATTTTAAAATCTGACTTCCGGCTGAGTATGTGAGTGAGAAGACGCACGTGAAGCGAGCTCCCGAGCATTTGGTCTTTCAATTATATCTTTCAGGGCTACCTAAAGCTTTTAACACACTTGGTGGTTTCGTTTTTAAATCACTTATTCTAGGATTGTTGCTTGGAAAGAATTATGGCTTCTGAAAGGCAAAGGAAACTTAAATCGCCAGCGCCCGTGACAGAGAGTCATGGCGACAAGCTGCCGCTGGATCCGGAATATCTCCGTGCCACTTCGATCTCCGAGCTATCATCTACCGTCGCAGAACAGGTGAAAGCAGCCATTGACTCCGCTCTTGCCCCAGTTGTTGCGTCCTTTGAGAGTTTTAAATCGAGCATTGAATCACAAGGACGACACATTGACAAGCTTGATATGCACTTGAACGATTAGAGCGACCGCGTTGTAGCACTGGAACAGGCGAATTCGGCTAATAAACAACTCGCCGATAAAGTGGAGGACTTGGAGTCACGCTCTTGGCGTTGCAATCTCCGTGTCATCAGCATCCTAGAGCGAGCAGAACGGAGCGATCCGGTTACATTTATGTCACAGTTTTTCTAGGATGTGTTCGGGTCAGAAATCTTTCCCCGCTGCTAGATAGAGCAATGTATTGGCCCCGTGCCTTCGGCTGACCGGGAAAATCAAAGGCCTAGAGTAATGATTGTCTTTAACGACAAAGAAAAAGCTGTTCGGCATGCGAATTGGAACCAACTATTCCATCAGAGCCGTGAGGTCTTCATTTTCCAGCGTCGCTAAGAGGAGGGCAGCATTTACAGCAGTGAGAAACGGCCTGCGTGAGAAGAGCGTGCGGTTCTCTCTTCGATTCCCTGCTCGCCTGTTGATCGACCTCGGCGATGACAAGCTTCAATTCGACTGCCCACAGCCATGGTTTAACAAACGGTATTCAACATCCTAGGTATCTTGTAGAGATAAAAATGCAAAGGACACCATTGTATAAGCAATTGTACTCTTGATACAATGCTAACTGTTAACCGAGTGAATTTAGGCAAATATGTGCTTTCATGTTGCCTGAAATTAATGTTCTCTATGTTACTCCATATATGTTCGGAATAGGGAGTGACTTCATGCGACTTAGATGTGAATAGGTAGGGTTTACCACCATCGGATGTTCCTGAGTTTTGGCGTTCTGCCTCCATTATTTGGGAATGGAGAGAAGAAATTGAGTGATGGTCCGGTAGGGTGGGGGAGGGTTTTCCCCATATTTATTTATCCCGTTTTTTTTTTTTTTTTTTTTTTTTATATATACTCTTTTTTTTCTCCTCCGCTTTTGACCTCCTCTAATTAACCTAACTTGATGAACAGCACCAGAAGTTCAGTTAGATTCCTGAGTTGGAATGTGAAAGGACTGAATGGTCCCATTAAAAGATCCAACATTTTTACACATTTAAAACAACAAAAACCTGATGTTGTATTCCTCCAGGAAACTCATCTGCATCTCAAGGATCAAAGCAGACTCCAAACTCGCTGGATATCACACGTGTTTCATTCCAACTTTGATTTCAGGTCAAGAGGACTTGCCATTTTGATTAACAAGACTGTGCCTTTTTCTACTTCTCTTCTCTCCCCATGTCCCTTTCACAATAAAAGATTGGATGACGCGTAATTTTCTTTTATTAAATCCAGACAAGACAGAGGTACTACTTATCGGTTCGAAAAACTGCCCACAAAACCTCTCACAAAACAACTTTAACATAGTAGGATGCCCGGTTACTTTATCCTCTACAGTAAAAGACCTGGGTGTTCTATTAGACTGCAACCTGTCTTTTAAAAAACACATTTCATATGTTACAAAAACTGCTTTTTTCCACCTTAGAAACATTGCTAAGCTACGTAATATGCTATCAGTTTCTGATGCAGAAAAGTTAGTTCATGCATTCATGACCTCGAGACTAGATTACTGTAATGCTTTATTGGCTGGTTGTCCTGCATCCTCAATAAACAACAGTTAGTCCAAAATGCAGCCGCTAGAGTTCTTACTAGATCAAGAAAATATGATCATATAACACCGATTTTATCATCACTACATTGGTTACCTATAAAGTTCCGTATTAATTACAAAGTATTGCTACTGACTTATAAAGCCCTAAACGGCTTAGCTCCTGTCTATTTAACGGATCTTCTATCGCCCTATAATCCATCGCGCTCTTTAAAATCACTAAATTCAAGGCTTTTGGTTATACCTAGGATATCCAGATCCACCAAAGGAGGGAGAGCATTTTCACATTTAGATCCGAAGCTCTGGAATAGCCTTCTTGATATTGTCTGTTGCTCAGACTCGCTCTCCCAGTTTAAAACTAGACTAAAAACGCATCTCTTCAGCCAGGCATTCATATAAAAAAATTGTATCTTACAGTTAAATCCGGCCTCTAGTTCATAAATGCCAGAAGAGAACTGGCCCCGACTGGGCCTGGGTTCTCCCAAGGTTTTTTTTTTTTTCTCCATTAGGTCACTTGATGGAGTTTTTCGGTTCCTTGCCACTGTTGCCTTTGGCTTGCTCAGTTGGGGATATTCAAATTATATAACCAATCATTAATACCATTGATCAGCCCTACCAAACGTGGATGTTCTTTCCACTAAGAAACAAATATTATGTTATTTGATTGATACTGTGAAGCTGCTTTGATGCAATCTATATTGTGAAAAGCGCTATATAAATATACTTGACTTGACTTGACATTACGCGAAAAACCCAATAATATGCTCTTCTCTCAAAATATTCTTTCAATTTCGGCATCATTTTAAATTGACCTCGGCATCAACCATGGCTCCTATACGTAATAATCATCTCTTTCTTCCTCCCGTTTCAGATTCTGTATACTCTTTCTGGGAAAAGAAAGGTCTGAAATGCTTTGAAGATATTTTCATTAATTATGTGTTAATTAATTGTCCTCATCATTTAATCTCCTTCCCTCTCACCTATTTCGTTATTTTCAAATTAGGCACTGTGCCTCCTCTCTGTTCTCCGGGTTTCCCTCATTGCCTAGAAAATCTACATGGGAAGAGGCTTTTAAACTGAATCCTCATATGGGTGGGATTATCTCAAAGATATATGCAATTATCTTGTCAAATGATAATGCTCACAACATTAAACCTATCAGGGCTTGGGAAGACGAACTTGACTTAAGGCCCTTGCACACTGAGTCCGAAATTTTCGCACGTTAAAAAATAAATACGACCTCACGTTATGTCAATCACGCTTGCACACTGCCTCCGAAACTTTCGTCCGTCATAAAAAAAAAATCGGATCATGTTCGGTTTTCTGTGTTTTTCGCATCCGTAGCAAGCAGTTTGAATGGTGTTTGAATAGTGTTTTGACAATTCAGAGCCAACGAATCACGAATACGAAAAAACGCATACGAAAATTTCGGTCTCAGTGTGCAAGGGCCTTTAGAGTTTGAGGATGACTACTGGAGTAGAGTATTATACAATGTACATACCACCACTTCATGTGCTAGTGTTACGACCGCTAGGGGTCAGCCGTAACAGGAAAAGGAATAACCTATTCATAGAGCTCATCTCTCGAAGTCAAAACTTTCTACAATATGTAGCCACATCGAGATGTGCCTTAATTAGCTCAAATTATGCATAGGGAATTTTAATAATTAATCATGAATATGATTAATATATTGCATATTACAGTTAAATTATCGAAATTGAAAATAGATCGATTGTATATATGAATGATCAATCATAACGAATTATAATTCCTCATTCATATATGAATGGTCTCATTTCAGATCGATTATATGAGATAACTTTAAGGGAATCAATTGGCTATCAAACAATCGGTTTGTCCAGCAAACGGCTGTAAGATTAACCCATCAATTAATTCAACAACGTTATCCCTTTTTATAAACCCCAAGAAATCTCAATGTTCCGGCCGTGAACATTAATTTTCTCATGTTTATAAAATTTACGTTACTGATATAGTAACAACTTGTAAAGCTTTGTAGCTATAGGATCGCATTTCATTGACTTGTAAAATATTAATTAAAACAAATTAATTGCGTTTTTAAAACAAAATTAAAAACGCAAAACTTTTGTTTTTGCACCCATTTTTCATGAGCTGAACTCAAAGACCTAAGACTTTTTCTATGTACACAAAAGGCCTGTTTCTCTCAAATATTGTTCATAAGTCTGTCTAAATCTAAAAGGTCCTGCCAATATCCAGCAACTTCGCACAGTCATTGAAGAGGAGAGGACCAATATTCCACAGGCCACAATCAACTTTCTTGTGCTTCTTTCTTTCTCCAGAATGAGAACACAGATGTAATTTAAAAGCTTGAACACTTCTGAAACTCTTCCTGCACTGATAGCATGTGTGCAGCTTCTCTCAGTAAGAGTTTTTTTTGTGTGCAGCTTCTCTTCAGGTGCTGCTTCAGTTCACCCGGTGTAAAAAATGATTTTCCACAAACAAAGCACACATGATTCTTCACACCACTGTGTTTTTTCTGGTGTGATTTTAAACCATTCGGCCATGAAAATCGCTTTCCACACAAACACACGTAAAGCTTCTTCTTTGAATGAACGTTCATGTGCCTCTTCAGGGAACATGCCCAATGAAATTTTTTACTGCACTGATTACAGTTAAATGGTTTTTCTTCAGAATGAGAACGCAGATGTACTCTAAAAGAACTTGCCAATCTGAAACTCTTCCCGCACTGATCACATGTGTGCGGCTTCTCTCCAGTATGGATTTTCATGTGATAATTAAGGGCTCTTTTTCGTATGAAACTCTTCCCACACTGATCACATGTGTGCGGCTTTTCTCCACTATGAAGTTTCATGTGGTGTTGAAGACTTTCCTTATAAATGAAATCCTTCTCACATTGATCACATTTATAAGGCTTCTCTCCAGTGTGGATTTTCATGTGATCATCAAGGACTCCTTTAAGTGTGAAACTCTTCCCACAATGATCACATGTGTGCAGATCTCCAGTGTGGATCTTCATGTGATATGTAAGGTATGCTTTTTTTGTGAAACTCTTCCCGCACTGATCACATGTGTGCGGCTTCTCTCCAGAGTGGATCTTCATGTGATTATTAAGGGTTTTTTTGTATGTGAAACTCTTCCCGCACTGATCACATGTGTGCAGATTATCTCCATTATGGGATTTTAGGTGTTCATTTAAGTCTCCTTTTAGTGCAAAACTCTTCCCGCACTGATCACATGTGTGTGGCTTCATTCCAGTGTGGAATTTCAAGTGTCTGTTAAGGAGATATTTAAGGGTGAAACTCTTCCCGCACTGATCACATGTGTGTGGCTTCTCTTCAATATGAACTATCATGTGAGCTTTAAGACTTTGTTTGTTGGGGAAACTCTTCTCACACTTGTCACATGTGAAAGGCCTCTCTTCACTATGAATTGTCAAGTGATTTTTAAAACTTAGTTTGTACATGAAACTCTTCCCACACTGATCACATGTGAAAGGCTTCACTCCAGTGTGGATTTTCATGTGTGACCGAAGGGATCCTTTTAGTGTAAAACTCGTCCCACATTGATCACATGTGAAAGGCTTCTCTCCGCTATGAACGGTCATGTGATTTTTGAGACTTTGTTTGTATGGGAAGCTTTTTCCACACTCAGAGCAAGTGAAACTTTTGATGGCTCTTCTCAGTACAGGTTTACTTCCAGTCTGTGAGCAACTCAAAGATTTTTCTTCAGTTTTGACACGATGTTCCTCCTCCGCTTCATCCAGTTCTTCACTCTCCTTAATCTCTTTCATCAGGTCTAACGTAAAAGTTAAAAACTTTCAATTTTCAGTAAATCATCAAATTTGTTCTAATATAGTTATATTAATAGTTAGCATTCTTGTTGTGAACAGGCCTACACACTTATTAACACCATACAAGTTAAAATTTGATTACAAACAAAGACTGACAAAAACAAAAATCATACAATTTAATTTTCTGAAGTAAATGCAAGGGGATTGTTATGCAGTTGTTCTGGGTGGGTGCATAAAACCTGTCAAAAGAGCCCACCTCCAACCTCTATGATTTCTGCTCAGTTATTTATACAAATTTCAAAAATTCAGTTATTTATACAACCTCATGTTGTTCAAAGCATTTATTATTTTCAAAGCATTTTATTATATATTTATATATTTATTATTTTTAACGTCTCAGTGTTTTTTAATATATTGTGCTGCAGAAGAATCAATTCATCCAGATTTTTTTTAATGATAACGGTGAATACGGTAATTTATTTTTGGAGGGAACAATCCCTTTAACTGCTACATAATAGCAATCCAGCAAACCAACACTCAGATACAATCAACTGTGCCATTATCTAACTGTGCATCTTAACTAAAATTCTATATGAATTTTTACTTTTATGTAGGTATGACAAATGGATGTTATACTGACTGACTAACCTTTAAAGAACTGCTAAAGTTTTATAACTTCAATGTTTCACAGCATCATAAATGAAGAATCGAGAATAAACACCAACCTATCTGTTCTTCAATATCTTCAAGCTTCACTCTGAGGGGTTCTTCATCAGGATCACTCCTGTTCTCACTGTAATCTTCAATAAACTCCAGTTTTACAGGTTTCTCACTGTAATTTTCAATAAACTCCAGTTTTACAGGTTTCTGTTCTTCCTGCTGGTCTGAATGCATCTCTTCACTTGTAAATAGTGATCGTTTAAAACTGATTCGTGAAGTTTCAAATACTTTGCAAATCTTTTGAATCAGCTGTTGTTCAGAGCGCGTCTCCTCTTCTTCTGTTTCTGCCGGTTTGTGAAGCCAACTTAAAGAGTGCCGTTCCGCCACCCGCTGGTCTGGAGTGTGAAGAGCACATACATTTAATGAGGAGATAATGAAGAGAAAGTGTGTGAGAGAGAATTAGTAAACATATCAAATGCTTTTATTTTCTTCCTGTTAAATATATATTTTTAAATATGTACATATTTAACAAATTCAACAGGAAGAAAATTAAAGCATCTTATCTGTTCTCATTTTATCTTTTTTCTTTCTCACTTGTTCTCTCTTCATTATTCCAAACATTTCTCAGGCCTACTCCTGACTGTCTTTTAATTCCATTAGAACTGTTTGGTATAGCTGAAGTATTTCTCTTTCACATGCATTTTAGAAGCTTTATTGTTTCTGGGTGTCCACATTTGTCACAGGTAGCAAAGGTGTGGTTTCGGTTTGTTTCAAAAGATTTACAAGTCATTTATAAAAATTTCATAATTCAAAATTGGCATTCTAAGTATACAAAAGCACATAAAATACACACATTTCTATATTAGACTTCAGTTTTTTATTAATATAGGTTTCTTAATCATTCCAAAACATTTATGAGTAAATATAGTGAAACAGTGAAACATTTGTATCGGAGAAAGGAATATTATTTGTCTTTCATTGGCCTGATTTGTGTTAAATACCAAACAGACCATACAACTTAAAAATCTAACATAAATTATACAAAAATTAAGTGTGGGCTAAGTTAATTATGGAGTGTGAGCTCCCACCAGAAACATAAATCAGCTCCTATACAGATTGTTTCAAAGCAACTTTACAGTGATAAAAGGAAAAGTATGAATTTCGGCTGTTGTTCTGAAGTCACGTTCAGTGTTGATCCAAAGTTGGTTAATAGCATAAAGTCATAGCCTAGTTAACAATTAATTGTTTACATAGTATATATGATGTATTTTTATATTATTTAAGCACCTTTAAAACCTTATCAGTTTGATATAGTTTTACAATTTTTTTTATACTGACAATTTTACATTTTGTGCTTGCTTTGTTTTTGATTATTGTTTCCTTAATTACAACAATTAAGGCAGTCAGTATCATAAACTGTGGATGTAATGAATATTGAAAAAAAAAAAAAAAAAAATTTCAAAATATTACAATGAAATAAAAAACGGTTAGTGTAAATGATGCCATAATGGTCAACTCACCATAGAGTGTAAAATTGAAACTCTTGTATTTGGTCTCTCGGCTGACAATTATTTGTTACCTTATAAAGTCCAGAGTCTGTGTTTCTGGGGTTTGTGATGGTCAGAGATCCAGTTTGATCCAGTTTTAGTCTGTCTCTGAATCTCCCATCAGCACTATCATAGGTTGAGCTGGTTTGTGTGAGTCTGTTGAATTCAGCGATTGTGCTCCCAAACATTCCCAATGTATAATATTTTTGTACTTCAGTAAAACATTTTTTAACTAAGATCATTATGTTGATTAGTAATGACCAAAATACAATGTAAATCTGTATTATGCAGACGTTTTCCTATAGCGTGAATGCCGAATGATTTTCAGTACGTAAAATCAAAACTTTAACTTAAGATCTTGAATAACAGATGAATAACAGAAAGAGATGAATAACAATGAAAGTTCAGGAGTTCAGTGTCAGGTGATGTTTCTTCGGGTTTCATGCGGTTTCTTCGGTTTCATGCGGAAACAGAAGAGAAACATAATATCTGTGGACTAGGCTGTTATAACTGTACAGTGGACCAGTTATTGTTAGACTAAATAAAACGAATCGGTTACCTAACGTAACCTCGGTTCTCTCTAGATGAGGGAACGAGTATTGCGTAAGCTAGCTTACGCTGCGGGAAAGATTCATCTTTGCTGAGAATTTGAAGCCAAAAAATTATTTCATAATTTGTATCCATTGACAACGCAGTTCCTCTGCGGCAGACCTTGAGCAGGCTAGCTAGCGGCTCATTGGTTTGCTCAGAGAGAACTGCTTAAGCCTATGGGAGAGCGGGGCTGAACCCGCTGCCAATGAGAAGCGCCCGCACGCTCATTGCGTCATGGCCCGCCAGAATGGGCGTGGCTATGGTGTATATAACAGTCTCTCCCAGGCTTATATGTTGATTTATTTCAGCGTGAAGCGAAACGCTAGTAGCGCAAGCACGGCCGGGAACGCAATACTCGTTCCCTCATCTAGAGAGAACCGAGGTTACGTTAGGTAACCGATTCGTTCTCTTACGAGAGGTTCTCTCGTATTGCGTAAGCTAGCTTACGCTGCGGGAACACCTGGTCAACGCCGTGCGCGCTATGAATCCACTCATGAATCCCGGGGAGATACCGGGGGATTCTTAACGTGGAGTGAATGTAATATGAGGCCGGCAGAGCGGGCACATGAAGTGTATACATAAGCATCTAAGGGGAGCACAAGGGGCGAACCGGTTGTGTGAGGGACTCCCAGTAATGCAGCTTCTTAGGGAGCTGATCGTTAGACGGCTAGTACTTTTGCCTGCAAGGCGGGAACTTCCAAGTTGTAAAATCTGACAAAGGTGGACGGGGAGGCCCATCCCGCGGCCACACAAATGTCATGAATGGAAATTCCACAGGACCATGCCCACGATGAGGCCATGCCTCTAGTGGAGTGAGCCCTGATGCCCAGAGGGCAGGGCAGGCATTTAGATGCGTAAGCAGAGGCAATCGGGTCCACTATCCATCTAGACAGCGTCTGTTTTGAGGCGGCCAGACCCTTGGTGCGCCCCCCAAACGACACGAAAAGCTGCTCAGCGCGTCTGAACGCGGCAGCGCGCGTAGTGTACAATCTCAGGGCCCGCACCGGGCAGAGGAGATTGGCGTCGCGCTCACTATCGGATGAAGGTAGAGCCGATAGGGAAATAATCTGAGCCCTGAACGGGGTACCAATCGCCTTCGGGACATAGCCATGCCTAGGTTTGAGAATGACGACAGAATCATTTGGTCCAAACTCAAGACACACGGCGCTGGATGAGAGCGCGTGAAGATCCCCCACGCGTTTTACTGAGGACAGAGGCGTCAGAAAAACGGTTTTGAGCGAGAGGTATTTTAGGTCCACCGACTCGAGTGGTTCGAACGGGGGTGCTTTCATAGCTTCGAGAACTATAGAAAGATCCCAGATAGGAACCGAAGGGGGGCGCGGAGGGTTCATCCTCTTAGCTCCCCTGAGGAAGCGGATGACTAACTCGTCTTTGCCCAGGGACTGAGCGCGTCGGGGTTCAGTGAACGCCGCGACGGCTGCCACGTAAACCTTGAGAGTGGAGGGGGACCTGCCCTTGTCCAGCATCTCTTGAAGGAAAACAAGCAAATACGGCACCTCGCACGACCGTGGGTCCAGATTTTTGTCGGTGCACCATTTTGAGAACACAGACCATTTAGACGCATAGAGCCTTCTCGTGGAAGGTGCTCTAGCCTGTATGATAGTGTTTCTTACTCCCTCTGGCAAAACGACGAATAGTCGTTGATCACCCATGCATGGAGCGCCCAGCGCTGTGGATGGGGGTGCCAGATCGTGCCGCGAGCTTGAGAGAGGAGATCTGCTCTGACTGGGATGGGCCACGGGGCTGTCTGTGACAGCTGAGTGAGCTCCGGAACCCAAGTCTGACTCTCCCAGCACGGGGCTATGAGGAGCACCGAGTGGCGTGTGTCCCTGATCCTCTGAATTACCTGCGGTAGCAGAGCGATCGGAGGGAATGCATAGAGGGGGCGGCGAGGCCATTCCTGGGCTAGCGCGTCCTCGCTCCTTGAAAAAAATATTGGGCAGTGAGCGTTCTCCTCTGACGCGAAGAGGTCCACTTCTGCTCTGCCGAATAGCCGCCACAGTATTTGGACCGTTTGTGTGTTCAGGGACCATTCTCCTGTGGAGATGAGGTTCCTGGACAGTATGTCTGGACCGTCGTTCAGATGGCCGGCACATGCGTCGCTCTGAGCGAGAGCAGGCGGCTCTGAGACCAAACTAGAATGCGGTGTGTCAGCAGGAAGAGATTCCTGGATCTGACACCGCCCTGACGGTTGAGATAGGAGACCACAGCCATGTTGTCTGAACGGATCAGGACGTGGTGTCCCCAATGAGCGGGAGGAAGCGCGAGAGCGCGTTCTCGACCGCAAGCATTTCCAGACAGTTTATGTGCAAGGGGCTTTCCTGAGTCGACCAATGGCCGAAGGCCGGTGAGCCCTCGCAGACCGCACCCCAACCCGTGTTGGATGCGTCTGTTGAGATGACCTTTCGGCGGGAAAAGGTCCCCATCGTGACGCCTCGCCGAAACCATTCTGCTACTGTCCATGGCTGCAGTGCCGTGAGACATGTCTGCGTAACCCTGATCAGCTGGCGGCCCGTGTTCCACGCGCAGTGGGGTACACGGCTTTTTAACCAGAGCTGAAGCGGGCGCATGTGCAGAAGGCCCAGCTGAAGCACAGCGGAGGCTGAGGCCATGTAACCCAGCATCCTCTGAAAAGTTTTCAGAGGTGTGCGGGTGCCCATCTGAAAAGAGGCGGCTAGTCGCTGAACACTGCGCGCGCGCTGTGTAGACAGGCGAGCCGTCATTGTGACCGAGTTCAAATCTATTCCTAGGAAGGAAATCGATTGACTGGGTTGAAGGGAGCTCTTTGTCCAGTTGACAGAGAGGCCCAGCGTTTTCAGATGGTCGAGGAGAACTGCGCGGTGCGACAGAAGCTCCGTCCGTGATTGAGCCAAAATCAGCCAGTCGTCCAGATAATTCAATATGCGCAGCCCCTGGCTCCGCAGGGGGGCGAGCGCCGTATCCATACACTTCGTGAAGGTACGGGGCGCCAGGGATAAGCCGAATGGGAGAACGGCGTATTGATAAACATGACCCTCGAAGGCGAAACGTAAGAATGGCCAGTGACGGGGATTTATCTGGATCTGAAAATAGGCGTCTTTCAGGTCTAGAGAGATGAACCAGTCCCCCTGGCGCACCTGCGCGAGGAGTTTCCTGATAGTGAGCATCTTGAACGGTCTCTTCATGAGCACTTTGTTCAAAAACCTGAGATCTAAAATCGGTCTGAGGCCGCCGTCTTTCTTGGGAACCAGAAAATAACGTCCGTAAAACCCCGACTCGGTCATAGATGGCGGGACTCTCTCTATAGCGTCCTTTTGCAACAGCGTCGCAATTTCTGAGCGGAGCGTGTTGGCGGCCAGCGGGCTGACAGTAGATTCGAGCCGAGCGCGAGAAACGAGGCGGGCGGCGGCGAAACTGTAGCAGATAGCCGTTCTTTATAATGCTTAGCACCCACGGAGAAATGCCTGGAATGGCTTCCCACGCTTTGGAGCATGCGGCTAGTGGCCGAATGGCTATATCGCCCTGATTGCTGCACATAGCGGGCTGGACACAGTGTGTGGGCGCGCTTTGAATGTGGGTGGCAACGAGACTTACACTCAGAGAGGAGTCTATGGGCCGTGAAACAGAGCGAGCAGAGAGGAGACACGCGCATGAGCTCGTGGGCGTGTTTATGTTCTCTGATACTAGAGCGGGCTGTGCCCGCTTCATGTGGGGGGGCTCTGAGAGAGACACGGGATATGTTATGCTTGTGTGTATGGGTGAACACATGATTGTGGGCACATTTTCTACACAACTGGCATATTTTCTCTTTTTGAGATTTCTCTGGGTAGCCGTAAAAACGGCTTTTTGTCGCTCGCAAGCGGGCTGGGACACCGGCTTGTTTGTGGCGGTAAACACTACAGCAGTCGGCGAAACAACGGGGACTGGCAGAGGGTGAAGCTTTGACGGCGGTCCGGCCGCAGCGGGAGAGCGCCGTCGTTTTCTTAACTGTGCTAGGCAGACTTCTGATGATCAGGCTTCAGCGTGATCTTGGGTCGCGGACCCCGTGGGGGCGGCGGTCTGTGGCGGCTGTCAGAGCGAGGGCGGCCGCCCTGTCTGGGCTGGGCTATTTGAGTCTGCGGAGGAGGGCGCTGTGGTGGGGCTCTGGCAGGAGTCTCGCGAGAGCGGCCTGCGGAAGAGCTAGCGCGGCGGGGCAGAAACAAATTCATGGCCTGAGTGGCTTTCTGGACCTCGGAAAAGCGATCGACGATCCCCGTGACAGCAGATCCAAAAAGGCCTGTCGGGGAGAGGGCCTGTCGGCCTGTCGGCGCTCAGAATCTCCCATGTCGGCGAGCGTGAGCCATAAGTGTCTCTCGGATACACAAAGGCTGGCCATGCATCTCCCCAGAGCTTGTGCGGCGGCTTTAGTGGCGCGAAGGGCGAGGTCCGTAGCACTTCTCAGATCCGTGACAGCGGAGGGGGGGGGGGGTTCTACCGCTCTCGGCCCACTCACGGAGAATATCGCTCTGTAGCACTAGGAGGACAGACATAGAATGCAGCGCCGCGGCGGCCTGACCGGCGGCGGCATAGGCGCGAGCATGAAAGCTCGAGGTCGCTCTGCAAGCTTTCGAAGGAAGCGTGGGGGAAGAGCGCCATCTAGCAGAGGGCGGGCAGAGGTGGGCGGCGACCAAGTGCTCAACGGGCGGCATGGCTGAATAACCTTTTTCGGCGGCTCCGTCCACCGAGCGCAGCGAGGCGGAGATATCGGAGCGGTTTCTGGCCGAGAGTGGGGCATTCCAGGACTTCGTCAGCTCTGTGTGAAGTTCAGGCAGGAATGGGGCGGCCCGGTTGCACGCGGGGGTCGAGCGCCGATGAAAAAAGCTGCCGTCCATCCGGTTCGGGGCCTGCTCGGGTGGAGGAGACCACTCGAGACCGAGGCGTTTGACGGCCTGTGAGAGGAGGCGCATTAGTTCCTCCTCTATTCCGGCGCGGATCCCCGCCGACTCTCTCGTGGATCCGAGAGATGACCATTCCTCACTGTCTGACGCGAGCAGTGAACAGGAATCCTTCTCCTCCGCGGCGTCATCGGAAGCGACAGAGCGGCCATTTGGCGGCAACTGTATGTCCGGCTGGGGCGGGGAGGGAGAGCGGGAAGCGGGAGGCGGCGGCGGCGGCCCGCATGGTTCCGCAGGGGGCTCCGGCGGCCTCTGGGCGCGGCGTTTCTTCTTCCGCGGCGAAGAGAGAGGCGGCGCAGGAGCGGATTTAGCCGCCAGAAGTCGTGCCCGCAGGGACGACAACGGCAGGCTCTCACAGAAGTCGCATCCTCCATCAGCGAGGGCGAGTTCCGCGTGCTCGAGTCCCAGGCAGAGAGCGCAAATGACATGGCGGTCTCCGTCTTCGAGAGGAGCGCGGCAAGAGCCGCAGGCGAAGCGAGGCATCTTTAAAAAGACGCTCGCGCTCTTTTAGATAATGAGAGAAGGATACAGTCGTCGGATGGCGCTTGCTTGCAGGGCGGCTGAAGGTGGCGAAGACGGCCGGCTTCTTCAGGGTCCGGGAGCTCGCTAGAGTGATGCCTTCTCGACGGCGACGGCTTTTCTCAAGTCAGCAGAAGCGTGTAGCTCGCTGAAGATGAAATGAATAAACATATAAGCCTGGGAGAGACTGTTATATACACCATAGCCACGCCCATTCTGGCGGGCCATGACGCAATGAGCGCGCGGGCGCTTCTCATTGGCAGCGGGTTCAGCCCCGCTCTCCCATAGGCTTAAGCAGTTCTCTCTGAGCGAACCAATGAGCCGCTAGCTAGCCTGCTCAAGGTCTGCCGCAGAGGAACTGCGTTGTCAATGGATACAAATTATGAAATAATTTTTTGGCTTCAAATTCTCAGCAACGATGAATCTTTCCCGCAGCGTAAGCTAGCTTACGCAATACGAGAGAACCTCTCGTAAGAGAACGCCTTTGATTGCTGGCTGCTTTTAGATGGGATAAATGCAGAGCACAAATTCCTATTCTTGGCCACATGTCAGATCACTTTCACCCCTTCTACCATTGTCAATAAGGGGCGCTGCCATTATTACACGTTTCAATTTCTCCAAGTGGTGCATACTCACTGCAGAGTCAAATGACATCCAGCTCCTCCTCTCTGGAGATCCAGTGGGGTCAGGGGCGTCGGACTGGGGGTAAAACCAGTACTGATTACCAGGGCCCCAAGGGGAGAGAGGGCCCTTGAAAAGTCTGGAATATATTTTATTTTACCTTGATATTTTCATTTCCTAATTACCCCTCTGGGGTCTGAGGTGTTTTCGGGGTCCTTGAGATGTTTTGGCATGCTCTGACATTTGTGCTTTTTTCAGTTGCTTATAAACATATTAATGGCACAGGTGAAATTACACTATGGCACACACAGGGCTACCATAATATGTTATCAACATGTATGTACATGTTTGTATTTTTGAGAGAATATTGTTTATGCGTGGTTATTGAAAAAACTAAAAAATAAAGTTTCTAATATAAGGCCACAAATAACATACTAAATATCTGTCCACAAGACTTTTGACTAGTGGATGTTGTCACCTAGAGTTTTTGCTTCAAATTGATCTGAAAATCATTCTGCCTAATCATTCACATAAAACAATAGATTGTTTTAAATTGTGAAAAACATTTTTTTGTTTGCAAAGGCAATATGCGGATAGGTGGAACGGCCCAACCCCCTCATGAATAATTAGGCAGTTCTCACCTGAGCAGACTGCATACTAATGAGCCTTTCATTCAGGGGTGTCACACAAGAAAGAATGCAAGGACAATATATATATAAATAAATAAATATTTATATACACACACACACACACACACATATATATATACAAACAATCAAAATATAAATGAAAGCCAAAAGCACATTTTTAGTCACACCTTTTAGCCATCCACCGCGGTAAAAATAAACCAGTCGCATTTCATAGTCGTACGCGAAATGACCGCCAGGTGGCGCAAAAGGACATTTAGCAAAACGTAAGTGGGGCTAATGTCTATTAACAGTAGCCTAAGGATGAAATACTACAAGTTATGGTAATTTCCAAATAAGCCTACAACAAATTGTTGGTATAATCTATATAAGATATAATATATATATAAAATGCTTTCTCGCTCATGTGAGAAACAAACGTTTGGATATTACTCAGTGAGAAAAATCATAGCCGAGCGGTAGAACTTACGGTTCATCATCAAGATGACACGGGTTCAAATCCCGCACAAACATGGTCTGCTGTAAATTTTATATTTATTTAGATTTGTCTAGCTCTAAAACTCTGTTACACCATACAGTTTTTTTGCTTATATTTATAAAATACAATTATCATGCATTTCCATTTTACACTAAGGAACAAAATAGTATCCAACAGAACGACTTTGCATCTGTATAATACCAATCGTAATTTAAAAAGCAGTTCTGTAAAAAAATATATTATATATAGCCTATATATATATTTTTATTTGATTCCAGGCTCTCACGCCACACCCGATTTCTCACGCTGAAGTGTCAACCCAGTCGGTCAAATTCCTGAAAGATATAGTTTATCTATAGATCTACCTGTTGAGCCACTCGTGATCGACTAGTTATACCGTAAATTAGTTAAAATATCCCGTAATCTATCTAGAGCGAGCGTGCATGCGAGACAGATATTGTGCTCCAAACCGTGCGCGCACATGGCAGAGAGGTCTGTTAAAAACAACCTAGAGTTTTTTAAAAAAACATGGTTTTAAGTAAAGTGTGATTTGCCAGGGGGGACTGGGATTTCCTTCTGGTCTAAACATCCCTGCTTCTGCTGAATTATTTTAATCCCCACACCCCTCCCTCCACAGCTAATCAATGCTATAGGCTACTTCACCAATATCAAATATATAAAATAGAGATATGCAACAGGCACGTTTAAACGACAAACAATAAAATCAAAACCAGCGTTTCAGTTGTTCATTAGTTCCAGTGGCCTTAATGCATGCACGGCTTTTCAAAATTTCACAAAGCGTGTTGAGATTATTTTGAATGAAATATTGAAGTTTATAATTAATTGTTTTGGCACACCACGCCGAGTGGCCCTATGCATTTTTCTAAAGTCGGGTTTTATTCTGGCATCGTGAGTTAGTGTTCGACAAACACGGCGGAGCGTTCATTTAGATTAATTTATTTTTCTCATTATTACAGCTAAAATAACTTAATAGGCGACTCCGTAATTTTTTGGTCATACAGATAAGAGTAGAGTAGCCTAGCTTACATCGTTCAAAACTGTAAACTTGTATTCATATTAGGCTAACGACAAAAACAGTATATCTGTGTCTCTGTCTCCGGGAACTGCGCGTCACAAAAATGAACCGAAGCCACTTCAGGTCAGTCACGATAAGAAATCGGCTAGGTCTAAAGCCTTTAAATGTCTAAATATTTAGGCTAATAAATGTTATCTGATTGTGTAGGCTAATCCATATGAAAACGAGAGGTACAGAGGATCTACTCAAACATGTAATGTAAGCGCTTCCCAATGAGAAAATGACAAGACAAGGGTGAAAATCTCGCTCTAATTAAATGTAGGCGAAATCGCCCTGAATTAAAATGTAAAAACAGATCAAATAATGTATTTGTCGAAATGTTGCGATATTGTTTCATTTAAGTTCATAATTATTATATAAATGTTATTTAATTTAGCAGCATTACCACGAAGCACCGTGTTTCGATATTTATTTGAATAATACAAAATAAAATAAAAACTTAATTCACAAATTGCATGCCTGGTTGTAAGGATCCAAAGATCCCTGTAGACTTTAATATTGAGTTGAACATTTTGTTCATGACAACAAATTAACAAGCGTTTTTTTTTTCAGATTATATTTAGTTTTGCTTGGAAAAAGCTGTCCCAAACCAGTTTTATTTCATCAATTATTGAAATAATGAAATATTTAGTAATAAACTTGACAGAAATATCACTAGGCTACATGTAACTTAAATAATTTAATTCCTTCATTATCAACACTGTCTAGAATAGCGATTTAAGTGTGAATTGCGACTTCTCTTTGTGTTAAGTCAGCCTCAGACTCCGATAGCCTGTGGGGGGTTGGAGGGACAGTTGCTAAACAAAGGTGTTAATGTTCCTCTTTCATATGGAGAGTGTCGGATAGCCAGCTGATGAGCAGGCAAAATTATTGTAAGGATAATTATGTGTCCAAATGTAGGCCCCATATCTTATTAAATTATAAATATTGTAGTTTATTTATTGTAGCCTATTTAAAGTTTTTTTCACAAAAAATTTAAATTGAAGTTATTGTAAGGTGAATTCAACAAGGCATGCTGTGTCTTTGAAGCAACAATTAAAGGCTAAATAATTTTTTCGTGATTTGTATGGCTGACACGCAGCGACATATACAGTATTATCAGCTGTATGATGTGTTTTTACCCTGAAATGTTTAATTTCGAGAGAGACCCGGTGCGCGCAGCGAGGGAGACTAAATAAACTTGTTAAAAAGAGATCCAGCGCGAGAGAGACAAAGAAAAACGCATTTTTTAAATTTAATTATGTTTCTTTGGACAATTTTCGTTTTGTACTGTTTTAATTGTTTAATTTAGCTGTAATTTCTTTGGCAATACAAATTTAAAATGTCGCAAGAATAAGTTTAGCCTAGTGTTTCTTATTTTGCATCGCAAAAGAAATAAATTCTAAACCCGATGCAACCCTGATTTAAATTTAAAAAAAACTGTCCCGACCCTTTATTTAAACCTTGAAATGTTCGAACTTGGTTTCAAACTTAAGTAATTTTAGTGTTCTTTTACATTACACAATAATTTAGCAGACTAAAGACGAGCTTCTTCATTTTCATTTTCTGATGCAATCGGCTGACAATCTTCCTTCATCAGTTTTTGTCGTTTGTGCAGCGGCTGCGGTTCTACAGGAATGTAGCAAATTTATGTTGTAATGATAATTAAACAAAACTCTTGACTTTAAATAAGTAAACAGTTATAAACAGTTACTATTTAAGCATCAAGATGGTAAAATATATAAACGCTGTAGGACAACATCGGTTAACAACATGTAGGCCTATGCTACATTGAGATTCGATCTCGGGTCGATTGAAGCTCCTCGAAGCTCGTGTTGTTGCGTTGATCACTGAGCTACCGTCTGTACGCTGTTAAAGTTGTAAAGCCTCATTGATGTAGCCTAAATGTTTTTATTGCAATGTTTTATGTTGAAATGTTTTTGTTATTTATTCAATTACATTTCAGTAGTCTAATTTCAGTATTGTGATTATGAATTATTTTAGCTACGTTTCACTTGTTGAATTCATCTGCTACCAGCTTTCAATCGCTCTGAATGAGCCGCGGTGTGGCAGCAGATTACGCATTAGGGAGAATAAACCGGAATAAACGAACACTTTTATGATTGTAGCGCCTCTTAGCGGTAAAAGGCAGCAAATACACCACACATTTTACCACCGCGGTGGAACGGCTGATGTGGGCATTGTCATGGCTTGCCTCGACATTTGCGTTTGAATAGCGCGTGTCCTCCGTGGGCGTGTCAGATTAACGCGTAATGAAGTGTAATGAGCTGGGGAAAAAAATACTGACAGCACTCTCTTTTCATACAGATTGCATAAACTGAGAATATTTGTTTTTTATATAAATTACTTCATTTAAAAGAAGAGAATTCAAGCTTCATAAAGAAAAATCTCTCGTGCCTGTGTGACAAGTAATCGCGGAGTTACAGTTAATCTTAGGACGTGTTTCAGAATGGACTTCACTGACAGAGAGAACGCAGAACTCGCATCATGTTTGTTTTTCTTTATTTGGTGAAAAGCACAACACTTTGTTTTTATTGTGAGTATCCACAAAAAAAATAAAAACTTAACAGGGTCTAATGATGTATAACACTTATATGTAAGATCAAAATCAACCGAGTATTTTGAGTCTCTTTTGCACTGATAAGAAAAAAAGCGAGCAGATCACGCCGGCGTGATTGCCGACCCCAGAGGGTTAAATTTCATAATGAATGTCAGATGAAATGTAAAGTTAGTGTAATAACTGAATAACTTGGTTGATTGATTGATTGACGGTCTTATGGTCCCACCCCTTGCTAATGCGCCAAATGGTTTAGTCCATCTGCACGCATTTTGTAAACAACATGACATCATGACTTTTGCGTAAACATACACGCCACTTTCAAGTCAAGTGGCGTGTTATCTATATGCATTTTGATTTATATCCGCGTGTATGCCCACGCCGAAACTAACCGTCATCTTTTGCGTGTATGTCTACGCCGTTAAATGTCTGAGTGATTCGAGTGTAAATGTCCGAGTGTATGTGTACGCCGTTAAATGTCCGAGTGATTCCGCGTGTATGTACACGCCGTTAAATGTCCGAGTGATTCCGCGTGTATGTACACGCCGTTAAATGTCCGAGTGATTCCGCGTGTATGTACACGCCGTTAAATGTCGAAACGAAGCAAAATGTAGATCTACATCTGGGGAGCGATATTTTTTTTCCTAGTATGGTAGGGGAAGACTCATAAATGGTATTAACCCCAGTGACGGGTAGGTTTAGGGACGGGGTTGGGGTAGGTCATATATTTATACAGTAATGTACGTTAAGTCAACGGCGTTGATAAACACGCTGAAAAGCGATTATGCGTGTTGATAGCACGCCAAAAATGGAAATACAAATTGGCGTGTCATACATACGCCATTTCATGAGATCAGTCTGTTGTAAATGTTAGTTGAGCTGCATCTCGTTGAGCGCTGTAGAAATGTATTTCTCAAAGAAAGCTCAATCAGGCCACCAAAAAAGAAAGGCAAGACAGGAGAAGGAAAGAAAACAAAATGAGGGGAAACAATTGGTTACTGACTTATTTTCAAAGAAAGGTGAGCACAAACCAGAACACGAAATTTATAGTGCTAAACTGCTTGAATATCTCCGCGATCGTTAGTGCTAAAAATGAACTGAGACAACCCAATGAAAGAGCAGAAAAATTCAAATTTTTCGAGTTTCACTGTAGCTACAGAGCTGCCTATGCATAGGGCCCGGGATCTTGTGGAGGGATATATTTGTGGGACGGGTTAGTGTGTGTATATTTGAAGCAGTAGCCACTTGGATGCAACTCATGTATGACGAGCGCAGTGGAGATTAAAGGGATAGTTCACTTTGAAATTAATTTTTGATATGTTTTAGCTTACCTCAAGGGCATTCAAGATGTAGGTGTCTTTGTGTCCACAGTATTTTCAATTTTGTTATTTTTAGGTCAAACCGTTCTTGTCTGTCAGTCATATAATGCAGGCCCATGGGGTCCACCTCAAAGAGCATGCACAGAGAAGTCCAAATTAAACATGATTTAATGACTCGTAAATGTAAGTACACATTGATGGCCTAAGACACGAAACGAGCGGTTTGTGTGAGAAAACGAACTGTATTTATATCGTTTTTACCTCTTGTAATCACAGTCACGTCCAAGTACTCTGATGGCGCGGGCGCCTCTGTCTGCGCAAGTGCCGGCAAGCGCCGGAAAGCCCCAGAAGTGATCTCTCGCGAGTGTACGTCACTCATTGTTTACACAGAGATTTCGGACGTTTTACCTTTCACTGTGAAGATCTAAACATATTTAGATATACAGGAAATCGCAATGGAAGATGATTTCGGTATATCAACAGACAACATAGAATTTATTTCACAACCATATTTATTTGAACCCGAATACACCGATCAAGAACTCAGGGCAATGGAGGAAGCATCCGCTGCAGCAGTGAATTTATGGGTGTGTTGATATCAAGCCGAAGAGTCTATGAACATCGAAGTCTATGCGCCACTTTCTGCCTCAGCAGTGAAGGCAGCACCGCCGCTCTCTCAGCCCCGTGAAGGCAGCACCGCTGCTCTCTCAGCCCCGCCCAGTGACCAAAGCCCGTCACCGCTCTCGCTCTGCTAGGCGCCAGCAGTTCCTTGAGAGGCGGGGACCCCAACCCAAGATTGTGTTGGACCTGAACCTCGCAATGCTTCCTAGTCACAGGAAGGAAAAGGGTGAGTTTGAGTCCCGCCGAGGCCAGACTAATCTCCCTAAAGCTTCTCAAACATTCCCCAGTTCCCTCTTCTCAGGCGGCTGTAAATGTCTATATTGCAGTCAATGGTCCGGTTATGATACAGGCTCACCTGCAAAAAAAACACCATTTTCACGGTGACGCAGATAAAGCACGAAAAGAGCCCTTTTCTGTCTGTGTCACTTGTAGGTCATGACTCATGTGCCCACAACAAAGTACGCACCCCTACACACAAGCACAGTTCCCAGAGTCACAAATATTTCCCCAGCTCGCACTGGAACTTTAATAAAGGTAGCGCGCAGTGTTGTGCCTGAACACGTTCAATGAACGATAGTTCATGAACTCGTTCATATTTTGGGCGAACGTGAACTGAACGTACTGAATTACTGCCCGATGAACGTAACTGTGAATGCGTTCATTCTGGTGTCTGTGAACGCACGCTCTCTCAGTTTAACTTCATTCAATAGGGTGCCAGATTTCTATAGAGCCTTTCAGGCGAAAACCCGGCTAATACACACGTAACAGGCCTTAATATGTAGTGAAAAAAACACCCAATCCGGCAACACCAGCCACCAGTGTCGCACCGCGGCCGCCGCATGTGTCATCAAGACAAGAAGCAGCATGTAGTCGACAAAGCAGCAAACGAGGAGTCGTCGTATGATCATTTAAACGAGTTTTTATGACATTTAAACGGGTTTTATGACTTTCCCAACACTGGTAGAGCGTGTGTCTGCTATACAACATGCACCCCTACACACAAACACTGCCAACTCAGTACTACCTCTCCCCCCAGCCATTGTGGGAGAAACAATAAACATAGATTGTGTGCCCACTGTTCAGTACGCACATCTACACATAAAAACTGTTCCCACATCAGTTTTCCCTCACGCTGGAGATGTGATAATGGGTGCGCCCGCTGTTCAGGACGCACCCCCGCTCATGAGCGCTGTTTAAACGGCATTAAAAGCTCAAGATGGCCTGATAGCCGGGTCCCTATCTCACAGCGGCCCGTCTCAAGCCTTTATTCAACCCCTAGCTATATGGGCCAAAGCCTGGGAGGCTATCCCCGACATATCAGAATGGGTGTTGAACATAATAAAACGAGGCTACTCGCTACAGTTTGCTCGCAGAACCCCGCGCTTGAGACGAGAGTGAGAAAGGACGTTACACACGTTCTCCGGACCAAGGTGCTCAAACTGTTGGAAAAGGGAGCTGTCGAAACAGTTCCCCCCTCACAAAGCGAGTTGGGCTTTTACAGCCGCTATTTCCTCGTCCCGAAGAAAGATGGCGTTTTCCAACCCATCCTAGAACTGACATTTGAACAAAGCGCTGATGGGGCACTCGTTCAGAATGCTGACGACCAAACAAATCCTTGCGCAAATTCGCCCGGGAGATTGTTTTTTTCTCAGTGGATCTGAAAGATGCTTATTTTCATAACCAAATATCGCCTCATCACAGGCCATTTCTGAGATTCGCCTTCGAGGGACAGGCTTACCAGTACACAGTACTACCATTTGGCCTATCACTGGCACCCCGTACATTTACAAAGTGTATGGATGCGGCACTTACCCCCTTAGGCAGCGGGGAATGCGAATACTAAACTACCTTGACGATTGGCTGGTTATAGCTCAATCAGAGGCACAGTTAATAACTCACAGATGGCTCCTCAGCCATCTAGAATGCCTGGGTCTCAGGATCAACATTTCCAAGAGCACACTATCTCCCAGCCAGAATATTTCTGTATAGTGATAAACTCTAAACTGAAGGCGCGCCTCTCTTCAGAGCGCGCGCTCTCAATTTGGCGCCTAGCGGCATCTTTCAGAGCAGGCACCCGAGCCCCCCTCAAAAGATTTCAGAGGATGTTGGGTCTCATGGCCTCAGGCCTCCCCATCCCTTCATGTATGGCCCCTCAACGGGTACCCGGGTGTCTCCTGGATAGGGTGCTGAAAACCATCACTGAAGCAAGAGCGCCCTCAACCAGGCGCCTCTATGCTCAGAAATGGAGGGTGTTCTCTGGCTGGTGCGTTGCTCGGAGCCTGAACCCCCACTCTTGCGAGATACCAAGTGTACTCGCCTTTTTACAAGAGCTTTTGGATGCGGATCGCAACCCCTCCACCAATGTTCCCTCTAAGCTGCGCGCGTGCGCGGCCGCGCACTTCTAAGCGGCGGCCGCGCAGAAAAGAATAAAATGACACGCAGAGGACTGACGCGAAACGTGTGGGGAAATCCATTTGATTGTAGTTTAAGTGAGAAATAATTGCAGTGCTCTGGTCAACCGCTAAAGAGAGAAAACCGGTGAATGCAGTTGACAGGTTTCATATAAAGAGAACGATGTGAGCGCGTGTAATTGGCAGTGAGTCGTGTGTGCGGACCAAATAGCTCAATAGGAGAGGCAGCGAGAAACGCAAAGACATGTGAAATAAAATCACATCATGTTTTAACGAAGAGTGGTTTGATTAAAGTGGTGGAAATAACGGTTGATGGACACAGAACGGTAACAATTACACACCCACCCGCGTGCAAACTCAAAATACATCATTAGTTTAAATAGATGTTTTTGTGTGTGGGGTGTTTCAGGCATGGTTAGATTATAAAAGAGTTCACATTCACTTTTCTTGAAAATATTTAGCTATTAGATCTATTTAAAAATGCTTTGTTTTCATATTATAATAATATAATATGTTAACAAATTTAAGCATTTAAACTGATATATTATATTACTTCAAATACTTCAATTCGTTTTTTTATATATTATGCCTATATTTTATTATATTATAAGCCTAAATAAAGAATCTCACAAGGGTATTGTTTAGGGTTCCTTGCCATTAAAAAGTTTGAAACCCCCTGCTAAAGAAAATATTGGAAATTCATAAGCAATAAACAATCATTTAACTTTGATGGTTTAATGCTTCCTGTACACAATTATTTGATTGTACAAAAACACTTTATGGTTTTCCCAAACCATTTCAGTGTAACAGCTTGCTTTTCTTTCATACTATATTCTATTACTGTAAAGAATTGAACTGTCCTGAAGAAGATTTTGTAAATTATTTTTTATAGGATTTCTTGGTAAAGACTGTACAGTTAACAGCACTGTAAAAGAATATCAGGTAACCTAAAATGTGCTTCATTTAGTGACTTCTTAATTTGTTAAGAAGCTTTTTTTTCAAAAATATGATTTAATACTAATAAGTTACATCAAGGGTCAAATAAAATAGAAATGGCGCATTCAAGTTACAACTGAATGTTGAAACCATTGTGTTTCTACGTATGCTTTACAGGTCAGGTATAAAGAATATTTTTGCTCAGGTGACGAAAAATGTCCGCCCAATAGAAAAAAGTTTTGCTCAGCAAGAAAAAAAATTAGAGGGAACATTGCCCTCCACGCTCAAAGTATATGTGGTGGCCATAACAGCATTCCACGCTCTTGTGGCCGGACAATCACTAGGAAGAAACATTTTCTTTCCTCATTTTCCGCTTCCTTAAAGGGGCAAGGAGGCTTAATCCTCCGCGACCCCCCTGTGCCAATCTGGGACCTCTGCCCCGTTTGAGCCGCTTCAGTCTGCAGACCTGAAGCACCTCTCGCTCAAAACCACTCTTTTACTGGTGCTCGCCTCAGTTAAAAGAGTGGGTGATTTACACGGTGTTACGAACCTCCAGTGGAACGTCCAGGGAGGGAGGAGGTTGGCGACAATAATAAAACCATTTCGGGTTGAAGGAACAAAGGATACCGATTTATCAACAAGTATGGCATTTATTTACAACATTAAATAACCAAAAGGTATAACAGATACAAAAAGGTAAGTATCAAAAAGGTACAACAAAAAACAACTACAAACACTAGTATTTACCACCCTCTCTCCACCGAGAGAGTAAACCCCAGCACGAGGGTCAGACTTGTTACACACTACTGCACGGACCCCACTAACGCCACTGCAGTATCACCCAGCTCCGGTACGCTGTCTGTATAGAGACGTCTGTTCTCCACACACTCCTGTATCAGTCTGCCTGTTCTCTTCCCTTTGTAACAGCTCCCGCTTTCCTGCTGATTGCCAACAGGTGTGCACACTAGCTGATTGCCAATTGGAGACAGGTGTGCCCACAGGACCTGCAGAAGACAGACAAACAGCAGTACACCTGGGCAGACACACACACACACACACACACACACACACACACACACACGCACGTAACACTCCCCCCCATAAAATCAAACTAGGGGTTTGACTAAGGATAAGGTCACAATTCACTACCACTTGAGACAGAACAAAACAAAAAACACTCCCACCTAATCTCAGACATCTCCCATCCCCCCAGCGGATGAATAAGGAAACTTCTCACCCGCGAGACAATGCGTCGGCTATCACGTTGTCAGCTCCTTTCTTATGACGGATCTCCAAGTTGTAACCCTGCACCAACAGAGCCCACCTCATCAGGCGTTGGTTGTGGTTATACATTTGGGACAGGAAAACCAAAGGGTTATGATCTGTAAATACAACAACTGGAGAAGGGTTATAACCAACATAGACTTCAAAATGCTGCAAAGCAAGCAGCATTGCGAGGGTTTCTTTCTCTATAGTGGAGTAATTGAGCTGGTGTTTCTTAAACTTGACAGAGAAGTAGCTAACCGGATGACAGACATCTCCTTCTCCATCCTGCAACAGCACAGCACCAGCGCCGGTGGCACTCGCGTCCACCTCGAGCTTAAAGGGAAGAGAAAGGTTTGGCGCAGCCAGGACAGGGGCACAACAGAGAACAGATTTCACTGCTTCAAAAGCATGTTGACATTCGTCCGTCCACAGAAACGGGACAGTGGGACTACACAAACTAGTCAGAGGGGCGACAACTACTGAGAAGTTTTTGCAAAAACACCTGTAATACCCAGCCATACCAAGGAAACGACGGAGCTCACGTCTAGTTGTAGGGGCTAGGTAGGCTAGTACAGCAGTAACCTTGGCGTCAACAGGGCAGACCTGGCCATAGCCCACCTGCTTACCCAAGTACGTCACGGTGGCCTTTCCAAACTCGCACTTTGCTAAGTTCAGTGTCAGTGACGCTGCCGCTAACCTCTGGAACACCTCGGCCAAAATTGACATGTGACTAGTCCAATCGTCTGTGTACACTACCACGTCATCTAGGTAGACATTACAATTTGGGACAGTCCCTAATACTATATGCATCATGCGCTGAAATGTTGCAGGCGCATTTCTCAGTCCAAAGGCCATAACCGTATACTGCATGAAGTGGTCAGGGGTAACAAATGCAGAGATATCAGATGCCCGAGGGGTTAATGGCACCTGCCAGTACCCCTTCAGCAGGTCTAACTTAGTGATGTATTCCGCGGGAACAATACTATCAATGCAGTCCTCCATCCTGGGCAAAGGGAACGAGTCTGGGACTGTTACTGCGTTTACCTTACGAAAGTCTGTACAGAAACGTAGCGTACCATCAGACTTAGGGGTAAGTAAACATGGGGAACTCCATGGGCTACAGCTGGGCCTGGCTAACCCATTGCGTATTAAGTAATCAACTTCATCTTTCATAATATCTCTCTTAGCCAGCGGACAACGATAGGCATGCTGCTTTATTGGGGCAGCTGTCCCAATGTTGATATCATGATGCAGTACAGTGGTCTGGGACGGCACATCGCTAAACAGAGAGAGATGAGAAGTTATTAACAACATAACATCATCACGTTGAGCTGGGGAGAGGTACAATAAATGTGCCTCTAGGTCGGACAAGAGCTCCGAATTGGGCAACCTACCACCCTGGTGACCTTCACCGAGTCCTGCTAAACCATCGTCAGGTTCCGCCCCGTCACAAACCAAGGAAGCAATGGAGTTGCCTGGAGCAGCAGTCTCCGGAGTTACTTCCTGCTTCACCTGAGCCGCTTCTCTGGAATGATAGGGCTTCAACATATTAACGTGACACAGGCGTTTCTTTCTTTTACTGTCAGGTGTATGAATGATGTAATCAGTTTCCGACACTTTGTTTTCCACCACATAGGGTCCTGAAAAACGAGCAGTAAGGGCAGCGCCGAGCACAGGCAGTAAAACCAATACTTGTTCACCTGGTTTAAATTGCCGTTCAACTGTTTTTCTGTCGAACCGCTGCTTCATGCCTTCTTGTGACCGAGCTAGAGCCCTCTTTGCCAGGGAGGTGGCACGGTGCAACCGCTCCCTGTTTTGGGATACAAAATTCAATACATTAAGCTTCGGCAAGGAGCTAGACACCAACTGTTCCTTAAACACCTTAAGTGGTCCTCGTACGCTATGTCCAAACACAAGTTCAGTCGGACTGAACCCCAAAGACTCTTGCTTAGCATTGCGAACAGCAAAAAGCACGTACGGCACACCTTCATCCCAGTCTCTTTCTGTCTCATAGCAAAATTTCTTTAACGTGGACTTAAGCGTCTGGTGCCAACGCTCAAGTGCACCTTGTGATTCAGGGTGATAAGCGCTAGACACGGAATGTGAAATTCCCAGCGCTTGTAACGTCTGACGGAAGGTCTTGGACAGGAAATTGGTACCTTGATCGGTTTGTACTACTTTTGGCAACCCAAAAGTAGTAAAGAATTTAGTTAGAGCTTTCGTGATCGTGGGAGCGGTGATGTTCCTTAATGGCACAGCCTCAGGAAAACGAGTGGACACGCACATCACAGTCAACAAAAACTGATTCCCTGACTTAGTCCTAGGCAAGGGACCAACACAATCCACAATAACATGCTCGAATGGTTCACCAAGAGCGGGAATTGGATGCAGCGGGGCAGGAGGCACGACCTGATTTGGTTTACCAACTATTTGGCATGTACTGCAAGTTTTGCAATAGCGCGTTACATCTGCCTTAATGCCTGGCCAGAAGAAATGCTCGAGCACACGGTTGTAAGTTTTAGTGACGCCCAGATAACCCGACCACAAATGTTTATGCGCTAACCCTAGCACATGCTGGCGCCATCCCACCGGAACTACAACCTGATAAACAGTGTCACAGCCCCCAGTCAGATCATCTGCCGTCCCATCCCGAGGGACCCATTTACGCATCAACACCCCATCCTCAATAAAAAAACACTGCTGACTTGAGCACCCACTAGCATCACACTCAGCTGCAGCAAAACATCTAGCCAGGGTGAGATCACTCTTTTGAGCATCGATAAGGGCTTCACAGGTTAACGGCAAGGTTTTTTTAGGAACATTGACAGAGGAGGCAACACTTACAAGACCCTTCCCGAGACCGTTCTCTGCCTCACCACTAGAGGACAACTGGTCCCCCCTAAATATAGAGGAGAATATCGAGTCCGAGAGATCCACCCCTTGGGCCTGCTTACAAGCCTGCGCCCTAGTCAATACACTGACCGAAAAAACTTCAGGGTGCTTCTGAACCAACTCGTCAGGTTCAGTTTCAGAGATAGGAGTATCCACCACCTCGGGGTCCGGATACACTTTTCCGCCAGCAATGTCATTTCCCATGATAAAATCTACACCATCAACAGGAAAACGAGACCGAACAGCCACGGGAAAAAAAACAGATGCTAGTTTGGACTGCACATGAATGGAATGTAAAGGAGCAGGCACAAAGCTCATCCCGATACCTCGAACTACCGTGCTCACATCACAGGCAGATTGAGGGGTCAATGGTAGTACGCTAGCCAGGATGAATGAGCGTGAGCCACCTGTGTCTCTCAGCACTGTGACCGGACGCTGATCCTCAGGTTTACCTGTGAGGGATACCAGTCCCTTGGAAATAAATGGCCTGAAGCATTCATCCGGTTCCTTCAAATCCAGCTGACTACCACAGGGAGTTACAGTCTTAATCAACCCGACTCCTTTTGGTGGTTTAGCCACTGGAGGCTGAGGCTTTCGTTTATACAGAGCACAATCTGCGATAAGATGGTCAGGTTTGTGACAGTAAAAACAACGCTTTTCCCCTTGTGCCCCTGAGCTAACACGAATGTTCTGAGTGTTACTAGGCTTCTTTACAGGATCATCATAAAAGGATGAGTAATGTCTGACAGACGTGTTCTTGTGTGTCAAAGCGAACTCATCAGCTAGCGTGGCAGCCTGCTGCAGCGTGGTTACCTTCTGTTCGTTGAGATAAACAACAATCTTTTCAGACACACAGTTCTTAAATGCTTCCAACAGCATCAACTCGCGTACTGAGGAGAAATCATCGGCTTTACATGCAGCACACCACCTATCAAACAAAACCCCTTGTTCTCTGGCAAAATTAATGTAAGTCTGACCTAACCCTTTTCTGAGAGCCCTAAAACGTTGCCTGTATGCCTCTGGCACTAATTCATACACCTGCAGAATGGCACTCTTAACTTTTTCATAAGAGAGGCTGTCTTGCACAGACAACGATGAGCAAGCCTCCTGAGCTTTCCCTGATAGTTTACACTGTAACAGAATGACCCACACGTCCTTTGGCCAACTCAGGGCAACAGCAATGCGCTCAAATGCAATGAAATAGCTCTCAATATCGGTTTCACGGAAAACAGGGACCAGAGAAATATGTTTACTTACATCAAAGTTACTAGTAGCGTTAGATCCTGATGACACTGTGCCGGCAACAGCGGCTGGGAACTGCGCTGACTGCAACTCCAACTCACGCATTCTTATGGCTGTTTCTGCCTCCAACTTCTTTAGCTCCAACAACCTGGTCGATTCAACTTCTAACTTTTTAAGCTCTAACTCCCTCCTGAACTGGTGCTCGCGTTCTCGCTCCTTCTCCAACTGGAGTCGAGCTAAACGAACCTTCGGCCGCGCGTCTCCTCCAGAAATAGGAGAGGATTCCACGGACAACGGATCATACCTCGGCATCGTACACTGCTTATCCACGCCCTGCTTCACACCGGCGGGTGTAACTGCTGCCGCGGCGGGCAAATCTAATGATCTCAAAACACCGCTCTGCACTAACCCATCAGTCACAGCTGCCCGTAACTCTACTTTAACCAGGGAACTAGACACAGGAAAAACATAATGTTTAGCGATAGCAAACAGGTCAGTTTTCTTACATCCATCAAGCTGCTCTAGCGTAGGGTTTGCCATCCTCACCACATTAGCTACCTGGCCAACACAAACTAACAATACAACAAACAACTGTACGCAGGCACGCAACAACAAAAACGCGTAGGTTACACAATAGAACAATCACATACCAGCTCCCTCCAAAGAATAACCACTTCCCCAGGACCTGCCTACCCAAAACTTAGCCTAAGCTGTCTTCTGGGGCTTGCCGGGCTCGAGGCGACTTTAAAGGCGAACTTCGGCGGCCGAGGCCCCGAAAGCCTACCCCCGACAGGGATCTCGTCCCCACCCAGGATTCGCCCTGAAAATAATAAAGGAAAAATAACAACCAAGTGCCCGATGGAAAGACTGCAGAACAGCCTAGCTAGACACTTCTAACTAGCTGGGGAAAGATTTTCTCTGGAAAGACTAGACAGCGAAAACCCACACGAAACAATTTTAACACCAATAGAAATGATAATTGCTTACCACTTTCTCCCATACAACCCGAAATGTTTGGGAAAACAGATCCCGGACGAGCCCCCAAATTGTTACGAACCTCCAGTGGAACGTCCAGGGAGGGAGGAGGTTGGCGACAATAATAAAACCATTTCGGGTTGAAGGAACAAAGGATACCGATTTATCAACAAGTATGGCGTTTATTTACAACATTAAATAACCAAAAGGTATAACAGATACAAAAAGGTAAGTATCAAAAAGGTACAACAAAAAACAACTACAAACACTAGTATTTACCACCCTCTCTCCACCGAGAGAGTAAACCCCAGCACGAGGGTCAGACTTGTTACACACTACTGCACGGACCCCACTAACGCCACTGCAGTATCACCCAGCTCCGGTACGCTGTCTGTATAGAGACGTCTGTTCTCCACACACTCCTGTATCAGTCTGCCTGTTCTCTTCCCTTTGTAACAGCTCCCGCTCTCCTGCTGATTGCCAACAGGTGTGCACACTAGCTGATTGCCAATTGGAGACAGGTGTGCCCACAGGACCTGCAGAAGACAGACAAACCACAGTACACCTGGGCAGACACACACACACACGCGCACACACGTAACACACGGGTTGTCTTCAAGCGCATCCTGTCTTGAGTTGGGGCCTAATGACTCCAGAGCCGTCCTTAAGCCAAGGCATGGTTTTATTCCTAAGGTGCTCTCTACTCCCGTCAGTGCACAGTTTAATTCTTTCGATATTAACTTTCGATACTATAGCGGATACTGAATTCAATGAGGATACCGCTGAGAGACTAAGACAGGGACTTTATGCACTTGTGACACATAAATACAACATCGATGAGGCAAATGAACTTTTACTAGGAATTCTTTATTGCTGGCTGATGTTTCTTGATGGTACAACATCGATGAGGCAAATGATCTTTTACTAGCAATTCTTTATTGCTGACTGATGTTTCTTGATGGTACAAAGTTTAGTGGTCAACAAAGAATACATCGCCCCTGCTCACCCCCTCTCACCTAACTTAATCAGTGAACAGGTGACTAATATTCACATTTCTACGTAATCCCGTGACCCCCCACCATGATCATGTGACAATCAAAAACATTAACTCATTCATGTCTACTACAGATACTTTCGATATTAAATGTGTAAGCACAAACCCCCCATAAAACTTGGGCCCGATACAAATCCAGTCCTGTTTTGACACGAACTGTTCCCATATATTTATACATTTTATACATGTCATTTATTAGGGTTTGGCCCTCATTAGCCCCACTCCTTTTTTTTTCCCTTACGAAGCCCGTCACTGACCGGCTTATTGGGTTCATACTTTAGTGTTTACGGCCTCAGGCATCTTGCCTCGGGCTAATATTAGAGTGAAGTTAAGTGTAGTGAGTTTTCCTCTGCGTTGTGTTTGATTTTAAAGAAAGAGATCCCACACAATGATGTACTTTTGTTTTTCTTTACTCTCAGCCTGGCTGTGTCTGTGTCAAAAGAAATAACAGACACGATCACACTTAAGCACAAGTAATTGGCAATTCTGGTCTAGCCGTGCCCCTCGCCACGACATCCAGCGAAAGAGATGTAGTGGAATTTTCTTTTCTAATGCTAACCTATAATCTGACTATCCGCTTTTCCTAAAATGCTCACTCTGTAATACTCCAGCTCCCTTTGTCTACAATCGACAACCGCTGAGTTTTTCTTCTAATCCTACTCTACTCAAGCTCTCTGTGTCGTTTTACAGTCGACATCTTAGCTTCGAGTTTGCTGAACTACTCTACTCAAGCTCTCTTACGTCCACAGTTGACGTCTTAGCTTCGAGTTTTTCCTTTCCCTAACAACTCCTTTGCTGCGCAGCTTAAATGACAGACAGACTTCAGCAAATGTCCTTTAGATGCTCTTTATTTCAGCTGGGAGTCCTCTCGAGCAGTACTCAGAGAAGTCTCAAAATTAATCAAAGAATACAACAGGCTTTATAGTGCAAAGCCAGACACATCAAAAATAGAATCATCATCACTAAGCAAAAATCATTGTCCCGCTCTACCCACATGATTTGTCACATTTGTTAAAGCAAGCCCCCCTCCTTTGTTAGTGACATCAGCATATGTTCAAGGAACAGAACGTTTAGTTCATTGTCAAACTTCAACCTGACCAAGCAAATATTTGGGTCAGATGGTTAGATCATGTGGAAAGAACGCCTGATGGCTAATTGTTGATCTCTCAGTACAGAAAAGACAACAAATAAATACTCATTACATACAAAAAATCCCTTTACAACACTCAATAAAGCACATTTACACACTTCTCTGAGGAGCAGATAAAAACGTACCTCTCGCCACGACATCCAGCGAAATAGAGAGCGCGCACGCAAATAACATTAGCATTACCCTCACGCATGACGAAGTTTGCGTAATAGTGCTTCCTTAATTTAGTGCAGAAATATTTATCAAGAGTGAGACCAAAAACAATACAAAAAAAAATATATATATACATGTATGAAGAATTGAAAACAACGCAAATTATTAAGTTTATGATCACATGACCATTGACAACTGTGAAGCTTCAAAAACAAATGTTTTCAAAATAAGAGTGCCATAAAATAAAACCGTTACTGATTAAGTTATGTCAATAATCTAGTGTAACAACATACATTCGTCACATAAGTACGCACTGCGTTTTGAAGGGGGTTCCCATAGCGTAAGCAATAGGACAGACCTTTCGAAAGGGAACGTCTCGGTTACTAACGTAACCTTGGTTCCCTGAAATGAGGGGATGAGTATTGCCTAACTCGCCGTGCTTGTGCTTTGATCAGGGGATCACTTCCGTCTGGGACACAGAAACAGAAAATATCTCAGATCGCCATAACATTGTGTTACATTTGAACTAATAATGTCTGAAATCATAGTTCCTGTTCAGTTCCAGAAATTGAATTTATTTTTTTCACATGAAGGACAGTGAAATAAATGGCTTCTCTTCGATATGGATGCTCTCATGTATTTTCAGTTGTCCAGATGGACTAAATCTCTTGTCACAGTGTGAACACTTGGAAGGTTTTTCTCCATTGTGAATTCTCTGTTTTTTTTTTTTTTTTCAGTTTAGCAAATGTCTTTCACACTGCTTTCACACTGGTATGCGTTTTCTTGTGTACTTTAAAAGCGCTCAGTCGTGTAAAACTTTTTTCAGAAGCAGAACACGTGTAAGGCTTCCCCTTTGTATCAACGTTCATGTGCTTTCTTTCAGAATGAGAACACAGATGTAATTTCAAAGCTCGAACACTTCTGAAACTCTTCCTGCACTGATAGCAAGTGTGCGACTTCTCTCCGGTGTGGATTTTCATGCGATCCTTAAGGAGTCTTTTTTGTGTGCAGCTTCTCTCCAGGTGCTGCTTCAGTTCAGTCTCTGTAAAATATTTTTTTCCACCAACAAAGAACACATGATTCTTCTTTACACCGCTGTGTTTTTTCTGGTGTACTTTTAAACTATTCGGCCATGAAAATGCCTTTCCACACAAACACACGTAAAGCTTCTCCTTTGAATGAACGTTCATGTGCTTCTTCAGGGAACATGCCCAAATAAATTTTTTACTGCACTGATTACAGTTAAATGGTTTTTCTCCAGAATGATAACGCAGATGTACTCTAAATGAACATGAGAATCTGAAACTCTTCCCACACTGATCACATGTGTACGGCTTCTCTCCCGTGTGGATTTTCATGTGTTCTTTAAGGCCTCCTTTTCGTGTGAAACTCTTCCCACACTGATCACATGCATGTGGCTTCATTCCTGTGTGGATTTTCATGTGTTCCTTAAGGACTCCTTTTAGTGAGAAACTCTTCCCACACTGATCACATGTGTGCGGCTTCTCTCCGGTGTGGATGTTCATGTGATACATAAGCTTTGATAAAATTGAGAAACTCTTCCCGCACTGATCACATGTGTGCGGCTTCTCTCTGGTGTGGATTTTCATATGATACATAAGCTTTGAAAAAAATGCGAAACTCTTTCCGCATTGATCACATGTGTGTGGCTTCTTTCCAGTGTGGATTTTCTTGTGTCTGTTAAGGATGGATTTTAAGGAAAAACTTTTCCCGCATTGATCACATTTGTGCGGCTTCTCTCCATTATGAACTTTCATGTGGTCTTGAAGTCTTTCCTTACATATGAAACTCCTCCCACACTGATCACATTTATAAGGCCTCTCTTCAGTGTGGATTTCAATGTGTCTCGTAAGCTGTTCTTTTATTGTGAAACTCTTCCTGCAGTGATCACATGTGTGCGGCTTTTTTACAGTGTGGATTTTAAGGTGGATTTTAAGGTTTCCTTTTTGTGTAAAACTCTTCCCACACTGATCACATGTGTGTGGCTTCTCTCCAGTGTGGATTTTAATGTGATTATTAAGGTTTTTCTTTAAAGCAAAACTCTTCCCGCACTGATCACATGTGTGCGGCTTCTCTCCAGTGTGGATTTTCATGTGAAACTTAAGGTATCCTTGTGAAAAGCTCTTCCCGCACTGATCACATGTGTGCGGCTTTTTTACAGTGTGGATTTTAAGGTGGATTTTAAGGTTTCCTTTTTGTGTAAAACTCTTCCCGCACTGATCACATGTGTGCGGCTTCTCTCCAGTGTGGATTTTAATGTGATTATTAAGGGTTTTTTTTAAAGCAAAACTCTTCCCGCACTGATCACATGTGTGCGGCTTCTCTCCAGTGTGGATTTTCATGTGAAACTTAAGGTATTCTTGTGAAAAGCTCTTCCCGCACTGATCACATGTGTGCAAATTCTCTCCAGTGTGGATTTTCGTGTGATTTTTAAGGGATCCTTTTTTTGAGAAACTCTTCCCACATTGATCACATGTGTGCGGCTTCTCTCCACTATGAACTGTCATGTGATCTTTAAGACGTTGTTTGTATGGGAAGCTTTTTCCACACTCAGAGCAAGTGAAATTTTTGTTGGCTCTTCTCGGTACAGGTTTACTTCCGGTCTGTGAGCAACTCAAAGGTTTTTCTTCAGTTTTGACACGATGTTCCTCCTCCGCTTCATCCAGTTCTTCACTCTCCTTAATCTCTACCGTCGGGTCTGAAATTAAAGTTAAAAAGTTTAAATTTTTTAAAACATTTGCTCTAATGTAGTTTAACCAATTAGCTCAAAAGAAATAATAATAGTACATCATAAATTGTTATAATTAATTAATTGTTGGGAGGATTAATGACTCAAGTGTGGTTAGACATGGGCCCTGCCGTTTATTCATGCTGGCCCAATGCCATCGGGCAGTCATTATTGGCGAGCCCTGAAAATAAAGCTATGTAAGGGATAATGTATACACAGTAAAAAACGTTGGGTTATTTTTGTAACTCAACCGTTGGTGTATGCATGTTGGGTCATTATGTTGGGTTATCTTAAAATTTGTTGGGTTATTTGGTTGTGCCGTTGGGTTATTTTTAGTTATAACCTAACTGTTGGGTTAAATACGTTCGCGCTATGGTTCAAATATTAACGGACCAAGTCAGTGACAGACAGTCAACGGACATCAGCGACAGCCGATTGTGAAAGGTAAGTTAAGTAATATGATGTATATATAACTTTTATAACATGAAATAATGTGTACTGAAAAGTTAAATATATCTTAGAAATGTTTTTTATGTTATGGTTCACTTTTGTATTTTTTTTATTCTCCGAATCAGATCGATTTTGTTAGCTATTTTCTCGCTAGCATTAATAATGCCATTAAAACCTTAGCCGAAAGATTAGCGAAAATGTATAGCAGCTACCAATAAACTAAAGTAGGTAACGTTAACGTTAATCAGTATTTACGCTGCACGGACCATTTATCAGCTCGGACCGGCACATAAGTTAGTTCAGCTCTATAAGTTAGCTAAAGCTCACACCTCGGACGGACACCACAACAATGCTGTGAGATTCGGTGAGAAACGTTTGATTCACTGAAATCTCTGTTATAAAAGTATTTTAAAAAACCAGACGAAAGCGCTGATTTGGCTGATGTAAAGCAATCCTGTAGCTGCTAGCTGCTAACGTTACTTTCCGCGGATTTTCGTAACAACGCCCCACCACTCAAACATGCATAGCTATAACGTTAACAGACGTGTGTGGGGTCTGGTCAGTTAACCATCATGTTTGTATAGGTAAGTTAGGTCAGTTTACCATACGAATGAGTCTGAAACTGATGTTTCAAGGTAAACGTACATACAGCTGCTTAAAATTTTAATATAGTAATGCATTGTTGTATTAACCTTAAATGTATTACAGGAGTAAGTTAATGGTATAGCATCTAATTATAGTATATGCTATGACAATTTTGCATTTGTATTAATTGTACTAAACGTGTTATGTTTTAGATAAATGGATTCATTTGTTAGGGACAAACAAACTAGAACAGTGGAACCTCTGCAATTTAATAGAAACATTTCAAGGTAAGTTAATCTTTTTCATTTAGCCTAGTGATGAATGTTTATATATAATATATAATTTACATTTTCGTTTGTTAATGGTAATGAACTGGTTCCCTCTTGCTCGGACATTTGCCCAAGTCACTGATATGTTCTAGACAACACTAAATACAGTAGGTATGGCTTGATCTAAATTCAGAGGATACTGTCATATTGCCCAGCCAAATTGTGGATAATTGCTGATACCATCTGATATTTACCTCTATTTGTTTTAACAGTCTCCGAGTCTGGGCCATAGCCGTTAACAATCAGTCACCTATAAGGATAAACCCAATAACACCAACTCAAACAATAGTGGAAAGCTGGCAGACAAGAACAACAAGCAACTCAACCTTTGTAATAACATGTCTTTTAATTGAACTTCACCTGAACTTCAGTTTTTGGCAATTATTTTATTATATATATTTTTAAGAATGAATTGAATGGAATGTTTTAGTTCATGCATTCTCCTTTTCACAGGATATAGGAGAAATAATCATAAAATCTGGAGGATCAACATTAATAACATCCTTAGACCGAGACAGGCACCTAAGCCTTAAGGAGTGACGTCAGATGGTGCGGTTATTGGTTTCTCACTTGATGGAAAGTTTTGGGGAAACGTGAGTACAAGTAAAATCACTTGAACAATACATTTAAATAAATAAACTTGCCTATTTAAATGATTGTTTATTTGTAAAGCCCATCAGCTGAGATCAAAAAGGAGATGGCTTTGGCACTAACTGCCCAGTTTCCTTGCCTGAAGAACAATGAGGGACATGGTTATGTAAGTTGTGCTGATTCTGATTAGAAGATAATCGAGAGCTGATAAAGAGTATCAGTCCCCACCTTTTTTTTTCATAAGAGTGATTTATTTACATTTCTTTGCTGCAGGAGTCATGGTATACACCTGGTCGTTATTGTCACCCTGCAACAGGTTACCTGGAAGAAAGACTATGTGAGGAAACGTCTTAGAGCCCCACACAGTCAGAGACAGCAAAGCCATCACAGAATTCCTCTTCCCGACCAAGTTTTCCACTGCCAGGTTAGAACAAAGGATGTGTCATGATTGTCTGAAACAAGTGCATTTTTGAAGGGGCAAGTGAGTGAGATTTTTACTTGCAACTGGACAAGTAGCCAGTACAGGGCTCAACAATAAGAACTGCTTGATGATGCTGAGGACAGTTGATTCAAGCGCAAGTGTTACTATTTCATATAAATTCAAAGAGTCATGCTTAAAGATGGCCATCTTTAAATATCTGCAAAGACCAGAGCATTAAAATTACATAAATGTAGGTCTATGTTACATGTAGTCTCTCAGTTTGTTTGCTTCTATTTTAGAACACTTGATGATTATCTAATAGAATCTTCAGAACTGAAGCAATGCTCTTATGGCTACACGTGCTTGAATGGAATGGATTACTCAAATAAGCAAATTCAGTCATTTACATTCTAAATTTTAGCTTCCTAAATTACTTGCCTATATGTTTACAACAACTTCCAACATGGTTCTGTCAATCATAAACAAGGGCCAGAACTGTTTTTTAGGTTAGTAAATGACGACTTGTTTTTTTGTTGTTGTTAATTATTAATTTAATTGGTGTGCCTAAAAAGCTGATAATTTGAATCAGTGGTTTTTAATCAGAGAGAGAAAGCATTTGCAGTGCTAGGGGTACCCCAGAACCAGGTTTGGGAAATACTAAGGTAGTTAATCATCACTCAAAGTTTTTTCCAGATGTTTTCCCTAATTTTAGTGTGTTGTATCTGCTGTAGAGTCCGAGTCATCTTTGCCTGAACTTCACACAATGATTGAGTGGCTAAAGCACAACAGAAGCCCTCACAGCCAAGTCGAGGAGTTAATGAAATAGACAGCACCTCATCGTGCTGCGTGGATTCGATCCTCTGGTACAAAAACTGTTGAGGAAATAAACCGAGAATATCCCAGACTTTACGATTTTCCTGGAATGGTGAGTATAATTATTTGCATTTTAGGGAATTTACTGAAGGGTTGTCTTGGCCTGTAGTAGAAATCCTACATTATTTAGAAAAGTAAAATGCGTCATTCTATTGTTACTTGTAATCTTGCAAAAAATTAGCAATTTAATGTTTTTGTTTAGATATCACAGGACTTTGGAGTTTTATTCCCTGACAATCCAGACCGCCTTTATGAGTTTTGGGCTCCTGTCTTCACTGACCGGATTTTACTTATTGCAAGAAAAGAACCCAAGGCTGCTGATGTCCTTCTATAAAGTATGGAAACACTGTCAAATGGTAGGACATCCTATTAAAATCACAAAGTATACCATTTCTAGTCTCTGCACAGGTAGTTTCAGATCTGTTGACCAAATTATAGTTTCATATGAAATTTCCAAAATTAACTTTAGTATCTAAATATCTATGGTAAGCACACTCTTTCTGGCATGTTATTGAATAAAAAAGGTAAATTTCTTCAGGAATACTGTAATTATTTAAACAAGAAAAAAGTAGGGTGAGACTTGATTTGATCCACTGGTTTTTTGAAAACTAAGCATTCTTTCTGTAAACTTATCGTTCAAGATGTTCGTGGTGAAGTTGCCTTTAAAACCCTTTCTGCTGTTCTGCCATCATCGCCATACCGCACAGATGGGAAAATGGTCCGTCCAACTTATGCTGAAATGAAGCGCAGCTTCATTGACATTAAACCAGTAAGTAAAAATAACACTACAACATCAGCTGTTAACTGGCTTTATATTTTATTTTTAAATATATATTAGGGATGCACCGAATCCAGGATTTGGATTCGGAGGAATATTGTTTTTTTTTAACGGCTTCGGTTTCTGCCGAACCGTAGATTTTTTTTTTTTTTTCACCGAACCGAACCCTAGGCTTGCACTAAGTCGACGTCACGCCGCCGTTGATTACGGGAAGGTGATTACGTTAGGCTTGTTCGACTTGAACCGGCGCTGCACAGACCGATAGGTGAATGACATCAAAGTACCGCGAGAGCGAATAGAGAGCAGACGGCTCCTTATGCTTTTGAATCGCTCTCGCGGTACTTTGATGTCATTCACCTATCGGTCTGTGCAGCGCCGGTTCAAGTCGAACAAGCCTGTAGTGTAACGCATTGTGTCAGGAAGAAAAATAGGGATAGCTCACTGCTTTATAGTAAGTTATTGCAGAGGCCAGCAGACTCACGGAGGCGATTGTCATCTCACAACTCGCACTTTATTCCACAATCGAACTCGTGTAACTGTCTGTCACACGTTCTACTGTCCACAGCGTTACTTAATAAACAAAATAAGATAAAAATGTGCATCAAACAGAAATAACTCGCACACATGGGGTGTCCGAGGCGCACGGCACATACAATACAGACTGCAGACAGTTCAACAGGGAGTGCGCAGCTCTTAAAGGGGCCACACCTTATTTCCACTCGTTACAGGTGGACTGTTCGAATGCAGTGGGCTGTGAGAAAGTGAAAATGGAACTCGTGACAAGAAAAAGTGTTGTTTGGCAGTACTTTCAGTCAAAAGAACGCAATTCAAATCGAGCTACATGTTCAATTTGCAATGCCGATTTGTCTCGTGGTGGCAAGGACCCTAAACAATACACAACACGCTGCTGTATTCAGACAGTCTCATGCATACAGATACAGATTCGGGCTACAATCGCCTACGTAGGCAAAATTGATGTAATGGTAGTCCACTCTGCTTATTGTTTTTCGAGAATGTTGCACTCCTGTTTGTCATTGTGCACGAAACTTCACGCCAATAAATTATCAGAAATATTGCTGACTTGTGCGCGTCTCAAGCGCCCTCTTTACGTTCGTCCTAATGCCTGTTAGTTGTCTGTGGATTTGCCCATATTTGGCGTTTAAAATGAAAACGTCTTTAGACATGGAAAATCGATTTTACAATCGATTCAATGAACACTTATGTCTCTCAAATCGAACAGAAGTTTTTCACAAAAGTGACAGCCCTAGTGCATCCCTAATATATATCCCTAATATATATATATATTATTTGAGGTTCATTTATATTGTTGGAATAACATTTTGCACAAAAATGTAATGCTTTGGATAAGTGTCTGCTAAATGATTAAATGTAATGTTTTCACAAAACAAATTATTAGTATGTTTTGCCTCATTTGCAAAACAATCTGTAGTTAAATGTTATGAACAAACATAATCCTCTGATCCAAAACGCAATTAAAAATAAATAAATAAAGCATCCACTCATTTCTAATGCTGGAATCAATCAGAAAGATGTGCAGAAACACAAGCATGCTGTTTATTATGGACATGTAAATACATATATTGTGTCCATGGAATGTTCACCACTATATATGCCAACTAAAGTATATTTATCTTTTAAAGTTGGAACTAATATGGTGAGACAAGCCAGGATTGTCTGGACAAAGAGAACTCCTGCAAGCAGTGGATGTATGCTTCAAAATATTCTACATCTATGACATTAACTACCCAAAGCTTCTGCTCCCATTTGGGAGTTTTTACAGTATGCTGTCTATAATATTCCTGGAGGAGTTCCTTCAATACATTGCCACCTCCTTAAAAGCTTTGTTTTCAATACTGATCATCAGTAGCTCCAGTAGCCAAACACCATACATATTAAGGTGTTTATAACACAATGTGTAAAATATAGCCTTTTTTTAATAAGTATGTTTATTTTTTATTGTATTAAATGTGTGTACTGTATGTACAGATAGATTTTGAATTTGTGTGTGTGTGTGTGTGTGTGTGTAGGCACATCTATGTACGTTTTTAATTTATGTACAGCCTTTTTAATAAGCATGTATTTATTTTTATTGTGGCACATATGTGTGTTTTTAATTGATGTACTGTAAAGTGCACGCATGTTTTAAATTTAATGTGTATATTTTAATATTTGCACATCATAATTGTTTGTTTGTTCTATTTATTATACACGTGTATATTTACTAGGGTCACTATTTATTACCTTCATAATGTAATACTTAAAACATGTTAAAACATATTTATTGTGTTTATAGACCAATAAAAAATATATATATTTGAAAACAATGTGTATTTTATTTATTAAAAAAAGGTTGTAAAAATAAATAATATAATATAATACCGTATAAATATTCTTTATAAAAATAAATATTTACCTCAACTGTTGGGTTATTTTAACCCAACTGGTATTTAACCCAATGCATTGGGTTAAAATAACCCACAGTTGGGAAGGTGCTATACCAACCCATAGTTGGGTTATTCGTTGGGTTATTTTTAACCCAACATTTTTAAGTGAGTAGCGAGGCGGTTGTTATAGCGAATACCACCCCGACAGGCTGACTAGGAGCCCGACGTGAAGCGCTGTGAGCTATCCCTATTTTGGCTATACATTATCCCGCTTATTACATGGCTACCTACCAAATAAATCAATAATTTGACTCAAGATATTGATTTAAAAAGGAGTTTACTGATTTAAAAAGGATTGTATTGCTTCTACGGCTGGGAATCGATTCCGAAAATAATCGATTCCAGAGTATGGTTTAGGCCGGGTAGGATGATTATTTGGTAACGCTTCCTTTTACAGTACAGTACTTACGTGTACTTACAGTGTACTTACCTAGAAAGTACTGGCTAATATAAGGTAAGTACATGGGTTAGGGGTAGGTTTAGGGGTAGGTTCAGGGTTATTACCTAGTTATTACCCAGTAATTATAATTACTATAATAAGTACATATTAAGTACATGGGTAACAGGACTGTAAAAGGAAGCGTTACCGATTATTTCAGCATTGTGTAGGCAATCAGTGCAATGACTGACCCAATGAAATCTTTAGAATCGGTTGCTTGGCGGGGTTTGATCTTACTCGTTGTAATTTAGGACAAGTAATAAATCTGATTTATGAAATCAATCGACAAAAAGCAATCACACTCACGCGACGAAGAATGCCTCCAAGGTCAAGTCTGGCACTACGTTACGTGAGATTCGACAAAAAAAAGTAAATGCCAAATTTGCGATAAATTTAGCAAAACAACATCCCCAATGATAAAACATCCTAGGGCCATTCACAAAAATAATATATGAAGCCATACTATTGTATAATGTGAGATAGAAATTAATATTTAAGTCATTAAATTCAAGTTCACGTAAACTTTTCCCTGTCAGTCATTCTCCAGCGTTCAAACAGCGCGTCGCGTTCGGTTACGACAGTCAACGATATAACTCTCTCCAAGATGATTCAATGTTACTATTATTATACTTGATCTGTAGATAAAGCTCTATGGTTTCGCATAAAATGAAAAATAAAATGCCACACTGTATTGGAGTCATAATCTTTTTGAAAGATTATACTTTCATAATCATATCATTATAGGCTACTTTTTGCGCAATGAAAGATTATTAATAGCCTTTTTTGTTCTGTTCTGTCCTCTCTATCATATGTTGCTGCCTCATTAAACAGCTGTGCTATACATTAAAAAATGTCTTAACTATATATATAATTGATTTTTATCTTGTTTTTCATGAATGTATACTTTACAACAATGCAATGTGTAACGGTTTACCAGATTTAGTGCTAAACATATTGTCTCTTATTTGTTCCCCACTAAATTATGTTTGTTTTTTTCACTAAATGTTCAGATTTTATACAATTATTGTTTTTCTAGACTAAATTTTACTGAGGTATCCACTAATCTAGTATAATATAATTTTTGTCATAGGTTGATCATATTTGTTTATTTTTTATTTGTTGTTTTTCTTTAGCTATAATGAAGTTGTCTGTATTAGATTGTGTTTAAGACACGAGTGATTATCAGTTCAACACTAGAGTTATAGAAATTCTACTTGATTTTTTTTTTAACTGCGCTGGTAAAGTTGACGAGTCGATGAACACAGCAGGAGAGAACGCCACGTTAGCCAGCTAGCTAAAGCTCCGGTGGAACATTATTAGCTAACGCTACGGAGGCCATAATATTTTTGACCCATGGCTGAAGTTAGGTTTCTCTCCCCAGTTAGGTTTCTCTCTGATGCATTAGGTTTCTCTCTGATGCATTTTTCAATCTGAAAAATGCATCAGATTGAGAGAAGTTAGGTTTCTCTCAATCTGATGCATTTTGAGATGCAAAAAATGCATCTCAAAATGCATCAGATTGATGCTTTAAAATATGGAATATTTAAAATGTTCTTCCGGGGGAGCATGCCCCCGGACCCCCCTAGTAATATCCTTCTAACCTATTTCATAAATGGAAGTAAATGCCTCGTTATATATTTATGACCAAGCAGCACTCGCAATAGTCTAATAGGAAGGACAACTGGATTTGCGTCGCTCGCTTTATCACGCCCGATGTAGAGAGTTTCTCACTGTGTGGAACGTTAAGACGCGACAATGTTAGACACAGTGTTGGTATTAAAAAAAAAAAAAAAAAACAGTGAGGAATGGATTCTTTTCGATTCCAGAAACAGGAATCAGTTACCAAAAATCCGGAATCGAAGAGCCCTAATTGCTTCCGCTAAAGAAAATAGTCCGTTCCGTCTATGAACTGCGTCCATGGCAACTCTCTGTTTTTCATGGCAAGGCAATGGTGTGTTATACCAAAGTCCTTTTAGGCAAGTCATGCCACTCGGCCGCCATCTTGGCAATGCCTCCGGGCAGCTATTTCAGACTAACAAGGCCAGGCTCCTATCTAAATGAATGGGCAGAGAGTCAGAACTGCACTTTCACTGGTCACCAGGACATAAAAACTGCTTGTATAGAAATATGATAAAAATCGCTGAAAAAGTTTGATGACTTTGCCCCAAAATAAGGTTTAAAAGGCCTTTTTCCCCACAGGTTATACGTTTACTACGCATTCGCAAGGGTTCTCGTCTCCGCTGTCGCAAACCTCAACTGTGCGCATGCGTCAGTGGTACCAGACGATAGGCTTACATGTTTCCCGGCTTGACTTTTAAAAGCAGACGATTGGCTTTCCAGCGGGAGGGGCGGGGCATGTGCATACAACCACCATCTTTGGCGTTACGGGTTTTCCCTGTATAGTTGTATTGAGGATTGAGGAAGTGGCATGTCTCTATATAAATTGTCTCTGGTTATACTTAGCAGGAAATACTTATCAAGAAATAACAGACCGCATTCTACCAAGCCATGTAATAAATTGTAATATTCTGTATCAATATTTTACTTAATTAGAAGAACAGAATAGTAGCAACAATTTCTTGTTGAATGACTATTTTTGACAATCTCGCTGAAATTTTGCTTCCTCTCCCTTAGTACTTTAGTGCTTTTTTAATAACAAAAAAGCAGGGCCTGAATTTCGTTTTGGAAAATGGGGGAGAAATCCCCCTTTAGATGATTCTCATGGGGGGATTTTTTTTGTTTGAGGGGGAGAAGGGGGGGGGGGGGGGGTCATTTTTTCCAAACAAAACTATTACATTTATCTTGCCTAAATGTTTGCGCTCATTGCATTTTTACAATGGGGTTGTAAATGTACACAACACAAGGAAGTTTGATTTAAATTGTTTAATTAAATTGAAAAAAAGTAGCACAAACTGAATAAAGTAATCAAATGGAAAATAACACTGGGTAGTATTTTAGTCCTGAATAAATTAAATACATAGTCTATTAATCCTGATTCCTTTAACTTAAAGCTATCTTTTGTTGTTTTGACAACAAAATTAATGACACATGGTTACCGTCACTTTAAAGGCCAATTTATACTTCTGCGTCGAGTGTACGCTGTAGTGTACGGCGTAGGCTACGCCGTCATGAGCATTTATACTTCTGCGTTTAGGTCTGCGTTGCTCTGCAGTACAGCGCCGAAACGCTAGTTGGCGGCGGAGGGTTTTAATGTTCCACTGTGTTTAGATTCCTCGCGGCAAGAAGAAGATTCCTCGCAGCTGTTTTGAGTTTAGGTTACTACAAGCAATGGCGACTGAAAGAGAGCAGATCATGTTGAAGTTGGAGCTTATCGAGGTGGAAAAGGTTCATTTTTGTTTCGCTGTACTTAGAATTTAAAAATGGCGGGCGGTGCAGAAGAACACGCCGGAAATGCATAGGAGGAAACGCGATGCTACCAAGCCGACCAATCACAGATCTTGCGGTCCGCGTCGTCGCGACGTGTAGTTACATTTTTGAGGAGGTGCGCGTCAGGTTACGGCGAAGGGTAAGGTGTATGGTACGCGCTGTGCGTATGCTACACCGTACCTACCGCGCGCACCCGACGCAGAAGTATAAATTGGCCTTAAGAGCTAGTGCACGGATCCTGTGTTCATTATACTGGCATGCGTTTTATGCTTATTAAAGACAAAACCGACTGTGTTTAGAGTATATATACTCACGAAGACCGAAATTGACAACTTTACGTGTTAAAGCAATATAATCCGCGAAAAATAACTTTTGTTACTGGCCAGCTGTTTTTGAGGCGGATTTTCTATGAATGTGCGCATAGAAAATAATCTCTCAGAGAGCACGCGAGCACTGATTAGTTTAAAATCGCTTGAATGTTTAAACTGATAAGACTTAAAAAGACGTGCAAATGGTAAACTTTAGTCACGATGCACTGCTGGCCCGATTGTGCAAGTGAATATTCCGTCCCGACTCCTAAACGCGAGTGTTATCGCCGCAGCGCTTGATGCTTGCCTTGCACAACACATTTTGAGAGAAGAGATAGAAGACGCGGCACCGCTGAACACTCACGCTGTTTGTGAAATTGCATCTGGCAGATAGTTGTTAAAGGAGTCATAACCTAGTATTACCTTGGATACCCACGCTCTATTATAGTCTTTCAGGACCTTCTAAAAAAGAAAAGTGGAAAAAAAATCAACACAGAGCTCCTCTGACCCTTATTTCTGAATGCATTATTGTCTCGCGAGATCTGATGCGATATTTTGGCTGTCGTGGACAGTCATTTTAATAATGCAAATGAGGGGCGCGTTGATTGGTGGCAGGAAGGAGGGGGCTTGACACCGCAGGTAACTTCAGCATATCATTCCAAAATGACATCATGGCGCAAGTTGTGAATGAACCCGACCTGGCCGCGACGTACGGAATTCAACCATATATGTTTGAGCTAGACTCTGAACCAGAGCTGGAAACGGAAGATATAGAGTCAATGGAAGGACGTCTACATCAACATGTGTTTACCTCGAAGCTAACGTTACATACAATAGCCGCATTAGTAGTTAGTTAGCTGCTGTTTGTTACACACAGTAGAGTAATAAAAACACAGTCTTACCGTTTCAATTTCAGGCAAGTCCCTGATTGTTGAAATGGCACCTTTTTCCAAACGTAGCTTCGAGGCCAACTTCGCCTGATATTGCCCTAAATTTGTAAAGGATCCTGTGTAAAATGTTTAGTGCAGACACCTAACGTTGAGCCAGTTGATAGGGTTGTTGTTGGAACAGCGTCATTTGTTACGTCCAAAGCCGTAAGGTTTTGTTTGTGTGTGCCCAAGCTGTGCTGTTTTGATTCTCTCTCTCTCCCTGTCTTTCTTCGTAGGAGAATGGTTTCCACCTGAGGCCAATAATCAATGCCCTGTTGTGATTGGATGCTGGGAGGGGAAGGAGACTATTTAAACTGCAACCATCATCAGAGCTGTGTTGGTGGTGGCTTGGTTGTGTGCAGCGGCTTTGAGGTCCTATCTCCAACCCCAGACCTGATGTGTTGTTGGAACAAGTTGAGAGTGTTGTGTATCTCTAACTTATGTTGGTGTTCTACTTATTGTAGTAGTTTTCTCTCGGTCGTCCCTCTTTGACCACTCTATGGTTGAGATTCACAAAGGTAGAAGTGTTAATTTTTCATGATTTATTGTATAGTTTAATTCATCGGTTTGTCTCTTACTTGCAATTTGCAAGTTAATGATTTATTTATTTATTTTGGGGTTAGTAGGAAGGTGGGTGCCATTTATTTTGACTTTGACTTTTTCTCCTGTTTTTGCTAGCAAGGGAGTTAGCTTATTTTTGCTGTACTCTTGTTTTTCTTTTCTTTTAGTTTAAGTAGTTTGATTAATAAGGAGTTAGATTGATTATGTTTATTGTTTTGGCAAATACCCCCTTCTGAATCTGATACCCCTGTTTTCTTTTGTTTGATTTGTAAATAAAAACTACTTTCTTTAATGAGAGAATTGTGTCTATTGTTAAACCATTCTGGGTCTGGAGATGGGGTGGCTTCATGCTGCTGCACATTCATTTCACCACCATCCATTTTCTTTTGCTGTTGCTTTCCTCCCCTAGACTAATCAGGACAACGTAACACATTAAAAATGAATTTCATCCACTGGTCCCTGGTAGTTTGGTCCGTTTTTGGTAGAGAAAACACATTTGAATGTTGATTCTGGCAGTCAACTACAGAGCAACTCAGGTGTGCACTACATTTCTGCATTTTTCTTGACTGAATATGAGGGGGAGAGGGGCGGGCTTCCTGCAGCATATGTCTGCGGTGTCCATATATGGTATATCCGGCCCCGTCTTGACGTCAAATCGGGGGAGAAATTAAAATCTCGTATTTGAGTGCGCGTGCACGTGGGCTGGTTTACGAACCCTGGGGTAAACAAACGCTTCACTTTTGAATATCGGCTTCCCGGCCAATGTATAATCGTTAGGCAATCATAACATACATTGATTCTCGTGGAAAAGTGAAAATTGCAGGTTATGACTCCTTTAAAAGAATGATTTGATTTTATAATCTGTGTGTGGATTACGATTGCGGGAATTTCCCGCATTATAAATGGGAGACCTGCGGGAATGATTAGAATTATGCGCAATACCCGCGCCGAAATTCGAGCCCTGAAAATAATTTTTTTTTTTTTCTATCTTCGCCACTTTGGCCTAAATGTCTGCCATCCTTTTTTATTTTATATTTTGTGAATTTGTAAGGCTTTGTTTTTAAATTAGGGACATTAGTTATGCAGTAATGCTCAGTCACTTGTCTTGCAAAACAGTAAAACCAATAGTATGCAAAAGTGAATTGTGATAAAAATCATCATGATATGATATTTTTGCCATATCGTGTTTAATAGAAACACTATACAATACATAACAATATCACACACAATATCCTGGAATGTATGTTCATTTATAGATCAGTTCGTCTACAAATGAATCCAGGAAAGTCTGTTTTAAGGTCTGTTTCTCTGTCCTATGGCCTCTGTTTTTTGCCCCTGGTGACTGAGGCCATTTCTGCTCCCTTGTCTCTTTTGTGGGGATGTTTTTTTAATTACTAAGAGTGGGCTTTAAAGCTTATTTGCTAAATGTAACAAATAGTTATGTGTCTGATTGTCTCAATTGTTACAATAAATATATAAGTTCATTCTTGTTGTAAACGGGCCTAAACCATGGGCGTAGATTACTTCGTAATTCACTTTTTATAAAATGTAAATTCGTCCCCCGCACTTTTTCAAAGGGCAAATGTGTCTATGACAAGCTGAGGTTTTCGCGGGTGTGTATAGCCTGCCCTACATCGAGATTTAAAATCCAAAGAGTCAAGGATAGTCTATCTACATACATGACTTTCACGCTTCCATGGTAATCAGTCACTCGTGCATTAGCTTACGACACGTCCATGCTCGCACCCGCGCCGAATCCATCAATTTCATAGAGTTCAAAACGGCAAAAAAAACTCTTCACTTCTTTTTCACGAAAAAGTCAAGCACTGGAAGTAAGTTGTCATGTGGTATCCGAATTGTGTTGCACAATGATGAATAACTCTGCCTATTTCTCTTGTTGAATAATTAAAATCTTGTTGAGTTTTGTTGTAAATTGAAAATATTCACTATACCCGCACAAACGTGCACTATTTTCAATCTTTTTTTATTCGTAATGTCTTTTATTTTCACAGATATGTTATCAAAGCCCTTCAAATTAGAATAAACATGGTGATTGTTAATGCTGAATTTGTATGTTCATGCATTAACAGCCACGATCTGCTTGAATCATGCAGTAACATGTGTAGACTATGATATTTACCATAATTCGGAAACACTTTACAATTAGATAAAAAAGTTTGTAGACAAACTTTAAGTTCTCTTGAAAAAGCCTAACTAGAAAGTTTGAAGTATTTTTAAAAGCTTGACGTTTGAAGGTTTTCAATTGGAAAGTTTTAGTTTAGTAAGACAGACTTTAGGCTATTAAGTAAATGTTATTTTGCCAAAAGAAGAACTTTTATTTTAAGTAAATGTTATTTTTAAATCAACCTACTTCAGTGTGATATTTAACCATATTATCATGCTTAACAGTAACAATGATAATTTGAATAATTGTAATGCGATGATCAGATATATAAATCAGAGAATATCATATGTTTGGGCGGTTGCAGCCCGTTCTCATTCCAAGGCGTCATTCATGTGACGCTTGTGACATTTCGTCGAAATCTTACGCACATGGCATCCTTTAGCGTCAATATGAGACACAGAACCCAAGCCGTCATACAGGTGACGCTCGTCTAAATCCGACGCACATGGCATCCTTTAGCGTCAATATGAGACACAGAACCCAAGGCGTCATACAGGTGACGCTCGTCTAAATCCGACGCACATGGCATCCTTTAGCGTCAATATGAGACACAGAACCCAAGCCGTCATACAGGTGACGCTCGTCTAAATCCGACGCACATGGCATCCTTTAGCGTCAATATGAGACGCAGATCCCAAGGCGTCATAACCGTACCCTACCCCAGACCTAAACCTACCCAAAACAGTGCGTGTTATATTGACGCTAAAGGATGCCATGTGCGTAAGATTTTGACGAAATGTCATATGGCGTCACCTATATGATGCCAAAGGATGAGAATGTGTTGCAGCATGTGTTGGCGGTTGACGGGTGGATTATTTATTTTTAACAGTGGATTCGGGGGACTCAAAGTGCACCAGATTAATTAATTCATCTTTAAAATATACAACATTTTCTTACGGGGGGGCATGCCCCCGGACCCCCCTAGAAGTACCGAGATCCACCTACAAAAATATTGTGGGAAACACAGTAGGCTATATGATGGTCTACGAAAAATAATAATGTTATTAATTAAAATACATGATCAGGATTTTACCACCTCCGCCTCGTTTTAAGACAGGAAAAACCCTGAATGTGCAATATAAAGTACTGAACTTCTGGATTTCTTTCTTTCTGTTTTATTGCTTTAAAAATAAATAACAGATTAAGCCAATTAACCTGTCAACAAAAGTCTTGACATTACACTTGACATTCTGTCCCCCTCACTTTTGAAATGATGGCTACGCCCCTTGCCTAAACACTTGACTTATTAACACTATACAAAATGAAAAAAAAATATGCTTTTAACAGAAATGGTTTGCCTTGTTATTTAATGTTTCACAGCATCATAAATGAAGAATAAAAAATAAACACCAACCTATCTGTTCTTCAGTATCTTCAAGCTTCACTCTGAGGGGTTCTTCATCAGGATCACTCCTGTTCTCACTGTAATCTTCAATAAACTCCATTTTTACAGGTTTCCGTTCTTCCTGCTGGTCTGAATCCATCTCTTCACTTGTAAATAATGATTGTTTAAAAAACTGATTCGTGAATGTTCAAATACTTTGTAAATGTTTTGTTTTGAATCAGCTGTTATTCAGAGCGCGTCTCCTCTTCTTCTGTTTCTGCCGGTTTGTGAAGCCAACTTAAAGAGTGCCGTTCCGCCACCCGCTGGTCTGGAGTGTGAAGAGCACATACAGCTGACTGAGGGGATAATGAAGAGAGAACAAATGTGAGAGAAAATGAGAGAACAGATCGAACGCTTTTATTTCCTCCCTGTTATATTTTTGAAATATGTACATATTTAAACAATATAACAAAAATAAAATTAAAGCATTTGATCTGTTTTATATTTTTTTCTCACTTTTCTCTCTTCGTTATCCAAACATTTCCTCATAATTATAGGCCTATTCCTGATTGTCTTTTAAATCCATTAGACCTTCTTTTTGGTATAGCTGAAATCTTTCTCTTTCACATGCATTTTAGGAGCTTTATTGGGTGTCCACATTTGTCACAGGTAATTTCTTTTGTTTTTAATTTGTTTTAAAAGTTTAAAAGTATGTTTTAAGTAAGTATAAAAAAAAGCACATCAAATACACACATTTCTATCTTAGACTTTTTTTATTAATATAGGTTTCTAAATCTTTCCAAAACATTCTTGAGTAGGCTAAATACAGTTAAAAAATAGACATGTTAATTAAACATTTGTATATATACATACTGTATATATTCTTGGCCACATGTCAGATCACTTTCACTATCACCCCTTCTACCATTGCCAATAAGGGGCGCTGCCATTGTTACACGTTTGTACATGGTCTCAATTTCTCCAAGTGGTGCATACTCACTGCAGAGTCAAATGACATCCAGCTCCTCCTCTCTGGAGATCCAGTGGGGTGGAGGGATATATTTGTGGGACGGGTTAGTGTGTGTATATTTGAAGCAGTAGCCAATTGGATGCAACTCATACGAGCGCAGTGGAGATTAAGAACCGAATTATATAGCCTAAATCATCTCCACTGTGCGTCGGATGCCATGTCACTTAATATTAATAATGCTACTGCAGTTGATACAAGTTGGTGATGATAATACAGTAGTCAACATTTAAAGTGGATCAAAACCTTTCATCAAAGTTATATATGAGTTTTGAACAATACCAGTTCTTGTCTTAGGACAACTTTGATGAACGTTTTTGATCCACTTCAAATATTGACTACTGTAAATATAACTTCTAAATCAAGGAGGTCTAACAATCAAATGTGGCAAAAGTAGACACATTAAGATATAAGATACTCATTAAATATATACAATTATCCATTCTTTAACGTCCTGGTTAATTGTAGACCAATAGTAGCCATAACCCTCACTGTAACAAATTTCTGTAGTTTTCACAGCATTATTACTGTAAAATGGGCAAATGCTTACTGTAGAACCTGTATACAGCATGTTGCTGTAGATCTGCAAAGCATCATGGTCAATTTTCAATGGCGGGTAAATTCTACAGTAAAAATATTTTTTCTGTGAATCAGAATACAGCAATTTCCAGAGGAATTTTTTTTTCAGCAACGGAAAGCTACGAGATTCCACACTTTCAACGGAATTTTACTCCAGAAAGGTAACTTTGCTCATTTATTTCTACAGTTTACTCTCGTAAACCTGTTTGTTCAACTTTAAGAGTGCACTGAAAGAGAGAGAAGTAACGAGCGGCACACGTCAGTTAAACTGTATTGTGTGTGCATTTTATTATCAAAAAAAAATCTATTGGCGCCTATATTTGCGCATGATTTCAATAGATTTTCTAATTTGGCAATATTTGATAAACTCATCGTTTTAAAGAAGGATAGCATTGTTGAATAAAAATTAAATTGGAATTGTGTATGTAGCCTATCTGTTGGTGCGCTAGCCGGAAATATGATCACATGGATGTTTCTCTGTTTCTCTTGCCAGCTAACTGTCACCGCGTCAGGTAGTGAAGCCAACCGAGTCGACTCCCGTCCCGAGTCAGTCGAAAGAAAACGCAGCAAGAGAGGTAAGACTTACACATTTTTCATAGGATCATGATTTTTCTGAACTTCATTGCAGGTCAAACCACAGAAACGCGATTGTTGATAGCCTAATTTGATGTGCCATTCCCGATTTGTGAGAGCATACTGTATTAAGAGTTGTTAAATTTTTAACGATTATAGAGTAACGTTAACATTGTTGAATAAAATTAATTTGAAATAGTGTATTTGATATGTATTTGTGTATTTGTGTTGGCGCGGTAGCCGTTTGTATAATCTCACTCGGGTTTTTTTTCTCTTGCTTGTTATTATTGCCGCCTCATGGTGCGTTCACACCGGACGCGAATAGCGCGTCAGGCGCGAGTGATTTCAATGTTAAGTCAATGCAAAGACGCGTTACGCGCGTAAAAAATTCCTGCGGCGCGAATGAGGCGTAGAGCGCGGCGCGGTAGACGCGAATACGCCTCATTCGCGCGTCAAGTTCGCGCGAATGGCGCGAATTGAGCGTCTGGCGCGTTAAGCGCGTTACGCGCGAATGATTTAGTTAGTGCTATTTGTGCATTCACGCGTTTGACGCGAATTCGCGTCTGCCGCCCGAGTTGGAAAATCTGAACTTCTGCGTCAATTCGCGCCGCGTTAACCAATCAGGAGCCTAGCTGCTTGCTGCTGTCACGTGGAGAAATATCTGGATGCTTCAATAAATTATTTTGTAATAAATGACTGTGGTTCTAATGCACAACAAAGCAAATATTTTATCACATAAAACTTGATTTCAATATATGAGACATATTCGTTTTGCATTGAATGCTATTTATTCCATATCTAGATTATATGAAATATTATTATAATGTAAAGACAACCCACATAAGTTCGTGTCTGGACAGTGATGTGTGAGAGAGAGAGAAAAATCACAGGACAGATTAATCACTTTTGGAGGCTGGCTTCGTTTATTATCAAAACAAAAATAAATGACAGATTAGATGGATGCGGGCGAGGGTGAACCTCGCGCCGGGCTGTAGAGCGCGGGCTCGACATGCATAGACCACTCGAGGCCGAGGGCTTATACGGCCTACGCTGTCCTCGTCGGCGTCCTCACCGTTAGGTCCACCAAACCTAGCTCCTGGAGCAAATTGTGAAACTCCTGAAACCCTCCGGAGGTTCTGGTGGACCCGAGTACAGCGACGATGTCCCCTACGGAGCTGTTTCTGCTCTCCAGAGCATATACGAGCGGTGACTCTCTCGAATAATGCTAATGCTAATGCTCGATAAACATCTAAAAAGATGGCCGCCAACGGGTTTCGAAACTTTCGCCTCCGGATTTCGCCTCTGACGCGCGTAAATTTCGCTTCAAACTTTTGTTTTTACGCGCGTCAATTTCGCCATTGACACGCGAATTAACACAAAGTGCTCAAGCGTCAAACTAGACGCGGTAGACGCGAATTTGACGCGCTATTCGCGTCCGGTGTGAACGCACAGTCAGGAATCAGACATTTAAGCGGGCCGAGTCGAAAGATAACGCAGCCACACAACTTTAAAAACACGACATTTTTTAAAGGATTGCAAGCTGCAGACACTAGATTTTTGCCTGATTTAAGTATGTAGGAGTTTTATTCACAACTCGTGGAAGCATAATAATATACTCGCACTGTATTAAGATTTTTCGAGATCTTTCTTACTCGTTCTTTTATTTACCATTTGGTTCTTTTCTTTCAGGTTGCAGAAAAGAGGCCTCAACAATCGTTCCAGGTAACTTACATAAGTTAGCTACATGAACTAGCATACATACAATGTGTTTCAAATGCAAACAATGTTGTTTCTCTTCAGACACAATCCCTAGATATATAAAACACGTAAAAGTGCACAGAAACATTGAAGTGTCATAAAAGTGTCCTTGTAGGGTTTCTGCAGGTATCTTCAAATTAAATTTAAAGCCATTTTATTTTTTTTAATGCCATACACGACCCATGACTAACCACGGATATATATATATATATATTTCCTGAAACTCATAGGCGTAAACACGTCCCCACCATTTTTGAAACTTCTTGCGGCATGGATGTAGCAATACAAATAAATAAAACATCTCCAGTTAACTCTAGCAGAGCATTCATTTCGTTCGTTTGTTAAAGGGTTAGTTCACTCAAAAATTTAAATTATGTCATTAATGACTCACCCTCATGTCGTCCCAAGCCCGTAAGACCTCCGTTCATCTTCGGAACACAGTTTAAGATATTTTAGATTTAGTCCGAGAGTTTTCTGTCCCTCCATTGAAATGTCACTGAATGCGGCTCAACAACAGAACCGGAAGAGAATACAATGCTGAATAAAGTCGTAGTTTTTGTTATTTTTGGACCAAAATGTATTTTCGGTGCTTCAAAACATTCTAACTAACCCACTGATGTCACATGGACTACTTTGATGATGTCTTTATTTCCTTTCTGGACAAGGACAGTATACCGTACATACATTTTCAATGGAGGGACAGAAAACTCTCAGACTAAATCTAAAATATCTTAAACTGTGTTCCGAAGATGAATGGAGGTCTTACGGGCTTGGAACGACATGAGGGTGAGTCATTAATGACATAATTTTCATTTTTGGGTGAACTAACCCTTTAAATAAGAGGCGATCTGAAATGTGTTGTTTTTGAAATCAAGTGACCAAAGTGCTCGTTGCCACTGCTATCAGTGGTGCGGATACTGTGTTCTGTTGTGGCTTGCGCACAGTCTTCACACAGACACGCGCTTCAATCCGTTGCGGAGAGACTCTCTATTCATTACGGTGAAATCACAAAACATAATGCATGCAAATGTGTCCCTGCTTGAAATACAACCACTGATAAACAATCGGTTTTGATGAGGGAAAATAAAAACTATACTTCTTTGTGTGGATTAGAACCCAGAACCTCTGATACGCTTGGCAAAAGTTCTGCCACTGGACAATTAAAGTACATGATGCATGTAACAGTCGGATCTATGTATTTATTCACGTGAATATTCTCGCTACTAACAACATATATAAGATCTCATTAATCGACAAATTAAACACAATGTACTATTTAAATCGATTCTTAACGCTGATTTGTGGCCGTCACACTGCATATGAGATTTTACGGCGCTGATTCCCATTGTCCCCAACTTAAATGCTTTTTTAAAAACGCCGCAAAATCCTTCAACATTTTCACCACTGACGAGCTGCCACCATGTCTTAAAAGTTTAGTTTTCCAGCCACTTTGGCTGGAATTTGCACTTTTCCATTTTTCCAAGGTTCCAGACCATGGTTCAGACCTGTCCACCGATGTAGAAAATGCCTGCGTCACCTCCGCATCAAGGCATTTTTGCTCCGGCCGGAAGCAATTACCAAACTGGTTCTGCGTATTTATCACACTAACGTACATATTTTGCGACAGCAAATAAAAATTATTAATTATAAAGGCTATATTCAAATAAATTTATATAAAATTATCTTCAAAACTATCAAAATTGTTAATGCCTGTAGGAATCAAATTTAATGCTTTTTAATGCCATTTAAGGCCTTATTTTTTGCAAAATCAATTTAATGACTTTTAATGCTTTTTAATGCCCTGCGGAAACCCTGGTTGTAATTTCAAGACATTTTGTGCGTTACCGACGTACCGAAATCACTCAAAACCTAAACCAGCTAGATCTCAAAAGATCTCTAACTCCGTTGCTCTGATTAGGTCAGGCATTTTCTTTCCTGGTTCGGTTAAAACACGCCCCCATAATCACAGCCCAATGGAGCAGTATCAGACTCATATTCTGACAAGAATCTGAGTATGACAACGTCAGGCTATAATATATGTATATATGTGTGTTTTAAGTGAGAGTTTTGGTTTATAGAGAAGTGGACATTGTATTTCATGTTGATTGTCTAATTATTCAAATGATCCAATCAAACTTTTATATATTGTCATCAACCCATCTGTCTTGCTTATAAACTTTTACATTAATAATTAATTTCTTCCACTGCAGGGTAGAAGACTCCAGTCCAGGAAGTTGACTAGTTCAGGTCCAGTTAAAGAAGAAAAATACAGTTCTGGGAGAAAACCAACATTCAGGGACCAAATTCTACAGTTTGAAATCCTGCTGTTTTTAAATCATTTAATTTGTCTTTTATAGCCTACATTTCTAATTTTAACCGAACATTTTAATAAATCTTGAACAGGATGGATTTGTATGTTCAGAAAAGTGTTGTTGTATACAAAACAAAATGAAATGTTCACAGAAAAATGTTTACCTATTGAAGAAAAAAAAAATAGTATGTTATTTTTATTTTATGAATTTTGAAATTTAAAGTGTGAAAAGTCGTCAATAAAAGGCATTTTTGTGACAAAAACAGTGTCTTCATTTTACAGTACACAAAATTTATGCAGTAATCCCTATTACATTAGTAAAATATTTGTGGTGATGAAACACAGTACTTTGATTATTACTGTAAAAAAAATTACAGTATTTTTTAAAGTTAATGTGATTAAATTTACAGTAAGCATACTGTAAAATGAACTACAGCAACTTACTTGCTAATTGCTGCCAGCAAGTTACTGTACATTTCACAGTAATCTTTTTACAGTGATTTTATGTAATTCTTATAATCAAGGAGGTTTAAATGTGCTTGTTTTTGGTACCTCTAATACAATTTTCAAGTTGAACTGGATAAAACATTATATTAAGCATACTGACAAACTATGGTATATAATTCCAAATCTTATTTTTGAAAAAGTTGGTGGTATAGAGTTTCTTTTAAAGGTGCAGTGTGGGATTTTTAGCGGCATCTAGTGGTGAGAATTGCAAATTGCAAACAGCAAGTCACTCGCGGCCTATCCCTCGGTTTTCAAACTCGAATGAGAAGCTACGGTGGCCGACGTAAGACAAAATATGTCGTCGTCTGAGTCTGAGTCAGCAGCAGAGAGTAGTAAGTCAAGCAATGAGGTTTCTTTAGCGCTGTTTGTTTGCTTTCGGCTACGGTAGAAAAACATACCTTCAGACCTTCATAGAAGGGGATTCCCGCGTCTATGTAGATATAAATGTCTCATTAAGGTAATAAAAACATAACGGTTCATTAAGTAAGGTCTTTATACACCACTGAAAACATAGTTATGGATTTTATATTGCATTTCTGTCAATATATCCTCAGAAATATTACACAATGCACCTTACATAATATAATAATAGTAATCAGCTGATTGTCTCACGAACGTAACCAGCACATTCTCCCCACAAAGCAAACCCATAATACAGCGAGGGAGAAGAACCACATGAAACTATGCAACAGTATATTTTTTCTAACAGGGTAGTAAAAGTTTAGCTGGCTAATATGAGCTGTTACTGTGGCTGAGCTGGTTAAAGCGTTAAGCCTTGTTTAAACTCGACGCGTCCGCATGAGCCCAAAGGTGCGTGCGGCAAAAATGACGTGATTGTGACAGCGCGCGCGCCTCCGCATCCCCTAGACACCACTTACTACACACAAAGGCTTTTTTCTCTGATTTTGGAAACTCGGTCGACTTAAAATGCTTCCAAGATCGACGGGTTGGTGATTCCTGTAACTGTTTTACGGTCAATGACAAGAGTAGCCTACTAATCAGCTGTCTCACGAACTTAACCAGCACATTTATCCCCACATAGCAAAGCCATAACACAGCGAGGGAGAAGAATTAAGTTACATGAAACAATCCAACTACATATTTACACCACTGACAAGGGAAAAGTCACTACTCACGGTGTTTATGACTAGCTTCTTCTAGCTTCCTGCGGCTTCTTTTTCAATGTAGTGACGAAACGCGCTCTGTAACGCTGTTTGTTCGCGTTCGGCTACGGTAGAAACATGACGTCACAATATGGCGACCTTCATAGAAGGGGATTCCCGCACCTATGTAGATATAAATGCCTCATTCTAAGGTAATAAAAACATTACCGTTTATTAAGTAAGTTCTTTATACACCACTGAACACATAGTTATGGATGTCATATTGCATTTCTGTTAATAGATACTCAAATTTTTTACACATTGCACCTTTAAAATGTGACTGAGGTTAATAAGCACCCCATTCAGTTATCCAATTTTCATAGACAGGCTCTGTTATGTTGGCTTCTTATGTACAAACATAACTTTTCCCCTCACAAACAGTTAATATGGAACAATAAAATAGTTAAATATAAGAATAAATCAATCTTTTACGACAATTGGGTTAAAAATGATATTCTAATGGTCTCTCAATTGATAAATAAAAAGGGTTTCTTACTTACATATACTGAATTTTTAAACATATTTGGGATTCCAATATCTCCACGAGAATATAGTATTGTTTTTGATGCAATACCAGAAGGTTTTTTGAGACTCTTGAGAGGCAGTAGTGAACCTCATAAGCAATCAATGAATAAAAAACAGGTTTTGTTAAACGGTGTTGATATAAAAGATAGTAAATGTAATAATAAATTCTTCAGATGCTTGATTCACTGTCCTGCTACACCTCGACATAAATTTTTTTGGAATGAACATTGTGGAAATATCAGTTGGAGATCGACTTGGACCTATACTAATAAATATTGTATTAATAACAAAGTGTACGAAATATACTTTAAAATTATACATAAAATTTATCCAACAAATGAGTTCCTAAAAGATATAAGAATGACCTTTCTGAATCTTGCACATTCTGTAAAAAGGACACTGAAACTCTCTTACATCTTTTCTTTGAATGTATGTATGTGAAGTTTTTCTGGATTGATGTGGAATATTTATTTAATATGCTGAGTGGAATTAAGATTAGTATAGAGAAAAGAGATGTTTTTTTTTATTATGAAAAAAAAAGGATATAGACAAGAGTCACGATTTTATGTTAAATTTGATCTTATTACTGGGTAAGTTTTACATACATAAATGTAAATGGTCTGAAAGGATACCTAACATATACCATTTTAAAGCTGACATGAAGATTTATTTTGAAACACTGAAAGGACTCTCAAACCGCAAAGCAACCAGAACGATGAACATCCTCAAAGATTTAAATTCCTCTTTATTATTTTAATTATACATGTATACCTCCTTTACATTGTTTTTTTTTCTTTCTTTTGTTTTTCTAATGTGTGATTGAGTGTTTTTCAATTTTATTGATATGAATGTTATCTTTAAATGATTTTCATATCGTATGATGATTTGTAATCATTTAGTACAGTATATGTGAATCATTTGTATCTACTGTATTTTGTCATAATTAAAAAAAAAAAAAAAAATAGGTGAATAAACCAATCACATTTAAAAAAAAAAAAAAAAAAGTCCAGGTAGGCAGTCCAAACAAACAAACACACAAGGCTGGGGACTAATCTTATTTAAATACTAAATTCAGGAGTCTGGTCTGTAGGTGTGAAACATCCAAGGATGTAATGCTCTAAGGATGTGACACCTTCAGTCGTTAACCAGTTGTTGTTTTTTTTGTTTTCAAAAAAAAGTGAAAAATGTAATTTGTTGGTGAATCAGTGTACACTGATGCACTGTATTTTGTTTTACACCGCATAGATTGTGAAGGTCCCTGATAGAAAGATGTCTTCATACCTTTGTTTTACGGTGTTTATAAAAAAAACACTAGATGTTTTATTAGATTAAGTATTTAAGAGTTCCTTGTGCTGCATTCTACATCCACATACCACCCCAAAATTCATGGGAGCACTGTCTTATTTGAACAAAGAGAAGCCGAGAACACCTAGAGCTCACTAAAATTACAGCAGATTAGAGGAAACTGTTGTTTTTCAAATTTGTTTTGCAAAGTGTAATGAAAACGTCTCGGTTACGTATGTAACCCTCGTTCCCTGAGAAGGGAACGGAGACGTTCCGTCGGATGACGACGAATGGGGGTTTCGCTTAGAAGCCTATCACCTTCGAGTATTTAAAAACGAGCCAATGGCAAAGAAATGCCATGGGTCTGCGGAATTTGCATAATGTAACTCCGCCCCACCAGGTGGGTATAAAGGAAGTACACACGCAAGACGCAGTATGTTTTCCTGCTGAGGAGCCAAGACTGAACTCAGGCGTACCCAGCAGCACAGCTGAAGTGGCAGGCAGACGGAACGTCTCCGTTCCCTACTCAGGGAACGAGGGTTACATACGTAACCGAGACGTTCCCTTTCGTTGTCACTCCGAGTTCCATCGGATGACGACGAATGGGGGATCAGTCTAATCACGCCACCTCAAGCTGTCATCCAGTGCCCTGCGCCAGTGTGAGCTCCCTGTCGTGAAGCTAGCACGGACGAAGGACTCCAACTTAACACAGGAATACCAAGGTACACTGGGAAGCATATTTCAGTAGAATATGCAAATAATGCCTACCCGAAGGGAGGTCTTACAGAATACACATATGATCAGGAGGGATGCATATGGAGAACACTGGAGTGTCCAACCCGCAGGGTGGAATGTTTCAACTCCAGGGGTGGCAAGGTGGCTTGCCAAGGGAAAGACACATGCTCAAGGAGTCTTACAGTGGAAATACACTTTTTAATAGACGACTTCCTGTTGGGCTGGCATAAAACTTAGAGTACGAAAGTTGTTCTCCCCGATGAGATCTATATGTGTACCGAGTTTCATATAATTACATGCAAGCGTGTTTGATATATGGACAAGTGTTAATTTTCTCAAAAAAACATAAAATAACACCTAATTTTAACATTTTTTCTCTCTTAATTCAACCATATGCAAAGCATGCTGGGCACTAATAAGCACCACCCAGTTTTAGTTAATGCAACACAAATCAATCATGTAATCCAACACAAGCGGATTAAGTAAGCTTAAATTTTACATAATATTTAAGCAGATTGAACACAATCAAATTAAGTTCGGGCAAAATGGCATTTGGCTCGCACTATACTGCCACCCTCTGGATGTAAGAATTTTTTACTTAACTTAAATGGTTTGAGTTTAGGCAACGCATTAGGATTTTGTACTGTTAAATTGAGACATAATTACGTGGACCTTACTAGAAAAAAACATTTCAAGTCAAAAAAACACAATTATTATACGTAAACTAAATATAAATATATTATGTAAAGTGCACAACCTTCCTAGTTCATTTTTTTGATGTGCAACAAAATGGATGCTTTCTCTTTTTTAATATCTGTGCTGGTCTGTGTATTTTCTTTCATAGAAAACCTGGAGAATGAATCAGAGACTGATCCCCTGATGGAGGTCGTACAGGAGGCCACGAGTTCAGTTTGATGAGAAAAGACGCACTCACCAGTGTCAATCACTCTGACATCATCAACAATCGAGCTCAACAGATTTCTGCTTTTATGAAAGTGAGAGACATGAACGTGTGCTGGAACAAGACAGAATGATTTCTTTTGTGATGAGCACATGACAAACAGTAGATACTAAGATACTCCTACAGACACTAATCTCACTGCTGAAGAACTTCTGAAAGTAAAGAGACAAAATCCAAAATCCACAAGTTAACAATTCACTATCTACACTCGGGACGCATGACACTTTCAAATGATCCATGGCACTACAATTACCAAAGATCAGTGAATAGCTGTATCTTTATTGTTTACCACCGGGGGGTTGATAGTGTCAGAAGAGATAAGCGGTTTAGCCCCTGTGAATAAGTACCCCACCACATTACTTCTATTAATTTACTTCATGTTTTCATTTTTCTCACTTTTGTTTGTCTCCCCCTCGTGTTGATCATCCACTTTGTTACTGTTCTCTTGTTTTTCCTCTCTACTATATATGTCTGTATATTCAGCTTTATATGTTCTTTGTTCAAGGTCTGGCATTTCAATTTCAGTTCTCATTGTCTGTTTTATTTGTCTATCATTTTCTTGCTTTTCTTTTTAAAGTCCTGTAAACTCTGTCTCATCTTTTTATTTGATTTTGTTTGTATGTCTAGTTAATCTCTCGCCATCTCTTTGTCGTCTTTCCTCAATTCTTGTTTGTATCTTGTAGGAATTAAGGGCCAACCAGACACAAATGAATCTTCCAGATGATTCAAGTCACCTTTTTATATAGCACTTTTAACAATAATTTCAAAGCAGCTTTACAGTGATAATAGGAAATTAAAAGAACAGAGATTGTTTTAGCTTTACAGCGTTTTTTTTTTTTTTTTTTGTCCAGCTAAAGTTGGTTTTGATTTATTCACATCCATTGCAAAAATCATTAGTTAATAACTTATTAGCTTACACAACATAATTTTATTGAAAACAGAAAACTTATAATGTGTTCTGACTGTTCATTTCCATGACAACAGTTTGGTGGCTCGAGAACGCTAACTGTGAAATAGATTCTGAGATGCCTTTTTTTTTTTTTTTACATTATCATCTCCATGTAAACTTTAAAAATGTAAATCTGTGAAAATACTGATGGCATGCACATGCATATTACATGTTTAGTCTATTGGGTTGCACATTTCAATATACACTGTATGTGAGCAGTGTATTGTTTCTTTACAAGTTGACCTCACAAAATTACTTGTCTGGCCTTAAAAATTCATAATAGATACAGATACACAAAAAATACAGAATATTTGGCGCTACTGCGTATCAATGCGAACTGGAATCATTTTACAACGTTTTATCTGAGCAGAGGTGAAGGGAAGGGAAGGAGGCCTTCACTAGTTGACACTTCAGGACTGCATTGTCTTCGTGTCCAGGCCCACGTCCTTTATCGGATCTGGATACGACCTGGATCCGGCGGACTACTGTAAAGCTCGGTATAAATATTCTTATGCTGACCTAATTTATGCAGCCTAACAATCCTTTAACAGAGGTGAATCATAGAAATGTGATAATGTGTATGCCCAGTTAAAGAGATGTGTTTTTAGTCTAGATTTAACCTGACAGAGACAGAGTGTGTCTGTTTCTCTAATGTTAGGAAGACTGTTCCAAAGTTTTGGTGCTAGAGAGGAAAAGAATCTACCGCCAACAGTCGATTTTGATATTTCGTCCCCTTGGAATTATAAGGTTCTATCTGACATTTTTGTCAAAATTTAGTTATTCACATATTCTTATTCTGTGACCACTTCTTTACATTATGTGATGTTGTTTTTTAAGTTGTGTACATTTTGGAACTTTTTATTTAGAAAATAAAAAGGTTTTTTCTACACAGTCAAATGGAATGCAAAAACTTTAAAGTTCAATATCTCAAAACTGCTCAGAACGCAGATAGAACCTTATAATTCCAAAGGGAACGATTTGTATTATCAACTAGCCGGAATTTTGAGATCGCAATAGCAGGAAGAGCTCTCTCAATACTGAGAAGCTAAACCATTTAGTGCTTTGTAAGTAATCAGCAGTATTTAAAAATGTACACAATGTTTACTAGGCAGCCAAAGCAGTGTTGACAGAACCGGGCTTATATACTTCCTGGTTCTGGTAAGAACTCGAGCTACTGCATTTTGGACCAGCTGTCAGTGATGCGCGGGTTGATCCAAAATGAGCGGGTGCCTGCGGTCACCCACGGTTACCCGCAGTTACGAGTCATCCAAAAATATTTTTAATGATAGGCTATTCGGGTTGCGGTCGGTTGGGTCGTTTGAAAAAAGATGCCAATTAAACCTTTGTATTTATATAGTACTAGACACTTTTTTCTATGAAATATATTGGCCTACACTTTATTGGCTGAATAACTGGCACGAAGATGACACACAAGCTCAGTCTAAACAGTTCTCGGTTCTGTACTGGTGATCCGAGAACCGCTGTACCTGTGCGTTTGGTAGTACGCGGATACGCAGTATCAGCTGCTCGTGCCCATCACTTCTCTCAGCACAGCAGTGGCACCAACATGTCTCAGTTCAGTGAACTGTTGGAGTCACTGAAGTAAAATATAATTCGGGATATTGGTTTATTTCGATTCGGAGGGACTGTCAGGCATGTCTGAAAGTGAGTAACTTTAGTAACTTGTCGATCAGCACTCAGCACTGACGACGCAAACTGTTTCGAACGATTCAGTTCGATTTAGTGTACTGGTTCGACCGGTTCACTAAAAAGAACCGGTTCAAAAGAACGATTCGTTCACAAACCGGCCATGTCTATGATGATCACTACAGTCTGCAGAGAGATGGAGGTGGCAAGAGAAAAGGTGAAGACTGGGGATTAGAAGCTCCGTAAATACACAAATAGAAAGAGTAAAAGTGTGGGAGACATTTGCCGAAATAATGAAAGATGATGACCAAAGTGTTGGCTTTGTTGTGTGTACGTCTTCTTGCGATGCTGTGTTGTTACACGTCTATGGATCAATGACGCTACGATGAGCATTTACTACTTTTAAAAAATGCGGCCAGGAACCCAGATAGCACATGCCTTTTTGATGTGATGTTTACATCTGGAAGACGTATTTTTAAGAGTGTTTGCTCATCTGCAATACGTCTATAGGACGTCTCCTGTCAGATGTCAAATAGACGTTTAGAAGATGTCAGTTTAACATTACATCTTAAAGACATCTTCTAAACGTCTATTTGACATCTGCAGGAAACGTCCTATAGACGTATTGCAGATGAGCAAACACTCTTAAAAATACGTCTTCCAGATGTAAACATCACATCAAAAAGGCATGTGCTATCTGGGAAGCGGGTCGGGTACAATATTTTCTTACCTTTTTTTTTTTGCGGTCCGAGTTGCGGGCGGGTTAGTTGAAAACGTCGGTCGGGCGCGGGTTGTTTATACATTGACCCACGCATCACTGCCAGCTGTAGTTTGTTTATTAAGCGTGCAGGGCAACCACCCAGTGGAGCATTACAATAATCTAGCCTTAAGGTCATGAACGCATTAACTAACTGTACCGCACTGTTCCGATTCATTCAAACATAATTCCACACATAAACCTCAACTCCACTCTTCAGACCCCAAATCAACAATCTAGGGCCATAAATGAAGTGAGCTTTCAGCCAGTCTGACCTAACTAACGAAACCCCAAGCTAAGTACTTTATGGCCATCCAAGTTTCAAAGAGATGAGCCTAGTGTCAGACTTTTCCTGCTAAGACAAAAGCTGAGATCAAACCTCCTGCAATAAAACCTGCTCTCTTAAAGCTGCCGCTTTTGCCTTTAATGAAGCACACTCCATTTCTGCCTTTATTCTGACTGAAGATGATGATGATGATGCACTTCCACATTGTGATTTGGTTCTACTTGAGCATTTCATGGTGGTTTTTGATGATGTAGTAGACCTACTATCTGTAGGCATCACACTCTTCAGCCAGCTCAGAGCATTTATGACCTCTTTCATCCATTCCTCACATTTCCAGAAGAAATCATTTATTGACATTTTTAAGATCAAACCAATTCTTTTGATCATCCAAAAATTCAGACATAAATTTTCTCAAAACAGAATTTAAGTCGGAAAATTCTTGTTGCAAACCACTGAAGTCTGAAGAACAACATTCTGCACCAACTGCAGGCGTGAGAGAGACGCCTGGCTGACACCAACATAGAGGGCATTACAATAGTCCAATCGAGAGGAGATGAAAACATGTACAACTCTTTCAAAGTCAAAAAAGGTTTCACTTTAGATGAGTCTTAACTGATAAAAAATGGCTTTAACCACATAATTTCTGTTTTTCAGGCTCTACTTTCAATTGCAAGTTATGGGCCCATTCGAGTTCACGCACCCAACGCACGTCCTCCGCGCTGGAGAAATTAGCTTGTTGACTGAAGGAGCTGGGGAAATTCTTCCTCCCAACAGCGAGTCAGGCTTCTATAGCCGCTACTTCCTCGTGCCCAAAACGGATTGTGACCTCAGGGGCCTGTACCATGATGGTAGTTGAACAAACTCAGGGTTGCAGGATCAGTTTCGAGTTGACAAAACCAAACCAATCCAACCAGGCTTGGTTGGTACCATGATGCTGATCATCAACTTTCTCTGTCAACTCAGGCTTTGATCCTGAGTTTAGAAGAGACATCAGCAGCGAACACCCAATCACATGTTGAGAGAGTGAAACTCATTCAAAACTCATTGAAATTAATTTCTCGCAAGAGAAGCAGTGCAATTCACTTATTAAAAGTATTAAGATATTAAGAATTAAAACAAATTTACACCGCAAGAAGAAAATAGCTGTCTATGAAAGCGGACAACTAAAAGAAAAGGTCTCGCAACTGTATATCAGTGCAAGAAAAAGTTGTGAAGTTAGTTTATACAGTTGATAAAGGTATAGAGAATTGAACATTTAAGCTCAGGTATAGTCATTTTATACCTTATTCTTTAGATTTTAAAGCATAATTATATTACCTTTATAGGATATTTTTATTCATTTAAAGGCCATGTCCACACTAATACGTTTTCGTTTGAAAACGTATATTTTTCTCTCCGGTTTGGCCTTCCGTCCACACTGAGACGGCGTTTTAAGTCAATTTAATCTGGCTTTTGGAAAACGCAAATTATTTATTTTTCCATCTGTATCATCTCGGTGAACTTTAGTGAGGTTTCACGCATGCGCAGTAAGGTAAATTTAGAAGTTTCTCATCCACATTGAAACGTCGGAAAACACTTTTTAAAATGAAAACGCCGTTTTTAAATGTATCCGGATTAATGTGGACGTAGATAAAATCTGTGTGATCATTGACTAAAACTAAAATTGTACATGTGTGATTAAGGGTCAAATTACATAAATATCTCAATTATACAAAGTTATTATTCTAAATAATCATTACTAAAAGCCAGACAATTTTGTCTTTAAAAATCATTAGCTACCTTTAATTTGGAGTAGAAACAGGTGGAGTGATTTGATCGCATGTCATTTTGCAACCTCTTACCTGGAACATAACCTGCCCCAGACGAGGTTAGCTGTGGAGCTCAAGTTACTATGGCGATGAACACTGCTAAAAGCCTGCCATCTAAACCAGCTTTAAAGCTGCCGTCGGCAATTTTTTTTTAATCATATTCAGCGAATTCAACACTTTATTCCGACAGAACATAAATAAAGTGGTTTTAGAAAAAAACCCGAGCTTCTAACTCCACCTGGAGCGTGTTATTTGTTTTGCAAAAATCCACAGCTCCCGGTTCATTGTGTCCAATCAGCGCAGGGGGGTGTGAGATATGACTGTCAATCACAGGTCGTGCCCACGCCACCCCTCGCGCACGTTACAATCACATGCACACGCCTGAAGTTCGCGCAGTAACAAAGAGTGATGGCGGAAAAGATTCCAATTCCTTGGACACTAACAAATCAAGTAAGCTCATTTAGAGTATAAATGACGTTGGTAGATTAGCCAGGGGAGAATACCTCCAAATACTCCATGGTGTTGATGGATGCTGATGAGACGGGCGCGTTCACATAAAATCTGGTGCACACGCACTGACGAGCACGAACTCAGGGAAGGGTATCCGTTGATAGTGGGGGAGGGGCATGAGAGTTGTAAACATTCAAAATTTTGACTAAGGCTGGGTCCGAAATCGCGTACTATGTGAGTAGGTACTATATTTAAATAAGAACGTACTTCACGACCGTTAAAAAAGTACGTTCTATATAGTATGAATACGGGTAGTGTGAATGAGTCCGGACATACTACGCGTGCCATGTTGTCGCGTGACATACGCTGTCACAACAGTGCGAACATTTAAAGAGCCCATTCCAGAGACTGCACCAACTTCGCGCTGTTTTTAGTTCTGCTTTCTGTTTTCATCTGCGTTTTTACGTCGTCCGAGCCGACAATCAAGAGGAGGCGTTGGTCAGCTGCTCGCATATCACGCCTTTTGCGGAATTTCTCAAATAACATTTCTTTACCTAATAAATTTTACCTCATAAAACACACACACAACCCCTATGAACAATGACAGATGTTGATTTTTGGCAAAGAAAAAAACATTTATTTGCTTGTGATATTACCATCGATAAATAAACATGAATGAATCAAAAGAGATGCGCATGTGTGTCGATGGCTGCGTCCGAAACCGCATACTCAATGAGTAGGTACTTAATTTCAATAAGTACTTACTCAACGAGCGCTAAAAGAGTAGGTACTTCATAGCCAAATCTCGTTGAGTATGAATGCGATCCGGACATCTGCCATGTTGACGTTATCATGTGACCTACTACGACGCGTTATCACCATATCACAAGCGCAACAACTTAAAATATATGAACGACACGTTTAATTCATCTATCTATAAATATCTTTATATTGATGAAACTTGCTCATTTATGGTAGTATTGTTGAAGAAACAGCTGCCCATTTATTTTGTGAATACATTTAGGGTTGATTTAAGTTGTTATATTTTAAACCCTACTATGATCCACAGTTTTATCCTTATAACGATATTTTTTTTATTAAGAAACCCCAAAATCGTCATCTCTTGAATATGTTATTTTATACCCAAAAGGTTTCTCCTTTAAGTTTTCCACTTTTTCTTGATGAATTTACCTCGTTTCATCCCTCAGACTTATAACAAAAAAACAAACAAACATTTTGTATGTATCATGAAGAATATTTAGCCTTGTTATTGTTCTTTTTTCCTGTGTATAAATATCATATTATGATGTCATATTATGATGTACACAAATCAATGATCTTTATGTTTTCTGTTTTGTCATTATGATTGTTACATACAACTATGGTTTCTTTCCATGATCTTGTATGTAATAAGTTTATAAGTTTAAATTATATGAGCTACAGGTGCACTAACACTTCATAACATCAGTAACTCGACAGCACAACCTAGAAGAGTTTTCCTCGGCGTTTGTAATGTCTGCACAAGGAGAAGATTTGCTGCTCGAAGATTTTATACTCGAAAAATGTAAGTATCACTCCTTAAAAATTAATAATACCTCAGAATGAATTGCATTGTTAGCCCACCCCAAAACTTAAACGAAAATAATAATATTAAATGCTGACCAATACTTAATTATATAACCTTTTTTATATACTAAAAATGATATAATTTAATAAAACAAGCAAAATGTAATTTGTTTTGTCATATGAAATAGTTATGCATGAATACATTTATATTGATAAATGCAGTGAAACATCTCAATTGTCAGTCAAGCAATGAATTAATGCACACATTAATTAAATCATTATTTTATATCCTGACAACAATAAGAAACTTGAATAAATGAGTAAAAGAACAAATAAAAGTAACCATCACAATAAACAAATGCATATTCAAGTCAACAACACATGGAACAAAGCTTTATTCAAACTACAAGCATGTATTTACAGGCGTTGAACCCCACATCCTCCTGCCATCTCAACTCAGCGGATCCCATTCCATGCCAGAGCTTGTTGATCTGAGGCAATAAGGGCATGTGGAGTGATAGAGGGTCTCGTAAGGGCAGATGGAGAGATAGAGGGTCTCATCCATGGCACCACTTCCAGGATTCAGCTCTGGGCTCCTCATCCTAAGTGCTCACATCAGTCTGCAGACTTTAGATCCTACAAAAAAATGCACAAACATTATACAAAAGCAGTCATTTTAACAGCACAATGTAATTTGATTTATGTATTACAAATAACAAAAATGACCTTACTTTATATTTGAGTAAAATCCCTAAAACCTTTTTTTCCCCAACAAATGTTGCCATCATCTTTCCTTGCAGGTCCTGCTCCACCACAAAAGCTCTGCAGCAAATGCACAGAAATCAAGAATCAGAAAAGTGTTGTAATTTCTCCGTTTGAAATTACAATAATTCAAATAAACTACAACTTAAGATTTAATAGATTTTGTTTTCCATTTCTGTAGTATACTCACTCAAAGCCTTTGATGACAGCATTTCAGCATTAGACTCTCCACCGGATAAACACACGCGTGTTCTTCTGTCCCTGTAACATACAGACAAGATTCACATTATTACCTCTGTGATTTATGAGCTCAACACTACATTTACATGCTGAGGTTGTAGCTGATGTGTTAACTCACTTTTTATCCAACTTAAATGTTCCTCAATTTATCAACAGTAATAAGGGACAAATAAAATATATAACATGTTTAGTTACTTTATAGATTTGTTTATTTACAGCACATTTGTCTAATGTAAACAGTGTTGACAACAGTGTATTATCCTAAGTTACACAATAGCACACATAACGTTACATCACTCAGATGTGTTTTTCATGTTGTGATGTGCTCATCTGCAATACTTATACAATATTTTCCTTTCAGATGTAAATAGACATTTTAAATAAGCGTGTTTAAGATGTATGGTTAGGTGAATCCACTTTAGAGACGTAACGTAGACGTAACGTTAGTGTGCTTACTGGAGCTCCCCTTTAAGCTAGCTATACATAATAAAACATGTTTTTACAGCAAAATCACAACAATACTATACTGTCTAACTCCTTTACACCTTCAACAGTTAAAACGTTTACTCTATGTTAACACATACGATTTAAACACAAGGAACCGTGTTTACTCACATTTGAAAACCCCCGCGCCGCTGATCCCCGCGATTGTTGATAATGACGTATCCTCTCGCGTGTCCTCCTGGGATAGATGAGTATCCACAGTATCCATCGGACGAGCACTCAAAAATCTGGGCTGAAGCAGTAAGCCATCCGGGAACTTCTCGCCTACTCTTTTATGAATACTGATGTTTCGAACGTACTGCTTTCACGTACTGTTTTCGCCTTCTATATAGTATGAAAGTAGGCATATTCGAACGCACTTTAGGTATACGTACGTCCGAATCTCGCGATAATTAGTATGTCACCCAGGTAATTCTCGCCTACTCTTTTATGATTCGTACATACTTTTCGCTCGCCTACTCTCTTTCCCATACTATATAGTAGGGAAGTATGCGGTTTCGGACGCAGCCTGTGTTTATCTCCTAGCGTTAGTCGCATCTCCGTTTTCCGCCATTTTTAAATATAACGACAACAACTCCTCTCCCGTGGCATCATGGGATAGTAAAGTGTCCATCGTATGCACACTTCAGAATCTCGCCGGAAGTAGTAGGTCATCCGGGTACTTTTCACCTACTGTTTTTCGAATTCTATGATTTCGGACTATGCTCGCGTACTGTTTTTCGCATACTATATAGTAGGGAAGTATTCGATTTCGGACACAGCTTAAGTCCACTCAATCTGCCAGACTTGCCGACGGCAGCTTTAAGGTATAGGCCTCAGGCACCTGAATCGCACCCTCACGACATGGCCATTAAAAGTGCAAACTTCGAAACATCTCTTAAGTACACCCAGATGATTGTTTTTTCTCAATGAATTGGAAAGATGCATACTTTCATTCGAGACAGACCGAATGGTAATGGAAGTAAAATTAATTTGAAGCCTTGCCAACAGAATGAAAGCCCATTAACAAAGACTGCATCATTTTATAGTTAAATGGCCCTGAGATTAAAAATATATGGACCTAAAATAGACCCTTTAAACAATGAACTCATTGTGTTAAAGAGTTTGATTACTAGCTTGAGGTCAATTTGCCAATGTAAACAAATACCAAAAATATAACTTAACTCAAGTTGTCTGCTCCCACTCCGTGAGAATTAAACACTTGGCATTAGGAAAAATAAGCTGGGGGTTAAAAATTGAAGTTCCATGAAGGCAGGTGCAATACCCAATTTCACAAAAACTACACTGCCTTTAATGCAGATCATTTTTTTCCCCCAAAGTCTAGTATTTCTCTTGCACACCTTTGCATTTCAACAGCATCAATACACTAAGGAACTGCAGCACTCCCTCAGCTTTGTCCCATCTACACCCACTAGCTGTCTTTGCCGGTGGCCCTAAACGATCATGAATGACAATGACCCTGATGACAGCGAGGGCTACCGTCCTCTTCACTGTTTTTCTGCTTTTAAGAATTTTTCAGAATACATCCAGCCCCAGTGTTCTTCACTTCAACGGTCATTAGTCAGACATCAGAACTTGAGTCGAAAAATAAATACATGGAGCCTTTAAATAGATTTTTAGAAACGAGACATACTGAAAGTCTTTCAAAACTGTTTCACTCATACAAGTAATTGGAAAGCCATTAAGTACACTTTTGCTCCCAATTTTGCTCATGTAGAACTATTTTTTTAAAACAAAAAACAGAAGTTTTTTACTAAACATTTTTATTTGGTGAAAAGTCCTCAAGTATGGTATGCAAAAATCAATCTCAGAGGACTCTTTCCGATGGCTAAATCATCAGCACTGGTAACTGCAAGCATGGCCACAGGTGTTTGGGCAACACTTCTGTCTGGCAGGACATTGGCCATCATGGATCCATTTCTCGGCAAAAAGGCGAATACGGTCCAAAACATTTACCAGGCGTCACTGCATGGATACAAATATTCAGCTTTAGTCTGTGCATTTAGCATCATTCAATTTAAAGGGATACTCCACTTTTTTTGGAAATAGGCTCATTTTACAACTCCCCCAGAGTTAAACAGTTGAGTTTTACCGTTTTCGAATCCATTCAGCCGATCTCCGGGTCTGACGGTACCACTTTTAGCATAGCATAGATCATTGAAGTGGACAAGACCATTAGAGAGAGATGCTAATGGTCTTGTCCACTTCAATGATGTATGCTAAGCTATGCTAAAAGTGGTACCGCCAGAACCGGAGATCGGCTGAATGGATTCGAAAACGGTAAAACTCAACAGTTTTACTCTGGGGGAGTTGTAAAATGAGCCTATTTCCAAAAAAAGTGGAGTATCCCTTTAAGAAACAGCACAAAATAGGAACAAGTTTTACTTGGAGCAAGTTGTATTTCAAGTATTATGAATCTTTATTTCGTAAAGCACAATCTTGAATTAGTGCAATGGGCTAAATTCAGGTACTTCGATAAATGTTTGTCTGTCTTCCATTTTATCACTCAATGCAAATCTAAAGTAGAAACAAGTGCACAAATTAAACGTTAGTATGCTGCATATCTGATCGTATGAATGATCATACGTTGATAAATGTGCCGGCTGTAAACAATCGTCACTTGAATATCACGGCCCTAAACATTCATGGTTTTGAAGCCTCATCTCGAGTTTACACCACGGAGAAATGTAACCTGGCCAAAGAAGTGAGCGATCTTGAGAGAAGTTGATTTTACTCAAATCTGTTAACCTCATAATTGGAAACATTTAACTTATTAAATGTATTTATTAGGGCCGGGACTTTAACGCGTTAATTAAGATTAATTAATTACACACTTTAACGCGTTAATTACACAAAAAATTATTTTTAATCGCACTTATTTTTGCACCACGGAACGTTTCTCACTGGATGAGTTTCGGCGGGCCGATTATACTGGCGCACCAACTAGCGTTCATGACGAAGAAGCTGACGAGATCGCTTTGGTTTGCCGGTGGCTGGGAAATGTTGTTACATAAAATGAACGGATGGACGCGTCGATTAGAGCATGGTTGTGTGCAAGCTATGCAACAAGGAATTCGCTATTGCTATTAGTGTAGTGTAACAATATGCTATTTTGTTGCAATATGCTATTGCTACACTTAATGGCTATTATGGCTATTAGTGTAGTGCTATTAGTGTAGTGTAGCAATATGCTATTTTGTTGCAATATGCTATTGCTACACTTAATGGCAAAAATTGCACTGGTCTGCTGGACTTGGTTGAACAAAAATAAACAATATTTTGTTGCTTAAGCTTATGTATGCAGTCATTATTCAATGGTATACTAAAAATCCATGTGAAAAAAATTACTTCTCACAGTTCTCAGGTCAAATATTTATGCGATTAAAATGCGATTAATTTCGATTAATTACAAAGCCTCTAATTAATTAGATTATTTTTTTTAATTGAGTCCCGGCCCTAGTATTTATATCATTTAATATAATTTTTATTTATATTAGGGCTGGGCAATATGGCTGAAAACTTTATCACTATATCAGTGTTTCATATCGGTCGATATCGATAATTATTGATTTTTTATGACCCATCTAAAATAAGGACCAGGAGAAAAAAATCTATTACATTTAAACATTTTTATTTTAAACTTAACCTTCCTCTGATTATAATCCCAAGACAGAAATGTCAACACAACCATGGAAAACTCTAATTAAAAACGAGGCTGAATCCAGCTTCTTATTCACAGCTTCTTATTGGTGGAACGGATAGCGTCACAGTTCGGTTCAGTACAATGGAGTGAAAAGCAAAACAGAAATATGATATATATATATATATATATATATATATATATATATATATAATAAACAGAACGGCATTTTTATAAATGTCTTAAGCCTTGTATTTTTTAAATAAGTTTTATTAATAAAGGCATAGAACAAGTTTATTTATAGTGCACTGATAGTTTTATGTATTTAGTTTATTAAATTAATAAAAAGACTGAGATATGTTTGGTAATTGTACATGAATTGATTTAAAATTAATTTGCTATATTTCGGATCAATATATTTGTTTTCCTTAATTTTAATTAACCCTAACTTCATTCTCATCAGAATTATAAATAATTGATTTCCGTATAAAATAATACTGCCAACACATTTAATTTTCTTTTTTAATGTGTAACTTAAAAATAAACCGATTTGTGCTCTGTTTTGAGGACAAGAAATGAAAACCAATGCGATATGATGAATGTCCAAAAGATGGAACACACAGACTGTTTTAAAAAGGGGTTGGATATGTTTTACTTTTAAAACGGTGTGTGTGTGTGTGTGTGTGTGTGACAGTTGTAGGTTACAGTTTGACAAGAAATACAGTGTGACAAAAGCACAATGTTGTGTTTTATTGCGAGTAAAGGCCTACACAAATAGAAGTAAACACTTTGCACACTGAATGATGTCCTGTATTAACAAAATGACAGAGTATGTTTTTATGCCTCCACTGTTCGATCGCGCTTGCGTGTTTGTGTCTCTAGCTAGGTTTCCATCCACACGTTTTTATCTGCATTAAGTGATATCGAATGAAAAATGCCTTATGGAAACAGTAAAATTCGATTGAATGTCATGAATATCGACTCAAATGAAATACGATCGGTCTCATCGGATTTTATCTTGATCGATATACGGCTTATGCGATAAACGCGGATGGAAACGTTATTATGGTGCGATCCATTTTGCCAAGTAAAACTTTGTTCGCAAATGTTGGCTTGAATGTTGCCTCAATGCTTCCACAACGATTACGTATTTCCGGTTATTGTGAGAAAGGTCTATTCTAGCCTGCATGGCATGCAGATGAAGGGCATTCATTTTCTGCTTCTCGATCGCCGGTTACTGAAGAGGAATCCCGCAGCACGAGACAACGAAATGGCGCAACCAAACTGACACCGTTACATGATTGCCTGTTAGCGTGTCACTCCCTACGTCGCTAGGTTACCAGAAAGTGAGTGCCTTTGTTAATGCAACCAAACTTGCTTCGCAACCTGTGGTTTCTTCGGTTAAAAAAAAAAAAAAAAAAAACACACGTTTTATCGAACAAATTTTTTATTGATATCGGTGTCTATCGCGATACATATCGTTATATCACCCAGCCCTAATTTATATTCAATACCGGTGTAAAACTAAACGTTTACAAACATTAGAAAGAATAGCCTAAGGTCATTAACCCCTCACTCAACAAATCCTTTAAATTAAACTGTATTCAAAACAGGAAAATAAGTAGCTATGAATTATATATTAAACTAGGCTATAAAACACAAATAAGGCTTAAAAAAATAAAAGTACCACATTGTCGTCCACATCTAGTGCTGCAGCATTTGTCTTCGTCCGGACAGTCACTGTCATAGGAACATGGCTTGTTACACACTCTAGTTCCAATGAGTTTGCTTGGACACACTCCTGGCTTTGGTTTATCTGCGTTTGCATAACATTATATCAATGAATGCCGAGATGCATTCAAAAGAAAAGCTGACCCCCACACACACACTAACATAAATACCTATGGATGGAGCCCGACACTGACGTCCACATGCATTGCTGCAGCATTTCTCGGTGTTCGGACAGTCACTGTCATCGACACATGAATCCTTACACACTCCTCCAATGGGTTTGACTGGACACACTCCTGGCTTTGCTATTTGTAAAACAAACAGGGAAACCAGATTACTGAATGCTGAACGTCTCATTCAATGCATGGGTCAGTTTTTACACAATTACCTGAATATGGAGCTGTACACTGACGTCCACATCCATTGCTGCAGCATTTCTCATCTTTCGGACAATCACTGTCTTGGGAACACGACTCTGAACATTCTCTTTCTACTTCAGGGATTTTGTTTGGACACACTCCGGGCTTTGGTTTATCTGTCAAGTGTTTGTATAACAGCATATCAGATAATGTTAAATGACTTCCTGTATTAAATAAAAACCTGATCCACACACTAATAAAATAAAAATACCTGTAAATGGAGCTGAACACTGATGTCCACATCCATTGCTGCAGCATTTCTCATCTTTTGGACAATCACTGTCATAGGAACACAACTCGACACACACTCCTACCACTCCTCTAGAGGGTTTCGGACACACTCCTGGCTTTGGTTTATCTGCCAAGTGTTAGTGTAACAGCATGTCAGTGAAAGTTAAAGGGGTGATGAACTGAGAAATCAAATTTTCCTTGAGTTTTTGACATCTAAGAGGTCATCAAATTATAAGAATATCCTGTAAGTTTCAGAACTGAAAACGTCCTTGTTAGTCCAATAAAAGCTTTTATTGACCCCAGCCTCAGCAAACGACTCGTTTTTCAAAGTGGGAACTATGACGTCAAAGAGGATAAAACACCACCCCCGCAGAAGATCAACGCCTACATCAACACGGCCGGTTTAGCCCCGCCCACCGATTCGCGCATTACACGCTAAATAACAGATGCCTACCTCGTGATGACAAAAAGGATCGAGCTACCGAGCAATACAGAATATTGTGCAGTGCCTGGTTGTGGAAGACAGTCGCTGCATAAGCTTCCTCTGGATTCCAATAGGACTGCATGGTTAAACTTTATTTTTAATGACGTTCCAGCTGATGAGGGTAAAACATTGTCCGTCTGTTCGCTTCATTTCACTGAGGATTGTTTTGTAAACAAGACTGGATTTGCAGACCGATTAAGAGTAAAGAACGGTGCTGTGCCGTCTATATTGGATCTGACAGGAATGGTGCAGCACACGGACTCTGGGTCGAACATCTATGGGCGAATTATTCCGGGTTGCCATTTTACAACATTGGACGTTTTCAAAACAATTTCACCCAAGTGAATCGACGGGTAAGTCGAAACTCATATGCAAAACTGTTATCCACTCACAGCAGTGGGCATTTACTTCCAAGTCTTCAGTGCGAGACGCCCATAAAAACCTAGCGTTTTTCAGCTAGGCTCAAAACTAGGGTAGAAAATAGCCTATTACTTATTAATTTTGATGTTTTTGAGTGCAAAAACCAAGCGAACGTCGTAAGTTGACATCAGACAACAATATAATAAAACTTAAAAAGCCAGTTCATGACCCCTTTAAATGACTTCCTGTATTAAATGAAAACCTGATCCACACACTAATAAAATAAAAATACCTGTAAAAGGAGCTGAACACTGATGTCCACATCCATTGCTGCAGCATTTCTGAGTGTTTGGACAGTCACTGTCGTAGGAACACGACTCAACACACAGTCCTACCACTCCTCCAGGGAGCTTCGGACACACTCCTGGCTTTGGTTTATCTGTCAAGTGTTTGTATAACAGCATCAGTGAATGTTAAATGACCACCTGTATTACAAAATAAAAACCTGATCCACACAGTAATAATAAAAATACCTGTAAAAGGAGCTGAACACTGATGTCCACATCCATTGCTGCAGCATTTCTGAGTGTTTGGACAGTCACTGTCGTAGGAACACGACTCAACACACACTCCTGCCACTCCTCCAGGGAGCTTCGGACACACTCCTGGCTTTGGTTCATCTATCAAGTGTTTGTATAACAGCATCAGTGAATGTTAAATGACCACCTGTATTAAAAAATAAAAACCTGATCCACACACTAATAAAATAAAAATACCGGTAAATGGAGCTGAACACCGATGTCCACATCCATTGCTGCAGCATTTCTGAGTGTTTGGACAGTCACTGTCGTAGGAACACGACTCAACACACAGTCCTACCACTCCTCCAGGGAGCTTCGGACACACTCCTGGCTTTGGTTTATCTGTCAAGTGTTTGTGTAACAGCATTTCAGTGAATGTTAAAGGACAAACTGTATTACAGAATAAAAAACCTGATTCACACATTAATAGAATAAAAATACCTGTAAATGGAGCTGAACACTGATGTCCACATCCATTGCTGCAGCATTTCTCAGTGTTTGGACAGTCACGGTCATAGGAACATGACTCGACACACAATCCTACCACTCCTACAGGGAGTTTCGGACACACTCCTGGCTTTGGATCATCTGTCACGTATTTGTATAAAGGCAGCATATCACTTAATGAGAGACTTGCCAATAAAATGTATTCATTTATAATAAAATGCATTAAAAAAGCTGACCCACCACACAACAATATAATAAAAATAGGACTGTCAAATTAATTTTCCCTTTGAAAATGCAATTAACCAAAGACTGACTCAAAAGCTTTTTTTTTTTTTTTTTTTTTTTTAAATAGCCTAGCTGGTGTTTAACGTCACAGAAAACCTTGAAACCAATTAGGTTCAAGTGCTGGTGGGCTTTAACATAATTAACACCAAACTATTTAGGGATCTTGATAAGCTATTTATCCAGGTATTATGGAAATTGGGGATATTTAGCAATATAGCTGGTGTGTGATGTATATTATGATGAATAAGAAGGCTTTCTCCACTGACATAAGTTGTTCACCTTTATATGGAGCTGTGCACCGATGTCCACATCCATTGCTGCAGCATTTCTCATCTTTCGGACAATCACTGTCATGGGAACACGACTCAACACACACTGCTGCCACTCCCACTGAAATGACTTCACTTGGACACACTCCAGGCTTTGGTTCCCCTGTGTTTTAATAAAAAGCATATCCGTGAGTGCTGAATGACTCACTGTATTTTTTATTTATTTATTTTATATCTGATCCACACACTAATATAATAAACCAAATACCTCTATATGGAGCTGTACACTGACGTCCACATCCATTTCTGCAGCATTTCTCATCCCCCGGACAGTCATCGTCACGGAAACACATTTCAGCAGAACACACTCCATCTCCGTTTGTGCTTGGACACACTCCTGGCTTTGCTGTTATTCAAACACATGACCATGCAGTAATAGGCTTAGTCTAAATTTAAGATGTTGAATGTGTGAAGCATGGTGAATAAAATTTCACTAAAATTATAATTTTTTGATTAAAAGTTTATAACCATTTTAAAAGTGAATCTTTGAACTGGTGGAGGCGACACTATACAGTTGGTCTATATACTCAAAAATTGGTCCAAATCCTACTCATTATCACTACAAGTGTTCCAAATATCATAATTTTCATATGTTCCATTTATAGGGCTGCCATAGACTCCCATTCTAAAGGAATCATAATAATAAAGAAAAAAGTAAACTACGTGCAAAAGGGGCAAGTAGACAATGAACACATCTTGTAACAACTGAGCACACATATCTGGTACCCTAGTTCAGTACACACACATTTTTCTCCTTCATAATTGTGTTTTCCATGTACAATGAAAAAACAGCATTCACACATAAATAAGACTTAAAGGAGTAGTTACTTAAAAAAGAACTTTTGCTTATAATTTACTCACTCCCATATCATCCAAGATGTCCATGTCTTTCTTCAGTCGAAAAGAAATTAAGGTTTTTGAAGAAAACATTCCAGGGTTTTTCTCAATGGACTTCATTGGGTACCAAACGGTTCAAGGTCCAAATGAGAGTTTCAGTGCAGCTTCAAAGGGCTTTAAACGACACCAGACGATGAATAAGGGTCTTATCTAGCGAAATGATCGTTCATTTAAAAAAAAAGTTAATTTTTTTAAAAAGTTTTATAAGCACAATTGCTCACGTTGCTCCGTCCTGTGAAGCGCGTTCATGACTCTCCTGTTTGAACTTCATCAAAATGAACAAATCTTTTTTCCGAGTCATTTTTGAAATGACTGATCGTTACGCTAGACAAGACCCTTATTCATCGTCTGGTGTCGTTTAAAGCCCTTTGATGCTGCACTGAAACTCTCATTTGGACCTTGAACCGTTTGGTTCCCATTGAAGTCCATTATATGGAGAAAATCCTGGAATGTTTTCATCAAAAACCTTAAATTTATTTTCGACTGAAGAAAGGAAGATGTGGACATCTTGGATGACATGGGGGTGAGTAAATCAGAAAAAAAAAACATTTTTAAAAGTGAACTACTCCTTTAAACTTTCTATTTAGAAGAACTACAACATACAGAATGTAACTTTCACTGGACGTCTGTTGCCTACTGTAGGCATACTACAGTGTTGGGGAGTAGTTAACTACAAGTAGCGACGCTACTAACTTTACATTTTTTCAGTAGCTTGGCAGTAGCTCAGTTGCTTTTTAAACAGTGTAGCTTTTCCAGTAGCTAACTACTTTTTGCAGCAAGTAGCAGTGTAGCGCGAGCAAAAGCTACATTGGGTTTTGTCGAGCCTGCGCGAATCAGCAGCGCGATGCAAAGATATTATTCTTCTTGTTAGATTACAAACTAATTTTTTGCCATTACCGCCACCTGTTGTTTAATCACGCATTTTGCGGCTAACGCCCGTTTCACACATACTCCGTGTGCAGTGCGTATGCGGTACAGGAGGAGCAGCACGCGCTTTAGTGCTTTCACATGCTGCGTTTGCAGTGCGTTCCCATAACTTCCAACATTTGTGTGGGCTGCCAGATAATTACAGCATTTCACTCGATTTGTAATATTAAAGCACTTTTGACAAACAGTCTGAGATGTTTGAGTGTTGTGTGTAATAAAACAATACTCTTTGAAATCATAATTGTATTGCATTGTTTTAAACACTAAATATTTTACTTAAAACATTCCTCAGACACTTATTCAGTTATTTATAATATACGTTGTTCAAAAAAAGCAAAAGTAGTTTCAATGTAGCTAGCTACTTTTTGATAGTAACTTGTAGTGTAGCTAACTACTTTTCCAAAAGGGTAGCTTGACTGTAGTTTAACTACTTTAACTTACGAGTAGCTTGTCAAACTACAGTTTCAGAGTAGCTTCCCCAACACTGCTTATATAAACTAATGTTCTAAGATGTGCAAAACCATATTTTGTTCAGGTTGTTTACATATTTCTTCGCGCTGTAATAAAGTTAAAAGAACTCACCCGTGTATCGATCATCGTCGTTTCTTACGCTCCAGCATACACAGGGACACAATAAAAGAGCGAGCAAAGAGCAGTAAAGTCGAGCTGTCATCCTGAGGCCTGCGATAACACAATGCACTCTGCTGGAATCGCACTGATCAAGATGGGTTTTTGAAACAGCGTTTTTAAAGACACAACTGGCGTTTTTTTTGGGTCGACCCCAACAACCCTGATTAGCTTGTTCAGGTGTGCTCAAAGCAAAGGCGTAGCCTACCGTAATTGGGCGTTTCTTCAACTAGGGAACTTTTGAAGTTGAATAAAAAAAAGTGTTTAAAAGTGACTCACCGTAACAGTCTCATATGTTTAACTAATTTGTCTAGTTTTAAGACAAACTTAGATTACAAGAGAAATTGTTAATAGGCCCTATTTAAAAAAAAAATTCCTACTTGCAATGGATGTCTAATTCCTAATTTTCATGCATTCAAATGCATTCCTAATTTCCACCACATCTCAATACAGCTGTTATTTTAAAATTGAATAACTTATGCCCCTCAAGAATTGTCTAAGATCATTTTTATAACTATTTTTTATCAGTTTTTCCACAATGTATTATACATTTGTCAATGAGATAAATGAACTGCCTAAAGACCAAATGCTGAACTGACCACCTGTCACACTCTGAAATGTATTGGTTAAAAATATTGGTTTGGGCAAGAGCATATTAGAAAGTAAATAACTTGAATTTGTATATTAAGTAGAGCATAATCTCAACAATTGATGACATTTTTAATGTGTGGTGAGAACTTTTTAAATATTTTTTTAAATGTGTGGTGTAAATGACAGGGCGGTGATGGAAATGACTGGGTGTTGTGGAAATGACAATGAATTAACACAGACGAATAAAAACAGTAGAGATAATTATTAGAACAACTCATCACACTGTTTCAGTGTACTGCTTTGATGTATGAAACTGATTTGTTTTACAGATTAATTGTGACAATGTATACTTAAATCAAAATAGATGCAAATTAAATCATTTAATATTGAAGTATTATAATTTACAAAGAAAAATAATTTCATTATTTTTTTTTTTTCATTAGGGGGGGATTAGAGGGGGTACTTTTGCATCCACCCAGGTAGCAAAGAATTGTGGCCCAGATTTGGCATGTGTCTGGCACAGCTGGCATTCATCCGGCACTGGCATACAGCATGTGGGCCAAACATGGCCCGGGTTTGGCAGAGATGGCACTGGATTTAAGACGGCACCCAAGACATGGGCCTGATATCAAATGGAGTATTTGGCCCAGATGTCAAATATAGATATGTGGGCCATATATGTATGGCCGATCTTGAGCCACATTTAAAATCATTTAAAAATGTTTTTGAGTAAAATCCCAATGTTTTCCCATACAGAAAAGTAATATATTCACATATATGTGAAAGTGAAAATGTTAACATGTTATTTAACAATATGTATTTCAATATATTTTACAGTGTTTCACATATTTGTGAATATATTACTTTTCTGTATGGGAAAACATTGGGATTTTACGCAAAAATATTTTTAAATGATTTTAAATGTGGCTCAAGATCGGCCATACATATATGGCCCACATATCTATATTTGACATCTGGGCCAAATACTCCATTTGATATCTGGCCCATGTCTTGGGTGCCGTCTTAAATCCAGTGCCATCTCTGCCAAACCCGGGCCATGTTTGGCCCACATGCTGTATGCCAGTGCCGGATGAATGCCAGCTGTGCCAGACACATGCCAAATCTTGGCCAAATTTGTTTGCTGACTGTAGCTTAAGCTGCTCCCAGGTAGCAAAGAATTCTGGCCCAGATTTGACATGAAGCCGGCACGGCATTCAGTCGGCACTGGCATGAGGCATGTGAACCGAACATAGCCCGGTTATTGGCAGATTGAACCGTTTTTAAGGTGGCAAACAGGAAATGGGCCAGTGGTTAAAACGTGTATTATTTGTCTCACGCGTAAAATATAGAAATGTGGCCCACATATGTCTGGCCAGACTTATCAGTTAAAATGTAATTTCAGATATTTTATAATTGATAATATTTTCATACAGCTGTTTCCCCTATTCCTGTTTGTACCATGGGCTTATTGCTCTCTATTAACAAGGTTTAATTAGCCTAATAATAATTTAAAATATGAAACACCATACATTTTAAATTTACAATAGAACTTTAATTGTTTGATTGTCTCATTTCATGCACAAGAAGGCCAATCGTTTCTTTCTTACAACGTCATAATATGGCAACAACAAAAAAAAAAAAAAAATTTTTTAATTTTTTTTACCAATCAGGTTGTATCTAGAAAAACGCGCCCAGAAAGCGCGGCTAAACCGCAATGCTTCATGGGTTTGCAGTTTTACCTCATTGTAGTCTTTACACTCAATCTTGTATTTTTGTCTTCTTTATGTATATATATATATTTTTTTTTTTCTTCAATTGAAACTGTGCAATCTTGCGATTTAGCCGGTTTAGTTAATGGTTTAGAACGCTTTAACCCAAATTTAAAAAAATATATATTTATTCATACTTCCGGATCCAGCGCTGCCGAAGAAGAAGTGGGCGCGCACTGATGCACTCGACTGCATTTCACTAACGGTTGCGGACTTATCAGCTCAAAGCGAGCGAAGTTTGGTAAGTGATCATTTTAGAGTTAGTATGAGTTAGTATAGTCGGAAAGTGAAATGTTAAAGATGTGCCACAATGTATAATTGTAGCTGTTAGTTAAAATGTAGAAGTTGACTAAATGTTCGTCGATTAGCCTACATTTAACGTTAAATGACATCAGACATCTTTATTTTTATATCACAGCCATTTCAATTTAAGTGACATACACTGATGGATTAACATACTAAAATGTATAGCAGCAATTGGCACCTGAAACATCACACAAAAATATAAATATCATAAGGATATTGATTACTTTTGTTTATATTCTATTGATTGAGGATTTTAACAATTTTGTGCCCTTATGATATGTATATCTTCTATAGAGATTATAAAATTTTAAGTTCGATAATTTTTAATGCTAATTTGTGTTATATAAACAACATATCACGACAAAGCCCTCTTAAAATTTCAAATATGCAGAGACACAGAAAGATAAAATCAGTATTGTAACACATACAAAAAAATGTAACATTTAAGAATAGCCTATACATTTTTTGCAATTATGCTAAGTTACATGTTATTATCATGTATATTACACACTGGCAGTTTAAAGTTTTGAAAAACAGCTTGACTGTATTTTTTTAGCAAGTAGCCTAAATGTAAGTTAGCCATGGTGAGTAAAAGAGAGATTAGATTTGGACCTCCTAAACATTTGACATCAAATTTAGCCTATGTTTGTGTGTGTTTGCATTTCTAATCCATTGTGGATTTTGTTGTGGTATCACTCATTATTTATGCAATTTGTTAAAATGTTTGTTTGATAAATTATGTAGCAAGTGGATTTTTGGGTTTTGATAGTTTGTCTTTCATTTTGAAATTAAATAAGAAGAAATGAAAAAAAACAAGATTTCAGCTGTGAACCAAATAAATGAAAATATAGTCAAAATCTTATATTTTTGTTTATTTAAAAAAAAAATTCTTGTTTCTGCTTATTTCATTTTAAACTGAAAAACAAACTTATCAAAACGTACACGGACCTTGTAGTCTTATTCATTTATGATTGTTTTTGTTTGGTGTGTGTGTGTGTGCTTTCTATATTAGTAATAATTTATATAAATATTTTTTCAATTTATAATGTTCTCTTTTGTGTTTGTTTCAGGTTCAAGAACAAAAGACCTGAGTAAAGCCACGGTATGGAAAAGACTTGTTCAAGAGCTGACATTCAAGAGCTTGACATTCAAGAAGTTTTTTGTTTGTTTGTTTTTTTGTAAATTGTTTTGTTTAAATGTGAAAAAATAAACATTTGTTAAGAATACTGTTGTGTTTCAGACATTTTTCAGCTGAGCAGGGTGTATATAAAGTGGCTAGATCATGGTTTAGTTGAGGCTGACATGAATCAACCCAGACAACAACATAGTGTCGGCCCAGATCCGGCCCACTTCTTGTACACGTGGATTCCACACGGCCCAGATGTGGGCCGGATCTGGGTCGACACTGTTGCTGTCTGGGAATTGTTTGGTCCTACAAAGGACCAGAATAGGGCCATCTATAGTCATACATTTGGCTGAGATATGGCTATGCCATGGGTCATATGTGGCCCGAGTTCTGGCAACCAGACCTGGTCCAGTCATGTACCGTAATTCATTGCTGTATTTGGGCCAAGTGAAAGTGGGTTGTGTGGCCCGTCACTGGGCCAAACCAATTTTGCTATGTGGGCATTTCATTAACCCGTTATTGAAAAATGAACGGTTGAACACCAAAATTTGATTTTGAACTGTCGGCCTATACACCGAAATTTGCTGCGCAAAAATATAGCCTAAAAGATTTTTGTTTATGACTTTTTGCCCCTTTATTAAACATAGGCCTATTCACAAATGATATGGACAAAATGATTTTCTAAGGCCAAACACTAATTTTCTAAGGCTATAGATGATTTATAGGCTATTAATAATAAATGTTTCTGAAAAAGTAACGAGGCATTTTAATTGTTTATTAATAAACTAGTATTTTCTAAATCGGCTGGAAACATACCTCCATCTCCGCTGTAAAGCGGACGCGCCTTTAGATAAGAAATTCATATGGATTACATAATCAGACTGTATTTTCTTTCGATTCGAATTTGTTCGTTTAAAAGTGGACATTTCAAGCTTTAGCCTACATAGGCTTGTTTCAGTTCATTTTTGAGACGCGATCCAGTTTACAGAGACCATAAAAGAACGCGACTGATTGTTTTATTTTATTTTACAAAAGCACAACGTTTTCTTGTTATTGTGAGTTTACACAAATAAAATAGGCTAGTTGCGAATGATGTATTGTCGCGAATGATGTTTATTTTCTATGACCAGAAATGATAGAGTAGGCCTATTTTAAGTTGTTTTCACTGTTGATAGAAAAACGCAAGTGTTCGCGGCCGCGCCTCTGTGCCGTGCAGCAAGAGCGCTCCACACTCCGATTACATGCTTCTTGAGGCACAGACGCACACTAGCGCACACACACGCAAGGTCTCTCGCTCTCTCCCTTTCATGCCGTGCGCGCGCTACACAGTTTGAACATACATATTCACATAGCCTTTCGAAAACCGGGACATTCAGTGTCCCGGGAGAGTTCATAAATTTCCCGGGACAGGTTATTAAAAAGAAGGACAATCCCGGTAAAACCGGGACAGGTGGCAACCCTAGTCAGAATCCGAAGTGTAGATCGATGCACACTCTAACGGCTGATATTGTCCACAACCCATCGCGCGTTGGACAAGGATTCGGTTAGAACTACAAACACGAGTAAAAAGTGTTAAAAAACTACAGACACGGAGGACGCGCGAGTCCCGCGGTTGTGTAGCCTAGAGAGGTTTAGATAAAGAGCTTTGAGTGATTAATTATCAGTATCTAACCTGACGAAAATGAATTTATTCAATGTTGTCCACATTATATTGTATGCAGCATTGTGAACTTTTGTAAAGATACGTTTAGCCATTACTTTTTAAATGCATCATTATATTCAAATTGCGAACACAAGGAGAGTCTCTGCATTAAAGACCCACGACTGGCAGATGAACGTGCTCTCCGAAACGGTAGGAAATCAAATTAGATAGAATGGAGGATTTTAACTGTGACAAGATGATTGACAGGGCAGTTTACGGTGACAGCTGGTCTCAAAAAGAGGCCGTGTCTGTTTTTTAGTTTCGGGTTGTTAATCTTCTAAAACCGTCAGATTGTCCGCTTTTTGACGGCCCCCAAAGCAAATTTTTGTCCCGCCAAAGCCTATTTTGATCGGTGAGTGATGTAGAACAGAATGACTGCTGCGCTTGACAGGGCTTATAACGAGAAGCGCGAGAGAGAGAGAGACTCGCACTGCGCGCGCACTCTCACGTCTTCAAACAACACGAGCGCTGTTTTGCTATCTCCCCCGCGCATATTAATCAAATCAATTGACACGATAGTAAAAGGTTGGAAGACCGTGGTTTCACATGGGGCATTTGGAGATTTTTAGAGATTAGAGACTCAATGAACAACATCTCAACACTAAATAATAAAGGCCGGTTTCATATAGATGCCTGTCTCAAATACAATTGGTGCAGTTCGACGATTTAGGAAAATAAAAGCTTGGTCTATTATTTGAATTTTTACGGTATGTAGGCTATACACAAAGCTTGTATCAAAAGGTATGGTACTTCGCGTCCACTGCCAAGAGGGATCCATAGATATAAACAAAGCTTCGGTGTCGCGTCGACCTCGTCATCGTCTTGCTGCTCCCTCCCCGCTGTGATCGGTTCCCTATCTCAGGTGAAAATTTGGTTCATGGTGTCCAGGCTGCCTATCAGCGTGAATAAAATCGCACTGCGGGAAGGCAGCATGGGGAAACCCAGGCTAGTGATGAAGTTAAATGGTAGTGGAATTTAAATATTTCTGGTCTGAATTACTCAAAGGAAATGCAGCAAGAGGTCAGTGTAATCTGTTGTGGCAAAAACAATAATCAAACAAACAGCATCACAGCATAAGAGACATCATGTTAAGGATTCAAATTGTAGCCTACTTTAAAAGATGTTTATTCTTTTAAAGGAGGTTTTGTTCACAAAAATACCAATACCATACCAATTTCTCACTCATCCCAGTAAACCAGATCTGGTTGGTTTTAGAAATATAATGATCATCAGCACACCCTTGAGGTCAAAAGGTCTTGATTTATGGCTAAATAACCCCCTCTGTCTTTCTCGATTACCCACACTAAAGAGTTCAAAGGCTCTTTCTGTGTTTTTTTTTTGTTTTTTTTTGTCGCGAAGTACAAATACTTTCCAGGAGAGAAACACATGATTGAATTGAAAGAAGAAAAATAGAAAAAACCATAACGTCTAAGAAAATGGAAAAGAAAGAATAAAATATATTTTTTTCCACAACAGATCAAAGCAATCAAATAGATTCTATGCATAAATAAGTCATGTAATGACAATAGTAATATTCATAAAATGCATATGTATATAGTAATCAGTGTTCGTTCAGGAATTTCCCAATGCAAGCCACTTATGCAAATTTAAGAAGTGACTTGGAACATGCTTAGTCATTCAAGAATGGAGATTGTTCATTCCTTGCAACAGGTGTGTGTTTGTGTGTGTGTGTGTGTGTGTGAGAGAGAGAGAGAGAGAGAGAGAGAGAGAGAGAGAGAGGGAGAGTGTGTGTGTGTGTGTGTGTGTGTTGTTGGCTAAGTCACAGTCAATGAGAGGTATAATTTGTCAAACACATCAGTTACACCTTTTTAAATTCTTCATTGCAGGTGCACAAATCCTATTCTACAAATAACCAAACTCATAGGGTCATATTTTTGTTGATAAACAGGAACATTTTGGCCAATTATGCACATTTCTTGGTGTATAATTTTGTGAATCATCTATACAGTTTGGCTATTCTCATGTGGTCACACTTCACTTTTCATTCACAGTCACACATGATCAAACCCCCTGTGTGGCCACGCCTTTAAAGTCAGCATACATTTATTACTTTGGGATTCGAAAAAAAGAAAAGTATTTTAACACCTCCAATGAAGAATTTGAAAAGCTGTAACTGCGGTGTTTTTTGTGAAAGAGAAAAAAGTTTGAAACTTCTAAAAAAAACTTTCTCTCTGTGACTTTAAATGTACTGATGTCTGACTACTTTACACCTATTCCACTGTCACAGGTGCTCAGTTTTGCTATAATAAAACCTATACAGAACATGGTAGTAATGAGCAATCCATGCAAAAGCAGAGGTCTGTGTGGTGTACAGGTACATCAGTCCAGGCTAACATCTCATGCCTTGATGCCTTCCGCTGCGGATCCCAGAGTTCAAAATGTATCATACATCTCATGTAGTATCACAAATGATCATTCCAGGTTCAATTAAAAATTAGGGTTAGATTGAAAGCTCAATATTGGGGCTGCACAATATTGAAAACCTTAAATAAAATATTTTGTTTATCTGCTGATATTGTGATATAAAAACAAATTTCAAGAGATTTATTTAGAGTGAATCTGCAATGAAAATTATAAACAAATTACAAGCATAGATACATTAAAAAACACATGTTGTATGAGACTGTTTAAAACACCCCTCCTAATCCTCACAGAATTTGCAAGACAATGTCTATAATAAATAGTGTGTGTGTAATTTCCTCAGTAGCCTACCATCAGCAGAACCGATAACATCTGAGCTTATCGATACGGCGGTCTTCCTTAATTTGGCCCCAGGGCCCGTTTAATGTTTAATAACGGGTTTTGGTACCTATCCCTACATATAGGTGAGACTGAGTTCATATGAAGGATGAAGGCCTGTTGTGTTCGGTCTCTTGGTTTGTGTTCGGTCTCTAGGTATATTTTTTTTATGTTCTATGAGAACATACTTTCTCTCAAAACTTTTTTAGTCTCAAATATTATTAATTTTTGCTATTGGTATGAAAACTTTTTCTCTCAAACATTTTTTTTCTTCCAGATCATTTATTTTCTCACATGTAATAAAAACACAATCCTTGCTCCATAATGTGTGACTCTAAAACAAATCTAACACTCAGTAATGTGTAATTTCTTTGCATCCCCTTTCGAATATAACATTCAAAATATAGCTGCGAGCAGCGATTACGGGCCCAAGCCGGTGGCACCGCAACCCTGGTGCACCAGGGTGGCGGTACCGCCGGCTTTGGCCCTTCATCGCTGCTCGCAGCTATATTTATATATATATATATATATATATATAAAGCCGGTGGCTCGCCACCCTGGTGCCATTAGGGTTATTGTGCACGACGTGAAACAAAATATCTGCTCGCTATCTGTCGAACGGCTCTGGTAGTTCCGCTTCAGCACTGATGATGTTGTAGAAATAGTGTGCTCCGCTTGGTCTGGATTATTCGGGATTTTTTATTTTATACAGAAATAAGTTAGTGTTGATTAAAATGAAGGAAAACAAATATATTGATCTGAAATATAGCACATTAATTTTACATTTATTAAGGTTCAATTACCAAACATACAATCTTAATTTAATTTAAAGCAAACAATACATTTAAAATACATGGGTTGTATGAAAATAAAAAATAATGAAAATAGAGACTAGTAGGTTAAAATGATTAAATGTTAAAACGGCTTGCCATATTGGCTCAGAGAGAGAGAGAGAAAATGACATTTTAGATACAAGTAGCTATTAATAGATACTAGTATTTATTCAATAAATACTACTACTAAGTCATTAGATACTAGTACCTATTAAATCATAGGTTCTCAAAGTGCGGCCCGCGGGCCAATGGCTGCCCGCCGAAACATTTCTGGCGGCCCGCGATAACATCTGATAACATCTGTAAAACTGTTAAAACTATTGCTTTGAAAAAATGAATATCTCCGTTTAGTGGTGTTTAGCGGCATCTATAGGCATAAGCGGTAATTACATGGTCCGACCGACCGATCGCACTTGACCTCACTCCCAAGGCCACCAGGAACAGTGGTTGTCTACACAGGAATAGGAATCGTGGCCAACCGAAACCAGCACCACAAATCCCATTGCAATTTAAAAGGGTATGTTGACCAAGTAATCAATATTCAATGTGACTTAATAATAATCTTAACAATGTCAAGCTTATTAATAGCCGCGTTTCCATTACCTTTCAAATTTTTCGCGGGCGCGAACACTTGCATTTTCCTATCAACAGTGGAAACAACTTAAACTAGTCTATCATTTCTGGTCATACAGAACATAATAATGCATTATTCGCAACTACTTTTATTTGTGTAAACTCATAACAAGAAAACGTGCTTTTGTAAAATAAAATAAAACAATCAGTAGCCTAGGCTACGCGCTTTCATGATCTCCGTGAACTGGAGCGCGAGAACTGAAACAAAATATAGCCTATGTAGGCTAAAGCTTAAAATGTGCACTTTTAAACAAACAAACTCGAATCGAAAGCAAATACCTGATTATGTAATCCGTATGAAAGGTGGATTTCTCTCTAAAAGCGCATCTGCTTAACAGCGGAGATGGAGATATGTTTTTAGCCGACACTTAGAAAACAATAGTTTATTAATAAACAATTAAAATGCCTCACTGTTTTTTCAGACGCATTTATTATCATTAGCCTATAACTCACCTATAAATCAGGCTAGATCAGACACAGGCTATATGGCTCTTCTCATTCATCACTGCTGGAAAAATATAAATTCCAGGTTCTAATTTGGCCTTAGAAAACCAGCAAAATCGACATGCTTTCCATATTAATTTGTGAATATTTAAAATGTTTAATAAAGGGGCAAAAAGTCATTTAAACAAAAATCTGAAAAAGTCTGTCGATATTTACTTTTTTTGCGCAGTTGGTGTAGCCAGTTCAAATTAAAATTGTATTCAACTTTGCGTTTTAAAAAGACAACAATCGTTCATTTTTCGTTTTTCAGTTACGGGTTAAAAAAGATAGATAATAATATGCAAATCTGCAATAATGGAAATGCGACTGACAAGCAATGATAGATATGAATGATGATGATGACTTGTTTGGAAGCCTAAGCTTCTATTTTAAAAGTTTCTTTCTCTCCCCCCCCAAGATTTTCACAAGTTTTGCCAGGTTTAGCCTCAGTTACGAATTAAAATGTGTTTATTGCAACTAATGTAAACTGTAGAGATGCAACCTGGTCATTAAAATAATTTCAAATGGGATTTTCTTTTCAGTTTTTTTTTTCTTCGTTTTCTCCCCTGCCCTTTCACAGGTCTACATCTGCCGTGTGTTTACATTATACACATAAAGTTTGAAGCAAATCGGGTAAAAATAAGAGGGTGATTTCAAAGCATTTAGGAAGTGACACACTTCCTGCTGCCAGTTGGTGGCGCTATAACTTTGACTCACAATAGTCACATCCATGTGATCGGGCTCTTACAACGAACACACTGTTGAAGTTTCATCAAGATCAGTTAATGTATGGAGTAGTTATGACACACTTCCTGTTTCAAGTTTCTCGCCATAATTTTGTTTCCTCGCCACGACCAAACCGTTCGAGATATCAAAAATCCCCTCGCAAACTTTCATCCTCAATGTCTTGACTTCATGCTGACCGAGTTTCGTGCCGTTTGTTTGAATTCTCTAGGAGGAGTATTTCACATTCCATTGCGTGTGTTTTACCAACAACCCTAAATAGCCGACTTCCTGTTGGGCTGGGGTAAAAAGTAAGAGTGTGAAGTATATATGAAACGAGGAGATCTACATGTGTACCGAGTTTCATATTATTACATGCAAGCGTGTTTGATTTATGGACCATGTTTTCGGACCCCGTTCCAGGGGGCGCTGTCGAGCCCCCCTGCCACGCCCGGGTACCATCTTCAGCCCGGCCCTGATGGCCGCGGGTTCTGACATGTGTGCAAAGTTTCAGGAGTTTTTGAGCATGTTAAGGCCTCCAAAAGTGTCCAAAAGGTAGTAAAAAAATAATAAGAAATATAGCTGCGAGCAGCGATTACGGGCCCAAGCCGGTGGCACCGCAGCCCCGGTGCCTTTAGTTACCTAAAGGCACCGGAGTGGCGGTGCCACCGGCTTTGGCCCTTCATCGCTGCTCGCAGCTATATTTATATTTATATATATATATATATATATATATATATAAACAAGCCGGTGGCACCGCCACCCTGGTGCCTTTAGGGTTACTGTGCATGACTGGCAATAACTTAACCCCGCTTTGACTGTTGAGAAGATGTGTACTGTAGAGCTTGCATTGGTGTGGGCTCTGCAAAAGTGTGCATTGAGGGCACATATCAACCACAAAGTATGCGTGAGCAACCTTCTGAAACCTAAAATGAAAAATGAGACACCCTACGGTCTCATGGACTTAATGGACACATGAAATAAGTAAGTTATGAAAGTTAAATCAATTGTGCCTAGACAGAATATTACTTGCCTGATCTGATTAGAAAAAAAGTGTGTGTGTGAAACGTGATTGAACAATGTAGACATAAAAACATACTCCGTCCTTTTGTTCATACAGGACATTATTCAAACTGCAAAGTGTTTACTTATATTTGTGAACAATCGCAATAAAACACAACATTGTGCTTTTGTCAAACTGTAAACTACAACTGTCACCCAACCAAAATCTCTTTTTTATTTTATACAGAAATAAATAATCTATCATTCAGATGAGAATAAAGTTAGTGTTAGGTCAAATTTTAAGGAAAACTCTGAAATATAGCACATTCATTTAAAATTCATTCAGGTTCAATTACCAAACATACAAATCTTAATGTAATTTAAAGCAAACAATACATTTAAAATATATGGGTTGTATGCCTATTTTTTTTTATATAAAAATATATATATCCAAAAAGTATCAGACACAATCATACACACACACACACACACACACACACACACACAGACACAGACACACACATAAGTCAAATCACACACACACACACACACACACACACACACACACACACACACACAGACACAGACACAGACACACACACAAACAAGTCAAATCACTTACATTTTAGATGCAATATTGACTTTTTTCTGTTTCAGCAGTGAAACTAGTTAAACAAAGATCACAGCAGAACCATCGAGCATCTCACAGCAACGTGTTTTCTCATTACTGAATGATTCAGCATTTTGAACGAATCGGTTGACTCAAAGATTCAATGACCAATCCATAATCTGTCTCATTCATGAATGACTCAGCCGTTCGAACAAATGAATCAATGACTCGCTCATTAAGACGGTCGCCTGGCGACACCTAATGACGGTTTAGTGATATGTTAAAAAGTATCATTCTTTCAAACGATTGTTAATTAACTCATATTTGAAACATAAGCTATATATATATATATATATATATATATACACACATATATATACACAAAAATAAAATAAAAACACATTTGAAGCGTGTTTGCTTACTAAATTGTGAGCAGAACGAAAGTTGCAGCAAATATCAGCAACAGGAGTCAAATTTCATTAATCACGAGAGTGAAGAGCTGACTGGAAAAATTATGACGGAATATTTTGTGTAAAAGCACCTATTTAAGCGAATCTGTCATTTACTCTTTTGTTGTTGTGTTTTCCCTGAAAACCGGAAGCAATCGGTCCCCGATATGGCGCTAATTTTAAAGTGACACTAAAAAGTATGCGGCTGCACTGGCATTCATAACGGTGCGCGTCCATGGCGACGAGCGAGCAAAACAGAGCGAACGTTTTTTCATTTCTACTTCCATAGAAATTCATTCGAGCGCACTGTGAGCGCCACCACTATAAATGTCCATGCGGACGTCCTTACTTTACTTTCACTTTTAACTTAGCGATTTAAAAGCCCCCGGTGTTACACGTCAAATAACCGGTGAGAAAATATTCTCGGAGTCACATAGGCTACCTAATATATTTAAATACAACAGGCCTACCTGATTTTGAACACAAGAGGGCAGTATAGCCCTATGTATTATTTGATATATTTATTTTTTTAACTGAATAGTGCATTCTGGCTGTTTTTAAACTTGTACATTATTCTTAAATTGAAAACAAGAATAAAATGGGTTTAGTTGTGATATTTGTATAATTTTATCTAGAAATAAATGGTGTATAATTAAATTTTTAGAAGATATGAGGCTTTTAGTGTTTATTTTTTTTACATGACTTCAATCCCTCGCCATAGCAAAACAATTAGAGATATTCAATAGATATTCACAATTATGCTTCTTTAATGTATTTTCATCATGTTGAAAACATTTGGTGGGAACAAAATAAACCACTTAAGAGGAGTGGGTAAAAATGTAGAGGCTGGTTTTGCAAAACATTCACATTCAGACCAAAATAGCCCACTTCCTTTTGGGCTAGCTTAAAGTTGTTTGGCCCGATGAGATCTATATACCGAGTTTCATAATATTACATGCAAGTGTGTTTGATTTATGGACCAAATTTTCAGACCAAGTTTATGGACCAAGTTAATTTAATTAATAAACTAATTATATAAAACTATTTTCAATGCACTACAATTAATTTGGTTATATGCCTTTACTTATTAATAAAACCTATTTAAAAAATACAAGGCATAAGCCATTTATTTTCCTTTTTAATGCAGGCAAAACCACACAGCAGTGAAATGGTTAATCTAGCCCCCCTCCCCCTCCCCACACTCACAGACACACACACACACACACACAGAGACGTAGGCTCAGAGAGAGACACATAAAATGACAATTTTCAAACCAAAATATCTAACTTCCTGTTGGTCGTAGCTAATTACGGTAAATTAGAAAGTTGTCCGGCTCGAAGAGTACAATATACATATCGAGTTTTGTTACTGTAGATAAAACTAACCCCCCCACTTTTGTCAAAAGCATTTAGAAAGTGACACACTTCCTGCTGCCAGTTGGTGGCGCTATAACTTTGACTCACAATAGTTACATCCATCTGAATGGCCTCTTACCACGAACACACAGCTGAAGTTTCATCAAGATCAGTTAATGTATGCAGAAGTTATAACACTTCGTGTTTCTCTTTTCTCGCCATAAATTAGTTTCCTCGCCACGGCCAAAGCGTTCGAGATATCAAAAATCCGTCCGCAATTTAGCATCTTCAAAGTGTTGACCTCAAGCTGACCGAGTTTGGCGGTAAACGGATGCAATCTCTAGGAGAAGTACTTCAAATTCCTGAGCAAGCGTTCTCCAAACAACCCATAATAGCCGACTTCCTGTTAAAGATTCAATGACCAATCCATAATCTGTCTCATTCATGAATGACTCAGCCGTTCGAACGAATCGTTCGAACAAATGAATCAATGACTCGCTCATTAAGACGGTCGCCTGGCGACACCTAATGACGGCTTAGTGATATGTTTAAAAGTATCATTCTTTCCAACGATTGTTAATTAACTCATATTTGAAACATAAGCTATATATATATATATATATATATATATATATATACACACACATATATACACAAAAATAAAATAAAAACACATTTGAAGCGTGTTTGCTTACTAAATTGTGAGCAGAACGAAAGTTGCAGCAAATATCAGCAACAGGAGTCAAATTTCATTAATCACGAGAGTGAAGAGCTGACTGAAAAGATGATGACGGAATAGGCTATATTTTATGTAAAAGCGCCTATTTAAGCGAATCTATCATTGTACTCTTTTGTTGTTGTGTTTTCCGTGAAAAATAATAGACTATTGAACTCACAATTCAAGCAATTGGCCCCCGATATTGCACTAATTTTAAAGTGACACTAAAAAGTATGCGGCTGCAGTGGCATTCATTACGGTGCGCGTCCATGGCGACGAGCAAGCAAAACAGAGCGAACGTTTTTTCATTTCTACTTCCATAGAAATTCATTCGAGCGCACTGCGAGCGCCACCACTATAAATGTCCTTACTTTACTTTCACTTTTAACTTAGCGATATAAAAGCCCCCGGTGTTACACGTCAAATAACCGGTGAGAAAAAATTCTCGGAGTCACATAGCAGCTACCTATATTTAAATACAACAGGCCTACCTGATTTTGAACACAAGAGGGCAGTATAGCCCTATGTATTATTTGATATATTTATTTTTTAACTGAATAGTGCATCCTGGCTGTTTTTAAACTTGTACATTATTCTTAAATTGCAAAACAAGAATAAAATGGGTTTAGTTCTGATATTTGTATAATTTTATCTAGAAATAAATGGTGTATAATTAAATTTTTAGAAGATATGAGGCTTTTAGTGTTTATTTTTTTTACATGACTTTAATCCCTCGCCATAGCAAAACAATTAGAGATATTCAATAGATATTCACAATTATGCTTCTTTAATGTATTTTCATCATGTTGAAAAAGTTTGGTGGGAATAAAATAAACCACTTAAGAGGAGTGGGTAAAAATGTAGAGCCTGGTTTTGCAAAACATCCACATTAAGACAAAAATAGCCCACTTCCTGTTGGGCTGGCTTAAAGTTGTTTGGCCCGATGAGATCTATATGAGTACAGAGTTTCATAATATTACATGCAAGTGTGTTTGATTTATGGACCAAATTTTCTGACGAAGTTTATGGACCAAGTTAATTTAATTAATAAACTAATTATATAAAACTATTTTCAATGCACTACAATTCAACTGGTTATATGCCTTTACTTATTAATACAACTTATTTAAAAAATACAAGGCGTAAGACATTTATTTTCTTTTTTAATGCAGGCCAAACCACACAGCAGTCAAATGGTTAATCTAGCCCCCCTCCCCCTCCCCCTCCCCACACTCACAGACACACACACACACACACAGAGACGTAGGCTCAGAGAGAGAGAGAGACATAAAATGACAATTTTCAAACCAAAATATCTGACTTCCTGTTGGTTGGAGCTATTGAGTGTAAATTAGAAACTTGTCTGGCTGGAGGAGAACAATACACATACCGATTTTTATTACTGTAGATAAAATTAATCCCCCCACTTTTGACAAAAGGTGGCGCTACTGAGCCCTCAACACGCCCGTTTCTGAAACTTTGCACATGTCTACTGGCTAATAAATGAGATGTGTCTGTCGAGTTTCATGCAATTTTAAGCAATTTCAGGCATGCTAAGAGTCTCAAAAGCATAAAAAAAGAATATTAAAGTTTGATGCGTTGCCACGACAACAGTATCTAAGATATCAAGAATCCATTCACAGGTCTACATCTGCCGTGTGTTTACATTATAGTAGTGAAGTTTGAAGCAAATCGGGTAAAAATAAGAGGGTGATTTCAAAGCATTTAGGAAGTGACACACTTCCTTCTGCCAGTTGGTGGCGCTATAACTTTGACTCACAATAGTCACATCCATGTGATCGGGCTCTTACGACGAACACACTGCTGAAGTTTCATCAAGATCAGTTAATGTATGCAGTAGTTATGACACACTTCCTGTTTCACGTTTCTCGCCATAATTTTGTTTCCTCGCCACGGCCAAACCGTTCGAGATATCAAAAATCCCCTCGCAAACTTTCATCCTCAATGTCTTGACTTCATGCTGACCGAGTTTCGTGCCGTTTGTTTGAATTCTCTAGGAGGAGTATTTCACATTCCATTGCGTGTGTTTTACCAACAACCCTAAATAGCCCACTTCCTGTTGGGCTGGGGTAAAAAGTAAGAGTGTGAAGTATATATGAAACGAGGAGATCTACATGTGTACCGAGTTTCATATTATTACATGCAAGCGTGTTTGATTTATGGACCATGTTTTCGGACCCCGTTCCAGGGGGCGCTGTCGAGCCCCCCTGCCACGCCCGGGTACCATCTTCAGCCCGGCCCTGATGGCCGCGGGTTCTGACATGTGTGCAAAGTTTCAGGAGTTTTTGAGCATGTTAAGGCCTCCAAAAGTGTCCAAAAGGTAGCAGAAAAATAATAATAATAATAAATATAGCTGCGAGCAGCGATTACGGGCCCAAGCCGGTGGCACCGCAACCCCGGTGCCTTTAGTTACCTAAAGGCACCGGGGTGGCGGTACCACCGGCTTTGGCCCTTCATCGCTGCTCGCAGCTATATTTATTTATATATATATATATATATATATATATATATATATATATATATATATATAAAGCCGGTGGCACCGCCACCCTGGTGCCTTTAGGGTTATTGTGCACGACGTGCAAAAACGTAACCCTGCTTTGACTGTCGAAAAGAAGTGTGCTGTAGAGCTTGTATCAGTGTGGGCTCTGCAAAAGTGTGCATTGAGGGCACATGTCAACCACAAAGTATGCGAGAGCAACCTTCTGAAAGGTCAGGTCTACATCCAGGTCTACATCTGCCGTGTGTTTACATCATAGTAGTGAAGTTTGAAGCAATCAGGTGATTTCAAAGCTTTTTGAAAGTGACAGACTTCCTGCTGCCAGTTGGTGGCGCTATAACCGGAGTGGCGGTGCCGCCGGCTTTGGCCCTTTCATCGCTGCTCGCAACTATATTTATATATATATATATACACACACACACACACACACATATATATATATATATATATATATATACATAAATATATATATATTGTTTTTTTAAGAGACAAGACAGAATATTACTTGCCTGATCTGATTAGAAAAATAGTGTTTGTGTGTGTGTGTGTGTGTGTGTGTGGCGTAATTGAACAATGTAGACATAAAGACATACTCCGTCCTTTTGTTCATACAGGACATTATTCAAACTGCAAAGTGTTTACTTGTATTTGTGTACACTCGCAATAAAACACAACATTGTGCTTTTGTCAAACTATAAACTCTTGTCAAACTGTAAACTACAACTGTCACCCAACCAAAATCTCTTACACACACACACACACACACACACACACACACACACACACACACACACACACACACACACACACACACAGTTTAAAAGCAAAAAATATCAAACAATCCTATTTAAAAACAGTCTGTGGGAGCCATCTTTTGGACATTCATCATATCGCATTGGTTTTCATTTCTTGTCATCAAACAGAGCCCTAATCTGTTTATTTTTTCAGTTACACATTCTACATTGATTAAAAAAGAAAAATCAAATGTGTTTTTATTTTATACAGAAATAAATAATCTATCATCCAGATGAGAATAAAGTTAGTGTTAGTTCAAATTTTAAGGAAAACAAATATATGATCTGAAATATAGCACATTCATTTAAAATTCATTCAGGTTCGATTACCAAACATACAATCTTAATGTAATTTAAAGCAAACAATACATTTAAAATATATGGGTTGTATGACTATTTTTTAATATAAAAAGATATATATCCAAAAAGACAAGGCCTAAAGTTTAACAAGGGTTAAACTCTTATCACTGTAACAGACACAATCACACACACACACACACACAAGTCAAATCACTTACATTTTAGATGCAATATTGACTTTTTTTCTGTTTCAGCAGCGAAAATAGTTAAACAAAGATCACAGCAGAACCATCGAGCATCTCACTGCAACGCGTTCTCATTACTGAATGATTCAGCATTTTGAACGAATCGGTTGACTCAAAGATTCAATGACCAATCAATCCATAAACATCTATCTCATTCATGAATGACTCAGTCGTTCAAACGAATGAATCAATGACTCGCTCATTAAGACGGTCGCCTGGCGACACCTAATGACGGTTTAGTGTTATGTTTAAAAGTATCATTCTTTCCAACGATTGTTAATTAACTCATATTTGAAACATAAGCTATATTTATATATATATACATACATATACACACACATACACAAAACTAAAATAAAAACACATTTGAAACGTGTTTTCTTACTAAATTGTGAGCTAAACGAAAGTTGCAGCAAATATCAGCAACAGGAGTCAAATTTCATTAATCACGAGAGTGAAGAGCTGACTGAAAAGATGATGACGGAATAGGCTATTTTATGTAAAAACGCCTATTTAAGCGAATCTGTCATTGTACTCTTTTATTGTTGTGTTTTCCGTGAAAAATAATAGACTATTGAACTCACAATTCAAGCAATCGGCCCCCGAAATTGCACTAATTTTAGTGACACTAAAAAGTATGCGGCTGCACTGGCATTCATAATGGTGCGCGTCCATGGCGACGAGCGAGCAGAACAGAGCGAACGTTTAGTTAATTTCTACTTCCATAGGAATTCATTCGAGCGCCACCATTTCAATGTCCGTGCGGACGTCCATATTATACTTTCGCTTTCAAGTTAGTGTTTTTAAACCCCCCAGCGGGAGGTTTACACAATTGGTTTACACAATCACACGTTTATTAACCGGTGGGAAAATATTCCCATAGTAACATCCCTAATATATAAATATATATAAATTCGATAGGCCTACCTGATTTTGAACACAAGAGGGCAGTATAGCACTATATATGATTTGGATTATTATTATTTTTGACTAAACAACCATTCTGGCTGTTTTTAAACTTAAAAATAATTCCTTAATTGAAAAAAAGGAATAAAATGGGTTTATATATATATATATATATACACACATATATATACACAAAAAGAAAATAAAAACACATTTGAAGCGTGTTTGCTTACTAAATTGTGAGCGGAACGAAAGTTGCAGCAAATATCAGCAACAGGAGTCAAATTTCATTAATCACGAGAGTGAAGAGCTGACTGAAAAGATGATGACGGAATAGGCTATTTTATGTAAAAGCCCCTATATAAGCGAATCTATCATTGTACTCTTTTGTTGTTGTGTTTTCCGTGAAAAATAATAGACTATTGAACTCACAATTCAAGCAATCGGCCCCGTTATTGCACTAATTTTAAAGTAACACTAAAAAGTATGCGGCTGCACAGGCATTCATAATGGTGCGCGTCCACGGCAACGAGCGAGCAGAACAGAGCGAACGTTTTTTAGTTCATTCCTACTTCCATAGGAATTCCCTCAAGCGCTCTGCAAGCGCAACCCTTATCAATGTCCGTGTGGACGTCCGTATTTAAAAGCTCTCGGTCCTCAGTCACATTCTTGCCAAATATATGTATAAATATCATTTTGGACACAAGAGGGCAGTATGGCCCTATGTATTATTTGATATATTTATTTTTTAACTGAATAGTGCATCCTGGCTGTTTTTAAACTTGTACATTATTCTTAAATTGAAAACAAGAATAAAATGGGTTTAGTTCTGATATTTGTATAATTTTATCTAGAAATAAATGGTGTATAATTACATTTTTAGAAGATATGAGGCTTTTAGTGTTTATTTTTTTTACATGACTTTAATCCCTCGCCATAGCAAAACAATTAGAGATATTCAATAGATATTCACAATTATGCTTCTTTAATGTATTTTCATCATGTTGAAAAAGTTTGGTGGGAATAAAATAAACCACTTAAGAGGAGTGGGTAAAAATGTAGAGCCTGGTTTTGCAAAACATCCACATTAAGACCAAAATAGCCCACTTCCTGTTGGGCTGGCTTTAAGTTGTTTGGCCCGATGAGATCTATATGTCTACCGAGTTTCATAATATTACATGCAAGTGTGTTTGATTTATGGACCAAATTTTCTGACGAAGTTTATGGACCAAGTTAATTTAATTAATAAATTAATTATATAAAACTATTTTCAATGGACTACAATTCAACTGGTTATATGCCTTAACTTATTAATACAACTTATTTAAAAAATACAAGGCGTAAGACATTTATTTTCTTTTTTAATGCAGGCCAAACCACACAGCAGTCAAATGGTTAATCTAGCCCCCCTCCCCCTCCCCACACTCACTCACAGACACACACACACACACACATAGACGTAGGCTCAGAGAGAGAGAGAGACATAAAATGACAATTTTCAAACCAAAATATCTGACTTTCTGTTGGTTGGAGCTATTGAGTGTAAATTAGAAAGTTGTCTGGCTCGAGGAGAACAATACACATACAGATTTTTATTACTGTAGATAAAATTAATCCCCCCACTTTTGACAAAAGGTGGCGCTACTGAGTCCCTCACCACGCCCGTTTCTGAAACTTTGCACATGTCTACTGGCTAATAAATGTGATGTGTCTGTCGAGTTTCATGCAATTTCAAGTATTCTAAGAGTCTCAAAAGCATAAAAAAAGAATATTAAAGTTTGATGCGTTGCCACGACAACAGTATCTAAGATATCAAGAATCCATTCACAGGTCTACATCTGCCGTGTGTTTACATTATAGTAGTGAAGTTTGAAGCAAATCGGGTTAAAATAAGAGGGTGATTTTGAAAGTGACACACTTCCTTCTGCCAGTTGGTGGCGCTATAACTTTAACTCACAAGAGTCACATCCATGTGATCGGCCTCTTACGACGAACACACTACTGAAGTTTCATCAAGATCAGTTAATGTATGAAGAAGTTACAACACACTTCCTGTTTCACGTTTCTCGCCATAGTTTTGTTTCCTCGCCACGGCCAAACCGTTCGAGATATCAAAAATCCCCTCGCAAACTTTCATCCTCAATGTCTTGACTTCATGCTGACCGAGTTTCGTGCCGTTTGTTTGAATTCTCTAGGAGGAGTATTTCACATTCCATTGCGTGTGTTTTACCAACAACCCTAAATAGCCCACTTCCTGTTGGGCTGGGGTAAAAAGTAAGAGTGTGAAGTATATATGAAACGAGGAGATCTACATGTGTACCGAGTTTCATATTATTACATGCAAGCGTGTTTGATTTATGGACCATGTTTTCGGACCCCGTTCCAGGGGGCGCTGTCGAGCCCCCCTGCCACGCCCGGGTACCATCTTCAGCCCGGCCCTGATGGCCGCGGGTTCTGACATGTGTGCAAAGTTTCAGGAGTTTTTGAGCATGTTAAGGCCTCCAAAAGTGTCCAAAAGGTAGCAGAAAAATAATAAGAATAATAATAATAATAATAAAATATAGCTGCGAGCAGCGATTACGGGCCCAAGCCGGTGGCACCGCAACCCCGGTGCCTTTAGTTACCTAAAGGCACCGGAGTGGCGGTGCCGCCGGCTTTGGCCCTTCATCGCTGCTCGCAGCTATATTTATATATATATATATATATATATATATATATAAACAAGCCGGTGGCACCGCCACCCCGGTGCCTTTAGGGTTACTGTGCATGACGGGCAATATCGTAACTCCGCTTTGACCTTTGAGAAGATGTGTGCTGTAGAGCTTGCATTGGTGTGGGCTCTGCAAAAGTGTGCATTGAGGGCACATATCAACCACAAAGTATGCGTGAGCAACCTTCTGAAACCTAAAATGAAAAATGAGACACCCTACGGTCTCATGGACTTAATGCACACATGAAATAAGTGGCCCAATGACGTGACGTGCAATTTTGATGTCCAAACTGCTTTATGAAGTCAAAATAAGAAAATGTTTAATAAAAAGCACATTTATTGAATCTATTAATCTCTGTTTATCAAATGATATGAACATATAGTGAGGGTATTACAAAGTGTAAGAATTATTAGACATTATAGTCTCATAATGTCATACCGGATAACTGTCCGGACCTTAGAGTGACATACAAAAAAGCCAAACAAACAGTAAAAAATCGAATAAACCCTAACATCTCTGCCACAGGCATTATTGTATGAGTCTTGACAACAATATATTAAAATATTACAAAGAATATGACATCTAGTTGATTGTTATGCTTTGGAGCATTCTGTCCCAAAACTGGCTGTCAGGCAATGTCATACGGGATAACAAGCAAATTGGAGCAATTTTATTGTAAATTTTATTTTGACACGATGTGAGACAGCATGTTACACAATCAGGAAGACCCTAAAGGACCCCCAAACAATGGTGAAAGTCTTTTATGTCTTTCATAAAATGTGTTTAACTTACCCTTTTTCCTCACAAGCACACTATGTAGTAAAATCCTGTGTCATATGGGATAACGCTAAAATATATAATGTGGATTTTATGTCAATATGTTTATTTAGGATGAATTTACATATTTGGAAGTTGAAGGTAAAGGTTGCAGATTTCTATAGGTAGCCAAAAACACTGCCTGATTAAGATTTAATCTGAGTTTTGTCATACCGGATAACAATTTTGTCATACCGGATAACAATTTTGTCATACTGGATAACAATTTTGTCATATAGGATAACAGTTGTTAGCCCATAATGTCATCCGTTATCTTGGATGACGTCTTTGACAATATATTCTTATACAGTTTTCAGCTTTAATTTGCATAATTTCCATCCAAATTGTGATATTAACATATCATTAACATTGTTTAGTTGAATATTAGCAAATTATAAAATTCATAAGAATATTCAATTACAGTTACATTACATTTACTATAGACATTGTCTAAAATAACATTTAGCGTTCTTTTAATGAAATTTAGTGATTCAGTGTTCAACCCATTAATACGATTTTTCTTTATAAATATATTGTTCAATTAGATGCTTTTGTAAATTTGTTCAGTGAAATCAGTGAAGGTCGCCTACTTTAACCCTTTACATTATTTATGAATATTGATGTAGTGTGACTATGATCAGTAAAATGGTTCAAGGTACTTTTCAGTAATAAATTAAACCTAATGTTGAAAAGTTGTGCTGCTTTGATATTCATAAACATGAAAAAAAAAATGGTTTAAATGTATTTACTTGCCAAATCTGGGAAGAAACCACACTGAGTTTGTGTGTAACAGTTTACACACTGAAAACCACATCTCTATTTCTTTAAAGTGGAGCCTAATTAATTTCCTTGGAAAAACATTGCATAACATGAATTATTTATGAACATTATTATGTGTAAGTGTTGTAAAAATTACAATTCATGTGTTAACTCATATGGTGTCATACCGGGTAACAATTTAAGTCAGGCGGGATAACGCTGTTTTTCCCCATTGAAATGCATAATTTCACTTAATGGAGTTGAGGAAACAATAATAACATGATATCAAGTCCTATAAAACTTTTTCAGACATTTTGCATTTTAAATCACATTGCAGTGTTAAAATGTGTGTAAAGAACTTGAACAAGTAGGGTCACGTTTAAAGAAATCACAATATAATGAGAAAAAAATAGTTGTGCAGATTTTTTTTCTGAGCTTTAAATATTGTTTACTGCATCACTTTACATATTCATTAGGTATTTTTTATTTGAAAAGTTTTAATATCATAATATTTAGAAAATGCATTAACGTTATCCCGTATGACATTTTGACTGGTGTCGTCACATATTTCTCAGTTAAACCGCTTAAAATACATTGTTTAAAATGGAGATTTTAATAATAAGTAAAAAAAATCCCCATAAAGATAATAACTACTTTGATGTGTAGTTTTAACCTATTTGAATTTTTTATCAGTTGAAAACCTTATTTGTCACTGGCCCAAGTACACAAGTTTGAAAGTTATATGAAGTGTGCCAAGACAGAATATTACTTGCCTGATCTGATTAGAAAAATAGTTGGTGTGTGTGTGTGTGTGTGTGTGTGTGTGTGTGTGTGTGTGTGTGTGTGTGTGTGTGAGGCGTGATTGAACAATGTAGACATAAAAACATACCCCGTCCTTTTGTTCATACAGGACATTATTCAAACTGCAAAGTGTTTACTTATATTTGTGTACAATCACAATAAAACACAACATTGTGCTTTTGTCAAACTGTAAACTACAACTGTCACCCAACCGAAATCTCTTACACACACACACACACACACACACACACACACACACACACACACACACACACACACACACACACACACATAGTTTAAAAGCAAAAAAAATCTTTTGGACATTCATCATATTGCATTGGTTTTCATTTATTGTCCTCGATCAGAGCCCTAATCTGTTTATTTTTTCAGTTACACATTCTACATTGATTAAAAAAGAAAAATCAAATGTGTTTTTATTTTATACATAAATAAATAATCTATCATTCAGATGAGAATAAAGTTAGTGTTAGTTCAAATTTTAAGGAAAACAAATATATGATCTGAAATATAGCACATTCATTTATAATTCATTCAGGTTCAATTACCAAACATACAAATCTCAATGTAATTTAAAGCAAACAATACATTTAAAATACATGGGTTGTATGCTATTTTTTTTTATATAAAAAGATATATATCCAAAAAGACAAGGCCTAAACTTTAACAAGGGTTAAACAATCACTGTAACAGACACAATCACACACACACACACACACACACACACACACGTCAAATCACTTACATTTTAGATGCAATATTGACTTTTTTTTCTGTTTCAGCAGCGAAAATAGTTAAACAAAGATCACAGCAGAACCATCGAGCATCTCACAGCAACGCGTTCTCATTACTGAATGATTCAGCATTTTGAACGAATCGGTTGACTCAAAGATTCAACGACCAATCCATAATCTGTCTCATTCATGAATGACTCAGCCGTTCGAACGAATCGTTTGAACGAATGAATCAATGACTCGCTCATTAAGACGGTCGCCTGGCGACACCTAATGACGGTTTAGTGATATTAAAAGTATCATTCTTTCCAACGATTGTTAATTAACTCATATTTGAAACATAAGCTATATATATATATATATATATATATATATATATATATATACACACACATATATATACACACACATATATATATACACAAAAATAAAATAAAAACACATTTGAAGCGTGTTTGCTTACTAAATTGTGAGCGGAACGAAAGTTGCAGCAAATATCAGCAACAGGAGTCAAATTTCATTAATCACGAGAGTGAAGAGCTGACTGAAAAGATGATGACGGAATAGGCTATTTTATGTAAAAGCCCCTATTTAAGCGAATCTATCATTGTACTCTTTTGTTGTTGTGTTTTCCGTGAAAAATAATAGACTATTGAACTCACAATTCAAGCAATTGGCCCCCGATATTGCACTAATTTTAAAGTGACACTAAAAAGTATGCGGCTGCAGTGGCATTCATTACGGTGCGCGTCCATGGCGACGAGCAAGCAAAACAGAGCGAACGTTTTTTCATTTCTACTTCCATAGAAATTCATTCGAGCGCACTGCGAGCGCCACCACTATAAATGTCCTTACTTTACTTTCACTTTTAACTTAGCGATATAAAAGCCCCCAGTGTTACACGTCAAATAACCGGTGAGAAAAAATTCTCGGAGTCACATAGCAGCTACCTATATTTAAATACAACAGGCCTACCTGATTTTGAACACAAGAGGGCAGTATAGCCCTATGTATTATTTGATATATTTATTTTTTAACTGAATAGTGCATCCTGGCTGTTTTTAAACTTGTACATTATTCTTAAATTGCAAAACAAGAATAAAATGGGTTTAGTTCTGATATTTGTATAATTTTATCTAGAAATAAATGGTGTATAATTAAATTTTTAGAAGATATGAGGCTTTTAGTGTTTATTTTTTTTACATGACTTTAATCCCTCGCCATAGCAAAACAATTAGAGATATTCAATAGATATTCACAATTATGCTTCTTTAATGTATTTTCATCATGTTGAAAAAGTTTGGTGGGAATAAAATAAACCACTTAAGAGGAGTGGGTAAAAATGTAGAGCCTGGTTTTGCAAAACATCCACATTAAGACAAAAATAGCCCACTTCCTGTTGGGCTGGCTTAAAGTTGTTTGGCCCGATGAGATCTATATGAGTACAGAGTTTCATAATATTACATGCAAGTGTGTTTGATTTATGGACCAAATTTTCTGACGAAGTTTATGGACCAAGTTAATTTAATTAATAAACTAATTATATAAAACTATTTTCAATGCACTACAATTCAACTGGTTATATGCCTTTACTTATTAATACAACTTATTTAAAAAATACAAGGCGTAAGACATTTATTTTCTTTTTTAATGCAGGCCAAACCACACAGCAGTCAAATGGTTAATCTAGCCCCCCTCCCCCTCCCCCTCCCCCTCCCCCTCCCCACACTCACAGACACACACACACACACAGAGACGTAGGCTCAGAGAGAGACATAAAATGACAATTTTCAAACCAAAATATCTGACTTCCTGTTGGTTGGAGCTATTGAGTGTAAATTAGAAACTTGTCTGGCTGGAGGAGAACAATACACATACCGATTTTTATTACTGTAGATAAAATTAATCCCCCCACTTTTGACAAAAGGTGGCGCTACTGAGCCCTCAACACGCCCGTTTCTGAAACTTTGCACATGTCTACTGGCTAATAAATGAGATGTGTCTGTCGAGTTTCATGCAATTTTAAGCAATTTCAGGCATGCTAAGAGTCTCAAAAGCATAAAAAAAGAATATTAAAGTTTGATGCGTTGCCACGACAACAGTATCTAAGATATCAAGAATCCATTCACAGGTCTACATCTGCCGTGTGTTTACATTATAGTAGTGAAGTTTGAAGCAAATCGGGTAAAAATAAGAGGGTGATTTCAAAGCATTTAGGAAGTGACACACTTCCTTCTGCCAGTTGGTGGCGCTATAACTTTGACTCACAATAGTCACATCCATGTGATCGGGCTCTTACGACGAACACACTGCTGAAGTTTCATCAAGATCAGTTAATGTATGCAGTAGTTATGACACACTTCCTGTTTCACGTTTCTCGCCATAATTTTGTTTCCTCGCCACGGCCAAACCGTTCGAGATATCAAAAATCCCCTCGCAAACTTTCATCCTCAATGTCTTGACTTCATGCTGACCGAGTTTCGTGCCGTTTGTTTGAATTCTCTAGGAGGAGTATTTCACATTCCATTGCGTGTGTTTTACCAACAACCCTAAATAGCCCACTTCCTGTTGGGCTGGGGTAAAAAGTAAGAGTGTGAAGTATATATGAAACGAGGAGATCTACATGTGTACCGAGTTTCATATTATTACATGCAAGCGTGTTTGATTTATGGACCATGTTTTCGGACCCCGTTCCAGGGGGCGCTGTCGAGCCCCCCTGCCACGCCCGGGTACCATCTTCAGCCCGGCCCTGATGGCCGCGGGTTCTGACATGTGTGCAAAGTTTCAGGAGTTTTTGAGCATGTTAAGGCCTCCAAAAGTGTCCAAAAGGTAGCAGAAAAATAATAAGTCGGAAGAAGAATAATAAATAATCCTAAGGAAAACAATAGGGCCTTCGCCCTTTGGGCTTGGGCCCTAATAATCCTAAGGAAAACAATAGGGCCTTCGCCCTTTGGGCTTGGGCCCTAATAAATAATCCTAAGGAAAACAATAGGGCCTTCGCCCTTTGGGCTTGGGCCCTAAATATAGCTGCGAGCAGCGATTACGGGCCCAAGCCGGTGGCACCGCAACCCCGGTGCCTTTAGTTACCTAAAGGCACCGGAGTGGCGGTGCCGCCGGCTTTGGCCCTTCATCGCTGCTCGCAGCTATATTTATATATATATATATATATATATATATATATATAAACAAGCCGGTGGCACCGCCACCCCGGTGCCTTTAGGGTTACTGTGCATGACGGGCAATATCGTAACTCCGCTTTGACCTTTGAGAAGATGTGTGCTGTAGAGCTTGCATTGGTGTGGGCTCTGCAAAAGTGTGCATTGAGGGCACATATCAACCACAAAGTATGCGTGAGCAACCTTCTGAAACCTAAAATGAAAAATGAGACACCCTACGGTCTCATGGACTTAATGCACACATGAAATAAGTACACAAGTTTGAAAGTTATATGAAGTGTGCCAAGACAGAATATTACTTGCCTGATCTGATTAGAAAAATAGTTAGTGTGTGTGTGTGTGTGTGTGTGTGTGTGTGTGTGTGTGTGTGTGTGTGTGTGTGTGTGTGTGTGTGTGAGGCGTGATTGAACAATGTAGACATAAAAACATACCCCGTCCTTTTGTTCATACAGGACATTATTCAAACTGCAAAGTGTTTACTTATATTTGTGTACAATCACAATAAAACACAACATTGTGCTTTTGTCAAACTGTAAACTACAACTGTCACCCAACCGAAATCTCTTTCACACACACACACACACACACACACACACACACACACACACACACACACACACACACACACACACACACATAGTTTAAAAGCAAAAAAAATCTTTTGGACATTCATCATATTGCATTGGTTTTCATTTATTGTCCTCGATCAGAGCCCTAATCTGTTTATTTTTTCAGTTACACATTCTACATTGATTAAAAAAGAAAAATCAAATGTGTTTTTATTTTATACATAAATAAATAATCTATCATTCAGATGAGAATGAAGTTAGTGTTAGTTCAAATTTTAAGGAAAACAAATATATGATCTGAAATATAGCACATTCATTTATAATTCATTCAGGTTCAATTACCAAACATACAAATCTCAATGTAATTTAAAGCAAACAATACATTTAAAATACATGGGTTGTATGCTATTTTTTTTTATATAAAAAGATATATATCCAAAAAGACAAGGCCTAAACTTTAACAAGGGTTAAACAATCACTGTAACAGACACAATCACACACACACACACACACACACACGTCAAATCACTTACATTTTAGATGCAATATTGACTTTTTTTTCTGTTTCAGCAGCGAAAATAGTTAAACAAAGATCACAGCAGAACCATCGAGCATCTCACAGCAACGCGTTCTCATTACTGAATGATTCAGCATTTTGAACGAATCGGTTGACTCAAAGATTCAACGACCAATCCATAATCTGTCTCATTCATGAATGACTCAGCCGTTCGAACGAATCGTTTGAACGAATGAATCAATGACTCGCTCATTAAGACGGTCGCCTGGCGGCACCTAATGACGGTTTAGTGATATTAAAAGTATCATTCTTTCCAACGATTGTTAATTAACTCATATTTGAAACATAAGCTATATATATATATATATATATATATATATATATATATATATATATACACACATATATATACACACACATATATATACACAAAAATAAAATAAAAACACATTTGAAGCGTGTTTGCTTACTAAATTGTGAGCGGAACGAAAGTTGCAGCAAATATCAGCAACAGGAGTCAAATTTCATTAATCACGAGAGTGAAGAGCTGACTGAAAAGATGATGACGGAATAGGCTATTTTATGTAAAAGCCCCTATTTAAGCGAATCTATCATTGTACTCTTTTGTTGTTGTGTTTTCCGTGAAAAATAATAGACTATTGAACTCACAATTCAAGCAATCGGCCCCGTTATTGCACTAATTTTAAAGTGACACTAAAAAGTATGCGGCTGCACTGGCATTCATAACGGTGCGCGTTCATGGCGACGAGCGAGCAGAACAGAGCGAACGTTTTTTAGTTCATTCCTACTTCCATAGGAATTCCCTCAAGCGCTCTGCAAGCGCAACCCTTATCAATGTCCGTGTGGACGTCCGTATTTAAAAGCTCTCGGTCCTCAGTCACATGCTTGCCAAATATATGTATAAATATCATTTTGGACACAAGAGGGCAGTATGGCCCTATGTATAATTTTGTATAATAACTATCACTCGAATAGCCCCTCCCCACACAGACACACACACACACACAGTTCGCCCGCGCCTCTCTCTCACACGCACACACACACACACACTCCAGCATTGCAATCTTGAGATCGCAGCTTGTTCATTATGCTGCGTTCACACCAAACTTTTATACTCTTTTGTTGTTGTGGTTTCCATGAAGAATAATAGGCTATTGAACTCACAATTCAAGCAATCGGCCCCAGAAAAGGCGCTAATTTTAAAATGAAACTAACGGCTGCACGGGCATTCATAACGGTGCGCGTCCACGGCGATGAGCGAGCAGAACTTCCATAGGAATTCCCTCGAGCGCTCTGCACGTGGCCATTATCAATGTCCCGTATTTAAAAGCTCTCGGTCCTCAGTCACATACCAAATATATGTATAATGTATATATAAATATAATTTTGGACACAAGAGGGCAGTATGGCCCTATGTATAATTTTGTGTTTAAACTAAAAGAGCCCCTCCCCCCCTCCCCACACAGACACAGACACAGACACACACGAATGGCAGGGTGCATTCTCTCTGTCAGAGGGAGAGGGAGAGAAAATTCTCAGAAACATCCACATTCAAACCAAAATATCTAACTTCCTCTTGGTCTGAGCTAATGACAGTTAATTAGAAAGTTGTCCGGCTTGATCTGAACCATATGCATACCTGTGTCTGTCGAGTTTCATGCAATTTCAAGCATGCTAAGAGTCTCAAAAGCATCAAACAAGAATATTAAAGTTTGATGTGTTGCCACGGCAACAGTATCTAAGATATCAATAATCCTTTCACAGGTCTACATCTGCCGTGTGTTTACATTATACACATAAAGTTTGAAGCAAATCGGGTAAAAATAAGAGGGTGATTTCACTTCCTGCTGCCAAGAGTGACACACTTCCTGCTGCCAGTTGGTGGCGCTATAACTTTGACTCACAATAGTCACATCCATGTGATCGGGCTCTTACAACGAACACACTGTTGAAGTTTCATCAAGATCAGTTAATGTATGCAGTAGTTATGACACACTTCCTGTTTCACGTTTCTCGCCATAATTTTGTTTCCTCGCCACGGCCAAACCGTTCGAGATATCAAAAATCCCCTCGCAAACTTTCATCCTCAATGTCTTGACTTCATGCTGACCGAGTTTCGTGCCGTTTGTTTGAATTCTCTAGGAGGAGTATTTCACATTCCATTGCGTGTGTTTTACCAACAACCCTAAATAGCCCACTTCCTGTTGGGCTGGGGTAAAAAGTAAGAGTGTGAAGTATATATGAAACGAGGAGATCTACATGTGTACCGAGTTTCATATTATTACATGCAAGCGTGTTTGAGTTATGGACCATGTTTTCGGACCCCGTTCCAGGGGGCGCTGTCGAGCCCCCCTGCCACGCCCGGGTACCATCTTCAGCCCGGCCCTGATGGCCGCGGGTTCTGACATGTGTGCAAAGTTTCAGGAGTTTTTGAGCATGTTAAGGCCTCCAAAAGTGTCCAAAAGGTAGTAAAAAAATAATAATAAATATAGCTGCGAGCAGCGATTACGGGCCCAAGCCGGTGGCACCGCAACCCCGGTGCCTTTAGTTACCTAAAGGCACCGGAGTGGCGGTGCCGCCGGCTTTGGCCCTTCATCGCTGCTCGCAGCTATATTTATATATATATATATATATATATATATATATATATAAACAAGCCGGTGGCACCGCCACCCCGGTGCCTTTAGGGTTACTGTGCATGACGGGCAATATCGTAACTCCGCTTTGACCTTTGAGAAGATGTGTGCTGTAGAGCTTGCATTGGTGTGGGCTCTGCAAAAGTGTGCATTGAGGGCACATATCAACCACAAAGTATGCGTGAGCAACCTTCTGAAACCTAAAATGAAAAATGAGACACCCTACGGTCTCATGGACTTAATGCACACATGAAATAAGTACACAAGTTTGAAAGTTATATGAAGTGTGCCAAGACAGAATATTACTTGCCTGATCTGATTAGAAAAATAGTTGGTGTGTGTGTGTGTGTGTGTGTGTGTGTGTGTGTGTGTGTGTGTGTGTGAGGCGTGATTGAACAATGTAGACATAAAAACATACCCCGTCCTTTTGTTCATACAGGACATTATTCAAACTGCAAAGTGTTTACTTATATTTGTGTACAATCACAATAAAACACAACATTGTGCTTTTGTCAAACTGTAAACTACAACTGTCACCCAACCGAAATCTCTTACACACACACACACACACACACACACACACACACACACACACACACACACACACACACACATAGTTTAAAAGCAAAAAAAATCTTTTGGACATTCATCATATTGCATTGGTTTTCATTTATTGTCCTCGATCAGAGCCCTAATCTGTTTATTTTTTCAGTTACACATTCTACATTGATTAAAAAAGAAAAATCAAATGTGTTTTTATTTTATACATAAATAAATAATCTATCATTCAGATGAGAATAAAGTTAGTGTTAGTTCAAATTTTAAGGAAAACAAATATATGATCTGAAATATAGCACATTCATTTATAATTCATTCAGGTTCAATTACCAAACATACAAATCTCAATGTAATTTAAAGCAAACAATATATTTAAAATACATGGGTTGTATGCTATTTTTTTTTATATAAAAAGATATATATCCAAAAAGACAAGGCCTAAACTTTAACAAGGGTTAAACAATCACTGTAACAGACACAATCACACACACACACACACACACACACACGTCAAATCACTTACATTTTAGATGCAATATTGACTTTTTTTTCTGTTTCAGCAGCGAAAATAGTTAAACAAAGATCACAGCAGAACCATCGAGCATCTCACAGCAACGCGTTCTCATTACTGAATGATTCAGCATTTTGAACGAATCGGTTGACTCAAAGATTCAACGACCAATCCATAATCTGTCTCATTCATGAATGACTCAGCCGTTCGAACGAATCGTTTGAACGAATGAATCAATGACTCGCTCATTAAGACGGTCGCCTGGCGGCACCTAATGACGTTTAGTGATATTAAAAGTATCATTCTTTCCAACGATTGTTAATTAACTCATATTTGAAACATAAGCTATATATATATATATATATATACACACATATATATACACACACACATATATATATACACAAAAATAAAATAAAAACACATTTGAAGCGTGTTTGCTTACTAAATTGTGAGCGGAACGAAAGTTGCAGCAAATATCAGCAACAGGAGTCAAATTTCATTAATCACGAGAGTGAAGAGCTGACTGAAAAGATGATGACGGAATAGGCTATTTTATGTAAAAGCCCCTATTTAAGCGAATCTATCATTGTACTCTTTTGTTGTTGTGTTTTCCGTGAAAAATAATAGACTATTGAACTCACAATTCAAGCAATCGGCCCCGTTATTGCACTAATTTTAAAGTGACACTAAAAAGTATGCGGCTGCACTGGCATTCATAACGGTGCGCGTCCATGGCGACGAGCGAGCAGAACAGAGCGAACGTTTTTTAGTTCATTCCTACTTCCATAGGAATTCCCTCAAGCGCTCTGCAAGCGCAACCCTTATCAATGTCCGTGTGGACGTCCGTATTTAAAAGCTCTCGGTCCTCAGTCACATGCTTGCCAAATATATGTATAAATATCATTTTGGACACAAGAGGGCAGTATGGCCCTATGTATAATTTTGTATAATAACTATCACTCGAAGAGCCCCTCCCCACACAGACACACACACACACACAGTTCGCCCGCGCCTCTCTCTCACACGCACACACACACACACACACACACACACAGACACAGACACACACACACACACAAGTCAAATCACTTACATTTTAGATGCAATATTGACTTTTTTCTGTTTCAGCAGTGAAACTAGTTAAACAAAGATCACAGCAGAACCATCGAGCATCTCACAGCAACGTGTTTTCTCATTACTGAATGATTCAGCATTTTGAACGAATCGGTTGACTCAAAGATTCAATGACCAATCCATAATCTGTCTCATTCATGAATGACTCAGCCGTTCGAACGAATCGTTCGAACAAATGAATCAATGACTCGCTCATTAAGACGGTCGCCTGGCGACACCTAATGACGGTTTAGTGATATGTTAAAAAGTATCATTCTTTCAAACGATTGTTAATTAACTCATATTTGAAACATAAGCTATATATATATATATATATATATATATATACACACATATATATACACAAAAATAAAATAAAAACACATTTGAAGCGTGTTTGCTTACTAAATTGTGAGCAGAACGAAAGTTGCAGCAAATATCAGCAACAGGAGTCAAATTTCATTAATCACGAGAGTGAAGAGCTGACTGGAAAAATTATTACGGAATATTTTGTGTAAAAGCACCTATTTAAGCGAATCTGTCATTTACTCTTTTGTTGTTGTGTTTTCCCTGAAAACCGGAAGCAATCGGTCCCCGATATGGCGCTAATTTTAAAGTGACACTAAAAAGTATGCGGCTGCACTGGCATTCATAACAGTGCGCGTCCATGGCGACGAGCGAGCAAAACAGAGCGAACGTTTTTTCATTTCTACTTCCATAGAAATTCATTCGAGCGCACTGTGAGCGCCACCACTATAAATGTCCATGCGGACGTCCTTACTTTACTTTCACTTTTAACTTAGCGATTTAAAAGCCCCCGGTGTTACACGTCAAATAACCGGTGAGAAAATATTCTCGGAGTCACATAGGCTACCTAATATATTTAAATACAACAGGCCTACCTGATTTTGAACACAAGAGGGCAGTATAGCCCTATGTATTATTTGATATATTTATTTTTTTAACTGAATAGTGCATTCTGGCTGTTTTTAAACCTGTACATTATTCTTAAATTGAAAACAAGAATAAAATGGGTTTAGTTGTGATATTTGTATAATTTTATCTAGAAATAAATGGTGTATAATTAAATTTTTAGAAGATATGAGGCTTTTAGTGTTCATTTTTTTTACATGACTTCAATCCCTCGCCATAGCAAAACAATTAGAGATATTCAATAGATATTCACAATTATGCTTCTTTAATGTATTTTCATCATGTTGAAAACATTTGGTGGGAACAAAATAAACCACTTAAGAGGAGTGGGTAAAAATGTAGAGGCTGGTTTTGCAAAACATTCACATTCAGACCAAAATAGCCCACTTCCTTTTGGGCTAGCTTAAAGTTGTTTGGCCCGATGAGATCTATATACCGAGTTTCATAATATTACATGCAAGTGTGTTTGATTTATGGACCAAATTTTCAGACCAAGTTTATGGACCAAGTTAATTTAATTAATAAACTAATTATATAAAACTATTTTCAATGCACTACAATTAATTTGGTTATATGCCTTTACTTATTAATAAAACCTATTTAAAAAATACAAGGCATAAGCCATTTATTTTCCTTTTTAATGCAGGCAAAACCACACAGCAGTGAAATGGTTAATCTAGCCCCCCTCCCCCTCCCCACACTCACAGACACACACACACACACACACACACAGAGACGTAGGCTCAGAGAGAGACACATAATGACAATTTTCAAACCAAAATATCTAACTTCCTGTTGGTCGTAGCTAATTACGGTAAATTAGAAAGTTGTCCGGCTCGAAGAGTACAATATACATATCGAGTTTTGTTACTGTAGATAAAACTAACCCCCCCACTTTTGTCAAAAGCATTTAGAAAGTGACACACTTCCTGCTGCCAGTTGGTGGCGCTATAACTTTGACTCACAATAGTTACATCCATCTGAATGGCCTCTTACCACGAACACACTGCTGAAGTTTCATCAAGATCAGTTAATGTATGCAGAAGTTATAACAGTTCGTGTTTCTCTTTTCTCGCCATAAATTAGTTTCCTCGCCACGGCCAAAGCGTTCGAGATATCAAAAATCCGTCCGCAATTTAGCATCTTCAAAGTGTTGACCTCAAGCTGACCGAGTTTGGCGGTAAACGGATGCATTCTCTAGGAGAAGTACTTCAAATTCCTGAGCAAGCGTTCTCCAAACAACCCATAATAGCCGACTTCCTGTTGGGCTGGCGTAAAACTTGACCGAGGGTAAGTTGTTCGGCCCGATGAGATCTAAATGTGTATTGAGTTTCAGATTAATTCATGCAAGCGTGTTTGATCTATGGACCAAGTTTTGGGGACCCCGTTCAAGGGGGCGCTGTTGAGCCCCCCTGCCACGCCCGGGTACCAGCTTCAGCCCGGGCCTGATGGCTGTGGGCGCTGACCTGTGTGCAAAGTTTCAAGAGTTTTCAAGCACGTTAAGGGCCCCAAAAGCCCCTGAAACCTTGAACACGATTAAAATAATAGTCAAATTCCCCAACCCCCCCACACACAGAGACAGGGGGAGAAAATTCTCCTGAAAATCATATTCAAACCAAAATATCTGACTTTGTGTTGTTCGGAGCTAATGACTGTCAATTAGAAAGTTGTCCGGCTCGAGGAGACGAATATCCATACCGATTTTTGTTACTGTAGGTAAAACTAATACCCCATTTTTGACTAAAGGTGGCGCTACTGAGCCCCTCACCACGCCCGTTTCTGAAACTTTGCACATGTCTACTAGCTAATAAATGAGATGTGTCTGTCGAGTTTCCTGCAATTTCAAGCATGCTAAGAGTCTCAAAAGCATCAAAAAAGAATATTAAAGTTTGATGCGTTGCCATGGCAACATTATCTTAGATATTAAACAATCCTTTCACAGGTCTACATCTGGCGTGTTTTTACATTATACAGATGAAGTTTGAAGCAAATCGGGTTAAAATAAGAGGGTGATTTCAAAGCATTTTGAAAGTGACACACTTCCTGCTGCCAGTTGGTGGCGCTATAACTTTGACTCACAATAGTCACATCCATGTGATCGGCCTCTTACAGCGAACACACTGCTGAAGTTTCATCGAGATCAGTTAATGTATGAAGAAGTTATAACACACTTCCTGTTTCTTGTTTCTCGCCATAAATTCGTTTCCTCGCCACGGCCAAACCGTTCGAGATATCAAAAATCCCCTGGCAATTTTTCATCCTCAGTGTCTTGACTTCATGCTGACCGAGTTTCGTGCCGTGTGTTTGAATTCTCTAGGAGGAGTATTTCGAATTCCTGAGCATGGGTTTTCCAAACAACCCTAAATAGCCGACATCCTGTCGGGCTGGGGTAAAAAATCAGAGCATGAAGTATATATGAACCGATGAGATCTATAAGTGTACCGAGTTTCATATTATTCCATGCAAGCGTGTTTGATTTATGGACCAAGTTTTCGGACCGCGTTCCAGGGGGCGCTGTCGAGCCCCCCTGCCACGCCCGGGTACCAGCTTCAGCCCGGCCCTGATGGCCGCGGGTTCTGACCCGCGTGCAAAGTTTCAAGAGTTTTCGGGCACGTTAAGGGCCCCAAAAGTGCCCGAATAGTCGTAAGAAAAATAGAAAAAAAAAAAAAAAAAAAAAAAAAAAATAATCCTAAGGAAAACAATAGGGCTCTTCGCCCTTTCAGGGCTTGGGCCCTAATAATAAATAATCCTAAGGAAAACAATAGGGCCTTCGCCCTTTGGGCTTGGGCCCTAATAATCCTAAGGAAAACAATAGGGCTCTTCGCCCTTTCAGGGCTTGGGCCCTAATAATCCTAAGGAAAACAATAGGGCCTTCGCCCTTTGGGCTTGGGCCCTAATAAATAATCCTAAGGAAAACAATAGGGCCTTCGCCCTTTGGGCTTGGGCCCTAATTACTAGAAAAGAAATTATATCCTGAGAAAAGTGGATTTTTAGGGGTATTGCTCATAGACCTCCATTCATTCTGCACTCGTCCTGTGAGCGCCCTCATATGGACCCAGAGTGGAACTGCAACCAGTTCAGAACCCGGAAGTTTAACGTGAGTGGGAGTTCTCCAAGGGGGTAATCCATCGACAGGAAGTTGAAGCTGGCCGGGTGCCGCCATCTTGTAGCAGAACTTCACTTGCATTAGCATTTCCATTGACTCCCATTCATTTTGGCGTCACTTTGACAGCGAATAACTTTACATCTGAGGCGTTTAAAGACTCCATTTGTCCATCATTTATTTCTAAAGAAACATGACAATGTATAAAAGGCTCCATTACTTTGTATCTTACGTTATTTAGAAAAAAAATTGTATTTTAAAAAAAAAAAATTTATTTATTTTTAAAAAAATTTTTTATTATTTTAAAAATAAAATACATTTTTATTTTTTGTAAAAATAAGCTAACGATTGCGTCGCGACTCTCTGGCGCACACTAGAGAAAATTACCGTATAGACAGAAGTAGAAACTCGCGCGCAATCGGGGGGACGTGGAGGCATAAAGTCAAGGGAGAAGCCCATAGAGAGTTGTAAAGTTGCTCCTGCTGCGAGCTCATGGACAGCTAATACTCACGATCTCCGGCTCTGCAAGTTTCGGAAGGGAATGATTCAGATTCCTCTTGGCACAGCTACTAGAAGATTCACGTCTGTCAGACAGGTTGCTCACGTCATCAAGCTTAGTTTGAGTCGGTTTGAGTCTGCGCGTCAGGAACGGAAGTTCTCAAAAATCACTAAAAATGGGCTTCAACTGTCTCAACTGAGTTCCAATGAGATGGCTCTGTCCATTTCTTTTACTGTCTATGGAGTTCTCCCCATAGATGGTTCTCCCCATATTAGACGGAATGGGCGAGAGGCATCCAGCTGCAGCCCCGCAGACTCACTTCTCGCTAGACACCATAGACAGTAAAAGAAAGCTATGCTGCGTCCCAATTCACATACTATCCTTCCTAAATAGTATTCGAAAATAGAATTACTACGTCCCAAATCGTAGTATGTTGAAATGAGTGTCCCAAAGAGACCCGGATGGTCTACTATATCCGGTCAGAATCCGAAGTGCAGATCGATGCGCACTCTAACGGCTGATATTGCCCACAACCCATCGCGTGTTGGACGAGGATTCGGTTAGAACTACAAACACGAATGAAAAGTGTTCAAAAACTACAGACATGGAGGACGCGCGAGTCCGACGGTTATGTAGAGAGGTTTAGATAAAGGGGTTTGAGTGATTAATTATCAGTATCTAACCTGACGAAAATGTATTTATTCAATGTTGTCCACAATATATTGCATCTGCAGCAGCATTGTGAACTTTTGCAAAGATACGTTTAAAAAAATGCATTATTATATTCAAATTCCAAACACATGAGGAGAGTCTCCGCATGAAAGACCCATGACTGGCAGATGAACGTGCGACAACAATTCTCTCCGAAATGGTAAGAAGTTATATTAGATTGAATGGAGGATTTTAACTGTGACGAGATTGACAGGGCAGTTTACGGTGATAGGATGCAGTATGCGACAGATCTGTCCGTTAAAGATGACGAAGTAGTATGTCCCAAAGCTTGCCTACTCTTTTGCTACACACTCAAAAGTATGTACTTTTTCTTCACAAAAAGAGTACATACTTTTAGGGCGTAGTATAAGTAGGCGAATTGGGACGCAGTACTAGACACCAGTGGCTGGACAGCCGACGTCATTTCCGTATCGTCATTTCCATATCGTCATTCACTTTTCAAATTTGACGCGCCATGCAGATGTCAGCGGTAAGAAAAAAAATATAAACTGTTACTGTTGATGATTTATAGGTCATGTCAGAATTCAAATGCACAAACTAGCTAGTTAAAAAATCGTCTTGTTTTCAAGGTACTTTGTCGTGTTTTTTAAAGGTATTAGCAGAGACTATTTATATAGAGACATGCCACTTCCTCAATCCTTAATACAACTATATAGGGAAAACCCGTAACGCCAAAGATGGCGGTTGTACGCACATGTCCCGCCCCTCCCGCTGGAAAGCCAATCGTCTGCTTTTAACAGTCAAGCCGGGAAAACATTTAAGCCAATCGTCTGGTTCCACTGACGCATGCGCACAGTTGAGGTTTGCGACAGTGGAAAATACGTTACTGTTTGAAAAGGCGGCAGATTTGATATGCAGTGTATGTGTGAGTTGTGTAAATATCAGACATCCCAAGTCTCCCGCAGATTGATAGTGGCTCCCTGATGCCCGCAAATTAGTTCAAATCTCCCGGAATCTAGAGCGAGCGAGCAAGAGCGAGCACATACACTGTGCTTCAAACTGTAGCGCGCGGCCGCGCGCATGACAGAGAGGGAGAGAACCCTTGCGCATGCGTAGTAAAAGTATAACCTGTGGGGGAAAAGGCGTTTTAAACCTTATTTTGGGGCAAAGTCATCAAACTTTTTCAGCGATTTTTATCATATTTTACTGCTGTTTCTATACATGCAGTTTGTATGTCCCGGTGACCAGTGAAAGTGCAGTTCTGACTCTCTGCCCATTCATTTAGATAGGAGCCTGGTCTTGTTAGTCCGAAATAGCTGCCCGGAGGCATTGCCAAGATGGCGGCCGAGTGGCATGACTTGCCTAAAAGGACTTTGGTATTAGTGAACTCTGGTGTGCCTCAATTCTAGAGCTAGGTTGCTACAATAGAACACTTGTACTCTAATATAGTTAAATATAAACATGCTCATTCTAATCATATTGTACATCTGTTCTTGCTTTAGGTGAATAAATATGCTGTCTATCCAGAGGTGAAAATATAAAATAAATATGCTGTCTATCCAGAGGTGAAAATATAAAATAAATATGCTGTCTATCCAGAGGTGAAAATATAAAATAAATATGCTGTCTATCCAGAGGTGAAAATATAAAATAAATATGCTGTCTATCCAGAGGTGAAAATATAAAATAAATATGCTGTCTATCCAGAGGTGAAAATAAAAAATAAATATGCTGTCTATCCAGAGGTGAAAATATAAAATAAATATGCTGTCTATCCAGAGGTGAAAATATAAAATAAATATATGTCTATCCAGAGGTGAAAATATAAAATAAATATGCTGTCTATCCAGAGGTGAAAATAAAAAAATAAATATGCTGTCTATCCGGTGAAAATATAAAATAAATATGTCTATCCAGAGGTGAAAATATAAAATAAATATGTCTATCCAGAGATGAAAGAGGTGAAAATATAAAATAAATATGTCTATCCAGAGGTGAAAGAGGTGAAAATATAAAATAAATATGTCTATCCAGAGGTGAAAATATAAAATAAATATATGTCTATCCAGAGGTGAAAATAAAAAATAAATATGCTGTCTATCCGTTGAAAATATAAAATAAATATGTCTATCCAGAGGTGAAAATATAAAATAAATATGTCTATTGTAGCCACATTGAGATGTGCCTTAATTAGCTCAAATTATGCATAGGGAATTTTAATAATTAATCATGAATATGATTAATATATTGCATATTACAGTTAAATTATCGAAATTGAAAATAGATCGATTGTATATATGAATGGTAAATCATAACGAATTATAATTCCTCATTCATATATCAATGGTCTCATTACAGATCGATTATATGAGACAACTTTAAGGGAATCAATTTAGTTTATCAAACAATCGGTTTGTCCAGCAAACAGCCGTAAGGTTAACTAACCAACTTCTCAACAAGGTTGTCCCTTTTTATAAACTCCAAGAAATCTCAATGTTCCGGCCGTGAACATTAATTTTCAGGTGTTTATAAAATTTACGTTACTGATATAGTATAACAACTTGTAAAGCTTTTGTAGCTATAGGACCGCATTTCATTGACTTGTAAAGTATGAGCATTCAAAAACAATCAAGAATATAACGGTTTTAATAAAATGAAACTACGGATACAGAATTCTACATTTAAACACGGGATACATGTATGTACAGTAAACAGTAAAACTAATGAGACAGACGAACAACAAACAGGAGTGAGAGAGAGAGATTGCGAGAGCGCAAGATTGGGAGTAAGAGAGAGAGAGAGAGAGAGAGTGAGAAGATGAGAGATCTTCTGGTTTGGCAAAATTCATCACAGACACAGAACCTTTTGAATTAGAACAAGACTCAACAGATCTTAAACCTTGAAAGAATGGTAAACGGTTACTTGCACAGGTAAAGCTCTTTGTGGTTGATGTGAAGCAGGGTGCGTGTCTCTGTCCTCGCGTCATGCGTTCACGTGGTCTTTCAGAGCGGGCAAAGCGCGTTAGTTTTAGTGCTGCCACTAACGACTAATTTTCTAACGACTAATCTTTCGACTAATTTTTCGATTAGTCGACTAATCTAAACGACTAATTAAAAAAAAATCAAGTGTTTATTTCGTTGTGTCCATTTTATTTTGAACTCAACTGAAGGGCCAAAACATAAAATGTCACCTGTTCAAAAACATTATGTATTAACAATCTAAGCATTAAGTATCTGCATTTCCATTAGGCTATACCATATTAGTCAGAGTCCTAATCTAATCCTCTAATAACAAACATGCATGTATGTATTAAATTAGCTCTTTGTTCTGCCTTAAAAAATGTACAGTAAGCTAATAATGATTCATTTATGTACATTTCTGAAAAGCATAACTGATAACATCACTCTGAATAGTAAAGTAGATGCAATGCATTTTCTGTGAAAAGCGCTATACAAATAAATTGGAATTGAATTGAAAGAGTCTGGACTAGCCCACTATGAGTCGCGCTGAAAGCAGGCAGGCACGCAGTTATGTAGCTCGCGTTTACACTGGCGGGCCCGTGCCGCGGTTCGCATGAATGTGAAAGCAACACGGACTCGGGAGCGCTTGTTCAGGAAGTTAAGTAACCTGCCCATGCGTTTTAGCTGATTATGATGCATTTAGTTCAATAAAACACATGTAAGGAATGATAGTGTTGATGATTTACCTTGGATACGCGAGAGTTGAGTCTGCAATCAGGGCAACACATTTGGAAATCCACTGTCTCCTCAAAAGAGTCCGTTTGAAAAACACAATATATTGACCCGCGTTCTGTTTTCTATCATGCGCGTGCACGTTTGCGATGGCATAAGATGCACGCAAACTCAACAGGGTTCGATAGAATTAAGTGTGAAACCAGACCAACGCTGCGGGGGGCGCCGGGAACAATCGCGCTCGGACTCGGACCGCAGCAAACGAGCCCACTGGGAAAGCTCCGTCACCTGCCTCCGCAATTTTTCATATCAAAGCAGTGAAGGCGGGCGGGAACGATAGCAGATAAACCAGCAGGGCGCGGAGCACAGACTGGTGTGTGGAGGTGAATTACAGTGAGCCGTTTGTGACGGGAGACCAAAAATAAATAGCGGTCAGTAGTAAAACGACACGTCGACTAAAAAAATTGCCGTCGACTAATTTGCATGGTCGATTACGTCGACTAAGTCGACCAATCGCGGCAGCACTAGTTAGTTTGAATGAAGGCTTAAAGGTCTTTGGTTCTCCTGGTGTTGCTGAGGAAAACTGTGTCTTGCGTGTGTGTGTATCTCTGTCATGTGGCTGCCGAGCGTTCGGGTTCGTCCAGCGAGCGCGGCGTGTTTGAATGTCCTTGTAGGTGAAGCTTGCCAGTCTGGCTGTGTTCATTTTCTTCGCGAGAAGACATGAACAGAGGAGCCTTCGAAAAAGATAAAATAAACTTGAAGAAAACAAAGAGAGAAACGATGGATCATCACACTAAGGCGATGTCCAGACGCACGAGGGGTCACATGATGAAGCCACGAAGAGCAGGAAGAACCAGGGAGTTTTGGCAGAGGGTTTTCAGGAAGCTTTCAGAAGGGTTTCAGCAGCAGCTTAGGGAAGCTCGGCGCGTCTCTTTAAGGACACTTAGGTTCACGCCCCTTCTGGCATGAAGGCACCAATCAGCTGGGAGAAAAGTGCCCGCGGAAGATTCCTCTTTGTCTTGTCAGGATCATTTATGATGGTATAACATTTTGTCATTCCTACCCAGAAAGATTGTACAAACCGGACAATAGATTTTACAGTAATATCCTATGTATGACTGGTTCAGTCACGACAAGACGGTCAAACAGCTACCAGACATGGCAGGTAAAAGTAGAAGAACATAGAGTTACATTCATATGCAAAATTACAAGCATTTTAAAGTTGGTTAACACGCTATAAAATTGTCAGTACTTCCAGTATGGCATGTGACGACATCTAAGCACAAAATGAATACATTTAAAACATTTAGAGGTACTTTTCTCTGAAAAGTTCCATGGCTGGTGTTTGTGTGTTAATGTGTTGGAACATTCTTTTGATGAACTCTTAGACTTCAGAGCTATACACTAGCAAACCACACTTCTATTATAAAGCAAAGCTAATAAGATATGCATGCGTACAGGAAGGTTGGATACAATTTCTGTGTTATATACATTTATATACACATTATAGGACATTTGTGTGTGTGTGTGCATTAATGTGTGATTGTCCTTAAGTGTTCCGGCAGCTTACGCTGCCCCCACACCATTACACCACCACAACCACCAGCCTGCACAGTGGTAACAAGGCATGATGGATCCATGTTCTCATTCTGTTTACGCCAAATTCTGACTCTACCATCTGAATGTCTCAACAGAAATCGAGACTCATCAGACCAGGCAACATTTTTCCAACATTTTCAACCATGCCACGCTCAAAATTGCTTAAATCACCTTTCTTTCCCATTCTGACATTCAGTTTGGAGTTCAGGAGATTGTCTTGACCAGGACCACACCAAGCAACTGCCATGTGATTGGTTGATTAGATAATTGCATTAATGAGAAATTGAACAGGTGTTCCTAATAATCCTTTAGGTGAGTGTATATATGTGAGTGTGTATGTGTAAACTATTTTTCTCCTCTACTTTTTACGCTCTAATTATATATTAACCTAACTTGATGAACAGCACCAGAAGTTCAGTTAGATTCTTGAGTTTGAATGTAAAAGGACTGAATGGTCCCATTAAAAGATCCAACATTTTGACATTTAAACCAACAAAAACCTGACGTTGTATTCCTCCAGGAAACTCGTTTGCGTCTCAAGGATCAAAGCAGACTCCAAACTCTGGAGTTTCATTCCAACTCTGATTCCAGGTCAAGAGGGGTTGCCATTTTGATTAACTAGACTGTGCCTGTTTCTACTGACAATGTCATTTCTGATATGAATGGTAGATATGTAATTGTGAAAAGGAAAATTTCACAAATGCCAGTAGTTTTGGTAAATGTACCGGTATATGCCCCAAACTTGTATAATACTCTCTTTGCTCAGAATTTGTTCTCTAAGATCCCAGCTCTGAACACACACCTTTTGATATTTGGAAGAGATCTAAACTGTTAGTAATCCAGATTTGGATAAATCAAGTGCTGTTATGAAAGCCTCTGCCATGTAAAATATATTTTCTGAGTTTATGCTCAGAATGGTTACATTGACCAATGGAGACACTTTAATCCCACAGCGAGAAAATATTCATTCAATTCGTGTGTCCATCAATATTTTTCTTGTATAGTTTTATTTTTTTATCAATAATTCTCTAATTCCTCATGTTGTAAACTGCCCATCTGCCCACTGTTATTTCAGACCATGCCTCTCTAAGTCTTGTCATTCTTTAATTTTCATACCACACTTCTCGACCACCCTGGGGTTTAATTCTTTACTCCTACAGTATCTGATTCAGCATTTTGTGAATATATTTCTAATTCAATAGATGATTTTCTCCTTACTAATCGGACCGATTCAATCTCTCATCCCATACTTTGAAAGCTTTTTTTTAAGAGGACTGATAATCTCTTACTCTGCTTATGTTAATAAAGAACGGAGGAATAGGATAAAGTTATCTGACAATTTTCAAGCTTTAGATGACCAATATACTCATAACCTCCTGCTTTTATTACTCAAATTGCGCAGCCCGGTGGGACATTAACCCCAGATCCTGAGGAAATAAAAACTTTTACTCCTCCCTGTACAAAACTGAAGCTTCAGACCATAAAGAAGAAATTAACCAATTCTTGGGCTTCTTAACTACCCTAAGGTTAACTCTCTGTTAGCATCTAAACTTGATAGACCCATTATCTTAGAGGAGATTTTTAAGTCAATTAATTCATTGCAATCTAAGAAATGCCCTCTAAATTTCATGCTAAATTGGCTCCGCTTCTTTTATCTGTATTTGAGGAATCTTTATGTTGCCCCCAACACTGAGACAAGCATCTATAACTCTATTTCTTAAAGATGGGGAAGACCCGACATTATGTAACTCATACAGCCCTATTAGCCTCCTCAATGCTGATGTTAAGATTTTAGCCAAACTTTTAGCTTCTTGTTTAGAGGCAATACTTCCTAGTATTATCTCAGAGGAACAGACCAGATTTATAAAAGGACGGTCTCCGTTTTCTAATATTCATACTCTTTTTAGTATTTTATACTCGGGACAGAACAATAGCTCCTCTGAGGTGATGATCTTGTTAGATGCTGAAAAGGCATTTGATAGGATAGAATGGGCTTATCTGTTTAGGACCTTAGAGGAGTTCGGTTTTGGGGATGGATTGATTTCATGGATACGTTTATTATATGCTGACCCTCAAGCTTCAATTTACACTAATAATGTTAAATCTGAGTATTTTACTTTATCACGAGGTACGCGCAGGGATGCCCCCTATCTCCATTACTTTTTGCCATAGCCATTGAGCCCCTTTCAATAATGGTAAGAACACTTCCGTTATTTCAGGGTATAATCCACAAGGGATTTGAGCACAAATTAGCTTATATTCTGACGACTTGTTAAGTCCCTGAAATCTACCTCTATCGGTGGATAGGGATGAGGAACGTCTTTATTCTGTCCGACTGCAGACCCCTGTTCGACAGAGGGACCATTCCAGACGGGCTATAAAAGAACGTCATGTAGGATGACAGACTCGTTTAAAATGCTTCTAAATCAATTATTTTGGATTCTGTGAAGTAAAATTATTGAAGAAAACTGGTGATCACAGTTCAAATATTGTTCAGTTAAATTATGTTTTTCCCTTGGCTATTAAGGGCAATGATATGGTTAAATTCAAACCAGGTTGTAATTGTTGAGTATTTTATTTGTTGTATTTGAGAGTGCTCCCAGCAAGCTGTCAATAAAACTTTTTTCAAACAAAGAGCAACTTGTCATGCTGGACACCAGATTCAGGAGGGAACATACCCCAAGATGCTGTAGATGCGTTTTGTTTGGATAAGACTTTAATTCTGATTGAAAATAAAAGAAGATTAAGAGAGAAAAAATTGAAAGAGTTAAACAAGATCAATATAGTTATCCTGAGATTTATGAATTCTTTGCATTTTGAAATAAACAGAAAATTGCAGAAATTGTCAAAATTCTAAATCTTAATATACTGAACAAAATTACTTTTGTTTTTGCACCCATTTTTCATGAGCTGAACTCAAAAACCTAAGACTTTTTCTATGTACACAAAAGCCCTAAAGGTCCTGCCAATATCCAACAACTTCGCACAGCCATTAAAGAGGAGAGGACCAACATTTCACAGTCCACAATCAACTTTATTGTGCTTCTTTCTTTCTCCAGAATGAGAACACAGATGTAATTTAAAAGCTTGAATACTTCTGAAACTCTTCCAGCACTGATAGCATGTGTGTGGCTTCTCTCAGTAAGAGTTTTTTTTGTGTGCAGCTTCTCTTCTGGTTCTGGTGCTGCTTCAGTTCACCCGGTGTAAAAAATGATTTTCCACAAAGAAAGCACACATGATTCTTCACACCACTGTGTTTTTTCTGGTGTGCTCTTAAACAATTCAGCCATGAAAATCGCTTTCCACACAAAGAACACACGTGAGGCTTCTCATCTGAATGAGCGTGCATGTGCCTCTTCAGGGAACCTGCCCAATGAAATTTTTTACCGCACTGATTACAGTTAAATTTTTTTTCTCCAGAATGAGAACGCAGATGTACTCTAAATGAACTTAACAATCTGAAACTCTTCCCACACTGATCACATGTGTGCGGCTTCTCTCCTGTGTGGATTTTCATGTGAGTATTAAGGGCTCTTTTTTTGGTGAAACTCTTCCCGCACTGATCACATGTGTACGGCTTCTCTCCCGTGTGGATTTTCATGTGGTGTTGAAAACTTTCCTTATATATAAAACTCTTCTTACATTGATCACATTTATAAGGCGTCTCTCCAGTGTGGATCTTCATGTGATCATCAAGGACAACTTTTTGTGTGAAACTCTTCCCACACTGATCACATGTGTGCAGATCTCCAGTGTGGATTTTCATGTGAATTTTAAGGTTTGTTTTTATTGTGTAACTCTTCCCGCATTGATCACATTTGTGCGGCTTCTCTCCAGTGTGGATTTTCTTGTGTTTTTGAAGGAGATATTTTAGGACAAAACTTTTCCCGCACTGATCACATGTGTGCAGATTTTCTCCAGTGTGGATCCTCATGTGAATATTAAGTTTTTTTGTGTGTGTGAAAATCTTCCCACACTGATCACATGTGCGCAGTTTCTCTCCAGTGTGGATTTCAATGTGATCTTTAAGGTCTCTTTTCAGTGCGAAACTCTTCCCGCACTGATCGCATATGTGCATATTCTCTGCATTATGGAATTTTAGGTGTTCATTTAAGTCTCCTTTTCGTATAAAACTCTTCCCGCACTGATCACATGCGTGCGGCTTCAGTCCAGTGTGGAATTTCTTGTGTCCGTTAAGGAGATGTATAAAGGTGAAACTCTTCCCACACTGATCACATGTGTGTGGCTTCTCTTCAATATGAATTAGCATGTGAGATTTAAGACTTTGTTTGTTGGGGAAACTCTTCTCACACTTGTCACATTTGAAAGGTCTCTCTTCACTATGAATTGTCATGTGATTTTTAAAACTTATTTTGTACAGGAAACTCTTCCCACACTGATCACATGTAAAAGGCTTCACTCCAGTGTGGATTTTCATGTGTGACCGAAGTGATCCTTTTAGAGTAAATCTCGTCCCACATTGATCACATGTGAAAGGCTTCTCTCCGCTATGAACTGTCATGTGATCTTTAAGACTTTGTTTGTATGGGAAGCTTTTTCCACACTCAGAGCAAGTGAAAATTTGGATGGCTCTTCTCAGCACAAGTTTACTTCCAGTCTGTGAGCAACTCAAAGGTTTTTCTTCAGTTTTGACACGATGTTCCTCCTCCGCTTCATCCAGTTCTTCACTCTCCTTAATCTCTACCGTCAGGTCTAACATAAAAACAGTTAAAAACTTAAAATTTTCAGCAAATCATCAAAAATAAAATAAAATTCTAATATAGTTATATTAATAGTTAGCGTTCTTGTTGTGAACAGGCCTACACACGTATTAACACCATACAAGTTAAAGTTTGATTACAAACTTTTTACTGGAAAAAAAATCATGCTTTCAAGAGTAAAAAACATTAAATGCAAGGGGATTGTTATGCAGTTGTTCTGGGTGGGTGCATAAAACTGATTTCTGCTCTCTAAATGGATTTCTTGTTATTTTGTTGTATTGTGCACCATATTGCATTTGTAATAAGACATTTATTGAACCGTTCAAAGCTGTTCACACCGAAAATTCAGTTATTTATACAACCTCATGTTGTTCAAAGCATTTACCGGTATTACTTTTTAAAAGCATTTTATTATTTTATTTTATTTTTACATTAGGGGTGTAACGATACCCTCATGCCACGATACTGAACTCACTATATACGATATTATTGCGATACTCCAAGACATATGGTAAAAGCCAGGTAGAGCCAGACCGATTTATTGGCAGGTCGATCTTATTGGCCGATATTAGGCATTTTCCAAACTATCGGTATCGGCAGTTATAATGGCTGATAAATGAATTAGAGCCCGACCGATATATCGGCGAGCCGATATTATCGGCCGATATTAGGCATTTTCCAAACTATCGGTATCGGCCTTTATAATGGCCGATAAATGAATATTTTAAAAAATGCGGTGCGGTGATTCATGTAAGGGTGGCGCTGCCAATAAAGCACCTAAAAGCTGTCACAAAGAACTGGCAAAAGTAATGATTATGAATACCACAAATATAGCAAGGAGACATTTTAATTGTTTATTAATAAACAAGTGTTTTCAGTCAGTGTCAGCCAAAGATGAAGTTGACGATGCTGACTCGCGATCTTCAGTGAACGCGCGCCAGAGAGAAATGCACATTTCATTCGATTACATAAGTCTGTCTGTCTTTCGTTTTGAATTGTTATGTTTAAAAGTAGACATTTCAATATAGATATATTTCAATTCTCAGGTCTATACGCTGAGTTTCGGTTCATGAGACGAGCTCCAGTTCACACGCAGGCGCCTCCGTGTCAAGATTATCTATCGTCTGCTATATTTACTTCTTAAATTCAGGCAATTGGTTGATGAAACATTGATTAAAATTAAGATACAATTAATACAAAACGAAATTCACTTTGAAACGAAAGGTTTTGTGCTTTCTGTTTGATGTCTATGTGAAAGTTTCAAAGCATATTTTAGTGCCGCTTTCAGAGCGCTCACGTCCGTAGTGCTGAACTGTCGCGTCTGTAACATTGTTTTTTCCTCATAAATGCTAACACGAAAAATAAAATAAAATAAAATGAATATTTTATGTAGCCTGTGGAGACTGAGAGCCAACCCTTCTTCATCCGGTGGGTAGTAGCCTACTTGTGATTTGCGCAGTGTAATTCACAGAATTGATTTCTCTGATACCAGCCTCTGTCACGTATTGTGTGAGCTTGTTGTGACTATTGCAAGTGCGCAGCTGAGAAGTCCTGATTATATTGTCTGCTATATTTACTTCTTATTTATTAAAATCCAGGCAATTGGTTGATGAAACATTGATTAAAATGCGTTGCGCGAGCGTCATATCTCCGACAGTAAACTGATTCTGCTTTGTCTCGGGCGCTTTCTCGCATCTATGGTAAACAGCTGTTGCGACGTGAGCAATAACGGCTGCGTCCGGTGTAGACACAGTGTTAAAGCTCATTCTGCCTATAACGCTATGTTACAACATCAAGCAATATTCCAATAATTTATAAAATTATAACACTTTATATAGGGCTATTTTGCATGAAGAGTAGCCTAGTTTCACGTTTAGTACATTTTGCTTACTAATTATTTAAAATAGTATAAAAGTACTGTACATATGTAATTAAAAACGTTTTCATTATGATATTATTAATTTTACTTTAGTAAAAAGATCTGAGTTCTTCCTCCACTGGTAGAGATAAGAGGAATTAAGACTAAAAATAGAAGATAATAAGGTTTTGTCAGTGACACTTTTTATATATTTATTGATACAAGTTATGACTAAATTAAAAGACAAAGTCGTTAGTGAAGATTATGCAACAGTATTTAGAATATAATATAATATAATATAACATGCAATGCAAACTAGTTTGGTTACAGCTCAACTGTATAATTCTCATTCTATCATTCCCCCTGCCTCCATTACATATCTGTGTCACACAAGAGTTTGATCACCACATTTGAGTGATCATTGCAAAACGTGTTTATAAAATATATTTATTCTGTTTATACTGTGTAAAGTACCCATCAAAAGTTTGTACACACCAATAGGAAAGTGTCCAAACTTTTGACTGGTATACTGTACTATAATACACATAAAAAATATTGCTACTGTATTATAATATACACATAAATAATATCGGCCGATATATCGGTATCGGACTTTTTTTACTCCCTAATATCGGTATCGGCCCCCAAAAATCCATATCGGTCGGGCTCTAAAATGAATATTTCAAAAATAAAATAAAAACGGACGAAACACGCTTCAACCATGTCATGAGTGTTGGAGTTGTATAGTTTGTCCACCAGAGGGCACTCTACACAGTCCCTGTTGGCAACACTCGATTATAACGCGCCACACATCCTGCAAACTGCTGATCCACCCAGAGTCCAAGAGGTCCTCGCTGCAGCCTGTAGCACGATGACGTAGCTGGATGGAGGTGTGTTTTGGTGACGCATGCGCACTAGTCAAGTCAAGTCAACTAAATTTATAGCGCTTTTAACAATGTAGATTGTTTCAAAGCAGCTTTACAGAGATAAACATTTAATTTAAGGTAAATTAGATTGTTTTGGCTTTATAGCGGATCTTGAATAGTGTTATTTTCCATCTTAAGTTAGTTTTGATTGATTCACTTCTGTTGAAATGATCATTTGTTATTAAATTAGGCGATGACACCTTTTCTCTGAACATACTTTAAACGCGAACCTGCGATAAACGCTGTATATGTTCACATGCGCATTAAGAATTGATTCTATAATTAGAGTAGGTGTAGAGAGAGTAGAGAGTTGGTGAACAATCGCACGTGCTTTGATCTTCCAAGAAGAATAAAGTTAAATATAAATGGTCACTTATGGAAGCTCTTTTCCGCCACAGAATAAAACATTTAAAAAATATAATTGCGACTTTTTCTCACAATTGTGAATTTACATCTCGCATACTGACTTTATTTCTCAGAATTGTTAGATATAAAGTCAGAACTGTTAAATAAAGTCTCAATTGCATGTTATAAAGTCAGAAGTGCGTGAAATAAAGTCGCAATTGCGTGCTATAAAGTCTGACTTTTTTTTTTCTCGCAATTCTGAATTTATAACACATAATTGGGAGTTTACGTTTCCCATTTCTGACATTTTTTCTCAGAATTGTGAGATATAAACTCGCAATTGCGAGTTATAAAGTCAAATTCTAAGGGAAAAAATTAGGCTACTTCTTTTTTTTCTTTTTTACCTCAGAATAATACCTCACAATTCTGACTTTATAACACACAATTGCGACTGTATATCATGCAATTCTGACTTTATATCTCCAATTTGCGTATTATAAAGCCATAATTTCAAGTAGCCTTGCAATTGAGAGTTTATATCTCATAATTCTGACTTAACACGCAATTGCGACTTTAGCCTATATCACAGAAATCTGACTTAATAACACACATTTGCGACTTTATATCACGCAATTCTGACTTTATACTGCAATTGCGACTTCAATTCTGATATTAAAAGTCAGAATAGTGAGATAAAAAGTCGCAATTACCTTTTTTATTCCTCACTCTGTGGCGAAAACAAGCTTGCATAGCCTACCATACATATTGCAGACACTGCAAATTAAGAGGAACCGTAGGCTACAGATCACTGTGGAAAAATGAGCATAGCCATTGAAGAAGGAACTCTTACCAGGCAAAATATCAAGCACTTTTTTTTTTTTTTTACATCTGACAAGATTTATTTTCTTGATGCTGTTATTATTTTTGCATTTTCCCTTGAATGTGTAGGCCTAGGCTAGGCTACTGGTATTTTAAGATGTTTACAGACTATTGTATTGTACCTTTAAAATTACAAAGACAATTAGGCTACTTGATTAATTTTTGCTTCCACTCAACAGCAAATGTGACCTGAATAAAATAAAATGGCTAAAAAAAAAAAAAAGTTCTATACACGCATAAAAAAAAAATAAAAAAAACTTGCGGTGAGGACATTATCTATCAAATTTAGGTTTAAAATCATGTGATTTAAAATGTTGGAAAATTAACTATTATGCATAGCCTATGTGTGAAACTCGGATAAGCATCCCATTTATGTACATAATTACTAATTTATCAATACTTACTTATAACTATTTAACAGTAGCCTACTATACTACACAGGTTAGAACATCATCTCAGTACAATATTGAGCATACATGTCACTTAAAACCAGCGCATGCGATTTATAATCCAGAGATCGACACTGCGCGTGCGTATATGACGTCAGCAAAACACACCTCCATCCAATACGTATTGGACCATCTAGCTACGTCATCGTGCTACAGGAGGCTGCAGCGAGGGGTGTCTCCCAGAGTCGGGCAGAGAAAACCAGTTATCCGCGAGTATGATCATCGGTAAAGTGTGTTCATGGTGAGTTGGTCACGAGACATACATTGCTTGAATAACAATTAAAAGAACATCCCCATCAGTTCTCTTAACTCAAATAAGCATGACAAAATTTGTGACTATCATGTCCAGTTTTGCTGCTGTTAAATAAGCCGAGAGTGAAGCGGAATCAGCTAGTAATAATTATGTTACGTTGTTATGTTACGTTAGTTAGTAGTTGACTGACTGTCCTTTTAACTTTTGACAATGTAACTGAAGTTAATTTCTTTAATAGCGGCGTGACAGTTATAGTAATAAGACGTATCACCTCTCCTTGGCCTGTTATATTGAAAATGTATATTTTACAATTTGCAGTATGACGTTATCCATTGCTAAATTATGGCTAATAGGGCTGGGCGATATATCGCACGATATTGTTATGCGCATCTAGGCTAAAACTCTGAAAACTAGAATTTTTTTCCCACAGTCATTTTTATTTTGGGGGGACTATCCACGATAGAAATTGTCACTATTCATATATTCAATATATTGTGGCATCATGATTGTTACACCCCCTATTTATATATGTATTATTTTTAATGTCTCACTGTTTTATATATATATATATATATATATATATATATATATATATATATATATGGTGCTGCAGAAGAATGATAACGGTGAATAAATTATTTTTTGGAGGGAACAATCCCTTTAACTGCTAAATACAGTCCACCAGCAAACCAACACTCAGATACAATCAACTGTGCCAATATCTTAAAAAATACCTGTACTTTTGATACTAATGCAGTTTTAATATTTGTGAGCATCTTTACTAAAATTCTATATGTATGTATGACAAATGGGTGTTATACTGACCGACTTGCCTTTAAAGAACTGCTAAAGTTTTATAACTTAAATGTCTCACAGCATCATTAATAAAGAGACAAGAATAAACACAAACCTATCTGTTCTTCAGTATCTTCAAGCTTCACTCTGAGGGGTTCTTCATCAGGATCACTCCTGTACTCACTGCAATCTTCAATAAACTCCATCTTTACAGGTTTCTCGCTGTAATCTTCAATAAACTCAATTTTTACAGGTTTCTGTTCTTCCTGCTGGTCTGAATCCATGTCTTCACTTGTAAATAGTGATCTTTTAAAACTGATTCGCGAAGTTTCAAATACTTTGTAAATCTTTTGTTTTGAATCAGCTGTTGTTCAGAGCGCGTCTCCTCTTCTTCTGTTTCTGCCGGTTTGTAAAGCCAACTTAAAGAGTGCCGTTCCGCCACCCGCTGGTCTGGAGTGTGAAGAGCACACACAGCTTACTGAGGGATAATGAAGAGAGAGGAAAAGTGAGAGAGAAAATTAATAAACAAATCAAATGCTTTTATTTTCTTTCCTGTCATATACAGCTTACTCCTGACTGTCTTTTAATTCCATTTGAACTGTTTGGTATTGCTGAAGTATTTCTCTTTCACATGCATTTGAGAAGCTTTATTGTTTCTGGGTGTCCACATTTGTCACAGGTAGCAGTAAAGGTGTGAAAAAAAAAGATTTAAAAATAGGGAATGCTAAGTTTATAAAGGGGACCAAAAGTGCAAATTTCTTGGAGGAATACAAAACTTTCCTCAATTATAATACTTTTTCTTGTCTTATGATAAAAAAAGCTGTTTATAAAATGAGTAACAAGTTTAGTCAATGATTACTTGAACAAATATAAAAACTAAATAAAAGTGAAAAGGAATGAGATATTTAACTTTATTGACTTAAAGGGTGCAAGACAAGGAGACAATCATAGAACCATCCAGTTACAAAGCTATACACGATCGTTTCTCTTATGCATTTGGTGAATAAATCAAAAGTTGTAGAGAAACTAGATATTCTTAACACAACAATGAAAAACAATTTAATAAAATCTCAGAGACATATCAGCTTTGAAGGGACTTGAACACACAAACATTTTGTACATGTAAGAAAACTACTTTTTTGAATATAACTTCTTTGATATTGTTCTTCTGGGAAAAACTTGAAACCGTTAGTCTTGAAAATTTTGAAGTTTTACATGGCATGTTATGGATTAATGTGTCAAATCCTTTGCGCAACACACTTGTGGAAATGGCGAAGAACAGAAAATGTCTCAGATCGCCATAACATTGTGTTACATTTGAACTAATAATGTCTGAAATCATAGTTCCTGTTCAGTCCAGAAGTTGAATAGTGAAGCTCATTTATTTTTTTCACATGAATGACAGTGAATTGTCATCTTTTCGATCTCTTCGATCATCTCTTCGAGGATGTCTCGGTACGCTTGTTTGGTCCACTTTTGGTGCGCACCCGAGTGTGATTGCTGCCTTCACACCTGCCCAAACGAACCACACCAAGGGGGAAAACGAACTCTAGTGCGATTCAACCGAACTAAATGAGGCAGGTGTGAAAGCACCCTAAATCTCTTGTCACAGTGTGAACACTTTAAAGGTTTTCTCCATTGTGAACTCTTTGTTTGTTTGTTTTTTCAGTTTAACTAATGTCTTTCACACAAGTATGCCTTTTCTTGTGTACTTTAAAAGCACTCAGTCGTGTAAAAAAAATTTCTCAAGCAGAACACGAGTAAGGCTTCCCCTTTGTTTCAATGTTCTTGTGCTTCTTTCTTTCTCCATAATCAGAACACAGATGTAATTTCAAAGCTCGAACACTTCTGAAACTTCCTGCACTGCATGTGTGCAGTTTCATGTGATCCTTAAAGCTATGGTATACGATGTTGAAAATCGGTCGAGAAAGCCTGAGACGGTTGGGAAGTTTTAAAAAACTCATCCCGCCCCTCCTAGGGTTGGGTACCGAAACTCGGTGCCAATAGGGAACCGGTTCCGACGTAAACGGTAGTAACCAGACCGAATAAGAACGACAATTTCGGTGCTTGATTTCGGTGCCTGACTTAATTAGGCACACACGCGCGCACACACACACACACACGCACAGTCTCTTCTGTCTCGCATGCGCGCTCTTGCTCACAAGGTTTGGCTGCATTTCACGTGTAAAATTACGTGTCAGAACGCCCTCTGGGTGTGCCGATAGTCTGAATCCCATATAGAATCAAGCCAATTAATTGACTAATGGCGCGGGCGCCGCCTCGACGCACTTATGTCGTCATATTATGCTGGCGCGCGCGCCATCTGCTCCTCAGATTTCTCTGCCGAAAAAGGAAGCTGGTCGGCAGCGCGAGGAGCTTGGCAGCGTCTCGTTCCATAATATTGAGAGAATATAGGTTACACCAGTAACCAGAGATGTTCTCTTTCATAGGTTCACTCAACGCTGCGTAGCTAAGAAGCAGTGGATTTGTAGGCTGCTGTATCACGTGCCGTTTGAACTGACGCGCTACAGCGATCTGCCAAAACGTTATTTATTGTGTGAATCTCGTAAAAATATTGACAGAATCTGACAGCTGTGGATTTGTTCCATATCAAAAGTAACCTTCTCTGTCTTGTCTGTCGGTGTCCTCTTTGTCCGCGATTTTTCTCTGCGTGAGAAAATGGATGTGTGGCGTGAGAGCGTGTGAGAAGGGTCAATTGCGTGAGTCTCACGGTCAATGCGTGAGAGTTGGCAGCTCTGCCTGCTAATAATCTCTATTAATCTCCAATATTATTACATTGTTTGATACAATATTGTTTTATTTGATATTATGTAAATGTGTAAAATGTAATGTAAATTTGTTTTATTTTATATTGGTTTTATTATTACCATATTTTACTTGTATTTATATTGTTCAAGGATGTAAGTTAATATTGTGTCCCTGTAAATAAAAGGGTATTATTTTTTTTATAAAGTGTGTGCGGTTTCGTTTTCTTAAGTAGCCTACCGTTTCAAGAACCGTTTAAGCACCGGAACCGTTTAAAAAATACCGAGTAGGTACTGGTATCGGATAAAACCCAACCGATACCCAACCCTAGCCCCTCCACACACACACCCCTCCCCTCTGTGCTACCTGATCCCTGAACGAACTGAACTACCTCACTCAGTCAAGCTGTGATCACCGGTAGTAAACATCGGAACAGAGATGTACGTGCGATGTTGGATTCGCAGGTTTTGAGTAATTGTTATAGCAGCACACAGCGCATCTTGTTCAAATTCCGATCGGCTCGAAAAGAAACCCGCTAGGCCTACTAAAATACATTCAAGCACTTCAAGAAATATAATTACTTTGACCCGTGATAGGCGACGCTAAACGGCTAACATTCCAATGCCGACCGGCAGCATGAGCAAGTTGTCAGACTGATAAAAAGCTATTTATGTAACACGTCACACCATAAAAGTATAAATAAATGTTTAACGTTACCTGCTCAACAAAAAGTCAGCCGTGTCAGCGTCGGTTTTCAGTCCCAGATCTCCCCGAAGCTTCCTCAAACGATCAATGGTGGATCCTATATTTATTCTACTTTGAGTCCGGCATTCTTCACATTTTTTTTAATCTCTGCTCTTTCCACTACATACTTTCTCTTTCGTCCAAACTTTACACTGGGGCAAGCAGGGGCCGCTTGCTGCTGTGCTGTCTTTTATTTTTTTATCCATTTTTGATCTGATGCTACTTAGCTAGCTACCATAGACCGTCAGCTGCTTTCTCGCGCAATTTCATGACGCAGGAGGGCGGCGGGTGCGGTGGGGTGGAGACGCAAGCGCCAGGCGGAGTTTCAAGTGGAGCTGGTGATTGGATGAGAGCAGTTGACCAATGTAAGCTGTCCGGCCGGACAGCTTACATTGGTCAACTTCTCTGCGGCTGTACAGCCAATAGAGTGAATGGATTTTTTCCATTCTTTTTTCTATTCATATTGTTAGGATTGCACTATATAACCATAACCAGCATCTAAACGAGGATATTAATAATGAACAATCTTTGAAATCGTATACCCTAGCTTTAAGGAGACTTTTTTGTGTGCAGCTTCTCTTCTGGTGCTGCTTCGGTTCATTCTCTGTAAAATAGTTTTTTCCACAAACATAGCACACATAATTCTTCACATCACTGTGTTTTTTCTGGTGTACTTTTAAACCATTCGGCCATGAAAATGCCTTTCCACAAAAACACACGTAAAGCTTCTCCTTTGAATGAACGTTCATGTGCTTCTTCAGGGAACATGCCAAAATAATTTTTTTACCGCACTGATTACAGTTAAATGGTTTTTCTCCAGCATGATAACGCAGATGTACTCTCAATGAACATCTGAATCTGAAACTCTTCCAACATTGATCACATGTGTACGGCTTCTCTCCCGTGTGGATTTTCATGTGTTCTTTAAGATTGATCACATGCATGTGGCTTCATTTCTGTGTGGACTTTCATGTGTTCCTTAAGGACTCCTTTTAGTGAGAAACTCTTCCCACACTGATCACATGTGTACGGCTTCTCTCTGGTGTGGACTCTCATATGATATCTAAGCTGTGAAAGAAATGTGAAATTCCTTTCGCATTGATCACATTTGTGTGGCTTCTCTCCAGTGTGGATTTTCTTGTGTCTGTTTAGGGTGGATTTTCGGGGAAAACTTTTCCCGCATTGATCACATGTGTGCGGCTTCTCTCCATTATGAACTTTCATGTGGTCTTGAAGTCTTTCCTTAAATATGAAACTCCTCCCACACTGATCACATTTATAAGGCCTCTCTTCAGTGTGGATTTCAATGTGTCTCATAAGCGTTTCTTTAAGGGTGAAACTCTTCTCACACGGAGCACATGTGTGTGGCTTTTTTACAGTGTGGATTTTCATGTGATATTTAAGGTTTCCTTTTTGTGTGAAACTCTTCCCGCAATGATCACATGTGTGCCTCTCTCCAGTGTGGATTTTAATGTGATTATTAAGGGTTTTTTTTAATGCAAAACTCTTCCCGCACTGATCACATGTGTGCGGCTTCTCTCCAGTGTGTTTTCTCATGTGAAACTTAAGGTATCCTTGTGAAAAGCTCTTCCCGCACTGATCACATGTGTGTTGCTTCTCTCCAATGTGGCTTTTTATGTGATTTGAAAGGTATCCTTTTTTGGGGAAAGTCTTCCCGCACTGATCACATGTGTGCAGCTTCTCTTCAACATGGACAGCCATGTGAGCTTTAAGATTTCTTTTGTATCGGAAGCTTTTTCCACACTGAGAGCACGTGTAATTTTGGTTGGATCTTCTACGTACAGGTTTACTTTCAGTCTGTGAGCAACTCAAAGGGTTTTCTTCAGTTTTGACATCCAGTTGTGTGTGCTCCGCTTCATCCAGTTCTTCAATCTCCTTAATCTCTACTGGCGGGTCTAAAACGAAAGTTAAAAAAAAAAATTATATATTTGCTCTAATGTAGTTTAACCAATTAGTTCAAAAGAAATATTAATAGTACATCATAAATTGTTATAATTAATAAATAGTTGGGAGGATTTATGACTCAAGTGTGGTTAGACATGCGCCTTGCTGTTATGCTGGCCTAGTGCCTTCGGTTAGTCATTATTGTCGACCCTGAAAATAATGCTATGTAAGGAATAATGTATAGAGAGGCGGTTGTTATAGCAAATACCACCCCGACAGGCTGACTAGGAGCCCGACACAAAGCGGAGGGGTTTTAATCAGCCTGAAGGGGTTGTATTCGAAATAACAACTGCAGCGCTATACATTATCCCGCTTATTACATGGCTACGCACCAAATAAATCAATATTTTGACTGAAATGCATTCTACATTGGAATTCTACCAAGCCATGTAATAAATTACAATTTTTCTGTTATATTCCATATTTTATTTTATTAGAAGAACAGAATGTTGAATGACTATTTTTGACAACCTCACTGAATTTTGCTTCCTCTCCCTTAGTACTTTTTTAAGAACAAAAAAAAATAAGTTTTTTTTTTCCCGCCACTTTAGCCTAAATGTCTGCCATCCTTTTTTTATTTTATATTTTGTGAATTTGTAGGGCTTTGTTTTTAAATTAGGGACATTAGTTATGCTGTAATGCTTAGTCACTTGCAAAACAGTAAAACCAATTTGCAAAAGTAAATCGTGATAAAATCGTGATTTTCTTTAAAAAAAATAAGTAACATAGGTTCATAGAAACACTATACAAGACATAACAATATCACACACAATGTCCGTTCATTTATAGAGCAGCTCGGCTACAAATTAATCAGGAAATTCTGTTTTAAGGTCTGTTTCTCTGTCCTATGGCCTCTGTTTTTTTGCCCTTGGTGACTGAGGACATTTCTGCTCTCTTGTCTCTGTTGTGGGGATGTTTTTAATTACTAACTGTAGGCTTTAAAGCTTATTTGTGAAATGCAACACATAGTTATGTCTGATTGTCTCAGTTGTTATAATAGTTATATCAGTTAGCATTCTTGTTGTGAACGAGCCTAAACACATATTAACACTATACAAGTAAAAGTTTGAGTTCAAAAACTGAAGAAAAAAAAAACATGCTTTTAACAGAAATGGTTTGCCTTGTTATTTAATGTTTCACAGTATCATACATGAAGAATCCAAAATAAAAACCAACCTATCTGTTCTTCAGTATCTTCAAGCTTCACTCTGAGGGGTTCTTCATCAGGATCACTCCTGTTCTCACTGTAATCTTCACTAAACTCAATTTTTACAGGTTTCTCGCTGTAATCTTCAATAAACTCAATTTTTACAGGTTTCTGTTCTTCCTGCTGGTCTGAATGCATCTCTTCACTTGTAAATAGTGATCGTTTAAAAAAAAATGATTCGTGAAGTTCTTTGAAATACTTTGTAAATCTTTTGTTTTGAATCAGCTGCTGTTCAGAGCGCGTCTCCTCTTCTTCTGTTTCTGCCGGTTTGTGAAACCAACTTAAAGAGTGCCGTTCCGCCACCCGCTGGTCTGGAGTGTGAAGAGCACACACAGCTTACTGAGGGGATAATGAAGAGAGAGGAAAAGTGAGAGAGAAAATGAGAAAACAGATCGAACGCTTTATTTCCTCCCTGTCATATTTTTTTAAATATGCACATATTTAAACAAAAAGAAAATTAAAGCATTTGAACAGTTTTATATATTTTTTCTCACTTTTTTCTCTCTTTTATTAGGAAAACTTTATAAGACATTTTAATACTTTTTAGGAACCCGCAACCACCCTATTATAAGAGCTACTCATATGCCATAATTGAACTCAGACCTAATCTTGGCTTAGTCTAGCCTTGTCTGTGAAACTGAGCCATACCTTTGATGCTAAAATTTGCGGATGCCCTGAGTGATCGTCAGGAATTTCTCCTTTTTAGAGAAATTCTTGAACTTGTACATAATGCAAAATAATCCATGTAGATATCTATGCTATCTACATAACCAAGACGCTTTTTCGCCGATACAGTACAGTACAAATCGTGATAAGTAGGCTACAGTACGGATCGAGTAGTGACAGTGAAATCGTTTGCTGAGTTCATTCCAAAATTGTCACGCCCTTCACTCGCTAACTTCCCTCCGTCTCGTTCACTCGGATGTACGTTAATTAAAATTAAGGAAAACAAATAGGCCTATAGATATCTGAAATATAGCAAATCCTTAACCCTCTGGTTAAAATTTTTTGATTGAATAATTATTTTATATAATATTTTGTATTTTTAGGGGATTTTTTTATACTAAATTATATTTACACGACTTACGTTGCACAAGTGCCCTCTGGTGGATCTCTGTGGTGACGTCACAATCGTACTGCATGGAATGGCATATAGGTGCCTGAAGTGTACATATGAAGTAGACTCGCTCCCTCCGTCAAAATCTTTTTTGACCTTTCGAAAAAAAAATTTTTTCAACACCTGCATGGTTTTATTTCAGTTAGCCCAATAGCTGGTTTTTGCATTGAGAGATTATCTTATGGAAAGTACCCCATGCCGATCTCTATATGGTGAAGGGTGTGTGATGGTGGACTATTTTAATTCCAAAGGCCAAGGGAACTTTATCAGGATGCATAGTATCCTGGATCCATGTAATAACTAGCCTTTGAAAATAAAAATCTGCCTAGCCTCTAATGGAATTTAGGGGTGTACTGACTTACGTATTTTAAACATTTATTTATTGATTTACGATACATTATTCATTCACAAAGAAAATTGTTGTCCTTTAAGGTTGGAGCTTTAGTAAATTTTTTAACTAAGTGTTACGTTATGTGTATTTCTCCTTTTGTCTATGTTTTGTTTTTTCTTTGGGTTTTAGGTTACCGTTGATTGGATAACAGCCTGCCAGCGGTAACTGGGTGATCAGCTGGCGGTCCTGTTTAAAAACGAATTTTCCGTTTGACAGAGGAAGACTTTTGCGGCATCGGGTCGGTCGCAGGTGCGTGGACTTCCTGCTAGCCGTCAGATCAAACCTACATTTTGTGATGTTTCTTTTTGTTGTGTGTTTTATGTAGAGGGTGGTTATGTAGGAGAGACCTGGGGCCCGTTTCAATAAGGAGGTTCAACCAACTCTGAGTTAAAACTTGAACTCTGAGTTGACTTACCCTGAGATGGGAAACTCTGAGTTTTCGGTTACAGAACAGCTGAAATGAGTAAGTTCAATAAACTCTAAGTTGACTGACTCTGAGTTAAGTGCGTGCACCACAACTATAAAAAGCCATTATCAATGGAGCGCAGATATTATGAGTCACCATGGTAACAGCGCCAGACAAAAAGAGGTCTGCATATTTCTCACCAGCAGAACGCAAAACAATTTTTTTTTTAAGTAACACGGCAGCAGCGACGATCTAGAGAGTTAGTTTGGGACAAAATAGTTGCTCGAGTCAATGCACAAGTTTACATTTTAACAGTTCAGTGTTGGGTGTAATTACCCAGTAATCTAAATACTGTAATTTAGTAAAAGGGATATCTCTTAATTCCTCTGTAATATAAAGTAAAATATGATGTCATTGCATTAAATACTGCATAGACTATAGAACAATTTTGTATAAAATAATAGTGGATTTAACATAACATTTTTAAAAGGTATATTTTTAATGTAACCTCCTCTCTCTACACACTTTGGTCAAATCAAGAATAATTCATGCAATTGTATATTGTTAATTTGAAAGCATTAAAAGTGCAGTTTATTGTCTCTTTTTGTATTGTTCAAGTGGTTGAGGTTGATATGGGATTTAGAAAGTAATTAGTAATAAGTAGACCAATACTTTCTAGATAGTAATTATTACATTAATCTAATTACACTGTTGAAGATGTAATTTGTAGTTAGTAATTAATAACTATTTTAGAGTAACTTACCCAACTGTTATAATATCAGAGGTGAGTAGTATTAACATAAACCATGTGTCAAAAAGGTGTTTTATGACTTTGATTTATGGTTCTGAGGTTCCCGTCTCTGATTTATGATGGGTCGCTGACAGGCTCCGGTATGTCTAGGCTGCGCGACGCCATGTGACATCCACCGTGCCGATGTCCGGGGACTTTTAAAAAACAAACAAACAGATCAAACAGATGTTAAATTTTTGACTAGTTTTTACGACTGGGTTAACGAACTCACACCTCGCAACTTGCCATTGTAGTTTTTATGGTATGAGGTATGCCTTTTTCACAACTACGTCACTACCTACGTCTTTTGTTGCAGTTTTAAATAAGGTTAGGGGTTACACTGTTGAACACAGAAGACATTCTACGACTTTCCTGATACAATGGCTACTCCGAGAACTCCTAAAACCCCTAGAAAGGTTATGTGTATTTCGCCGACAAGAGGACCTGTTGAAATGAGAGAAGATCTAACTTTTGCTCCAAGGAAAAAGCTAAATGTTAGCTTGACAAGATTTCTTCATGAAGACAGTGCTCTTGTGAAACAGGATTTCTCAATGTCTGGTGGTCGTGTGGTGAGGTATGTGTTTGACAAGGTGATGCGTACTGTGAAACTCTACACAGGAGATGTGGAAGACGATTTTACATCACAGACCCCATGTGTGATTTTCCACAAGAAGGACTGGTTTCTGTTTTTCAACTACGTTTGGAGAGATTTGAACGACTGTGGTGATGATCCGTTGTACGTAGCCGAGTGGGATGGCTCAATTCCTGACACAAGATTTCGTGTGGTCGGGGACCATAGTAAAAAGTTACCAGACGATTGTGTTTATATTTTCTGCTGCAACGACAAGACAAAGCTCTGCGAACGTGCGTGGCCTGTTCGTGAATCTGAGCATCACTTGTGCTACGACATGAAATTTTTGTTTCAGTGGAAAGATGTTCGTACGCTTGACAACGTATTTACATGCATCGACAAGATGTTTAGATGGTGCGACATGTATGACCGTTACAGTTCTGTAAAGATTAAATTGTTTCACCCTGAGCAGGGCGTTACCAACGCTGAAGACCGCCTCTTAACCCCACCCACGTATTACAGCCATTAAAAACGCCTGCAGATCGGTACAATTGCTACATTCATTCACCATGTCTCAAGAATCTACAACAGTCTACTGCTACACCAACAACCCTGAGGCTCCCCCAGCGATGCCTGATGACAATGCTACGCCGCTGGAGCCCCACCCACAAACTTGCGACAACAGTTGGTTGGATAAATTTTGCATGGATCTTGGATATCACAACATGACCTTCCTTACAACACCATACGGCAACACTGGTGCAATAGCTGGAGCTTCGGCCCTTGCTGGAATTGACAACACAGACAGTTGTATCCGCTCGGACGGATTCAAAATCATAAAAGCGACTGTTGTGGTCCTTCTGGAACACGTCATCAACAAAAAGCTGAAAGAAATCTGTTTGGGTTGTGAAGTGGATCACCCCAGTCAGATTAGACATTCCTGCCTGTTTGAACCGGGTCCCTATTTCTTTGACGCCTACTTTGAGGAACTGACACGTAATCTGGTGAAACCGGACCTTAAGCACATCGTTGCTCAAGCATTGAGCCGTTGTGGTTTAAGGGTTCACCCCCAGAGGATTCAAGGTTCAGTGGAGGCTATTTTACACGAACTGCGTGACGAAGTTTTCATTGTGGAAAAGCTTCGTGAAGTCAGAGAGAAAGTTGTGGACGTCAGCAGCGAACAAATTGTCTATGACGCTGTGGACAGCTGGAAAGGTATTGTCCAAGTTGAGTGACTGTAACACCGACATGGGGAATACGTGTTTTGCAACAGGTCTGGCAAAGTGTCTACTTAAACAACGTATTAGATGTGAGATGACCGGCTTGTTGTATAAGATTATTAATGAATGTGCCAATGTATCTGTTACTGTAAACAGATGTGCTGTAGATACCAATCGTTTTACAAACCTCATGAAACAAATGTCTGTTGTAAGAACTGTGTCAAATGAATGGACAGATTTGATGCGTTTATGCGTTAATGCTGGTGAACCAATTTGTGTGACTATCAGAAAGATTTTAGACCTGATGACTGAATGCGGCAGCTGTATTAGAATAGCTGATATATTGTGCTTGTGTACATATGTGACTGATCTATGTGTAGACATATTGACAAGAAACAATCAGGCTGATATTTGTGAAATTATTGAAACCCTGGTTGATTACATTCTTGAAAAAAAACATTGTGATGTGTATAAATTTTTTACACTACATTGATGCTGTATGATACCTTTGTTTCCTTTTACTGTTTAAGAAATAAAAACCCAAATTACTTAAACCATCTGTGTTATTCTTTTTGTGGAGCCTGAAGTGGAAACATGTCAGAAGAAATGAAAAAGACTTATTACACACCTTCTAACCCTGGTTCTTTAGGGGGGAAAAAACGCTTAAAAGAAGCTGTTTTAAAAGAAATGGGTGTTCGTTTAACCGATAAAGAGGTTTCAGACTGGCTCGCTGGTGAGGATGCATATACACTACACAGAACGGCCCCTCTAAAATACAAAAGGAATCGGGTTTTTGTCTACGGTATCGACATGGAGTTCCAGGCCGATCTAGTTGATATGTCTGCATATGCCCCGGTAAATGACAACAACCATTTTTTGCTGACATGCATCGATCTCTTTAGTAAATATGCATGGACAAGGGCTTTAAAAAACAAGAGTGGTGTAGAGGTCTCTAAAGCTTTTGAATCCATACTGAAAGAGGGACGCGTACCACAGAAATTACAGACAGATAAAGGAAAGGAGTTTTTTAACAAACATTTTCAAAATGTAACAAAAAAGTACAATATAGCCCATTTCGCAACTGCCACAGAATTAAAGGCATGTGTTGTCGAGCGGTTTAATAGAACCTTAAAAGGTAGAATGTGGAGATATTTAACTGCTACAAACTCCAAACGTTACATCGACATACTTCAAGACATTACACAAGGATATAATGCGAGCCATCACAGAAGCATCAAGATGAGGCCGATTGATGTGGGGAAAGAAAACGAGTCTGTGGTGCTGCATAACCTATATGGTGATACCAGACCTCATAGTGTTAACCCCGTATTTAAATACAAGATTGGTGACGTGGTTCGAATTTCTAAAGTCAGAGGACCGTTTGCAAAGGGGTATGAGGAAAACTACACACAAGAGTATTTTACTATATCAGCGTGTATCCCACGAGAACCCCCTGTTTACAGATTGAGTGATTACGACGGGGATGTTATCGACAGCGTTTTTTATGCGGAAGAATTGCAAAAAATATTTGTCAGTAAAAACAAGACATTTAAAGTTGAAAAAATTTTAGATAAGAAGACGAAGGGTCGCAAAACATTAGTGCTGGTACAGTGGCTCGGATGGCCAGCGAAGTTTGCGTCATGGATCGACCAGAAAGAATTAGTTGATGTACAGAAGCCATAAATACAAACCACACACACAGGATGCATACAGTTGTATAAAAACCAGACATGGCTGAGGGTGGATTTTATGTCACACTACCCTGCAACGCTTCGCAGTCTGTATACCCTAATAATAAAATCTCTAATTATAGAACAAGACTGGCTACCACTATAAATATAAAAGGAGAATGGGAGGTGGGGCTTGTTCAAATTGAATATCCTAGAAGCTGGTACACCTTTAACAGCAACGACGCCGTTTTCGAGATAAACATTGGACCCACCACGACCGATGGTGAAAAGTACACTAACAGCTTACGCCATGGTGTAAATGTGAAGAAGACCAGCTTATCGAAACTACGCATACCAATAAAAACAGGGTATTACGACAATGTCCCATCTCTAGTTAGTGTAATAAATGATTTAGTAGCGCCTCAGGGGGAATTCGGTTATGACCGCGTAAAAAACAAAGTATTTCTGAAAGCAAAACCTAACATTTCAATGACCTTCCATGGAAAACTAGCCATTATTTTAGGATTGAAACCAGGCGTCCCATCTTAAAAACCAACCTCTATGTATCGATAGAGAGGATTTTCTGCACGGCTATACACTCTATGCGTTCAATTTCACACCGGATCAGGAGTGTAGCCAGCACGTATCGCTTATCAAAAGTGGCAATATTAGACTAGAAGCCCGTTTTAGACAGCCGCTACCACGTACGATTAACTTAATTGTTTATGCATTGTTTGATAGTTTGATTGAAGTGTCAAATCGCCGACAGGTCCTGGTTGATTACTACTAATACATTCAAATGAACACTATACAGCTTACGGCCGTCATGGATAAGGTTTCATGCGATACTTATTTTCTCGGAGTTCTACCATGTGACTACCTACCAAAAACCCCTTTAAGAAAACTACCAGCAATGGTTTTGATCAATACACATCCTTCAGGACTCCCAGGGGAACACTGGTTGGCTATCTACATAAATGAGGATGGTGTATGATGTTTTTTCGACAGCTTCGGTAATAAACCAGATTATCATGGTTTTCCGCCGATTATCAAAAACTTTTTAAAGCTCAACTCTAGTCAAGTACTACATTCAACTGTGCAAGTCCAAGATTTTTCATCAGATACATGTGGACAACATTGTGTGTTCTTTCTCTACCACATGGCAAAGGGATTTGATTATGATTATGTGATGAAATTGTATACCAACGATTTTATTAAAAATGACAAAAAGGTGTCAGCATTTGTGAGTACAAATGTACTCACACACTGTACAAAAGTAGCAGTGTGTACAAATGGGTGAAATGTTCATGTCTCATGCTTAATATTTTAATAAAAACAACTAAAGAACAGAATTTTGTTTCTTTATCCCCACTTTTATTACACATACATCACATCATAAGTTCTCAAAAAAAAAAGAGAAATTGAGAACACAATACATACAAACTGTTAGTTTAAAAACTTAACCACCGACTCGGGTCTTTCTGTTTCTTACGAGTTAATTGCATGTCTGACATTGTGGTTTGGTACCACAGAGTATGGCAAATTTAAACTAGCAAAAGCCTCCAGAAATTCACGCCACCCGCCAGGTCTCCGCTCGTCAACAATCTTTTGTGGAGCCGTGACGCTTTTAACTAAGTCAAGCATGTGTGAACCAGGGATTGTTCTGCCTTTAAACACAAACTCTCCCGACTCAGTCCATGAAGTAACATCTTTAGTTTTAGACATTTTATCTAAAATGTAACGAACATTTTTCACACTCCTCTGTGGAATATTTTTTAAAATCTCATCTGCAAAATCACCTAAATCGTCATGGGCACGCACATGGCCTGGTGCGGGTGGGTCTTCTTTTTCAACATTACTAGGCTGTGGTAGCCTTAATGTTAATGTACCGGATTCTCTATCCCCTTGTCTAGTGAGTGTTAAAAACCGCTGCAAAACACCTGTGTACATCTTAGCTTTTTCATGGTGATCCAGATCAGACCTGTGCAAAATATTTCTTATAGTCATGTCCAGGTCATTCTCCACAACCTGTTGTATAGACTCACGGGTGTTAGAGGATTTCAGCTTATCCAACTGGTGTTGCGGTACTAAAAACATCTTCTCGGCATACTCCATCACCAAACTTATTTAGATGTAACCAAACTGGTTATAAACGGGATTGCCGCACTTAGCAAAGGTAGTAGAAATCCTCCTTGTTGGTTGATTAACCGTCTTTTACGTCTAACTCCAACCTTTTTATCTGCAACAATTTTGATCTCACTTCTTCTTCTCTTCAGTTTCTGATATTGCTGTGGTGTTAGCGGAATATTACCGTGGACTACGTTAAGAGCTACTTCACACAATGTCACAATGAGTTCGTCTGCAGCCGCCTCTAAAATAACGCGTCTTTGTTTAGGCGTGGCTTTTAATAACAATTTTAAAAGAGGTAGGTTTCTTAAGTCTTGCAGACATTTTCAAATCTCTCTGTCAATGTTTTCTTTTCTGAATGTACACAACTGGATGTTGTGACAGAATATCTGTTCTGAGACGGTACTGTTCTGGTGTTTTCGCTTTAAAGTCAATCAATAGATACCCGAAAGGGGTGCTGGTAGCATTTTCATAACACTCCATAAAGTATTTTGTGTTCCTGGGGTACATCTGCCGCGCTAAGACATTAATTTGGGTATTGTCTCTAGGGTTTTTAAACAATACCAAATAATTAGTGTTCAAACTGATAGTCCTACTGGATTTACCTTGAAAAAATAAGTTTTGTACGATATATATTGCACTCAAGCTTCTATGGTGCACATAGTTGGTAAACAAACGTTCAACTTCTGAATTGCTGCTAGCATCTTTCATAACATCATCCAATATCACAAAATTGGTCTTGTTGGTGGGAAACAAGCGATCATCATTCAGAGTCTGCGGTATACCTTCAATAAATTTAATATCATACAGTTTCAACAATTCATCATACATAGGTTGCCAGCAGTCATAAATGTACACAATGTTTTAAATTTTTTTAGAAATCACACTTTTAGCATTTTCCAACAACTTTTTTACAAAAAATGTTTTTCCTGAGCTAGAAGGACCGCTTAACACACATGAAAAAGGATGTTGTAATCTAAAATCAAAACCATCCGGGTCTACCACACCCCGGTGCCCAAAAACGTTGTCAGTAGCCATATGGTAGCGTAGTTAGGTCGGGTAGCAGTACACGCTTGTTGTATACAACTTTAAATTTTTTCACAACTGACTTGTTGTGCAATGTGAACTGCTTTTTGTTCCTCACTATACTGTCGGTGTACGCGAGAATGTAATTACTGTCACCCCGCCCCCTAACATATTGATCGACAAGCCCAATTAATGTGTCTAACCTAATGGTCGCGGAGTTTACAGCATTCAGTGTGATGCCTTTGGCCTTCATACAGACCTTACCCTTAGCAGTTCTGTACCCGTAACTTTTCGGACCACTTGCCGAAAATTCCACTATATGGTCTCCATCCCCAACTTCATCAGTAAGGTCACCAAGATATGGCCCCAGTGGGGGCTCATATTCACCCTCTTTAGACGTGAACACAACACTATCTGTGTCGCAATAAAGCAGTCTATCACCCAACCTGTCCATAAGATCATAAAGTTCTAACCGCGCGTGGGCCGTTGTAAAAGCCCCGAGAAAGACGTTAATGTCACGAGTCTGGGTCCCTTTCCCATTTGCGTAAGCCCACTGAACGATTGCAACAGTGTCTGACACAAATGAGAAATGCTTGAGGTCATACTCAGTGCCAAAAATGTATCGGGCAAACTGTTCAGGGTCTGTTAGTATTTCGGTTGTCGGTAACTCCTCGCGCATACTGAACCTCCCCCACAAAGAGTTAAGCAGTAGCTTCATGATGGATCTACGTGCAGCATTAAACTCAATCTTGTCCAGATTCAGATTAATCCCTTCTTTCTCAAAGTAATCTCTAACATACGATTCTTTGTCGGCGTCGGTCACAACGTCTTTTGGAAAACCTGAACTTTCCTGTTTGAACTGTAAAAATGTTTTAACATAATCACAAAACAATGTTTCAGAGCGTTGGGGAAAATGCCAGACCTCATCGATTTTTGTCACTACATAACCCTTCTCAACGGCTTTTAACAGTTCAATGCTAACCCAGCACCCATGAATTGATCTTTCCTCATTAGTATGCACACACGGGTGTGTCTGGTTCTGCTGTTCAGCACACGTGCGGCAAAGGGGGAACATTAACTTACCCCCGGTCCTATAAGGCAGTACGGGGTGAAGCAACTTCCGTGGCGGAAGGACTGTTGCCTTGACGAGTCCGTAATAATCTTCAAGTTTTTGAAAATCCTTGTGTATTATTTCCGGATGCCCAATTGGGTAACATTTTCGAGCCTGACAGTAGGGATATAGTGATGTAAAGTCAACATACCTAATCCGCTCGCCCTCCGCAACTTTGTGATACAGTTTTAATGCGTTCGTTCGGCCGCCGAATAGAGCTTCACGGGGTTTCAATCTTTCAGTGTGTTTGTAAGTGGACATGAAATCCATAACTGCAACATCACTCTGTTTAGCGCTCATCCATGCACATTCCCAAATCACCTCGACCTGAAGACCGTACGCACGCTCCAAAATTTCAATCTTGTCGTCGCATTGTCTTCTCAAAACGCCATAAGGCACTTTTGATAAAGGGTTTAGGTCGTTGGGGTTATAACATCGTTCACAACCATGAAAGAAACACCCGAGAAATTCGAATGCTTTTTTCACGTAGCCATCGTCGTAGAAACCATCCACATAGTATTTCCCAAATGACGCCTCACCGGTGTTTAAAGCATGTTGAATTTCTATGCCCCGTGATTTTCGGATGAATTCGAGCCATTCAATTGAAATGTTCGAATATGTTTTGTTCTGGTTGGTGTACGCATTGTTACGTGTCAGAGCTATTGTGTCTTTTGGGATGTAGTGTGTTTTATATGTGGCCATACATGTGGCTGCCAAAGTGGTGTAATTAAATGGATCAAGGCCTGTACACAAAATGAATTCGTCGCGGTACTTCATGCATGCCTCCCTCAGCAAAACGACATCGTTTTTACCATAAAGCGCGAGTTCTTTTTTAAAATCGAACACTTTGTCAGATATGGTATTGTACCAATCATCAAACGCAGCCCTGTCTTGGTTCGACATTGTTGCATACCCGTAAAATTTCTTGTCAGGGTACGGGCCTATGTAGTTGTCATTTTCAACGCGGTTAAAGTGGTGCGGAAAATACCCCTTCTCTGCATTAGTCAGATTAAATGCAACGGGTGTCTTGGCCAGACGCATGGGTATGAAGGAATATGTATCAATAAAACGTTGCTTGAAAGCTGTGTCATACATTAAGATTAGCCTGCAACCTTGCATTGTGATTTTAGGAGCAATCCCCATCTTAGTAATGAATTCCAAAATTATGAAATTGTCAAATCCTGCTGCATGGTGCGCGAGCCATGTGTAATTAAGGTAACGTGGTTGTCTGAATTTTTTAACGAGACGATCCACACAATCGGTCCCTTCAGCCACGAATTCCTCGCCATTAAACGTGATAGCACATACAAAATTGGCAACGTGTTTACCATTTTCATAACGGGTCTCAAAATCGTAGAAAATGTAACGATCGTTCGGCATCTCCGGCTTAACTGGTTGGATAAAACACTGATGCATACCATCGGTGACCAAACTCTCACCACAGTGCACACAACGATCTGCAGGGCATTTATGAGGTTTGGGTTTAGTACCGCTGACATGGTAACGTCTATTACATTTACCGCAATATTTAGTCACGTCGCACTGCGCGTATTGCATACCCCGAGGTGTTTTTTTATGCATCTCGAAACAATAGTCAGACTTACAGTAGCGCAGGCAGTCGCCGCAATGTTTTGGCTTTTTGGGGTGTTTATGACATTCCGGGTCATTACAGACATCGCAGATGTACCGACATCTGTGATCTCTCCTACAGGTGAATCCTCGGTGGCAGAACTCACACACGTATGGGGTGCCAATAAATGCACGTAGATTTTTAATCATAAAATAATGATTGTCATGCAGGTACAAAAATACTGTTTTAGGATGCGGATCGTCTGTGTTTGTATACTTCTCCAAAACACCCGTATCAGACCGATAGAAGACAACTATTTTAACGCTCAGCATCTGTTCAAACCGTCTGATGTCATTAAACGCTATCTTGTATTGATCACCATAGCCAGCTGACTTCTGTATTGAAGATGCTACAGACTCAAGCTCTACGTGTGGTTTCTGTGGATTTAGGAAATGTGCCAGACAGATTGCAAAACAAAGATTGTATTATTTTTTCAAGGTCGTTTATAAATAGATCTACACTATAACCATTGCTACCCGTCAAAAGTGTACTAACATCTGATGTCAAACTCGATCCCCTCAACGTGATGCTGATTAAACACCCGTCTCCGCCTAACAGTTTGGAAAACTCCACAATTTCAGAAAGTGTGTCATGTAAAAACACTGTGTAGGCTGCTAAATCTGTCGAAGATATCTCTCGCAAATTTATAAGCCTGTGGACTTCCAGACCATTGAACCGTGCTCGTGGCAGTACCGTGTACCCACTAACATCACCACCTACTGTTACAAGTGATTCTATATCTCTATCTGTGAGACCCATATTGGGCGCTTCAGGGTTGAGTGTGCGATGTGTCTGTGTACCTGGGCCCTCGCCTGACTGGTGAAAAGACACAAGATGATCAAATGCAGAATTTGGTTCTGGACGTGGTTCTAACACCTCTCCTGCTTGTTGGGTATTTACAACATGTTCAAAATCATTATTTGGGTCAGGATCCTCATCGGACATTGATCTCACGATGTTTAATAATTCTACCAACGTATCAGTTGAAGACTCAGACCTATTCATATCCTCCACAATCTGTATTAAATAGAGCAATGTTTCTGTGTTACTGCACTGTTCGAGGGGCACCACGCTACCATCGTTTCGTCTAAACCTAGCTACCGGACCCTGATCAAAACCATCTGGCTCCCGACAACGTTTAGGCATTTTTAAATCAGATCTTTTTTATTTTATTTATTTAAATCACATGTAGCAACACGTTAAAAACTATGGATAATAAACCCTGTGTCCATACAGTAAAAAAGATAGAATGAAAAACTGACAAATGTTGAAAAAAAAAAAAAAAAAAAAAAAAACATAGTATGCAAAATATATATATATATAAAATGTTGTCAACTCAACCAAGTTTCTTTTTAAGCATGAGCACCAGTTGCTTTAACAATTCTGTAGTCAGGCATTGTTCTCTGGCTACTTTTTGAACAGTACCACTATGCAACCGTTGCGCTGCTATGCATTGTTTAAGCCAAATTCCCTGTTGTTGTTGTGTTGACTCATAAGCATCTAAACGTCTCTCAATGGCATTAAGGCGTTTGTCAAAACGTACCTCGAAGGCATTCAATGCGGTCTTGACAGAGTCCTGTATCAGTCTGGCTATGTGCTGATTGTCTATAAAGGGTTGTGATTCCTGTTTGTAAGCCTCCTGATTTGAAGGCAGCTGTTCAGGGTCGGATTCCTCCACGACCACGACCCGTTCGCTGGTTGGAACAGACTGCGGTGTTTCTTTAGGGTCGTTTGTAAATACACAGCCGTCCCACGATTGTATCAGACCCTCACTCCAGCTCTGAACATCATTTATATCGGGAACTACGACCACCTCTGTTAAGAAGTAGAAAAGGGTGCAAAAAAAAAAAAAAAGTTAGTACAAATGTGTTAATATTATAATGATAACAGTAATATTAATATTAACTATATTTTCTAAGACTAAAAATAAAATAAAAATCAGTCTGGTACTAATGTAACATTAAAAAACAATACGTATTGTCAAATTCTCTCTCTCTCTCTCTCTCTCTCTCTCTCTCTCTCTCTCTCTCTCTCTCTCTCTCTTTATATATATATATATATATATATAAACAAACAATCAAACAAGACCATGCTAATATGGAATGGCACAGCAGCCTAAAATCATCATGTCTACACTTTTTTTACACACAGTTCTCCAATGGTGTAATGTATGATAACAACAGTTCTAAACTAGCGTATTGGCACATTATACATCCACAAACACATTCGACCTCTCACTATCACATTCAAATAAACAATATTTATCTTTCTGATTTAGTGTGAACAGAAAACAATCCATCAGCTTTTGTTCATTACTTACTTTTATCAGCTGATCGTCTTGGCTTTTTTGGGGCAGATGTCTGTGGTACGTCTCTCGATGACCCATCAGCAGAAGCTTTTGCGTCCGCATGGGACACCACTGCTGCTTTACGTTTCAACTTATTTTTCGCTTTCTTATCCGGTTTATTCACACATTCAGACACACCGACATTGCTCACAACGTTTGATAAACCATCTGTAAATACATGTGTTAAAGTTTTAAAACAAAATCAACAAACCATAGCAGCATAACATTGTTTGATAAAGCCAAATGACAATGCACTTACCCAGGGGAATAACTCCAACGTTAGCTGACTCGCTGCTTCGCTGTGGTCCGTGTACTAAGGCCTTGATAGTCACGCGTTTCGGCCCTGGTAAAAACAAAAAACCCAGAGAAGATAAGATATTTTTTTTTTTTACACAGCCACAACACTGTTTAAACACGGGTGTAACAACATTTAACAATACCTGGCACAAGTGATTCGCTCGTGAAGAGGCAACAGCTTTGTGCGCAGCAGCAGCTGTGCTAGGTCTAGCCACGCCTCCTGGCGAAAACAAAACAAAACATCATCCGTCACACACACGCACACAAACACACACACAACGTATGCAACATTTAAACATAATTATACGTACCGTCGGCTTGATTTAGGAAATTAATCTCCTCAACAAGATCGAAGAGACTCAAACTTTCACCATCTGAAGCGGGCAGATAAAACCTTAAGTAAGCAATAGAACAGCGACGCTCGTAAACAAAAATAATGTTTCTTAACAATGTTACTAAATAATAAAAAACACTCACTGTTAGAACAGGATTCCATCTTCTTGCACTCACGATTCCAACAACACAATATGGCTTGGAAAATAGTTTGAGAATAAACAGCGGTGATGCTTGACACGAGACACGACACACTAGTACGCTTCAGTGACTGTGCTCGCGTTCAACACACATTTATACACGCAGCTTTTGGCGAAGTGTGAAAACGGGCCTCCCCAGCAGACAGAATACACAACGACGTAACACCTATATCGCGCAGGTAGACGGGCAATAAAACCCGGAAGGCCATGGGCCAGACACCTTTCTTTTACACCTCTGGCCAGGATGTCACCGCAGGAGGATGTCACATGGCGTCGCGCAGCCTAGACATACCGGAGCCTGTCAGCGACCCATCATAAATCAGAGACAGGGGAACCTCAGAACCATAAATCAAAGTCATAAAACACCTTTTTTGACACATGGTTTATGTTAATACTACTGAGGTGAAAGTGGAAGAACAGTATGCTATTCAACCTAATTTTAATTTTCATGTAGCCTAGGTGCAATCCTGCAGGCATTAAAAGAACATGGCAGCAGCTGAAAATGAAATATAAAAACATAATTCAATCAGGTAAGGCTTGAGCATATCATGGATGTAGGGTACCTGACTTAACAAACATTTGACATATTAAATAACTAAATAGCATCCAGTGTTTAGCAGTGCAGCAGCATTTTTGACATGTCTAATTAACACAATTAAATGTTCATTCTCATTTGACTTCTACTCAGCCAACAGAAAGAAGGAAGAGGCTCACAAAGATGGAGATGAAGATGCAGAGGAGATGGAGATGAAGATGCAGAAGAGATGGAGATGCAGAGGAGATGGAGATGCAGAGGAGATGGAGATGAAGATACAGAGAAGATGGAGATGAAGATGCAGAGGAGATGGAGATGAAGATGCAGAGGAGATGGAGATGAAGATGCAGAGGAGATGGAGATGCAGAGGAGATGGAGATGAAGATACAGAGAAGATGGAGATGAAGATGCAGAGGAGATGGAGAGGAGATTCAGAGGAGATGGAGATGGCCCTGAGCCTGAATGCTGGAAGGCCAATGGCTGAGGGAATTCCTGGAGGGACTTCATCAGAGCCAGTCACTCCCGAAGATTCAAATGCCTTCATAAAATGTATAAGAGGTCTACAACATATGTGTTATTTTTTTTATGCTGTTTTTGATATTTCCATATATTTTACTTTGGGTTGGGTTTTTTGTTGCTCCCAACCAATTCTGATGGTAACATCTGTCTTTTGGAGCCTCCTGTCCCAACAGAACCCCAGAGTTGTATAGCCTACTCAATACACCAGAAATTATGACAAATAGTAGGCCTAAACTTCATAAATAGTAGGGACACACTTCAGTGTGTAATGCCACTGTAGAATTTGTTTAGAACTAACGGAGGTGGAAAGAGTAATACAATATTTTACTCAAGTAAAAATACTATTACTTTGATAAAATTTTACTTAAGTAAAAGTACATGTCTAAAAATATACTCAAGAAAAAGTAAAAAGTAGCTCATTTAAAATGTACTCAGAGTAAAAGTCGCTGAGTTACTTGTTTAACAGTGGGGGTGGGGGGACTCTCCTGTGTAGGGTTGTAACTTATGAGAGTTTCACAGTATGATAACCGTCTCAGAAAATATCACGGTTTATGGTATTAAACAATTAATAAATATATAAACTGCATTATTAAATACGGTTATTGTTATCAGTTAAAATGACAGTTAAATAAATTAAACATTTGTTCAATAAAACATATCTAATCAACTAATTTCAATAATTGATTATGAATTAGATTAACAGCTTATTTTTTTAATCATTAATAACTTATTAAAATGTTTAAAAATAATTGAGTTCAATGAAATGTTTTTTTATTCAGATTTTCTTTATGATTTAATACAAATATATTATCAAAAACGGTGGTAATCAAATAAAAGTTTAGCAAACATTTAAATCCTTTTATTTTTTGGCAAAGTGCTGCAAAACAGATTTAGTCAATTAAACCATGGACAAACAATATATATATTCCTTAAATAATGTTTAAATAAATTGTAGTATTATTGTTGGTGTTTAAACACTGCTTCCTCTTTAAAAAAGGGGAGGAGACCGAAATAAACTCTAGGTTTACTGAAGAAAACCTGCTCCCGACCAGGTTAGGTTCACAGAGTAAGTTACCATGGTAACTGACTCTGAGTATAAGTTACCTCTCTTTCAGAAACGGGCTTGACTTACCCTGCTTTCTCAGGTTTGACATACCTCCCATTCTGAAACAGAAAACCCAGAGTTTCCTCTGGGTTTTTATTCCTGTTTCCCTCATTTCGGGGTTAACCTACTCAGAGTTTTCACTTAACCTCCTTTCTGAAACAGGCCCCTGCTCTTTTGTTTGGGGAAATAATATTTTCTTACATATAGGGATATAAGAACTGATCTTATATATAGATAGGGAAGGGTTATTGTAATTTTCTTTTCTTTTCTTTTGTGTTGTTGAGTTACGTTTTATTTTTGTTAGATTGGGGGATTTGTTTGTTATTTTGGGCCTTGGGTCTCTCTGATGAAAATGCCACTCTTTTGATTTCTGCTTTACTTTTCTATAGATTAATTATAGCCTAGCCTACTTTATTATTTGTTTTTGTTTGGGCCAGTGGTCCCCACTAATGAATGTGGTTTAATTTATTGTTATATACTTTTGGTGATGACTCTTAATTATAATAAATTTGTTCATAATTTATGGTGTTTATCTTCTTTGATTAAGTTTTTTCGGTTCTTTTGGTCTGTCGGCCTGCTGGAAGCGGTATTTAAATATTTTTTTTTTCAGTTTTCTTTTACTTGTTGCGTATTACCCCTAGCGGACGTAATACTAAGGCATTAAGATGAATTTCCAAAAGATTTTTTTTTATTCCTCTTTTTAGTCAACTTCACCATGTGTGTGTCCACCTATGCTAGCACTGTGGAGGCTTAGTGTGTGTTTATTATATATATATATATATGTGTGTGTGTGTGTGTGTGTGTGTGTGTATATATACTGTATATATATATATATATATATATTTTTTTTTTTTATGGAAGTCAAAGTGGACCAGAAGCATTTATGCAGTAAATGCATTTTATTGAAAGAAAAAACAAAACAAAAAAAAAAAAACGTTTTTTTTTTTCTCTGTAAAACTTTTTTAAATTCTTTAATCTTCAGTATGGACATTTGGACAAAGTTATATGGAGAAATATTACACATAACGACAATAAAAACATTTGAAACAATAAAAACATTTGAAAAATGTAGGAATAAAAAACAACAATTGAGCAGCTGCTGACGGCTCACACACACTCAGAAACACTACAGAGAAACGGCCAAGCTCAGTATATTTTGACTTAACAATCCGGTTTCTCCGGTACAATACGGTATGCCTCCTGAACACTTTATATATACGGCGTGCATCTCACTGTCTCAACACGTGATACTTTTGTATCCTTTTTGTAAAGTTTGAGCCTGGTCGCTATTCCCTGCCATTATTGGGGAGGGCGTAGAGGACACTTTTCAAAATTTCTCCTTTTATGGTCCGAAAAAGAAAGAAGGACATAGCCAGGGCACTGGAACAATGACAACAATCGTGGTACTTCATGGCTTTCAGATATTACAAAAAATTATAAGAGATTTTGAAGAACGTAAAATCAAGAAATGAATTGAATCAATTAATTGAAGAAACTATAAATCAAAAGAAAAGCCAGTATGAGAAAACCGTTGTCCATGATACTGTCCACAATATTTACATCCAGCTTTAGTTTGAATGTAAGGACTGCTTAGACTTGTGTCAATTTTACTGCAGAAAATGTCTTTAGAAATATTTCTTTAAACCACTGGTCTTAAAGATGAACTTTGTTCACTGTATAACAACTTATAATAAAGATGTTTTTATGAGGCTTATTGGGACATATTTAAATGAAAGAGAGATGTCTATTGCTCAAATGTTATCTGAACATGAACTACTTTGATTTCAGACAGCTGTTTTTAGCATGACGGTTTAGCGATCGTAACTGAGTGAAACGTTTCCCGCAATGATCACATTTAAAAGGCTTCTCTCCACACTGGATCGCCTCATCTATTTTTTCTCTCGTGTGAATTCTTTGGTGCTTTCTCAGTGTCTCAGCTACAGTAAAGGTCTTCCCACATTCAAAGCACATGTGATCCTTCACACCGCTGTGTCTTTTCTGGTGTACTTTTAAGTTACACAGCTGACTAAAACTCTTTCCACATGAAGTACAGGTGTAAGCCTTCTCCTGTGTATGAACTCTCAGGTGGATCTTCAGATGATTTTCCGAAGGAAATTTTTTACCGCATTGATCACAGTTACATGGTCTTTCTCCAGAATGAAAACGCAGATGTGATTTAAGAGTGTATTTATGTCTGAAACTCTTCCCGCACTGATCACATGAGTATGGTTTCTCTCCAGTGTGGATTTTCATGTGTGACTTAAAGAGACATTTTTAGTGTAAAACTCTGCCCACATTGATCACATGTGTGTGGCTTCTCTCCAGTGTGGATCATCTCATGATCTTTGAGAGCTCCAGACTGGATGAATCTCTTGTCACAGTGTGAACACTTGTAAGGTTTTTCTCCCGTGTGAGTTCTCTGGTGACGATTCAGAACAGCTGCAGTAGTAAAAGTATTTCCACAATCAAAGCACATATGATCCTTCACACCGCTGTGACTTTTCTGGTGTACTTTGAAATAATCCATTCGTGAAAAACTCTTTCCACACAAACAAACAAAAGGCTTCTGCTTTGTATGAACTTTCAAGTGCCTCTTCAGGCTTCCTGCCCAAAGAAATGTTTTGCTGCATTGATCACAGTTATATGGTCTTTCTCCGGAATGAGAACCCAGATGTACTTTAAGAGTTTTTGCATGTCTGAAACTCTTCCCGCACTGATCACATGTGTGCGGCTTCTCTCCAGTGTGGATTTTCAGGTGATCATCAAAGCTTCCTTTTTGTATAAAACTTTTACCACATTGATCACATGTATAAGGCTTCTCTCGAGTGTGGATCCTCTCATGTAGTTTCAGAGTCCCAGACCGTTTGAATCTCTTGTCGCAGTGTGAACACTTGTAAGGTTTTTCTCCAGTGTGAATTCTTTGGTGCTCTGTCAATGTGTCAGATCTAGTAAAGCCCTTCCCACAATGAAAGCAAATGTGATCCTTCACACCGTTGTGTCTTTTCTGGTGTAATTTAAAGCACTATTCCGTGAAAAACTCTTTCCTCACAGAGAACACGAGTGACGCTTTTGCTTTATATGAACTTGGAGGTGCATCTTCAAAGATTCTGCTCTAAGAAATGTTTTGCAGCATTGATCACAGTTAAATGGCATTTCTCCAGAATTGAGAATGGAGATGTAATTTAAGTGAGTCTACTCGTGAAAAACTCTTTCCGCAATGATCACAAGTGTGTGGCTTCCTCCAGTATGAATTCTCATGTGAGGTTTAAGACTTTCCAAACTGAGGCCAGGGGAAATATTTTCTGGCTCTTCTATTCAGTGAGCAACTTGAAGATTTCTCCAGTTTTGGCATGAGGTTGTTTCTCTTCCAACTTCATCAGGTCTAAAATTAAAGATAAAAAGGTTTTATTTTAAGAAGAGAAAATTCCAGGACAGAAATGTGAAGGGAAAGGACATTAAAGATGTAATAGCAGAAAATAGTTAAATGCTTTGCAAAATTATGACCATTTTGATTAATTTTTCTAAATGAATTATACAAAAAATTATACCAAGCAATGTGTGTACAGTGTGAACAAATAAATACCGAAAATCGATCTGTTTGTAGCCACATCGAGATGTGCCTTAATTAGCTCAAATTATGCATAGGGAATTTTAATAATTAATCATGAATATGATTAATATATTGCATATTACAGTTAAATTATCGAAATTGAAAATAGATCGATTGTATATATGAATGGTAAATCATAACGAATTATAATTCCTCATTCATATATCAATGGTCTCGTTACAGATCGATTATATGAGACAACTTTAAGGGAATTAATTTAGTTTATCAAACAATCGGTTTGTCCAGCAAACAGCCGTAAGGTTAACTAACCAACTTCTCAACAAAGTTATCCCTTTTTATAAACTCCAAGAAATATCAATCTTCTGGCCTTGAATATTAATTTTCAGGTGTTTATAAAATTAGACTCAAAGTAGTCAATAATAAAGCTTTTGTAGCTATAGGATCGCATTTCATTGACTTGTAAAGTATGAGCATTCAGAAACAATCAAGAATATAATGGTTTTAATAAAATGAAACTACGGATACAGAATTCTACATTTAAACACGGGATACATGTATGTACAGTAAACAGTAAAACTAATGAGACAGACGAATAACAAACAGGAGTGAGAGAGAGAGATTGCGAGAGCGCAAGATTGGGAGTGAGAGAGAGAGAGCGAGAGAGAGAGAGAGAGCGAGAGAGAGAGAGAGAGAGAGAGAGAGAGAGAGAGAGAGAGAGAGAGAGAGAGAGAGAGAGAGAGAGAGAGAGAGAGAGAGAGAGAGAGAGAGAGAGAGAGAGAGAGAGAGAGAAGATGAGAGATCTTCTGGTTTGGCAAAATTCATCACAGACACAGAACCTTTTTAGACACCAAGAATCAACAGATCTTAAACCTCGAAAGAATGGTAAACGGTTACTTGCACAGGTAAAGCTCTTTGTGGTTGATGTGAAGAAGGGTGCGTGTCTCTGTCCTCGCGTCATGCGTTCACGTGGTCTTTCAGAGCGGGCAAAGCGCGTTAGTTTGAATGAAGGCTTAAAGGTCTTTGGTTCTCCTGTTGTTGCTGAGGAAAACCGCGTCTTGCGTGTGTGTCCTTAGGAGCGGGTGCGTGCTTTCTCAGCTCTTCCGGGCGAGCGTGGTCGCTGCAGATTCAAAGAGTCTCCTTCAGGTTGAAGTTGCCGATTACGTTCATTTCACTGAAACTAAACGTAAGAAAAAGTCCGAAGACGAAAATAAAGAAAGATTAAAGAAAACGGAGAAAGCTCCCCGAAGGAGTCATGGATCCTCTCACAGGAAAAAGTTCTCGTGTGGCGTAGAAACTGCTGTCTCTTATGGAGAGGAGGGTTCATGCCTCTGTTTGCGCGAATCACACATGACCGTCCGCGGATCTGGAGCGGACACAGTTCTCTTTGTCCTGTGGGGGATTCCCACTTGACTGACTCGTGAGGAGATTGTATTTGAGCGTTCGGCTCCTGAAATATGAAATGTGTAAAATAATGCACCTTACTTCATTCTGCTATCGGAATTCGGCTCCGTTAGATTGAGCGAATTACAGACATATCAGACACGTCACATGAAGATTATCGGAATATAGAGTTACATTCATATTAGGGGTGGAACGGTACACAGAAGTCACGGTTCGGTTCATACCTCGGTTCAGACATCACGGTTCGGTACGATTTCGGTACAATGGAGGGAAAAGCAAAACAAAAATGCAGAAGGCATTGTATTTTTTAAATAAGTTTTATTAATAAAGGCATAGAACCAGTTTATTTGTAGTGCACTGACAATAGTTTTATATAATTAGTTTATTAATTAAATTAATAAAAAGACAAAAAGACCTTGCGATATGTTTGGTAATTGTACTGTTAATTTAAAATTATTTTGCTATATTTCAGATCAATATATTTGTTTTCCTTAATTTTAATTAACATTATTAATTGACAATGTAACATTATTCTCATCTGAATTATAAATAATTGATTTCTGTATAAAATAATACTACCATTAAAAACACATTCGATTTTCTTTTTTAATCAATGTTGAATGTGTAAGATTAGTGCTCCGAGGACAAGAAATGAAAACCAATGCAATATGATGAATGTCCAAAAGACAGACTGTTTTGAAATGGAGTTGGATAAATATGTTTTGCTTTTAAAACAGTGTGTATGTGATTTTGGTTGGGTGACAGTTGTAGGTTACAGTTTGACAAGAGTTTACAGTGTGACAAAAGCACAATGTTGTGTTTTATTGCGAGTGTACACAAATATAAGTAAACACTTTGCAGTTTTAATGATCTGTATAAACAAAATGTCTCTCTCTCTCTCTCTCTCACACACACACACACACAGTTAGATCGCGCGCCTCTCTCTCTCTCTCTCTCTCTCTCTCTCTCTCTCTCTCTCTCTCTCTCTCTCTCTCTCTCTCTCTCTCTCTCTCTCTCTCTCTCTCTCTCTCTCTCTCTCTCTCTCTCTCTCTCTCTCTCTCTCTCTCTCTCTCTCTCTCTCTCTCTCTCTCTCTCTCTCTCTCTCTCTCTCTCTAGCATTGCAATCTTGACATCGCAGCCTGTTCATTATGCGGTCACACCAAACGCGAATAGAGCTTCAAATTCGCGTCTAGTTCGACGCTAGTCCAAAGCGAATAGGACGCGCGTATAAAGCCAACGTTTGAAGTGAATGCGCGCTCTATATATGTGTCCCTAAAGAACCCGCGTATCTAACAGTAGTTCCGCATTACATTAATTAATTTGCACGCAAGTTTTTTTCATTTTTATACCGTGTATTCTCCGTGTAAATTCGTGCACCGAACCGTGACGCCCGTACCGTTTCGATTCGATACGAATACATGAACCGTTACACCCCTAATTCATATGCAGAATTACAAGCATCTTTAAAGTTTGCTTAGCACACAATAAAATTGTCAGTACTTCCAGTATGGCATGTGACGGCATCTAAGCACAAAAATGAATACATTTAAAACATGTAGAGGTACTTTTCTCTGAAAAGTTCCATGGCTGGTGTTTGTGTGTTAATGTGTTGGAACATTCTTTTGATGAACTCTTAGACTTCAGAGCTATACACTAGCAAACCACACTTCTATTATAAAGCAAAGCTAATAAGATATGCATGCGTACAGGAAGGTTGGATACAATTTCTGTGTTATATACATTTATATACACATTATAGGACATTTGTGTGTGTGTGTGCATTAATGTGTGATTGTCCTTAAGCGTTCAGGCAGCTTTGTGGACTCTTTCTGTGGGGGGGATGCGTGTCCCGTGAGACGGCGAGGTTTGAATGGTTGACCATTTGTTGAAGACAACGCTGGCTTGTTCCAAATGTGTCATGTGCTAGCCATAGTGGCACCAATCTGGTCAACATGCCCGAAGGGGGTCGTATACAGAATGCCCCTTTGTTTACTCACGAAGAACTGACCTTTGTTTGCAAATCGGGATTCGCTAATTTAGATACATCTGCCCGAATTCCCTGTCAGAGTCGCTACATGTTGTTCACAACAGAACAAACAGAAAGCAGAATGGAGATTAGTGGTCAACTGATTTTGGTCAGGCTATTTCTACAAGGACCATGCTGATATTTGGTATCAGTGAACTGTTCATTCCAGTGTGTGTTTTGCTTTAAAACAGGAGCTCTGTCATATTCTGTGATTGTTTCTGAAGAGCTCAATTTTGGTGACGTACAGGAGTCGTACAGTAATCGTGCGAGAGTCTGTTATGCACAAACAACAACGCTCTTGATCACTGATCGCATGCTGCATTTATGTACAGACACATTTCAGAACATTCATGTTTACACACACACACTCAGGATAATGTTTGAGTTATGTGTATGTTGCTGTGTTTAGTAATCGTAGGTTTATGCAGTCAAGTCAAGGCGGTTGATTTAGGAGTTTTTTGGTGTCTACATGTGATCCTGTCCGATAGTCCAGGGTCACATATACGTATAACTATGTTTTCAGTGGTGTATAAAGACCTTACTTAATGAACCATTATGTTTTTATTACCTTAGAATGAGCAGTTTCGATCTGCATACACCGCGGGTCCCCTTACATTGAAATGCGCCGCCATATTTGTCGAAAACCTATGGTAATATAAACAGTAATCGATCACCGAATCATGGATAATTTTTCTAATGGACGGTGAACAGCCTTACAAAAGCTACAGTAAACACTACATCCATACTGTAATGTTAGTTTGAAGGCTAGCAGAGGCAAAGCTTTGCCCATTGTTTACATCACACCTATCATAGCAACTACACAACACTTATAATTGGAACTGTTAATAGAAAACACAACTACAAATAATAAGACATACAAGTTGTGAGCCATAAACAACAGATTGCCCCACTACCGACAAAATTGGAATGGCTACGTCTTCCAGAGGAAGCTTTTGTGCAAAGCCTGCATTGTCCTCTGTCTGTCTGCTGGTACTGAAATATAAAATATGTGACGCTTTGAGTGCAGTTGAGCGGAATCGTAAACCCCTCTGATTGGCCATTGTGTTAACATGCTCATTGGATATGTCTGTGATTGGCTAGAATAATTAACGCATAGGAGAGTTAGAAAATTTTAAAGTGCGAGCATTTGAAAACACAAGACACCTGTTTGTACTTTCAAGCACTCCCGTGTATCTGTGTAACTTTTAAGCACTGATAATTGTAGCCATTCTAAGACATATTTGATGAGTATGTGAGTAGGCTACAATGGGCTCACATATTAATCTATTCGCATTAAATTCAAAATACTTTATGGACGTACTGGATTGTACTATCGGACAGGATCCTACCGGACAGGATCACATGTAGACACAAAACTCCTAAATCAACCGCCTTGACTTGACTGCATAATACATAATGAAATGTGTCTGTACATAAATGCAGCATGCGATCAGTGATCAAGAGCGTTGTTGTTTGTGCTTTACAGACTCTCGCACGATTACTGTACGACTCCTGTACGTTCTTAACCGCGTCTGGATGGAGATACGGAGAAGAGACAGTTCAGAGGGAGGTGTGATAACAGAGTTGAGCAATTTGGACAAGAGGAAACTTCAGAATAATGTCACGGAGTTCATTCATGAAGTTGTGTGAACAACACATCCGTATAGAACCGAACATGAGCACTTTGGTCAGAGTGATTAATCTGTTTATGTGTCTGTTTATTGCAAAAAACGGCAAACGCCACAGTTTAATGCGATCACGGTTACTTATGAGCATAATGGCATTAGTTTTATCGAAGTATTGCATTTACATAAGGGAAAGCTTATTCGAAATATTGCATTATGAGGGTACATGTAAACGTATGCACAAAAGTGATTGAACTATAATACCTCAGAAGACTCAATGCTGAGGCGAAGTGAGTGCTGCACGCTAGTGGTGACGTTGTCGTCGTCGTCTTCTTATTTTTCTTCTTCTCTTCTGTTGACAAACCAGCTTTAGGTGTATAACCGCCAGCCACCCACTGAAAAAAAAAGTCGGGGAAGTTTATTAACGTAATTATTTTAGTAACTTCATCTGTAAAGGCTCGTACACACCGGGACAAATATCGGCGCGCGTTATTCGCCAGCGTTTTTCAACGCGTTTTTTTGTGTTCACACCCAAGCGATTTTCGCTGACGATGAGCCGAGTGGACATGCAAATTCATTCCCTGACATTAGATGGCGCCCATTTGCTCTGCAATACCACTCCATAACATTCTCTTTTATTAAGATTTAGATGTAGTCGCTGTCGCGTTTGTCATATAGTTTTTTTATGTTCCGACAGCAACGAGACCAGCAGCTCTACATTCATCTTGCCTTGCATCTTCCTCGTCTTATTTCTTGCCGGCAGTGTAGACGCTACTTGGCGTATATCTTCTTCGCCGTTACGTATGTGTGCTCGGCAAGACCGTTTTGTGTTTGAGCGCCCCCAAGTTGTGTTTTACTGTAACTTCAGAAGCTCCAGACACGTGAGCAAAAGCGCCAATCTCATTGGTCGGATAGTTTTTGACGCATTGCGTCAAACTAAAAAAACGGACCCGAGGCGTTTTTAAAAAAATGACGCTTTTACGCGTGGCGTTTTTCGCGTCGGTGTGCACACTCACATTGGCGCCCTTTGTTTAGTCACGAGGCGTTAAACGTCAGCGAATATCGCGCGCGAAATTCATCCCGGTGTGAACAGGCCTTAAGTCTCAACCCAAAAGTAATTTTTCATTTCTGGACTGTGAACAACAGATTCGTTTGTCTTCAATTTCAGTTTCGTTTATATATATATATATATATATATATATATATATATATATATGTGTGTGTGTGTATATATTAGGGCTGTCAAACGATTAATCGCATCCAAAATAAAAGTTTGTTTACATAATATATGTGTGTGTACTGTGTATAATTATTTTGTATATAAATGCACACACGTATTTATTTAAGAAAAATATGTTATTTATATATAAAATGTTTATATTTATTTAAAATATACATTATATATAGGCTACATTCAGTCTATATACAGTATATACATGCAAATATTTCTTAAATACACATGCATGTGTGGGTATTTATGTATTAAAAATAATTATACACAGTACACACATATTTTATGTAAACACAAACTTTTATTTTGTTTGACAGCCCTAATATATATATATATATATATATATATATTTCTTTTTGTATTGCTTAAACTGTCGAAGCCAGTGACCAGTTTTCACACCGCTCTCTGAAAACCCTGATTATAAACACTGTAAACAGACAAAAACTAAAACAGTCGCACGACGTCATCAACTGATGACGTGCACGTGATCAGGGTCAGAAAACCGGTCAAAAACTTTGCACCTTCATATAAGTTTGATATTGGTAAAATGTAAATAATATAATAACACATGCAAGTATCTGACCATATATAAAGCAAAAATATCAACTTTGACAACACAGTGTTTTACTATTTAAGAATTAGGCCTAATGTTTACATTTCCTGAAAAACAGCAGTTTTGGTCATGACCATAAACATATATACGAGTATTCCGACAGACAGCGAAACATTGGGCATGGGGCCCACAATTTTCTTTTGCCTATTTCACAATTTGAGGTAAATTGTGAGGCCTGACTGACAGATCCACTCACAGATTGTTAAAAGACACACGTGACAGAATATCTCAAAATTCAAATAGACAGTGCTGTAGTAAACAGACTCCTCATTCAACCTCAATAATGTGTGGGGAAAAAATAGGGCAAACTACAATGGCGTATGATTTAGCACGCAACAGCTTTAGAAATTAACATGGAAGCTCAAAAAAACAATCGTGGTGCTGTTGTGACCTCTGTGAAATGTCTTCCGTCTGATATAATCTCTCGGAGCCCGTCAGGTTTGCGGTAACGACAGTTCCCTTTTGAGAACAGTCACTTCGTATTGCGTAGCTATACACAGTGGGGAAACTCCTTTTCCTCAAAAATTCTGAAGCTTAAAATATAAAAAGCATTTGCAGCTGCACAGCTAGCACATTGAGTGACAACTCAGTGAACTCACTCAGTGGCTGTGCTGCGGCAACTGCACATCCAATGGCGCGGGCGGCTCCAACAAGCTATCATTACGTCATACACGTAAGAGTCTGCCACAAAGCCTGTGGCCAGAACCCATAAAAACCCCTTGAAATAGCCATTAAAGCAGATTTCATCGACTGAAGCGACATTTTTCACGTCTCTGAGTCCTCTGAGAGCTTCGAAGCAGGCCGTCGAATCAGGCACTATGGTTAGAGTGTGCATCTCTGCAGCGGATTTCGACTTCGACTGAGAAGCCGTCTTCTCCTGTCGCCTCTCTGCTATCGCTATCCGGCGACCAACGCATCTACGATTATCCTTTTTGGTCTTGCTTTTAGGAACGCAAGCGTTTCTCAAAATGCCTTGCTCATCATGCGCCACGTGCCTGGGCCTCACCCATGCTCAAGCTGCACTCTCAAGTAGCGGATGCTCGGTCTGCGCGGGCATGCCCGTCTTGACGCTGCAGCCGCGGCTCGCTCTCGTCCAAGATGGTGAAGCCTCTTCATCCACGCTTCCTTTCCTTGCCCTTCTACGGCCCAGGAAGAAGAAGCGCCGCAGCCAGCGTCAACCGGAGGGTATGGAGGTTAAAGATCCCACGGCGCCCACGTCCCCGCCTGCTTCCTTTTCCCCTACCCAACTGGTTCCGCTTGGCCTGGTTTCTTTTGGTGGATCGATCGACGACCGCGACGACAGCCTTTCCACCGCTGCTTCTGAGGAGGATTGGTCGGCCTAAGTTGACCTCGCCATCGCTTCTCAGTCTGGCGCGAGCACCGCAGCTACCCGGACTAACTCCGATTCTGAGATGCTTCGGATCCTCCTCGGAGTCGGCTGGACGACTGGTTTCTGCCGGGGCGCCAGCAGGCCCCTCGTCATAGGCCCGCTCCCTTCTTTCCCGATGTCCATAAGGAACCGTCGAAGACCTGGCGCACGCCCTACTCTGCACGCACGGGTGTCTCCGCAACACTCTCCCCGGTGGACGGCGCGGCGGAGAAGGGCTATGAGTCTTATCCACATGAAATGTTAAATGTCATAAGCACACATTAATTCGTTATAAAACCCACCTCCAGCTGGTTATTTTATCCCTTTGTTTAAGACCCGACTGTGTCTGGTCTCGTGTTACTGGGTTAAACATTCATGTTTGGACATTACATTATATGGGGTATATTGTGAGTCCGATGGTGTCCTGTCTCTTACTATATACTGGTTAAGGGTGGTTCTGTAGGCTCAGAGTTCTCGAGCTGCAGTTTCAACCAGCTACTCGGTGCAGCGTTTTGCATGGCGTCCCCACTGCGTATAGCTACGCAATACGAAGTGACCGTTCTCGTAGCCAGCCGCACTGAGTAGCATGGCAGTATGTCGCTTCAGTCGATGAAATCTGCTATAATTTCAGGGGCTTTTATGGGCTCTGGCCACGCCCCTTGTGGCGGGCTCTGACGTGTATGACGTAATGATAGCTCATTGGGTCCGGGTACCGTTCGTTCATTTGTTTTTGCTTTCATATATGAAAACGAAAAAAGTAGAAAACAACTCCTTTTTTCGTTTTATTTGAAAAACGAAATTATGACTTGATTTTTGGTTTTCTCGTTTTTCAGAGAAACCACTTGATATTCCGATTTCCCCCTGTGGGTGGGGCTAAATCTGATTGGCATGATATGCATTCATTGTTTTTCAAATTAAGAGTTTTCCAAACACTGTATTTGTTAGCCTGTAAAATTGATAGTCTATATGCATGCTATTTGTCACCCAATTATTTGGCTTCACTGACTGAAAAAATCTATTGAAATAGCCTAAATTCAAGCCTAAAAGCCTGTTCACGCACTGACATTTGTCATTATACAAATTTAAATAATACATTTATTCTTTGTTTTAGATGTTTTTATTAACTTAAATACTCATGAATAATATATTTTTTAATAATGTCTATTTGTTATGTATGGCCTGTATGCACATACAGGACTTAGGGGGCAAGATTTAGGGGGCTGGGAGCCCCTGGGCTTGAGTTAATGTTTGGGCCCTACAACATCATGACGGAGTAGCAAATTAGACAAAAATGTAAATATGCTTTGAGGTTCCTAGAACAAGTAATAAGCATGTCTACTAGGCATATAATCAAAGTTTAGTGGTAGGCTAATATTACATCGTCATTATAATACAATATAATGCAGGATCATTGTCATATATCTGTCCTCTTATGACAGATTCTTACATTTAGTCAACAAATTCAATCAGAATGCAAAGACACGGTGTATCGCTACTATGACCAAATAAAAGAAAGTCGGTATCAATAAAATACATTTTTGGATTGACACAGGCTGTTTAGACATGGCATGATGATTTACACAGCAAATTATAATTGCATAAATTATGTTAAGAGATTAATGTTTTAAATGTAAAACAATTGTAGGTAGAAATATGAAATGATTGAAAAAAAATGAAACGTCTACTTTTTAACTATGAAACTAACACCGCCAGGCGCCAGTAGGTGGCGGCAAGTCTCCATCTTAATGAGGGAGTTGAATCCTTTATTCAAACGAGTCGTTTAAAAATCCTAATTCCCATTTCCCATTTGCGATTGTGCAGATGTTCAGAAAATCAGCACTTTTGCTGGTGTGATAACTCACATATTATAGGCTCGTGTTATATAAAACGGGAACTCCTTAGGCCTAAAGGGTTTTTTTTCGGGGTTTTTTCATTTTGATGACATATAGGCCTATGCTTATTCTATTGTGGTGGCAGTGGAGAGAGCACTCAAACCCCTCGAGAGCACATCATTTAGTGAACAAATTTATAGAAATAATAATTCTCTCTAAAGCAATGAGACGTGAACATAATATTTTTTTCTAAATGTGCGCTCTTTTGGACTAAAAGCGTTCTTCATTCATTCCTTAATAGAATAGTAAAAATCAGCTTCATTTCACCTAATTTATTTATTTTTTTTGTTATCGCGTTGCTCCCCCGGGGAAGAGGCTTATGTCGCCAACCGACGTCTAGATAGGCCTACAATATGAAATATAGGATATTGTTCTCGTTTTCTGGCCTAAAAAAATATATTCTGTTTACCATAGTTGTAGTTTTTCATCCTTACTGTTAATTGACTAACCCCACTTACATTTCAAAATGCGGCAATTGCTGCTGTTTTCCACAGTATCCATTTGCGCCACCTGGAGGTCATTTCGCGAAGTACTTGAAATGCGACTGGTTTATTTTTTTCTGCGGCGATAATAGGCATTCTGGTTGACTACTGTAGGTGTTTGCCAATGATTGTCTTGAAAGGCATCCTCTAAACTGTAGTGAGCAGGAGTATAGGGAAGGCAAAAGTAACCTATATTGCGATGGAATGCAATATAAACAATAAGAAGGGCCTTCTCTCCATTCTGCCTTTTGTTTGATAACCACCGTGACAACTTCAATGCGTGAAAATGTTTACATTGAGGCTATTTCAATAGATTTTTTCAGTCAGTGAAGCCAGATAATTGGGTGACAAATAGCATGCATATAGACTATTAATTTTACAGGCTAACAAATACAGTGTTTGGAAAACTCTTAATTTGAAAAATAATGAATGCATTTCATGCCAATCAGATTTAGCCCCACCCACAGGGGAAAATCGGAATATCAAGTGGTTTCTCTGATTTACGTGCAAAAACGAGAAAACCAAAAATCAAGTCATAATTTCGTTTTTTCGTTTTTCAAATAAAACGAAAAAACGAAAAAAGGAGTTGTTTTCTACTTTTTTTTCGTTTTCAAATATGAAAGCAAAAACAAATGAACGAACGATACCCGGACCTCATTGGCACACACGTTGGAGCCGCCCACGCCATTGGATGTGCAGTTGCCGCAGCACAGCCAATGAGTGAGTTGTCACTCAATGTGCTAGCTGTGCAGCTGCAAATGCGTTTTACATTTTAAGCTTCAGAATTTTCGAGGAAGAAGTTTCCCCCACTGCGTATAGCTACACAATACTCGTTCACTACTCTCATTGAACCGAGGTTACGTTAGTAACCAAGTAGGTTTATTCCACATCTGCATTCATGAAAAAGGACAACAGTGTTGATTAGTCATCTCATGTGGACAAACAGCGCATGCTCTGTCTCAGGGAATATCCTCCGTTGCTTTTAGAAGATTACTGTATGTACTAGGCTACTCTTAAAGCTCTAAACAAAAATAAAGTACAGTTTGACACATTGATCATATAGTGGATTTAAACTAATATAAACTAAAATAAAACACACCAAATTGTCCCTCTTAACCTAGGAGGAAACAACATAAAATTGCCTACAGTTACCTTCCCATTTTATGTTAAAGTCCCCGTGAACCGGAAGTTGCAAACGACTTTTCTCCAGTGTTGTGACATATTTCCGAGAGAAACGGAATACTAAATGAGGCAAAATGGTGGGCGTGGCTTTTTCCCCAACTAGCACCTGATTGGATCTAGAAAAGTAGGTGTTTTCATTCAGCCTGTCTACTGTCAGTTGGAGGGGCGTGATTACGGATGTTAAGAAGACGCCCAAACCGTGAAACCTACGTCATCAGGCAAGGTCCTCCAACGCAGAGGGGAGGGGAAATTTCAGATTTTGATTAAAGATTACGAAGCCAAAAAAAATTGTTTGTGTGGATTGACTTGCATGGATGAATTGTTCACCACAAAACGATCAATTTAGGCAAACAAAGTAAGTATGGTCAATTTTGAATTAATGGGGAATTTATGTGCAAACAATTATGTAACTTACAATTCAGCATAAAGGAGTTAGATAAACAGCAGAAAATACTTCAATCTTATGTTCAAACATTACAACACTTTATAACAACATATGGTAACATACCTGCATTCATGAAAAATGACAACAGTGATGATTCACCTCATGTGGACAAACAGCGCATGCTCTGTCTGGAAAGACGGCATCATGGTAAAGTTAGCTATAGCTATACTGAGACTTTCTATAGGCTATAAAACACATAACCAGGTGGTTGACTTTATAAAATCATGGCGAAATTAATCAACAACACATATGATTCAACCAAAGAAATCTAGCTTAACTTTTACATGAGTTAGTCAGGACATTCACAGACACATTACCTCAGGGAAAATCCTCCGTTGCTTTGAGGATTACCCACAATCCTTCGTCATTACTAGCTAGCGTTCGCTGCAGGTGCAACTTTATGACAGCAGGTGGCACAGTAATCCTATTTAGTAGGATTTTAGTAGGATCCAGCAACCAATAAAACCTATAAAACCTATATTATTTAAATCAATGAATTGTTGAAGCAACTATAAATATCAGATGAAATATCAGAGAGATCACTATAGATATTGAAGATTAACTACACTGGTTAGGATATTTGAAAGTGAGGTTTTATTGCTCAGTGTTATTGGGTCACATTTGGTGAGAACACAGCAACGCGTTTGAAAGTGTTGGATCTGAACATGAACTTTGATTTCAAGACAGCTGTTTTTAGAATGAAGAAGAAGAGATACTAACTGAGTGACTCTCATACAGTGATGTCAGTGGCATTCGTTGTTGTTTTAAAATGACGCAGTAAAAAATAAAATAATAATAAACCTTTTTATACATACAATTTATAAATACATGTCCTGTTCACTTAGTTTTAACATTTTCCTGGATAAATAAACATTACATAAGAGAGAGTAAATATAATTTTGTTTTGTATTTTTCACACTGTGTAATGTTTTAATTATAACCAAGTATACATAGTGTTTTTAAGCCTTTTTGGCCTGGCCCGTATCAGATAATGTATTAAATATACCCTGAACTTCGTCTCCAGCATAGCGTAGGACCAGGCGTAGGTTCCTCGTGTCATCTTTGATGTCCATGGCCAGTAGAAAATTCTCAAAACGTTATCCATTTTTTCCATCTGAAGCCAACAGAGCTGTGTTCGTCGTGCACGACAAATTGGGGAAAAGCAGGTAATATCTGGTCGTCACGGTATAATGTTCTTATCATATAAATATGTGTTTATATATTATAAACACATTTCATAGTAAAAAAAAGTAGCTACAAGGACGGCTTGCTACTTGTGATGATTTTCTGAAGTGCGTAGGCCTATATGATGGACACTTTACTATCCCATGAGGCCATGGGACAGGATTTATGAATGGAGGTGAAAAGACACAGCTAACGGATGTTGTCCTAGCATCTTTACTGTGTTGGACAGTTTGTTTGTGTTAGTCCACCAAGGTCAATCAAAATGTAACAAACTTCTGTCTATGTTCCTGACAGGAGGTGCCCTAACATTAAACTAGGCCCTGGAATGTGCTGTTCAACGAAAAAGATAATTAGCAAAGATAAATGTCAAGAGAAATAGTGAAATATGAAATACCCAATTGGTTTGACAGGAATATTATCACTACAAACAGTGGGAATCACACTTCTATACCAAATTGTTGTGGCAAATAAATAATTCCGAATAAAAAAGAAATATGTTCAATCAATGATTATAATGGTTTATTTCTTGCAAGAAAGGCTCAGTCACACAGTCAGTCAGGAGAATGTGAGAGTGTGTGCACCGAGGGGAGGCTCTCTCCCTCTTTATATCTCTGTTACAAAGATAACATAGGCCATATAGGCTCCTATAGCCAATTTAATCTTTCTCTGCCCTTTTAGGAAAGTACATGATTTATTATAGGAAATGATCATTAATATTAATAAAATAACACTTGAACTATCTCCTGCATATGTAACTGGAACTTCCGAGACGCAGCACACAGTGCAGCCCACACTATCTCTCCCCTTCATCATCATCCTCCTCCACACCTAAAATACACTGAAAACCTATGCAATGTTAAGTATGTACAAGAAGTAACTATGCATGTTTAATATCATTTAAAGTCTGTCAGTGCGCCTGGTAGAATGGTCTCATTCTCCCAACCATAATGAAAAGCTAAAAGAAGTTATAAAATATGAGAAAAGTGATGTGTCTCTAAAAGCTTTTCCCTACTCCAGATCCTCCATTCAGACTATACCTCCTGTATGAAAAAAACAAGAACCCACCAAGGACAAATTCTGATCTCACAGTGTGAATTCCTCAATAGGGAACCAAAATCTAATAATAATGACAGATGCCACCATTTGGTAAGAATATTGAATTATCTGGGTATAAGGGAAAGGCGCAGAAAAGTTTGGGAAGACTGTAGGTTGACTTCCCACACAACCGCTGTGTGTAATTTTTGTTGCCAGGTAATAATTTCTACAAATTCCTCTATTTCTGAATTTTTGTTATGATATGCTTAACTGATTATTTTATTCTTATGAATTGGATTTTGAATTATTGGTTCATTACCTGGTCAATAAATTGTAAACGTTTGATTTTATTCTGACCGACTCTGAGATTTGTTTTTCCCAAGTAGATTATCGGATTCGTATATTTCCACAAGTTTGCGTCAGAGAGTGACGACTGGCGAAATTGTGCCGGAGACCTTGCGATGAACTCGAAGCGATGTAGTTTCCTGGGGCCTCATTTATAAAACTTTGCGTAGGATTTGCGTCAGAAGTGGCGTAAGGATGAAACATAGGACGTGCGTATGCACAGAAATTTTCGCATTTATAAAACCGTGCACACGCACATTCTACGCAGTTTTCCCTTAATAAATCACAATCAATTCTAAATGTAACGCAGCTTTTGCGGCTTCATGTCACACCCATAGTTGCCCATAAATAGTCCGTGAAACGCCCAAAAGTTAATATTCATCGATTGCGAAATCATGGCAAATACAGAGAGGAAAACCAAGAAACGTAACTTCACTCAATGTGAAGTAGAAATTATCGTTGGCGAGGTTAAAAAGAGGAGTAACATGTTGTTTGGAGGGCACAGTGTTGGCATTACTAATGCCAAAAAGACACTTGAGTGGCAAAAGGTTGCAGACGCCGTCAATGCTGCAGCCTCACAAGTCACAACCTCGAACCGTGGCCGAAATAAAACAGAAATGGTCGGACATCAAAGTCGATGCAAAAAGCGTCTAGCGCTCCATTACGCATTGTGATGGCATCATGGCATTTTATTACCATCCATTTGATTGCATCTGACAAGCTACAGATGTGTTATGAGGATGAATTGCATAACATGCCAATATTATTGCAGAACATATTTCACTTTTCTTTTTGCAAATATGTGTTAATTTGCATTTCTGTTGTAGGCTAATCTTCGTTTGATTTTGTTTGTTTTACACTGCAGATCGACCAAACGGGTGTTAGTGTAGGCTGTTAATTGTAACACTTGCTTTGTGAAGTCTTCATTTTATTTATGAGAGACAGTATTGCCATTTCTTTTACACAACGGTCTACAGTTTTGACACTTTTACGTGTTTCTTCCATCTGCCGTCGGTGTCGCCTTTTCTCATTTCACCCGTTTTTGTGCGTACGCCTGGGTCAGAGCTTGCGTGAAGGACTGCACATTTTCCCGTCAAGTTTGCTTTTTATAAATACCAATTATTGCGTAGAGAGCGGCGTACGCCTTCTTTTGTGCGTACGCAACGTTTATAAATGAGGCCCCTGATCTAAGCGGGTAAAATATAATCAGAGTTGAAAAGAATAATCAAATATTCGTTCACGTTTAATGATGCACAGACATCATTAAAATCTTTTTCATTTATGGAGTCAGATGAAATAACGAATTAATACCAGTGAGAAAAAATATATTGCATTTAATCTTGTTGTGTTGTGAAAAAGGAAAGTCAATTAATATGCAGAGAAACCTTCCCCGTATTATTGGAAACCCCCATTGGACCAATAGACGGGCTTACAAATTTTTTTCACATTTGCTTCACAAAATGTCTCTCACACTGCATTCACACTGGTGTGTGTTTTCTGGTGAACTTTAAAAGTGCTCAGTCGTGTAAAACTTTCCTCACATGAAGACCACGTGTAAGGCTTCCCCTTTGTATCAACGTTCTTGTGCTTCTTTCTTTCTTTCTTCAGAATGAGAACACAGATGTATTTTCAAAGCTCGAACACTTCTGAAACTCTTCCTGCACTGAGAGCATGTGTGCGGCTTCATGCGATCCTTAAGGATTTTTTTTTGTGTGCAGCTTCCCTTCTGGTGCTGCTTCAGTTCACCCTCTGTAAAAAAGGTTTTTCCACAAAGCAAGCACACATGATTCTTCACACCACTGTGTCTTATGTGGTGTGATCTTAAACTCTTCACCCATGAAAATCGCTCTCCACACAAAGAACACACGTAAGGCTTCTCCTTTGAATGAACGCGCATGTGCTCCTTCAGGGAACCTGCCAAAATAAATTTTTTACTGCACTGATTACAGTTAAATGGTTTTTCTCCAGAATGAGAACGCAGATGAAATCTCAGAGAACTTGCCAATCTGAAACTCTTCCCGCACTGATCACATGTGTGCGGCTTGTCTCCAGTGTGGATTGTCATGTGTTCTTTAAGGCCTCCTTTTACTGTGTAACTCTTCCCACACTGATCACATGTGTACGGTTTCTCTCCAGTGTGAATTATCTTGTGTCTCTTTAGGAGAAATTCGTGGGCAAAACTCTTTCCACACTGATCACATGTGTACGGTTTCTCTCCGGTGTGGATTTTCATGTGATTATTAAGGTCTCCTTTTAGAGTGAAACTCTTCCCACACTGATCACATGTGTACGGCTTCTCTCCAGTGTGGATTTTCATGTGTCTGTTAAGGAGATATTTTACTGTGAAACTCTTCCCGCACTGATCACATGTGTGCGGTTTCTCTCCAATGTGGATTTTCATGTGTCTGTTTAGGAGATATTTTAGTGTGAAGCTCTTCCCGCACTGATCACATGTGTGTGGTTTCTCACCCGTGTGAATTTTCATGTGATCTTTAAGGTATCCTTTTTTTGAGAAACTCTTCCCACATTGATCACATGTGTGCGGCTTCTCTCCACTATGAACTGTCATGTGATTTTTAAGACTTTGTTTGTATGGGAAGCTTTTTCCACACTCAGAGCATGTGAAATTTTTGATGGCTCTTCTCAGCACAGGTTTACTTCCAGTCTGTGAGCAACTCAAAGGTTTTTCTTCAGTTTTGACACAATGTTCCTCCTCCGCTTCACCCAGTTCTTCACTCTCTTTAATCTCTACCATCAGGTCTGAAATGAAAGTTAAAAAGTTTTAATTTCCAGTAAATCATCAAAACATTTTTTAACATTTGCTCTAATGTTAATTAAATGTAACCAATTATCTCAAAAGAAATATAAATAATCCATCATAACTAGTTTTAATTAATAGTTGGGAGGATTTATGACTCTTGCCGTCTGGCCTTGCCGTTTGTTCATGCTGGCCCAGTGCCATCGGGCAGTCATTATTGGCGAGCCCTGAATATAATGCTATAGGCCTAGTGTAATATTCTGTATCAATATTTTATTTAATGAGAAGAACAATAATATTAGCAATAATTTATTGTTGAATGACTATTTTTGACAACCTCACTGAAAATTTGCTTCCTCTCCCTTCCTACTTTAGTGCTTTTTTAATAACAAAAAAAAGATTTATTTTTTTATTCGCCACTTTGGCCTAAATGTCTGCCATCCTTTTTTATACTTTGTGAATTTGTAAGGCTTTGTTTTTAAAATAGGGACATTAGTTATGCTATAATGCTCAGTAACTTGCAAAATAACCAATGTGCAAAAGTGAATCGTGATAAAATCGTGATTTTCTTTTTAAACAATTATGATCATTTATACCTGTATGACGAATGGAAATCTTGACTGACAAACCATTAAAGAAATGCTAAAGTTGTATAACTTTAATGGTTCACAGCATAATTAATAAATAATCAAAAATAAACACCAACCTATCTGTTCTTCAGTATCTTCAAGCTTTACTCTGAGGGGTTCTTTATCAGGATCACTCCTGTTCTCACTGTAATCTTCAATAAACTCCATCTTTACAGGTTTCTGTTCTTCCTGCTGGTCTGAATCCATCTCTTCACTTGTAAATAATGATCTTTTAATTAAAACTGATTCGTGAAGTTTCAAATACTTTGTAAATCTTTTGGTTTGAATCAGCTGTTATTCAGAGCGCGTCAGCGCGTCTCCTCTTCTTCTGTTTCTGCCGGTTTGTGAAGCCAACTTAAAGAGTGCCGTTCCGCCACCCACTGGTCTGGAGTGTGAAGAGCACACACAGCTTACTGAGGGGATAATGAAGAGAGAACAAGTGTGAGCGAGAAAATGAGAAAACAGATCAAATGCTTTTATTTTATTACTGTTATATATATTTTTAAAATATGTACATGTTTAACAAATATAACAGGAAGAAAATGAAAGCATTTTTATCTTTTTTCTTTCTCACTTGTTCTCTCTTATCCAAACATTTATCAGGCCTACTCCTGATTGTCTTTTAATTCCATTAAAATTGTTTGGTATTTCTGAAGTATTTCTCTTTCACATGCATTTTAGAAGCTTTGTTGTTTCTGGGTGTCCACATTTGTCACACAAGCCTACTTTTTTGATTGGTTTTGATTTGTTTCAAAAGATTTACAAGTCATTTATAAAAATTTAATAATTCCAAATTGGCATTCTAAGTATACAAAAAGCACCTCAAACACACATGTCTATGTTAGACTTCTGTTTTTTTATTAATATGGCTTTCTACATGCTTTTTGTGACGTCTTCAGGAGAGAGGAGTGAATTCTGTCAAATTGATGCGTGTCTTTGGTAAATCTTAGATAAATTCATTATTGTTCTGTAGCCTATATCGTTTAATTTTGTGCAAAGCAACAAACAGGGGAATGATGTGAGTCACCTAAACGTGTGTGTCCTGGGGTCTTTTGCCTGATGGAAACGACTGATGCCTTGCATAACATTTTCGATACAGAATATAATTTCGATAGTTAAAATATGTTCTCAGAATTCACTTATTGTTTATGGACAGGTTATGGAGTCAGTCACAGCATATTTCGACTACGAGTGAAACGCAGGCGGCCTCCTCCTGAATCTATAAATAATTCGTTACATTTATATAGCGCTTTTTCTGGGACCTCAAAGCGCTTCACATATGGAAGGGGGGAATCTCCTCAACCACCACCAATGTGCAGCATCCACCTGGATGATGCGACGGCAGCCATAGTGCGCCAGAACGCCCACCACACACCAGCTTATTGGTGGAGAGGAGACAATTAGTTTATAGGGATGATTAGGAGGCCATGATGGACAGAGGCCACTGGGCAAATTTGGCCAGGATGACGGGGTTACACCCCTACTCTTTCGAAGGACATCCTGGGATTTTTAATGACCACAGAGAGTCAGGACCTCGGTTTAACGTCTCATCCGAAGGACGGTAAAGGAGATAAAGGATAAAGATAAAGGACCTTTTACAGGAGTTGAGTAATATCAATAGAGGAAGTGGCCCGTGATCAAGAGTTAAGTGGTCACGGTATCATCAACCATGAGGGTTGTGATGTGACACATAGTTTGACACTGAAGACAGAGATGTGTTAAACCGAGACTCTCCTGCAGACACCTATATCTCACAAGCCATTTACTTCTTGGTGTAAAACTCCTTTCAAAAATCTTAGAACGTTTTTCCACTAAAGAACTTTTTTTGGAATACATGTGAATGTTGATGTTAACACATGACAGTAAAAAACAATTAAAAAAAATATTATATTTGGTTTGTCTTCTTTTTAATCACTGTATTCAAATCTTTTAACATGTGATATAGAGGGGGGAAATAACATGTTTTTACACACACACTACTGTTTTATGCATTTTGTAGTGTGCCGGGTTGACTTAAAGATATGCAAATGTCTAGGTTTATTGTTAAGAAGTAATTTTTCATTGCATGTATTTTTGCATAGACCCCTCATAGATTATCAAATTACAAATACATCCGGAAATGCTTCTCACCTTCATTCACCTTAAAGGTATTGTAGGTAGGATTTTTTTTTAAACTTTTTGCCAAATTTGTTTAAACTTTCTGTATATATCAATGCATAATTAAAATGTAAGTACTCTGGAAAAGAGAGTATAAAAATCGAGTGTCTGTAGTCCTCTCAGGGCTGTAATAAACACAGCTACTTATCTCCATTCACTTCCACCCCCTCCATTCTGGGCTCCTTCCAAAACAACGCCCCCAAAACACATGAACGCGCGATGCCGACAGCTCACAGCTGGAGGACGCGCTTACCAGCGCCCAGCGGAGAGGAGCAGTGCATGTAGTGACATCATGTCAGACTCACATGTAATAAAATACCTAACTTTATCATTATGAATATAAACAACTAACATGGCTGTTAGTACTCACTATCAAGCTAGCATATCGATACTGGTAAAGTTTAAAATATATTGAGTTTGATTCGTTAACGAGCTAGTAACATAAAGCAAAGCTAAAAACAGGTTGCATTGATACACGGTTTCCCATTACAATCAGTTACACTGTGATGAAGGTGAATTTCGTGTAAGATTCATAACATATACGCCGTGTTTTGCATGTAATTGTGTCTCTTACAGGTCTCTTACCCTCCTCGAGTCAAACGAGTGCGCGCATGTGGGCAGCGCATGTAGCAGCGGGGGTGTTGCCATGGTTGCGAGAGAGTGACAGTCGCCTAAGCCAATCCATTGTTTCGTCCCGGAAGGAAATAATGAGCTGTGTTTAGTGCAGATTAAACGGTCTAGAGTCACTCGATTTTTATACTCTTTTTATCAGAGTACTTACATTTTAATTATGCATTGATATATATAGAAAGTTTAAACAAATTTGGGAAAAAGTTTTTTAGACCAAAAACGACCTACCCTACCTTTAAGTGAATGTAGCCTTGGCCTGGAGGGGTTGATGTCATCAGGCGGTACCCATCGTTCATTGGGTGTTTCAACCCTTATCCGCAACACCCTCCCGATGGTGGGTCGGCAGTGGTGGCCAGATCACTGCCCATATTCCCCTCCAGGCTTCCAGCTCAACTCCTCCCTCCTGCTCCATAACCAGCAAGAGGCTCTTTCCGCTGCCTCCCCCATCCTGCGAGCTGCTGCCTTCCTCTCTTTCCCTGTTATTCCAATGGCTGTGAGCATTCTCCACACTGACTGAGCAGGGAATCCTCTACAGCCAACCTCGACCGGGAACAGCCAAGCCTGCCAGCCTTTCCCCCTGCAGTCGTGCTGCAGGTTTTGGTATTTGGCTTTCTTCCGTTCAAAGGCCTGTTCACAACCCTCTTCCCATGGGACTGTAAGTTCTATGAGGATGATCTTTTTTCCCTCTTCAGACCACAGTACCACATCCGGCCTCAGAGTTGTCTGGACGAACTGGGGGAACTGCAGCCTTCCTCCCAGGTCGACCTTCATTTCCCATGATTGAGCCTTTTGTAGCAGACTGGCTCTTGTTGTTACTGTGGTTGATGGCTTTTCCCCCTCCCTTACAAACATGATTGATGTTGTTTTCCGAAGTGGTTGGCGTTTCTTTTTCCTCTCCTGCTCTAAGGTGTTGGCGAGTGTCATGAGCACCCTGTCGTGGCGCCACCTGTATCTTCCCTGGGTGAGTGCTTTTTTACACCCGGACAGGATGTGTGCCATGGTGCCCCTCTCCCCACAAAGCTTGCACAATGGGTCCTCTCTCATACCCCACTTGTGCAAGTTTGTTGGGGTTGGCAGTGTGTCATACACTGATCTCAGCAGGAAGGAGATGCGGAACGGCTCCAGTCTCCAAAGGTCCGCCCAGGTAATCTTCCTCTTGGGAAGATCCCATTTGGTCCAGGCTCCTTGGGAAGCTAGGTCCACTGCCCTTGACCTTCGTCCTTCCTCTTCCAGGTTCCGTACCTCCTCTTGAATCATGGCTCTTCTTTCACTGGTTCCTGCCTTCCTCCACTGTTGGAAATGGGAGGTTCCAAGACCCTGTCTTCCTGTGCATGGCGCTCCAATGATATCCCGTAGCTTCAACATGCTTTCAGCTTGTGCAACAGATGAATCAGCTGCCCACTTGCGACCTGATCTTGTAATGACGCCTGCATGTCTGACTTGTTCATCCTGTGAGTCTCTGTATGTCATTACGACTCTGCACTTTGCAACTTTGAATTCCTCAACCACAGATGACAGAGGAAGTTGGAGCTGCCCTGATCTTATATAGAGGCCTACTGCAGTGAAGCTTGGAGGGATCCCCAACCATTTCCGGAGGTACTTATTGATCTTCCTCTCCATTCCTTCAACGCATGTCATCGGGACCTCATACACAGTCAACAGCCACATGAGCCTTGGCAACAGTCCGTGCTTTTCTCATGTGTGGTGTTTGATCTCAATTATTAATGATAATCGCAAAAAGAGCTGTTTTTTCAATTAAACATTTAAAATTGTGATGATTTTTTTTCCTGAAGCATTTCAGTCAAACTAAACTTAGAGTAAAGAAGAAGGTATGGTGATGTGATACGAGGATTTCAATGCACATAATGTAACATGGTGAAGCTCAAACTGATAAAATTTTTTTTTTTTTTTTTTGGTACGCTTAAAGGAGAACTCCGGCGCAAAATGTCTCTAGTTTATACCACTAACAAGACTCAAAATAGCCCCACACTAACACAGTAAAATAATGAGGGTCCCTACATGCAAAACGAAGCATTGAGAACGTTGTTAGTGTACAGACCGTTTAATAAGAAGATAAAGGCAGTCCACTTCATATGTACAGTCAGGAGCCATCTTTGGAAAACAGTCTCGACTAATCAAACCACGAACGACGTGCTGAGTGAGCTGAACTGTATGAAGTTCAGTGAACTTCTGAACTGTATGAATGGCGTTCGTGATTTGATTAGTCGAGACTGTTTTCCAAAGATGGCTCCTGTCTGTATCAAGGGGGTAATCCATCGACCGGAAGTTGAAGCCGGCTGGGTGCCGCCATGTTGTAGCAGAACTTCACTTGCGTTAGCATTTCCATTGACTTCCATTCATTTTGGCGTCACTTTGACAGCGAATAACTTTACATCTGAGGTGTTTAAAGACTCCATTTGTCCATTATTTATTTCTAAAGAAACACGACAATGTATAAAGTGCTCCATTACCTTCTATGTTACATTATGGCCCCGTAGAAACAGATTTAGTAAAAATAGGCTAACGATTGCGTCATAACTAGGGGTGGGAATCTCTAGGCACCTCACGATTCGATTCGATTACGATTCAGAGGGCTGCGATTCGATGCTAAATCGATTATCAGAATATTTTTTTTGTGTGTGTGTGACTATAAATACTTTGCTTTAAAAGTACAAAGTAATGACCCATAAAGAATTAACGTACAATATATTTTATTAACATTGCAAAGAACCAACAGGAAAATACATGTGTGTCTGAACTAGCAGCAGCATATTTGTAGTAAATTAATAATATAACAACGACCGGTAACGTTACAGCCGAGTGTTTTTCCTCCAATGGCTGGAAACGTGTCATATGGCTTCTCATATGTGTCTTGTTTCCGAAATATTTTAGTTTTACTCTACAAAGCTTACAACTAGTGTGGCTCTTGTCCAGCTCCTTTCCCCCTTCAACTTCAGAAGCCAAAATATTTCCACACGTCAGCTTTTAACGAGGAGGGTGTTTGGATTTGGCGCTCAGCCATCGCGTCCGCGTCTGTTATGTGCACGCCACAGACGGTCCGGCCACTGCACTTCCGCGCTTCAGAGTTCCGTCTTATGCGTTCCGTCAATATTACGTTATTTTTGCCGTCAATATTACGTAAATCGATTTTTGACAATTGTGAATCGATTCAGAATCGTCCACGTCTGCATCGCGATGCATCTAAGAATCGATTTTTTCCCCCACCCCTAGTCATAACCACTCGACTCTCTGTCGCGCTGTACAGAAATTCCATACGGACAGGAGGAGAAGCTCGCAGGCAATCAGGGGGACGTCCCGTCAAGGGAGAAGCCCATAGATAATGAGTCCATAAAAGTAACGGAATACTTACTCCTGCTCACTCACGCCAAAGAACTCTTTGCTCAAGTTCCCCGTCTCTGCAAGATTAACGTTGGCAATTTTCACGCACAGCTACTAGAAGATTAACGTCTGTCAGACAGGTTGCTCACGTCATCAAGCTTAGTTTGAGTCGGTTTGAGTCTGCGCGTCAGGAACAGAAGTGCTCAAAAATCGCTAAAAATGGGCTTCAACTGTCTCAACTGAGTTCCAATGAGATGGCTCTGTCCACTTCTTATACTGTCTATGGTCTGTATACACAAAGTGGACTGTCTTTATCTTTATCTTCTTATTAAACGGTCTGTACACTAACAAAGTTCTCAATGCTTCGTTTTGCATGTAGGGACCCTCATTATGTTACTGTGTTAGTGTGGGGCTATTTCGAGTCTTGTTAGTGGTATAAACTAGAGATTTCTTTTTACTTATTAAATGCCCCCATTACTAGCGTTATACGCTAAACAGTTTTTAGAGATAAAACTCTTTACATTCGATTATCATGAAAACAAATCTCAGAGAACGGTTGAACAAGTAGGCTACCAATGTTTAATTAGACCAAAGGTTAATTTTGCGCCGGAGTTCTCCTTTAAACAATGGGAGTAGAAGTGCAAAGGAGTGTGGTAGCAAAAAGTATTAGGATTAAATACTGTATGTAACTCCTGTTCATGGAGAAGAGAACAAGACGCCTTGTCATGGTGTATAAACACAGACCAGTCTCTGAAGGGGGGAAATTGCCGAAGGGTGCGGGCCGGATGCATTTCTTTGCTTTCGAATTTGCAGCCCACGAATGCCCTTCTGTAAAGATGTAAACAACTGAGACCACAGCAAGTTTCACTTCCACCCGCAAACTTACCTGCAAGTGTATCACTTGAAATCAGTGGATCATATATCCACACAACTGCTATTTGAACCATTTAGCAGTTGTAAATTATGATCAATGCTCATGACATTATAATCGTACTAGATATAACAAAAAACAAGCTCCACGCTATTGTAAAAAAATCTTTATTAAATAAAGTCCCCAAAAATGTGCACTAATTGAATCATTTCAAGAATACAACAGAGAGTTTATAAAATCATTCTATCCCATTTGTGTTGCTAATTATTATTTTGTTTAGAGCAATTATGTGTGGAGTCATATATTAAATTGAATAGATCAATCAATAAATGGCCAATGAATGCAAAATCTGTTAATAAATAGCTGTGAAAGGAATAGAAAAATGTGCAACGCATTGATGTGTGGTTTGCTTTATACCTCAACATATTCAGAACTAAGTGTTTTGCACATTTCATACTGATGGTCTGACTCCACTGAAGTATGATGGTAATATTTAATCTCTACTGTTCTGATCAGCTCTCTTCTCGTAGATCTGATGTCATAAACCAGCACGGCAACAGTAGCCACGCCCACCAGAGCAGAGACGACCAATCGAATCACAGCTTCAGTAAAACTACAACAGTGGATGGGATCTGAAAAACGTAAAAACACAGAATCAGAATCTTGCATTAAGTCTCTTTTAAACAGGTGCCAGTTTTGTGGGTTATTATTTTCTTACGGAACAAAAATATATGGGCATATACTGCAAAATATAATGCGATAGATTACATATACATTTCCATATATGGAAAACCAGTGCTTATATTTTTATTAATATACTGCAATATATGCATTAACAATATATGCATTGTATGGCTATATATTAATGAATATAAAACATTTATAAACGAATACAAAAATAGCATTAAATGTAATATTCACAAAGTTTTATCCTTTATTGTGTACATTGCATATACATGTTTCCATATAAATGGGAATGTATGTTCACACACATTTAAATACACACACACACACACACACACACACACACATTCAAGGAATGAGTTACAACAGATTTATAGTTCCCAGCGTGCTTTGCTTCTGACTGTTAAAGGAGAGCAAATGTTAAAATTAAGTGTTATTTAATGTGTTTTGCTCAATATTAATATAGGGGGAGATCTGTTAGTGTTTAATGCTCTATTATTTTTTTATTTAAAATGTTTTCTGGAATGTCTGAGTTTTTGGGGTTACCATTGTGCTGAAGAGTAGAGCCTGTGATTAAGTTGATGAGAGTCCAAAGACTGTTAAAAATGTAATTACAATATTTTATAAGTAATGACTGTGCACTCCTCAGTTTAGTGATAGTTTCTTAGCTAAATACTTTATTACATGCATGTGTACTTGTGCTATTGACAACTAGCTTGAAAATATGAAAAAAATGTATCATGTAAATAATTAACAAATATAAGAAATATATTACATTAAATATGTCTCTATATATTTGTGATTATGTTGCATGAGTACATATATCTGCAATATATTACACATGCAGTATCATATATGATCACATATACATCTATATATTTTGAAGTATTACTGAATATAAATTATGATTTATTAGCAAATATAATATTATTGTCACATATTTTTCAATATATGAAAAGTGGCAATTTCTTATATATTATTCAATATATTGTAATATATTGACAAAATATACTATTCTGTATATTTTCAAATATACTGTTAAACCATTTAATATATTGATCTTTCATATATGGGAAATATATTTTGTTCCGTAAGGGTTAGGAGTTCCAGTATCTATTAGGATGTCAATGTTTGCAAAATTGTCTGTCCCCCCCCCCCCCAGCTCTTAGATACACGCAACACTTCCCTGACGCTTGTCTGCAACCTGTTCTCCATTCCTGTAAACTCCGAAAAAGAAAGCAAGCAAATGCTTCAAACCCCCAATATACATTAACCGTAAATCGCAGGGAATACATGAGCTTATCAAACGAAATCCTTGAATGCAATGTAACTTCACTTTGGGTAAAAGCATCTGCCAAATGCATAAAGGCAAGTTTTAATTAGTTTGCAGTTGATTATAGGCCAATCACCAGCAGAAATATGAATAATATGTACTACACCAATGAATATGTGTTGGGTTTTGACTTCAATCAGGCCACTATGAACTTACAGTGGATTTCAGAGTGAAAAACTAACATCACACTGATTTACCTGAACACATCTAACAGAGTTCTGCTCTGTAAATAAAAGCTAATCATCAGTAATGTACCTGAACTTGGTTTATGGAGTTCAGTGTTGTTGTTATTCTCCTTTTGATTGACGGTTGAATTGTTCACCACAAAGTTGGACGTCACACAATTTGAGCTTGATGATCTTTCCGGTGATGAAGTACTCCGTGGAGATTCTGGTAATGACAGATGATAGTGTGAAGTCAGTCTCAGCACACACACTTCTATTCAGACAATATCATAAAATGTGGATGTAAGGAATATTGAAAATAATAGAGAATAAACATTTAAGAATTTTACAATGTATTTCAAATGAAGGTTAGTGTAAATTACGCCATAATGGTCAACTCACCATTGACAGTAACATTGAAACTCTTGTATTTGGTTTCTTCGCCGACAACTGTTAGTTGATAAAGTCCAGAGTCTGTGGTTCTGGTGCTTGTGATGGTCAGAGATCCGGTTTGATCCAGAGTCAGTCTGTCTCTGAATCTACTATCATAGGTAGAGCTGGTTTGTGTGAGTCTGTTAAATTCAGCGATTCTTGTGCTTCCGAACGTCCACTGTATCAGCAAATATTTCTGTGTTTCAGTGACATCAGTGTTTAGAGTGACAGAATCTCCCTCCATCACTGACACTGACTTCACTGCATCTGTTGCATCTGGAAAAAATTAAATAGAAATATAATTTTGTCACCAAGAATGATATCTACAAAGATTTAACAATTTTACCATCACAAATATAGAAAATGAAACAATAAGGTGAGGTAAATAAAAATAAATAGAAAACTGAGGTAATCTTTTTTAGGTGGCTCTGAAATAATTTGTTCCTCATTAATGGACACAATCAATTCTTCTTTTCGAGCGTCACGTGATATTTCTTCAGCACACTCGTTTTTGAGTGCTAACAGAAGTGAAACATAAAAACACTCACTCAGCTGATTCAATCTTATTCAGTTGTCAGGTTATAGTCTCTGGTAGTTCATGGACTAATTTAGTTTTCATACTGAGAAAATGGAATGTTATAAAACTCCTTAAGTTATCTAAATTATATCATTGATATCATTTCGAAGTTGGCAATTTTCAGTGTTTTACAAAAATAAACGATGTTTTGGTATGTTTCTAGTTGAATTCCTTAAGCAAACTTACTCACCACACTCCAAAACTAATAAATAAAATTAGCCTAACTACTTTTGTAAACATGTCTGAAAAAACTTCTGTAATGGTTTTAACTACGAAAAAAACAAAAACATGGTTAGCCTATTCCATGGTAACCACAAATTAACCATGGTTCTGTTACATAAACCATAGTTAACCTATGATATTTGTGTGATAAATGGTAATCAATACATCAAAAAGAAAAAAAGGTTTACTTTTAATAAACCTTCTAGGTTTTACCTAAATAAAACATGGTTCATTTTCGAGAACTTAAGTCAATTAAAACACATTCATAACTTACCAACCAGACGACACAAGCTCAAACAGAACAAAACAAAAGCTTTAACCATATTCCCTGTCCGTTTGTTAACCACGATGTAAATATCTGAAACTGTGATCCCGCTTTTTGTAGCTGCATGTCGTCAGATCATCAGAGTTCGGTCGCTAGTAGGCGTTCCCAATTCCCATTGCTGGTTGCCTAGTAACGTTTATGAGTGACAGAAGTGGTTGTCAGTGCTGTTGACATTGAATACATTTTCTCACCGCTAAAAATGAAAAATTTTAATAATATATTTAAATAAATCCATAAACGCTTAATAGTTACAAATCAGAATTTGGTACTAAAGCCTTTCATTTCTCGTTATTCCATTCCAAACAGGAAATCAAATGACCAAAAGATTCACGGACCAAGCCTAATCTGTATAGCTGCACATGCACATCCTCAATGACTTTTTACGGTTTTACATACAACCTCTTTTCCAGAAAAGTTGGAACAATAAAATCAAGAATATATGATTTGTTAATTATCTTGATACTTTATTTAATTAACAAAAGTAGGCTACAAAAAATAAAAAAAAATAAAAAAAATCACTGTGTCACATCACCTCCTTTTAATTACGCCTTTAAATCATTTGGGAATGAAGGATACCAAATACCATTTTTTTTTTTATCTTTTTTACAATTTGTAAGCTACATATAAATATTTTCAAGAAATATTTATTTAAATGATATTAGATGTTTTACCAGTGACTATGACAGACAGATTTTCCGGACATGTCCTGGCTGAGATTTTTCCAAATTTTTCCTGGGGCTTTTCTTTTTTTCCTATTGTTTTCATACTTGCTGAGGGTAATGACTGTAAAGAAGGCTGGTTGCTTGCATGTATTGCACATAATCGACCAATCATGGCCTGGGATCTACAGAAAACAGTCAAAGCAAAGCAGGGCTATAGAGAGCACATCAATGGGGAACAGAAGGCAAATCCAAGATATTTCAGGCAATTTAGAAATCCTGGCCAGGAAAATGTCTTAGGAAAATAATTGTGTACAGCATGAATACTTTCCCAATGCAGATGACGCTGCTTTAGCGCCACCTTGTGACTGAATAGGAAAACACGTTTTTTTCATATTCAAGCTTGTGAATGTTTTTTGAGAGAGCCAATTTGGGATGTTTTCAACAGAGGAGATGGAAATGGAGATGCAGAGGAGATGGAGATGGCCCTGAGCCTGAATGCTGGAAGGCCAATGGCTGAGGGAATTCCTGGAGGGACTTCATCAGAGCCTGTCACTCCCCAAGATTCAAGGGCCTTCATAAAATTTAAGAGGTCTACATATGTGTTTTTTCATTATATATATATATATATATATATATATATATATATATATATATATATATATATAGGCTATTTTTTATATTTCCATTTATTTTACTTTGGGTTGGGTTTTTTGTTAGTCCCAACAGATTCTGATGGTAATATCTGTCTTTTGGAGCCTCCTGTCCCAACAGAACCCCAGGCAGTTGTAAGTACCCAATACACCAAAAATAATGACAAATAGTTTTATAAAGTTTACTCAATCAAATTCAGGAATTCATACTCAATGAATTCATCTTCACATGACGATGGGGATGAAGAAACAGTTACAGAGGTAATGTTAATATTATGTGTAAATGCCACAGTTTAATTCTGTAGAATTTGTTAAGAATCTACTGTATTTTCAGTTGCCAGTTAAGGAGTTATTTAGACTTCATCTTATTAAAATAATAGAAAAAAAAAAAAAACTGCAGTAAAAACAGCAATGAATAAATGTACCGAAAGAATGAATGAGGTGTTTAAACACCACTTCCTCTTTAAAAAAGGGGAGGAGACCGAAATAAACTCTGGGTTTACTGAAGAAAACCTGCTCCTGACCAGGTTAGGTTCACAGAGTTTGTTACCATGGTAACTGACTCTGAGTATAAGTTACCTCTCTTTCAGAAACTGGCTTGACTGACTCTGCTTTCTCGGGTTTGACTTACCTCCCATTCTGAAACAGAAAACCCAGAGTTTGCCTCATTTCAGGGTTAACATACTCAGAGATTTCATTTAACCTCCTTTCTGAAGCGGGCCCCAGTTCTGTCCGGAGGCTTCCTCAGTCAAAAGAGAACGTGCCTCCAGATACTGAAGTTACAGCATCCACCAACAGGGGGTGAATTATATATTCAAAAATATTTTGCAGTTTTAATGCCTTTGACACTGTTGTTTTTTCACGTTCAGTCAGTTGTTAAAATTCTGACATGTATATTGGTCATAAACCCCTGATAAAAAAAAAAAAAATCACTTTTTTTCATGTAATAGTTATAGTCTTATTTATTTTATTTTTATCGCAGTGAGTGGCCTATTGTATCTCTGGTATTTTCTAGATAAAATATCTGCTAAATAAAGAAGTGTAAGTAAAAATACATTCAAAAGATAAATTAGACCAGGACAAAGAAATGAGGGATGCTTTTTCACAAGGTTGGTTGGATATTGTATTTTGGAAAGCAAAATATTTGATCAGTCATGCAGAAAACTTGACAATGCAAGACTCATGGCGAGTTACTGCACTGAAGCCATTGAATGGCCAAATCATTTTTAAAAATTATAATTATAGCCCTATCAATGAGAGTTTGAATGATCAACTCCAATTGTGATGACATCAAACATCAGATAGTGTTACACTAAATAACCAACTAAAAACATGAATACTCTGTATTTATGAATGACTGATTCAAAGATGCACAGTAACAAATACCGAAAAAACAAAGTCACAGAATCTTTTGGAATCTGTTTATTCACAAGAAAACATCCAAACAAACCAAACCGATTTACTAGAATGAATGGTGTTTTCCAGCGTGTTTTCAAATCCTTTCCTCATCTTGAATTCAATTCCAAGGCTTATAATAATACAAAAGAATACGATCCTTATATATCGATTGTCATTAATCACTATTTTTGCAAAGATGATTTAGATGTATTGTGAAAAGTATTATAAAAACACGACTAATTAAAAATATTTTTATTTTCTTTTAATGGAATAAGATTAACTAATAATCACTTAAATGACATTTTAATAATATATTTCCTCAAGAAAATTATGTACTCAAAGCTGTTCAAGAAGATCTCCACCTTCCTGAGTATCTGATTAATCAGAGTTTGTTGGTGTTCTGTTTTGATCTGAATTCACAAACCAGCACAGCAACAGTAGCCACGCCCACCAGAGCAGAGAGAGCCAATCAGATCACAGCTTCAGTAACAGCACAACAGTGGGTGCAGTCTTATGAGAGAAGAAATGGCCAGGTTAATAAGAAATAAGTTTAATTTAATTTGTAAACAATATACATATATAGTGTCAGATGTACCTGCACATGTGTGACAGAGTGTGTTGATGTCCAGATGTGTGGTCTGGTTGCTGATGGGATTGTTGATCACACAGCTGTAGGAATCATCCACACACTCAATCTCCAGAGGTAGAGAGAGACTGAAGCTGAGATCACACACACTGATGCTGGACAATACACTGATTCCTTTGTACCAGGAGAGAGTCGCATCACTCACATTAAACACTGAACACAACATTGAACAATATGATGATGATGATGAAGAACAGTCTCTGCTGATGACAGGAACAGGCAGACGAGCTGAGAAAAAAAATATGAGAGCTTTAAGTTACAGTAAGAAAATGTTCATTTTATTGGTCTTTATTTGATGTGTTGAGTGTGAGTTTATTGTGATGTCGGTCAGAGAGAGTCTCTCTCAACATGTATAAAGGATTCCTGCTACACTGGAATTAAAGTAAAAGTGTCACACAAAATTCATAACATAGAAATGTACTGTAAAGAAATTTCCAAAATGTCAACTGTCACTGACACAGAACATTATCAATGACAAAATCATTAGACATGCAGGAAATGGTCATGACATTTTGACAAAAGAAAATCATGACAATGATGACATACAGACATTGTTAGTAATTGCAGAAAGTGTGAAAAGTGTTTTAACTCACCATAGACGGTAAGATTGAATGTGTTGAGCGGCGTCTCTGATCTGGTGCTGATGACTGTATAAAGTCCAGAGTCTGTGGTTCTGGTGTTTGTGATGGTCAGAGATCCGGTCTGATCCAGTTTCAGTCTGTCTCTGAATCTCTCATCAGGAAAATCTGTCTTATAGTTATTTTCTTTGATTTTAGCTATGAGCTTGTTGTTGTGTCCAGTTCTCCGCATTATCAGATCATCTGTCTGTATTTCAGTATCAGAGTTTAGAGTGACAGATTCTCCCTCAGTCACTGACACTGACTTCACTCCATCAACACCAAACACTCCTGAACAACAAACAGAAACAGTTTCTCAAAAAGAAGGTTTTAGCCATTTTTAAACTATTGAAATATTTTATTTTAACTAAACTATAACCATTTGTCAGGGCAATATACTTTTTCATTGCACTCACCTCAATGTTTAATTTTATAATTCACAATAAAACAAACTTTCATAAAGGGAAAACGGCAACGTTCAGAACAGCAATATGAACACAAAAGTATTTTAGTCTAATAAAACATACATTTTATGGGAAACATTAATGATAAATAATAACGAGTAGAGGAATGTGTGGACAAATAATATAAACTGAAGTAAAGCCATAAAAATACTTACCAGACAGACTCCATGAACACAAACAGAAGAAAATAAACACCTCAGACATTTTTTTTCAGAACTTGCCAAAGAGTTTCTCTACAGAAATATTATAATAACCAGTTCTGGCGCTCTTGAAAGTGTTGAATGTGCTGCTGGTCTGAAGTGGTTTCGTGAAACTCTGCACTCAGGGTCAATAAACTCCTGCAGTAGCTCCGCCCACACAGACTGAAAATGACTTCTCATATAGAGCAGAGTGATATGGTTCAAATGTTCACATTTTCTATTATTAAAACCAACATGAATCTCTAGGCAAGAGGTTCTAAAGAAACAACCATATTGAACTGAGTGTGTCAGATATAGACTGATGTACAGTCAGTGGGGCTCCAGGAAATAAAGGAAATAACATGAAGCTATTGCTTGTGTGAAGCCAAAATAGAGTCAGATATCGCAGGAGAAGTGAAATAGAGGAGCTGATCTATAAACTTACAGAACAAACCAACACAGAACTTCTGTAAGTTTCTTGGTTTCTTCTGTAAGTAAACACTGGTGGTACTGAAATACAAGGATAGGATTGTATTTAACAGAGTTTTAGTTTCTCAGTATCACAGTTGTTGTTCTGAATATCATCACAGCTGTGATTGGGCTTCAGGTGATCACATGACCGATATTCACAACTGGATAATGGTGAGTGTGATGCTGATTTTATACAAACATAAAAATGGTCATCCTCCAGTAAAAGGGTTCAATTTATTTAATCTCTGTTTGTGTCTTTCATTTTAAAATAAACTTCATTGTACAATGATGTCATACTGTAACTTTCAAACAACAAAACCCCTTTCCAAGAAGTATGAATAGCTAAAAATGATTACACTTCTTCATTGGTATTTGTACACTGCTTTTACATATGAAACTCGTAATATTACCATAAAATATCAGATTGCCTTTTCCACTAAATCAGCGCTTCTCTAAATTCCGGTCTTGGGGCAGTAGCTCAGTTACTCCAGTAGTGCTATCGGTGAGATTCAACTGTAAATACTGTGAAAATCTGCTAATTAAAAAAAGAAAAAATAATCATGAATCCATATCTGGAAACACAGAGGATTTCAGTCACCAATTCACAATTTCCCATGATAAACATGAAAGACATGTGATGTTTAATTTAAAATCAACTGAATAAAATAAACTGTCACGTTTCAGAGGAGCTTCTAGTGATGATGATCAGATTGAATCTGAAAAAAAAAAACAAGATCAAGCAATGAACATGACTTTCAAATTTATGACAAAACATTTATCTTTGTGGGAAAATAATTAAACTTGGTTTACTTCCAAAACTTCATGTAATTTCTATTGCTTTCCATGTTCAAGGACTTTGCAGCATATTATTTAAATTTTAATGCACTTTTAATTGTGCATTTCTGCATAACATTCTGCATTACCATTGTGTTTGGCCCTTTAACCGCGGTGATAAAGAAAAATGGAAACAAATTTTTCCAAAACAATTTTATTTTTAAAGTATCCGTTTCTACACAATACTTCTTCTAACTGTAATAACAGTTGTATGACAATTTGTTCCTTTTTATGAAATATAGAATTGATCATATACATTGTGAAATAAGGCTACCAACCAACAGAATTGATGTTCCAGCATTGTCAAATTGAATATGTGCTTAGTTTCATTACATTTGTAAGTGTACGGCTGCTGCTGACAAGAGTATAAGGAGATGCATCATGAATCCTACAGACTGAAAGAGTTTGAGAACCACTGGTTTTCAATAACTGATGTACAAAATCAGAGACAGTTTCCACTTTAAACAACCATCTGACTGAATATGTTCAGAGATAAAACAGTAAAACCGTAATCATTCGCTGGCTTAGTTCAATAAAATGATGAATTATTTCACTATAATTATTCAGACATCTGAATTTGATGCTCGCTTGACTCCCATCTAAACAGAAGCTTAACAACATAGATGGCATACAAACAGACACAGGAGGAGTCACTCTGTGAAAGAGCAGTCCATTGGCAGGAATACGTCTGATAACAGTAGCTGTACAAACTCTGCTGAAACGCAGCTGTAGTGTTGATGTCATGACGGTAGGAAACGGTAATATGCAAGTTTTATATATCATTTATTTGTATTTTTATCAGTGACACGCTGAGTCTTACAATGATTTACACTTCAAAAAATAAGACCTATCTATTTCCATTAAAATATAGGCTACTAGTAACTAACAAATAAGCACTGGTCTCTAATAAATAAGGACTAGTATCTAATGAATAAGAACTAGTATCAAATAAATAAGTACTAGTAGCCTATCTAATAAATAAGTAGTATCTAATGAATAAGTAGGCTACTAGTATCTAATGAATAAGTAGGCTACTAGAGTATCTAAAGAATGAGCACTAGTAGCTAATGAATAAGTACTTAATGGATACTAGTAGGCTATCTAAAAAATAAGTAGGCCTAGTAGGCTAGCATGGAAATAGAGACTAGTAGGCCTAGGTTAAAATGATTAAATGTTAAAACGGCTTGCCATAGTGCGCGCAATTCACCCTTGCTCTCTCTCCCTCGCTCATAAATCAAAATCAATTGACAAGATTGTAAAAGGTCGGAAGACCGAAGTTTCACGTGGCGCAATTGGAAATATTCAGCTGACATAACCACACTTTCAAAAAACGAAAAAATATTAGGGCTGTCAAATGATTAATCACGATTAATCACATCCAAAATAATTTTTTTTTTTTACATAATATATGTGGGTGCATTGTGTATTTAATTATTTTGTATATATATATAAATACACACACATGCATGTATATTTAAGAAAAAAATATAATTTATATATAAAATATTTATATTTATATATAATATAAATTATATATAAATCTATATACAGTATATACATGAAAATATTTCTTAAATATATACAAGCATGTGTGTGTATTTATAAAATAATTATACACAATGCACCCACATATATTATGTAAAAAAAAACTTTTATTTTGGATGTGATTAATCACGATTAATCATTTGACAGCCCTAAAAAATATATATCCTAAAAAAACAATATTTGTTAACACAAATTGTTACTGAAGGCCCTGACTGAAACCCCACGGTACGCTACTGACACAACAATTAGCGTAAGTAAAGAAAAAACTGAATATTAGGCTACCGATATAAGAAATTCTGGGGAACATTTTTAGATGTATTTTTGTATTACTTGAACACAACAGGACTATTCCATAGAATGTATCGATGTATAATTCAGAACCACACTCCGAAGGTGGCGGTGGGCTAATGCACCTAAACGCTGTTTGCCAACCGCAACAGGAAGCAGAAGAAGCAGAAGAAGAAGAAGAAGAAGAAGAAGAAGAAGAAGAAGAAGAAGAAGAAGAAGAAGAAGAAGAAGAAGAAGAAGAAGAAGAAGAAGAAGAAGAAGAAGAAGAAGAAGAAGAAGAAGAAGAAGAAGAAGAAGAAGAAGAAACGAAACGAAACGAAACCGCAGCAGTCTGGGCAGTGACTTTGCGATCTGCTGTTACTTAGAAGAAGAGGATGATAAAGAAGAAAACGCCTGCGTTTAAAGTCTTCTCCGCTTTTTTAAAGTCTGTCAGTATGATAACTTACAGTTCTTTCGTTGCAAATCATCAATTAATTCATTAGAAAGTCACAGTCTGTGTAAAAATCTCTAGGTTTAGTGGGTTTTGTTAACAGTCGTCGATGTCAGTCTAGTGGGTGTGGTTTATAACACATCGAAGATTATTAATATCCATCGAAATCAAATTTCGCTAGAATCTACAACAGTATGAAGAGCACTTCAAATCCCGTTTTGTTTGTATTACTACTGTCCGGTAAGTGTATGATTTCGGTTACTTTCATTTTTACTTTTTAACACCCACAAAAGTATAGTGTTTCAGTGGCTGATTTCTAAAGTTAGGCTATACGTATGGTGGCATGATGAGTGGCAACACCAAATCAAGCATTCATGCAGACCTTTTTGGGGGGGATTTATGACCTGACATACACATTAGTTTTCACGATTATGTAAAACAATTGCATTACCGCAAACTAATAATCCATGTCGTTTACAATTAATTTTCCAATTGTTCTGTAAAAAGCTTTTACTGTGGGTTGTGGAAAACACAAATTACCGTAAACAATACCGTACTCTTATTTCTACAGTGCAAAGGTACCCAGCATGCAATGCAGCATGAATAGATTGGGCTGTAGCCTAGGTTGGTTTTATCTAGGCTATGTTGCTGAACTTATTTTTTTGGTTCTCTTTTAGCAGTATTTGTTGTTGGTCTATTTTGTCTTTTTCATATATTTTTTTAATTTGTTGAGTGTCACGTGTTTTATATGTCAAATATTCATGTCTTCTATTGAAAAATAATACATTTTAAATGTGATACATTTTAAAATGAGAAATTAGTCGTTTATCATCATCAAACATGCTTATAATATAAGATTACTCTAAGATACTCTGGTGTGAGAGACCCGGGTTCGAATCTACTGTGAGACACCAATTTGTCCCTGAGCAAGACACTTAAAGGAGTAGTTTACTTTTAAAAAAAACTTTTGCTGATAATTTACTCACCCCCACGTCATCCAAGATGTCCATATCATTCTTTCTTCAGTCGAAAAGAAATTAAGGTTTTTGATGAAATCATTTCAGGATTTTTCTCCAAATAATGGATTGCACTGGGTACCAGACGGTTCAAGGTCCAAAAGACAGTTTCGATGCAAACTGCAAACTGTTCAAAGGGCTTTAAACGATTCCAGACGTTAGTGACTCTCCTGTTCAAACTCGTTCATCAAAATTAATGAATCTTTTTTCGAGCCATTTGGTTAATTCAACAAACGAAATGAACGAATTGACTCGAGAAAAGATTCGTTCATTTTGATGAACGAGTTTGAACAAGAGAGTCACTAACGTGCATCACAGAACAGAGCAAGGTGAGTATTTGAGCTTATAAAACTTCAACTTTGTTATTTATTTTTGAAATGAGCAATCGTTTCACTAGATAAGACCCTTATTCATCGTCTGGCATCGTTTAAAGCCCTTTGAACAGTTTGCACTGAAACTGTCTTTTGGACCTTGAACCGTCTGGTACCATGCAGTAAAGTGCATTATATGGAGAAAAATCCTGGAATGTTTTCATCAAAAACTTTCATTTCTTTTCGACTGAAGAAGGAAAGACATGGACATCTTGGATGACATGGGGGTGAGTAAATTATCAGCAAAAGTTTTTTTTAAAGTGAACTACTCTAGTTGCTACAGAGGTGTGCGACCTCTGATCTGACATATGTATTGTAAGTCGCTTTGGATAAAAGCGTCAGCTAAATGAATAAATGTAAAAAATGTCAATGTAAGACAAGACTAAATTATCTGTTATAAATCTGTTCACTAATATCAGCAGCAGTGTTATATGAGTTTAATCTCTGAGAAACTGTTTCTGTTTGTTTTGCAGGAGTGTTTGGTGATGATGCAGTGAAGACAGTGTACTCAGTGATGGAGGGAGAATCTGTCACTCTAAACCCTGATCTTACTGAAATACAGGAATTTAATCTGATACAGTGGAGGTTTGGAGCGTCAGGTTCAGTCATTGCTGATACTGATAGAACTAAGACCTCATATCCCTATCTCACTGAGAGATTCGGAGGCAGACTGCATATTGATGATCAGAATGGATCTCTGACCATCAAAAACATGAGAATCAAACACTCCGGACTTTATAAACTAGAGATTATCCGCAACTCTGGTACCTTATATACAACATTCAGTGTTACTGTCTCTGGTGAGGATACTTAACATTATTTTTTTAATTAGTTGTTTACAAAAGCATTATCTACAGAACCAGTGATCTAAAGCCAACAATAACTGCATATGCCAAAATAAATGGCAGTCAGAATGGGATCATTGCTTAAACAAATTACCTGAAATAAATCTTGATGTTGGGACAAGACATGAATTTCATTTTAATAATCACTGGGATCAAGTCATGTACACACAATTACAGAGTCGCACATCAGTTTTTACTATCAGGAAAAAAATCCCCGTCAAAATCCACTGTCCAATAAACATATTTTACTGGACTGTAATGCTTCTACCACATTGAGGAACTTGTGTTATTCTGTCTGTACTTTTGTAAAAGTTTTTAACCAAGCAAATTAAAATGTATTTAAAGGTACAATATGTAAGATTTTTGTAATACAATATCCCAAAATCACTTGCACAGTGTGATATATTTCCTGCAGTTTTGTACTTACAAATATCCCAAAAGTTCCCAAAGATTTTTAATCTTAAAAAATTTAAAGATTTAGAAATTCCAATTTTAAATAATGTCTGGTCCATGTTCACGTGTTGCCTGTCAATGACGTAATATCCGCGTTATCCCTGGTTTCTGCTTGTACTGCCATAGTAACCATGGCGACAGACGTGTACAACTGCGTTACGTCTAGCGGGATGCTCACGCTGTTGTTGTTTCGTTCAAACATTATGGACCATGGCAAGCAGATTTTGGGACAAAAGTAGAAATATAACAAGGATCAATATTAGCGTGTCGTTTTCGAGATGCCGAGAGCTCCAAGTCTGCGACTAACTTCGACTTGACGAGACTCCGCTCTTGCATGTACTTTATTAGACAGGTGAGCAAATATAACGTTACATAAAACAAATCAATGTTATATAGTTCAACATGTTGGAATATGATCCGTGTGTTATTCTAATGTTGATCTACTGTAGCTTACTGAACTAACACATAGAATAACATTATAACTTTCAACACACTCGTTCAGTTTAGTGTGTTACTGTAGACCAAGTGAACAGTGCTGCGTTACATCACAAGTTTAATTCGTCTAATAAACTGACCTGTGTGAGTAGTAATTCAGCACTTGCGGGTAGTTCGGTAGAATGAAATTTCCTCATTCCTTTATATCCACGGGACTATCGAATGTATTCATTCATCTAAACATTATTAGATATTAGATCCATCAGCATGATGACAAGTTCCATAATTCCACTTATGCGTCGTCAACCTACGCCTTTGTTATTGTAAGCCCTAAAGCTATTGTAGCTTTAAGGTTTTTAGGAAAAGAAGCATACATATTATTTTGTTTTAGTTTTATAATATATGAAGAACTAAAACTTTTTATAAAACCAAAAACTAAAACTTGTTTTTTTTATTTTTGAATAACTAAAATCGGCTAAAATATATTTACCATGATATAGTCATAGAGGCTCGCACACATGGCATTAAAAAAGGAAAGAAAATATTATAATGTGTTCAACAATCTTACAGAATTGTATTTTCACAATATCACCGTCCTGCTGGGATTGGGTCGCAGGGGATCACATGACTGATATTCAGAACAGCTGCATGGCAGACGTGTGATGTTGGTTTTATACTGCAGTAGTACAAAGATTGAACTTTTGCCAGTAACAGTGTTCAGTCTCTGTCTGTGAATCTGTTTCTTGTAGAGTCTCCAACGGATGCTGATATTGATGCTGGTGAAGCTGAAATGAAGACTGTGTCAGTGAATGACTTTGTCATTCTTCGGACTGATGTTAATGAAACAGACGGAGATGAGCTGATAGTGTGGAGGTTTGAAAGAAAACTCATAGCTAAATGTGATATAGAGGCCGATAGCCTAACAAAAGATACTGATGAGAGATTCAGAGACAGACTGCAGCTGGATAATCAGACTGGATCTCTGAACATCACAGACACCAGAACCACAGACTCTGGACTTTATACAGTGAAGATCAACAGCAACAAACAGACATTATACAAGAGATTCAGTGTTACTGTCAGTGGTAAGTAACTGAAGTTATAATTGTTTATCAGCCGTCTGCGATTAATTCAGATGATGTGACATTAATGGACTTAAATCATGAGGAATTTATATTCAATGACATCATACTTCAAATTTCAGAGCACAAAACCTATTCCCCAGACCTTTTCATTAGCTAAAACAGCTTGATGTGAATGGTCTTAAATGACCGACTCCTGTAAATACTGACTACATGAACTTTAATCTCCATCACTGATTTGATTTGAATGTTTACATGCAATTATCTAACCATCATTAAAATAAAGATCTACTTACCAGATCTTCTCTCAGGTTATATAGTGCTGATGTTTCTAGTGTGTGATTGACTGTCTCTCTCTATCATTACAGCACCAGCTCTGTCTCCAGGTGCTAAAGCAGGAATAGTTGTTGTTCTGCTGCTGGTGTTTTCAGCTGCAGCTGCTGGTGTTTTTTACTATCGCCACAAAATCTGTTCTCCAAAACCTTTATTGGGTAATTATAACAACTCATACAACAAGAGATTTTCCATAGTCAATAGTTTTTTAGTTTTTTACACCACAAATTCTGCTTGTGATTGTGATTGCTCAAGTTGGCCTAAAATTTTATATCCTTATATATATTTTTTCAGCAAATAACCACTTAAACTGCACACAAAGCTATCAAATGAGTTAAAAAATAGTGATCATGATCATGAAAATCACATATCTTCTCAGTCCTCCAGTGTTATTGACATCTGCTCAATTTTATCTCCTATTTTCTGTTTATGTGCTGACTAACAAGATGAGGAGTCCTCTACACAGGAATCGGAGCCGTGTAAGTATTAAACCTGATACAGCGAGAACAATTCGATTATTGTCTGACAGTAAAGTTCGAATGTAGTTTTCATATTTAAAATTTCTACATCTTTTTACCACATGTTCTGTTTGTGATTAGTTTAGTCCAATAATCAATGAAGCATGTGATTGTCCAATATTGAGCTGCATGATATAAATATACTTAGAATTGACCAGAACAACAATAAGACTGTTTGATTGTGCCTGTATGTGTTTCTAGAGGCCGAGCATGTTAACATTCATGTAATGTTTGCACTACTGTTTTGATTTTAACATGGGCCGTCTGACTTATATTTTGTGTCATTGTGTGTGGCTTCACTTGGCTTTTACTTTCAGACTTTAACACAGAAACCATTAAGATGGCGCTGCACTTGTGTTTTTTTACGATTTGATGCTTCCGATTAATACTAAGTGAGTTGGTTTATCTCATCATATCTGGTAAGTAGTATTAATTATCAATATTTAAGCAATTAAAGGTTGTATCAGTGATTTCAGGCCCAAAAATAAATGATCACATTCATCTAATTTTTCCTAACAATCCGCTAGCTGCCCGCCCCATCAGCAGGCTGTCAAAAAAAAGTGTCTCTGTAGGCAGCCTAGGCTCTGAAATCTGCACACAAAAACATTGGGTTACCAACAGGTTGGTTGGAACACTGTTTATTTTGGTTTTGAGTGGTTGGTGAACCCATTTGTTTTTCTGTGCAGATCTCAGAGCCTAGGCTGCCTACAGAGAAGCGTTTTTTTGACAGCCTGCTTATGGGGCGGGCAGCTAGCGACTTTTGACTTCCAAATTAAGTTTGCGCTTTAGGCGGAAGCTAGAATTTTACTTTTTAACATGTTAAATATGAATATAATTCTTACACAAACTCATCACTTCGCTCCAGAAGACTGCATTGTAACGCACACACATAGTTTGCACATCAGATTGCACACGCTCAGAATCATTCAGTAGTGCAGACATGTGTTATCAACACTGTTTTGTGTTTTATCTTAAAATAGCTGAGAAATTGAAAAGTTTTAGCATATATTTCTTAGCAACTAAAACCCACAGCTGGACTATTAGTAGAGAGACACTGCCAGGTAGAATTAATTTACACACAATCGCTCTCTCACTTATGCATTCAGATAAATGTAATTTTTCTGTGCTACTTTATCTGTATCTGATTTAGAATGAGAAGAAATCTGTGAGAAATATAACAACCCAAAAGAGCTGATAAAAATAAGCTGCTAAGAGCAATAGCCTTGTGGGCAGCGCTTATTTATGGTTCAGGCTTATAAGTACATTAGCATCAGCGGCTAGTCTACTCGACTTTCATCACATGTCTGTCGACTTTAAAAAAAGAACTATGAACTATGTCCCGCTTTAATATTGAAAATATCCCAGCACTGGAGAGACGTTGGAGAGTGGGAAGGCCTGGAAATGAACACAGAGGTTGCTATATTTCTGCTCGATGTGTGAGTAACATTGTTTTTTGCTGTTTCACTGAACAAAGATATGCTGTTGTTTTTGAATCACAGTTGATTTAGCCATACTTGCTCAAGCTGTAGTTGTTGCCTGTGTTGCAGTGTTTTGGGAGCATTGAAGGGAGGGGTGTGTTTGATTGTGTGTCGGTTTTAAAAATATCAATGATATTTCACAGAAATCGCTTATTGCACCTTTAAATGAATAGCTGACCCCCAAAAAAAATTATTTATTCGCCCTCATGTAATTTCAATGTTATTTTTTCTATGTCCCACGGAAGAAATTCAAACACATTTGGAATGACATTAAAATTGACAAGTAAATGACAACAAAATTGACATTATAGGTGATCGTTTCTTAATTAATGAAGGAATATTAACAGTATTGTGGAAATATCCTTAAATACTGCTAATAGTAGTTAATATTAAAAAATGTATGACCATTAAACAATATATAGACGGATACATTGTTTTCATGCATTGTTGATTGTTAATTCACATTAATGAGAGCTAATGTTTACAACGTTACTGTAAATTCTTGATTATTAAAAGCACTTTTCAATCTTCAAACTCACTTAAAATCTTCTCATTTCTCTGTTTCTTGCCACTGATGTGAAAGATGAAGAAACAATCCCTAAACAGCTAATTAAAATGTGTAAGTATTTACATTAAATGTGTGTACTCATTTTATCAAATTTATTTTTAAGCATAGGTGGAAAATATGTATGGTCTAGAAATCTTTTTTTTTTTTTTTTTTAAATCTTCAAAGAAGTTATTTAAAGGATGAAATTAAAGTAAAAACATTAGATGATATTCATCCTCTTTTGTGCTTTGATTAAAGTTTGTAAAATTAATAGAGTAGATAATTTGATAGGATGAACGAATAATATATTCAAAGAAATGAAGGTTACATAATATTAAAATAACATGGGAAATTTTAATAGACAATAAAATAACAGAAGGAGATTGGAAACAAAGTTGTAAAGAAAATTTAAGAATCACTTATTCTTCATATTGCCAAGAATATCCTTGGAAAATTAATGTGTGATATTTTGTGATTGCTGTTGGACAGATGAAGACAAGACCGTATCAGTAAATGAGGGAGAATCTGTCACTCTGAAGACTGATGCTAATATACAAAACGATGATCATATACAATGGATGTTTGGACCTAAAGAGAATCGCATAGCTGAAATCAAAGGCGAGACCAGAGAAATCTCTACATATCATGGTGCTGATGGGAGATTCAGAGACAGACTGAAGCTGGATGTGAAGACTGGATCTCTGACCATCACAAACATCACAGCTGAACACATCGGAGCCTATAATCTACAGACCAACAGCAGCAGAGGGGCGTCGTATCAAAGATTCATTGTCACTGTTGAAAGTGAGTAGCTCAAGGTTTTCAGTATAATAATAATCACATGTCTTTATTGGCAGTTATTTCACACATTACATTTGATAAATTACTGTCTGTCTGTTGATTTGTGTATAGCACATGTTTTCTTCATCTGTTTGGATGAGGAGAGGTACAGCCCTGATGAATGGAAGGCAGTCTTGAGACACACTATGGGCCTGTCCAAATAACCAAACTTGTAGTCTTTGCACTTGACCACTTGTCTACTTGCATGACGTATTTCCTGTATTTGGCCTTGTGGGCTAAGTGTTCAAGTAGGCGTAAAGACTGCAAGTGCAGTACCTCTGATTACCCGATGGGACACACTTACAGTATAGTGTTGTTATACTCTCATATATTTCATTCTTGTAAAATAATAAAAATAATTTTGGACAGAAGAAGGTAATGGAAGACATTTTTAAGAAATCAAATATAATAAAGATACAAAATATATGTTTGGGTGTAGGACTAATGCTACTTAATAAAGATAAGTTATGTAAGGGTTAACGCCACGTAGGACGGTTGCCTCCACCAAAGTCCATTAATACCTGACAATGGACACCTCGAAGGGCATTAACCCGCTTATACCAGGGTCACTTGCCAAAAAACACATTTTTAAAACATTAGTTTATATTTAATTAGGTGTTCAAGCACGAAGTGCTGAAAACCTATTGTAATTGTAAGGATTTTTAGGTGTTCAAGCACGAAGTGCTGAAAACCTATTGTAATTGTACTGATTTTTATTATTAGGTGTTCAAGCACGAAGTGCTGAAAACCTATTGTATTTGTACTGATTTTTATTAGGTGTTCAAGCACGAAGTGCTGAAAACCTATTGTATTTGTACTGATTTTTATTATTATTAGGTGTTCAAGCACGAAGTGCTGAAAACCTATTGTATTTGTACTGATTTTTATTATTAGGTGTTCAAGCACGAAGTGCTGAAAACCTATTGTAATCGTACCGATTTTTATTATTATTATTATTTTTCTCCTGTAAAACGCATCGTGCAGCCCAAACCGTAAGTGCTAGAGACTTGAAACTTTGGCACAAGGTAGTACAAAAATCGAGGAGAGGTTATCAAAGTATGAGCCCGATTGGCCAATAGGTGGCGCTATAGCGCAAAAAACAAAAAAATTGCACTATTTTGCTTATATCTCAACAACCCTTTGACCCAGCCTCAAGTGTCTTATATCATTGGAATCCTTGGGTCAAGCCGAACAAAACCCCCCCCAGGTGTTTTATTTCCGGTATGCAAATTTTTCCGCCATTTTGGATTATGTCCAAAACCTACTTTTGCTAACTAGTCCCTGGTTTTTCACCCGATCGGAACCAAACCAGTGCAGAAATGTTCTCTGGAGTCTAACTATAAATAATTATCGAAAAAAAGTTAAAATTTTGATTCACGGTTGCTAGGGGGTGCAAAATGAACGTTGGGGGCGGAGCCTATTTTACTAAAATGGCTATAACTCAAGAAGTAAATGAGATATCTTCACCAAACTTGGTAGACATGTGAATGAGTTCAATCTGAGGTGACAGTAAAAAAATTGCGACGATCGAACTCTAGGTGGCGCTATAACATGAAAAAAACATAAAAATGGCTATGACCACCTGACCGTTAGTCCGATTGACTTGAAAATTGGTATGCAGTGTCTTGGTCCAAGACCCCATGTATGTGTATGAGGAAATTGGCGTAACTCAAAAAACATGGCCGCCATTGGCCAATGAATTTGAGCACCTATTAGACAAGGTTAACGGAGGCCAATCGGAACGAAACTCAATGGGCATGTTTGACTCATGGCGCAAGAGGTCTGTAAGAGTTTTGAAAGAAATCGGCCACTAGTTGGCGCTAACGAGTTTTATGGCTCTGTAATCACGTGGTGTTGCACACATCCCCACAATATGCATATCATTTGATAGATCTCCTCATGCTGAACAACTTTGCCTCTAGAACCATTGCTGTCAATCAAACCGTTCATTAAATATTTACGAATATGTTAAAAACCTACTTTTGCGAACTAGTCCCTGGTTTTTCGCCCGATCGGAACCAGACCAGTCTAGGACAATTCTCTGGACTGTCTAGGTCAATAATTATCGAAAAAAAGTTGAACTTTTGCATTTTTCGTATGGCTAAAATAGGGTCAATTAGAAAAGGGGCGTGTCAAAATATACTCAAAAGCCTATAAATCATAAATTAAAACTCAGAACTTGACAAAAATTGATGAGCATATGTGTCATACCATGGTGAAGAAGCATGCAAAGTTTCATGGAGATCGGACCATAGGTGGCGCTATAACTGTTGAAAAGCTTTAAAACCATGCATTTCCTATGGTAAATTGCCTGTATTGGCTGTAAATGGTCTTTTCCATCTATGATCGTAAAATTTTCATATCTTACTGTTTAAAACCAGTGCAGTACAATTATCTGGACTCTCTAGATCAATAATTATCAGAAAAGGTATAATTTCTTCATTTGAATGGCTATAATAGTGTAAATTGGATGGCTTTAACATTTTGGATGGCTATAACAGCCAATAAGTGGTATTTTACTGCCCCCTGCTGTCATTTCATCATACTACTCCCTAATATTGTTTTATAATTCATATTTAGACTTTTATAAAATCATTATTTCAACATTTACAATCACATTTTGTAAAAATGTATCTATTGGAGTATTATGGACTACATTTATTTATTACTATTTACAATTGTGTCACAGGAAGGCTGAAAACGAAAGTATAACGTTGGGCCACGCCCCCCCCAAGTACAAATTCACTCATAACTCGAAAACAGAAAGTCTCTGCACGCTCAAATTTTTATGGTAAGGTCTCTCGGGTTCTTGATCCAAAGCTATCGCCGCGGGGCTCAGGAACGCCAACATTTACAACATTTACAAATACTTTATTACAATCTTGTTAACATTAATTAATGCACTGTGAACTAACATGAACTAACAATGAACAGCTGGATTTGTATTAACTAACGTTAACAAAGAGGAACAAAAACAGTAACAAATGTATTGCTCATGGTTAGTTCATGTTAATTAATACATTAAATAATGTTTAATAAATGAAACTTATTGTTGAGTGTTACCAACATTTTTAATCTTTTTTATCGGCTTTCAGCATTGGCTAACAAACAGCTTTCAACAAATGCTTAAGGCAATTTTTTTATTAGTTTTAATATAGTTTTATATTATTACATCACAAAGAAATATGTGAAATGCATGCTTATACACAATTAAAAGAGATTTTCACAATAACATATCCCATGTGTGTGTGTGTGTGTGTGTGTGTGTAAGCATATGTCTACATATGAATGCAAAAGCACTTGTGAAAACACTTTTTTAATAAGTACAGTGGCCAGCAGAGGGCAGTAGAAGACCACTTATTGGCTCACTTTCATTTTGACTCACTTGATTTTCACCAGTTTTCTGCACTAAAGCAAACCAGTTTTTCCATGTTAACTATTATAACACAATCATATTTTGTCAAAGTTTATCACTTCATTTTTATTGACACTTCACATTAATGCTAGCAATATGGTGCATCATGGTAAATCACAATAGAAACATGGTAAATCATTGTAAACAATACTATTACATGGTGTATCATGGCAAATCATGCTACAATCCTGCGGTAAATCATTCTAGAATGTGGTATATCATGGTAAATCATCCTATAACATGGTAAATCATGCTAGAATCATATTAAATCATACTAGAATATGTTCAATTGTGGTAAATCATGCTAGAACAGGATAAATCATGGCGAATCATACTAGAACTTGGTATATCATGGTAAACTATGGTAAATTATGCTAGATTCATGGTAAATCATACTGGAACATTGTAAATAATGAAAAATCACACTGAAATGTGGTATATCATGGTAAATCATGCTAAAACATGGTCTATTCTATCTATGATCTCAGTGGTTAAATGCTTGCTATATACAACTTAATGTCTTTTGATGCTTTTGTGCTTAACGGCCTTAAAGGCCTTAAATGCTTGAACACCGCTAAATGCTGCTTGCAGCTTTAATTAGGTGTTCAAGCACGAAGTGCTGAAAACCTATTGTATTTGTACTGATTTTTATTATTAGGTGTTCAAGCACAAAGTGCTGAAAACCTATTGTAATTGTAAGGATTTTTATTATTATTATTATTATTATTTTCCCCTAAAACGCATCGTGCAGCCCAAACTGTAAGTGCTGGAGCTCTGAAACTTTGCCAGATGGTAGTACAAAAATCGAGGAGAGGTTATCAAAGTATGAGCCCGATTGGCCCACAGGTGGCGCTACAGCAAGCAAAAGTACTAAAATGGCCATAACTCATCAACCGTTTGACCTAGAATCAAGATTTTCACATCCCCGTGATCCCTGGCTCAAGACGAACAAGATGTATATCTCGGATTCTCGATTTGAGCCTCGGAAAAAAATGTATGGCCAATTTTGTCCAAAACCTACTTTTGCAAACTAGTCCCTGGTTTTTTGCCTGATCTGAACCAAACTGGTGCAGAAATGTTCTGTGGAGTCTGACTATCAATAATTATTGAGAAAAAGTTGAAAAATTGCATTTGTTTGGCCATAACAGAGTCGTGTAGGAAATGGTTCATGGCAAAATGCAGTCAAAAGCCTATAAATCCTGAAGAAAAAGTCAAAACTTCACCAAAATTGATGAGCATATGTGTCATGACATGCTGAGGAAGCATGCAAAGTTTCATGGAGATTGGACCAAAGGTGGCGCTATAACCGCCAAAAAGGTCGCTTATTATTAGGTGTTCAAGCACAAAGTGCTGAAAACCTATTGTAATTGTAAGGATTTTTATTATTATTATTATTATTATTTTCCCCTAAAACGCATCGTGCAGCCCAAACTGTAAGTGCTGGAGCTCTGAAACTTTGCCAGATGGTAGTACAAAAATCGAGGAGAGGTTATCAAAGTATGAGCCCGATTGGCCCACAGGTGGCGCTACAGCAAGCAAAAGTACTAAAATGGCCATAACTCATCAACCGTTTGACCTAGAATCAAGATTTTCACATCCCCGTGATCCCTGGCTCAAGACGAACAAGATGTATATCTCGGATTCTCGATTTGAGCCTCGGAAAAAAATGTATGGCCAATTTTGTCCAAAACCTACTTTTGCAAACTAGTCCCTGGTTTTTTGCCTGATCTGAACCAAACTGGTGCAGAAATGTTCTGTGGAGTCTGACTATCAATAATTATTGAGAAAAAGTTGAAAAATTGCATTTGTTTGGCCATAACAGAGTCGTGTAGGAAATGGTTCATGGCAAAATGCAGTCAAAAGCCTATAAATCCTGAAGAAAAAGTCAAAACTTCACCAAAATTGATGAGCATATGTGTCATGACATGCTGAGGAAGCATGCAAAGTTTCATGGAGATTGGACCAAAGGTGGCGCTATAACCGCCAAAAAGGTCGCTTATTATTAGGTGTTCAAGCACAAAGTGCTGAAAACCTATTGTAATTGTAAGGATTTTTATTATTATTATTATTATTATTTTCCCCTAAAACGCATCGTGCAGCCCAAACTGTAAGTGCTGGAGCTCTGAAACTTTGCCAGATGGTAGTACAAAAATCGAGGAGAGGTTATCAAAGTATGAGCCCGATTGGCCCACAGGTGGCGCTACAGCAAGCAAAAGTACTAAAATGGCCATAACTCATCAACCGTTTGACCTAGAATCAAGATTTTCACATCCCCGTGATCCCTGGCTCAAGACGAACAAGATGTATATCTCGGATTCTCGATTTGAGCCTCGGAAAAAAATTTATGGCCAATTTTGTCCAAAACCTACTTTTGCAAACTAGTCCCTGGTTTTTTGCCTGATCTGAACCAAACTGGTGCAGAAATGTTCTGTGGAGTCTGACTATCAATAATTATTGAGAAAAAGTTGAAAAATTGCATTTGTTTGGCCATAACAGAGTCATGTAGGAAATGGTTCATGGCAAAATGCAGTCAAAAGCCTATAAATCCTGAAGAAAAAGTCAAAACTTCACCAAAATTGATGAGCATATGTGTCATGACATGCTGAGGAAGCATGCAAAGTTTCATGGAGATTGGACCAAAGGTGGCGCTATAACCGCCAAAAAGGTCGCTTATTATTAGGTGTTCAAGCACAAAGTGCTGAAAACCTATTGTAATTGTAAGGATTTTTATTAGGTGTTCAAGCACGAAGTGCTGAAAACCTATTGTAATTGTAAGGATTTTTAGGTGTTCAAGCACGAAGTGCTGAAAACCTATTGTAATTGTAAGGATTTTTATTATTATTATTATTATTTTCCCCTAAAACGCATCGTGCAGCCCAAACCGTAAGTGCTGGAGCTCTGAAACTTTGCCAGTAGGTAGTACAAAAATCGAGGAGAGGTTATCAAATTATGAGCCCGATTGGCCCATAGGTGGCGCTATAGCGCAAAAAACAAAAAAATGGGACTATTTTCCTTAAATCTCAATAACCCTTTGTCCCAGCCTCAAGTGTCTTATATCATTGGAATCCTTGGCTCAAGCCGAACAAAAAAGGCCTCAAGGATTTCATTTCCGGTATGCAAATTTTTTCGCTATTTCCGGTTTTGTCCAAAACCTACTTTTGCGAACTAGTCCTAGGTTTTTTGCCCGATCAGAACCAAACCAGTGCAGAAATGTTCTCTGGAGTCTGAATATCAATAATTATTGAAAAAAAGTTGAAATTTCGATTCACTGTCACTAAGGGGCGTCAAAACGTTCGCAGGAGGCGGACCTTATTTTTCTAAAATGGCTATAACTCGTGAACGAAATGAGATATTTTTACCAAACTCGGTACACATATGTATGAGCTCAATTTGAGGTCACAGTAAAAAAATCGCGACGATTGAACACTAGGTGGCGCTATAACATTAAAAAAACACAAAAGGGGGTGTGGCCACCTGACCGTTAGTCCGATTGACTCGAAATTTGGTATGCAGTGTCTTGGTCCAAGGTACCATGTATGTATAAAAGGATATTGGCGTATCTCAAAAAACATGGCCGCCATCGACCAATGAAGTTTGAGCACCTATGAGACAAGGTTAACGAAGGCCAATCGGAACGAAACTCGATGGGCATGTTCGACTCATGGCCCAAGAGGTCTGTAAGAGTTTTGAAAGAAATCGGCCACTAGTTGGCGCTAACGAGTTTTACGGCTCTGTAATCACGTGGTGTTGCACGTATCCCCACAAAATGCATATCATTTGATAGATCTCCTCATGCTGAACAACTTTGCCTCTAGAACTATTGCTGTCAATCAAATCGTTCATTAAATATTCACGAATATGTTAAAAACCTACTTTTGAAAACTAGTCCCTGGTTTTTCGCCCGATCGGAACCAGACCAGTCTAGGACAATTCTCTGGACTCTCTAGATTAATAATTATTGAAAAAAAGTTGAACTTTGCCCTTTGTTTCGCTATAACAAGGTCATTTAGAAAAGGGGCGTGACAAAAGCCTATAAATCCTAAAGGAAAACTCTAAACTTGACAAAAATTGATGAGCATATGTGTCATAGCATGGAGAAGAAGCATGCACAGTTTCATGAAGATCGGACAATAGGTGGCGCTTTAACTGTTAAAAAGCTCTAAAACCATATATTTCCTATGGTAAATTGCCTGTTTTGGCTGTAAATGGTCTTTTCCATCTATGATCATATAATGTAAATGTCATAATGTTCAAAATCAGTGCATTACAATTTCTTTGGACTCTCTAGATCAATAATTATCAGAAAAGGTATAACTTCTTCATTTGGATGGCTATAATAGGGTCACTTCAATATGTAGCCTTGACCAAATTTCCCCAAAAGCCTAAATCTCTTCAATGAAAGCTCAGATCTTCTTAAAAAAAGGTCAGGACATATCACTCTAAACAAGCTTGAAAAATTTCAGACAGATTGGACAATATTTGCCTCTATATCAGTTAAAAAGGTGAAAATGATGCCATATTAAGCCAATAAGTGGTGTTTTACTGCCCCCTGTTGTTTAAAATAGTCATTTTGTCATGCTACTAACTACTAATATTCTATAATTCTTATTTAGAGTTTATAAAATCACTATTTTAACATTTACACTCACATTTTGTCAAAATTAATCTATTGAAGCATTGTGTCACAGACAAATGTTAATCCTGAATGAGACACAGTTCAGATCACTTTATCTACAACAGAATGTGTTTGTGTAGTCCCATGTTTCTGAATAAATCCTGAATAATCTGATTAATAGCTTGCAAAGACATATATTTTAATGGTCTATAAGCATTTCATATATTTTCATAATGACTTGTGTGTGTGTGTCTGGATATGAATGCAAAAAGACTTTATTAATAAGTAGAGTGGCCAGCAGAGGGCAGTAGAAGACCACTTATTGGCTCACTTTCATTTTAACAGCCTTGAGTTTCAACAAAATTCTGAACTAAAGCAAACCAGTTTTTCCATGTTAACTGCATTATCCATGCTTACTATAAAATCCATTATATAACAATTACTATTATAACACAATCATATTTTGTCAGAGTGTAACACTTTATTTGTACTGACACATGCTAGATGCATGGTAAATCATACTAGAACAGGGTAAATCATGTAAAGCATACTACAACATGGAATATCATGGTAAAACTATGGTAAATCATGCTAGATTCATGGTAAATCATACCAGAGCGTGGTAAATCATGGTAAACGATGGTAAATTATGCTACAACAGGGTAAATCATTGTGAATCATGCTAGATTCATGGTAAAACATACTAGAACATGGTAAATCATGGTAAAACTATGGTGAATCATGCTAGATTCATGGTAAATCATACTAGAACATGGTAAATCATGGTAGATTCATGGTAAATCATACCAGAGCGTGGTAAATCATGGTAAAACTATGGTAAATTATGCTAGATTCATGGTAAATCATACTAGAACATGGTAAATCATGGTAAAACTATGGTGAATCATGCTAGATTCATGGTAAATCATACTAGAACATGGTAAATCATGGTAAAACTATGGTGAATCATGCTAGATTCATGGTAAATCATACTAGAACATGGTAAATCATGGTAAAACTATGGTGAATTATGCTAGATTCATGGTAAATCATACTAGAACATGGTGAATCATGGTAAAACTATGGTGAATCATGCTAGATTCATGGTAAATCATACTAGTACATGGTAAATCATGGTAAAACTATGGTGAATCATGCTAGATTCATGGTAAATCCTACTAGAACATGGTAAATCATCGTAAAACTATGGTGAATCATGCTAGATTCATGGTAAATCATACTAGAACATGGAATATCATGGTAAAACTATGGTAAATCATGCTAGATTCATGGTAAATCATACCAGAGCGTGGTAAATCATGGTAAACGATGGTAAATTATGCTACAACAGGGTAAATCATGTAAAGCATACTAGAAAATTGTGAATCATGCTAGATTCATGGTAAATCATACTAGAACATGGTAAATCATGGTAAAACTATGGTGAATCATGCTAGATTCATGGTAAATCATACTAGAACATGGTAAATCATGGTAAAACTATGGTAAATTATGCTAGATTCATGGTAAAATCACACTGAAATGTAGTATATCATGGTAAATCATGCTTGCTACATAAAACTTAATGTATTTTGATGCTTTTGTGCTTAACGGCCTTAAAGGCCTTAACTGCTTGAACACCGCTAAATGCTGCTTGCAGCTTTAATTATTATTATTATTATTATTATTCTCCTGTAAAACGCATCGTGCAGCCCAAACCGTAAGTGCTGGAGAGTTGAAACTTTGTCAGATGGTAGTACAAAAATCGAGGAGAGCTTATCAAATTATGAGCCCGATTGGCCCATAGGTGGCGCTATAGCGATCAATTGCGCGAAACTGCTCATAACTCCTAAACCGTAAGTCGTAGACTCAAGTGTCTTATATCATTGGAAAGCTGGAGGCCTGAAGTAAAAAACGTATATCTCCGATTTCATTTCCGGTATGCAAATTTTTCCGCCATTTTGAATTTTGTCAAAAACCTAATTTTGCGAACTAGTCCCTGGTTTTTCGCCCGATCAAAACCAAACAAATGCATACATGTTCTCTGGAGTCTGATTATCAATCGTTATCGAAAAAAAGTTGAATTTTCGATTTCCGGTCGCTAGGGGGAGTAAAATGATCCTTGTGGGAGGAGCCTATTTTACTAAAATGGCTATAACTCGAAAAGTAAATGAGATATCTTCACCAAACTCAAGAGACATGTGTATGAGGACAGTTTGAGGTCACAGTAAAAAGATCGCGACGATCGAACACTAGGTGGCGCTATAACATAAAAAAAAACATAAAAAGGGCTATGACCACCTGACCTTTAGTCCAATTGACTTGAAAATTGGTATGCAGTGTCTTGGTCCAAGGCCCCATGTATGTGTATGAGGAAATTGGCGTAACTCAAAAAACATGGCCGCCATTGGCCAATGAATTTGAGCACCTATTAGACGAGGTTAACGAAGGCCAATCGGAACGAAACTCGATGGGCATGTTCGACTCATGGCCTAAGAGGTCTGTAAGAGTTTTGAAAGAAATCGGCCACTAGTTGGCGCTAACGAGTTTTACGGCTCTGTAATCACGTGGTGTTGCACACATCCCCCAAAAATGCATATCATTTGATAGATCTCCTCATGGTGAACAACTTTGCCTCTAGAACCATTGCTGTCAATCAAATCGTTCATTAAATATTCACGAATATGTTAAAAACCTACTTTTACGAACTAGTCCCTGGTTTTTTGCCCGATCGGAACCAGACCAGTGTAGGACAATTCTCTGGACTCTCTAGATCAATAATTATTGAAAAAAAGTTGAAATTTGCCCTTTGGTTTATTATAACAGGATCATTTATAAAAAGGGGCGTGTCAAAACACACTCAAAAGCCTATAAATCATAAATAAAAACTCAGAACTTCACAAAAATTGATGAGCATATGTGTCATACCATGGTGAGGAAGCATGCAAAGTTTCATGGAGATCGGACCATAGGTGGCGCTATAACTGTTAAAAAGCTTTAAAACCATATATTTCCTATGGTAAATTGCCTGTATTGGCTGTAAATGGTGTTTTCCATCTATTATGTCAGTGGTTAAATGTATGCTAAATAAAATTAATGTCTTAAATGCTTATGTGTTTAACGGCCTTAAAGGCCTTAACTGCTTGAACACCGCTAAATGCTGCTTGCAGCTTTAATTATTATTATTATTATTATTTTCCCCTAAAACGCATCGTGCAGCCCAAACCGTAAGTGCTGGAGCTCTGAAACTTTGCCAGTAGGTAGTACAAAAATCGAGGAGAGGTTATCAAATTATGAGCCCGATTGGCCCATAGGTGGCGCTATAGCGCAAAAAAACAAAAAAATGGCACTATTTTCCTTAAATCTCAATAACCCTTTGTCCCAGCCTCAAGTGTCTTATATCATTGGAATCCTTTGCTCAAGCCAAACAAAAAAGGCCTCAAGGATTTCATTTCCGGTATGCAAATTTTTTCGCTATTTCCGGTTTTGTCCAAAACCTACTTTTGCGAACTAGTCCTAGGTTTTTTGCCCGATCAGAACCAAACCAGTGCAGAAATGTTCTCTGGAGTCTGAATATCAATAATTATTGAAAAAAAGTTGAAATTTCGATTCACTGTCACTAAGGGGCGTCAAAACGTTCGCTGGAGGCGGAGCCTATTTGACTAAAATGGCTATAACTCGTGAACGAAATGAGATATTTTTACCAAACTCGGTACACATATGTATGAGCTCAATTCGAGGTCACAGTAAAAAAAACGCGACGATCGAACACTAGGTGGCGCTATAACATTAAAAAAACATAAAAGGGGGTGTGGCCACCTGACCGTTAGTCCGATTGACTCGAAATTTGGTATGCAGTGTCTTGGTCCAAGGTACCATGTATGTATAAAAGGATATTGGCGTATCTCAAAAAACATGGCCACCATCGACCAATGAAGTTTGAGCACCTATGAGACAAGGTTAACGAAGGCCAATCGGAACGAAACTCGATGGGCATGTTCGACTCATGGCCCAAGAGGTCTGTGAGAGTTTTGAAAGAAATCGGCCACTAGTTGGCGCTAACGAGTTTTACGGCTCTGTAATCACGTGGTGTTGCACATATCCCCACAAAATGCATATCATTTGATAGGTCTCCTAATGGTGAACAACTTTGCCTCTAGAACCATTGCTGTCAATCAAATCGTTCATTAAATATTCACGAATATGTTAAAAACCTACTTTTGCAAACTAGTCCCTGGTTTTTCGCCCGATCGGAACCAGACCAGTCTAGGACAATTCTCTGGACTCTCTAGACTAATAATTATTGAAAAAAAGTTGAACTTTGCCCTTTGGTTTGCTATAACAAGGTCATTTAGAAAAGGGGCGTGACAAAATTCACCCAAAAGCCTATAAATCCTAAAGGAAAACTCTAAACTTGACAAAAATTGATGAGCATATGTGTCATAGCATGGAGAAGAAGCATGCACAGTTTCATGAAGATCGGACAATAGGTGGCGCTTTAACCGTTAAAAAGCTCTAAAACCATATATTTCCTATGGTAAATTGCCTGTTTTGGCTGTAAATGGTCTTTTCCATCTATGATCATATAATGTAAATGTCATAATGTTCAAAATCAGTGCATTACAATTTCTTTGGACTCTCTAGATCAATAATTATCAGAAAAGGTATAACTTCTTCATTTGGATGGCTATAATAGGGTCACTTCAATATGTAGCCTTGACCAAATTTCCCCAAAAGCCTAAATCTCTTCAATGAAAGCTCAGATCTTCTTAAAAAAAGGTCAGGACATATCACTCTAAACAAGCTTGAAAAATTTCAGACAGATTGGACAATATTTGCCTCTATATCAGTTAAAAAGGTGAAAATGATGCCATATTAAGCCAATAAGTGGTGTTTTACTGCCCCCTGTTGTTTAAAATAGTCATTTTGTCATGCTACTAACTACTAATATTCTATAATTCTTATTTAGAGTTTATAAAATCACTATTTTAACATTTACACTCACATTTTGTCAAAATTAATCTATTGAAGCATTGTGTCACAGACAAATGTTAATCCTGAAAGAGACACAGTTCAGATCACTTTATCTACAACAGAATGTGTTTGTGTAGTCCCATGTTTCTGAATAAATCCTGAATAATCTGATTAATAGCTTGCAAAGACATATATTTTAATGGTCTATAAGCATTTCATATAATTTCATAATGACTTGTGTGTGTGTGTCTGGATATGAATGCAAAAAGACTTTATTAATAAGTAGAGTGGCCAGCAGAGGGCAGTAGAAGACCACTTATTGGCTCACTTTCATTTTAACAGCCTTGAGTTTCAACAAAATTCTGAACTAAAGCAAACCAGTTTTTCCATGTTAACTGCATTATCCATGCTTACTATAAAATCCATTATATAACAATTACTATTATAACACAATCATATTTTGTCAGAGTGTAACACTTTATTTGTACTGACACATGCTAGATGCATGGTAAATCATACTAGAACAGGGTAAATCATGTAAAGCATACTACAACATGGAATATCATGGTAAAACTATGGTAAATCATGCTAGATTCATGGTAAATCATACCAGAGCGTGGTAAATCATGGTAAACGATGGTAAATTATGCTACAACAGGGTAAATCATTGTGAATCATGCTAGATTCATGGTAAAACATACTAGAACATGGTAAATCCTGGTAAAACTATGGTGAATCATGCTAGATTCATGGTAAATCATACTAGAACATGGTAAATCATGGTAGATTCATGGTAAATCATACCAGAGCGTGGTAAATCATGGTAAAACTATGGTAAATTATGCTAGATTCATGGTAAATCATACTAGAACATGGTAAATCATGGTAAAACTATGGTGAATCATGCTAGATTCATGGTAAATCTTACTAGAACATGGTAAATCATGGTAAAACTATGGTGAATCATGCTAGATTCATGGTAAATCATACTAGAACATGGTAAATCATGGTAAAACTATGGTAAATCATGCTAGATTCATGGTAAATCATACTAGAACATGGTAAATCATGGTAAAACTATGGTGAATCATGCTAGATTCATGGTAAATCATACTAGAACATGGTAAATCATGGTAAAACTATGGTGAATTATGCTAGATTCATGGTAAATCATACTAGAACATGGTGAATCATGGTAAAACTATGGTGAATCATGCTAGATTCATGGTAAATCATACTAGTACATGGTAAATCATGGTAAAACTATGGTGAATCATGCTAGATTCATGGTAAATCATACTAGAACATGGTAAATCATCGTAAAACTATGGTGAATCATGCTAGATTCATGGTAAATCATACTAGAACATGGAATATCATGGTAAAACTATGGTAAATCATGCTAGATTCATGGTAAATCATACCAGAGCGTGGTAAATCATGGTAAACGATGGTAAATTATGCTACAACAGGGTAAATCATGTAAAGCATACTAGAAAATTGTGAATCATGCTAGATTCATGGTAAATCATACTAGAACATGGTAAATCATGGTAAAACTATGGTGAATCATGCTAGATTCATGGTAAATCATACTAGAACATGGTAAATCATGGTAAAACAATGGTAAATTATGCTAGATTCATGGTTAAATCACACTGAAATGTAGTATATCATGGTAAATCATGCTTGCTACATAAAACTTAATGTATTTTGATGCTTTTGTGCTTAACGGCCTTAAAGGCCTTAACTGCTTGAACACCGCTAAATGCTGCTTGCAGCTTTAATTAGTTTTACAATCGAAATCTAAAGTTTTTACAAACAGTAACTTGGGTTTCCTGGTTACGCCTGACGGTTTATTTAGCAAGCGGATATATTTATACTCCGCTCGGTTTTAAAAACACCCTAATTTCTCTGTTTTATGTGCTGTTGTGACAGATGAAGACAAGACTGTATCAGTAAATGAGGGAGAATCTGTCACTCTGAAGACTGATGCTGAAATACAAAAAGATGATCAGATACTGTGGAGGTTTGGACCTCAAGAGAATCCCATAGCTGAAATCAAAGGCGAGACCAGAGAAATCTCTACATATCATGGTGCTGATGGGAGATTCAGAGACAGACTGGAGCTGGATGAGAAGACTGGATCTCTGACCATCACACACACCACAGCTGAACACATTGGAGCCTATAAACTACAGACCAACAGCAGCAGAGGGACGTCGTATCAAAGATTCATTGTCAATGTTAAACGTGAGTAGCTCAAGGTTTTCAGTATAATAATAATCACATGTCTTTATTGGCAGTTATTTCACACATTACATTTGATAAATTACTGTCTGTCTGTTGATTTGTGTATAGCACATGTTTTCTTCATCTGTTTGGATGAGGAGAGGTACAGCCCTGATGAATGGAAGGCAGTCTTGAGACACACTATGGGCCTGTCCAAATAACCAAACTTGTAGTCTTTGCACTTGACCACTTGTCTACTTGCATGACGTATTTCCTGTATTTGGCCTTGTAGGCTAAGTGTTCAAGTAGGCGTAAAGACTGCAAGTGCATAGAACTTTTGATTACCCGATGGGACACACGTACAGTATAGTGTTGTTATAGTCTCATATATTTTATACTTGTAAAATAATAAAAACAATTTTGGACAGAAGCAGGTAATGGAAGACATTTTTAAGAGATTTAAATATAATAAAGGTACAAATTATATATTTTGGGTGTAGGGCCAATGCTACTTAATAAAGAGGAGTTACGTAAGGGTTAATGCCCCGTAGCCGCTTATACCATGGTCTCTTGCCAAATAACACATTTTTAAAACATTAGTTTATATTTAATTAGTTTTACAATCAAAATCTAAAGTTTTTACAAACAGTAACTTGGGTTCCCTGGTTACGCCTGACGGTTTATTTAGCAAGCAGATATATTTATAGTCCGCTCAGCTCGTAGAACACTATGGTTACTCACAGCTGATATAGCCAGCCCATTTATTTATTAATTTCGAACAGTAAAGTCAGTTTCACCAGAACTCCTTTACTAGGTGTCCTCTATCCCTTTTTAATGGACACCCTGCAGCCAATCAGAATCGAGTATTCACCCAGACCATGGTATATACTTATATCGAATACTGAGAGTTACAGCTTTTAAAGTAATAACAAAATTTTAGAGAAGGCAAGAATCCCCAGTTTTGAAAATCAATTTCTCTGTTTTTATGTGCTGTTGGACAGATGAAGACAAGACCGTATCAGTAAATGAGGGAGAATCTGTCACTCTGAGGACTGATGCTAATATACAAAACGATGATCATATACAATGGATGTTTGGACCTAAAGAGAATCGCATAGCTGAAATCAGAGGCGAGACCAGAGAAATCTCTACATATCAAGGTGCTGATGGGAGATTCAGAGACAGACTGGAGCTGGATGAGAAGACTGGATCTCTGACCATCACACACACCACAGCTGAACACATCGGAGTCTATAATCTACAAACCAGCAGAAACAGAGGGACGTCGTATCAAAGATTCATTGTCACTGTTGAAAGTGAGTAGCTCAAGGTTTTCAGTATAATAATAATCACATGTCTTTATTGGCAGTTATTTCACACATTACATTTGATAAATTACTGTCTGTCTGTTGATTTGTGTATAGCACATGTTTTCTTCATCTGTTTGGATGAGGAGAGGTACAGCCCTGATGAATGGAAGGCAGTCTTGAGACACACTATGGGCCTGTCCAAATAACCAAACTTGTAGTCTTTGCACTTGACCACTTGTCTACTTGCATGACGTATTTCCTGTATTTGGCCTTGTAGGCTAAGTGTTCAAGTAGGCGTAAAGACTGCAAGTGCATAGAACTTTTGATTACCCGATTGGACACACTTACAGTATAGTGTTGTAATAATATTTACAGAACTTTATTTTCACATTTTGATTTTCCATACTTTGCATATTAAAATAAACGTATTTGACAGACAACACAGTTTAGTCATTGTGGTGCTTCTAATTAAGTGATAAAAAGCTATTGCAAATGTTGTATAAAAATAGATAAATTAAGTTAAATAAAGTTGTGAAACACTTTGTTTACTACTAAATTATATGTAATATCGAATTAATTTAACTTACTGTGGAATGTTTTCCTCGACATCTCTCAATTTCTGGGCATGCGAGTTCACGAACATGATGCAAATGTAGTTATTTGGACAGGCTTTAGCGGTTGAAGCATATAATTACAAGTTACTTGCGAAGGAACATTGGGTCTTATTCACTAGCAGTTGCGTACACTATTCGTATTTATAAAAACTTCTTATGAAAAATGTCCTCCTAATTCAGAAAACAAATAGCATATTCATATATTTTTCCATGGTCCCATTCTAGATCCTTATTGGACAACTGTGTTTTTGCTCAATAATAAAATGTTCCAATTTAGTTTGTTCAGAGACTCCTCAATATAAATTTTGGGAGTTAAGCCAGTTTTAATATGGTGTGAGAAAAGAATATGCATCTTTTATGAATACTCCTAGATGCTGATATGATAAGTAGAAAATGCCACGACACTTGCAGAATGGTTACAGACAGTGAGGGAGATTTACGTGATAACACACAGATTTGAAACTAAGAATGAGTCAGTTTAATGAGCCTTTAGTAAACCTTTAATGAAGGGACTCACTGGGCGAGATGTGGGGGTAATGTTTTCGAGGATATATTGTTCTGTACTATAGTTGTTGACTTCAAATAGACTGGCTGGTTACACTTGGCAAACTTGATGTAATAGAAACATTTTCTTTGTATTTTTCTCTTTTTATGCGTCACAAATTAAGTCGCATTGATATCATCGGTGGAGGGAGAACTGCTCACTTTATACCCTGATACTGAAATACAGAAAGACGATCTGATAGTGTGGATGTTTGGAGACACTCGCATAGCTCAAATGACCGGAAAGAACATATTTGGACATAAAACATTTGAAGGTACTGATGGGATATTCAGAGACAGACTGAAGCTGGACAAGAGGACTGGATCTCTGACCATCAACAGCACGAGAACTGAACACTCTGGACTTTACAAGCTACAGATCAGTGGAACCACAAAGAAGAGATTCAAAGTTGCCATAAATTGTGAGTAGTTGTTTATTTTATTTATTTATCTTTGTGTGATTCATCGAAATGAACACAACTGAATTTTAATAGTTAAAGTGCAAATTCAGTTACTTTTATGTGTTATTCATTTTGTATTCTCCTCAATTTATTAAATGTTATAGTGCACAAAATGATGAATTGATGCAGTACAGGAAATTACTGACCAAGTTAATCATAAATAATGAGCCAAAACATTATGATCACCTGCCTGAAATGCTGTTGGTCCTCCACGTGCTGCCAAAACAGCTCTGACCTGCTGATGCATGAGGTCTGGACTCTACAAAAGGTGTCCTGCAGCACAAAGACATTAGCTCCCTCAAGTCCTGTAGGTTGTGTGGTGGAGCTGGTGTGGGTTCAACACATCCCACAGATGTTCAATTGGATTGAGTTCTGGGGGCGCATTACAGAAAAATCCTAACTTTAGAATCCTATCTTATCGATTTGGAAACCATGGCATTTTCAGATAAGACCTCATTGTGGACAAAAGCAATTACAAAATGACATTTCTTAAGTGCATAATTTTATCTCAAAGGGATACTCCACCGGTTTTTCATGTTAAACTATGTTATTCCCTTAACTAAGACGAGTTGATACATACCTATGTCGTCTCAGTGCGTGCACTCAACACTCTGGCGCGCGAGACACTTTGATAGCACTTATAACTAGCCCAGTTCATTCAATATGGGCCAAGCAGAGAAGCGGCCAAACACCTCCACGTTTTCCCTATTTAAATACAGTTACACGAGTAGTGTAACTTGACCAAGAATGGTGTCACAAAATAAAACTTTGCGCTTTTCTAAGCCTGTAAAGTGGGTAACTATAATGTATGGCGGAATACCACAGCAAGTAATATTTAGGCGCAGTGATAACATCACGAGGACTTTTCACGAGTGATGATATTACTGTGCCGAGTCTAAGTGCTCCCAAGCACTTGCTGTAGTATTCCGCCATACTATATAGTTATCCACTTTACACGCTTAGAAAAGCGCAACGTTTTATTTTCTGTCACCATTCTTAGTCAAGTTACTCTACCCGTGTAACTGAATTTAAATAGGGAAAACGTGGAGGTGTTTGGTCGCTTAGCTCGTATTGAATGAACTGGGCTAGTTAAGTGCGATCAAAGTGTCTTGCACGCCAGAGTGTTGAGTGCACGCACTGAGACCAGAGAGGTATGTATCAACTCGTCTTAGTTAAGGAAATAACATAGTTTAATACGAAAAACCGGTGGAGTATCCCTTTAACTACGGATAGGAAAAGAGTATTACGGAAGCATCCTAACTCCACAAAAAAATCCTAAAAACGGTCTTAACTTTAGGACAACCCCAATGGTGTCCTAACTTCAAAAGCCAACTGTAAAAATCACACAATAATAGCCCTGTCTGAGAATGGTGTCACATTTATTAATGATACGAGATGAAGAACAGCGATGTTTGATGGTGAAAAAAAAGCAAAAAAAAAAAAAAGCACTACTTATTTTGTTTCTCCATTCTCCAGTTTTTCCGTTTTACATCACAGCTGTTTGCGTGTCATTGGTTGCTTAGTAAAAGACTTCGATGGAGGGGTTTAAGATTTCTTAACTTCAGATCAGATTTTGTAAGATAGGATAAGAATCTTAAAACAACTTAATATTTGCTTAATACGAATTTGTAAAAAATCCTAAATAAACTTGTCAGATCTTAACTTAAGACATAAGATAGAAAGTTTCTGTAATACACCCCCTAGTGAATCTGTAGGCCAGGGAAACACATCAACACGCATAATCGCTTTTCAGCGTGTTTATCAACGCCTTTGACTTAACGTTATATTACTGTATTATGTATATATAAATATATGACCTACCCCAACCCCGTCCCTAAACCTACCCGTCACTGGGGTTAATACCATTTATGAGTCTTCTCCTACCATCCTAGGAAAAGAAATATCGCTCCACAGATGTAGATATAGATTTTGCTTCGTTTCGCTCGGACATTTAACGGCGTACACATACACGCGGAATCACTCGGACATTTAATGGCGTAGACATACACGCAAAAGATTTCGGCGTGGATATACACGCGGATAGCTCAAAATGCGTATAGATAACACGCCACTTGAATTGAAAGTGGCGTGTATGTTTACGCAAAGTCATGATGTCATGTTGCAGACTGGAACTCCCTCCACCGGCGTGTAATCGCCCCACAGTTCATTCTGGTGCTGTCACTTTTTAATCTTTTCATAGTTCCTAGAACTATTGGTGGAAGTTCCCGGTTTTTGGCGTGTTTGCACCGCAGGGACTAGGAACGATTTTAGTTCTAGGAACTAATTTAGCTCCTACTTCAGATTCGGTCTAAACCAGCACAATAGGAACCATCAGTGACGTTAGTGTACGCCGATTGGCCGAAATACCAGCACCCACCATTTAAAAAAAAAAGCCATGTAAACACAGATTATAGCCTATATATTTACTCTGAATACTAACTCTACGAACATGGAAAACAGTGATAGATGGACCTCTTAACATTTACGCTGAGGAGAAAATCCAATGCGACACTAAGCGGACCAAGCCAAATGTGATTATACATGCATTCCTGCTCAACTAGCGACACTGGTCATCAACCACACGGCAAACGCTAATAACTTTTCATTAGTTTCTAAACAGTACTGTCTAATAACATATTAGACAGTACTGTTAGACAGATCATAAACTAATGAACATGGAGAATACAATCACTTTGTGCTCAGGCTCTGGCGCCCTCAGTGCCGTCAAGGTAAAAGTCCGCCGCACCATCAAAACAAGTCACAACAACAAGCTCAGCTTACGTCACTTCAGAGTTCCTAATGGCGGTGCGAATGCAACCAGGAAAACACTCCTAGTTCTCTGGGAAAGACCCTGGCAGCTGGTTCCTAGAACTATCCGGTGACACATTCCTCCCTTAACCATAATTAAAATGTTGATACTTGTGCTACAGTAGACCTTTTGTTGGCTTGGAAAATTCTCACCACTGGCCCTAACCCTAACTCACTAACCGGGAGAACAAGCCTTGCTGTTTCAGAAATACTCTAACCCAGTCGCCTTGCCATTACAATAAGGCCCTTGATAAAGTCACTCAGATCTTTATTGCTGCCAGTTTCTCATGCATCAACACACTGATTGAGAACTGATTGTTTGCTTTAACATCTAATCTATCCAGACCTTAATGTGGCCTTGTTAAGAGATGATCAAAGATATTTGCTTCACCTTTGACTGGTCATTTATGTTTTGGCTCTTAATCTCCTAATTTCTCTGTTTCTATTTGCTACTATGATATAAAGTGGAGAAAGTGTCAGCCAAGGAGGGAGAGTCTGTCACTCTAAACACTAATGCTGTAATACGGAGAAAAGATGAGTTACGGTGGCTGTTTGAAGATTTAAACCCTCTCGCTGAAATCAAAAAAGATTGGATTGGAAAGATCTCCACATTTGATGTTGCTGATAGTAGATTCAGAGGCAGACTGCAGCTGGACGAGAACACTGGATCACTGATCATAACAAACATCACAACTGAACACGCAGGAGTCTATACTCTGAAGCCCATCAGCAGTAAATCGACCGAAATCAAGAGATGGAATGTTACTGTCAGAGGTGAGTATCTCAAGTCTTTCTTTTTAAATTGGTTTCGTTAATTTGATCCAAAACCTGTGTGAACACACACTAAGATGAAAGTTTGGAGAGACCTAATTAAATACTTTAAAAATATGAATTGTTTGAGGTCAGAGGAGTGTCAGGGTCCTGTCACTTCTGCCTAGTGTATTACTTGGTTTTGTGACAGAGCCTTGACACTCCTGTTTTGTCATGTGTGTGTGCATTTGTTATGTGCTTTAATGTCATGTTTTGTCTTGTGCTGTGTAGCACGCAGCTTGTTTATCACTGGCTGTGTGCTTTCATGTTGTCATGTTTTGTGTGAACACGTGGCTTATGAGTTCCGTGTTAGCACATGGCTTGTGATTTGTTTTACTGGCCATGTGCTTGTGTTTTAGTCATGTTTGTTGGAGTCCTCGCTACTTCCACCTGGCCCAAACCCTGACAGGGAGGGATTTTTTTTTTTTACATCAAATAAACATAGCAATTAAAATGTTTAATCTTCTAATATTTCTATCAGTGTCTCTAGGTGTATAGTTGGTAGCTCTGTCCTGCCGGAGGCTCTTTTTTTCGTGACTGGACCTCACATGGCCAGGTTTGAACTATCTGGGCTCTCGTAGCAAGAGTGGGAGTTTGTCCATATTTGATTTCTGATGGAAGTTTTTCTGGTGGGATGTCAAAAAGCGGATCTCTGTTTCCACTTGATTCTCTGTGCAGTGAGGGCACAGCCACTCTTCCTTCAGCAGCCGTGTGTGTGTGTGTGTGTGTGTGTGTGTGTGCAGTAAGGGGAACAGCCGCTCTACCTTCAGCAGCCGTGTGTGTGTGCAGTGAGGGCACAGCCACTCTTCCTTCAGCAGCCGTGTGTGTGTGTGTGTGTGTGTGTGTGTGTGTGTGTGTGTGTGTGTGCAGTAAGGGAAACAGCCGCTCTACCTTCAGCAGCCGTGTGTGTGTGTGTGTGTGTGTGTGTGTGCATGCGCGCAGTGAGGGCACAGCCGCTCTGCCTTCAGCAGCAGTGTGTGTGTGTGTGTGTGTGTGTGTGTGCGCGCACACACATGTTGGCTGGTATGTATTTTTTGTATGTTTACATTTTTGTATGTGGCAACACACACACACACACACACACACACACACACACACACACACACACACGCACACTGGCTGTTATGTATGTTTTATGTGTTTATGTTTATGTATGTGGCATTGCTGTTTTGTTGTTGTATCAGTCACCTGTAAGTAGTTGATTGCATAATAAAAAAAAAAACTTTCAAAATCTCCCACTGAAATGCATTGTCAAATAAACAGTTCTGTTGCTGCCTTACCTCCATGAGTATTTCAATCAGTCATTATTTAGAACAGAATTCTGTAAATAAAGCAACATTCTACAGTCTTCCTGTAAAATTAATGGTCTTTGATGCATATGAATATGTAAAGTTCATTTTCAAGCTGGTTTTAAATCCCCATCTGAATAATCTTTGCGGAGTACTGTAAAACTATGATGTTCACATGCACACGCACTTATATAATGGAAACCTTTTCTCTGTATTTCTCTTTTTCTTTGTGCTGCTGTCACAACTGTGACAGTGTTGAAGACAATAGAGATGAGGGGAAATAATGTGACTCTAAACCCTGACACTGAAGTACAGAGAGATGATCTGGTCCTTTGGATGTTTGGAGATCAAGACAATCTCATCGCTCAACTGACCGGAGAGACCGGAGAGACGACATATGCATCAGCAGACGAGAGATTCAGAGACAAACTGAAGCTGAACAATAACACTGGATCTCTGAGCATCAGTAACATCACACCTGGACCTTATAATCTACAGATCATCAGCAGCAAGAGGACGTCATACAGGACATTCAGAGTTTTCAAGTCTTGTGAGTCTTTCAATTTCCTTTTAGTACTATTATTGCTAAAGAAATGAGCAAAATGTATACAGTATGTCTCCTTGCACCAAATTAAATTAAAACAAGAAAAGCTTTGGAAAAACAACTCAACAAACCAATCTACAACAAATTTGATTAGCTATCAATCTGGTCTGCATACAGTGAACAGAAATCATTCACAAATGACAACACTTTCAGTAGTAAAGTGATAGCAACGTATTTCTATAGACAAAAGGCATCATAAACGGCTCGCAAATTCCGGCTCGCGTACCCCGAAGTGATAAAATAAAACAAAACACATCCTGCAGGAAAAGTACACAAGCTAAGAATTCTTTATATCAAGTATTTCAGACAAACTAATACTTGAACACGTCTTTGCCTTTCCCTGTCAGTTGCTTTGACAGATGTGTGCATCTGTTAAATGTTTCATACATATTTCCTCTGCACATAACTTACATTTTACGGTTGTATCATTATCTGTAAATGTGAGAACGTCACTCGAGTATTTCTAATTCCAAAAAGTTTCAATGAACGAGCGGTTTGCATACATGCACATTAAGAAGATGGAGCGCAGTAGTTCATCTTCTGAATTTGGATTGTACAGAATAGTATAATTATTGAATACAGTAAATTTAGACTATATCCAGTGATGTTACACGGTCACGTTTAACTGAGGTCTCATGCCAGTATGAGTAACTTTCTCTGTTTGTTCTCCAGGTGAGTCCAGTCCCAAGACAGTGTCAGGGATGGCGGGAGAATGTTTAGTTTTAATCACTGATTTTAAGGTAGAAAAAGATGAGAAAGTGGAGTGGAGATTTAAAGATAAAACTCTCACAACTGGAATGAATGGAGACATCAGTACGACTTCATACAGTGATGATGTGAGATTCAGAGGCAGACTGGAGCTTCACCATCAAACTGGATCTCTCACCATCAAAGACACCAAAACCAGCGACACTGGCGTTTATCTCTGCAGCAGAGGTGGAAAGAACATTTGCTGGGAATTCAGTGTTACTGTCAGTGGTGAGTAACTCTTCCAATGTGACTTTTATTAGTTAAAGTGACTTAAGCCATTTCTTTGTCATCGCTTACTTGCTGTGGAAGTATCTTCTTTCTGCTTTGAAGACTAAAATTTCATAATCTAATATTGTTTTTAGTTTTATTATTACTTTTTATTAATATTCATAATCAGTAGTATTATGTATCTGTATTACTTTGTATATACATTCATAATCATTTGTAATCATCGTATTTTGTGAATCATAGTGTTCTTGAATACATATGTGGGTGAGAGAGACTTTAGGTGACTTTGAGTGTGTGTGGGAAGAGCTAGACTGAAAGTGTATGAAGTTTCCACTGGGATTGGATATACATTCCAATGTTAGGAACCATATGTTCCTCTGGTAATTTATGTGTTCCTATGGTAATGTAGTTTTGTTTTGGCCAGTGGTATAAACACCGAGCCTCTTTGTCCAGAGGAGAGAGAAAGATGACAGAGATGCTGGGATGAAGACCTTTGTTTGGTCCATTGTCACTCCCTCCTATTATATGTCTTACATAATTTGGTAAAATAAATGAGATCTCTCTTATCTCAAAATAACTGGTGTCTGTGTCCCGTGAATTAAACAACAAAAGGGGAAAAGCATGATTCTTAAATCTACAGCTTTTTTCCAAATAATGAAGTAGATTCTACCATTTAGTGTCAGTCTCCAGAAAGGACCAAGAAGTCCATATGCACTAAATTCCAATTCTATTAAAGTCAAATGTTACTTGGTGTGAGATGTAGATCATTATTCACTCAAGTTCGGAAGACTGAGTTCACAAATCGTGTTAATTTGTTAGAAAAGAACAAGTGCTCAAACAAGACTGAATTTGGTCCTGTGTAATTTTATGGTAAATTCTTGTAGTTTTGATGTCTGATTACAGAATGTCTTTGTTTTTCAGATTCTAGAGGAAACTGATTGAATAATTCAGCAATTGTACTGATGAATGGAGAGGTTCCTGATTTAGTAAATATGCAGCAGGCCACGAGTCCAGTTTGATGAGAAGACACTTTTGTGCTTGGGTGCACTAGCTCTTAACCCTTTGAAAGAATTCTAGGATGGTAGTCTCAGCATGAAGAATATGACAGAATAACCTCTAGGTCAGGATGGGGTCTCCTATTTTTCCCTATTATAACACAGTCTATGGTCCTCTTGGCTGCAGATGTACTAGTGGTAAGCTAGCCAGAAACTGACCATATATGGACTTGTTATTCAATCTATCGTATTCCTATATGATGGAAGGTATGTTCTCTTATTGGTTAACTCTGTGTAACTCCCCTCATATTCTTACTATATATACTTAGACAAATTGCAAGTAAAATTGAGAAACTTTCTCCCTCAGCGCTGGGTCATTGTTCATTCAACTACTAATTGTGAAGACTGAAATGAGGCACAGTTGGACCGGAAATCTAACCTTACCTAACTAACCCTTAAAGACAGAAACAGCCGCATGTGGCGTAAAATAACTATTGTTCTTAAATGTTTGAACTTTTGAACTGCTAATCCAATCTGTATGTTTTAAAAAAGTCTTGTAAAGGAGATTTGTTGAAGAGTAAATGTGATTGTGTCATGAAGTTTTGATCATCATTGATTTGTCAAAGAAACACGTGCGGTTTGTTCCTCTGAGCCAAATATGAACAAGTGTTGATGCTTAGTCTCACCCCCGTCCCCAGATTGGTTTAAACTATCATCTACTCACCCAATAAACATAGGTTTTGGACTTTTGCACCACCAATTAGCATCTTTATTTGGACAATTTAACTGCACTCTCTGACACAGCATATCACAAATCAAAAACAATTATACAACTGTTTTACACATCGAATGAGACACTGAAATGTATGTTTTCAAATGAGTCTCTACACAATGACCCAGTGGATTTGACCCTTTGCACGGTGTTTGATTGACAGGCGATCTGACCAATCATAATCCGCCGAATCCGCCATTTTGTCCGATAAAGCAGTCAGGAGAGTTAGTAGATTAACGTTGGAGGATTTGTAACTAAAGGGGGCGGGTCTTTGCGAACGGTCAATTGTGTCCAATGGGGATAACTGCTGCAGACAAGAGTCCCGTTTCTAAATGTGAATACTACTTATATAGTTTGTGAAAATATTTTACACTTGTTTGTATTTTTGTTGCACAAGACAGTTTTCACAAGAGTTTACACTACTATATATATATATATATATATATATATATATATATGCATTGTCAGTTAATAAAAAACACCAGTTTTCCACTGAAAAGAGCCTTTAACTATAATAATGTTGTAATAAAAGCAAAGCTTGCTCGGGGATCGTTAAATATAGACAAATTTTAATTGGACATCTAGAATATCACATAATAACTTTCTAAAGGAAAAAAATCCAAACTTCAAACCATTAAAGACCAAAAATGTTCTAGGTCTTTAAGGGTTAAAGTGACAGCAGCCTGTTATGCTGTAAATGATGACAGAATAATTCTTGTGTGAATTATACCTTTAACACCACTATTGGGTTAATGCTCATGTTCATATTTATGCTCATGTTTTTGTGATCAAATCTGAATGTCAATTTGTAAATGTGATCTGAAGTGCCTTTGTATTTATTCTTAAGTAGCCTACTTGCCTGATAAATCCGCCTTATTGCACTTATAGTAAAACTGCACTTATTCAACTCTTGTAGCAACTTAAAGAAATGTGTGTTGTGCCTTGGATTATTCACTATTGTGAATTAGTATTATGTACATTTGTAAGTCATTTAAATAAGCGTTCAAATAAAGATATTAATCTGTGTATTTGATCTTTCTATCTTATCATTATTGTATTCTAGAGGACAAAAACTGATTCCGTTGTTAACTGATATAGCTTTGTTTCATAAACTCTAATTAAGTATACTTGTGTGTTGATAATTTTTTTTGTTGTAGTTTGAAACAAGTTGTTTGAAATCAGTTGGTTCATACTGTATGCTCTGACAAAATCCAATTCGAAAAGATATGGCAGTTATCTAACCACATCTAATCAAAACGCAGTAAAAACTTAAATATTCTCTAGTTCAATTCAAAGCAATGACCGATTATATTCCATCATAAGTTAACTTTTATTTAATGTATACAACTTATCTGTCTTCCTTAATTTTTAATTTGGAGGCAAACCACTCTATCGCCATAGAAACAGTTTTCTGAACTTTCTGAGTTTATTAGAAAGAACTTAATAATCAATTAAAAAGGAATGTATGCCTGTATGATATTTCGATGTTAGCCACATTAGATCTACTGGAAATAAAATATTAACTTTTACATGGGTGTTTGTGATATTACTGACTAATATTAGAGAAATTTTATATCACAGTGAACTCAAACTAAACGAAACAGAATGACAGTTTAACAGAATAATATCACAATGGACTCACGTGTTGAGCTCACAGAATGAGAACACAGTGCTTTTACACTTTTAGTTCACTGTGACCTCACAATTTTGATGACATCACGAGTACTCTGGGAGCTCATGGTGAGATGGTTTCAATACCAGACACTCCTGCAGAACAAACAGAGAAACAGTTTCTTAGAGATTTAACTCATATAACACTGATGGTCATGTTACTGAACAGACTAGATCACTAGCTGCGTTTACATGGTTCAATCGGAATGAAATCAATCCGATTGATGAATTCGAACACGGTGTTTACATGAACGATAAATAAAGTAATCGGGTTGATGTGCGCGTTTATATGTCACAAGATTCAAATCGGAATTGATTTTTTGACATGCGCACTGCACGAATATGCTGCTGTTCGCGCATAACTATTCTCCTCTATTTTGGTGCTTTATTTGTTTTAAACAGCAGACTTAATATATTTATCCGCCTCTGGTCATGATTTGGAGACGATGAGCATGAACCGTTTTGTCGTGCTGCTTATATTGATCATGCAGTAAAACCCCGCGCCCAAAACCAGTCGTCCATGGATGAGAGTCTGAAACAAGCACTGCTGGGACGCTGTCCTGCTCCACTTCACAGACGCTGAGTGAAATGAGAATTTTTTAATAACAGAACACTCATTTATATTCACTTTATTCACCAGGAAGAACAGCTCGTTCCGTGCGTCATACGTCATTACGCTATTTCAACGCCATTGCACATGCGCAGTCCTTTTAGTTTCGGTTTTCAATCCGATCAAGTGTTTACATGTTCTCTCGATCGGATTACAAAAGGAGTAAACCACCCCTTTCAATCCGATCAAAATTTCAATCGGATCGAGCTCAATCGGATCGATTAAGGTGTTTACATGAAGGTTTTTTAGTCCGATTGAGCCGTCAATCCGATTATAAGTGTCCATGTAAACGCAGCTACTGTTCTTGTTTTATAAACAATTATTCAGCTGTAAATAGAGATCAGATAGTTTCCTGATAAATTAATGAAAGAAAATATAGTGCATCTAAAATCCAAGGATTATTTTTGTTTTTGTTACATACAGATAACGAAGAAAGAAAGAATTTGTTAAGGCACAGAAAAAAGAAATATTCTCACATCATCCTTTTTTAAGGTCGTGAACTACTTTGTCATTAAGACACACAGACGTCAAGAATCAACTACAACGGTGACATGCTGCAATGCATTCTGGGTGTATCATACAAAACTCATCTATGGCTCCCAAAATGCATTGCTGCAGGATGCATGTCACCGTTGTTAAGATTCATACGCTGATTCTTAATGTCTGTGTGTGTCTAAGAGCTTCAACTGGTCAAAATGATTTGTGTGCTTTGTTTTTAAAATTCAGGTTTTTAAAAAAAAAAAAACATATTACTGCAATCTATCAATAACATAGATTAGACTCTGAATGAGATCAGTTGATCAGATCACGACATGATAATATCTTTATCATCAACAAGCAAAAAAAAAAAAACAAATCCATATAAGTCTTTTATTAATAAAAAAATATATACAAATCAGAGTCAAACTGCCCACTTAAAGCAAGCAACGAACACCATAATGGTGAAACCAAACTATTATTTTCAATAAAACATCAACATCTAAACCTCTTTTAATTTCAATAATAAGTTTTGTAGACACATGACATAAAGTAAATCTGGTTTATAATAAGTGAAGCTGGCAATGCTGTTTTTCGAGTTATTTAATGACGTTGGAGCTTGATGTCAAACAAAGGTTGGGTTTTCAATTTCAAGCAAAATTTGACATCTAGCTACATTTGAGTCCACATTCAGTGCGCAATGGGAAGCTTCCCACTAAAAACTTAGGGGATAATGTTCTAACAATGTTCTAACAACATTTATTTAATGATTTTTAGCACAACTTTCTGGGAACAAAAATTAAACTTGCCAATGAATAAAATCACAGATCATTAAAAATGTCTAGCTGAGTAAGACCATTGCATAATATAAACTTGACTAAAGTTCACACAATAATTGATGTGTTCATGACTGTATTCAGCTATTTTTATCTCAGCTGGAATGCATGAGATTTTCCAGCGTACGGGAGAGCCAAGAGTGCTCGCTCACCCTCTGCTCAATGTGAAGTTGCGCAATACACATGCGTCACTAAAAGTCACAGCTGTATCTTGTTATCCTGATCATTTTCCCACTGATTCTTTTACACAACCTCTGCAACAAGACTTATCTTACAATAATACAAAAAAAAGATTGTATTTATTGATTGTCAGATTGTAATCACAGTGGGTTTGTAAAGCACTATTTTTTTGCAAACATGCTCTAAAACTTTGTATTGTAAAAAAGCAATATACAAAAACAACTAAATGAAAACTTTTTTTAACAGAGTAGTTTTTGTAATGGAGTAAAAATTATTTTATAATCACTTAAATGCCATTTATTGATCAATTAAAATTACTACATACTCAAAAGCAGTTGTTCAACACTTTCCTGAGTATCTGATTAATCAGAGTTTGTTGGTACTTTCTGCTCTCTCTTCTTCTGTAGAAGACTTCTGGATCTGAATTTATAAACCAGAACAGCAACAGTAGCCACGCCCACCAGAGCAGAGAGAGCCAGTTGGATCACAGATTTTTGATTTTCAGACGCGGGAATCTGCATCTCAGTGCATTGTGGGTATTCTCTAGCCGCTGAGCGTACATTGATTGTACACTTGTTATTGTGAGATTGAATGAGTGCACTCGATAACGTTGAATATGTTTCAGACACCACTACAAATGGCTGTCCCTTCAAATTATGACCTATTTAAGGGTAAAGGAGGCAATTTCAGACACAGCCAACAGTGTTTGGTAATACAACAAAGTTTAAATTTCGCAAAGCTACTGTTTTACAAATGTACAGTCAGTGGAGATCACAGCCCTTGCAGGATACAGTCAAGCAGGAACTCTTAATAGCAGTCAGTTTAGCAACTTGGTGACCATAGATACATTGCAACCAAATCCTGTGCTAAAACCATATTAGCCTACTGACACGCCCAGCATTGCGATGCATTTCACTTGAGGACAGAAAGTGCCTGGATGTGCATGTGTGTAGCGTCTCTGGACTGTGTCAGGATGACTCATTCACTTATACATGTGAAAATGCTTCTAACCTCTCTGAGGCCCCGTCCACACTACTGCGTTTTTGTTTAAAAACGGAGACCTTTTGCTACGTTTGCACCTCGCGTCCAGACTAAAACGGAAAAAACGAAGACCTAAAACGGAGAAGTTTAGAAACGCTGCAGCTCCGTTTTGCGTTTTGAATCTCTGGAGGGAGTTTTAGTGAAGACGGGACAAAACGGAGGACTTTGGAAACGCTGACGCAGAGGCTCACGCTCGGCTCTATGATTGGGTGTCATCAGTCATGACGTGTCCTTCCCTGATTCGTCAGCCACCGTTTACACTGGCACGCGCATGCCCAGTGTTGGTGAATGGTCACGTGATCCGCGTTTTCAGTCGTTTTAATGTGGACGGAGATCAATTCTAATATGCAAATAAAACGCTGGTGTGGACGGAGATCGTATTCGTTTTAATTCTCCGTTTTTAAACGAAAACGCAGTAGTGTGGACGGGGCCTGACTCTGGTCCATAACTCCGGCCTGGTACCACAGAGTCTGGGTCCTAATTGCCCCACTGACACTTTGTGGCATACGCGCGCGAGAAAAAACCAACAGCATAAACTCGAACGCCCGAGCCTCAAAGAGATCAGTATCTCTTAACGCCTCCTTTCTGCGGAGAAAGGAATGCCAGGGGGGCCTAAAGAAAGCTCCTGCACACACACACAAACGCACAAATCTTTCATTAATTTCCTCATATAAGACTTTACCGAGACATATTCTATATGTTTTTATGCTTGCCTTTTCCCCACGTCATATTGGGATGACCATGATGTTATCATGGTATTAAATGAACTACAGGTCCTTCTCAAAAAATTAGCATATTGTGATAAAGTTCATTATTTTCCATAATGTAATGATAAAAATTAAACTTTCATATATTTTAGATTCATTGCGCACCAACTGAAATATTTCAGGTCTTTTAATAATGATGATTTTGGCATACAGCTCATGAAAAACCAAAATTCCTATCTCAAAAAATTAGCATATCATGAAAAGGGTCTCTAAACGAGCTATTAACCCAATCATCTGAATCAACTAATTAACTCTAAACACCTGCAAAAGATTCCTGAGGCTTTTAAAAACTCCCAGCCTGTTTCATTACTCAAAACCGCAATCATGGGTAAGACTGCCGACCTGACTGCTGTCCAGAAGGCCATCATTGACACCCTCAAGCAAGAGGGTAAGACAGAAAGAAATTTCTGAACAAATAGGCTGTTCCCAGAGTGCTGTATCAAGGCACCTCAGTGAGAAGTCTGTGGGAAGAAAAAAGTGTGGCAAAAAACGCTGCACAACGAGAAGAGGTGACCGGACCCTGAGGAAGATTGTGGAGAAGGACCGATTCCAGACCTTGGGGGACCTGCGGAAGCAGTGGACTGAGTCTGGAGTAGAAACATCCAGAGCCACCGTGCACAGGCGTGTGCAGGAAATGGGCTACAGGTGCCGCATTCCCCAGGTCAAGCCACTTTTGAACCAGAAACAGCGGCAGAAGCGCCTGACCTGGGCTACAGAGAAGCAGCACTGGACTGTTGCTCAGTTTTGCATGTCATTCGGAAATCAAGGTGCCAGAGTCTGGAGGAAGACTGGGGAGAAGGAAATGCCAAAATGCCTGAAGTCCAGTGATGGTCTGGGGTGCCATGTCAGCTGCTGGTGTTGGTCCACTGTGTTTTATCAAGGGCAGGGTCAATGCAGCTAGCTATCAGGAGATTTTGGAGCACTTCATGCTTCCATCTGCTGAAAAGCTTTATGGAGATGAAGATTTCATTTTTCAGCACGACCTGGCACCTGCTCACAGTGCCAAAACCACTGGTAAATGGTTTACTGACCATGGTATTACTGTGCTCAATTGGCCTTCCAACTCTCCTGACCTGAACCCCATAGATAATCTGTTGGATATTGTGAAGAGAAAGTTGAGAGACACAAGACCCAACACTCTGGATGAGTTTAAGGCCGCTATCGAAGCATCCTGAGCCTCCATAACACCTCAGCAGTGCCACAGGCTGATTGCCTCCATGCCACGCCGCATTGAAGCAGTCATTTCTGGAAAAGGATTCCCGACCAAGTATTGACTATTGAGTGCATAACTGAACAAAATTATTTGAAGGTTGACTTTTTTTATTTATTAAAAACACTTCTTTTATTGGTCGGATGAAATATTTGGGTTTTCATGAGCTGTATGCCAAAATCATCAGTATTAAAACAATAAAAGACCTGAAATATTTCAGTTGGTGTGCAATGAATCTATAATATATGAAAGTTTAATTTTTATCATTACATTATGGAAAATAATGAACTTTATCACAATATGCTAATTTTTTGAGAAGGACCTGTATAAGTGCTTGTAATTATGCATCAAGATGTATCTCTGTATTTCTAAGCCCTGTTTGTGCAGTTCTTGATACCTACAGAATCCCCTGGGGCTGACTAAGCCATAAATGTATATGAACACACCGTAAAATGTATTTCACTATGTCTACCATCTTTTGGAGTTAGACCGACCACGTTTATGTCAGTGTCATGAAGTATGCAAATGAGCACCTGACAAGACAAAGGGACCAAATTTTCACGCTCATCGTTCGCCTTAGCTAACTCATTCACCACTAGCGGAGTGAGCTGGAAAATCGAACTTTTCCCGAACCCCGTGGGGAGGAGGGCCACAACATCATGGCCACCAACAAAACTTAGCAAACATTGTTCTTGCTCCGGCTTTAACCTCTGTATATTCGGCAGTTTTGCAACAACGGACCGAATAGCTTTTCTCACGTCTTTTTTCCGCTGCCATCACTGAACTCCAACTCAAACTGACACACTACATCAACGTCATCGTTCTCAGCCACTCCCTCTGTTCGCTGATTGGTCCTACAAAAAAATTATTTCTGGAAATCTAAGAATACACAGCAGTCCCAGACGTAGTACTGAAGGAAAATTAAATTGAGCGGAAGTGCGTAGGAGGGCGGAGCCAGGCTAGTCAGCTTCACCCCTGGGAAGTGAACTCAGACACTGTTTAAAGTCATTGACCAGCGGTCTCTCTTCCTCTTACTCTTCTTCAACTATAGCTCTCCAAGCTCTTCAAGGCTCTTCCAGCCTTCTCTTCGTTTTCTTTTGTATGTTTCTTTCTTTAAGTTTTTATTTTCCATTTTCAGATTATCCTTTGTTCATTTCCACCGATGAGTGAAATTAACTTAGCCTGAATCATCTGGCAACTTTACCTGCAACACGGACCACCTCTCACGTGAACGCGAAGCTCCGAAGGACTCCGAGCGAACGCGCACAACCCCGAGGCCATACACACTGACACGTTTTCTCACCAGCACAAGATAGCTATATTTGCAAGTATCGTATTTCTATTCAGATTTAGATACGTTTAATATTGTTTAGCCCTGCTTAAGGTGTTTTGATTCTTGTTGTCTCTTAGAAGTTTTTGTCCCGGTAATTTGCCATTCTGTAACCCCCCCTTCTACCTCTTTCTATCACTTTCTGACTTTCATTGTTTCATTGTTTTATTGTATTGTATATACATTTTATTCCGTGTAATCTTAGTCACAGATATACATAGTATTTTCTTTATTAAAACCATATATACTCATTTATTGATTCTGGTTGTGCTCTTATTCAAGTCCCTTTAATGTGCGATCGAAAGCTACACGCTTTACAATTGCTGATACTTTAAAGCTGCAGTCCGGAACTTTTCCTCTTTGTCGCCATCTCTCTGTTCGAAATTTGTAACTGCAGTGATTCGCGGAATTATTATCTTTACGTGGGTTGTAAATCGGCATGAAACAGCGCGGATGAACACAGTGCTTTGAGGCGAGTGCTGCTGTCAGTCACCGCGCTGTGTGGATATAATTTCATACAGAATCACAGATTCACTTTTTTAAAGTTTGACCAACATAAGAATTTTCATAAGAAAATGTCTTCTGAACAAGTAAGTAAAATCCATTTTTGTTCTGACCAACTAAGGGGGAAAAAGCATTCGACATAAGCTTCGTTAGATTTAATCAACATGATTTACAGCAACCGTGCAAATTATAGCCTACTTTGTTCTCAAATTGTTCATGTTAACAACATCAGCATTGCGTGACTAATGTTAAATTTAATGTGTTTTATGGTTAGCAGCTACCTGTGTAGTTCAGAATTCATATTCTCCATAATAGCAAAACGAGAAAGGCACAACAAAGGAAACTCCATAACTGTGTGAATTAAGAAAACGTACTGTTACACGATTGAACTATTGAAATGTCTTACTTGTTCAGCAGAAAAAAAGCCGTCTCTTCTTCCGGTTTAAACACCTTCAAAACACGGAGTTCAAGCACTTTTCAAAAGCCCCGCCGATGTTTAAATCCTTGTGTTCGCATGAGACGGTTTCTTTCTCTTTCTCTAGCCACCTTAAATCCGAAGAACGAAGTCTTTTGGGTTTTATAACTGCTGAATCTCCAGTTGACACTGATGATTGTTGTTTGGATCTTTCTGGATGCCATAAGTTTAAAATGCTGCGAGAAAAGCCTATACATCTAAACATCTCGTCACGCGCAGTATAGCCGGCTATAGCCGAAACTCCTTCTTTATGTGTCCGGGTGTGACGTCATGACGCAAAGACATGCTCGAATTTCCCGCGGAAACCCACCAGTACCACTGGAATTAAAATCATTATTACAAGCTAACCGTTTTGAATCTAGCTATGGCAAGCAGATCGTTTTGACCACTGGCAGAATAAGTTATTTTTTTATATAATTATTTTGGATTATTTTTAACTTAAAAAAGTTACGGACTGGAGCTTTAAAGAGTATTTTATTTTACCGAACGAGAGAGAGCCGGGTTTTTTTCATGGCCAAGAAGAACAGCCTCTCTTAAAAGTCCATAAAAGGATAGCTTTTTGTGATTTGATAAAAGATCATATGGTCAGATTGCTGGACGAACAAACCATTCGATAACAAATTAATTCCATTAAGGGTTGTAAGGCCTGCTAAATCGATCTAAAGGCGGTGTTCGATTAGAGGTGAAGGTCTCACGTGTGTTCCGTCTCTTCCCATGGCAAAGGTATTTTTAATTAAATGCAATTCATTTTATCTTATGTAATAACTCGTTTCATCTGACTCCATAAAATGAATAGGTCTACCTATTTGCTAGTGGTAATTTGCATTCAGACAGATGGTCAGAAGGTGTTAACTCAAGGACACACCCTTATGTGTGCAAGATATTTCTATATTCTTAAGAACTTTATTACCTTTTGATTTACTTCTTTGGGAATGAGACATCTATACCAGTTACCCTGAGACCTTTAAAATGATACTAAACACACTCCTTAAAGATAATCATTTACATTAAAACCTTATAAATTCTTGTGTGAGTGTGGGTGATCTCTGTAAGTGTAGGGGATGCGAGGTGTGTGTGTGTGAGATGTTCAAATGTTAATTTGCAAGCAAGGTCCTTTGTCTTCAGAGACCACTGGTCAGATATTTTCTCTTCAACCAGTTTTTTCAGCCTTACAGAGTCTTAAATTATATATATCTCACCAGTGTTTCAGGTAAACCAATGGCCATAGTGCTGTTAGATCTAAGTGCTGCGTTTGACTTAGTCGACCACAACATCCTTCTGTCACTCCTGGAGTCTTGTGTAGGACTTTGTGGATCTGTTTTACAGTGGTTTCACTCTTACTTGTCAGATTTGCTGTTCACTAGGCTTTATGCACAGCTGCACTACTTCCTGAACTTCAGCCAGCTCCTTGTTTCCTGTCTGACATTATTGGACAAACTGATTAATCCAGGTGTGCCTGACCAGTAACAAATACCAGACACACCTGGATTAATCAGTTTGTCCAATAATGTCAGACAGGAAACAAGGAGCTGGCTGAAGTTCAGGAAGTAGTGCAGCTGGGCATAAAGCCTCTTGGGACAATACTCATCCACTAACCCCTTGGTTGTGGTGTTCCTCAAGGATTAATCCTTTGGCCTGTGTTATTTTCTCTGTATTTGCCGATATATGCCGATGATGATATTCAGCTTTACCTTCCCTTGCAACGCAATAATAAATATACTCTTCAGCCGCTGGTTAGATTGCCCGAACGAACTTAAGTAATGGCTTTCAAGCTATTTTTAAAACCTAAATTAAAACAAATCTGAGTTTATTAATTTCGGCCCCAAGTAAAACTGTGTTTCGGATTTTGATCTTGGCTTTCTCACCCCATAACACAAAGTGTGCCAGGAATCTTCGCCTTCTCCGTAAGTGAAGACCATTTTACCATATTACATCTACTTGATTACTGTAATTCTTTGTATTGGCATTTCCCAGGTTTCCATCGTCAAGTGGTTCAAAACGCAGCCGCTAGACTGCTTGAAGGGAAGCGAAACTATGACCGCATAACACTTATTTTAATGTCCCTGCACTGGCTTCCTGTCAAGTATTAGGATTGAGTTTACAATCGTATTATTTGTCTACAAAGCCCTGAATAATTTGGCACCTCAATACTTAACGGATCTCTTGACTCCGTACACTCCATCTAGAAACCTGAGATCCTGTGACCTTGGCCGTCTCACATCTCAAAATGTGGTGATCGGGCTTTTGCCGCTGCTGGACCGAAACTGTTTAACAGCCTTCCTCCTTTATTAGGCATGCCCCATCTATCTGTACTTATTAACCTTGGCTTTTAACACTCTATAGTTTGTCTTCCTGGATTTCTATTTTATTGTATTGATTGCTTATTTTGACTTGTCTGGTATTTATGTATGTACATTAGTTTTGAATGAATGAATGAATGAGGCATTTATATAGCGCTTTCATATGTACTACTGTACACCCAAAGCGCTTTACAATCATATCAGGGGTTCTCTCCTCACCCAGCACCAGTGTGCAGCATCCACTTGGATGATGCAAAGGCAGCCACAGTACAACGGCGCCAGTGCGCTCACCACACACACCAGCTATATGGAGAGGAGAGAGAGTGATAGAGCCAATTCAGTGGATTCAAAACTGGATTCAGTTTTATTTTTTGTGTTTCTTTTATTCTTTGTAAAGCACTTTGGTTAACCTTGGTCAAACGCACCTGCATTTGTCATTAAAATTAAATTCATAATACAGAATGACCTGAAAGTGACCTGATGTTTAGCCAATTATGATGTACCATGCTCTGCATTTCACACATTCAAGTGCCCACACACACCATGAGCACAAACGTAGTGGGCAGCAAATGATTGCTGCGGCGCCCGGGGAGTGATTGGGGGTAAAATCTGTCACTGGGAAAAGATTTAAAATGTAATATTAAGACAAGCCTATTTTATAAAGTATTTTCTGAAAATATGTATATGTAGCTTGAAAATCATTTTATTAATTCAAAACAGACGGATTATGGATAAGTGTGAAAGGACTTGAACATGCTTCCAGATACTGAAATTACAACATCCACCAGCAGGGGTGAACAGGACATAATAATACAGATTATTCAAAAGGTTTTTACACAGTTGTTTTTCCATGTTTAGTCACTAGTTGGCGCTCCAGCATCGTCTTTAGGAGAGATGTACTAAACTGAGTTAAAATGACTGAATCTGAATTTCAACAATTATTATGGCTGATAGATTACAAGACAACATGTTGATGGATCATAAACCCTTAATAAGTATAACTTTTTTACCTTCTGACTAAATTAATCACACAGTAACATAACACAATAAACACATACACGGTACAAAAGGCCAGTTAAGTCATATTTAAAATAGTAATACTGCAGAAAAAAATCACATTAATTCAGAATTAATTTGTCTCATATGATATATGTTAAATAGAGTAGCCTGATTTATAAACTACAAATATAGTCTGCTCTCAGTTGATCACTTATTTGCACAAAAATATGTTTTAATACATGTAAAGCATTCAGATTGTCATATTAAACTCATCTCTTGCTGAGAAGTGTTTGATGTAGTGATTCAGTGACTGATGCTGCTGATGTTGGTGGTTAAGTTGCTCTGTGGAGTTTCATTATCGTTGTAAGGGGCAGAAAACCACTGGACCAAAACCGAACTAAATCAAACAATTATTTGAACAGCTGAAGGACTAAACGAGACTTGATCAGGCCAAACATCTGAAGATCAGTAGGCCTATATGTCAGGAAACTCATGGGGTTCAACAGCCCTGGATGCAAATATGCACTAAAATAATCATGATGATAAATAATGATCAACCTAAGAGCTGGTTAGAATATAAACTGAAGATCTGACTAATGTTCACACATTTATTTGTGTGACAGCGCTGCACAGGTCTTTTTCTAATTTTCTCATTTCACACTCAGTGTTTTATTTTGAAACTTCTCAGCACGGTGTGTTTTTAATGGCAACACCCACGTCCATGATGCATTTAAGGTATGCCGCCTTTTAAAATACATTTATTTTCATCTATAGTTTTCTTGTGAATAATCTGGTTGTGTCTCTTGTATATTCTCAATAAAAGTGTCTGCTAAGTAAATGTAATCCAGAAGCAATATGAAGTGATTTTGTTTTAATAAAAAAAAAAAAAATGTAATTGCCAGTGAATTGTGTATAGATCTGTTATTACTGAGTGTGAAAGTAACCTGAATACACCACATGATAAAGTGTTTTTTGATCACCTTTTATATTAAATTTCACTAGTCATGCATCACACTTTACAATGAAAAACTGTTCATGGATATATTTGATCTTAAATTATTGAGACTAACAGACTAAAGATGTATGATCCGATGAATCACTGAATGATGATGGTGTTGTGTTTGCAAACATGATGTTCTTTTTTACAGGTCAAGAATGAGGCCAAATAATTTAAAGATTTTATATTTATTTGATATGGTAAAAAAGAGGCATAAAGTAACACAAACAGCATGATCAAAAACAACAAATCAATTTTTGAATAACTTGTTTATCAACTTTGTTACACTAAAACATCACAGCGAGAGAAAGATTAGAGATGTCAGTGAAAAGACCACTAGGTGAAGCTTCAGCAACTACTGTATATTAACAGAGACATACTTCAAAGGGTTAGTTTGCTCAAAAATGAAAATTCTGTCATAAATTACTTCGTTCATCTTCGGAACACAAATTAAGATATTTTTGATATTTCTGAATCAGCCATTGGCAGCAACGCCATTGCAACTTTCAAGGCCCAGAAAGTTAGTAAAGACATCATTAAAATAGTCCATGTGACTACAGTGGTTCAACCTCAATGTTATGAAGCAACTCAATAACAACTTTATTCAACAATCTCTTCTCTTCCACATCATTATACAACGCTGTGGACGCAGTCTCAACACTGCAGTTCTCTGGGTTCTACGTAGGAACGCTGGCTCATTATTGGGCGACGCTAGTCACGTGAGCACCACGACACATGCGTTGGTTGCTGATGCAGGGGCTGGCCAATAGTGAGCCGGCCTTCTTACGTAGAACCTAGAAGTGCTGCACTGTTTACACTATGTCAACGGTGTAGGATAATGACACAATTGAGAAGAGATTGTTGAATAAAGTCGTTATTTTTGGGGTCACTACATAACATTAAGGTTCAACCAATGGAGTCACATGGACTATTTTAACAATGTCGTTACTCCCTTTCTGAGAACAACATATGGGTCAGTATGACAGGAATTTATTTTTTTGGTGAACTGTCCCTTTAATAGATAGTTAACATTAAGATAAATGTGGTATTAATCTGCTTGCTTTGAGACATGACATATAAGCACATGCAATCTGTAGAAGTGAAATGAATGCAGTCACTGTTATGTGCTTTTATACCCTTTAATGTCTGTTTACACTAAAACATCACCACATGAAGAGATTTAAGAGTGTGAAACAAACAGCATAAAAAATGTTGAAAAGAGGACAAAAACCATTAACAATAACATAGCCTATAACATTCTTAGCTATACTATTAAAAAGTACACAAATCATTTAGGCCTATAGGTAAACTAACTGTGTAAGATCACTGTGAATGATGAATGGGAACGGAAATACCAATAGATTATTAATAAAGTAATTATTAATAGTCAGTTGGTTTGAAAAGATCTGTTCTTTGTAAAGCTGCTTTAGGCTGAATTGTATTTTGAAATGTTCTAACCACCTTATTTTTAATGGAAGAGCAGGTGCAATTACTTCCGCTTAGTTATTTTAGCTTTAGAAAAACTGTCAACTGTTATGCTGGTAGGCTATTTCTTACCAAATTATTTTAATTTGTTATTGTAATCATGAACACACTGGTTTGCAGCACAAGTAGGTTTACCATTTACTGCACTTTTTTATTCGTTTGTTTACCTATAGCATTGAATAAGCTTGAATGAGTTTGCTTTTGAAAAAAGAAAGAATCTTTGAAATTATAATTACTCAAAGAAGTTCTCTTGATATATTGGCACCAGACATTCAAGGACATCTTAATCTGGTTGATCAGTGTTTGTTGCTGCGTTCCCCACAGTCTTCTTTCGTGGAAGATTTCTGGTTCTGAATTCATAAACTAGAATAACCATCACAGCCACGCCCACCAGAGATGAGAGAGCCAATCTGATCACAGCTTCGGTGAAACTACAACAGCGACTTTCTTAAGAGAGAAGAAATGAGCAACGTTAGAAAACAGAAATGATTCATGTTTGGGAAACAGTGTCTCTTGAATTCGTTAAGGGAGAATGTTTTTTGGATAATTTGATACCAATCAGTCATTATTAGCATCTGTAAAATCTAAGATGAAAAGTCTAGGGGTCAGAAAGTAAAAGTCCTGCCATATGTTTATTCCACCCATGAACTCAGCCAGCTGATTCCAGCTGATTTCAGTAATTAGTTCTCCTGGCTGAAAAATGGTGCTAATTAACAAATCCAGGTGATTGGAACAAAATACTGAGGATGACTTACTTTCTGAACCTGGACTTTACACCTCTGTGTAAAACCACATTTTTTCCATCTTAAAAATATATATAAATTGTGATTATTTGCTCTCAATGAAAGATTCAGAACAGTTAGTTCACGCGTTCTTGACTTTAAGGCTAGATTATTATAATGCTCTAATGGGTGGTTGCCCCACGCACTTAATAAACAAACTCCAGCTGGTCCAAAACACAGCAGCTCGAGTTTTTACCAGAACCAGGAAGTATGACCATATTAGCCCAGGTCTGTCATCACTGGCATACACATAACACATGATCAGATTAATGTAATACCCATTTGTTAAAAGATTTTTAGGCTGCATAAATTAGATAAACCGGAACTATGAACACTTCCCTAACTCCCAATGTACTTGTTACATCTTAAAGGGATACTCCACTTTTTTTGGAAATAGGCTCATTTTACAACTCCCTCAGAGTTAAACAGTTGAGTTTTACCATGGGGGATGGCTGCTGATCACCATTGATTGGCGGCGCCAGCTGGTTCCACTTGTTTGTCCCTTTATATGTCAGTAACTGCTGTCTCATTTTGTCAGATAATTGTGGCTCCCCCGGTGTGTGTTCCTTGTCCTGTTCTCGTCTCCTGGTTCCTGAGATGTGGATTCTTCGTGTTCCTTGTCGTCGTCTTCTTGGATTCCTGTGTCGCTTCACTGAGATCACCGTTCACCTTCACCACCTCTGGGTTGCCCGTCGAAGTCCATGCGTTGCCAGCCTACATCTGTGTTTTGTGTTTGCCCGACCTGCTGCTTACCTCAGCATTAAAGAGCTTTTTACTTGCATCTTGCATCCAGTATTCTGTTTCATTACAAGTCACCCATATCTAGTCCATATCCAGATCAGATGCAGATTCCAAATCTGGAATCCACTGCTGTTGCAGCTTCAATGTATATATAATAAGTGAATATAATCAAGGTATTGATCAATATTTTTCCTTTTACATATTAAACAATTTGAACGACTTCTTTAAGCTGATGAGATTTGTCAGATTAATGGAATGTGCTCTCTATGTGATTTTGAGAAAGGCACCCAACATGTGTTAAAACATATCAGGGTCAGCCTGATAATCAATGTGGATATGCACCTGCATATCAGTCCATGTGTGGACATTTTCTATGTTTATCTATTTCTTCTCAGAATCATTAAACCTTCAATTGTTGTAGAAATGTGAATGTACAGAGAGCGGCCTACAAACTCCTTGTGATTCTTGAAGCTGACTTCTGCCGAATGAAACTACAAACTATCTTCAGTAAAAAAAAAATCTTCAATTGACTGCACTTCTGATTCCGTGTCTTCACTCATCATATCTGGTCCTTGGGTCTTGTTTATTCCCCTACAACAGACCCTGTGGCCAGCTTTGGCTCCACTGGTGTGATGAATCAATCTTCAGGCAAAAGGAACATTTGAATGCTACTAATCCTGAATTCTGACTTGTGATGCAGCCTGAATCATAATGACACGTGTTCGTTCCTTGATCGGAGGACTCAAAGAGAACTAGCCTGGTTATATAAATGATCAGCTCAGAAGATCACTGTATACCAGAACATGGCCGACAATTTTTAAATATTTGTGTACCGGGCCAGCCCACATTGCCCAGCGGAAAAGTCCCGGTGCTCCAGGTGGCCAGTCCGCCCCTGCCGACAAAGTTGACTAATGTACAGATGTTCTTGTAGCTGATGGCGCTGGTAGATTGATTGGGATTTTTTTAGCACATGTCCATTATATCATCATATACACACAATTAATTGGAACGCTGCAAGCCTTGTTTTTTTGAATGACCAATGTAAAGACAGTGTGAACAAAAACATATGTGAACACAGACAGGCTATTACAATGGAATCCCTAAATGGACATGGTGATCGAAAAAATATGACATTGGAAGAATGTCAATGCTTTTGCATTCTCTTGCAAAGGTTTTGCATTCACCCGCAAGACATTTTGCTCTCTCTCAGAAAACTTTATCGTTCCTCCAAGAAAATGTGCAAAAAACTCAAAAAGTTATGACATATAATTGATAAAAGCATTTACATAATTTTTCCTCCCATCTAATATTTTTTCCATCACCATGTTCCAAGTTTAGGGGCTCTGTAAATTACAACCAAACAGCAATATTTAGCATATATCTAACAACTGCAATTCGTCCATTTTGTATAGATTTACGCACTAAAACCAGAGGAAACTCGATCATTATCTGCATTTTTCAATGCTCATGACATACGTGCCTATTTATTTTCTGCAAATAATTTGCATACATTTGGATGCTCTCAGTGAAAGCTTGGTGTAACCTGCTCACTTTTTCTTAAAAAACTGTTATGCACAACATAAATAGGACAGAGAGAAAGTCGTGAAAAGCTTAACTTTATGGAAATGAACCTCGTATTGCAATCCAGTGACAACTGAGTTGGTCAAAACCTGACAGTGAATTTAAGGAGAGACTTAAATTCAACCACATACATGTTTAGGCAAAAAAAAAAAAAAAATCTGTCAACATTTGGTGAGTTTGATTAGTCAGCAACATAGTTTTGGCCCAAATCCGACCCACAAAAGGTACATGTGAATTAAACGCGTACCAGATGTGGGTCGGATCTGGGCCAAAAGTATGTTGCTGCCTGGGTATTGTTCATCAACACAAAGAGGAGATTGGGTTTCTTTGAATTGAATTAGAATTAAATTCTTAAAGAAACAAATGTTGTAAAATCATGCAAAAATGTGCACAAATGATTGTCTTCACAAAACCACTTATTTCATTATCAGACTAATTATGACCTTGTTTTTTGTGTTAAAAGGTGAATACCCAGACAGCAACATGTGGATTCAAGGCGTACCAGATGTGGGCCGGATCTGGGCCACATGAGCTGACACTATGTTGCTGTCTGGGTATATCCTATATATTGAATAATCCAGCTGGTATACTCACCACAGACAATAAGATTGAATATGTTGAGCGGCGTCTCTGATCTGGTGGTTTTGACTGTATAAAGTCCAGAGTCTGCGGTTCTGATGTTTGTGATGGTCAGAGATCCAGTCTGATCCAGTTTCAGTCTGTCTCTAAATCTCCCATCAGCACTACCATCATAAAATTTCGGATCATTGTTCTGTCTATTGATTTGAGCAATGAGAATGTCTTTATGACCAAAATTCCACCTGATCTGATCATCTTTCTGTATGTTAGTAACATTAGGCTGTAGAATGATAGATTCTCCCTCCATTGCTGACACTGACTTCACTTCATCTGCAACGCCAAAAACACCTGCAGAACAAATAGTGCAACATAAACATTTGACACTATTGAATGCATGTATAAATGCATGAAATAAATAAATAAAATAAAATAAATGAAATTTGTTCACATGTTTAAACAATAAAGATAAAGTTAAAGAGTTGTGAATCAGATTGATTGATTTACAGTCAGCATCATTTAAAACATTTACAGCAAAAGCAATAATCTATTCTCACTAATTTAAATAGTAAACTGTGCACATTAAAACAAGTATAACTTACCAACTAAACACCACAAGCACAAATGGAGGAAAATCAGGTGAATCATTTTCTTCAGCTGTTTGAACATCAGAACAGTTTCAAATAACGAAAGACTTGATTCTACCATCAGATGATCTGAAGATGAGAGAGATGTCAGTCTGAGCTGAAGTGCAGTGAATAAATACCTCTGCTTCTCCTTTCAGAGGCTGTACGCCTTCTCACGTGGCCTTCTTTAGAAATGAAGTCTAAGACAATGCAGACTATTGTTCCTCCATGAGATATTTTAAGATAGGTTTGACCTCCCCTGTATGCCAGTGTAGGGCTTATTAATATGTGTATGTGCATAAGTATATTAGTATGATGTGATGTTAACCTTGCAAATTTTGACCTCAGACTTGACACATTCTGATTACACTTTATTATAAGGTGTCGTTGTTACAGCATTATATATTCAAGTACTGAGTAATATTAATTAACAACGTGTATTTACTATAGGGTTTGGGGATTAGTATTTGGTTGATTGTTTTTTGCGTGTAACTATGCATTACTGTTATTAGTATGTTAAGTACATGTAACATATGTAACAAGGACACTATAAAATAAAGTGTTACGTACACACATTCTTTTGTGCAAGTTAAACACACTTTACATCTCATCTCATACACACTTTTGTAGAAATACTGCATAATGTAAAAATTACAACATTCAACTTGCAAATGTTTCATCTTCAGTAAGACCCTATAAGAGAAATAACATTGCGAAGACAATCTTGATAAGGCTTTTGTAATAAATATTGGAAATGGAGAACAAATGATTATGAATAAATTCTTCTGATTAATCTTCTTCTTCTGATAACCCCCCAGAAATGGTATATATTAAAGACTATCTGCATGCTTTGAATGTAACGGATGGAGATGACCCAGAAATAAGAAATGTTATGTAACAGACAAGGTTGATATTTTTATGGATGATCTTATAGTTGAACCTACGCAGGGAAAATGCAAAGAGCAAGACGGAGAAGAAGGAGAGAAAGGCGCTGGCGAAGATCTTCCACTACGGCTCAACTCCCTCGGAATGGACTGATTCATTGTGCACAGCAGTTAATAAATTACAAATACATCCGGAAATGCTTCTCACTTTCATTCACCTTAAGTGAATGTAGCCTTGGCCTTCAGACCACAGTACCACATCCGGCCTCAGGGTTGTCTGGACAAACTGGGGGAACTGCAGCCTTCCTCCCGGTCGACCTTCATTTCCCATGATTGGGACTTTTGTAGCAGACTGGATCTTGTCGTTACTGTGGCTGGTGGCTTTCCCCCCTCCCTTACAAACTGGATTGATGTTGTTTTCCGAAGTGGTAGTTTCTTTTTCCTCTCCTGTTCTATGGTGTTGGCGAGTGTCATGAGCACCCTGTTGTGGCGCCACCTGCACCTTCCCTGCGTGAGTGCTTTTTTACCCCCGGACAGGATGTGTGCTGTGGTGGAAAATTTAAGCTGAATGTTAAGAAAACCATGTTTTAACATTTGACCTTGTTTAACCTGCTAAATCTCTAAAACAATGTTCTAAGACGTTCTGTATTTTACATGAATGTATGTGTGTCGAACCCCTGACTGTGTGTATAAATAACAAATATGGGAAATGAAACTAGACAGATGACTAAGTTAGAACTTGTGATCGATGAAGTAATCGTTAGAACAAATTCTTACCCAGTAACAGAAGCGACTGTAGATGAATAACCAATCAAATTAATGTCATTATGCCATACCTCCCTATTGTATAAAAACTGTTGTTTCCGTGTTTTCGGTGGGATTCTCAATGGAAATTGTCTGAGATCCTCCGCCTTGTTTATTCTTGGGAGATTCTCTGAGAAATGCTCGAGAACTCCTGGCCGTACTAAAGAGCATTCAAGGGACATCTACTGAAGTCTATCTGTCATTTAAGTTGCGCAACAGAAGAAGTTAGTTCAAGAAAACTCAAAGCTAGTTGTCGACGGTAGACGCTATGTGAGCTTGAGTAGAGTAGAATTAGAAAACTCAGCGGTTGTCGATTGTAGACGCAGAGAGCTGGAGTTTCACAAAGTGGCCCTTTGTAGAAAGCAGATAGTCAGAGTCAGAAGAAAGAAAATCCATGACAGTGCCATGGTGCCCCTCTCCCCACAAAGCTTGCACAATGGGTCCTCTCTCATACCCCACTTGTGCAAGTTTGTTGGGGTTGGCACTGATCTCAGCAGGAAGGAGATGCGGAACGGCTCCAGTCTCCATAGGTCCGCCCAGGTAATCTTCCTCTTGGGAAGATCCCATTTGGTCCAGGCTCCTTGGCAAGCTAGGTCCACTGCCCTTGACCGTCGTCCTTCCTCTTCCAGGTTCCGTACCTCCTCTTGAATCATGGCTCTTCTTTCACTGGTTCCTGCCTTCCTCCGCTGTTGGAAATGGGAGGTTCCAAGACCCTGTCTTCCTGTGCATGGCGCTCCAATGATATCCCGTAGCTTCAATGTGCTTTCAGCTTGTGCAACAGATGAATCAGCTGCGCACTTGCGACCTGATCTTGTAATGACGCCTGCATGTCTGACTTGTTCATCCAGTGAGTCTCTGTATGTCATTACGACTCTGAACTTTGCAACTTTGAATTCCTCAAACACAGCTGACAGAGGAAGTTGGAGCTGCCCTGATCTTATATATAGAGGCCTACTGCAGTGAAGCTTGGAGGGATTCCCAACCATTTTCGGAGGTATTGATCTTCCTCTCCATTCCTTCAATGCATGTCATCGGGACCTCATACACAGTCAACAGCCACATGAGTCTTGGCAACAGCCCGTGCTGATAGAGCCCAGCTTTAAACTTCCCAGGGAGCCCTGATTCGTCAATCCTGCTCAGCCATTCCTCCATCTGCTTTTCCGTACTGGCTTTGTTGTTCCTGTGATTAAGTGAGTCATCAAACCACTTTCCGAGGCACTTAAAAATTATCAGATGAGTCGAACGATTAAATAGGAAGATAATACATTGTAAACAGTTTTATGGTTGAAAATGAAATAAATTTCTATAAAATGAAGATGTGTTGAATTTGCAGGACAAGCTCAAATTACATAAAGCATAATTTGAGCTTGACCTGCGAACTTAAGGCTCATTGTTAGAAGTGTTGTGTGTGTGTGTGTGTGTGTGTGTGTGTGTGTGTGTGTGTGTGTGTGTGTGTGCGTGTGTGCGCGTGCGTGTGTGTGTGTGTTTTACTAAGTTGTGCTCCATACTCCATACATTTCAGTAGGTTGCAGAAAATGCATTTAAACAACACTTAGCCGCAACACTAAGTGACAAAGTGTCAGCAAATGCTTGTATTGCTTTCAGTTTGTCGGTCATCCTCATTCATTTATATAGCTCTTTTTAACAATGTAGATTTTCTCAAAGCAGCTTTACAGAGATAAACATATAATTTTCGGTCCATATGTCCACATTTTTCCATATTTAGAAAAATGCCTGTGTGTTTGACTATCTGTTTGCAGAATTTATCACCACTGATACAGTCTGAATTGTATGATAACGTCATGCAACTTAATTTATGTGGAAAGATCATTCAGGGGTGACTAGTTCTAATTTTGTCTTATTTTTAAAGAGCATAAAACATTTTAAAGCATGTATTGAATATCTGTACTCGTATCTTGTGTGTGTGTGTGTTTTTTTTTTTTTAAGGTGGCTGGAATAACAACCCTAATGCCAGCCAGTTCAAGTACATTTTAGGAAGCTGATGGCCCGGTGTGGGGTTGTTAAACCATGCAGAGGCAATGTGACGGCACAGGATGACACAGAGTCCCTACCAGCTGTCATTGACACCTTTACAAGCCTGTCATCTAGATAAGACTATCTATTAATCTATGTAGGATATGTATCTATTAATCTATATGTATCTATTAAATTAATCTATGTATATCTATATATGTATCTATCTATTAATATATCTGTCTATATATATATATTTCTATCATGCATCTATTAATGTGTCACTATATGTATACTCTGTCTGTCTCAGTCAATGTGTACATTGCAGGGTTCTCAAGTCTCACGCATTGGCCTTGACTCACGTGAGACACACGCAATTCAACTAGTTCACACGCTCACACGCCACACCATGTATTTCTCACGCTGAAAAGGCAATGCCAACCAAGTTGTCCTGCAAGCTTTATATAACGTTGTATATGAGGCGCAGGCACACAAAAGTAAGTTTCCTGCAGCCAGCGCGTCAGTATATCTCGGCCACATTGCGTTCGTTACTAGGCAACATAGATGCGCGGAACATTCTCGGCCATCGCGCGAACGTATGGAAGGCCATTAGGGCCAAAACGTGTGAAACTGTCGTGTTAACGCGTCATTTACGTGTTAACACGTAATTACGCGTTAACACGTAAATGACGTCTATTTTCACAATCACAATGTAAATTGTGTAAGGATAATTAGACATTTCTCCAAAATAATTTAACATTATTTGTTAGAGAGCCCCTTATGGCACCCTTAAGCCTCTTGAATCATTGTTTTGCAGTGTTTTTAGAAGTTATATATATACATACATGTATTACAACACACACACACATTACACTTTACACATTACATGACATTACACACACACACACGCACACACGCACGCACGCACGCACGCACGCACGCACGCACGCACACACACACACACACAACAACAACAACAACAACAACAACAACAACAACAACAACAACAATATTCAGTTTCCTGCAAGGTTACCCTTCCGTCAATGTCGTTGGCTTATGATGGCTGATGAGGTAAGCGCAGCGTAGTGCTTGGGTCACTCTATCGTGAATAATTAAAATAGAATTAAGGTGTTGTGTCACGTTGACATTGCCTGTCGTAGCTAACTGTTTGTAATCATTCTCATGACTATTAATGTGGTGATGCACACCTTCGTTTTATTGTACTTATTCATGAGATTGTGAACGAGCGCTTACCTAATGGGTACGATGAGCCTACGTCACCAGGCATCTTCAGTTGGGTGCGCGCCCGTGATGCGCTTCATATACTGTTGCTAGTAGACTAAATACAGAGACGAGAATATAGCCTACTTCTTTCCAGGTATGAAAAACAAACCGCACAAAACATAGCATACTTTCGGTTTTAATAAACACTGTTAAACATTACGGTGGGTTGTAGGCTATTATACGTTGGAAATAGTTATGTTTTACTTTAAGTTTGTCATGAGTTTGTTGGTTCGCGATTAGCGCGACAGCCCGCCATACATCTGTAGTAGCCTAATAAATCAAAATACGGATGCCGTTGGATAAGAGTTGATGTTGTTTCAGAGAGTTATGAATTATCTTCGACTTACATATTTGGTAATTTAACCCCCCCTGTGATATGACTGTTAACAGCGAGTTATAGCTATACATTGGCTAAGTGAATGTCGTCTTAACCCATATTAAAAATATATGTTATATGGTAGGCCTATTTAAAACAAGATAATTTAAACTATCGATATCAATTATGTAAAAAAAAAAGTCCTTAAAAGAGAAAATGGGTTTAATCTGGTCACAAAAGAAGTTTATTGTGTTGATTTTTATATTATTTTTATAGTTTTATTTTATAGACTATAGAACGATAGAACGATAGGGTAACACTTTAGAATACGGTTCCTTCGTTAATGAATAACTACACAAGAACCAATGAGTAACACAATATTAACAAGCTAACTATTATTAACTTGTCATGTCTCCTTCTCTGTCTCTCTCTGCTAGTCACACACATACACACACATCGGATCATGTGACACTGAAGACTTTAATGATGTAATGTAATTATGCTGTAAATTCAGCTTTGATCACAGGAATAAATTACACTTTACTATATATTCACATAGAAAACCACTGTTTTAAATTGTAATAATATTTCACAATATTGCTGTGTTTTTTTTTTTTAAAAATAAAAAATCTCACCGACCCCAAACTTTTGACCGGTAGTGTATATATATATATAACTTCTAAAAACACTGCAAAACAATGATTCAAGAGGCTTAAGGGTGCCATAAGGGGCTCTCTAACAAATAATGTTAAATTATTTTGGAGAAATGTCTAATTATCCTTACACAATTTACATTGTGATTGTGAAAATAGACATTGTTCAACATGTATTTACACATGAAAAACATTAAAGTTCTGTGTGTTTGAGCAATACACACAGTATAGGTGCTAAAACCAGTAGGGGGTGCTGTGCTAATGTCCAGTAATATACGTGTTAACACGCAAATGACGTGTTAACGCGTAATTACGTGTTAACTATGGAACGCGATCGGGGCCAATAGTCTTTAAACGAAACGCGTGAAATTTGACCGCGTCAACACGCATATGGCAAGCCAAAGTGTTCACAGACGCCTGGTCGGGCGTCTGATTGCACACTGACACGTCAAAAGCGTGCGTTCGACAGCCAAACGCGCGTCAGAAGCGCGCGTTCGACAGCCAAACGCGCGTGAAAAGCGTGCGTTTTTGCCATAAAAAGCGCGCGTTCTTGTGCACACGGAAAACGCGCGTCAGAAACGCGCGGTTTTTGCATCAAAGCGCGCGTCAGGAACGCGCGTTTGGCTGTCAAGACGCACGCTTTTGACGTGCGCTTTGGGGGTCACCGAGAACGCACGCTTTTGACGCGCGTTTATCGTAACAAAAATGGGCGTCGAAAACATTGTGTTTTGACTAGGACAAAACGCACGCTGTTGACGTGTAAACAGTTAAACCAAACAGGCAGTAAAAACGTGTGTGAAGTTTCCAACCAGGCGAAAAGGACGCGTGAAATACGAGTTATAATCAGTCTGAACGGGTCAGTGTCATTGGCTGCTGAAGGCTTGGGTCTAACCATTTCTGTGGGCTTAGGGGGATTTAGCTACTGTTCATAGACTAGGGCTAGGCTACCACCATTTAACATGCCAAAGATCAGGCTATTCAGCCTATCTATTTTGTCCTTTTTTTGTAGAACTTATAGAAATAATATATTTAAATTGCAGTTTTATCAAAATTTAGATACAAATAAAATTACCTTGTTTTTCTTCGCTCATGCCTTTTTGTAAATAAACACATTAGTGGTCATTCTAGCTCTAACATGAAATCATTAACATTTGTGTGGGAAAATCAGTTATGATGGAGGTAAGCAATCAATGCAGGTTAATCAATACAAACAAAGCACCCCAAATAAAGTAGTATTTTCGTATTTGAAGAGTAATTATCAAAAGAAATGACACCAGTAGATAAATACCAATAGATTCTTCATTTGTGATGTGGAGGCAAACTATAACTCGGGCTTTGATTCTTTCAGTACATTTTTATATGTGTTTTAGAGATTGAATTCAAATCAAATATTAACATTACTGCCCTAACTATTTCTGAATAGAATGTCTACTTCATACATATTTGGAATAGTATGGAAATATAAGGTTCAGGGGCCTCATTTATAAACGTTGCGTACGCACAAAAGAAGGCGTACGCCGCTCTCTACGCAATAAGTGGTATTAGCAATAAGCCGCTTTAGATTACAGCCCGGAAAGTACTGTGTAATTAAGAGGAATTTACGGAGTAACTTTCGGTAATTATAGTGTACCTATAAAGTACTTGCATGTAAGTATAAGGGAACAATATGTAAAGTTAGGGGAATAAAGGGGTAACAACCAGGAGAAATAAAAAAATATTTATACTGTATTATAGAACTGAGGGGTACTTATTCTACTATTATGATACAACAATCTTACATTTGGGAGCAATTTAGCAAGAACATACACATACCTTTTTGTAATAATTGTGTACCAATACATACTGTATAGGCTTTTTTTAAATTACAGGGTACATATCTATGCATTTATACTTTTATTTATTTATTTTATGATAGTAAAAGTGCAGATGTTTAAGTTGGGCTAACATGTTTCAAGGCAAGAAAAGCTAAGACTATTGCAATTTTTTTAAATACTGGGAAATATATCTTGTTTCATGTGGTTACAGGGTAAGCGGTGCTTCTATAATAAATAAAGGTTTCCGAGTCAGTGATATAAGATTGTGTGTATACATTTTTATTGTTACCCTGTAACTACATGGAACAAGAGGGTAACAAGCACCTTTAATTTACAGCCCACAATGTCACATTTACCCTGTAACTACATCGAACAAGGGGGTAACAAGCTACATGAAACAAGAGTATCTTTCCACAATATTTAAGCAAAAGTTGCAATAGTTTTCGTTTTCAGTGCACTTTTGTTAAAAAGATTACATTTTAAAAATTACAGGGTACTTCTGCATTTATAAAGCCTATACAGTATGTACTGGTTCATTATTACCATTATTACAAAAAGGTACGCAGTGTATGTTCTCGCTAAATTGATCCCAAATGTAAGATTGTTATATCATAATAGTAGAATAAGTTACCCTTAGTTCTATAATACACATACACTCACAATATTAATTATTTTTTAATGTTACCCCTTTATTCCCCAAACTTAAAATATTGTTCTTATACTTATATTGTAAGTACGTTATAGGTACACTATAATTACCGAAGGTTACGCTGTAAAATTGCTTTAATTACGCAGTACTTTCCGGGCTGTAATCTAAAGCGTTACCTAAGTGGTATTTATAAAAAGCAAACTTGACGGTAAAATGTGCGGTCCTTCACGCAAGCTCTGACCCAGGCGTACGCACAAGAACGGGTGAAATGAGAAATGGCGACACCGTCGGCAGATGGAAGAAACACGTGAAAGTGTGTGAAACTGTAGACCATTGTGTAAAATAAATGGCAATACTGCCTCTCATAAATAACACGTTTGATCGATCTGCAACAGAAATGCAAATTAACACATATTTGCAAAAAGAAAAGTGAAATATGTTCTGCAATAATATTGGCATGTTATACAATTCATCTAAGATGGTAAACAGAACGAAATAATGTACAAAACTGATATATTAGGACCACAATGTGTCCGTCAGGCGGAGCAGATATAGATGCAATTAGATAGATAGATAGATAGATAGATAGATAGATAGATAGATAGATAGATAGATAGATAGATAGATAGATAGATAGATAGATAGATAGATAGATAGATAGATAGATAATTTGTCCACTGGGGAAAGTTGTTTTCATAGTAAAAATGTCTTCATCAGCTACGGAATCATGGTATTCATGCATATGCCTTTAGTTTGTTTTATTTTTGATAAAATAACGTATGACGTAGACCTATGTCTCAATCATTCAGAGAGCTGCAAGAAATTACATTTGCGCTGAACTATTTCCCATTTCCAAGTAGATTATAACCGACATCTGTAGCTTGTCATTTCTTTTTTATTTCGGCCACAGTCCGAGGGTGTGAGGCTACAGCATTTACGGCGTCTGCAACCTTTTGCCACTCAAGTGCCTTTTTGGCATTAGTAATGCCCACACTGTGCCCTCCAAACAACATTTTTCTCCTCTTTTCCACCTCGCCAACGATAACTTCTACTTCACATTGAGTGAAGTTACGTTTTTTTGATTTCCTCTCTATGTTTGCCATGATTTCGCAATCAATGAATATTAACTTATGGGCGTTTCACGAACTATTTATGGGCAACTATGGGCGTGACATGAAGCCGCAAAAGCTGCGCTACATTTAGAATTGATTGTGATTTATTAAGGGAAAACTGCGTAGGATGTGCGTGCGCATGGTTTTATAAAACTGAATATTTTTGTGCGTACGCACGTCCTATGTTTCATCCGTACGCCACTTCTGACGCAAATCCTACGCAAAGTTTTATAAATGAGGCCCCAGATAAAAGCCATACATGGAAGTCGAAGATCTCATCGGTGGTGTCTGGATGTCATCTAGTGGAAAATGTTGGTACTGCGCAAAATGCAATCTTTCCTAATGCTCATTTATTGAGACAACAAACTAAAATCTGGCCCAGGACTTGTCCAGATATTTAACATAGATTTTCTTGAAGTTTTAGGGTTGAAAATGTTTTGTAAAAAAAAAAAAATATATATATATATATATATATAAACAACATTATGTATGGTATAGGCTACATTTAAAATGTTCATAAACTTAATATACTTTAACAACTTTGTTTTACTTTACTAATCTGAGAAGTGTACCCTTTTAGTACCTTGTTAGTTCGCAGTGCATTAAGTAATGTTAACAACAACTTTTGATTTTAATAAATATTAGTAAAGGTTGAAATTAACATGTAGAAGTGCAGTTCATTATTAATTCATGTGAACTAATGTACTTAAATAATGTATGAAACCTTTTTGTAAAATCTTACCAAAATTACAATTGGAAACTAAAAAATTTAAAATTTGCCATCGATAATTCCATGCTGTTTTGCCTGGGTTTATTGATAAGACAAGAGACCTAAACCACACAGGGACAAAGGCATGAGCAAAGAAAACAAGGGAGTTTTATTTGTATCTAAATTTTGATAAAACTGCAATTTAAATATATTATTTCTATAAGTTCTACAAAAAAGGACAAAATAGATAGGCTGAATAGCCTGATCTTTGGCATGTTAAATGGTGGTAGCCTAGCCCTAGTCTATGAACAGTAGCTAAATCCCCCTAAGCCCACAGAAATGGTTAGACCCAAGCCTTCAGCAGCCAATGACACTGACCCGTTCAGACTGATTATAACTCGTATTTCACGCGTCCTTTTCGCCTGGTTGGAAACTTCACACACGTTTTTACTGCCTGTTTGGTTTAACTGTTTACACGTCAAAAGCGTGCGTTTTGTCCTAGTCAAAACACACGTTTTCGACGCCCATTTTTGTTACGATAAACGCGCGTCAAAAGCGTGCGTTTTCGGTGACCCCCAAAGCGCACGTCAAAAGCGTGCGTCTTGACAGCCAAACGCGCGTTCCTGACGCGCGCTTTGATGCAAAAACCGCGCGTTTCTGACGCGCGTTTTCCGTGTGCACAAGAACGCGCGCTTTTTATGGCAAAAACGCACGCTTTTGACGCGCGTTTGGCTGTCGAACGCGCGCTTCTGACGCGCGTTTGGCTGTCGAACGCACGCTTTTGACGTGTCAGTGTGCAATCAGACGCCCGACCAGGCGTCTGTGAACACTTTGGCTTGCCATAGGAATCAAATGACACAAAGCGAGCGCCATACAGTGAAGCCATGGCGCGCCGCCATATTGTGATTCCCTAGTGAGCTCACGCGTTCTATTGAATCAATAGGAAATTGTATGATTTGACTGAGAAAACATTGCATAACGAGACACCGTCTTTAAATCTAAAGTCTCCCTAGCCTGAACAGTCTTACAACGCAAACATCCTAAGCATTTAAATGGGTATTTGTTTAAAGTCGGAAATTATTCCTGCTTACTAAAAATTAAGTATATGTGAATTGTGAACTTAATATTTAGCTCTTTCTGATTGTGTTTTACAGATAGATCAGTAGTCTGTTCAAGTATTTGATTAGTTAGCAAGAACATGTCCAGGAAATGCGCATAATACAAATTGTATGGGTTAATGTACACCTGTTTCACCTCTTATTTACCCCTTATTTACACAGCACACGTCTGCGGCGCGTTTACAGCTGCGACACGGCTACCGGAGCTGATCGCGCCCACAAATCGGCAAATCACGTGGAAATGCTCCCGGTGTGAGTTGACACCGCGTGAAGGTAGGAATAAAATATTGTCGGAGCCATAATGCGCCGCAGATGTGTGCACTGTAAATAAGCGGGGTTTACACATAGGCCTACTCCGCTTGCAGTGCATATTTTTTACCATACCCATGTCAACAGGTTGGAGCTTTCACTGCACGCGGATGGCCGTCCTGTGCGGTGCGTGCAGAGATCGTTTGTGCTGCAGGCGCTGAATTAAAGTGACAGCGCATGGTTCGTGGTCAAACTGAACACGGATTGACATGAAAATATTAAATATATGCATTTACTTAAATTTATAAGAAGTAATGCATTGAATAATACGTTTATTGGGTTTAAACTTGAATACGTCTGTGAAAGAATGCATAGTAGGCTATAATTTTTTTTTAAACAAAACGGAAATAGCGACAATTGTGCATATAAATTACTATATATGGGCTTAAAGTACAACCTGTGAGCAGTTTTTCAAGATCCTTTTGTGATCTTCGTTTTACACTTTTTGATGCGTGTAACCACCCCAACTCGTAATAAGGGTGATTTACAGGTTCTCTACTGGACCAATAATTTTCTGTGGCTCAATAACCAAGGAAAACTCACGTGCACAATGCATTAGATATAAATATAACAATTTTATTTTTTTAGACAATCGTGGGGTTAAAACCCAAGGGGGGGATAACAGGTTAATGCAAAGACAGGAGCAATTCTAATCATGTATGTGTAATGAATGATAACATTTAATCAATAAACTTAGCGAAGAATAAAGCATCAACAAACAGGACAATATATTCAGCACGGGTCTCAAAGGTTGTCAAATACATGCATTAAATCAATTCATGTGATCACCAAGCATGCATAATTTCATTGCACTGCAAACCTCAAAGTCATATACATCACGTAAATACCACACCAATAAATACACACCAAGTATCAGGACATCCCATCAATACCACTCACGCTAAATACATAGCCGTCGTCAATATACAGTATAAAAGGCATGTGGAAGATAACAACCTGCTCTCCTACCCCCTTACTCACACACACGCTCACTTTACACACAAATGGCGCCGGGGGACCAATAGTTGCACACATAAATTAGGGCCTCCCCGGCGAAAAAACACAATACCAACACAGACATCAACCACAATCAAATGAGAGTGTACTGCTGGGTTCCTTACCCGCTACCGGACGTGGCCCAGCTAACAAAAAAACGTCCCCAGAACGTCCTCTGAACGTCCACTGCGAACGTCCCCTGAACGTCTTCGTGTAGGGTTCTTTAAACGTTCGCAGGACGTCGTGGGGGACGTTCGCGGGACGTCCCGAGGGACCTTCGCGGGACGTTTAGAAAACTTTCGGGGACCTTTACGGAACGTTCACTAGAAGTCCTTTTAACATCTTAAGACCCTTTTATAGTGTAGCATTAGTCTGATAACACAAAATCGAACAACCAAGGAACAAACACACAACAAGGAATATCAGGAAACAAAAATACTTTTATTTTCATAAACAAAAAAAGTGCGTGTGTGTACTGCGAAGTTCACATGTGTCTTCAAATGCGCGGGCAGCTGTGTGTGTGTGTGTTTGTCGGTCAGCTGTGGGATTAATCCGATGGCAATTCTCCCCCTTTGGCCCTAAAACAACAAAATAAACATATTCAGTTATGATTTTATCCAAGTGAAATATAACGTTGTCTCATTTCAGCTACATTTTACGTTAGCTTCGTAGTGTTAGGCATAACGGTTATCAGCGGTACATTGCGGACACTTCAGCAAACGTTTTAAAAGGTAACATTTTCATATAATTTAAAGACGGACAGTGGTTATGGTAACTAATTTATAATAACCTAAAAATTAAAAATACCTTTAGATAGACGACGGACAGAGAAAACACAATAAGGCTGCGTCTGAGGAGGACCGTTAACTGTCACTACGCTACGCAGCTGAGCGTTGCCATGGATACAAACCATAGACTGTGATACAAACCGCGTACATAAGGAATGACGTCACTCGCTTAGGTGCATTTGATCCTATGATTTGATCGTCACTTGCTTGTTTCTCCAAAAAAATTGTGTTATTTGATCTGCATGTGCTATCAATAATTAGAACAATATTTTTCCTAAAATATATTATTTTTAATAAAACCAGTCACCTTCGCCTGACCAACAGTTTGACATGTAAATGTTAAGGACTTTTATTTGTCTTACCGTGTTACTTTCCACTTTCTTTCCAGCAATTTTTCATTCTTCACGTTTTCCTTGGCTGCATTCATCATTTGAAGTCGATGCATTCTTTTAGAGCTCCTGGGATTCAACCTCTTCGTGCATGTGAAATAGCCTTTATAAATTGAAGCTCATATTCAATTGAATCAATTTTCATGTTTTTGATGTTTAAATTATAACGGGTGAAAACAGACTCGTGGTTTTATTACATCTTTAATTAGTGATATAATTTACATGAAGTAACATGAAAGTTATTATTAACATTAAAACACTAACATTTTTAGCATGAACTTAATTTTACAATTAATGCAAATATTTGCATTTATATTTTAGTTTAATTATTCGTTTGTCTGAGTTGCAAAGTGTCAGTTTATGATGGCAAACGCATGGGCGACTGGATTTTGCAAGTGTTGTCATGGAAATGCCAGGTGAGGGACGAAATAGGGACGTTCGCAAACTGGCCCGGACAAATGTCCTCAGAACGTCCGTCAGCGAACGTTATAAAATGGACCAAATGCGAACGTCATCGGAATGTCCGTCAGCGAACGTTACAAAAAGGACCTAATGCGAACGTTATCGGAATGTCCTTCAGCGAACGTTACAAAGCGGACCAAATGCGAACGTCATCGGAATGTCCGTCAGCGAACGTTACAAATGGGACCAAGTGCGGACGTCCTCCGAACGTCCGATCGGGAACGTTACAAAGCGGACCTAATGCGGACCTAAGGGGACGTTTGAAACGTCCGGGGGACGTCCCTTGTTTGCTGGGGGGTTCCCGCATTCAAGGAAATCAACGGCGGCCGCCAAACTTAAGAGCTGGTGGGAATTTTCTTGACTCAAAGTTGACCTGAGGGCAGAAACGTTTGTGATTGGTTTAATCTGACAACCAATCGCAAGAGAGGAGAGAATTGCAGAGGCGGGGCCAGCGCGGGGCCACCATTTCCAATCTCAACCGTCAAAATCACAATGCTGTGCAGGCAAGAGGAATCTCATCATTTCAAAGTAAGTTTTTTTAAAAACAAAAACCTAATATTCTCGAAAATGGAACATTATATATGCACCTATGTGTGATTTTTTTCCCCCTAAAATGTTGCAATGGCTGTTGAAAGCAGTTCTTATGACAAAAATTTAGAAGAACAAGATAACTCAGAAAAACGTCATCTTTTCAGTGTGTGCACATACATGTAAACCTTAAGCGTTAGCTAAGCTAGCTAGTCAAGCTAATCAGGTGAGCTAGAAAACTTGTTTAAGTACATTGCAATTAAAGCTTTACTGTACTCATATTGAAATAATAAATGACTATTTAGGGTGTTGTAGTCTAATTTATAGATTTGGCTTTCCTTCATGACTGTTTAGTCTCATCTGGTCCCAGGGCAGAGACTGTTTCCCGCAATTTTGTCCCAGGGCAGGTGAATTCCTCCTGGTCTCAGAGCAGTAGTTGTATTGTAGGATTTTCCTCATGACTGTTAAGTCTCATCTGGTCCCAGGGCAAAGATGGAATTTTCCTATGGAATGCCAAAGCTGACTTTATTATAAATAAATAAATACATAAATTAATATACGAATACATGTAAAAAAAAGCCTAAATACATAAATAAATATAAAAAGAAATGTAAAAAAGTGCAAATAAATTAGTATTTATACTTTTATTTCCGTATAATATTCCTTATTCCTATGTATAATTGCATTTTTCACACATTTATTTATTTATTTATAAAAGGTGTCACTGTGGCCTCAAAACTTCAGCACGGCTACTCTGAGCTCGATTGCTGATGTCTGAGGTAAAACACGCCCCCCCCCCCCCCCCCCCCCCCATTAGCATAGGGACAAATAAATGTATAAATAAACAAATGTAGAAATAAATTAATGTATAAATAAATAAGAGTATGACAAAATACAATTATACATAAATAAGGAAATAAAAGTATAAATCTATATTAAAAAAATACATTTCTTTATTTATGTATTTTTGCTTTTTTACATTTCTTCATATATTTATTATGTATTGATTTATTTATAATAAAATCAGCTTTGGCATTCCATATGGTTTCCCACAATTTTGTCCCAGGGCAGAGAGTATCTTTCTTACAATTTTGTCCCAGGGCAGGTGAATCCTTCCTGGTCTCAGGGCAGAAGTTGTTTTGTAGGATTTTCTTCATGACTGTTTAGTCTCATCTGGTCCCAGGGCAGAGACCATTATTTTCCACATTTTTGTCCCAGGGCAGGTGAATCCCTCCTGGTCTCAGGGCAGAAGTCCGTCTAATTTATAAATTTGGCTTTTCTTCATGACTGTTTAGTCTCATCTGGTCCCAGGGCAGAGACTGGTTCCCACAATTTTGTCCCAGGGCAGGTGAATCCCTCCTGGTCTCAGGGCAGAAGTCATATTTTTTCTCTTCTCAGGGCAACGTAGTTGGACAAAAGGGAGTCAGCTGTCTTCTCTGGTCTCAGGGCAGAAGTTGTATGAGGGCAGGTGAATCCCTCCTGGTCTCAGGGCAGACAGATATTTCTAGATTTTGGCTTTTCTTTATGACTGTTTAGTCTCATCTGGTCCCAGGGCAGAGACTGGTTCCCACAATTTTGTCCCAGGGCAGGTGAATCCCTCCTGGTCTCAGGGCAGAAGTCCGTCTAATCTAATTTATAAATTTGGCTTTTCTTCATGACTGTTTAGTCTCATCTGGTCCCAGGGCAGAGACTGGTTCCCACAATTTTGTCCCAGGGCAGGTGAATCCCTCCTGGTCTCAGGGCAGAAGTCATATTTTTCTCTTCTCAGGGCAACGTAGTTGGACAAAAGGGAGTCAGTTGTCTTCTCTGGTCTCAGGTGAGAAGTTGTTTGAGGGCAGGTGAATCCCTCCTGGTCTCAGGCCAGAGGTCCGTCTAAATTATAAATTTGGCTTTCCTTCATGACTGTTTAGTCTCATCTCTTCCCAGGGCAGAGACTGTTTCCCGCAATTTTGTCCCAGAGCAGGTGAATCCCTCCTGGTCTCAGGGCAGAAGTCGTATTTTTCTCTTCCCAGGGCAACGTAGTTGGATAAGGGAGTCAGCTTGGCTTCTCTGGTCTCAGGGCAGACATTGTCTGCTTATGTATCTCTTATAAGTTATCATATCACGTCAAACCGTGCAAATTATACTTTGTTCTCAAATTGTTAATGTTAACAGCGTCAGCATTCCGTGACTACATGTAATGTCCTTTCGATATGTATCCTTCCTTGTTTTCGCGTGTCTGGGTGCTGTTTCCTCTTTTTTTTTTTTTTTTTTTTTTTTGACACTCCGAAGTCCGAACGAAGTCTTTTGCATTTTACAGTGGGCGAATCTGTTGTCACTGGTGATTGTCGTTTGAACCTTTCTGGCTCTGCCATTAAATTGATAAGTTTAATTTTATCAAGTACTGTGAGAAAAGGCTTTAAATCTCCGCCTCCAACATCCTGACACACAATATAGCCGAGAGTCTTCTTTATGTGTATCTTCTTCCAAATGTGTGTGTACAGATGTGTGTGTGTAGATGTGGGTGAGCAGATGTGTGTGTACAGATGAGACGTAATGGCGCAAAGACATGCTCGAATCTCCCGTGGAAATCCACCATTAATTAAACCATTAATCCAGAATCAAAAACATTATTACAAGCTTACCACTTTGAATCGAGCTACGGCAAGCAGATAGTTTTGACCACTGGCTGGTTATGTATTTTCTCAAATATCTATTTTGGATCATTTTTAACTCCAAAAAAGCTACCGACTGCAGCTTTAAGTTTCGCCTCAGGTATGTAAGTATCATAGTCATAGGTTCTCATAAGTATCCAATTTAATGCTTCAGGAGAAATACATGTTTTTAATTTTTGTCTTTTGTCTTTGCCTTTAAAGGGAAACTTAACCAAGCCAAATGAATGGTAAGTTATTCAATACTATTTTTTTCCTAATATATGTTAGTCATTTGCGTCATCTGCATAAATAATGATATAATTTGCATATTTACATCCGACCAGGTAGAGCACATTCCGGTACTTTTTTTAAATGGTGTTTTTAGGACGATTATGCACATGGGCAACACAAGGTCTGGGCACTTGCAAGATTGTTTTTATGTAATAGGGCCACAATGAGGCTGTAGCCTACCATTGGTGAAATAATGAGAAGTGCTGGCGCTACTGTAACATAAAACACCATTGGTATGGCATTCAACACAATTTGGCTATTTAGAAATTGTATAATATTTGGCCCCAACTTGCCTCAACATAGTGCATGTGTCTAAAACTTTTGCACATATGCTATAGCTGCCTCTTTCAGCCTAGTGTGACATAACTAACTCACAGACAAGCACTTGAAACAGAGCGCTGTTAGACTGTGTATTTTGATGGTTATCACCAAAACAACGTGTGAAACCAACACATTCAGAAGTCGGCAAAAAAGTCGCTAGTCGATAAATGTGAATTTTAGTCACCAGAGATCATAAAAATCAGGAAAAAAAAAAAAACTAATTTGCTGAATTGCCAACACTACTTTAAAGTAGGTTTGTATATGCTACTGTCACGGTGTTGTGCGGGTAGAAGAAGATGGCTGAGTCAAAAGCTCCAAATCAAACAGTTTTACTGATCAAACTCACAGGTACAGACAGGCAGGCAGAATGACGGGCAGAAACACACACTAAACACATCCATATAACTTTAACAACCGACCAGGACAGACTGAACAGAAGCAAACTAAATACAAGCATGAATCAAACATAACAAGGTGAAAACAGGTGACACTGATGATGATAACGAGGGACAGGCTGGTAAGTGAGGGAGTGAGTTCAGGTGTGGAGACAAGAAGGATTCTGGGAAGTGTAGTGAAGATGACTAAGACAGACAGGTGCAGACGAAGACTGTGACAGAACGCCCCCCTTCAACAAGGCGTGACCTCGCGCCGTAGAACATCAATGGGGTGGGGGGGGGCGGGCGCCCTGAAGGCTGGCCAGGGCGTGGCCAAACTGGGACAGGAAGCCTCCAGGGCGGATCAGGAAGTGCAGGCGGCCAGGGCGGGGCAGGATGTGCAGGCAGCCAGGGCGGAGCAGGACGTGGGCGTGGCCAGGGCGGAGCAGGACGTGGCCAGGGCGGAGCAGGACGTGGGCGAGGCCAGGGCGGAGCAGGACATGGGCGAGGCCAGGGCGGAGCGGACCCTTCGGGCGGCCATGGCGGTGCGGACCCTTCGGGCGGCCATGGCGGTGCGGACCCTTCGGGCGGCCATGGCAGAGCCCTATGGCCCCCCCCCCCAAAAAATTCTTGGGGAGAGTGACGGAGTGTGACAATGTCTCTAGAATAGAGTCGGGGACAGGCTCTGGAACAGTCTCTGGCTGGGCAAGTGGTGAGGGCTCATTGCTGAACAGGACCAGTGGAGAAGGCTTTGATCTGGGCAGGACCAGCGGTGGAGAGGGCTTTGAGCTGGGCAGGACCAGCAGTGGAGAGGGCTTGGTGCTGGACGGAACCAGCGGCGAAGGGTTCTCTGGGCTGGACGGAACCAGCGGCGAAGGGGTCTCTGGGCTGGACGGAACCAGCGGCGAAGGGGTCTCTGGGCTGGACGGAACCAGCGGCGAAGGGGTCTCTGGGCTGGACGGAACCAGCGGCGAAGGGGTCTCTGGGCTGGACGGAACCAGCGGCGAAGGGGTCTCTGGGCTGGACGGAACCAGCGGCGAAGGGGTCTCTGGGCTGGACGGAACCAGCGGCGAAGGGGTCTCTGGGCTGGACGGAACCAGCGGCGAAGGGGTCTCTGGGCTGGACGGAACCAGCGGCGAAGGGGTCTCTGGGCTGGACGGAACCAGCGGCGAAGGGGTCTCTGGGCTGGACGGAACCAGCGGCGAAGGGGTCTCTGGGCTGGACGGAACCAGCGGCGAAGGGGTCTCTGGGCTGGACGGAACCAGCGGCGAAGGCTTGATGCAGGACGGATCTGTCTCAGGCTGGGCAGGCATGACGTGAATCGTCTCTGGCTGGGCAGGCATGACGTGAATCGTCTCTGGCTGGGCAGGCTGGACGTGAATCGTCTCTGGCTGGGCAGGCTGGACGTGAATCGTCTCTGGCTGGGCAGGCTGGACGTGAATCGTCTCTGGCTGGGCAGGCTGGACGTGAATCGTCTCTGGCTGGGCAGGCTGGACGTGAATCGTCTCTGGCTGGGCAGGCTGGACGTGAATCGTCTCTGGCTGGGCAGGCTGGACGTGAATCGTCTCTGGCTGGGCAGGCTGGACGTGAATCGTCTCTGGCTGGGCAGGCTGGACGTGAATCGTCTCTGGCTGGGCAGGCTGGACGTGAATCGTCTCTGGCTGGGCAGGCTGGACGTGAATCGTCTCTGGCTGGGCAGGCTGGACGTGAATCGTCTCTGGCTGGGCAGGCTGGACGTGAATCGTCTCTGGCTGGGCAGGCTGGACGTGAATCGTCTCTGGCTGGGCAGGCTGGACGTGAATCGTCTCTGGCTGGGCAGGCTGGACGTGAATCGTCTCTGGCTGGGCAGGCTGGACGTGAATCGTCTCTGGCTGGGCAGGCTGGACGTGAATCGTCTCTGGCTGGGCAGGCTGGACGTGAATCGTCTCTGGCTGGGCAGGCTGGACGTGAATCGTCTCTGGCTGGGCAGGCTGGACGTGAATCGTCTCTGGCTGGGCAGGCTGGACGTGAATCGTCTCTGGCTGGGCAGGCTGGACGTGAATCGTCTCTGGCTGGGCAGGCTGGACGTGAATCGTCTCTGGCTGGGCAGGCTGGACGTGAATCGTCTCTGGCTGGGCAGGCTGGACGTGAATCGTCTCTGGCTGGGCAGGCTGGACGTGAATCGTCTCTGGCTGGGCAGGCTGGACGTGAATCGTCTCTGGCTGGGCAGGCTGGACGTGAATCGTCTCTGGCTGGGCAGGCTGGACGTGAATCGTCTCTGGCTGGGCAGGCTGGACGTGAATCGTCTCTGGCTGGGCAGGCTGGACGTGAATCGTCTCTGGCTGGGCAGGCTGGACGTGAATCGTCTCTGGCTGGGCAGGCTGGACGTGAATCGTCTCTGGCTGGGCAGGCTGGACGTGAATCGTCTCTGGCTGGGCAGGCTGGACGTGAATCGTCTCTGGCTGGGCAGGCTGGACGTGAATCGTCTCTGGCTGGGCAGGCTGGACGTGAATCGTCTCTGGCTGGGCAGGCTGGACGGTCTCTGGCTGGACGGTCTCTGCCTCGGAGATGAATACAGGAGAGGTGACGTGCAGATCAGGTGTCGTCATGGCGTACCAAGGGAGGAAGCTCTCCAAACAACAGGAGAGTGCCTCTCTCCAGTCCAGACTGGAGAGATCTGGGAGCTCCCTGGGATCGACCCTCTTAGCCCCTAGCCGGTAGCATGCCTTGATCGTCTCGTCGCTCAAGTTGCACGTGACAGCAAGGAGACAAAACCTCTCAGTGTATTCGAACAGATCGCGGCTACCTTGAGCCACCGCCGCGATCTGTCCAGCGAGTTCCCAACTCATTTTCCTTACGGGGTCGGTTGTTCTGTCACGGTGTTGTGCGGGTAGAAGAAGATGGCTGAGTCAAAAGCTCCAAATCAAACAGTTTTACTGATCAAACTCACAGGTACAGACAGGCAGGCAGAATGACGGGCAGAAACACACACTAAACACATCCATATAACTTTAACAACCGACCAGGACAGACTGAACAGAAGCAAACTAAATACAAGCATGAATCAAACATAACAAGGTGAAAACAGGTGACACTGATGATGATAACGAGGGACAGGCTGGTAAGTGAGGGAGTGAGTTCAGGTGTGGAGACAAGAAGGATTCTGGGAAGTGTAGTGAAGATGACTAAGACAGACAGGTGCAGACGAAGACTGTGACAGCTACATGTAGCCTAATAGTTGATTGGTTTACATTTGTGCCTGTTAGCCTAAGTAAGGTTACCTATTTTGGGACTTTTATTTTCTTCACAAATGCAGACTTAGAAACACTGAAGTCCCAAGGACTTCATGGTGACGATGTCATTGGGACAGTTGGGCCCTTCAAAATCTTTCTGAGCAGTTTGGAGGCCCTTTTAGGCCAATTTAAACTTCCAGATGAGGTAATTCTCTATTTCTTTCAAAAAAAAAAAAAAATTATCCTCTTTCCCTTCACCTTGACTCTATTGTGATTGATTGCAGTTTATATATATATATATATATATATATATATATATATATATAATTTATTTTTTTAACGTATTACTTCACCAGGTAATGGATGCCTTATTTTACATCATGAGCAGGGTAAGTCATACCTTTTAATAAAACTCACTCACTCACTCACTCACTCACTCACTCACTCACTCACTCACTCACATACATACATACAAATCAAATATAGATCTAACATGATTTAATGACTTAAACCATTTCTCTCCCTCGCTTAGAGCCAGCCTGGGACAGAGGCAATTAATAGTCAGGCTATGCGCCTGATTTTGGAGGGCAGCTCCAGGGCCAGGAGTACTTATTTCTTAAAAGTAAGAGTTATATAAATGTTTAAGGTTATTGTTCAGTGCTGCTGAACTCATTAGGTGTCAAGTTTATTTATGTTTGTTCATGAATGTTTTCTTCTTTTCCTGTCAGAAAAACATTCTTAAAGGAGCCACTGTCATCTTCGGGCCCTACTTGCTGGGAGAGTGCCACTGGACCCTCTTTGTAGGTTGCTGTGAGGTTATGCAGAGACTATTATTCGCTAAATGGCATAACACTAGTCATTATTGTTGCTGTTGTGTCATTCTCATTTGTGTTGTTTGAGCTGTCACATTTTAAAAGAATTTAAATAATTTTCAACACAGATTGGTTGAAATTCACCTTAAAACCTTTCTCATGTTTTCCCATCTTTTGCATAGCATTGCAACTTGAAAGAGGCAACAATTTCCTTCATTGACTCCTTGGGGGAGCAACCACAGCATTGCTTCCAAATAATTGAAAATTGGAGGTGCAAGATTTTTGTATTGCTCTATAAAATGAGATAATGAAAATTCAGCAGAGATCACCTACACAATTATTTTCTCTAATCTTTCAGCTTATTTGCTGCTAGCAGAGGCTGCCAAGGGCCCTGGAAGATGATGAAGAGGGATCATGACTTACAAAACGACTCTTTGTCATGTGGAGTGTTTTCAATAATGGTACAGTTTGGTTGTTTTCTGCATAATGTTTCCGTTTTCTTTTGAAAATATAAATGTTTTTAGTTTTCACTTTAGAGCAATTATTGAATATATTTTTTTATTTACAATATTTTGAATGAAAGTTTCAGATCAAATGTGAATGGATTTTGGACATGGACACAGTACTGCCTTCAGCACACAATACAGGAGTCATGATCATATAATTATTAAATGAGCACCAACATAGTAATATACTCTTGTAACTCTTGTAATATAGTCCATTTTTTTTAAACAATTTGTTGTTCACATTTATTATAAGTCGCATTATTTCATTAAAATATACTTTGTGTTGCTCTTTTAGTTTGCAGAAATGGTCCTCCAGGGACAACAAGGGCACCTCCAATGCCTCCCCATCGCTCAAGAGCGTGAGAGACTTGGGACTTTGTTGTTTAACTCCCTTGGTAAGTAGTAGATATTTGTCCAGTAAGGGTGCTCCTTATTGAGCTCTGCTGGCTACCTGTAGTTGCCTGCATTAAGTTTAACTTACTGATGATTTGGAGTGGTATCTTTAACTTGTACATTCGGAGGATGTCATACTTTGGAGTACATTGTTACTACATCATTTCAAGCATAAAATATGACATTAAGGTTACGTTCAAAATCAGATGCTATTTATTTACGATCTTCTTAGAAGGATGAGGTGAATACACTGTCTTGGTTTTACGGACATTGAAATACGCATGCAGAATGAATCATTATTTTCACGATTATTTTTTGGTTTTTGAAACATTATAATAACATTAAAATGACATTAAGAAACATCTTCATTTCTTTTAGATACAAAGACTCTAAGAAGAAAAAAGGCAAGTGTTAATGATCAAAATATACATACTGTTTCTCAACACATTGTATACCTCAATGTTTTTTTTTTTTTCTCTTTTCTAGGGGAAAATCGCAAAGTCTAAAAATACAGGTAAGAACAGCCCCAGACTGGGACTAATTTTAGGTGTATTGAGATTGTCTGTTTGGTAAGTAGGGCTGATGTATGTAGACAAGCCACAACCAAACTTAGTTTAATTGTTTACATACATACAGTGGGAGGAATGGAAGTAAATTTGTACCTATGTTGTTCAAAGACTGGTTCTGCCCTTGATTAGCTTAGGCACACACACGCACACACACACGCACACACACACGCACACACACACACACACACACACGCACACACACACACACACACACACACACACACACACACACACACACACACACACACACACACACACACACACACACACACACACACACACACAGTCTTAACTACAGTAGATGGTGATCAGCATTCGAGTCACTCACTCACAACATACATATAGGGATCTTTTCAGTAAGCAATTGTGTCTTTGGTGTCTTAACTTTGCTGTTAGGAAAGTACAGAGCTCTTTCTTTTGAAACCGTTTGTTCCCTGAATGCTGTTCTCTGATTGGTTTTAAATACAGTAGATGGTGGCCTTGTAATGGAATCTGAGTCCACAGAGGTTGAACAAGGTAGGAAGATACTGTATTTATGGTCAGCATTCGAGTCACTCACTCACAACATACATATAGGGATCTTTTCAGTAAGCAATTGTGTCTTTGGTGTCTTAACTTTGCTGTTAGGAAAGTACAGAGCTCTTTCTTTTGAAACCATTTGTTCCCTGATTGCTGTTCTCTGATTGGTTTTAAATACAGTAGATGGTGGCCTTGAAATAGAATCTGAGTCCACAGAGGTTGAACAAGGTAGGAAGATACTGTATTTATGGTCAGCATTCGAGTCACTCACTCACAACATACATATAGGGATCTTTTCAGTAAGCAATTGTGTCTTTGGTGTCTTAACTTTGCTGTTAGGAAAGTACAGAGCTCTTTCTTTTGAAACCGTTTGTTCCCTGAATGCTGTTCTCTGATTGGTTTTAAATACAGTAGATGGTGGCCTTGTAATGGAATCTGAGTCCACAGAGGTTGAACAAGGTAGGAAGATACTGTATTTATGGTCAGCATTCGAGTCACTCACTCACAACATACATATAGGGATCTTTTCCCACTGGTTCCCAATCCTGGTCCTGGGGACCCACAGCTCTGCACATTTTATATGTCTCCTTTATTTGACACACCCAGTTCAGTTCAGAGCTCTTTCTTAACGAGATGATCTGAATCAGGTGTGTTAGGCTATGTCTACATTAATCCGGATACATTTGAAAACGGAGTTTTCGTTTAAAAACGCTCTCCGTCCACACTAGCGTTTTCAGACGTTTCAGTGTGGATGAGAAACTTATAAATTCACCTTACTGCGCATGCGTGAAACCTGACAAAAGCTCACTACAGATGGAAAAATAAATAATAAAGGTATCGCGCAATTCTTCTAACATGATCATTTTATTTAGCAAAATATCTCACCATTCACTGATGCGTCCAGGTCGCACTCAGTCACCATATGTTTGGTCTAAAACGCGACTGCTCTCCTGTATTGCCGCAGGACAGCAAATGTGAGTACATTTTCTGTCATCTTTGCAGTAGGCTACTGTGATATGAAGAGTGTGCAAAGTAACATATTTTAGCAACAGTGTAAAAGTGAATCGCACATAATTAACAGGCACAATACCGGCAAACATGAATATCTATTGGTACAACATGGATCACATGACTAAACTTACGTCATCGTTTTCAAATACCTCCGGCTTCACAGTCCACACTACAACGCGAAAACGGCGTTTTCAAATGTATCCACTTTGGAGAGCGTTTTCCAAACGCTACGTTTTCGTTGACTTAAAACGCCGTCTAAGTGTGGACGGAAGGCCAAAACGGAGAGAAAAGTATACGTTTTCAAACGAAAACGTATTAGTGTGGACATGGCCTTTAATGAGGGAGATGTACAAACTGTGCAGAGCTGTTGGGTCCCCAGGACCAAAACGGGGAACCACTGCAGTAAAAGCAATTGTGTCTTTGGTGTATTAACTTTGCTGTTAGGAAAGTACAGAGATCTTTCTTTTGAAACCATTTGTTCCCTGATTGCTGTTCTCTGATTGGTTTTAAATACAGTAGATGGTGGCCTTGTAATGGAATCTGAGTCCACAGAGGTTGAACAAGGTAGGAAGATACTGTATTTATGGTCAGCATTCGAGTCACTCACTCACAACATACATATAGGGATCTTTTCAGTAAGCAATTGTGTCTTTGGTGTCTTAACTTTGCTGTTAGGAAAGTACAGAGCTCTTTCTTTTGAAACCATTTGTTCCCTGAATGCTGTTCTCTGATTGTTTTTAAATACAGTAGATGGTGGCCTTGAAATAGAATCTGAGTCCACAGAGGTTGAACAAGGTAGGAAGATACTGTATTTATGGTCAGCACAGTTTTGGGCATTAAAAGACTTGACATTAAAATAAAAACTGTTTTTTTTTTTCACTTCTACAGTATTATTCGAAGTGGAGAGTGTTCTCCGGTTACCTGACGGGACCAAGGCCAAAAGGTAATTTTTTTTTTTTATGTCATTACCATCAATGTTTCATACATTTACATAATTCTTAATAAGGAATTAATTGCACCGAACAATAACTGTGCACAGATCTACACATAGCAAGATTATATTAGACTGGGTATAACCCTCGGTCTTGTGCACTATTATATTTAAATTTAAATTTGCTCTGCAGTTATGTCTGGCCCTGAGAAATTACCTTCTTGGGAGGTACTAACGAACGTAGACAATCTAAAAAATTGTCTGCGTCTGCGAAAGAGATTGGCTCAGTATGTTTTCAAAGTCCGGAACTGTGATTGCGCGGGGCCACAGTCACTGTATGAAATGTATCAGAAGTACACAGAAGGATTTTTTTAAGCAGAAATCTGTTTCTCTACAGACAATTACTGATCTCCCAAATTATGATTTAAGACATTTTTCCAGAAATGTAGATACATTTTTGCTGTAAGGACAGGTGCATAACATATTCCTAAGCCTTTACAAAAGCTCATAACAGCCTCTTACATGGCTCATCATGCTAACATGGCACAACATTTCTACTTGCAGCACCTTTTGCTGTGGAATACATCTTTAAAAGTCTCCAGCTTCCACCTAGACATACTGGGCCAAAGTCTGTAATACTGAGTCATGTCTTAAGAAGCTGTTAGGAATAAGTTATTTAAAACCCTTTTTAAGGTGTCATGTATGTGTTCTCCTGTACCTAAAATGTTACCTACCAACATTTCTACAAGGTAAAAGATTGTTTTAACACTATATGCCTGCTTAAAATCTCCACTGATATTGCAGATATAAAGTGACTAGGGAGGAACTGGTTATAAGGTGTGGGCCACCAGAGGGCTATTCGTCCAATGCTCTGGTGGCCTACTTAAGGAAAGGCAAGAGCCAAAAAGAGGTGCTCATGGCCAAGTTGCACGACTCACAGGTGGAGCCAGCACCACGAATCAGGCTGTCAACAAGTGTCAGCAAGTTGTGTGAAGGTAACTAAGGTCTAGAGGTTAAGAACATGATGTGCGAGAGTTGAAGGGCAGTGAACCACTCATCACTTCACACAGCTGTTGTAAGAATCTATTCTAAAGTCTGGCTAGGCGTAAATCTTTGTTACCATTAAAATTTTGCACTATTTCGGCAGGATGTGAAGGCATTGAAATTGAAACAAATTGCCAGAAATAACTATTCTGCATGACATTGGGCAGTGACTTTATTTATTTATTCTTTTACCTCGAGTACCACCTCAGATATTAGGCTTATCCAATACCACCATATTAGACTTTACAGCAGTATGGCAAAAAATCGTATTGAAATTGCAACCTCACTGTGATAAGACAAATAGCAAAAATAAATTTGAATTTTCTAATCTTGTTTTACAAGTTTTATTATTTATTATGATTATTGAATCATTGACCTATTATTCACTTTTGCTACCAACACAAATGCACATAGATTATTAACTCTGATATATATGTTTTTGTTTGCAGAAAACAATGAGACAGGAGGTTGGGTAAACCTATTTTGTTTATAGAAGCTATCTTGTTATTGTGTCTTATGTCTCTGTAAGATATTAGCCCACTTGCATGAAGATGAAAATTCTGAGATGTGTAGGCTCAGGAAGAATCCACCTTGCTTTTGTCTTACTGAGAAGTCTTGAATTAACAGGACTTTTCTCTTCCCCAAGTGAAATTAGGCTGTAATTATGAAATTTCCATAGATCTTATCAACTAGGCGGACTCATCAAATGGCATCATCAAGGCACTTTCACATGTTGATCAGAACTTTTTCGGAATGACTGAATCTCGTTTCTGTCCTTAACAGTCTATACTCCATTCACAAAATACTCAGAAAATATGCTTATTTTCTATTCTCTTGCACTGTGTATTTGTAGAAGAATGTCTGGCCCTCGCAGAAGATGTCAATTACATGGGTTTTAAATACCTACCAATTAAAAAAATTGGCCAGGCTTGCCTGGAGGAGGACCAACATTTTGAGGCCATCGTCAAGGCCCAACACTGCAGGTTCATTGATCTGTTGTTACCCTGCCAGTATGCAAGATTAAAAAAGGCTTAGATGTACATATGCAGTATTGTATTACTACACTTCTACCACTGTTCTTTATGTCACTAACATCTGTTTTCAACACTTTTGCAGGCAGACACTAGCAAGGATGAAGACCGCGATGGAGGCCAACTGGTCGGAGTACAACCTTGCTACGCATGGCCTTGGACCAGAAATTTTGAAAGGTGCATTTTGTTTAATTGATGCTTGCCTGGTCGAGGCAGAGAACCTCCACTGCTCCCAGAAATAAACGAAGCATGTCAATTGTGAAAATGTGTAAAAGAAAAAAATTAACAATTTAAAATGTTGCAAAAACAAACTGTGAAAAAATGGCATTAAAAGTTGAAGAAAGTGTTTTTTTTTTGGTTTTTTTCAAGGTTGATTGGAAGACATCACAAGGGTGAAAACATAATTGCAACATAATGTCAAATACATGTTAAGTTAAACCATAAGAATGTATGGAAAGCCTTGGTTTTGGACTCATAATGTATTAAAGCATCAAAGTTATAAAGCAATTTTCTTTATTTGTAATTGAGTACATAGATTTTTCTTGGGGATCAATACTTTAATTACAGGACCTGTGTACTTACATTTATACACTGCTGGTCTAATTTACATTTCATATTGGTAAAACACTACTTTTGCTTGTGCCATCAATGTAAGTAGTTGCATAGATTTTCCAAAACTCCATAAAACTTTAATTTGATTGTCAGTATTTTATTTACCTTATCAACTACCAAAAAAATTAAATCAAGACGGGCACTTTCACATGCAAACAATGGCACCTCCAGAATAACAGAGTTAAGTTCTTCTTGCTCTTCTTTTGTTTTTAAAGTTCTCACCTACTAATCTCTGCAGTCTAGCTTTTTTAATTTTTTTACGGTAAGCATGTAAAGGGGTAATTTTCCTTTTTCTGGACACAGCAGTGAATTTTCCAAAAGCCAGCTTGTGTGCTCTTTGGATGGTATTGTACAGTTCAGGGGTATGTTCAAATGCTTCGGACTTGCTCCACTCTAGTAGGTCTAATAACATGGACTGTATGGGAGGATTCCCATGGGAGGCTTCGGACACTTGTGCACTTTCTTTGGGGTCTGTGAGAATGTCTTGAGGCTTGAGGACATGTGTGACATGTATGCAAACACATCTTTCTCCAAAACTATTAGCAATGCATGTGCACAAAGTCGGAGTTTTCCTATTTACAATACTCATAGTCCCATCACTATTGAAGATGGTTATTTCATCTTCAGTCTGCTGATAGAGACGGAGGCTGATGATTTCTAGTGCTTTATTATTCCGCATTTTTTCAATGTCAATACCTCTCCTGCCTACCTCCATCTTCACCAAGAGAAGATGTTTGCATATGTTTCCCATTCGGAAATTGGTGCATTCACACGTGAAGTTCAACAAGTTAACTTCGTAGGCTGTGTTGGTTGACTGTGATGGCACAGAGCACTGCCCCGCTTTTATGTCCAAATCTTTGCCCATGCCATTTTTAAATAGCAGCGCAGCAGCCTGGTGAGCAGCAGACCTGGATAATGTCAGTCGTCCTGCTTCGCTGAGGCCATCCATGTAGCTGCAATAATGAAAACAGGACACAAATTTAGAATTACAGTAAAATAGTAGCCTTTGCCTCAGATAGAACAGTGGGGAGCGACAGGACACCAGTGTGTGAGAGTGTGCCCTGGTGCCATGGTGATTATTTTTTAATGCAACAGCTCCATAAAATATTTAATTCACAGTTAAGACTGTGTGAGAGTGGCAAGCTTAATGAAAGTAATTGTGTCTCATTTTATTTTATTCTATAACAGGCTGAAATAGCCATTTGGCAACATCCACATTCCCTGTTAGAGAGAATACTAACCTGAAATACTTTTCTACATCTCCACATAGCAAGAGCAGAAGTTGGTCGACTCTTCGGTTAGCCTGGCCTCGCAGAAACTGGTATTTCAACGTAAGGAAGAATCTTTAAGACAGAAAGGCATGAAAAACGTGAACAGCTTTACAATTACAAATCTGACACCCACCATACCATCGGCTTCCAATTAAATTGGGAGAAAATAATTAAATAGCAATACAAAATAAACTATCAGTGTAAAACACTGATTCCTACATGTTTTGTCTGTCTGACTTTAGTGAAACCTCGCTCATTCAACCTAAAGAGCTGCATTAACTGCTGATTTGGGGAATATGGGTTTTTAAGCTTGTGGTAAACTTTGCCTCCCAATAGTCAGGCCACGAGGTGAGCCGACCAGTTCAGTGCATAGTCAGTCAGTGTTCAGTATGTGGTATTTAGTCGGCCCCTGCCATTTTGAGAACAGCTAGAGACTGGCACTGTGTTTGCATGCATAATTTTAGGAACATGATGTAAGCAGCACCTTGATGTTTTAAGTAAATCCTCTGACTCCCAATATGAAAATAAATTATTTGAAATATTATTGGCAAATGTAAGTAAAATACCTTTCAGCCTTGTTGTTTGTCTCACTGCTACAGTGATAGAACGTTCTTCCAAAGTTCACCCACAGCTCCGCGTAAGTAAACCAATTTGTCTTCAGATAAGTTGTTACATGGGGACTATCCAAAAAGGTGTCTATCTCACTGCATTTCTTGGCAGATACATTGAGAAACTCTTCCTCCTTAGGGGAAAACATATTTAATCTGAGATGCTTATATAAAAACATTAAAAAGGAAAAGCATAACTATTATGTAGACTACAGAATGCATAATTTGGTCAGGACCAATGAGTTGCACTGGGGTTATGAATGTTACAAAATATAAATATAGTACCGTCAGGCATGCTTTCATTGATGCCATGGCATGAATGACCACATTTCTTTGTTCAGGTGTCAGATGACCTCCATCTGTCTTCACAAGCCACCGGTTAACAGCCTATAACAGCATAAATTCCTTCAGATGAACATTAGGGTATATTATTTCACCCTGTCACGTGGCAATTAGTTTCCATTACTTGGCCAAAAGGAAGTTTATGTTATTGTACTGCAATGTAACTGTATATATCCCAAATTTTCAACATAAAGCTCAGGTATGTTTCATGTAAGTAGAATTCAAGATTTTAAATAGGCATATACTGTCAACTGTAAGAATTTATGTCACAACCACCTGGATTTACATTGCAGACCACTAGTTGATTGCCCCTACAGTGCAGTTAAAGATTAAACTTGTTTACACACCCACCACATTTTTAAAGAACACTGTCGAAAACAACACACTGTGCCAAAGATCCTTAGATAGTACTTTGTACCTGCTCAGTTGACCTTTCCTGTTAGTTTGTCAATGTCAACTGCACAACACCTTAGATTTAAATGTCACAAATAGTGATATTGTATATTCTTCGACTTACCTGAAGCACATGGAACCAACAAAGGAGAAGCTTTGCATTTGGGAAAACGCTTTTAATAGCATTAAGCACTCTCAGGTCACGGTCCATCATCACTGACCTGTAACATTGAAAAAGAAAGCAAAAAAAAAGGGAGGAAAAAGTTGCACCAAACCCAAAAACATACATTAGACAGAGTGTATTGTATACAGTGTAAACATTGTATCAAGAAAATTTAGAATAGACAGTTAAGAACCTAGTGAGATCCAAAATTCAAAAGCTGTAGCTCAGTGCAGCAGTATTTTCAGATTCCAACATGCATATTTCCTGTAGTTCCAATTACAAAGAAAATAATAAATACAGCATAACATAAATTATGCAAACATTTAACTGACCTTGGATAGAAGCTTGGGTTACTCAATTGAAGCTTCTGTAGGCAGAGACTTACTGTTGCAGTAGTTTCCTTGCTCAAGATAAAATAGGCAAATGGCACACCTCTTCCAGTTTTGTTTATCAATAACAGTGCATAAAATGCATACCCGTAGGCTGTTATGCCTTTGTATGAAGCATCCATGAAAACCATTGGATGGGGGTTCTCTTCCAAAAGTTGTTTTTGAAATGGTGTTTGTACAACTAAAATGAATGGTTGTTCATTGTGAAGTGGCTGATAAAAACAGATGTTGTCTCTGAGTTCCATGGACACCAAATGGTCGACACTGACAGAATCACTGTCACCCACACCTCTGAGGTTTTTCTTTAAAAGCCGAATGTCATTAGGAGTCAAGTAAAACCGGCGGTCTTTTTTGTCCACATGCCCATTTTGTTGAGCCCAATCATAGCTTTTTATTAAGATCTCAGAAGTGGAACAACCCTGTTGAAGCCATAATTCGATGAGGGAATGTAGGTCTGGGTGGATGCGGTTTTTCTCTTTAGAATTAGTCTCGTCATGGCCAGTGTGCCGTAGCATCTTTTGGATTATGGCACCTGATATTCCGGCATCCGTGATGACTTTGAAAGAGATGTATGCCTTGCAAGAATTGGCCCGAGTTTGTGTGGGTTCTCCATTACTTTTGCCTGCAGCATGATTCCCACGGTCACAGCCATAGTAATAATAGTCCTGCCGGGGGCAGACTGGGGGTCTGAAGTAGCAATGCTCCTTCTCCTGCACTTCGTTGATGTAACCCTCCATGAACTCCTTGGAATCCCCCCTAATAATAACAACAACTTGGTGGACCCTGGAGTCACGTGGCTTCTTCAATCGTTTTTTAACACCATTCAACCAATGTGTTGCCATATTCTGAAATTAGAAAAGACACTATACTTGAACATATAGTTTTTTTGGAGAAACACAGGCTAAGCATCAAACAGATCGGTCCTGATAAATAGTTGGGATATTTAACTAATATGAACATAGTCGAATAATAATAATAATAATAAGAAGAAGAAGAAGAAGAAGAAAATGAACAAGTCTTTTCATCTTGCGTTTTTCTATTTTACAAGTCTTGGCTGCATTTATCTCTACCCTGACCTCTTTTTCGCTTGATGGAAATTTGAGCCCTCAATAGAGTCTCTGCAAATTATACAAACTACTAATATACTAAAAAATACATAAAAAATATTCCTTTTCCCCTGAGACCAGAGAAGACAGCTGACTCCCTTTTGTCCAACTACGTCGCCCTGAGAAGAGAAAAATACGACTTCTGCCCTGAGACCAGGAGTGATTCACCTGCTTTGGGACAAAATTGTGGGAACCAGTCTCTGCCCTGGGACCAGATGAGACTAAACAGTCATGAAGAAAAGACAAATTTATAAATTAGATTAGGCGGACTTCTGCCCTGAGACCAGGAGGGATTCACCTGCCCTGGGACAAAATTGTGGGAACCAGTCTCTGCCCTGGGACCAGATGAGACTAAACAGTCATGAAGAAAAGACAAATTTATAAATTAGATTAGGCGGACTTCTGCCCTGAGACCAGGAGGGATTCACCTGCCCTGGGACAAAATTGTAGAAAACAGTCTCTGCCCTGGGACCAGATGAGACTAAACAGTCATGAAGAAAAGACAAATTTATAAATTAGACGGACTTCTGCCCTGAGACCAGGAGGGATTCACCTGCCCTGGGACAAAATTGCGGGAAAAAGTCTCTGCCCTGGGAACAGATGAGACTAAACAGTCATAAAGAAAAGCCAAATTTATAACTAAGACGGACTTCTGCCCTAAGACCAGGAGGGATTCACCTGCCCTGGGACAAAATTGTAGAAAACAGTCTCTGCCCTGGGAACAGATGAGACTAAACAGTCATGAAGAAAAGCCAAATTTATAAATTAGACGGACTTCTGCCCTGAGACCAGGAGGGATTCACCTGCCCTGGAACAAAATTGCGGGAAAAAGTCTCTGCCCTGGGAACAGATGAGACTAAACAGTCATAAAGAAAAGCCAAATTTATAACTAAGACGGACTTCTGCCCTAAGACCAGGAGGGATTCACCTGCCCTGGGACAAAATTGTAGGAAACGATTGTCTCTGCCCTGGGATCAGATGAGAATAAACAGTCATGAAGAAAAGCCAAAATCTAGAAATATCTGTCTGCCCTGAGACCAGGAGGGATTCACCTGCCCTCATACAACTTCTGGAAAAAAAAATGTGGAAAATAATGGTCTCTGCCCTGGGACCAGATGAGACTAAACAGTCATGAAGAAAATCCTACAAAACAACTTCTGCCCTGAGACCAGGAAGGATTCACCTGCCCTGGGACAAAATTGTAAGAAAGATACTCTCTGCCCTGGGACAAAATTGTGGGAAACCATATGGAATGCCAAAGCTGATTTTATTATAAATAAATCAATACATAATAAATATATGAAGAAATGTAAAAAAGCAAAAATACATAAATAAAGAAATGTATTTTTTTAATATAGATTTATACTTTTATTTCCTTATTTATGTATAATTGTATTTTGTCATACTCTTATTTATTTATACATTAATTTATTTCTACATTTGTTTATTTATACATTTATTTGTCCCTATGCTAATGGGGGGGGGGGGGGGGCGTGTTTTACCTCAGACATCAGCAATCGAGCTCAGAGTAGCCGTGCTGAAGTTTTGAGGCCACAGTGACACCTTTTATAAATAAATAAATAAATGTGTGAAAAATGCAATTATACATAGGAATAAGGAATATTATACGGAAATAAAAGTATAAATACTAATTTATTTGCACTTTTTTACATTTCTTTTTATATTTATTTATGTATTTAGGCTTTTTTTTACATGTATTCGTATATTAATTTATGTATTTATTTATTTATAATAAAGTCAGCTTTGGCATTCCATAGGAAAATTCCATCTTTGCCCTGGGACCAGATGAGACTTAACAGTCATGAGGAAAATCCTACAATACAACTACTGCTCTGAGACCAGGAGGAATTCACCTGCCCTGGGACAAAATTGCGGGAAACAGTCTCTGCCCTGGGACCAGATGAGACTAAACAGTCATGAAGGAAAGCCAAATCTATAAATTAGACTACAACACCCTAAATAGTCATTTATTATTTCAATATGAGTACAGTAAAGCTTTAATTGCAATGTACTTAAACAAGTTTTCTAGCTCACCTGATTAGCTTGACTAGCTAGCTTAGCTAACGCTTAAGGTTTACATGTATGTGCACACACTGAAAAGATGACGTTTTTCTTAGTTATCTTTTTCTTCTAAATTTTTGTCATAAGAACTGCTTTCAACAGCCATTGCAACATTTTAATGCTATTTACAACACTAGTTTGCTTGTTCTGAAACAGTAGGCTAGCCGAGCCTTAAGCTACAAGCTACAAGCAATACTATGAAAGCAGGGGGGGAAAAATCACACATAGGTGCATATATAATGTTCCATTTTCGAGAATATTAGGTTTTTGTTTAAAAAAAAAACTTACTTTGAAATGATGAGATTCCTCTTGCCTGCACAGCGTTGTGATTTTGACGGTTGAGCTGCACAGCGTTGTGATTTTGACGGTTGAGATTAGAAATGGTGGCCCCGCGCTGGCCCCGCCTCTGCAATTCTCTCCTCTCTTGCGATTGGTTGTCAGATTAAACCAATCACAAACGTTTCTGCCCTCAGGACAACTTTGAGTCAAGAAAATTCCCACCTGCAACTTAAGAGGGGAAAACCCCAGCACAATATCCCTCCCAGTCGCTATTCGCACGCGTCTATCTCCCGGCACGGTAGCCTCGGCGAGGAACTCAGCAGCAGCCACAGAAACCACCCCCCCCCCCCTCCCCCCCCGCACAACAACAAATACATCATACCTTTATAACTTTGATTCCTGATTGCTAATGCAACACAGGTGTTTCTCTTCCCCGGCACATCATGAGTAAAACACTGTGGACGCTAATAGCGTTACCACTCCCCTTATTTGGGATGCGCAGCTTACATGCGCAGCGGGTCATCTTAAAAGTGCCGTCGGAGCTACCTATCTCTGTATAACGGCCGTTGGAGCCCTCTGCTGGTAGGGAATCGTAAGATGGCCGCTCGAACACTTCCGGTGGCTTCACTAGCTATGTTTCCATCGACACGTTTTTATCCGAATTAAGTGATATCGAATGAAAAATGCCTTATGGAAACAGTAAAATTCGCTTGAATTTCATGAATATCGACTCAAATGAAATACGTTCGGTCTCATCGGATTTTATCTTGATCGATATACGGCGTATGCGATAAACTCTGATGGAAACGTTATTTGCCGAATAAATAATGAATTGCGATTAAGTTTTAGGTCCTTTTATGGTTGCAACACGCCACAAAACATAGAAGAAGAAGTTTGTTCATTTCCGCCCAGTATTTCCGCTCTGTTTGCGGCTTTGCGCACACATGGCCGGTGTCAACAAAGACAGATGTAAGTGGACAAAGCACAAAAATGCTTCAACCAAAGGGTTTCCGTGAGGTGTCTCTGAACCACGATCTCCCAGAACTGTTTGGAGCGCTGTCGTTCCCACACCACAGGCATTTACGTGCATCTGCATCATCATAGCAGTGTTGATAGCGTTGTTGTTTTCTTATTATAGCTTGTTATTACATGGCTTGGTTGAATTCTAATGTAGAATGCGGTGTGTTGTTTCTTGAAAACAGACAGCTGCTAAGTATAACACACCGTTGCCATGAAAAACAGCGTTGCCATGGACGCAGTTCAGAGACGGAACGGACTATTTTCTTTAGCGGAAGGAGTACAATCGTTTTTAAATCAATAAACTCCGTTTTAAATCAATATTTTGTGTCAAATTATTTATTTATTTGGTAGGTAACGTTAGCCATGTAATAAGCAGGATGTAGACAACCCCCTTCAGGCTAACAACCGCCTCGCTATACATCATCCCTTACATATGTCGCTATCAGCTGGCACTTAAGCACTAGGCTACAACTTGCAATATTGATCATTTGTTGGCAGATGCGCCATCCATTTTGTCTAGCAAAACTTTGTTCGCAAATGTTTGCTTGAATGTTGTGCGATTCAGCGCGAAAATGAATGGAAACACCTTAAAATGTCTCAAATCAATTCGATATACCAATTTGATCGCAAAACAGCATGTGACGTCATTACGCACAGGTTTTTATTCGCTTTAAAGCCGTTGGATGGAAACACACTTTCACCAGCTTAATTCGCATGAGTTTTTTTACCGAACTTCAGATGATTCGATTGACAAGTGGATGGAAACATAGCTAGTGCCTGGTGGCAGTTTAGAACGTCATGAGCTATCCAGTCATTATATAGATCAGTGGTACGCACACACATTCTCGGCCACCGTACGTTCGTTACTAGGTAACCAACAATATCGCGCGAACACACGTCGTGATCATAGGTCGTGATGGAGAATGTAAGTTGGAAGAAAGCTCGTCTAACATTTTAACCCCTCATTTACACTGCACACGTCTGCGACACGGTTTTATTCCGTCCTTCACACAGTGCCAACTCACACCAGGAGCATTTCAGACGCGAAGCGACTGGATGCGCGAGACCACGTGATTTGCCTGTTCGGTGTGGTTTTTCTTGATTTTTGTGTGTCTACCTACAGTCTATGGATTTTATCAAGGATATATTGGTGTGCAATACAGTTGGGATTCTGCACAGGGTGTTTATTATGAAATTGACAGTGTTTTTTACTTTTATTTTGTATTTACGGTGCGGCTTGGACGCGGCGTCCGTCAAAAATAGACTAGGCGCCTATATTTAGCGAAGCGGCGCGGAGAGCAGCTTCTGAAAGCTTCTGAAACGCGCCGCTTCGCGGCCGGTGTAAACACACGCATTGACTAGAATGGCCGCGATCAGCTCCGGTAGCCGTGTCGCAGCCGTAATGCGCCGCAGACGTGTGCAGTGTAACGTTACTGATCCACTTTACTGACGCCGCCTTCCCGGGATGCTTTGCGGGCGCGTTAAAGTCGCGTGACGTCACCCATAGGAATAAAGTGGAGTGCGGCGCAGCTGAAGTGTCGCACGGACAAGTGGATCCCCAGCTAACACAAGCTATGTTTCCATCGACACGTTTTTATCCGAATTAAGTGATATCGAATGAAAAATGCCTTATGGAAACAGTAAAATTCGCTTGACTTTCATGAATATCGACTCAAATGAAATACGTTCGGTCTCATCGGATTTTATCTTGATCGATATACAGCTTATGCGATAAACGCTGATGGAAACGTTATTTGCCGAATAAATAATGAATTGCGATTAAGTTTTAGGTCCTTTTATGGTTGCAACACGCCACAAAACATAGAAGAAGAAGTTTGTTCATTTCCGCCCAGTATTTCCGCTCTGTTTGCGGCTTTGCGCACACATGGCCGGTGTCAACAAAGACAGATGTAAGTGGACAAAGCACAAAAATGCTTCAACCAAAGGGTTTCCGTGAGGTGTCTCTGAACCACGATCTCCCAGAACTGTTTGGAGCGCTGTCGTTCCCACACCACAGGCATTTACGTGCATCTGCATCATCATAGCAGTGTTGATACCGTCGTTGTTTTCTTATTATAGCTTGTTATTACATGGCTTGGTTGAATTCTAATGTAGAATGCTGTGTGTTATTTCTTGAAAACAGACAGCTGCTAAGTATAACACACCGTTGCCATGAAAAACAGCGTTGCCATGGACGCAGTTCAGAGACGGAAAGGACTATTTTCTTTAGCGGAAGGAGTACAATCGTTTTTAAATCAATAAACTCCTTTTTAAATCAATATTTTGTGTCAAATTATTTATTTATTTGGTAGGTAACGTTAGCCATGTAATAAGCGGGATGTAGACAACCCCCTTCAGGCTAACAACCGCCTCGCTATACATCATCCCTTACATATGTCGCTATCAGCTGGCACTTAAGCACTAGGCTACAACTTGCAATATTGATCATTTGTTGGCAGATGCGCCATCCATTTTGTCTAGCAAAACTTTGTTCACAAATGTTTGCTTGAATGTTGTGCGATTCAGCGCGAAAATGAATGGAAACACCTTAAAATGTCTCAAATCAATTCGATATACCAATTTGATCGCAAAACAGCATGTGACGTCATTACGCACAGGTTTTTATTCGCTTTAAAGCCGTTGGATGGAAACACACTTTCACCAGCTTAATTCGCATGAGTTTTTTTACCGAACTTCAGATAATTCGATTGACAAGTGGATGGAAACATAGCTACAGTTACGTTGTGAAGACGTAACAGGACCGGCCCATATTCGTCGTAGCGACGTACCACATAACGTTCCAGCAACGTAACTTTGTGATTCCCATAATCGTCGTGGCGACGTTATAGTGTACGTCGCAAGAACGTGATGAGTACGTCTTAATGACCAAACTGGCATGTTGCGAGGACGTAACATCAAAGGACCATATTAGTCGTAGTGACGTGCCAAATAACGTTCCAGCAACGTAACTTTGTGATTCCTGTATTCGTCGTGGCGACGTTATTGTGGTACGTCGCAAGAACGTGATGAGTACGTCTCAATGACCTAACTGGTATGTTGTGAGGACGTAACATCAAAGGACCGTTTTAGTCGTAACAACGACCAAAATACCACGTAAAAACAACAACAACAACAACAACAAAAAACACTGCATACATTTAATCAGCATTTATTCAGTGTTACCTGTTCCAGTGTTACAATACACACATGTGTGCCTCAAGAATCAATCAACTAGAAAACATTTATATCATTTAATAATCAGCAGTTAGTTATTGACATTTTCCACAGTAAGATAATAAATAATTAACATATAATTTTTAACATATATATATATATATATATATATATATATATATATATATATATATATATATATATATATATATATATTTAAAGTTAACAAGTTATTGATAGGTGAAAATTTGGCATATACATTAATTTTAATTAATTTGATCTTACTTTAAGGAAAAAATATGAAAATTTCAACAACAAAAAAAATCAAAAAGTCTTATTCGTCTTCAAAAAGTAGGAGTGTTTCATCATCTTCATCATGCTGCTGCACACCTTTTCTCTGGTCCTGCTGCTGCACACCTTTTCTCTGGTCTTGCTGCTGCAAAATTAAAATATTTCAGTTTTATACAATTAATTGCACATAATTTTTTTCATTTGACTTTTACATTTGTTGAAATTAAATGTTAGATTCAGCTGGTCAATATAATTTATTTAAAATATGATGGTTTCATTATATTAATCATGTAAGATAACTATAAATATACTATAAATCCAGTAATTGTATTTACTAAATGGTTAAAATGCAGGAAACAAATAAATGCAATAGTGAGTTTATTAGGATTAGTGGATTACAAAATATAGGGATTACGTGAAAACCAGTTCTCTTCACACTTCATGACAGTAGGTGGCGACATGCACCTATGATGTTGGTTCGCAACCCGCCATTAAACCAAGTGAAGAAGGACGTTCGGCAGTTGTTGAACGATATAAGAAAAAACTCCAGCTGCGCTCTATGTGAGTAACCATGAATCATATCTTTCATTTCAATATTTTATTTGTTGTTAGGATTGTCAGATGTCAACTATATGTAAATTATGACGAGGTGAGATGCGCTAACCATATTAGCTTATAGCACGAGATCCAAACTTTTGTTTTACCTAACTTACCGTTAATTAGGTTCGACTGAGCGGAATTGGAATAGTTAAAATTGAAAACTACCCCAAGCCTAACTGACCTAAACGACAGACTGTGAAATGTTCCACTCACATGTACAGTCAGATGTTCTTTGTTTGTGTAACTTTAAGTAAATCAAACCAGTGACTAAACGGTCAACTTCACATTGTTTCTACTTTTAGTAAAAGAAAAGTACTAAGTCAACTGAACATGTCATCTCCCTTTTTTAAAATTATGTAATTAGATTATAATGATAATAACTATTTTACAGAAAACCACCAAAGGAGCTTACATTCTGACACCTTGCTGGAGCATGCTTAAGTGTGTCTGCCACAATGTCCTCCACTGTTGCTTGCTGGATTCTAGGATTGGACATCATCACTGCCTCTGTAATATTAAATTCCTTAACTATGCAGCAATGGTTAAAAAAAGTACTGGTAATACAGTTTTTTTGTGTCACTAACATATAGGACTTACTTTTTATGACCTTCATAATGTTCAAGTTTTGCAGTGGTCTCTTCCCTTTCTTCCCCTTCAGACTAAACTCCTTCCACACACTGTAGGAGGCCAGTGCCCGCATCACCCGCCGGGTGTTTTCCCCAGGGTTTGGACCTCCAACAAGACTTAAATGGTGTGTCTACAAGATGGAATACATTTTCAAAATGGTAATAACTTTTGTTATTTAACTTAATTCTAACACTTTTTTTGGCATTTCACGGATAGTTCACTATTAACATACCACTCTATTCCGAAATGTCTCCTCTTTCATTTTTTCTTCGAGAGAGAGGAGTTCCTCCATAGTGCCACACACATCAAGGCTCATCTCCTCCACTCGCTGACTAGTCCCATCACCCAGGGCACGAGCATAGAGTTCATACAGGGCTGCTGTTGAGCTCCTCATCGCCTTCATCTCACTCTCTATGCTGATGATTCTCTGAGTGAGTAGGCTCAGGAGGTGATCTGGGAGAATCAAGATTGATTCATTCAAATAAAGGTAAAAACTAAGTTTCAAATTATGTTTTGCATTTACCATTCTTCTGGATGTCTCTAGGAGGCGCTGGTCTTGATGATGCATCAAGAATGTGATGCTCTTCAGGTCTTGATGGCGTTAGTGTGGTTTGTCTGGTTGGTTTAAATGCTGGGGGAAATGGCAGCTGAGGTTCCACTGTAAATTAGAAGGCAATTACTAAAAAATAGCCGAACAAACGAAAAACGATGAAATGTACTGGTATTGGTATCAATCAACTAATGAAATTTTGGTATTCTGAAAACCCCGAAACACTTTTTAATATGAAATTGTGCACAAGTGGTAAAGTAAAAGAATTAAAACTAAAAAAGGCCTACCAGTTGATGTACAGTTCACCCGGCTCTTCTTTTTGGGGTGAGGTACTGAAGAAGTATCTTTAAAAAAAATGAATACAAATTATTTTAGAATTACTTTAATTGTTTACTTGTAAACTTATTTCACGCTCAGGTTCATACCTTCATCAGAGCTGCTGAGACACACTGGCCGTTTTTTTCTCTTGGGAACGTCATCAGAGCTCTCCACAGAAGACTGCACAGCTGCTCTTTTGGACCACTTTTTTGCAGTTTCATAGTCACCTGAAGTAAAAATACAGTGAGTATAATTTAGCATTCCTTAACAGAATTGCACTAACATTTTGTTTGAATGATCATTTAAAGTAAAATGAAATACCTGTTTTTGCAAACACTCTGACCCTGTGCCTGGTCCAATTTTTTTTATCAGGTTGTTCAAGCCTTTTAATTTTTTTGGTCACATTAATTGGTGGCCAGTAACAGTATTGTACCTGCATTAAAATAATACAATTAAATTATGAAATAAATATTGTAGAAAATGAATTCAAACTATAATATGAAAGCAAGAGTAACTAAAAATCTAACTCGAGTAAAAAGTTAGATGTAAATGTTAATAATCGAGAATTGCATTTAAAACATGCTAAATGGAACCAACATAAGTTGGGAGAACAATGTGTTAAATTTGAAAAAAGAAAGATGAGGAGGAAAAAAAAGAGAAGAGTTGTCCTTACAAGGAGGGCATGTAAATAATTTTGTAAAAAAAAAAAAAGAATAAAAAGGCTTTACAAAAAAAGTGCATGAATAATTTTAAAGATGCACTGTTATATTCCATAAAAGAAAGAATTGTCCATTTTGATTTTCATGGTGACTGTAAAGATATTTGTTAATGTATGTTGTTGATACAAGTGAGATTTAATACCTCATCTTCTTCAAAAAGCCAGGTCTGTAGTACCAAATCACAAGTCCCCTCCTCCAAAAATTCAACTATTGCATACATTCTGCAAGATTGGAAGCAAGAAAAATTATTATAAATGGAAAAGAAGCTGATTATATTTACCAATCGCCTCATATCACATCAAATGGCAACCTATTACCTTTGATTATAACTTGTGGAGCAATGACAGAAAAATCACAGTCCTGTCTTCTGCATTCATCTTTATTGCATGTTTTGTGAGTTCTGATGTTGGAATCCATTAAATAGTGCTGTTTTTTTGGTTGTACGTGTAGGAACCAATCAAAAATGACGTGCATGGGCTGTGGAACAGAGGGTACGGTTTACTGTACACGCGGCAAAGCACTCTTTCTTCCTTGTCTGGCACTTGAAGAATCTCACAGCATTGGCCCCCACTGAGGATGTATGCACAATCTCGGGCCTTTGTAGAGATTTTCTGTACATTTGTATTGTTTGGAGTTTTTTTCTGTTTACTCATCTCTTCCAGTCTCTTAGAAACCTGAATCAGTGGGTGTCTGCCAGAACGCACCATCTTCTTCAGTGACTGCAGGTAGTTTTCAAACATGAAGGCACTACAATTTTCCAGACAACCAAAGTTTTCTGCATCACTTGCTATGTGCAGCATGGTATGGGTGTTGTACACGAGGAACTCCTGTCCATAGAGTGTCCTACCTTTTTCCACAAAGTATTGCAGCAGTTCATTGGCATATTTGGAATGTTCCTGCACAAGACTTGGACATACTAGGATTGCCATGGCCACACTGAAAGAAAGGAAGTGTAAGTACACGTCATCTGACAGTATTCCCTTTAACACAATCTTCCCTGTGTATAAAAGGAACTGTCGAAACTCGGTTGCTTTCCATCTGTCCAGCTCCTCAAGACCCCTAGGCTTTCGCACAAATGCAGATGGTATGCAGTTCCGGAGAGACAGCAGTCTTGCACTAATCTCTTTGGTTTGGCTGGCCGAAACCCTTACAGCTCTGTCTCCTCTGGTCCAGATGAGCAGGAGCCTTTTCATTACACCGAGACAAGCCTGGTGCATGTAATCAATGGGAAAGCACCTCACCATGTCTATGGGGAGGTGAGACACAGGTGTGTTCCCATGGTGATGCTGAAATTGTGTTTGGTTTCTGAATGCTTCATCTGTCCGGAGTATGAGGTCAGCAGTCTCTTGGTATGTGACTCTGTTTAACCACACACCTTTTTGCTCACATCGGTCACAGCCAAAGTATCCGGAATACAGTTTGATATTTTTCACTAATGCACGAGCTGGAGCATCACACACAAAGCACCTCAGATTTACTTTTATTTTTCTTCCCATGAAGGTAATCCCATCATTCATCAGATGACCCAGGTCCCTTACTGTGTCTTCCAAAAAGCCAAGATCTGTTGGTCGACTTGCACCACATGTCAGAGCCGTGGGGAAAATGGTAACAGGATCTAGCATGACTGCGCAAAGGACTGGCCACATACATGTTTTGGAGCTTTTGTACAGTGGTAATCCATCAACGTTCAGGGATAAATCAACACAGTCGAGTTTAACTACTTCATCAAGTTGGTAACTTTCTAATGTTTCTTGTAATTTCTGTTTTAGTGGAAAGTAAACGTATTCCATTCCAGATGATTGCTGTGTGTTAAGTTGCCGGGGAGTGTGCAAAAGGGTCCGGGCAGTTGAGGGTAATTCACTGTGTCCATGCTTTTTTAACAATTTAAGAAGGTTGTCAAGTGCATTGTGTTTTATCTGGTATTCAATGGCCCAAGTGGACAGCTCTTCTGCCAGTGACATGTCCTCACTGTCGTCGTCTTCTTCAAGGTAAAAGGCCAAGGATTCATTCAAGCTGTTAATTACCTCCCATGTTGCTATTGGCTGTTCTCTTGGATTTTCAGAGTGCAAATGGTGTTCAGTGTCAGATGAATATTCCCCACAATTCTGCTCCATATCAACTGACATTACTACTCCTTCAGCACCTTCTGATTGTTCTTCAAGTGGAAGATCAAGTGATTGTACTTCAACGGCTGGATTAGTCTCCAGGTGAGATGGCGATCTGGACAATGCCTGCCTTGTGGTTCTCCAAGCATGCACATATTTCCTGTGTATCTCTCTCTTTTCAGAGCTCATTCTAGGAGAGTAGCATTTATTTAATTTATATTTAATTTGTACACCCTTTTTTATATACCCAATCTGAGCTTTCAAGTCAGTTAAATTAATGTCAAGCTTATTTTTCTACAATATTTAGGGACCACTGATTAACAGATTTTATTTTTAAATATTGTATTTTTGTAATGTTTGGTCCTTTTGTGATCTTTCAGCACTAAACACAAATCCTACTAGAAAGAACATGTTAATGTAAATTTGTAAATATCTTACCTTGTAGTGTTGAAGGCAAAATTATAGAACTAGTGGACAAAAACTGTAACACATCAAGGTGAATGGCTTGTTACTTTTAGGCACGTGCAATGGAAATTGGTAAAATGTTACTTTGCTATATATTGAACAATTCACATGAAATTAAATTGCAAATATATATATTTATCAAGTTGGAAGTTTTGTTTAAATTATTACGGAGAACACATTTAAGTGAAACTAAGGAAATTACTTGCCTTGAAATAAAGGAAAAAACTCAGAACAGGCAGCAGTGGAGGATGATCTAAAATGAAAGAAATCAAGGATGTCGATTATCTGTTTGCAGACAAGGAAAAGAGAAATTAACTGTTGAGTGAGTGACTAAGTGAATATTTCAGTATCAGATATTACATGAGTCTGAATTGATAGACTTGCCGGAGAACTGTTAAATGCCATTAAATAGAAGAATTCAAAAAAATATGTCTGATTGTTAGTCAAACATATACTTACAAATCCAAAGACAATCAGTGCTAGGGCTCTTAAAAGAGCCTTTGGGGTGTAGTTAGCTGCTTTTGACACAAGGAAAAGGGGAGAAAAAAGCGAAACATGAATATGAGTGAGATATATCTGTATGTTTTAAAATGCATTGTTTTATCAATGATATTTGATTAAATGGGATGACTGCTTGATATACTGCTTGTTCACTTACAATAATCAGATGGCAGTTGATACTGGAAAAGAGAAGAGAATTAATTGTATGGTATACATTCCTAAAGTTAATAAAGGCTTTTCATCTAACGCTAATATAATGCCAAGTAAGCTACAATATATGTGTACAATAATAATATAACATAACAATATCCAAACTAAACGGCCATTGGATAAATGCTGTGATTATGTCCACCCATGGACGCTCAGCGTCTCTGGGGGTGAATGAGGAGTGGGCTGGCCCGGACTCCGGGCTTCCGCGTTTTTTTGATTGACAGCAATCGCGGATTTTTCAAGTGTAGTCGAAAGACAAACTACTGCAACCTATTTCTTGATGCTTGCTTGGCGAAATTGCTAGCCAATTTTCATCATACATTTCACACAATTATACACCTTGTTTCAGTTTAACCTTATTTCCTCGTTTGAATTTAATATCTTTTTTAGATCGTTTGTTCATTATAGTTATTTATTTTTTAATCAAAACCGAATATGTTCATCAGTGGTTGCATGATGAATACAAGTAATCCGATTGAAGCGCGTGTCCGAGTCATAGACTGTAAAAAATAGGTACGAGTGAAGACTGCACGAGTAAGTTACATTGTATCCGCGCAACTGATAGCACCTTTCAAAAAATCAAACGTAACGGTATTTAACGGTACTGTCAAGTGGACGGTAGAAAAAAAAAGACGGAAAATCATTGTTATGTGAAAAGTAGTGGTAAATTTACTGGAAAATACACAATTGTATAAGAGGTTTATATAGTACCTCTCTCTCTCTCTCTATATATATATATATATATATAGGCCTATATAAAGCGGCATTTATTTATCTCTAGCAAAGACTGGGACTTTGACTCTCATTCATCTGGTAACGTTATAGTATAGTTGGCTGTATTATATCTCATTTTACTTTCTTCAATGTTAAATACCATTTACCTAATGGGCTCGTACGTTTTAAAAGTAATTTACCTTTAAAAAAGAAAAAAAGAAGTAGCCTACTTTTAACTTACCTCTGAAAAACTAGCAGTATGGGATCCAGTTGTCCAGTCACAATCACAACAAACCGGCTCTGCGCGCGGTAGTCATGGCAGCAGCTGGCAGGTTGCGCGTGCTTGGCACGCGAGTAAGAATGTAAATTGTGACAGTAGGCTATTTCAGCCTTGACGAGTCGTCAATGCTAAAATACTGTCACAACGCTCACAGCCTATTTCTTTTCGTTTGGAATAGTTTCGTTTTAAAGATTTAGTTGCAAGCTTTCTGTAGATATATTTCTCATGTCTGGAAGGCATATTTCGGTTAATTTATGATGAGATGCGCTTATTTAATGGCTAAAACACGTAGGCTATGTAGTAGGCATACAGACTCTATTTGTACAAATTGCTGCACATTCATTTAATTCTGAATTTTGCACGTTGAAAGGCATTTTCTATGCATAGTAAAACATCTGCAACATTTATCAAATTCACGGATAATTGTGCATGCATTTATTAATCATTATGATACTAAAATCATAATAAAGTAGGTTATAGGCTACTACAAAAAATCAGATGACCCCAGAATATAAATGCAACGTGTTTAATTAACACATTAAGCATTTTCCTCCCATAGAAAACCATTATAAGAACACTTGGCTTAATGCGGATTAGAATGTCCCAGCATAAGTTGAAATAACGAGATATGTTGCTTCCAGAAATTATTATTAGGGGTGCTATCGGGGTGCTTTGGTCTCTCTTGGGGGTGCTGAAGCACCTGCTAGCCCCTCCCGCGCCGCCCATGCATGGGTTGCTGAATATATGTGTGTGTGTGTGTGTATACACATTTTATTAAATCTAGGCAATTTGTTAATGAAACATCATTTAAAATTAAGTTAGCTACAATTAGAAATAGCAAATCAGTGTTTGTTTTTTTAGAGCACAAGGTTAACGAAAATGTAAGTTAACTTTAACAGTCATGTAAGGATGAGATGCTATTCAATGTGGAAGGGTCGTGAAGTGAGACTTACCAGAAAAAAAAACTTTAGTCGATAGGTTCGGACTGGAGAAGCGCATGTATTTTGCGCATGATTATTATTGTCATTATTAATTCAATCTCCAATCATTATTTTACAGGTGTTCATTATGTTTAAAGATGTCATCGTTTGGAAGGACCAAGTGCATTAAGACACAGATTGGAAGATGAATGACACACAAGAGTGTTTTGCTCAAATAGTTTATCCCTCCCCTCCTCTCATCTCCTCCTCCTCCTCTTTTATTGTTCCTGCTTTTAATAATATTTGCCCAGTTTATTTTTATAATGCTGTAAAAAATTTTGTTCTGTTTCCTATTTTAATTTAAAAAAAAAATGCAAAGCCTGTTTGTGCAGTCCCAGCTAACACACGACGTAACAGTTACGTAATGTATTCGTACTTTTTGGTCACGTCATGACTTTACCAATTGACAACGTAACTACAACGTCGCATGCTCGTAATTTCATTACCATCATATTACCAACCCACAACGTCGTCAGTACGTCCTCCTAAGGTTATAAGATAACCAACAACGTCGCAGATACGTACTCTAATTGTAATTACTTGGTAATTTTATGACTTACTGGCAACGTAACTACAACGTCGCATGCCCGTAATTTCATTACCATCATATGACCAAACCACAACGTCGTCAGTACGTCCTCCTAAGGTTATAAAATAACCAACAAGTTGCTCCGGAATATCCACCCATTCCTTTTATCCTAGGAGACTCTTGTTGGTAAAAAAATATATATATATTGCAGCATCAAGCGAAGCAATATCTAATATCAGGCTGTAGAAAATTCTGATGGAAGCACGTCCTCACGTTCTGATATCAAAGATACACGAAGTGCAACTTATATGAAGTTCAATTGCCTTTGCAATATTTCGGATTTATATTCTTTGTATATATTTTATAGTTTTCACATGATTTGATATAATTGTATTGATTAGTTTGTTAAATACACATACTTTATCTGTTTGATTATTGTATTGTTTAATATAGTATATCTTCAGTTTAAACCATAAATGCATGCTGTCCACTCAAGTGGACATCTGAAAATCTCTTTGAAAAATTTGTAATAAATAAAATCTTGCTTTTCATGCCCTAAGAGCAATAAAAACACATAGGAAAAAAATCCTGACTGAGGTTATCATAATTCATGCATGAAAGGTTTAAAGATTTAAATTGTGTTAAAAATATTCACCCAAACTGATCAGTTAGTTTCACAAGTCAGAGAAAAGATTACATCAGCATTATCAGGCAGCAGAGGGCACAATGTTTTTTCCAGGAAGTCCCCCAAAACTGCATTCAGGTCTTGATTCTTGAAGCAAATTACTAGACAACAGACAAATTGAATCCAGTTAGATTAGACTGGGGAGAAAGATAGGCAGTCAGGTAAAACACTATTTAAGGTTTTTACCATACAAACATTTTTTTGGGTCAGTCTTTTGGGAAAGACTAAAAAAAATGACAATTACTAATAATAGTTGTAATAATACAATTACACAACAGGCGTTACAAGTTTTATTAAAACAGGAACAAATGGAACAACAGAACAAAGTTGTTACAGCATAAAAAAATAATAATAACATAATAACTGGGCAAAATAGTTTTAAAGCAGGACCAATACAAAGGGGTAAAATCTGCAGAGGAGATGAATGGTTCCAGCACACAAGAGTGAGAAAAACATTCAACAGCTCTCCCAATCAACTATTGATGAGTCGTTCATGAACGATCCGTTCATCGCGTTTGTCACAGGACAAATGAACAAAAGACTTGGAAGGTAAAGTAACTATGTTCGCTGTAAATTATTTTTGACTGCATTATAATGATTTCTTAATTCATAATATAATCAAGATTGCGTAGGTGGATGTGTACGGGAAATTTACCTGTTAAAAGTAGAACATTTAAAGCCACTTAAATGAAGGAAATAACTCAAAAAAAAAAGATTTTCATTTTGATGAACGAGAGTCAGTAAAATGATCCGAACTTCCCATCACTAAAATCATCAAAAAGAAGATTGCTGTGGATTAAATTAGGATTAGTTATCAGGATTTTGCTGTTGACCATTTGAGATGATCCAGGATCGTTAGGTTCTTCAAAGTCAGCAATCTGAGTGACTTACCCAGAGGTACCCGTACGCACCAATGACACACACCGTGCTGAAATTACCAGACGTCAGGAGAATGAGGACATTCCAATGTCTCCCTTTTTGAGCCTCCAATTGGACATGGTAGAGCAGTTTCCGATTGACTACATGCACCAAGCCTGCCTGGGTGTAATGAAAAAATGAGCATATCTCATTTAGAAATTTAGCATATGATATGTATTATTCAGACCATTAATACAAATTTAACAATTCATTCTCCGAATTAAACAGTATAGGGCCTTCAAAATGATGATACCAAAAGAAAATTGTTAAGCACAATTTAAAAATGATTTTAAGATATCTTTAATATTTCTTGAATTACAGGTCTTCAAACTTTGGGGAAAGACAAGTGCTTTTTCTCATGTTTGACCTGTCACCATTGGCAGAAATGTGCCAGGAGTTATCCGTAGTTGTATACACGGGTTTCCTGTTTACAAACATTACAGGGTGCGTGCGCATACCAGAGGCAGAAAACCAGATTGGTGAGCTGGTCCGCTACTGCAACAAACTTAAGTATTGAAACTTTCCTTATTGTTTGCTGACTCAATAAAACGTGATTTTAGTTGGATCTGCTTGTCTGTCTTTAATTTTGCAGTGTTACTGTGATGCATGTATGAATTATCATGTCACACCGTGTCCTAACTACACGCGATAAAAGGTATCTTTTCCATATTAATCAGAGTTTTGTCCTAACCAGCGACACGCAACGATTCTATTTTAGAAACGGTTTCTATTTTTCTGCGACGTCGCAGACAAACAAACACAAAGTATGGCAATGATAATCTCAGGTAATGTTTATATGCTTTATTTAATATTAAAAGCGTGTAATGTGACTTTGAATATCATACAGTGTTCCAGCTTTGCAGCTGTAAAAGCAAAAATGGATAATTCACCTCAGATCTTGAAATTAAACAAATGAAAAAAATAACGTTCAAACTGTGAAGAAACAGTGTATTATTTGACAAAGATTGTTTTAATTATTGTTTTAGTAACTGAATAGCCTATGTATTTGAATAATGTTTAAATGGTGTAATATTTGTGAATTTGATTACGTAGCTACTTATCCATTTTCTTGCGATTGCCGTCAAGATTACTCTCTGGTGCTGTGCACTCGCCGCAAGACTCCGCCCACACACTGTTCTGATTGGCTGTGGGTTACGCATCTCGCAGTCGCGTTGCATCTAGTGTGGACAGACACATTATTTGTTGCTGGATCTTATCGCATCGCTTCTGGTTAGGACACGGTGTTAGGCTAGTAATGTAATGGCAAATGTTAGCAGTGCACCATCTACTGGACAGCCCAAGGTATGTTACGCTTGTTTACAACCCGCCACATTCCATGACTGCACACATACACAGCATACTGTACTGTAAATCAAAGATTTGATCATGGATTATGTGGGAAGCCTTAGTAGGCTACCTCCGACCGTGCCGATTATATATATATATATAAAAAAAAAAAAAAAGTACTCTCAGCATTGGTGAGATCTTGCCAGATCCCTATACTATTCATGACGATCTGTGGACGACAAGAAATGGCCAGCAATGGAACGGCCTGATATATACAACTATGGCTTTGGCAAAATGATCACATGCAAATACTGTTGCCAACAGTTCCACTACAAATGTGTGAAAATTGTCAGACAGACCGAAAGCTGGAAATGTGGATGTAAAATATTATAAATATTAGCCTAGGTGGATACTGTACTGCAAATGATGCCCCCAAAAAAGTCACCTCAAGTCATACATCTGCAATTTGGACTTCTTCAGTTTCTCTTTCAGCTGCCGGTTTTCCTCTTGTACTGCCTCCAGCTGACTAGCTCTCTTTTCAGTGCGGAGTAGTTCTCTCTATATTGTCTTTCGAGTGTACTCTCAGGAGAAAGCTCATCTAAAGGAGGGAGAGAGAGAGAGAGAGAGAGAGAAACAAAGACACACACACACACACAGGTAAGACAAACACATTGTGTAACAAACTAACAGTGTCAGTTTATGAATTAATCAAAATTAGGAGTTTGGCATACCTGCAGGTATACCACTAGGTCTCTCATCTGGAGCCCTTGATTCCTCCCGTCTTCTCTTGTCGTTCATACCTACGACAAACAGCAGAGGAAGGCATAGCAACATAAAAATATCAGCAAACTACTACAATCTAGGCTGTTTTCGAGAGCAAACAAGATATACAGACAGGACACAGAAACTGGCAGAAAAAAACTGTCAAACAAATGAGGTCAAAATATTTACGGTAAAAAAATAATGGTAATGGTATTATAATGGTAAAAAAAACAGACCGTGCCACCTTTCCAGTACTGTCTCTGGTGATGCTGATATGATTTTTTTATTATTTATTTATTGCCAGGACAATGCATATTAACAACAGTACGCCTGTAACATGCCAAAGTTAGCCAAAGGCTAATTTTCATCTGTAGTCCTGTTTGCCAGTTGTACAGTGGCGCCCTAGGGAAAAATTAGGGAATATGGAGGGAACAAAGTCTGGACTGTCAGTCAATGAATGGCTACCCTATTAGAAAAAAAACATGACAGATTAGCAATAATTAACTGCGCGCTGCTAACTAGCTGCTAATACCAGATTCCCTGCGTCCTTTGTTGATAATTGATGAATGAACGTGAACATGGACGAGCATGCAGTGCTAACTCAAACTCATAGAAATCCATGTATTTAACCCTTAAAAATATCCTGCAGGATTTTTCCACTTGTGCTGCAAGTGTGCTGGATGTCCCTGCATGTTTTCTGTTGTACTGAAGGGTTCCTTCTAAAACCTGTAGAAATTTCCTGCAAATATTGTTAATGTATAAATAAATAAATATCCTGCAAAAAAAAAAAAAAAACCTGCAGGATTCCTGTAGGTTATCTTTGTAAGGAAAACAATGTAATTCACACTCAATTAACATATGGATGCACCGTGCACTTCTCTTACATGTTTGATTTACTTTTAATTCTTAAGATAGATTTCAACACTGCATTTACAAAATTATAAAGCTCCTTTAACAAAACAAATGTGCAAACAAACGTGCAAAACGCGTTAGTCAGCTCTGGGGAAAACGCTCACAATCCCACAAATTATCATACTATGATAAAACCATACATTTCCACATATTTCATATCATACTACTTATATATACCTCTCTCTCAACCATTTGCACATCAAGAAAGCCGAATGGTGAAGTACTTCTATACTCTTTGATGCTGGCTGCCACGCGTCGATATACTGGCCTGGTTGGCTCTTCCGGTTCTTCTCTTTCAGCATCAATGCTTATTAGCGACTCGCATATATCGCCACCTATGGGTTGTTGACTATTATGTATTATATTATGTATATTTCCCATCCCTTCCAGTTACTCAACACTGACTGTAAATCTAGCCAATTTCATTAATATATTTATATTATAAAGTATATTATAATATATATATATATATATATATATATATATATATATATATATATATATATATATATATATAAAACTTAGATTTAACGCAAGGTATCATTATATAAATGTACATTTAAAAATAAATGATATATAATTTTCTGTCACATTCTTCGCGTGCCAAGCCCGCGTCATACCAGCGGGCATATATAAGCAGGAGTACGTGACCATAGTGCCCAGAACCCGATTTTCATGAGTGGACATCCCATTCTACCAGCTTTTCTGAGTGGACATCCCATACTACCAGCTTTTCTGAGGTAAGTACTTTTTACTCAACCGATTTAGATACATTACTTTTAAAACATACAAGCCCACTACAAAGGTAAATGACACTTAAAACTTTGAAGAAAGTAAATAATAAAATCTAATTATAGCATATATATTATAGGCCCAAGTTACTCAAGGTAGCCAGATAAATAACTCAGATAAATAACTGCCGCCTTCACCTAATGAACATATAAAGATTTTAAATTGTCATACAATTTATTAACTGTCTTTTCCAGTAAATGTACCACTACTTTTCACATAAACAATGGTTTTCCGGGTTTTTTTCCCACCGTCCACTAGTCGCTATAATTAAATACCGTTAAATGCCGTTAGGTCTGTGTGACGTCATTTGGGATAATAGAGAAAACCCGCTCATATTGAAATTAACTTTTTCGTTTTCATCAGTCATGTCTGTGATGTTATCGTTACTTTAAAATAAATAAAATATACAATTATTAATAATATTATCTTTACTTTGTATGGAAAGCGCGTTGTCTCATGGGTTTGGCTGCGAGCGCGTGAGCGCTGGTGGTGTACGCGCCAGCGGTCACGCGCTCGCAGCCAAGCCTCTGTGAAAGCGAGAGACGTGACTTGTAAAGATGAGATCAGGGCCCGTATCCCTAAAGAATTTTTGTGCAAAAAGTGGCTCCTAGCGGCCAAATTCTAAGAAAATTCTCAGAGTCATGACATTTTCTTAGAATTTCCCCTAAAAGTGACACGAAAATCCCAGTTAATATAAAAGCTATTCCTCAAGATTCCTAGCGCTTAAAAGGGCTCCTAAGGCAAGATCTGCTAAGAGCAGGGAAGAGGACTTTTAGTGGCTTAGGAGTTCCCCTCAGCAGCTGCACAAAATGGCCAACAGAGGAGGCAGGAGAGATGTCCTGCAAACACTGGATGACAGGGAATTATTGAGACGCTACAGACATTGATAAAAGCTGAGCCGTGTTACCCTTGTTAAGACCACAGAGTTGTAACGTTGCAATTTCTACTTCATTAAGGACAGCCCCTTGAGATAGGCCATCTTGTTTTCAATGGGGTCCATATGGGAGTGAAAGTACAAAATATGCCATCTAGGATATTAATATGAGCAAATAAGACACGAATCATTATTTAAACAGGGTGTAATGAGCTTAAGTTTTCACATATTTTAGATTCTAATGTTAGGCTATAACCCCTACCGCTTACTATTCATTTTCCAGATATTTTCTTGAATGTGAAATATTATTTACAATTACAGTGAGTCTGCATAAGATTGCAGTGTAATCCTAGTAAAGAAAAAAGTAATTCAGAAAGCATCTTAACCCTTAAAAGAGGTCTTAAGGTCAAAATTGTTAGGAGCACGGACGAGGACTTTTAAGAGGCTTAAGAGTTTCTTTAGCAGAGGAGAAAATGGCAGAAAGACGAAGAGGGAGAAGAAATGCATTGTAGACAATAGATGACAGTGAGTTAATAAGACACTATAGATTAGATCGTGCAGGGATCATGTTTGTGACCGATTTTATTAGAGACACAATAACATCTCCGACACAGCGCAGGAATGGCATAGTGCCAGAAATGAAATCACTACTGTACATTAAGATATTTGGCAGCTGGGAAAATGCATCAACGCAGCAGTGATGATTTGGGTCTGTCACAAACTTCTGTAAGCAGAGTGATCACAAACAATTACAGCACTTTCAGAACCTCTTATTGAGTCGCAGTTCATTTAGTTTCCACTGGACATTCCCACCTTGCAGGCTCAAAAAAATGCATTTATGAATATAGCAGGCTTCCGCACAAGGAGGGGGAATGAACCGTAAATAATTTATTATTAACCGCTATAAGCTCCCACGTCTGCTTCTGTGCTGTGACACCCGGCCTGATTTTCCTTTAAGGATGGCCTTGTGTTCATCCACTAACTGGGCTCACAGTAAACACTGTTCCTCTGTCCAGTTCAGCTTTCTTGTCCTTCTTGTTTTTTATTCCATGTTTGCTACATTAAAACCAACATTCAAACCACCACTTAAATAGACAGTGGAACAATTTTTATCATTCTAATCCAATCAAATACCTTATAGGAAATTAACAGTATGGTAAATAAAAAAGGATTTATATACACAAATATAATGTGTGTGTGTGTGTGTATGAGAATGGTCAAATAGGAAAAATTACGCATGTAATTTCAAAGTGAAGGCTTAGAATAGACCTATACTTAAAATCACTCTTTTTTCCTTCTTGGACAACCAACCAATCACAGTCTTCAAAAGATTGTGTCATACATAGCAACGGGGTCAGCCCCGCCTCCTCACTAAGATAAAAGTTTTTGTCTTTTCCTTACTCAGAGTTGCTCTCAGATCGGTCCCGAATCACTCTTAAGCTAAGACTCCTACGTAAAAGATTTTAAGCTAAATTAAGAGTTTTCTAAAAGGATTCTTAGATTCTTTAGGAATACGGGCCCAGATCTATAATGAAATCAGCCATCCGTCTGTCTGTCATATTATTAATACCACTACTTTAAATAATATTTATACATATTGTTTTATTAATAATAATTATTATAATATTTTATTTCAATCATTATTGTTAACAGTGTTAATAATAATAATTATTATTAGTATTACTACTAGGCTACTTCTATTAACAATAAACTCAAATAATAATAAAAAAGGTTGTGAAGTCTCATCAGATGCATTACTGCATTCTTCTCATGTATTTTTTGAGGCAATTGATATATTAATAAATCAAGAGCCTTTATTAACTTTTGGAATTTATACCATGAAAATAATTATTTTCTTCTCTTTTTTCAGTATATATTGCAGTCTGATTATTGTAAGTGATAAATCTAGCAGTCATCCTGATTAGTCAAAAATCATTGCCGATATTGAATGCATTTTAATTTGTACAGATATATCTCACTCATATTTAGACATGTTTCTACTTTCTCTCCCCTTTTCTTATGTGTCAACAGCAGCTAACTACACCCCAAAGGCTCTTCTAAGAGCCCTAGCACAGAGCGACTTTGGCTTTGTAAGTATACGTTTTGAATGCCTGTCAGATACCTTCTTAGTATTTAAAAGTTATAAGTCATATGTTGGCCCTGGGACTGATATAGATTTCATGATTTGATTCACAAGATATATGATACCAATATTTACCTAAACCAACCCAATTCACAGTGGATGATCTTTTTTTCTATTTATTAGATTTTAGAAAAGTTTTTTTTCTTGGCATCTTTTATTTCAAGGTAAATAATATTCTTATAAACTCCTGCATTTTTGATTAGTCAATGATGATTAATGAAAACTGAATGTATTCTGTCTCAGTATTGTAACACATTAAACTATTAACGTCAATTAACAAAGTAAACCGTGTCAATAGACTGGTTGAACGTTCCCAAGATCTTCTTCAGTACTTTAATGGTGGATAAAACACTGTTGGTATATATCGTCACTTAACGGAATAACTGTTATTAACATCAAGACCACTATGCACAAATCTTCACAGTCACAGATTTCGAGATAAAAAATAAACTCAAAAAACATTTTTTTTTAAACCGAATAGATCAATTGAAATAAAATAAAAATTTGTCATTACTTAATGACAACCTGAAATGAATCAATGAAAGTGAATGGTGATAATGTCGACACAAACTACTTTAGGAATACTTTCCAATACCAAAATACAATAACTAATAGTCTTTTTTTCCCCCAGCCTCTGCAGTCTGATTTTTTCACAACTTTTAATTAAACCAACTGACTGAGGTAAGTAAAACAAACCTTAACAGATTTATTGTGAGGAATACAATTCAGCTTTTGGGAATACATGGAAGTATTATCTTATAATTTTAGACATTATACACAATGAGTGAAGAAAAGAGGGAAAGATCAAGGGAATATCTGAGATCTTGGAGAGCAGCCAAACGTGTTTTTAAAAAAATAGAAAAAAGTACCACAGAAGTCAGAGAACAAGTCTCAGAGTGTCAGACTGACTCTGATGATGCCTCAAGTTCTATGGAGGACCACCTGTCCACTGGAGCATCATTCACATGGGAAGAAAGCGACTGGGTGGATGACTTTGTGGAAGCCATGGACCTTGAGGAAAATGACACAACTGACCAGGAAGACAAATTATCACTTGCAACAGATCTGGCAACCTGGGCATCCCAGTTTCAAGTGAAGAACAATGCTGTTGACCATTTGTTAAAGGTCCTTCAGCAACATGGCCACACAGATCTTCCATCTACTGCCCGTACTCTGCTGAAAACACCTCGGCATGTAGCAACCATCCAAAAATCTGGAATGGAGTATTTACATTATCCCCTACATCAAAAGTTACTGGACTACCTGGAGAAGTACCCTGTTGAAGAGCTGCAAGACCATGACACCATTAATTTGTCTTTCAATGTTGATGGCCTACCATTATTTAAGAGTTCAGCTAAAGTCATGTGGCCTGTCCTCTGTGCGATCCACCTCAATCCCATTGTCGTTTTCCCTACAACATTAGCATGTGGAAACAAAAAGCCAAATGATCTTCATTTTTTAGATGATGTTGTAGCAGACCTCAAAGACCTCCTATCTAGTGGCATTCAATGCAAAGGTAAAATACACAGCATTAATGTTCTCTGCATTGTCTGCGATGCTCCAGCAAAAGCTTTAGTCCGTGGCACAAAGCTGTGCTCCGGATATTATGGCTGCGATAAATGTGACCAAAAGGGTGAATGGTTCGACAGAGTCACCTTTCAGGACACTGAAAACCTCACTCTGAGAACAGATGCCTCATTCAGAAATCAGGTTCAGCCCCAGCATCACAAAGACAGCACACCACTGGTCCAGCTTTCCAATGATATGATCAAAAGCTTCCCCATTGATTATATGCATCAGTCATGCCTGGGGGTGATGAAAAAGCTGCTGCACAGTTGGACAAGTGGAGCAAGAGGAGTAAGGCTCTCCAACACTCAAAAGCAAGTAGTAAATACTAGGCTTCTTCAACTCAGAAGTGAAATTCCCTCCATCTTCAGTCGCATGCCTCGAAGTCTTGATGAGGTGGAGAGGTGGAAGGCAACGGAATTTCGCCAATTCATGCTTTACACAGGCAAGCTGGTGCTGAGAGGAATCCTTGGCGACGACATGTATCAACATTTTCTGACTTTCAGCGTTGCCATGTCCTTGTTAGTGTCACCAACACTTGTCCAGAGGCATTCAGAGTATGCTAGAAACCTGCTGCACTTCTTTGTCTGTAGAGGACGAGAGCTCTATGGTCAGGGGTTTATAGTGTACAACGTCCACTCTATGCTCCACATCACTGATGATGCTTTGCAGTTTCATGGGCTTGACAACTGCAGTGCATTCAAATTCGAATCATACCTGTACACGATGAAGAGGATGGTACGAAGTGGAAAACACCCTTTGAGTCAGATCGCCAAGAGAATAGAGGAAAGGCAGTCATCTCCTCTTAAAAAACCCAACGAGCGAGAAACAGCTAGTGCCAGGGACAAAGCATTCTTGCTGCATGAGAATGGCTGTGAGATTACTGATGCAATGGAGAAGGATGGAAAAGTCCTTTGCAGGGTTTATCATAATCCTGTACCACTGTTCATTGAACCATGCCACTCTTTTCTTGTGGGAGTCTACAAGTACGACAAAAAGCAAACATCAATGAGATGGATTCCCAGAAAAAAAGTGGAAAAGAGAGCAATCAGAATCAATCATGGAGACACTGTAACATTCATGGCCATCTTGCATCAACAGTGAATTTGTGACTGTCTAATGTGAGATATTTTATATATTCTAAATGTACATAAATAAGCTAGGAAAAATGTGGAATAAATTACATATTCAATAAATTAACATTGTTTTGTTTTCCTTAGCATGTACTGCGTTGTAGAATTTACAGACGAATCATCTGTTGGAATTGTAGCAGAGTGTTGGACCTATAAAGAAGATGGGGTATAACCTTTCACAAGTCCAACCCACATCAATAATATAATCTTGCAAGTTTCAATTTACCCAATAAGGTAAAAGCTAGCTTTTGACTTTCTGTACAAATTTCAGCAACAATATAGTTATTGGCCCCCAACCAATCAGACAAAACGGGCAAAAAAAGGACAACTTCCTGATGAGGAAAACTGGATCACAAGAAAAATACGTGTTTTTTCCAGAACTGGTAAAGTTCAATATATGGCTGGATATTTTTAGATTATAACTGAATATATTATGACATTTTGATTTCCTAATTCCATTAACATTTCATTCCTAGGTGATTTTGAGAAGGCAGTAAAACGAAGTAAAAATGCTGAAAACAATTCCTCTGTCGAAAGTGATGATAACTGCTTTAAGAGGCCAACAAAAAAACCCAGCAGATTTGAAGACAGCAGCGATGGTATGAGAACATGACAAGCCCAGAACACATTAATTTCACATTAATTTCAATAAGTAAATGAAGTATTCCTTTTTTAAAGATGAGTGGGGAAGAGATCACTGGACACCTACAACAAAGAGAAAGCGTCAAGGTACATCTTTAATTTCCAAATTAGTTACTAAATTCAGCTCCAACATTTAAGTAATTCACATTTTGAATACAATTTAGATGAACCCTTTCCTCGCCTCAAGATAACTGAAAGGGCAGACAAAGGTATATATTTTTTTTATTTTTCTAACCCTAACATAATAATTATGGAGATCTAAATAAAAATAAAAAAAATTCATTAAACCATAATCAACAACAACCTATAAATTATTCAATACAATCATAATAGCAATTAATATTGATATTGTTTGGACTGGGAAAATGTGCTTTTAAGTAATATATGATCTGAATATTGACTTTTTGAATTGAATTTTTTTTTTTATATGTTTTAACAGCAGAAGCAGCTAAACTTCCAATTCCACCCAACCTGCAACAAAGTAATTTTCACTTTTTCCTTTGTACAAATACCACATTAAATAAAGTACACTATTAAAAGGAAATATACGTTAGGGTTGTGCGATAAACAATTCTCATTTTCTAAAATTTGTTTGTTAATTACACAGTATTTTAGAGTTGTTGTTTTTTTGTTCTAGTACCTCCCAAAGCTTTCATATTCTGTGCGGTTAGTTTGCAACTGTAGAAACAATGGAAATCAAATGAATTTACAAAAAGTGCTAAAAATTAATGAAATGCATCTAAATGTTTTGCCGGCATGAGAACGCAAATATATTCTTTGGGTAAGTTCAGCTTTTTGAAATACAACCAAACTCACATATGGTTAAAAACAACAATTAGACAACACAAATTGCACACCCCTAACTGTGGGCAAATACTTGGAATCTACCTTAAGTAAATATCTGAAGTCTTCACAGAATCTTCCCACCATCCCACATGTGACACGTCAGTTCCCCCATCGCATGATTTACCTGAAGGTAGAATTTGATTCATCAATGTAACTTAATATGGGACCTTTAACTTAAGCTTAACAACTGTGCATTCATCTTGCTTGCAGATGTTGAAGAGCCTCCCAGATCGTCCTCAATGGCAGCTACAGATACAAATGGTAAATACATTTATAGAAAAATTTGTAAAGAGTTTAGAGCAAACAACAGATTGGTCTATGTATTACAAGATATTTAAACATATGAGACAAGCAAATTCAATGTAATGCACATTGCACATATAACTTGTTACACACAGATCAAGGGCAATGTTTTCAGCTCATTCAAGTACCTGCTATTGAAAGCCTGCCTACTTGTATAATAGAAAATTGTGATGTTACTGTTGTGTAATCACATAAAAATAAATGAGAGCACACCCTACTTTCATATCTAGAACAATATCTCCATTTAGTGTGACATTTATCAATTAGGAACGTAATAAGAGAACACGACAATTACCTTTTTCAGTGGGGAGACAAAGGACATGGACAAAGGCTTCCAGAGAGGTTCCCATGGCAAAAGATCTAAAAGGTAAGAGATACAACAAGACCACATGTATTTAAATGTGATCAAAAATGATTATACAACTGCATTTATGTAAGGAATAATTGACGACAGGCCGTTGAATTATTAGAAAAATAATGCACACCCGAGGTGGTAATGCGGTCACGATGCGAAGCGGAGTGGCCGTTACACCTCGGGTGTGCATTATTTTTCTAATAATTCAACGGCCTGTCGTCAATTATTCCGCTTATACTACAGTTACCACACCTCGAAACATGTTCAGATGATGCATTTCAAGACGTTTGTCAAGTTTTTGTCATTAAAACGCTCTTGTATGTAGGACTAATTTCTTACGCATCTAATCCCATGCCTCCGTTGCTAATTCCAAAACGTCATTTTAGAGTTAGTAACGGAGGTTTGAGCCACTGATAGCAGACTAATGATGGGGACACACTTACGACTCGCTGAAACACTCGAAGACTGACTGTTTCCATCGACTGTAGCAGGTCTTAAACACCGACTGTGAACACAGACTGAACGCGCTGAACACGCGTTTGGGCATGATCAGTCATAAGAAAGATGTTGCAATAATGAGACAGAAAAGCATGTGCGTCAATATTATTATTTATTTATTAATTCAATTTGTTTAAATTAATTTGTTCATTCTTTTTTTCTATTATTGACAGTATATAACCTAATAAATGAAACACACAAAGCCCTTTTATATGAAGGACTAAAAATGACAAAAGGAAAAATAAATAAATAAATAAATGCAGAAATATAGTGAAAATAAATACATTTTGGTAATGTAAATGGCTATTTTTGTAGTTTTACATGTATTTATTTATTTATTTATGCATTTATATATGTATTTATTTATGTATTTATACATTTATGTATTTATTTATTTATTTCTACATTTATTTATTTCTGTATTTCCACATTTCTACATTTATTTATTTCTGTATTTCCACATTTCAACATTTTTTCACGCCTCGCCGTCGTCAATTAATACCTGACAATGGACACCTCGTCGGGCATTAACCCTTACTTAAATTGAAATGAATTATTCTGTAAATATTTTACAAGTAAAAGTTACTTTTTTCAATCCTTGAAATACAAATAAATAAAAGCTCACCTTAATTGCAGAAACACTGCAGGTGCTGCTGCAGAAAGTAGACAGTCTGGCAGCCTCCCAGAAGGAAATTCTACTTCTGTTGCGGAGGAACCAGGGTCGCCAAAGGGAGGAGGATATCTTGGACCTTCCGACTGCTCAGTGCAAGGATGAACTGGAGGACATTGAGAACCACCTTAAAGACCCTGAATTCCGAAAGAAAGTGGTGGGTGCTTAATTCAGAAGACAAAAATACAATTAAAATATGCGACCCCATTTACCTTCTCTTTGCAGATTTTATATCAATGCCGAATATCATTTATAGCAGTGGTTCTCAATCCTGGTCCTGGGGACCCACTGCTCTGCACATTTTATATGTCTCCTTTATCTGACACACCCAGTTCAGTTCATAGAGCTCTTTCCTAACGAGCTGATGATCTGAATCAGGTGGATAAATGAGGGAGACATACAAACTGTGCAGAGCTGTGGGTCCCCAGGACCAGGATTGAGAACCACTGATTTATAGGATTAGGTAATTTAGAGTAAATTTTACATTTACCTCTTTAAAAAATTTCATTTAGAAAATGGCTAAATAGGTTTCATATAACGAAACCGGTATAACATTTTTACGGCATAATGAGTACACTATTACTTTTGGTTACCTGCATGCCAAAAAACAATTCTCTTCCAGACACACCATCTCAGCCTTATTGGTGGGACCAATCCAGGAGATTGTGTAAGGAGGGTCATGCGGGCAGTGGCAACCAACAATGTGTGGAGCCACTACAGTCTGCATGGGAAGCGGAAGAAGCTGCCTCTGATAAAAACATCAGTGTGCAAGGTTATCACACGTGAGTCAATGTTCAGTTTATGAACAACAGAGATAAATGTGGTATAAATAACAAATTTGACACCGAAATAATACATAACCTTCCGTTTCTTTTCACAGACAAGGTTTAAGACTAAAATACACTTTGCTAGTCTCAGACTAAAATGCATGTTTGAGCTGAAATGTTTGAGTTTTTGAACTGAAAGCAACTTGCTAGCTGGCATCTCTTAAAATATGCAAGAAAAAAAAATCTCTGCTCATGTTTCAGTCATACTTCGATATGTTTACAAGACTATTTACCTGTCAGTGTATTACATAATAAACTAAAATAAACTTTATATAGCCTATCATATTTTATAGCTAGTTTACTTTAGTTTTTTTTTTAATTTTATATATATATATATATATATATATATATATATATATATATATATACACACACACACTATACTTTTACCCAAACTGAATAATTAAAAACAAGTTTAAATGGGTAAACCTTTTTATTTATTTATTTTTTATTCATGTTCTTTTCTGACAAAAAAAGGGGGAAAATACGCTTGAGTGAGTCTGTGAAACGACATTTTCCACATTAAGACATTTGAATAGCCTACTTTCTGTAAAGATAATTTAATTAGTGAGATTTGTATAGTATAACAAATTAATACAAGTAATATGATTAATTATTTCGAGTATACATCTACAATTGAACGAATGAATAAAAACACTGATAAAGCAAGCATGAACAACGTACAATATGCTACTTACTGTAACGGTTGTTCTGTTTAATTCCAGATGCTGCCATGAAATGTAAAGCTGGTCTTGGGGAGAAGGACATAGAGAGTTTAATTGCAGAGACTCTTAAACATGCCCCGGCGCATATAAATAAACATGTTCAGGTATGAACAGCAGAGACAAGAGATCACTACAATGTTCTAGTTAAAAGCAAAGCAGAAACAGAAAAAAACGGAAGATTTTAAGGCCCTAGCGCTTGGTTTATTCTCGCCGCGTCCGCATGAGCGCGAAAGTGCGCGCGGCAAAAAAGACATCATCGCGGTGTGGGCGTTGGGTTCGCACGTGGATCCGCATCCGAAGATGCATGACTTCGAGCCGAATCTGGCCGAGTCTCCCGGCACCCAGTTTGTGCGTCTAGTTGCTTAAATTTACAAAATGAGCCTACAATAGCAGACATAAGCCCTTTTAATAAAAATGGTCAATGTTTTATTAAAAATGTTCACGAAAATAAATGAAAATGTTTAGTGAAATTAGAAAATAGCCCGTGTAAGTTATCGTTAATTTAGTTGTATATTCTCAAATTCCTTTTTGTTATAATGTAACAAGTACTTATCTCACGGTTTACTGCTTTTCACGATTCTTTTGTGGTTTTGGTGAAGTATAAGCCTACTAAAATAAAAATTCACCTGTGTACCTTCCTTCTCATCGTTGATTCCTGGTGGTTTAGACTGAGGACTGTCGTTTCAAATAATAACTGCGAGCGCGTCAAGTAGGGCCTATAAACGCCTCGACTGCGGAGCAAAGCGAAACGTGCACGAACACCAGTCAATATTCTTGTGACTATATAAATATAACAGCAACAATTTCCTTACTTTCTACATCAAATTATTTGATGTATACAACTGTTATTAATCACACACGAACAACAACATGCACTTTTTAAAAAGCACATGTGATCTGACTTGCCTCTGTGACAAAACTGTCTGCTTATATGCAGATTCTATATTTTCTAGCTAATCTTTGTGTTGTTAAATGTTAAATGGGAAAACACTCACCTGTTCTTTTTTCTTTCCTTTTTCTTTTCTCATTCTTGCTTTTGTTGTTAGGACCACCAAGATGAAGACGTGGAGGAGTAGGCTAGTTTCGATGTTCGAGATTCTGAGGAAAACCTTTGCATACTGTTTTTGCTGTTTGTGGTTTGTTCGTGCTGTTCTAGTAAATAAACCGAATTAACCAAATTCTGAGTCTGTATCTTTTATGTCGTTGAAAGAGTCTCTAAAATAGTTTTGAGCAAATGAGGACTAGTTAAATTAGACCACTGCATGTCCGCTCATTTATTAAAACCTAGAATGACCAACTGGTTACCAAGTACGCGACTGTTGATCCATGACGTTGCCACGACGTCACAGTTACTTACTGACAACGTTACAAAGTTACGTCGTGGCAACGAATCCAGGAATTTCACTTTTCCGGTTGCCACGACGTAACTAGTTACGTCGCCACGACGAAAGTTTGGTCACCAGATTACGTTGCAGTTACGTAACAGTCACGTATTTTTGTTAGCTGGGGTTGTATTGTTTTATTTAGTCATTAGGACACGTTGTGAGGACGTCGTGGAAAAGTTCCATATTTTATAATCTTGGCTAACGTTCCAGAAACGTCGTGGGCACGTCCTCAAAAGACGTCGCTAGTTTATCCCATGGAGAACGTTGTAGAGACGTGGTCAACTGGTCTCCAGATAACTTTCCAGAAAATTGCGTTACAAGTATTATCCTAGTGATATATGCCATTTGGATATATGGGAAATGTAATTAATTCATCAAAGATTTTATTAAATTATCTGGTGACCAGTTGACCACATCTTTACAACGTTTTACATTGGATAAACTAGCGACGTCTTTTGAGGACGTGCCCACGACGTTTCTGGAACGTTAGATAAGATTATAAAAAAATGGAACTTTTCCACGACGTCCTCACAACGTTCTCCATGGGATAAACTAGCGACGTCTTTTGAAGACGTGCCCACGACGTTTCTGGAACGTTAGCCAAGATTATAAAAAATGGAACTTTACCACGACGTCCTCACAACGTTGTCATAAAGTAATGTCGCGCTGACCAAATGACGACTAACTGACGACGTCGTCACAACGTACTGTGTTAGCTGGGTCAGTACCGTAACGGTACTGATCCACTTGTCCGTGCGGCACTTCAGTCGCAAAAGTGGATCAGTAACGTAACCCCTCATTTACACTGCACACGTCTGCGGCGCATTACGGCTGCGACACGGTTTTATTCCGTCCTTCACACAGTGCCAACTCACACCAGGAGCATTTCAGACGCGAAGCGACCGGATGCGCGAGACCACGTGATTTGCCTGTCCGGCGTGTTTTTTCTTGATTTTTGTGTGTCTACCTACAGTCTATGGATTTTACCAAGGATATATTGGTGTGCAATACAATTGGGATTCTGCACAGGGTGTTTATTATGAAATTGACAGTGTTTTTTTTTACTTTTATTTTGTATTTACGGTGCGGCTTGGACGCGGCGTCCGTCAAAAATAGACTAGGCGCCTATATTTAGCGAAGCGGCGCGGAGAGCAGCTTCTGGGAAGCTTCTGAAACGCGCCGCTTCGCGGCCGGTGTAAACACACGCATTGACTAGAATGGCCGCGATCAGCTCCGGTAGCCGTGTCGCAGTGTAAATGAGGGGTTTAGGCTAGAACATTTATAGCCAATCGTATACATTATTATTGATGCAGTCAAAAACTCTACAACTACTTTGCAACCAAGCCAGATTTTTTTGTTAAGGGAAATGTTAGTGGGTATGGGAAGGAATGAAGTTTATTGAAGAATTGAATTTTATTTTCATTTTCATTTATTGTTCTATTCTCTTTTCATGGTAATGCAACACAAAATACCACAAGAACAACCTAACAAATCCAACAAACACAACAAATGTACATTCCATGACAAAAAGAACAGGAGTAGGATGAAGAAAAAAATCTTATAAACTCCTACCCCATTCCTACAAAAACAAGATTCACAAATTAGATGACCTCACCGACATAAAATGACAAACACCAAGAAATAAAAGGAAATATATATACACACATATACACATACATATACAGACTATAGCCCAGACCAGATATAATCTAATTTCAATTATAACACATTTTTTCTCTCTTTGTTTATTATTATTATTATTTTTATCATCTATTAATACTAATTCTGCTTACATAATACTAAACAAACAAAAATAACAAAGATGTAATAATGGCAGGTTCAACAACCAAAATAATACCGAAACCATAATTGTTGTAATAATTTTATTAGTTTTCACATTCATCTTTATATAAATTAAGTATCTTTTGTTTGTAATTATTTTTAAATTGTAAGATATTTGAACAACATTTTAGATCATTTTCTAGAAGATTCCATCTTTTCACACCAGAAACTGAAACGCACATTTGTTTGAGGGTATTTCCAGCAAAAGGTTGTTTGAAATCATTATTTCTTCTGCTTGTCTCACTATTTAAAGTAAAAAGGGTTTGCAGTCCATGCGGTAACAGGCAGTGTTTAGCTTTATAAACAACTAACAAAGTTTGTAAAGAAACCAAATCCTTCAATTTGAGTAGTCCTGACTCCAGAAACAGTCCTGTAGTGTGTTCTCTTGGAGCAACTCCATGAATTATTCTTAAAGCCCTTTTTTGCAAAATAAATAAAGGCACTAAATTTGTAAAATAAGAATTCCCCCAAATCTCCAAACAATACATAAAATATGGCAAAACAAAAGAACAATATAGGATTCTCATTGCCTTATAATTTAACATAAACTTTACTTTACTCATAACGGCAATGTTTCTACAAATTTTATTTCTTACATAAGCTATATGTGACTTCCATTTAAATTTTTCATCAATGAGTACACCTAAAAACCTAAATTCTGACACTCTCTCAATAGTTATTCCATTAAAACTCAAACTAACATTTTCAGAACATTTTTGATTTGTAAACAACATAAATTTTGTTTTACTTAAATTTAATGACAGTCTATTTTTATTAAACCATTTCTGAAGTAGGACCAATTCTTGTTCAATAGTTTTCATTAGTACGTTTAAGTTTTTCCCCGATGCAAACAAATTTGTATCGTCTGCAAAAAGAACAAAACGTAAAATCTTTGATTCGTCACAGAGATCATTAATATATAAAGAAAATAATTTAGGCCCCAGCACAGAACCTTGAGGGACTCCACACTGTATGAGTTTCAACTTAGATTCATGGCCTATATACTCTACATATTGTTGTCTATTTGCTAAATAACTAATAATCCAATTTAATACTACACCTCTAATTCCATATGTCTGTAATTTAGATATCAATATACCATGATCAAGAGTGTCGAAGGCCTTTTTAAGATCAATATAAACACCAATCGTATGATTTTTATTCCCCAATTCTGTAGTAATATCTTCTGTGATTTTCAACAAAGCCATAGTTGTTGAGCGGGTGCTTCGAAACCCAAACTGATTATCGTGTATCAAAGAATTTTAAATTATATATTATACTGTATTAATAGTCTTTCTAGTTACATTAAGGCTACATGTATTAAGGCAGAGTGCTCTGGGTAATATTTTATATCCTGTCAAAACATACATTAATCATTGCCATTGCATTTGTATTTTTTCAAAGATGTCAGGGAAAAATGCAAAAAGATTTGTTTTTCCAAACTGTTTGGAGCAATTTGTTATATTTTAGTAATTTTGAAATATAACATTAAAGAGTATATTTGATGTGATGAATTGCTCTGTCATTTATCAGATTTACCAATTGTTATAATTTTAATTTGTGCTGGTTAATTATGAACAATGGGTAAAATTGGGGGGCGGGGTGGGCGGGGCTCCACTGGGGCTCCTCCCCTTGGGCTCCTCCCCTAACCGCATGTGATCTCACTCCAAGCTTTTGATAAAACTTGAGAACCCTGTAAATGTAAGCCTAAATATAACTAAACAAATCGCACTGTAAATGTCACTATATCAGCAAAAATTCGCTATCTCAAAATCAAAATCCTCTCAAAAAACCCACGAGGTCAAGATGCGTTGACTTTACTTTTATACAGATGTGCGATAGTGTGGTCTGTTCCCGAACCTGTCAATCAAACGCTGAATCCAATATTATGAAGCTGCAGACTCGGAGCCTGCATCTACAGTCCCCCACCGAGAGTCCCGCATTCTCAGACCCCTCGTTTTTAGAACACAGCGCCTCCTGCTGTTCGAAAGATCGTATAACACCCGCACACAGAGTACAGCGCACGCTTATCCAAATGTAATTAATAACAATAGGATGCAATATTACGGTCTCCAAATAAATGATCCAATAAATATTTGCGTTCCCTGCTTAATGCATGTGCCAAAAGAAAAAAACTCATTGCGATGGAAGGGATACAATTACAGATTGAACTATCTTCTGAAAAATAGTATGTGATATTATATTGCTACAATGTTTTTTTTATATATTTTTTTATTCAAATTCCAATTTTTCTTTCAGTTCAAGCTATAATGGTCTAATTAACATTACCATGCTAACATTACAAAATCTGTTTTTTGATATTTTGAATGCGAAGCAAAACAAATCAGAATAGATAAACAATTCTGTACTTTATTTAATGTTTTATTTAACATCATCTTGCTGTAAAGAAAAAAGGAAGAAAAAACTGTGTCCGTGACTTTACTTTTCGTCTTCAATTGCATTAAAAAAAACTATTTTATAAGTCGCTTTGCATAATCAAAAAATGATATGTTGCTGGGTTCGGCAGGGGCGACTCCATCAATGTATGGTGTACCCTGGAATAGCCTACAACAGTATAGGCCCGATAGCACATGTCTTATGATGTTTCAAAAAGAAAGAAAAAGAAAAAAGATGTTTGCAAATGTTACATTCATGTTGCACTGCTCTGTTGAAGTGGCCCTTGAGATTTTTTGGAACTTTGTACAACTTTGTGGGTTTGAAATATATGGGGGCACAAAATGGGCAGTGAAAATCACTGCAGCATTTATGACATATCTACAAAAAGTCCAAGGTTAAAGGTTAACGTTAGCTATCAAAATATTTTCGGGGGGAAGAGGGCGAAAAAACATACATTAACGGCTCAAATCTTGTTACAAACTATCTTTACAAATATTAAATGGACTATTCATATGTTGTATCGATGAGCTAAATTAGTTTTATTAAAAGATAAATCAAACGAGTAGGCTCCTACGATTCGCTAAATAAAATTGAAGATAGCCTACTCACGTTTTGGCTTAAGTTCTTCACATGTTCTTCACATGTTTATCCGATACAATTTGTTAGGAGGCGCTGTCTCGAAAAACGAGGGGTCTGAGAATCCGGGACTCTGGGTGCAGGGGGACTGTAGATGCAGGTCTCCGAGTCTGCAGCTTCATACTACTCGCTGAATCGGCGGACCATGCCACCTGTCGCGTCATTTAGCCAGAGTCACGTGACATGGGTGTTTTGACCACTGATCAGTGGTTTTGACCTATATGGGGAGGCTGCAGACCTGGAGCCGGCAGATATACGCCCCTGGCAGTTTTATGACCCTGACAGTTTTACGCCCCTATTGTTCCTGATGCGTCCAGTAGAGGGATATACTGCGAAATAACATATTTAAATCGACTCTTACACATTAATAACCCGTCCATAGACATTTTTTGTGTGTTTTGTTCATTTAAATATAAACGTTACAGTGTAGATCTGCACGGATTAAAATGTCTGTAGCTATTCAGTTGGGCTTAACTCTCTTCACTCAGCCTACAGAAGACTAGCCTATGTGTTTTTGTGAATTGAATATTTAAAAATACACAATTGGATCAACTATGTTATGACAAGTATATGACCTACTGCAGTTATAGGCCTATTCACCGTAGGTTGTTATATGGAAGACTGGGTGAAATACGTTGTTGTGAATTTATAGTTACATTTAGATATTAACCAAATTTAGCCCATTAGACATACAGTACCGTGTAATGGATCCTTGATTAGCTGTACTGTTCTCTATTGGTCGTCATACAGCTACAAAACAGTGTCCTACACAGCATTTTATGAAGACAAACACAATTTATCCCTTTTCTAAAATGCCATGACTCCCCTATGGTTTGCCCCTCTTCTTTAACTATTTTTTAAAAGGACATCCATGGTGATTTTTTTCGCGTGTGTGTGCAGAATTGATGTCAGGTGTGTGTGGATTGCATCAATTTGCTACTGATCTTCAATGTACAACGGCACACTTGTTGGTGGAACAATAGTGAAAAAAGTGTCAAGCCACTTTAATTTCTTTTGGCCACCAATGATGGACTGTGCAGAGAAAATTGAAAATTACTTTAAAACCACGTCCATGGTATGTCTCTGTAAGTTTATTTTGTAAGTCGTAAAAAAAAGATGGATGTTTAAGTTTAGAGAGAGATTTTCATTTTCTTATAGCTAAAGCAAGCACACCTTTATGAGATGCAAGTTAAAAAGAATTTGGTAAAGACAGAGTATGATCAAACCCACATTAAGTGCACATACCCTACATTTTAGTCAGTAAGCTATTTTAAGAAATGATGTTGGAAATAATCAAAATATTTGAGTGAGTGTGCAGTTCAACTCTTTACTTGAGATTACATGTATACAATACCGGTATGCCTATTATAAATGTGTCTTTTGTGTGTTCACACCATAGACTGTAAAAAAACAAGTTAATATATTTCCAATATCTACTGTAATGTTGCCCCAGAAACCATGTGGAGTATGTTTTAATGTAAGGAGTAAACAGGGTCTTACCAGAAGAGGCCATCTCACGCAAGCTAAAGACAGGCAACAAAAGAAAATTAAAAAGAAAATGAATTTTAAAGTGAGAAGACTAGGGGCAGCTAAACCTACACGTGGTTAGCTAAGTTTAAGCCAGATAGAACATAAACCTGACCATCAAGAACTTTTTGTCTTTCGAAATAAATTATAGACCCATCCATTGATATAGAAATGAATTGATATCTAGGCTACCTATACCAAGCTAATCGTTTATAAATAATAGGCTAAATGTTGCATCATTGCTAAACAACAATAACTTTAGCAGATTATTTAACATTCAAATGACAGAATCTATCATTTTTTGTCAGATTTTCATTCTAAAGATAAAAATCTTGATTATACGGTATTATTACTTTGTCTTCTGGGCAAGATTAATCTTCATAAAGACAGAACCATTCAATGATCCTGATTTAAGAATATTCTCCTCTGATATAAAGTCCCCTTTTTCTTCTTTTAAGAAAATGTCAAAACCTTTAAACTCAAAGGTTTCTAAAATAAATAATATCATTGAGTCTGTTGTAAACCTTTATTTTTTTATATTGACAAAATGTAAAATTGTATTGATTTGTGTAGCCTCAATCTCTTTTGATGTCCCCCTTTGTTCTTTTTTTTCTCCTTCTCACTGTTAATGTCTTGTATCCTTTCATTAGCAACACAAAATAAATAAATTTCTTAATTTAAAAAAAAAAGAAAGAAGATTATTACTAACATAACTCAATTCGTGTCGCTGTACAGCCTCCCCCTACTGGACGCATCAGGAACAACAGGGGCGTAAAACTGCCAGGGGCGTATATCTGCCGGCTCCAGGTCTGCAGCCTCCCCTTACTCGTTTTGACTCACGCTTCGGATCAGTGTTTCTTTCGAAACTTCTGCGCTTCGGGATATCGAAAAGCTTCGGGAACGTCCGTTTCGCGTCAGGCATCCCTACTTCTGTCGTTTCAAATCATGAATTAATTCATTAGAAAGCCGATCAGTCGGTGTACAAATCTCTCAGTTTAGTGGGTTTTGTTAACAGTTGTTGCTGTCAGTCTGGTGGATCAGTGGTTTATAACACAACGAGGATTAATATCACTCGAAATCAGATTTCGCTGGAATCTACAACAATATGAAGAGCACTTCAAATCCCGTTTTGTTTTTATTACTACTGTCCGGTAAGTGTATGATTTGTGTTAATTCAACACTTTCTGTTTCACTTTGACCCCACAGAAGTATTTTGAGTGTTCCAGTGGGCAGTGGGGGATTTATAAAGTTATTTATAGGGTGGCATGAGGACTAAAGGGCATCACCAAATCAAGCATTCATACATCGTTTTTGTGGATTTATGACATGACATACACATTAATTAGTTTAACGATTATGTTAAACATTGCATTACCGGAAAGTAATCATAATGCCGTTTACAAATACTTTTCACAATTGTTTTGTAAAAATCTTAGTTTTACTGTATGTTTACTGTTTTGGAGAACACAAATTAGCCTACTGAAAACAATATCATACTCTTATTTCTACAGTGCATATGTGAATGTACCCAGCATGCAAGGCAGCATGAATAGATTGTGCTGTAGAGTAGGCCTACTTTTTTTATAACTTGTTGCTCTTATCTGTACTGCTGAACTTAGGCTATGTTTTGGTTATCTTTTAGCAGTATGTGTTGTTGGTCTATTTTGTAATACCCTTTTTATATATATATTTTTAATTTGTTGAGTGTCACGTGTTTTGAATATGCCTGCTTCACTATTGAAAAAGAAACTTGTACAAACAGTGATACATTTTAAAATGAGAAATTATCCGTTTATCATCATCAAACATATAATATTATACAATTCTTTAATGTCCTTTTTACAGTGTAACCCAATTTGAAATATTGTGATTTGTTTTGCACTGACTAGTTTCTCCAATCAGACTCTGATAACTGTTTGCAGATATGCTACTCTCTAACTACTATCAAAGGTATTGCTGTTGTAGTTGTGCTGTGAAGAGTTGCACATATTCACTGAGCTAAATGTATTTAATTTATTATTTTAATTAGCTTTGTTTAAAAGCTGAATGAATAAATGTAAATGTAGCACATCTGTAGATTGTAGATGAACCAACATGAGTTTTCTCATTAGTTTGTCAGGAAGACTGTCTGTTCTTCATTCACAGCTGAATAATTCATTGTTTAAAGACAAGTCTAAATGATCTGTTAAATCTGTTTACTAATATCAGCATCGGTGTTATATGAGTTTAATCTCTGAGGAACTGTTTCTGTGTGTTCTGCAGGAGTGTTTGGTGATGATGCAGATGAAGTGAAGACAGTGTCAGTGATGGAGGGAGAATCTGTCACTCTAAACACTGATCTTACTGAAATACAGGGAATTAATGAGATACAGTGGTGGTTTGGAGGTACAGTCATTGCTGAAACTGATGGAAATAAGATCTCATATCCCCATCTCACTGAGAGATTCGGAGACAGACTGCAGCTGGATCATCAGACTGGATTTCTGACCATCAAGAACACAAGAAACAAACACTCTGGACTGTATAAACTAGAGATCAGCAGCAACTCTGGGACCACACGCAAGACATTCAGTGTTACTGTCTCTGGTGAGGACACTTTTATTATTTTTTGAATAAGTTGTTTTCAATAGAGGCAATACAGAACCAGTAAAATGCTACCTTTCACAGATCTAAATCCAACAAGAAATGCATATGCAAATAAATGGCAGTCAGAATGGGATCAGTGCTTAAACAACAAATTACCTGAAATAAATCTTGATGTTGGAACAAGACATGCATTTCATATTAATACTCACTGGGATCAAGTCATTTACACACAATTACAGACTTGCACATCAATCATAAATCAGGAGAAAATCCCCCAGTGTTCATCTTGTCAGAAAGAATCAACTGTCATTAAACATATTTTACTGGACTGTAATGCTTCTATTGCTCTGAGGAACTGGTTTTATTCTGTTGATGCGTTTGGAAAAAAAAATTAAACCAAGCAAATAAAACATTTTTATAAAATAAAAATAAAAAAGTCTTAAGGTTTTCTAAAAAAGCTTAAATATTATTTTGTTTAATTTTTTATAAAACTAAAACTTATTTATTTCTCAATAACAATCAAATATATTCACCATGAACATAGACACAGGAGCTTGCATAGTGTTAAAATGGAAGGGATTATTTTTTCACGTTTTTGTTTCACAGATGAAACTGAATTAAACTGCAAGTGCAGAAAACAAATATTATAATGTGTTCGACATTGTTACAGAATTTCAGGTTCACAATATTAGACTCATGCTGTTCTGAATATTATCACAGCTGAGCTTGGGCCACAGATGATCACATGACTGATATTCAGAACAGACTGCACAACAGATTCAGTGTTACTGTCAGTGGTGGTGAGGAACTCAAGACTTTGAAGTTATGATTGTTTATCAGCTGTCTGCGATTAATTCAGATCATGTGACATTAAAGGACTCAAATCATGAGGAAATTATATTTAATGACATCATACTGCAAATTTCAGAGCACAAAACTTTCTTAGCTAAAACGTCTTGATGTGAATGGTCATAAATTACTGACACCTGTAAACAAATCTGTGATAAATACTGACTACATGAACTTTGATCTTCATCACTGATTTGATTTTAATATTTACATGCAATTAATTAACCACCATTAACACAAAGATCTACTTACCAGATCTTGATGTTTCTAGTGTGTGTTACAGACTGTCTCTCTCTATCATTACAGCACCAGCTCTGTCTCCAGGTGCTAAAGCAGGAATAGTTGTTGTTCTGCTGCTGGTGTTTTCAGCTGCAGCTGCTGGTGTTTTTTACTATCGCCACATCATCTGTTCTCCAAAACCTTTATTGGGTAAGTATAACAACTCATACAACAAGAGATTTTCCACAGTCAATAGTTATATATTTTTAATCACAAGTTCTGCTTGTGATTGTGATTGCACAAGTTGGCCTAAAATCATAATCCTGCTGTCTTTTTTTGGGCCATTTTGAATTTTATCTGGACCGCCTAGCGCCTCACAGATGCGTTTAAAAAAACTAAGAGAATGATATTGAGAGTGTTGTAGACACTGATATGTCTTATGAGTCAATGAATCTATCCCCTCTTATCTGGTCATTAGTTTGAGTTGTTTATGCACACTTAAAGGGATTGTTCAAGAAAAAAAAATACCAATAAGTAAGAAATGTCATCCTAGGGAGCTCTTTCTTTTTAATGCCACGATAGTTGATAGAAAGCATTTCTGTCAAAAAGGAAAAGAAGTAATTTTAATGGTAAATTGCATTGGTTGTCGCATGTTTCTGAATCACGAAGCAAGTTTGAGTATGAAAAATAATATTTAATCGTTGCAGCACAGTCAAATATTTTCAGCAAATAACCACTTAAACTGCACATAAAGCTATCAAGTTCAAAAATGGTGATGATGATGATGAAGAAATAACATGAAAAATCACACCATATCTTCTCAGTCCTCCAGTGTTATTGACATCTGCTCAATATTATCTCCTGTTTTCTCTGTTTCTGTGCTGACTGACAAGAAGATGAGTTCTCTAAACAGAAATCAGAACCGTGTAAGTATTAAACCTGATACAACGAGAAAAATAAGAGTATTGGAGAGATCTAATGTAGTTTTCATATTCAAAATGTCTTTTTACCACATGTTCTGTTTGTGATTAGTTTAGTGCAATAATCAAAAATGAAGCATGTGATTGTCCAGTGTTGAGCTGCATGACATTAACCCTTTAACTGCCCCCCCCCCTTTTTTTTCCGCATAAACATGAAAATGACTATTCAAAATTAAATGCTATAGTAATTGAAGAATGCTTTGGAATATAGACCTATGGTTAGTCTTGTTTTAAACAAGACATTTGCCAGATTAGTGGAGAAGTGAAATAAATTATAAAAGTGAAAAAGAAAAGAAGTTTGAGTTTAAATTTAAGTTATACATATTTATATTTGATATATTTTACTTTATATTTTGGCTTTTAAACAAGTTGTGTTCCAAATTTTAGTTTGATATATAAAAAAAAATGCTTCCAGTAAGATTTTATTTGGGCGCAGTACCAAACTTTTTTACTAGATGGACAGCCAAGCTTCCTTACTGACCATATAAGGACGCCTCCAATTTCATTTAGTGATCTGATGAACTATGTATTTCCATAATTTTCATACAATTTATGAAGTAGACAACCTATTCAGAAATAGTTTGGGTGGTTTGGCAGTATTTGAATTCAACCTCTAAGAAACGCATAAAAAGAGCACATATGTGCGTTATAGCTCGCAGCCGCATCACAAATCGAGAATCCATATTATTTTTCTTTATATTTAAAACATTTTTAGACATTTTTTTCTCATAATTTTGAACTCTTGGCATAAAAACAGAGTTTTTTATGTTTATTGCAAAAAACAGCCACCAAGTATGAAAACTAGAGATTGTAAGCTTTCAAATGATATAGTTTGTCAATATTACTTTAGGTTTTTACTAAGATACTATTGTATTTGCACTAAGTACCAATCTTTTTGGTAAAAAACACCCGCCACTAAATATCTACAGTGGCTTAGGTCGTAGGGCGTGAGGTGCGTGAAAGTAGGTTTTGACACATTCGACCAAAGTTCAAATCCACCTTTTGCCGAACTCGCTCTTCTCCCTTTTCCCAACACATATGAGATGTACAATTTATAGCCTAACAGAAAGGTCTCTAGCGTTATATTTTGCCAACGAACTAAAATTGAAACCGTGATATGGATTTGTGCCTTTATAAAACAGCACAAGACTTTAAGTAACCCATAAAGGGATTCTGTTTGTGCTGCATGATTTAAAGAAAAGTGTGCACTTTGCTCACGCGATCAGCATGAATGAAAATGACAAAAGTATATTTTACATTACACTATAGTATAGGAAAATTACAATACTTTTGTCCTAATTTCTTAACTTGCAAGAAATAAACCCTTGAGCTTTTTTTTAGGAGAAAACAACAGATCACCATACAGTACATTTATAGGCTATATGGATTTTACGTCATAGGAATAATTCTATAAATCATTATTATATTATTATAATAATTGTTTGGCATCCTAAAACACCAGTGATAATTTAATGTAGACTGAGACTCTGTATCATAACTAAAAAGATGTTTGAGCCCTCTTTAATGTCCAGGTACCTGATTACTACATTTAGTTTAGAATCCAGAATTGACCAGAACTACATTAAGACTGTTTTATTGTGCCTGTGTGTGTTCCTAGAGGCAGAGCATGTTAACATTCATGTAATGTTTGTACTTCTGCTTTTGAAGCTCACAGAACTAAATCTAAGCTTGAGAAACTTTAAATATAAAATCCTAAACTGCTGTGGCTGTTTTGAGTTTAACATGGGCTGTCTGACTTTTATTTGTGTCATTGCATGTGGCTTCATTTTGCTTATTTTTTCAGACATTAACACAGAAACCCTGAAGATGGCGCTGCACTTGTGTTTTTTTGGATTTGATGCTTCTGTTTAATACTAAGTGAGTTGGTCTACACATCATATCTGGTCAGTATTAATTATTCATATTTAAACGATATGATTTCTGATAAATACTGTTGAAAATTGAAATCAATGCCCAAACAAACAGTTAAGTGAATTTTTGCTAGATGCCTGTTCTGTGTGTGTGCTAATGCTTTGCCATGATGCTTTAAGCTTGACTAGTCGCTAATCATGGCCTATAGAGGGTGCAACAAGATCTTGGAAGTCAAAGGGCTCTATCATACACCCGGCGCAATGCAGCGCCAAGCGCGACACAAGTGTGTTTTGATAGTTTCAGCCTGACGCAATTATTATTTTCACGTCCTGCGCCACATTGTTTAAATAGCAAATGTATTTGCGCCTATTTTTGCGCCCATGGGCTTGCTGGTCTAAAAACAAGGTGTGTCCGGGCGCATTGTTGGCGCATTGCTATTTTGAGGCGACTAAAATAGACTGTGCTATTGACCAATTGAAACCTGGTCTAAAGTCAATGGCGCATTTAAAAAAATAAAAAAATTATTTAAAGAGCGCGTTAGTAATGTGCGCCTATTGGAGGGGTCCACAATGCTCTTACACTTTGCTTATTACACACACCGCGACGCCCAGCAGCACACAAACATGCCAAATATTAAAAATAAAAGGATTACAAAGTAAAAGATTAATATTGTGTACATAAAGATATGGTGGAATCTGGCTTGTTCCGAAGATGGTCTGTTTGCGCATCAACCTCGCGCACAAGCAGATCTGTTTGCGCTCTGGAGACGTTCATTCTTTCCACTTGCAAATTGCGTCATGTAAATAGCAATCCGCCGTGGTGCGAGCACAACTGGCTTTTAAAGGGAATGGGAGATAATACTCTGATTGGTTTATTGCACATTATGCCCAAAACACACCCATTACTCATTAAGAGAATAGGGGCAACCCTTTTAGACCATGCGCCTGGCTCGTCTACCATTTTTCCTGTCGTTAAACGAACAAAAGTGGATTTAGACGTAAGTGCACTTGCACCCTGCGCTTTAGACAATGCGCTTAGGTCCTTAAAATAGGGCCCAAACAGTTAAAATGACAAATAAATGCATACTCCGAGAGCGCTCCACAAGATATGTTTGATTATACCACCTGGATGCTCAAAATTAATCCTGTGAAAGAACGTTTTACACAGCTTATTCTACACGTAAGTTAATCACCGTTCTAAACTAATGCGCTGTTGTTCCAGCATACATTTATTAGTAATTAAAACCTCTCCCGTTCCACCACATCCCAAAGATGCTCTATTGGGTTGAGATCTGGTGACTGTGGAGGCCATTTTAGTACAGCGAACTCATTGTCATGTTCAAGAAACCAATTTGAAATGATTAGAGCTTTGTGACATGGTGGAAGTAGCCATCAGAGGATGGGTACATGGTGGCCATAAAGGGATGGACATGGTCAGAAACAATGCTCAGGTAGGCCGTGGCATTTAAACGATGCCCAATTGGCACTAAGGGGCCTAAAGTGTGCCAGGAAAACATCCCCCACACCATTACACCACCACCACCAGCCTGCACAGTGGTAACAAGGCATGATGGTTCCATGTTCTCATTCTGTTTACGCCAAATTCTGACTCTAACATCTGAATGTCTCAACAGAAATCGAGACTCATCAGACCAGGCAACATTTTTCCAGTCTTCAACTGTTCAATTTTGGTGAGCTCTTGCAAATTGTAGCCTCTTTTTCCTATTTGTAGTGGAGATGAGTGGTACCCGGTGGAGTCTTCTGCTGTTGTAGCCCATCCACCTCAAGGTTGTGCGTGTTGTGGCTTCACAAATGCTTTGCTGCATACCTCGGTTGTAACGAGTGGTTATTTCAGTCACTGTTGCCCTTCTATCAGCTCGAACCAGTCTGGCCATTCTCCTCTGACCTCTGGCATCAACAAGGCATTTCCGCCCACAGAACTGCCGCTCACTGGATGTTTTTTCTTTTTCGGACCATTCTCTGTAAACCCTAGAGATGGTTGTGCGTGAACATCCCAGTAGATTAGCAGTTTCTGAAATACTCAGACCAGCCCTTCTGGCACCAACAATCATGCCACGTTCAAAGTCACTCAAATCAACTTTCTTCCCCATACTGATGCTTGGTTTGAACTGCAGAAGATTGTCTTGACCATGTCTACATGCCTAAATGCACTGAGTTGCCGCCATGTGATTGGCTGCTTAGAAATTAAGTGTTAACGAGGAGTTGGACAGGTGTACCTAATAAAGTGGCCGGTGAGTGTATATTGACCCAAAGACAAAAAAACTGATAAAAATAAGCTGTTATGTAGGAGCAATAGCCTTGTGGGCAGTGCTGTGTCCAGGTTCAGGCTTATTTGTTCATTAACGACGTCATCAACGACTATTCAATGTCGACTCGACATTCATCACATAAATATCGACAAACAAAGAGGATCGGACCGATCAAGGGTGCGTTTCCCAAAAGTATTTTTTGCCTACTATGGTCACAAGTTCCATTGAACTTTATTGGTGACAACAGAACTTGTGACCATAGTTGGCTTTAGGAAACACACCCCTGACTGAGAACCAAAACACTCTTGTAGCCAATCAGCAGGAGGGGGCATATCCACTCATGATGGAGGGAGGAGAGAGAGTGACCAAGTGGGACATTTGTAGAAAGAGAAATGCATGAGATATTACCAAAGAGGAAAAGGTCAGAGGAATATAATTGGAAGAAGTTTCCCAGCATTGGAGAGACGTCTGAGAGCAGGAAGGCCTGGAAATGAACACAGAGGTTGTTTTGTTTCTGCTCGATGTGTGAGTAACATTGGTTTTTGCTGTTTCACAGAACTAAGATATGCTGCTGTTGTTAAATCACAGTTGATTCATCCATACTTGCTCAAGCTGTAGTCGTTGCCTGTGTTACAGGCTTTTGCAGTGTTTTGGGAGCATTGACGGGAGGGGTGTTTTTGTTTGGATGTCGATTTTAAGTATCAAATATTAGGTCAAGTAAATGATGACAGAATTGACATTTTTAGGTGATCATTTTTTTTATTAATGAAGAAATATTAACAGTATGGTGGAAATTTCCTTAAATACTGCTAATATTAGTTAATATTAAAAATGTACATATGGCCATTTAACAATACATGTATACATTGTTTTCATGTATTGTTTATTAATTCACATTAATGAGAACTAATGTTAACACATAAAGCACTTGTGGTGAACCAAACATTATCTTCATCTTCAAATTCACTTAAAATATTCTCATTTCCCTGTTTATAGCCACTGAATTGAAAGAGGAAGAAACGATACCTAAGTATTTCTACTCTTTAAAAAAAAAAAAAACTATTAAAATGAGTTAACTACCGAGATTCTATTTTCTTATAAAATTTAAAAATGCATGAAGACAATGAGATGGAGACATTTGAGAGCATAGGGGGAAGATACATATTGTCTAGAAAACTATTTTACAAATATCATTAAATAAGAAGTTATTTAAAGGAGGAGTTAGAAACATTAGATGATATTCACCCTCTTTTGTGCTTTGATTAAAGTTTGTAAAATTAATAGAGTAGATAATTTGATAGGATGAATAAATAATATATTCAAAAAAATTAAAGGTACGAGTTTACATAATATTAAAATAACATGGGAAAATGTATTAGACAATAAAAGAACAGAAGGAGATTCTAAACAAAGTTTAAGAAACCACGCAGAAAGAAAATTTAAGAACCACGCAATCTCCATATTAGCAAAAATATGCTTGAAACGTTAATATATGATACTTTATAACACCAGAAATATCTTCTAAGTAAAAATAATTTATCTTTAGGATGTTGGAGAAGTTATTGTGAACTTGTAAGTCCGTCTATCGTTCCAATGGTGGTTTCCGAAAGAACGGGTGAAGGTCTCTGCAAGTTACTATGTTTCCGCGTGATAAAGTAATTTAATTCCTTTAAGCTTTTAAGCTCCATTTTATATCTGACTCCATTTTATCACAACCTCGAATTTAGGTTAGAATGCCAATTGGTTATTTGTAATTTATATAATAGTTTAGCAGCACATTTGATTATTCTTTTGAATTCTTAACTTATATTTTACCCGTTCATCTTGTCGCTCAGAGGACATCACGCCTTCTGTTTAACGTGGATCTCACGATCACAAACTCGTCAGTTTTGGTCACTAAACGGGCAATTGCTATATACACTGAGCCTCTCGCTGCATCTCTTTAAATACTCAGACCAGGGCAGAAACCTCTTTTCAAATATAAACATGAGTTATTTTATATGAGTTGTAAAATAATAAAACAATTTTGGACAGAAGTAATTCAGGTAATGGAAGAAATTTTGAAGAAATCAAATATAATAAAGATAAAAAATATAGTTTTGGTTATAGGACCAGACCAGTGCTACTTAATAAAGATGAGTTATACTTATTTAGAATGCTGAGAATTACAGCTTTTAAAGCAATAACACAATTTTAGAGAAGACAAGAATCCACAGTTTAAAAAATCTCTTCATTTCTCTGTTTTATGTGCTGTTGGACAGATGAAGAGAAGATCATATCAGTAAAGGAGGGAGAATCTGTCACTCTGAAGACTGATGTTGAAATACAAAAAGATGATCAGATACTGTGGAGGTTTGGACCTCAAGAGAATCTCATAGCTGAAATCAAAAGCGAGACCAGAGAAATCTCTACATATCATGGTGCTGATAGTAGATTCAGAGACAGACTGAGTCTGGATGAGAAGACTGGATCTCTGATCATCACAAACATCACAGCTGAACACATCGGAGTCTATAAACTACAGACCAGCAGCAGAGGTTATCAAAGATTCATTGTTACTGTCAGAGGTGAGTAGCTCAAGGTTTTCAGTTTTTTTTATTAGACTAATGAAGCTTCTGAGGTAACGCAACACTGTTTCACTTGGTCTACACCAGTGGTTCCAAACTTTTTTCCTTGCGCACCACCTTCTATGTCCCAACCGGGTTTGCGCACCCCCAATCCCCACTTAAAAAAAAAAAAAGAAACGCAACAAAGCTTTGTTTTATTGCCATATAAAGACTCATGTTTTATCATGCTCAAATAACCAGAACACACATGACAATAACAACATCAACAAAGTTTCAATATAATGCAACAAAGCTACGCACAAGCTTCCACTTTTAACCCTTTCACACCAATGCGACCGTTATTTAGAATTTGTCACTTTAATGTTTCCATGGTGACGCGTCATTGCTTGTCACGGGACACAGCGCAACCACAACACAGCGCTGAATGAATGAGGATCTGCTTTTATGTAATTTTTCCTTTTTTATCAAAAATATTCACAACAAATGTATTAGCTATACATGAAACACTGATATTCCGATTGTCAAATATGTGTAAGTGGACGCGTTGTGTTGTTTAAACGCCTTCATAACGATTGCGTTAGTTGAGCTGTATGCGTGATGGGCGGCGTCATGTTAGTTTGTGCCACAGTTCAGAGAAGAATCGGATCTGTTGGATTTACAACACGTCCGTTTCTCCCCTTCTCACGAAATACATGAACGTAAGAGGCTATGGCAAGCCGTTTTAACTTTTATTCATTTCCAGGATATGAATACTTGATATCAACAATTCAATTTTCACTAGTTAAAATTATAATTATTGATATCAGGAATAATATCTCTACTAGTAACAATGGCAATTTTTGATATCAGGAATGACATTTTCACTAGTAACAATGCTAATTCTTGACATCAACATTTACATTTTCACTAGTTAAAATGATAATTCTTGATATCAACAATTGAATTGCAACTAGTAAAAACTATAATTCTTGATATCTGTAATTGTATTTTCACTAGTGACTTGTCACCATAGGCTGCCATTCAAAATCAATTATTGATATCAAGAATTTATTTCTTACTAGTTGAAATTCCAATTTCACATATCACAAATACAATTCTTACTAGTAAAAACCTTTATTTTTGATATCAAGAATTAAATTGTCACTAGTTGAAATGTCTATTCTTGATATCAACAATTGAATTGCTACTAGTAACAATGTTCATTTTTGATATCAATAATTCAATTTTCACTAGTGACAATGTTAATTTCTGATATCATGAATGTGATTGTTACTAGTAAGAAAGCCATTTTAGATATCTGAAATAATATTGATATCAGAAATACATTTTCAGATATCAAAAATGAAATTTTTTACTAGTAGCAATTCAGTTGTTGATATCAAGAATAGACATTTAGACTAGTGTTAATTTAATTATTGATATCAGGAATTCGCATTTTTACTAGTAACAATGTAATTATTGATATCAAAAATTATATTTCTACTAGTAAGAAATCAATTGTTGATATCAACAATTGATTTTGAATGGCAGTCTATGGTGAGATTTCACTAGTGAAAATACAATTGTTGATATCAAGAATTACATTTTTGATATCAATAATTCAATTGTTGATATCAATAATTCAATTGTTGATATCAAGAATTGAATTGTTGATATCGAGAATTCAATTGTTGATATCAACAATTGAATTGTTGATATCAAAAATGTAATGTTGATATCAAAAAATGTAATTGTTGATATCAAAAATGTAATTGTTGATATCAACAATTCATATCCTGGAAATGAATAAAAGTTAAAACGGCTTGCCATAAAGAGGCTGGTGAACTGGGAGAAGAATAGGGTAAAATGTGAAGCTACGTTCTACAAAATGTGTATCTGATATGAATAAAACGTGTCATCTTATAATGAAAAGGATTATTATTGCCTTATCCATAGATATCAGCAAAATCAAAATCATTGTTTTGCTATTACTTATATGTATTTAAATGTGTGAAACTTTAAATAAACATTATGTGGTTGAAAACACTCAATAGTTGTGATATTGGCTATGACAGCACTGGCTAAGCGCCAGCCAACACGCGAAAGCACATTTGAATTTAGAAGTTGATAACGTGACATATAATAACCTGGCGGCTGCAGAGCAGTGTTTAGAAGAAGACAGCAGCTGTCTTATACGTTTCTATTAAAAACTAATAAATAATAGGTTTTTTTATTTAAAATATAAGCGATTAAAAAGGAAATTTTTACCTTTTAGATCATATTCTAACATTTCGTCATGTTGAACTATATAACATTGAATAGTTTTATGTAACTACACTAACATTTTCCACTAGTGGCACTTGCGCTACTAACTTTTTCAGTTACTAGCGCAAAACATGATTTGGTCGCACAAATTATTTATATAGTAAGCCGCTCTGGATAATAATGACCAATAGTGAAACTGTATTGCATACAGATGTGCTTTTTATTTTACTCTCCATCTTTTAAAACACATGCCTTCTTGTTTTCTTTAAAAACGGTTGGGATAGATTTACTGCAATAGAAAATACAGTAGCCTACACAATAAAGTGCTAAATTAATTTCTTTTGGATTTCACCATGCTATGGTTGGCACAGATGGGCAGACTTCTGAACTCTTAAGGAAAAGTAAAATAAATATAATATGTCATTGTGAAGCTTCAATGATTCGTGTTTGAATTGTTTTGACGCAGTTACAAATTTGGACAGTCCTGCAATTGAAGGCCCACAGAATTTACAGTAGGGCTGCACGATATTGGTAAAAAAATGACATTGCGATATTTGATTTTTCTGCGATATATATTGCGATATAAAAACAATTTCACCAGATGACTTGAATAGCTCTACTTGGAAAGAATGAATCATTCTAGAATGACTCTTGAGTTCAGTGTTGGACAGATCAGTTGTTATTTTAACCATTCATTAAAGTGAATCGGTTCAAAGGAGTCAGTTCGCGAATCGGACGTGTCATTAACGGACCACGGCACACGTTGTGTGATTATCCAGGCAGTTTAGGACATCGCACAAGATTTGTCTCAACACAGAAAACATTTCATCACCAGATAGATTTTTTGTTTTGTTTATTGAAAGAGTGGTTTATGCCATCTGAATGTGTGGAAAGCTTTTCAGAGAAGATGAGGCAACGTTATTTTAACACAATTCACAACCAGTGGTAGTTCAGAAAAAAAAAAAAAACTTCGGTCTTCCGACCTTTTACCATCGTGTATTCTCAAAGATATTCAGTCAACTCAATTCATTATTATGAGCGAGGGAGGGAGAGAGAGCGCGCGCGCGACTGGGGCTTTCACTCTCTCTGCTCGTTCTCTCAGTTAAACAAGCGCGAATCCGCGAAGCCAACTTGATGTGTTGAATGCTCAGAGCGCGTTATAAAACGTAGGCCTATTCTTAAAATACACATTTCTGTTTTAATAAATGTTCATAGTAAATCATAGCATATTGCCTAAAACATTAGGTAGGTACAAAAATAATCAAACGGTGATACATTTGCGACCCATTAAAAATTAGGGTCGCAATGGCATTTCAAAAGGTCGCATATACGACCATTTTGGTCGCAGTGTAGTTCCCTGTATGTACATTTGCTCACCTGTCTAATAAAGTACATGTTAGAGCGGCATCAAGTCGAAGTTTGTCACGGACGTGGAGCTCTAGGCATCTCGAAAACGCCACGCTGATATTGATCCTCATTTTAGTTCTCCTTTTTTCCCAAAGTCTGCTTTCTGTTTTCTGTTTTCTTGGATAAGGAGAGGCACAGCTCTGATGAATGGAAGGCAGTCTTGAGACACACTTTGGGCCTTTGCAGTCTGTGCACTTGACCACTTGTCTACTTGCATGAAGTATTTCCTGTATTTGGCCCAAGTGTTCAAGTAGGCGTAAAGACAGCAAGTGTGCATTGAACTTTTCATTACTTGATGGGACACACTTACAGTATAGTGTTGTAAAAATATTTACAGAGCTTTTTCACATTTTGATTTTCAATACTTTGCATTTTAAAATAAACTTATGTGCAGTGTTGTGCTAGTTACTAAGAAATAGTTACTAGTTACAGTTACTAGTTACTTCATTCAAAAAGTAACTCAATTACTTTGTTGATTACTTACACCAAAAAGTAATGCGTTACTGTTAAAAGTAACTTTTTAGTTACTTTTTTAAAGAAAGTTCTTAAATGTTCCCATTAATGCCCTTTTATGCGTTATGGTCTATACAAACACAAAACTGACTTAAACAGAAAGTCATTTTTAAACACTATTTTATTTAAGTCAGACCAGCAATATATCAAGGATTTCTGAAATAAATAACAAAACAAGCATTTTTAAAGCTAGTGACTTGTTTGCTTTCTCAACATTGATATGTTCATGCAGCTGACAGTATACGTTTTTACCACTGTGGTTTTTACCGCATGAATTAATATTTGAGCAATACAATTGTACTTTGATCATTCTTGTTAGTTGTAGCCACAATGACTCTGTTTGGGGAAATTATTTAACTCAAATGGGGAAGATTATTCATTAGATAATGAATATGTAATCGCATACATAAATTAAATTATCCCAAATAGGGAATGGACTAAACATTACCATATAGGAATAATTAACACGATTGATCGTAGTAATTATTGATATAGAGGTCAGTTAAGTCAGATTAATTATCAGGATTACCTGCCTGTATACCGAGTGAATATTTTCCGCTGGCCACACGGAAGTATCTGCTCGTATACGGCACTTTCAGATGTTTAAAATAGTTAACTGAGGTAGAGCTTTGGTAACTTTACAGACCTTTGACATATTACAGAGACTTCAATCATGGGACAATGAGACAGATTCGATTCAAAGGATTATGGAATTTAATAACACAATACTAAGGGTTATATAGACTACTGAAAATCACGCAGGAGTAAATGTATGCATATCAAAACAAACAATTAATACAGGATTGCAATATGACGTATTTAAAAAGACACAGTGAGAGTGAGAGAGAGAGAGAGAGAGAGAGTGTGTGAGTGTGAGAGAGAGAGAGAGAGAGAGAGAGAGAGAGAGAGAGAGAGAGAGAGAGAATGACAGAACAATTCAAAACAGTTCAACAGAGACCCAAAGGATTCCAACATTAATCTAGACAACTTTAAGCAGCACTTAATTGAGATTTGTACGTTACTTGATTTAAACACGGTCCCTTTGTGTTGAGTTGTGTTACAAAGGCAGCGTGGTTGGAGTTGTCTGGCACGTCTTCCGGTGGGAGGCAGATGTTTGCGATTGCTTCAGCTGCGGCCCGTACGAGAGGCGATTAATCTTAAACTTGTTTCGTTCTTGAATGAAACCGAACTATCAACTGAGGTAGATCGAAAGAAAGCAACTTAGATTTAAAACAAAGTAGAAAAACGACGAAGAAGGAAAACTCCGGCTGGAGTTTAGCAGGAAAGTTTAGGAATCTCTCTCTGGCGTAGGAAACTGCACAGAGGATAAGGTGGCGGTCTATTTTGAAGGGGCGAGGGACACGCCCTTCTCACGTGTTTGATCCAATCGTTTTGCAGGAGGGCGGGTCGGCAGACCTTGTGATTCACGCCCTCCCGGATCATGTGCATAGGGGATAAAACTTGTTCGAAATACACTTCTAAACTAGTATTAATAAAAGCATGCATCATATTACATTCTGGGTTGATGATTCAATCTTCTTTGATTATTCTGATTACAACCATACCAAATTCGGCATTCCTAGGGCTTAGTGAAATGCAGGTACATGATTTTCGTGATTAAACGGATGTTAAATTGATCACATATCATAAAAGCTTACGGTTATACCAGTTTTGTCACCAGGGAATCATGAAAACACAACCACAAAACATTATACATTTACAAAAGGGGATTTTTTGATCCCATGTGTTCCGAGTGTTCCGTGTGTGTAAATGGGTGTTCGGAAGTTCAACCAGCGTTGGTCACGCGGTGAACTCGCGACCAGTCCCGTGTGAGCGTGTGTGCTTCGAATTTGATGAATTTACACAACTGCTACAATGGCCAGTTGTCTAAACTTACAATTCTCTTCTGTGTGTGTAAGCGAAAAAACCCCAGGGGGATTCCACGTGTGTGCGCTTATCTGAATGGACAATGTTCGTCTTGTCACCTTCGGAGGGGTTCTTCCACGTGATTCTGATTCCAAGAGGGGCCCTTTGGTCACATGTCTGTGTCATATGTGATAAGCAATGCATTTCTTTGTTTAACCATTCGTGGCAAAGCCAGTGTGTGAATCAGAGTCAGTAATTCAATCAAGTCCCATGCCCTTTACTTTTGTCAGAGTCTCTGAATTAAAAGAATGCAAAACCAGCAGTTTAGGAAAAATGGCAGATCTGACCATGGCTACATAGTTCATAGTAGGCCTACATTAACTAAGGAGATACAAATACATCTAACAATGAATGATACTTCTACAACATTTATTAACCATATTTAATGCTAAAATTGTAATCTTATTGTAAAGTGTTACCATTTATATGATTCAAGCTTAAAGAAGATGGCCATATTTAAATATCTGCAAGGGCCAGAGCATTAAAATTACATAAATGTAGACCTATATTACAGTCTTTCACTTTATTTGCTTAAATGTTAGAACACTTGATTAGACTTGATGTCGGCTGCATGAACATATCAATGTAAGCAATCAATCACGTCACTAGTTTTAAAAATACAACTTCGCCGGCTAATGAATGCATAAAAGTAACCAGCTGGATAAACTAATGCAAATAGATGTTAACAATTGCGACATAAAACATGTGGGTCAGGTCTGCGTGCTTTTGTCACATTGCTTTAATCGCTTGAGGTAAGTTAGCCGTTACTATTCCTCTCAGACTCGACGGCAAGCTTCTGTTCTTTCTCTGCTGCTGATGCAGCATCTAGTAAAAAAATTAATTACTTTATAATGATATGGCAATGTGTACTTAAGTGTTCTGTATCCATACCGTTTCGCTGTCTGTGTTTTAAATGCGCATCAAGTGCTCAGCGCTCTCCGTGCAGCTTGTAATCTCCGTGCTCGCGCTGCCTCACGTGTACGTAAACAACTCAGCCAGTGAGTTTGTTATGTGTCCTCAGGTGTCCTCTCGCTCTGTATAATGCTAGCAGTCTCTTCAGTGCTCTCGTACTGTGTAATGACAGCGCACACTTCTCAGCCGCTCCAGCAACTTATTAATTTAAAAAAGTAACGTACAACGCGCCATATGGTAACGGTAACGGAGTTAATTTATTTAAAAAGTAATGCGTTACAGTATTAGTTACAGTGGTGGACAGTAACGAAGTAAAAGTAATTCGTTACTGTACTTAAGTAGCTTTTTTGCGTATCTGTACTTTACTCAAGTATTTACATTTTGGGAGACTTTTACTTTAACTCCACTACATTTCAAAGTCAAATATCTTACTTTTTACTCAACTACATTTTCAAAATCAGTCGTTCCTTTTTATTTATGAGTGGATTAAAACGTAACTGGTCGAACGAGCCACCAATCACAGTACAGCACGCCGCTTTGTTTTGAACTTGCCTTGGCGCAAGTTGGCGGTATCTACTAAGCGCGAACCAGAGCTGTTAAATATGAGAGTTGCGAACATAGATGTGACAGTGATCTCGCCGCCGCGCGGTCACGTTATTCGTGTAGCTCTCAATAGTTCCAAACAAATCGCGTTGACAATGATTTTAAGCGGGACAGAGAGCAGCAGCTGTTATTGCAGCAATTATCGGTAAGTATTGAAGCATATGTACATTGCTTACGTTGCCACTAAAATGACTTGCATATAATAGCTTTTTTTTCTGGGGAGCAGCCTAGCAGAAACACTGCATTAATACGTTTTTGTTTCATTTTGGACGGAAATTGGCTGCTCCCATAACATAGAATATATATATGTGTGTGTGTGTGTGTGTGTGTGTGTGTGTGTGTGTGTGTGTGTGAATGTGTGAAGGTGTGTGTGTGAATGTGTGTGTGTGTGAACGTGTGTGTGCGTGTGTGTGTGTGTGTGTGTGTAAATATGTGTGTATATGAAGAGTTTGGTTCCAAAACGCGATAAATGCCTTTTTTTTTTCTTATTAGTTACTGCAAAAATCAGTATTGTATCTGGTTGGTATTGAAAAGTCAATGTTTCATTTTAAGTAAAATGCGATATCCGCCGTGTTATTCTGTCATGTTTTCTCCCTTTCTTTCCAAACCGCGATAAACGCCAGTCTCCCTTCTCTGCAGAATGCGATATATCCGCTCTCAACCAATCACAACACACCATTCCACGCAATGTAAACATTAACGGCACTCGGGAGGAGGAAAAATGTTTTCAATCTTCTTTACAGTTCTTAATAAAAATATTATACTAATAAACTTACGTTGTTGTGTATTTTCAATAGTTTCAATATGAAAAAAAAAACTTTTATATTGATTCAATGGGTTATTTGCATTTTGATTTTTAAAAATTTATTGCATTTTGGGGGGGGAAAACTATCCGTTTTTATAATAAATCTTTGAAAATCAAAACCTGGATTTTAAATTTTTTTTTTGTTATTATGACCTACAAATGCTATGTGAAAGTTTGAAACAGAAAATAGTGGTTTTCATCTTTCCACTTTCTTGGTAAAGAAAACACATTTTTACTCAAATTAATCTAAATGGATTTATTGCGTTTTGGTCAAGTCAAGTCATCTTCATTTATAGCGCTTTTAACAATGGATTGTTTCAAAGCAGCTTTACAGAGATAAACTTATAATTTAAGGTAATAGAGATTGTTTTGGCTTTATAGCGGTTCTTGAATAATGTTATTTCCAGCTAAAAGTTAGCTAAAGTTTGGAACCAAACTCTTCATATATATATTTAATGGCGTTGTGCAGGATTATGTGAATGTATCATAACATTAAGATGTTAATAATTATGACCATAGGCGCTGGAGAAAAATATATACAGTAAATACTGTAAATGTTTTATACCTTATGGGAACAGTCCCCTTCCCTCCAAAATTAAACACAAAAAATGTATTCAATTCAAATATATATATCAGACTAATTAATGTCATTTCATTAATAGATTTGTGTGCCAAGAGTGACATTAGTCTTCACTTAGACTGAGTTAAGCAAGAGTCTTGTGACAAATTATAATAGGACATTATAGCCATAAAAAAATCAAAGTACTTGGATACTTAAGTACATTTGAAGGCAAATACTTTTGTACTTTTACTCAAGTGAATGTTTAAAGGCAGCACTTCTACTTTTACTTGAGTAATATTTTACCTTGAGTATCTTTACTTTTACTCAAGTACATGGTATGTGTACTTCGTCCACCACTGATTAGTTACTGTCAAAAGTAACTGCGTTACAGTAACGCATTACTAGTAACGCGTTACTGCCCAACACTGCTTATGTGACAGACGACACAGTTTAGTTATTGTAGTACACTGTTAGTATTTATACGAACTTCTCACGAAAAATTTCCTCCTAATTCAGAAAGAAATAGGTACACATACTCATATCTTTTTTCATGTATTTTTGCTCATGAATAAAATGTTTCAACATTAGAATGTTGAACACAATTACAAAAAGCTTCCAATATGGCAGATCGAATGGTCGCAGCGGCTCACAGCTCTTCTTTTCAGTATCCTTTTTTGTTTTTCTTGTTGTTTTTGTCTTACTTTTTTTGCGCTTGTCTGTGCACTATCGGTTCTGAGAACATTTGTTACACCCGCCAGAACCTTTTGGACATCGGGGACCAGTATCAGATATCTGATGGTGTTCATATAATTGCAGGAGACTTTAATAAGGCCAACTTGAAGACTGTACTCCCGAAATTTTATCAACATGTCAAGTGTCCTACTAGAGTAGAGAACACTTTGGATCATGTTTATTCCAACATTAAGTACGCATACAGAGCCACCTGAGCCAGTCAGACCATCTCTCTTTCCTGCTTTCCCCAGCCTACACCCCCCTGAGACGTAGTGCCAGGCCTACCATTAAGAATGTTACAACCTGGCCTGATAATGCACTCTCCAAACTACAGGATTGCTTCAGCCAGACAGATTGGGACTTATTTGAACACCAGGAGTTGGAAACATTCACAGGAACAGTACTGGACTACATCAAGTTCTGTATCGGAAATGTGACTGTAGACAAAAACTTTCTGTTTTTTTCCAAACCAGAAATCCTGGATGACCAACCATGTCCGCACACTACTCAAAGCCCGTGTTGCTGCCTTCCGGTCAGGCGACCGAGCTCTGTATAGGGCTGCTCGAGCCGACCTGAAAAGTGGAATTAAGAAAGCCAAGGCGGACCATAAGAGGAGCATAGAGTCCCACCTGTCCAGCAACAATATACGGGAGGTGTGGCAGGGCATACAAGACATCACAAACTATAGAGGATGTGATGCGACAACAGGAGATCTGAGTGCATCGCTGGCAGAGGAGCTAAATTGCTTCTTTGCTCGCTTTGAAACATCACAACAGCAGCACTCATCTGCTCCAGATTTGTCAAAATGCCCATCGGGTTCCTGCTCCACTCCACTAACTGTTAGGGAGCACAATGTCAGACGGTTGCTCCTGGCAGTGAACCCCAGGACAGGCTGCCGGCCCAGATGGAGTACCTGGCAAGGTGCTCAGAGCGTGTGCCCACTAGTTCGCCCTCATCTTCACCAGAATCTTCAACCGCTCCCTGGCTCAGGCAGTCATCCTGTTCTGCCTAAAATCAGCCACAATTTTTCCAGTACCGAAGAAGTCTCCCATTACCAGCCTAAATGATTACCATCCTGTGCCCCTCACTCCAGAAGTCATGAAGTGCTTCAAGAGACTGGTTCTCCAGCACATCAAAGACTATCTCCCCCCAGACTTCGACCCCTATCAGTTCGCATATTGTGCGAACAGATCTACAGAGGATGCCATCGCCATAGCTCTCCACTCTGCTTTGAGCCATCTGGAGCAGCAGCAGAGCTACGTCCGGATGCTCTTAGAGTACAGTTCAGCTTTTTTAACACAATTATTCCGGACATTCTCATCATTAAACTGGTCATTATCGGCCTCCCCCCTCTCACGTGCCTGGATAAAGGACTTTCTTACCAACTGGCCCCAGACGGTGAGACTTGGTCCCCACCTCGACTCGCACGCTGAGCACTGGCTCCCCACAAGGCTGTGTACTGAGCCCCCTCCTGTACTGTCTGTACACCCATGACTGTAGTCCGGCCCACAACAACAATCTTATTGTCAAGTTTGCTGACGACACCACAGTGGTCGGACTCATCTCAAAGGGAGATGAGGCAGCTTACAGACAGGAAGTCCTGCATTTGGCAGCCTGGTGTTCAGAGAATAACCTGGCTCTGAACACCAAGAAAACTAAGGAGATCATTGTCGACTTCAGGAAGAACAGCACCGACCTAGCTCCCCTTTAAATCAAAAGTGAATGTGTGGAGAGGGTCCACACCTTCCGGTTTCTTGCCGTCCTTATCTCCGCTGACATCTCCTGGACAGATAACATTACTGCGGTTATCAAGAAGGCTCAACAGCGGCTGCACTTCCTGCGGGTTCTCAGAAAGTGCAACCTGGATTCCAACCTGCTGCTGACCGCTCGTCCATCGAGAGCCTGCTGACGTTCTGTATAGCAGTGTGGTACGGCAGCTGCACAGTGGCAGACAGGGAGAGGCTTCAGAGAGTAGTAAAGGCAGCACAGAAGATAATCGGCTGCCCTCTCGCCTCCTTGGACATTTACACCTCCCGCTGCCTTAGCAGAGCGAAAAATGTTATCAAGGACAGCCCCCCTGGCTTTGATCTGTTTAACCTGTTGCCCTCAGTGATGTGCTACAGGAGAGCAAGGACCACCAGATTTAAGAACAGTTTTTTTTCCAAAAGCCATAACCATTTTGAATTCACATATGCACTGATTTCACAGTCAAACCACTCAACCCCCGGACTTTCTTCTATCCACTTACTGTGCAATATTTAATATTTTTCATTATATTGATAGCATCTACCTCTCCTTTTGCACTACTATTTAATTATTTTCTATGTGGTTATTTCATTTTAGGTTGTTATGTCTCTACATGTTGGTACTGGAAAATAAGTTGCTTTTAATCTCATTGTACATGTGACAATAAAAGGGCATTTAATTTTTAGTCATTTTCATTTCAAGTTAGTTTTTGTTCAGAGACTCCTCAATATCAATTTTGGGAGTTAAGCCAGTTTTAATACGGAGTGATAAAATAATATTTATCTTTTATGAATACTCCTAGATGCTAATAAGTAGAAAATGCCACAACACTTGCAGAATGGTAATAGACAGTTAGGGAGATTTACGTGATAACATACAGATTAAAACTAAGAATGAGTCAGTTTACTGAGCTGTGTACTGTAAACCTTTAATGAAGAGACTGGGTGAGATTTGGGGGGTAATGTTTTCGAGCATATATTTTTCTGTACTATAGTTGACTTCAAATAGGCTGGTTACACTTGGCAAACTTGATCTAATAGAAACATTTTCTTTGTATTTTTTTCTTTCTATGTGTCACAAATTAAGTCGCATTGATATCATTGGTGGAGGGAGAACAGGTCACTTTATACCCTGATACTGAAATACAGAAAGACGATCTGATCGTGTGGATGTTTGGAGATGATGACACTCACATAGCTAAAAGGTCTGGAAAGACCAGAGAAACTCATGAAGGTACTAATGGGAGATTCAGAGACAGACTGAAGCTGGACAAGAGGACTGGATCTCTGACCATCAAGAGAACGACAACTGAACACTATGGGCTTTACAAGCTACAGATAAGCAGCAGTAGAGGAACCACAAACAAGAGATTCAAAGTTGCCATAAATTGTGAGTAGTTGTTTATTTTGTTTATTTATCTTTGTGTGGTTCATTGAAATTAACATAACTGATTTTTTTAATAGTTAAAGTGCACATTGAGTTGCTGTAATTTGTCATTCCTTTTGTATTTTCCTCAATTTATTTAATGTTATGGTGTACAAAATGATGAATTGATGCAGTACAGGAAATTACTGGCCCAGTTAATCAAAAATAATGCACACATATGCCCCAAACCATGAGCCAAAACATTATGATCACCTGCCTGAAATGCTGTTGGTCCTCCACGTGCTGCCAAAACATCTCTGACCTGCCGATGCATGAGGTCTGGACTCTACAAGAGCCCTAAAGGTGTCCTCCAGCACCAAGACATTAGCAGCAGATCCTTCAAGTCCTGTAGTTTGCGTAGTGGAGCTGGCATGGGTCAAATTATTGGTTCAACACAGATGTTCAATTGGATTGAGTTCTGGGGGCGCATTACAGAAAACTCCTAACTTTAGAATCCTATCTCATCGGTTTGGTAACCATGGCATTTTTAGATAAGACCTCATTGAGGAAAATGCAATTACAAAATCTTAACTACGAATAGGAAAAGGGTATTACAGAATCATCCTAACTCCACAAAAATTTCTAAAAACGGTCTTAACTTTAAGATAACCCCAATGGTGTCTCACTTCAAAAGCCAACTGTAAAAATCACATAACAATTGCCCTGTCTGAGAATGGTGTCACATTTATCAATGATAGATGAAGAACAGTGATGTTTGATGGTGGAGATACTTTGTGAACACCCAAATGGTGTGCTGCACTTTCACAACAAAACTCTGACAAATAATTACAGACTCCTATTAAATAAAAGAACGAAAAAGCACCACTTATTTTGTTTCTCCATTCTCCAATTTTTCTGTTTTACTTCACAGCTGTTTGCGTGTCATTGGTTGCATGGTAACAGACCTGAGAGTTGATCACAGAACTCGATGGAGGGGTTTAATATTTCCTAACTACAGATCAGATTTTGTAAGATAGGATAAGAATCTTAAATCAACTTAATATTTGCTTAATACGAATTTGTAAAAAGTCCTAAATAAACTTATCAGATCTTAACTCAAGACATAAGATAATTAATATTATCATTAATTGTAAGTGTAATATGCCCCCTGGTGAATTTGTAGACCAGGGAAACACCTTGAACTCTTCATCATGTTGTCATTAAGGGTGTACCTGGTCTGTAACAATGTTTAGGTTGGTGACACGTCAAATTTACGGCCACATGAATGGCCGGACCCAGGGTTTCACAGCAGAATATTTCCCAGAGCATCACTCCCTCCACCAACGTGTAATCGTCCCACAGTTCATTCTGGTGCCATCACTTCCCCAGGTAAATGGAGCATATGTACATGGCCGTCCACGCGATGTAAAGAAAATGTGACGCATCGGACCAGGCAACCTTTTTTACGCTGCCTCAAGGTCCAGTTCAGACTTTCGCATGCCCATTGTAAGTGCTTTCGACGGCGGACAGGGGTCACAATAAGGGGCTTTCACACCAGAGGAATCTTTTCATAGTTTCTAGAACTATTGGGTGAAGTTCCTGGTTTTTTGCGTGTTCACACCAAGGGGGTAATCCATCGACCGGAAGTTGAAGCCGGCCGGGTACCGCCATCTTGTAGCAGAACTTCACTTGCGTTAGCATTTCCATTGACTACCATTCATTTTGGCGTCACTTTGACAGCGAATAACTTTACATCTGAGGCGTTTAAAGACTCCATTTGTCCATTATTTATTTCTAAAGAAACACGACAATGTATAAATGGCTCCAATACCTTCTATGTTACATTATGGCCCCGTAGAAACAGTTTTAGTAAAAATAGGCTAACGATTGCGTCATAACCACTCGACTCTCTGTCGCGCTGTACAGAAATTACCGTACAGACAGGAGGAGAAGCTCGCAGGCAATCGGGGGGACGTCCCATCAAGGGAGAAGCCCATAGATAATGAGTCCATAAAAGCAACGGAATACTTACTCCTGCTCACTCACGATAAAGGACTCTTTGCTCAAGTTCCCCGTCTCTGCAAGATTAACGTTGGCAATTTTCACGCACAGCTACTAGAAGATTAACGTCTGTCAGACAGGTTGCTCACGTCATCAAGCTTAGTTTGAGTCGGTCTGAGTCTGCGCGTCAGGAACGGAAGTTCTCAAAAATCGCTAAAAGTGGGCTTCAACTGTCTCAACTGAGTTCCAATGAGATCGCTCTGTCCATTTCTTTTACTGTCTATGGTTCACACACCAGGAACTAGGAACGATTTTAGTTCTAGGAACTCTTTTGGAGGAACTAATTTAGCTCCTACATCAGAGTCGGTTTAAACCAGCACAATATAAACTATCAGTGACGTTAGTGTACGCCGATTGGCCGAACGCATGCGAAACACCACCACCCACCATTTAAAATCTACCCAGACCTTAATATGCGCCCTTTTTATGAGATGATTGATATTTGCTTCACCTGTGACTGGTCATTTATGTTTTGGCTCATCAGTGTCTGTTATATTTGTTAAAAAAAAATATATATATTTTGTAGTTTGTTCTTACCAATACCTGTGTACACACACACACACACACACACATCCTCAATGAAGCTTTATTGACTCACATGTCACATAATCTCCTAATTTCTGTGTTTCTATTTGCTACCATGATATAAAGTGAAGAAAGTGTCAGCCAAGGAGGGAGAGTCTGTCACTCTAAACACTAATGCTGTAATACAGAGAAAAGATGAGTTACAGTGGCTGTTTGAAGATTTAAACCCTCTCGCTGAAATCAAAAAAGATTGGATTGGAAAGATCTCCACATTTGACGTTGCTGATAGTAGATTCAGAGGCAGACTGCAGCTGGACGAGAACACTGGATCACTGATCATAACAAACATCACAACTGAACACGCAGGAGTCTATACTCTGAAGCCCATCAGCAGTAAATCGACCGAAATCAAGAGATGGAATGTTACTGTCAGAGGTGAGTATCTCAAGTCTTTCTTTTTAATTTGCTCCTAAGCGAATTTAATAGTTGCTCACCACGTGTAACGTTTTGGGCCCAAGCCCTTCATCAGACATAAACAAGTGGGGAGACACACCTCCATATATACAGCCATGCATGGTCACATGATCACATACATCCATGATAGGACCAATCAAGTGAAAAAACAATTACATCAGAAAAGCAGATAAAAATATGTAAGAAGTATATGCCAACATTTATAATACAAAAAATCTATTAGAAATATATTAGGTAGCTAAAAAAGGCCTGCTTAAAGCACAGCCTAAAAAGTTTTATTGGAAAAGTATCTCTACCACTGTAAACAATAATGATAGATGATATCTTGCTCATCTATCATTATGAACTGAACAAGAACACTGGATCTCTGACCATCAGTAACATTACACCTGGACCTTATAATCTAAATGTTGGCATATACTTCTTACATATTTTTATCTGCTTTTCTGATGTAATTGTTTTTTCACTTGATTGGTCCTATCATGGATGTATGTCCTAGCATTTTCTGGTGTGCGGACTCATTGTTTACTTTTGCAACTACCTGTCTGCCCAGCACCCAGTTTTATTGTTTTGGATGTGCGTGCTGCACCTTTTGAACTCTATTTCTTTTTAATTTGACTTGCTAATTTGAACCAAACCCTGCCAAGTGTGAACAAACCCTAAGATTCAAGTTTCAAAATCTCCCACTGAACTGCATTGTCAAATAAACAGTTCCGTTGCTGCGTTACCGTATTTCATTCAGTCATTATTTAAAGCAGAATTCTGTAAATAAAGCTAAATTGTACAGTCTTCCCACCTGGATTAATGGTCTTTAAGGCAGCAAACTGAGAGTAATATGTAAGGTTAATTTTCAAGCTGATTTTAAATCCCTATCTGAATAATCTTTGTGAAGTACTTTCAAACTATGATGTTCACATGCACACGCACTTATATAATGTAAACCTTTTCTCTGTATTTCTCTTGTTCTTTGTGCTACTGTCACAACTGTGACAGTGTTGAAGACAATAGAGATGAGGGGGAAAAAAGTGACTCTAAACCCTGACACTGAAGTACAGAGAGATGATCTGATCCTGTGGATGTTTGGAGATCAAGACAATCTCATCGCTCAACTGACCGGAGAGACCGGAGAGACGACATATGCATCAGCAGACGAGAGATTCAGAGACAAACTGAAGCTGAACAAGAACACTGGATCTCTGACCATCAGTAACATCACACCTGGACCTTATAATCTACAGATCATCAGCAGCAAGAGGACGTCATACAGGACATTCAGAGTTTTCAAGTCTTGTGAGTCTTTCAATTTCCTTTTAAGAAAATGTACTATTATTATTGCAATACATTATTGCTAAAGAAATGAGTAAAATTTATACAGTATGTCTCCTCCTTGCACCAAATTAAATTAAAAAATGAAAAGCTCTGCAAAAACAACTGAACGAACCAATCTACAATGAATTTGATTATAAATTAATCAGGTCTGCATACAGTGAACAGAGATCATTCACAAATGATGACATTTTACAGTAGTAAAGTGATAGTAACGTATTTCTATAGACAAAAGGCATAAAAAAAATACAGGATGACATGGAGTGAGATCCCGCAGGAAAAGTGCACGATATAAGGCAAGCTAAGAATGCTTTATATTAAGCATTTTAGACGAACTAATACTTTAACACATCTTTGCCTTTCCCTGTCAGTTACTTTGACAGATGTGTGCATCTGTTTAATGTTTCATACATACAGTGGGGAGAACAAGTATTTGATACACTGCCGATTTAGCAGGTTTTCCCACTTACAAAGCATGTAGAAGTCTGTAATTTTTATAATAGATACTCTTAAACTGTGAGTGAAGGAATCTAAAATCCAGAAAATCACATTGTATGATTTTTATGTACTTCATTTGCATTTTATTGCACGACATGGTCTTTTTGGTAACAGGTTCAAACAGGTGCAGTTAATACAGGTAATGAGTGGAGAACAGGAGGGCTTCTTAAAGAGAAACTAACAGGTCTGTGAGAGCCGGAATTCTTACTGGTTGTTAGGTGATCAAATACTTATGTCATGCAATAAAATGCAAATTAATTTCTTAAAAATCATACAATGTGATTTTCTGGAGTTTTGTTTTAGATTCCGTCACTCACAGTTGAAAAGTACCTATGATAAAAATTACAGACTTCTACATGCTTTGTTAGTGGGAAAACCTGCAAAATCAGCAGTGTATCAAATACTTGTTCTCCCCACTGTATTTACTCTGCACATAACTGACATTTTAAGGTTGTATCAGTATCTGTAAATGTGAGAACGTCACGCGAGTATTTCCATTTGCAGAAAGTTTCAATGAACGAGCGTCAGTTTGCGTGTGCACATCAAGAAGACGGAGCGCAGTAGATCATTTTCTGAATTTGGATTGTACAGAACATGCGTTTTCAAATTGGGGTCCAGGAACCAATTACGCCAATATAATTGTGGAAACTCCAGGATATAATTATAACATCTCATTTAATATTGTTTACATGTATAAAGACTCATTAATACTATATTCATTAAATGCAGTAAATTTAGACTATATTAAGTGACATGAGATGTCAGTTGAACCTGACAGTGTAATATATCAGTGTCTGGACGAGTAACTTTTGTCTGTTTGTTCTCCAGGTGAGTCCGGCCCCAAGACAGTGTCAGGGATGGCGGGAGAATGTTTAGTTTTAATCACTGATTTTAAGGTAGAAAAAGATGAGAAAGTGGAGTGGAGATTTGAAGATAAAATTCTCACTACTGGAATGAATGGAGACATCAGTAAGACTTTTTACAGTGATGATGTGAGATTCAGAGGCAGACTGGAGCTTCACCATCAAACTGGATCTCTCACCATCAAAGACAGCAAAACCAGCGACACTGGAGTTTATCATCTAAAACTCTGCAGCAGAGGTGGAAAGAACATTAGCTGGGAATTCAGTGTTACTCTCAGTGGTGAGTAAATGAACTCTTTCAATATGACTTTTATTAGTTAAAGTGACTTAAGCCATTTCTTTGAAAAATAAACATTTTGTCATTGTTAACTTGCTCTCATGTTGCTAAAGTTAACTTTATTTCTTCTGTGCTGATTCTACCATTTAGTGTCAGTCTCCAAAAAGGACCAAGAAGTCCATATGCACTAAATTCCAAGTCTATTAAAGTTATATGTTACTTGGTGTGAGATGTAGATCATTATTCACTCAAGTTCGGAAGATTGAGTTCACAAATCGTGTTAATTTGTTAGAAAAGAACAAGTGCTCAAACAAGACTGAACTTTGTCCTTTTATGGTATTTTATGATCATTTTTTGTCATTAGTTTTGAAGTCTGACTTCCTTTTTTTAATGTCTTTGTATTTCAGATTCTAGAGGAAACCGATTGAATAATTCAGCAATTGTACTGATGAATGATGGATAGGTTCCTGTTGGAGTGAATATGCAGCAGGCTGAGACTCCAGTTTGATGAGAAGACACTAGCATAGGCATTTCACTTTTGTTCTTGGGTGGGTGTTGGAGAACGATGATATTATGAACATGAAGAGGTCTGTCATAGATTTGGTTTTCAGATTCCTCTGCAGAGTCCATCATGTCTGTGGGAGAGAATTAAATAAATGAGTTTAAGAAGTGAGAAGCATTGCAGATAAAGCCTATAAAATAAATAAAATAAGATGTTAAATTATTAAGTATGAGTATTTTAAAGTTAGTTTTAAGTTACGTTTAAACACGTGTTGAACTTACCATAATGAGGTGCTTTTTATGCGTCTGGATAAAGTCACAGCCGATTACATTTTTCTGATCAGATGAAATGTTACAAATGAGGTTTTTAATAAATAAAAAGCATTGCATATAAATAAAGCATATAAATATCAGATACATGAAATAAGATATTACATTTTCAAGTATAAGGATTTTAAAGTTAGTTAAAGCTGCCGTCGGCAACATTTTTTTGATCATATTCAGTGAAATTGACACTATAATCTGACAGAACAACATAAATAAAGTGGTTTTAGAAAAAAACCCGAGCTTCTAACTCCACCTGGAGCTTGTTATTTGTTTTGCAAAAATCCACAGCTCCCGGTTCATCATGTCCAATCAGCGCAGGGGGGTGTGAGATCTGACTGTCAATCACAGATCGGGCACACGCCAACCCTCGCGCACGTTACAATCACATGCACACGCCTGAAGTTCGCGGAAGTTCGCGCAGTAACGGAGAGTGATGGCGGAAAATCAAGTACGCTCATTTAGAGTATAAATGACGTTAGCAATTGCAATCTATCGGTAGATTAGCCAGGACAGCATACCTCCAAATACTCCATGGTGTTGATGGATGCTGATGAGACGGGCGCGTTCCAGGGCTCTCAAGTTTTGAAGACAGGTAAGAGTGACACCCAGCCGACGGGGGGTTGGATACATTTTTGTCATTGGTTGTTGCGTTAAATCTTACCCAGATACAATAGTGCTATTTTCTGATTGGCTATTGTGTAGCTCGACGAACAAGAACAACACCAGAGGAAACACGCTTGATTCATGCCGGTTCCACAGTGAGAGCGGCGCGGCCAGAGTTTTGGGCGCTGCGGCATATTAAATATATTACAAATAGTTTTTCAGTGTGAGAAATACAATGTGTGGCGGGAGAGCGTGACAAAAGACCGAAATGAGTGACTGTCACGCTCAATGCGTGACACTTGAGAGCCCTGGCGTTCACTGAAAATCTGGTGCACACGCACTGACGAGCATGAACTGGGTGGGAGGGTATCCGTTGATAGTGGGGGAGGGGCATGAGAATTGTAAACATTCAAAATTTTCCTAAATCCACTCAATCTGCCAGACTTGCCGACTGGAGCTTTAAAGTACTGGCTAAAGTCACAGATTCTTAAATCTTTCTGAGAAGATTAAATGTTACAAATTATTTTTTAAGAAATAAAAAGCATGGCAGATAAACAAAAACATATACAAATATATATGGGGTAAGATTGTTTTAATCTTTTAAACGCTGTGAGTGCTGGTTGAGTTACCATGTTGAAATGAGACTGCTTGACGAGGTTTTTTTTCTTTTTTTTCTGAGTTTAAGAAATAAATCCATTAGGCTACTAATAAATAAATAAAAAACATATAAAATATATATAATATAAGAATAAAAAATATTGAGTATTTAAAAGGTAGGTTTAAACGTTTAAAACATTTAAAGTTGTGCTCAGAATTAATGGCACCCCTGGTAAATATCAAAACTGGCTGTAAAAAATAAATCGGCATTGTTTATCCTTTTGATCTTTCATTAAAATAATTGCCAAAAATCGAACCTTTCAATGAAGTAAAAGAATTGAAAGTGGGGGGTGGGGGGAATCACATTATGAAATAAATGTTTTTCTCCAAAACACGTTGACCACAATTATTTGCCCCCTTTTATTAAATACTCTTTGCAATCTCCTTTTGACAAGATACCAGCTCTGAGTCTTCTCCTATAATGCCTGATGAGTTTGGAGAACACCTGACAAGAGATCAGAGATCATTCCTTCATACAGAATCTCTCCAGATCCTTCAGATTCCCAGATCCATGTTGGTGCTTCTTCTCTCCAGTTCACCCCACTCATCAGGTCAGGGAACTGGGACGGTCATTGCAGAAGCTTGATTTTGTGCTCCGTAACAAATTTTTGTGTTGATTTTGATGTTTGTTTTGGATCGTTGTCCTGATGGACGATCCAACCACAGCTCATTATAAGATTTCTAGCAGAAGGCGTCAGGTTTTTATTTTTTATCTGTTGATATTTGATCGAATCGATGCCATGTATCTGAACAAGAAGTCCAAGACCTCCAGCAGAGAAATATGCCCACAACATAAAAGATCCAACGGTTTATTAAATTGTACACATGGGGTACTTTTTATCCTTGTGTGCACCAAACCCATCAAGCGTGTTTGCTGCCAAAAAGCTCTTTTTTTTAGTTTCATCTGATGATCTGACCACAGAACTCTGTGCCGTTTGAAGTTCCAGCTGTGTCTGACAACTGAATTTGCTGGAGTTTGTTTTTGGATGACATTTACATTTATTAATTTAGCAGACGCTTTTATCCAAAGCGACTTACAAATGAGAACAATAGAAGCAGTTAAACTAACAGTAGGACAACAATACGTAAGTGCTATAACCCCTCTCAGTTTAATTTTAGTGCAGGTTTTTTTTTTTTTTTTTTTTTTTTTTTTTTTTATATAGAATAGAAGAGAAGAGAAAGTGTTAATTCTACTGAATCAAGTGCTGCCGAAAAAGATATGTCTTCAGCAGTTTCTTGAAAGTGGCTACTGACTCAGAAGCTCTGGTTGAGTTAGGCAGATCATTCCACCAACAGGGAACAGCCATGGTAAAGGTCCGAGAAAGAGATTTTGTGCCTCTTTGAGATGGTACCACAAGACGACATTCGCTAGCAGAGCGCAGGTTTCTGGATGGCACATAAGTCTGAAGTAATGAGTTCAGGTAAGAGGGAGCAGTGCCAGTGGTTGTTCTGTAGGCAAACGTCAGTGCCTTGAATTTAATGCGAGCGGCAACTGGCAACCAGTGCAATTGTGTGAGGAGAGGAGTGACGTGTGCTCTCTTCGGCTCATTGAAGACTACTCTGGCTGCAGCATTCTGGATCAATTGTAGAGGTTTGACAGAGCAAGCTGGAAGACCAGCCAGGAGAGCATTACAATAGTCCAGTCTGGATAAAACAAGTGCTTGGACGAGGAGTTGTGTGGCATGCTCTGTAAGGAAGGGCCTGATCCTCCTAATGTTGTGCAAGGCAAATCTGCAGGACCGGGCAGTTCTAGCAATGTGGTCTGTGAATTTCAACTGATCATCAATTACAACCCCAAGGTTCTTAGCTGACCTTGATGGAGTTATGGATGACGAGCCTAGCTGAATGGAGAAGTTGTGATGCAGTGTTGGGTTGGCCGGGACCACAAGTAGCTCTGTCATCGTAAGGTTTAGTTGAAGGTGGTGGTCCTTCATCCAGCCAGAGATGTCTGTCAGGCAGGCTGAGATACGAGCAGCTACCGTCGGATCGTCAGGCTGGAATGAGAGGTAGAGTTGCGTGTCATCAGCGTAGCAATGATAGGAAAAGCCATGTTTCTGAATCACAGATCCTAGTGATGTCATGTAGATAGAGAAGAGGAGTGGTCCAAGCACTGAGCCCTGAGGCACCCCAGTAGCTAGATGTTGGGTCTTAGACGCCACACCTCTCCACGACACCCTAAAGGACCTACCTGAGAGGTAAGACTCGAACCATTGGAGTGCAGTTCCCGAGATGCCCTTCATCTTTAGGATTGACAGGAGGATCTGGTGGTTAACTGTGTCAAAAGCAGCAGACAGATCCAGCAGGATGAGGACTGAGGATTTGGAAGCTGCTCTTGCCAGTCTCAGAGCTTCAATTACTGAGAGCAGGGCAGTCTCAGTTGAGTGTCCGCTTTTGAAACCAGACTGATTGTCGTCCAAGAGGTTGTTCTGTGTAAGAAAGGAGGAGATCTGGTTGAAAACAACTCGTTCAAGTGTTTTCGCGACAAATGAAAGAAGAGATACCGGTCTGTAACTTGTTAGATGTGCTGGATTTAGATTGGGTTTCTTAAGCAGTGGGGTTACTCGAGCCTGCTTAAAAGCTGTGGGAAAGGTACCAGTGTGAAGAGAGGTGTTTATGATGTGCGTGAGTGTGGGTACAACTGAGGAAGAAATGGCTTGAAGTAGATTAGTGGGGATAGGATCAAGCGGACAGGTAGTAGGGCGATTGGAAAGGAGGAGTTTAGAGACTTCCGCCTCTGAAAGTAGAGAGAAGGAGGGTAGAATGTGTGCGTTTGTTGGTAAAATGTGTGTGTCAGTTTGTGGATTGGTAAATTGGCCGCTGATGGTGGTTGTTTTTTCTATGAAGAATGTGGCAAAATCGTCGGCTGTTAGGGTTGATGAAGGAGGAGGAGGAGGAGGGTTAAGAAGAGAGGAGAAGGTTTTGAAAAGCATGCGAGAGTCAGAAGAATTGAAGATTTTGTTGTGATAGTAAGCCATTTTAGCAGTAGAGATATTAGCAGAGAAGGAAGAGAGAAGGGATTGATAAAGACCCAGGTCTGTCGAATCTTTCGATTTGCGCCACTTTCTCTCTGCAACCCTGAGTTTAGTACGATGTTCGCGAAGAATATCAGTTAACCAGGGGGCAGAGGGTGTGGCGCGGGCTGGCCTGGAGGAAAGGGGACAGAAGTTGTCCAAGCAGGATGTTAAAGTGGAGAAAAGAGTATCAGTTGCACAGTTAGTATCAAGTGTTGAGAGCTGATCAGGTGGAGGAAGTGTGGATGAGACCAAAGAGGATAGGTGAGAGGGTGAAAGTGAGCGTAGGTTTCGTCGAAAGGTGACCTGTGGAGGAGTGTGTGTTGTGTTCTGAGGCAGGTTGAGGTTGAGAGTGAGGAGGAAGTGATCTGAGGTGTGCAGTGGAGTGACCAGTGTATTGTCCGTAGAGCAGTAGCGTGTGTAGATGAGGTCCAATTGGTTACCTGTTTTGTGAATACCCACAGTAGATACTCGTTTGAGGTCGAATGATGCAAGTGTAGCATGTCTGGACTGGACACCACCACACACAAAGACCACATGACCACTCGACGATGAGATCCAGTAATTTTATTCTGTAACAGACAGATATCATCAGTGGATAACTCGGGGCAATGGCTTCTCTCAATCTCTCGTGTTGACACAGATAAATATTCACGAGAGAAGCGAAGTGCATGCGCTCATCAGCCTCGCGCAAATAGACTAATAAAAATAAAATAAAAAATTAAATGCATGAAAAACAAGACAACTCTGATTCCAATGTATAAAGTTCTTGTCTTCCTTATGATACATCACATCAATATTCTTACCAATGCACTCCAATAGTATACAATACAATATAAGTAATATATTACAATATGTTGTATACTAAATTACATTCAAACTTGCATAAATTTAAATATTCATATGATATAACATACTATAATGAAACAAATAAACAATTATAACGTCATTAGTGACATCCAAAATAAAACATTCAATAAACATTTAGCACCATACCATGTGCAGGCCTCACCACGTGCGTCACGCACAGCGCAAATCATCAAAATGGATTCTTACCCCTTAAAACACTATGTACAATACATGTTTATTAACAATAAACAAGATCTCTTTTCCTAATAAACAAAACTAATTAAACATACCTGTAACAGACAGATATCATCAGTGGATAACTCGGGGCAATGGCTTCTCTCAATCTCTCGTGTTGACACTAAGCGTGATATGACAATTAGTAAGCATCATGATGAATTTCGTAAAGATCGTATTACAATTAAATACTTCATCACAACCAACACCATCAAATGTTGCTATCACTTAAATCACACTTAATGAACAAAAAAAAAATGCATTTGAAAGACAAACATCAGCATACCAGATAAATATTCACGAGAGAAGCGAAGTGCATGCGCTCATCAGCCTCGCGCAAATAGACTGACGCAATCTCATGCCGTCCGAGGGGAAACCCCAGGGATGTTCCACCGATGACGCTCCCACCCCAAACAAATACCCGAGAGAAAAGTTCCTCAACTTTAACGTGAACAATAATACAAACAAAATTTTGTGAGGTTCATCAATCCATTCTAATTACAAGAGTAGAAAAACTTAGTATAAACAGTAAAGAAAATAATACAATATAAAAAAACAAATCAAAGAATAATTCACACCAGCTACATTCTCCCCCCTGAACTTCACAAATTTTGACTTATACAGGGATAGTATACACTGGCGCTATTAGACCAACTGTTATCCAGAGCATGGTGCAACAAAATGTTTCCCACTCACAAGGAAGGTGAGTACAGCAGGTTGATCAGGCCCACCGTAATCACCCGCAAAAGGTGCCTTAAACACCATTCATATCAAATGAAACTTCAAATCACATCTGGAACGACAATTGTGCTGTAATGCACTGACTCACAGAGGCTTAACCTCACAACTTAAAAGAAAAACAATTTTGTAATACAATGCAATGTTCTGCTACAATACATTCTTATTTCAACAAAGACCTTACAATCCCACCAACTGGATTCAGTGTTCTGACAGATTGAGTCATGTTCTCTATCAATCTGTTGACAGGTTTCACCAATCTACCCACTCTGGTCCGAACTTTGTTTTCCTCTTGACCAGGAGGTGGCTCAACAACTCCAACAGGTGAAACACAACGATCACCGTGAAGAACCGCCTCAGAAAGCAAACTGCCAGAATCACAAATCAATCCCCCAACTGGACTGCTCACATTGCTGTTCTCCCTGATATAATCATCCTTTGATGGCAATTGCTCCTGTCCCAATGACTCAGGGACTATGTCCAATGATACAGTGCTATCAGATCTGTAGGACAACCTCTGCTGAGGATCCTTAGAAGCTGCAGTTTCCTCCACCCAACTGGCAACTCGCTCAGACAAAGAACATAATTCAGATGTGCGACCAACAACATCATTCATGGACATACTCCTACTGCTGAGGACAGATCCACCACTATCCTCAGATAATTCAGGTTCTCCCAACTCAAGTGGCAGGAAATTTGCTTGCAACAACAAATTGCGATGAACAGTTTTCTCCTGACCCGTTTTGGTGTTACGTATGCGATAAATATGGCAATGGGGGTTCAGCGATACTACCCTATAGGGCGTGGACTCCCACCTGTCTGCTAATTTTCTCTTCCCACGTTCACCTTTGTTGGCCAGGAGAACTTGATCACCCAACTCAATGTTACAGCCCTTCGTCTTCCGGTTGTACAACTCGGTCTGACGCTGCTGACTGGAATCAATGTTCCTTTGAGCGACAGTCAGAGCCTCTTTCAAGTCGTCTTGCAACCTTTTCACATATTTGTCGTAATCAACGATGTCACAGTCTCTCTCAACATTGCTAAACATCACATCCACGGGTAGCTTCGGGATCCTACCAAACATTAAATAGAATGGAGCGTAGCCAGTGGACTCGTGCGCTGTACAATTGTATGCGAACGTTAGTGTCTGAAGCAACTGTGACCACTTTTCTTTAGACCTTGGCGGCAGTGCTCTGACCATGTTGCCCAAGGTTCTATTGAACCGTTCAACAAGGCCATTGCCCATCGGATGGTAAGCAGTTGTTCTGGACTTTTTCACTCCGGCAACCAGCAGCAATTCTCGGATCAGTTGGCTCTCAAAGTTTGCCCCCTGATCCGAGTGGATCCTATCAGGGAAGCCGTACACACAAAAATATCGGTCCCACAACTGTCGGGCTACCTGCTTTGCTGACTGGTCACGACATGGAAAGGCATGTGCCATACGGGAAAAATGATCAGTTACGACCAACACGTCCACATTACGGCCTTTGGAGTTTTCCGCAGTCCAAAAATCAATACATACTAGCTCCATAGGACTCGACGTTTTCACGCTCTCTAGCGGTGCTCTACCTTCGGGTTCGAGCGTTTTACTGACGACGCAGCGCTTACAACACTTAACGTACCCACGAACGTCGCGCTCTAACCCGACCCAAAAAAACCTTTGTCTTGCCAGGTGCATAGTTCTACCTTGGCCCTGGTGCCCTGCTTCATCGTGGATGCCTGTCATCACCTGCGTGATCAAAGAGGATGGAACAACGAACTGTAACCGTTTCTTTCCTGCAATGTTGTCTTTGCTTGCACGATACAGTACACCATCAAGTATCTTCAACTTGTCCCATTGCTTCAAGACTCTGAGCACCTTATATGTCTCACCAGCACGCTCACGACGCGAAGCTCTCTTGCCCCTATTAACGTAAGACAGGACCCTGGACAGACAAGGATCATTCTGTTGTCTGTCTCGGAGTTCATCTAACGAAAAGACTGGCAACGGACACTGCCCGGGAGGCAACAAATTCTGGGTGTCCTGGACAATCCAAGAGACTGCTCTCGATTCGACTCCTGCTTCCCAGTCGCTATGACCTTCTAACACTGCAGACACCTCGGCACTGGAAAGCGGACAACGGCTTGGCGCTACCCTAGGAGGATATTCAGCAATCTGGATACCAGCACTAAGCCTGAATGCATCTTGCACTGTATCTTTCTCAAACTGTTCTGCTTCCCCTAGCAATGCAGTGTAAGGCTCATTCAGCAGCCTTCGACTAACCCGATTAGTGACAAAGGGTTGACGACTTAAAGCATCGGCCACTATGTTCTTACTACCAGGTATGTACTTGATGCTGAAATGATAGGGCGCTAACTTGGAAACCCATCTCTGCTCACACGCGTCGAGTTTAGGCTTTGTAAGGATGTAAGTTAAAGGATTGTTGTCCGTCCAAACAACAAATTCATGGCCTTTCAGCCAGTGGCTGAATTTGTCGCAAACGGACCATTTCAAAGCCAAAAACTCTAAGCGGTGAGCAGGATACTTAGCCTGCGCATGCGTAAGGGCTTTGCTAGCGAAAGCAATCGGCCGGGCTCTAGTCTCACCATCTGCGACCTGTGAAAGCACAGCTCCCAATCCGTCCATGGACGCGTCAGTGGACAAAACAAATGGACGGCTAAAATCAGGATGTGCTAGGGCTACAGAATTCATCAGAGCGGCTTTTAGCTGCTGGAAGGCCCTACTGTGCTCCTCTTTCCAGTCACCCGGACTCAACTTTCTGAACACAGCAGCACCCTTCCCAGAAGGCTTCTTGCCTCTTTGTGCTGCTGTCAAAGCAAACAGGGGTTTCGCGATTGTGGAGCAATTTTGGATGAACCTCTGGTAATACAACACCATTCCAAGGAACGATTTAATTTTCCTTTGGGACGGGGTTACCCCATCCTCCATCATCAAATCAGACTCAGCCACCAATTCAATAGCGCTGACCTTGTCTGGGTCGGTCGCTACTCCTGAACTGTCAATGACATGCCCTAAGAAATGCACACTCTTCTGGAGGAAATGGCACTTTTTAGGAGCTAACTTTAACCCATGCTCCCTGAGTCTACTGAACACCACTCCGAGTCTCTTGATGGCCTCACTCTCACCTGGGGCGTAAACAAGTAGGTCATCCAGATAGCAAAGCAATGTCAAGAAATTTTGATCGCCAAATATATTCATCATTAGACGCATGAAGCTAGCGGGGCTATTGCACAACCCTTGCGGTAAGCGATTAAACTCATAAAGGCCCATCGGTGTTGTGAAGGCCGTCAGTTTTTTATCCTCCTCCGCCATCGCGATATTATAAAAACCGGAGGTAAGATCCATCACGCTAAAGATTGCGTTCCCGCCCAAGGCCGCCAAACAGTCTGCTTGGTGAGGTAAGGGGTGAGCGTCTTTGATGGTCCTGGCATTAAGCCAGCGATAATCAACACAAACACGAAGATCACCGCTTTTCTTCCACACCAGAACCAGCGGAGACGCCCACTCACTACAGGACTTTCGAATAATTTCTTGCTCTTCCATCTCCGAGAGCACTTTTCTCAGCGTCTGATACTGAGCCGGGGGAACACGCCTGTATGGAAGTCTGAACGGGCGGTCATCGGACAGGTGAATCCTGTGGACAAACTCTTTTGCGCTACCACAATCTAGCTTATGTTTGGAAAACACATCTTGATAACCCTGAATCAACTGCAGAAGCTGGTCTTTCCAGTGTGGAGTCACCTCGCAGGACTCGATATCAAGATCACCAAGGCCAAGCTTCTGCAGTGCGTCTTGAAAATCAGAGGGAGAGCCACCCATTTCTTCACTAGAGGAGACAGACTGGTTCTGCACACTCACACTCTCTCCATGACCATGCCCGGGTTGAACATCCAGGTCTTCGACCGCCAAAACAGGAGATACATCGGCTATTTTAGCATTTCGTCTCAAAGTGATCGGCTTACTGGATGGATTGATCACCTTAACCGGCACCCATCTGTCACCAGGTAATGTGGCTATAGATCGCCCAACAAGGACACCTTTCTTATGAGTTTGTGCCTTAGAAGGCTCAACCAATACCGTACTACCCACAGAAATAGTGGAACTTGTCGGGAGTCTACCCCACACGAGGTGCTCTTGCTGAGGTAAAAGCGTGACGGCTTGAGTGAGCTTTACGGTACCAACAACCGTTGGGATACTACTACCTTCCCATCTGTTATGCCCAGACAGCATACTCAAGAATCGCTGAATCTCTGGCTCTCCTGTAGAATTTGGCTGGTTCATGACACGCCAATAGCTTTGGGACTGCTTAAGCTGACTGAGAACGTACTTGATCACATTAGTACCAATAATTAACTGGTCTTTTTGCCCTGGTACGACCAAGGTAGGCACAATAACCGAATGTCCATACACATGCAACTTTAGCTGAAGGATGCACTTGGGCTTGACCCGAACACCACCACAACCGACAAGCAAGACATCAGTTGGGGACTGAACAGGCTCAAGGATCCCGCATGCATCCAACAACTTGCGCTCAGTTTCCTCATTAATAGTACATGCCATAGAACCAGTGTCTAACAGGCCTTGGCAAGTGACCGCATCATTCACCAACACATCGGTATAAAACAAGCTGTCAGCTTTTTCCAACTTCGCAATGTTCTGGAACAAAACGATACTGTCACTTGACTCAACCTGACACTGACTGCTATAGATGACCATAGGATCATCTTCACTGATGAGAGGCTGGCTTAAAACACTCACATCGCCCTCTCCTCGATGTGAGTGAACTAGTTTCCCAGATCGTCACTGGTCTGGGCCATAGCTTGGCCAGGGACCTTGCGACACTCCCTGCGTTGATGCCCAATCTCCAGGCAAGCAAGGCACCTTTTTTCTCTCATACAGTGGGAACGAGTCGAGTGAGATCTGTCTCCACAGACTTCACATGAAGGAGATCGATACCACTGTGACGTTCGGGGCCTTGGTTCTGAAGCAGGTAAGGTTGTGCGCTCCAGCACCCTTTCTAGCATTTTCAGCACACGCTCCAAAGTGCCCAATTCTGCGGCTTCACTCGGTTTAAGGTTCGGAACTGCAATACGCGATGCAGAGGTTACGCCCATACTTTCGTTTCCTACTGCTACCTGAGTGCTGACAGGTTTTTCAGCTACAACAGCCTGATTCACAGCAACTTTAAGCGCAGACGGAACTGGCCCCTGAGACTTAAAATCTCTCTCATGCTCGTCGATAGCCTCCTGGACTTCCTCAGCTGACCATTTGCTTATGGGCTTGCTCCTAAAAACATTGGAAAGATCATGATTGGGACACTTCCTGATAAACATCATTGCAACCTCTGAACTCATATTTTCCATCTTTCCGCCGCATCTTTGCAAATGAGAATCTGCTAGCTCGGCTGTCTCATTCAACCTGACCCAATAATCAACAGGGTGCTCGTTAGGCTTCGGCTGTGTTGCATAAAAGTCGGCTAGCGGCTGGCAAGAGCCAGGGTTTTCGCTAAAATAACGCCGTAGTACCTCATAGACAACCTCAGGACAGAGTACTGCAGCCGGGCTACTTTTCAGCTTGACCTTAACAATGCTCTTTGCCCGACCGCAGAGATGATTCAATATCTCTTCCACACTGTCGGCTTTGTCACAACCCTTTTTGGACAAATACACCCCCATTTGTTCAATCCACTCCAGGATGGTGAACTTATCGCTACCATCCCCTCTGAACATTTGCGGTTCCCTAATGTCAGCTTTGATTACGAGATTTAATTTGGACAGATCAAGATTCGGGGAAGGAGGCACTGTCCTAGAGGGCTGCTGCTCAGACAAAGGAGAGGAACCAGGTAATGCTGAAGTCTGGTTTGTTAGCAACCGTGTGAAAATGGAGTCACCTATCTGGCTTCCAAGCTCACCAATAAGGTCGCGTAGCTGCTGTGTAACATTGTCACAACCAGTATTGGCAGGGGTGGAAGACACTGGTTTACACGGCTCATTATTGGGAAACGCAGTTGGAGTAGTCACAGAGTCATAGGCCAACACACGTGGTTTACCGACTTTAGGTACACCTACCCCAAAGAATCCTCGACCCCTGCCAATATGTGGCGTTACCAGGTCTTCATTCCATCCCCCTTCAGCCATATTAGAAATGGTGAATGAAAACAATGAAAATCATAAACAAAAATTTACTTTACAATTATCGTACGCTTTTCCAGCGAAGAAGAAAACAAGGAAAATAAATAAATAAAATAAACGCAACAGTCCAATGAGGGTGTGCGTGGTGTGTGAAGCGAGAGTTCAGTACTATCAATGTCCAGACACTACCACCAAAACGTCAACGATGAAAATTCTTTGGTTGTCGATTTCAGAAGCGTTGTGATCCCGCGTTGTCGAACCCCAGCGATCAGCTGCAGCAGATCTGGTGCATCCGGGTCACGGCACCAAATTATGTAGCATGTCTGGACTGGACACCACCACACACAAAGACCACATGACCACTCGACGATGAGATCCAGTAATTTTATTCTGTAACAGACAGATATCATCAGTGGATAACTCGGGGCAATGGCTTCTCTCAATCTCTCGTGTTGACACAGATAAATATTCACGAGAGAAGCGAAGTGCATGCGCTCATCAGCCTCGCGCAAATAGACTAATAAAAATAAAATAAAAAATTAAATGCATGAAAAACAAGACAACTCTGATTCCAATGTATAAAGTTCTTGTCTTCCTTATGATACATCACATCAATATTCTTACCAATGCACTCCAATAGTATACAATACAATATAAGTAATATATTACAATATGTTGTATACTAAATTACATTCAAACTTGCATAAATTTAAATATTCATATGATATAACATACTATAATGAAACAAATAAACAATTATAACGTCATTAGTGACATCCAAAATAAAACATTCAATAAACATTTAGCACCATACCATGTGCAGGCCTCACCACGTGCGTCACGCACAGCGCAAATCATCAAAATGGATTCTTACCCCTTAACCCTTTGACGCGTACGATCACACCGGTGTGATCAGTCTTGGCTGGTCCCTGGAGCGTACGATCACACCGGTGTGATTAGAACGGTCAGTGCATCACGTGATCAACTGCTAAATTCAAACGTGCTTTCGCGCGCGGCTGGCGCTGAGCCAGAGACGGACGCACTCAGTGCTGTCATATATCACAACTATTGAGTATTTTTTAAACCACATAATGTTTATTTTAGGTTTCAGACATTTAAATACACATAAGTACTAGCAAAACAGTGATTTTGAATTAGTAAAATAGACACTGATCACTGATGTCTATGGAAACGGCAACACTAATCATTTCCATTATAATAAGACGAAACGTTTTATTCATATCAGATACACATTGTGTAAGTAGCTTTACATTTTACCCTATTCTTCTCCTAGTTCACCGGCCACTTACTTTCATGTATTTCGTGAGAAACAACAGATCCGATTCTCTGAACTGTGAAACAAACTAACATGGCGCCGCCCATCGCGCATAGTACAGCTCAACTAACGCGATCGTTATAAAGATGTTTAAACAACAAAACACATCCACTTGCACATATTTGACAATCGGAATGCAGTGTTTCATGCTATAACTAATACATTTGTGAATATTTTGAATAGAAAAGGAAAAAAGACATAGAAGCAGATCATCACTCATTCAGCTCCGTGTTGTGATTGCGCTGTGTCACGTGACAAGAAATGACGCGTCACCATGGAAACATTAAAGTGACAGGTTCTAAATAACGGTCGCCTTGAAAAACTCACGCTGGGGGGTCAGTTAGAATATTTTAAACTTACGTGTGAAAGGGTTAAAACACTATGTACAATACATGTTTATTAACAATAAACAAGATCTCTTTTCCTAATAAACAAAACTAATTAAACATACCTGTAACAGACAGATATCATCAGTGGATAACTCGGGGCAATGGCTTCTCTCAATCTCTCGTGTTGACACTAAGCGTGATATGACAATTAGTAAGCATCATGATGAATTTCGTAAAGATCGTATTACAATTAAATACTTCATCACAACCAACACCATCAAATGTTGCTATCACTTAAATCACACTTAATGAACAAAAAAAAAATGCATTTGAAAGACAAACATCAGCATACCAGATAAATATTCACGAGAGAAGCGAAGTGCATGCGCTCATCAGCCTCGCGCAAATAGACTGACGCAATCTCATGCCGTCCGAGGGGAAACCCCAGGGATGTTCCACCGATGACGCTCCCACCCCAAACAAATACCCGAGAGAAAAGTTCCTCAACTTTAACGTGAACAATAATACAAACAAAATTTTGTGAGGTTCATCAATCCATTCTAATTACAAGAGTAGAAAAACTTAGTATAAACAGTAAAGAAAATAATACAATATAAAAAAAACAAATCAAAGAATAATTCACACCAGCTACACAAGCAGGGTGTGGAAATCAGCAGCCTGAGGTTTTTCTAGGTGGATGTTGAAGTCTCCAAGAATTACAAGAGGGGTACCATCTTCTGGGAAGGATGAGAGTAGCACATCAAGCTCCTCCAAAAAACTGCCAAGTTGACCTGGGGGACGATATACAACTACAAAATGGATTTTTATAGGACTAGTGATGGTAATTGAGTGTGATTCAAATGAGCTGTTGTCAAATAGAGGTGGTAAAGGATCAAATTTCCAGTCATTTGAGATGAGCAGACCAGTACCACCACCCCTTCCGGTCAGACGGGGGGTGTGTGAGAAAGTGAAGTTAGTGGAGAGGGCAGCAGGTGTGACAGTGTCCTCTGGTCTGATCCAGGTCTCAGTCAGGGCTAATAGACTGAGACCCGAATGACTTGAAAAAGATGTAATGAAATCAGCTTTGTTAACAGCGGACTGGCAGTTCCAGAGACCAATAGGAAAAGAGAATAAAGTATTAGAAGACACCGGAAGGGTACGGAGTGTAGTCACATTGAGATGTGCCTTAATTAGCTCAAATTATGCATAGGGAATTTTAATAATTAATCATGAATATGATTAATATATTGCATATTACAGTTAAATTATCGAAACTGAAAATAGATCGATTGTATATATGAATGGTAAATCATAACGAATTATAATTCCTCATTCATATATCAATGGTCTCATTACAGATCGATTATATGAGACAACTTTAAGGGAATCAATTTAGTTTATCAAACAATCGGTTTGTCCAGCAAACAGCCGTAAGGTTAACTAACCAACTTCTCAACAGGGTTGTCCCCTTTTATAAACTCCGAGAAAGCTCAATGTTCCGGCCGTGAACATTAATTTTCTCGTGTTTATAAAATTTACGTTACTGATATAGTAACAACTTGTAAAGCTTTTGTAGCGAGATATTCATTTCATTGACTTGTAAATGAGCACTTCAGGATCAATCAAGAATATGGCTTTAATAATTGAAACTACGGATACAGAATTCTACATTTGAACACAGGATACATGTATGTACAGTTAAACAGTAACTAACGAGACAGACGAGTACACATAGGAGAGAGAGAGAGAGGTTGCGAGGGCGCAAGATTGGGAGTGAGAGAGAGAGAGAGAGAGGGAGAAGATGAGATCTTCTTAGCACAATTCATCACAGACACAGAACCTTTTGAATTAGAACAAGACTCAACAGATCTTAAACCTTGAAAGAATGGTAAACGTTTACTTGCGCAGGTAAAGCTCTTTGTGGTTGATGTGAAGCAGGGTGCGTGTCTCTGTCCTCGCGTCATGCGTTCACGTGGTCTTTCAGAGCGGGCAAAGCGCGTTAGTTTGAATGAAGGCTTAAAGGTCTTTGGTTCTCCTGGTGTTGCTGAGGAAAACTGTGTCTTGCGTGTGTGTGTATCTCTGTCATGTGGCTGCCGAGCGTTCGGGTTCGTCCAGCGAGCGCGGCGTGTTTGAATGTCCTTGTAGGTGAAGCTTGCCAGTCTGGCTGTGTTCATTTTCTTCGCGAGAAGACATGAACAGAGGAGACTTCGAAAAAGATAAAATAAACTTGAAGAAAACAAAAGAGAAACGATGGATCATCACACTAAGGCGAGGTCCAGACACACGAGGAGTCACATGATGAAGCCACGAAGAGCAGGAAGAGCCAGGGAGTTTAGGCAGAGAGTTTTCAGGAAACTTTTCGAAGGGTTTCAGCAGACCGACAAGGGAAGCTCGGCGCGTCTCTTTAAGGACACTTAGGTTCACGCCCCTTCTGGCATGAAGGCACCAATCAGCTGGGAGAAAAGTGCCGCGGAAGATTCCTCTTTGTCTTGTCAGGATCATTTATGATGGTATAACATTTTGTCATTCCTACCCAGAAAGATTGTACAGACCGGACAATAGATTTTACAGTAATATCCTATGTATGACTGGTTCGGTCAAAACAAGACGATCAAACAGCTACCAGACATGGCAGGTAAAAGTAGAAGAACATAGTTACATTCATATGCAGAAGTACAAGCATTTTAAAGTTTCTTCACACGACTATAAAGCCATAATACCTGCTACCATGACCTAGGAAACATCAAATTCATGTTTATGCATTTCTTAAGTGGTTATACTTATAGACAATATAAGATTGCAGAGTCTATTCCTCTTTCTTCATCAGAATTCAAGTGGGAGCTGTGATTTCCCTTGGAATTCCTTTTGGGAGTCATAAAGTTTTGACCCAAGAGGGAGAGTTATAGATCCTTTCCTTAGAAATAAACTTTAAGGTTCGAAGTTACAGAACAGTTAAAACTACATCTATAGAATAAGACAAGACTAATTAGATATGCATGCATACCGGAAGGTTGGATCCAATTTCTGTGTTATACAGTATACATTTATATACACATTATAGGACATTTGTGTGTGTGTGTGTGCAATCAATGTGTGATTGTCCTTCAGCGTTCAGGCAGCTTTGTGGACTCTTCCTGTGGGGGGATGCGTGTCCCGTGAGACGGAGGGGTTTGAATGGCTGACTATTTGTTGAAGACAACGCTGGCTTGTTCCAAATGTGTCATGTGCTAGCCATAGTGGCACCAATCTGGTCAACATGCTCGAAGGGGGTCGTATACAGAATCCCCCCTTTGTTTACTCACGAATGGAAGAGACTTTAGTAAATTAGAATCTATTTAATTTACTCCACATACCAGAGCTGACTTGATTACCTATCTGATTATCACTACAGGAGATTGTTAGGATTGCACCGCCTCTGACGTGTGACGTTTGATTTACGGATGTTAGTAATAATAGAGATTTGAAAACACATAGTGAAAAGGAGCTTACAAACAGGAAGATTCAAAGAAAAGTGTGTAGAAGAGAAAGGAAACAACAATAAATAAACAAGAAGAATTTAATACTCAAGTGCTTTGTCGGTGTCCTTGCTCGGTGGAGTCGGACAGGTAGAGTCGTGGTCTTTACACTCTTTGGTCTTCACACAATGAGGGCTTCACACGAGGGCAGCCGCGACCGCTGCCGCGGTGCACTAACCAGTTTTATACACACCTAATACCCTGTTAATGAATACAGCAGGCCACGCCCAACTATTTGGCCAGTGAAACTCAGTCACGACACAAACAAACACACGCGCGTTTTTACCAGGGTAAACACAGTAACGAAGAGCCGCGCTAAAATCAAATGAGAAAGTAAACACTCACAGACTGATGTTCTCTCCTGTTGTTCTAATGCTTCTTCTGATGAGCGAGGAAGATTTTTCTTGAAACCCTCCCAAACAACATGTGGTGATGTAGGGGTTGTTTGATTTTTTTTTTTATATAGGCTTTCTGACCCCAAGACTCAACTAATCTCTGCAATTCTCCATCTGTGATCCTTGAAGAGTCTTTGGCCACTCAAACTTTCCTCCTCACCGTGCATTAAGGCAATATAGACACACGTCCTCTTCCTGGCAGATTCATAACATCTTTAGTTGATTGGAACTTCTTAATTATTGCCCTGATGGTCAAAATGGGGATTTTCAATTCTTTAGCTATTTTTTTAAAGCCACTTTCTATTTTGTGATGGTCAACAATCTTTTGATGCACATCAGAACTATATTCTTTGATTTTACTCATTGTGATGGATGATTAATGGAATTTGGCCTTTGTGTTTCCTAATATTTTAACTCCTGTGAAACAAGAAGTCATGGCTGGACAATTTCACTTTAATGTGGATTTGGTTTTTTTTGTTTTTTTTTTCGTTTTATTGAATGATCAAAAGCATCATCCCATTTGTCTCCTAACACTGGGGTTCTGGCGCCGCGCGGTCTGGCCCATCAATGTGATAATTTTGACACATGGACCAGGCTGTAAGATCAATATAATTAGTTGTTTATACCTGTGTCTTCAGGAAAAAGTCAAAAGTTACATTTTATGTAGCCTACTCTTATCCATTGATTGTTATGATAAGCTAAATCATCCTTCCTTCCTGGGGGAGCTGTCCCCCATCCTGTTTTTCTTGAAGAAAGCGTGAAAGAAACAGGCACCCCAAAATGACACCTCAATTCTGACACCTTTTGAAGTGCAGATTTCTTTTTCTAACATTTAAACTTAGAACACATTATTAGAACACCCTTTGACTTTATGAATACAGATAAATGACAGCTTAATGATTTTTTTTTTATATTTTTGTGCATTTATTTAAAGGGGTCATATAATGCCATTTTTATACAAGTTAATATGATTGTTTAGGGTCTAAATGAAAAGTTTGTAATATACTTAATTAAAAATTCTCATTAGTATTGTAAGAAAACACTAATTTTACCTGGTCAAAAACAGCTCTGTTTTCAGCACGTGGTTTAAGTGCATATGACTTTAAATGATAATGAGCTTCAGTCACCCCATTTTGACACAACACATGGAGTGTTGCCTTGACAACAGTTGAGGGTATATTTTGGAGAAAGAATGGCAGTAAGGGTCTCTGAGGACACATCTGTGCAAATGTATCAATTAAGGCTGGAACAGGACGTCTCTGAATGATTGGTTAACGTAATGTCACTTTGATCTATCTTTGTACAGTATGTACTGGCAGGGTAGTGAGATACCAACGCTATGTGTACACAGTTTGTAATAATAACACAATAACCATAAAGTGTTGTTCATGGAATTATGAATTATATTGAGAACGTTGTACATAGAAAACATGCCGTAATGTACCCTGAGTGTAAACCTTAGCCGCATTCATCGTGAAGCGTGCAAGCGATTTGCAAAGATTAATATAAAGGTTAATAAAACTTTACAGTCACTTCTTCTGGAGGTGCAGCAGGAGCACGGATAGTTGGTACCGATTCTTTTTTCAGGAGCAGCTTCTTAGCAAAACCAGCTTAATACTGATACTCGTTTATAAAGCAGTCTGGTGAGAAATGATTCGCGCAAACATGAACGCATTGATGTTGATCGTGGGGAATATTCCCTTCGAAAACAAAACTCAGCCACTGCGTCTTCAGCGGTTCGGATTCAGGAACATTAAAATGACTGCTGTGTTCGTTATTACACCCAAGAACAGAACACCACAATCTCTTAGACGCCATTCTGCTCATAGACAGTGCTCCAGCATATCAACAATAGCGGACTATGATGACAGCTCGCTCAGGGCGGGTCTGTGTTGAAGCGCTGCTGTCAATCAACAATCCTGGGAGTGTCGTCTCACCGTGTGACTTCACACTTAAAACATACTTTAAAATACTCATACTTAATAATTTAACATCTTATTTCATTTATTTTATATGCTAGATTTATCAGCAATGCTTCTCACTTCTTAAACTCATTTGTTTAATTCTCTCCCACAGACATGATGGACTCATAAAAAATAAAAACACCCCCTGAAAAAACAATCCTACCAGTCACACCAAGCAGATTGCAGTCATAAACACACACAACCATAAACACACCGGAAGCACACAGGGCCAAAAGGTCACAAAGACCGCCCCATGGTCATATCATGTCATAAAATATGTCATAAAGCCATAGATCATCAACAAGGTGCAGTAGACTACTCTTCTTATATAGTTGTGAAAATAGTTTACACTTGTTTGTATTTGTGTTGCACAAGACAGTTTTCACAAGTGTTTACACTACTATATATATATAAAGTCACTTTACTTCAGTGTTCTATTGTTATATAACAATGTTTCCATTTACTTTACTTTCTGAACTTTTTTGGACACATCTGCATTGTCAGTAAATAAAAAATGAAAAGTGCCTATAACTATAATAATGTTGTAATAAAAGTTTGAGTTTCTGTTTGAGTTGAATAAAGAAAAACTGGTAAATTCGTCCATTTTTCAGACAAAATAATTAAAAATTGGGAATTTAAATTAGCTAGATTGTTCTCATGTTTAACATGATGTATGGCACTTGATGCTGACTGCTATAATGGGTTACAAAGAAAAGTGCAGACGAGTCAGGTGCCCCAAAAATTTTGTAGATTTTTAAGGGTTAAAGTGACAGCAGCCAGTTATGTTGTAAATTATGACAGAATGTAATTCTTGTGTGAACTATACCTTTAACACCAGTATTGGGTTAATGCTCATATTTATGCTGATGTTTTTTGTGATAAAATCTGAATGTCAATTTGTAAATGTGATCTGAAGTGCCTTTGTATTCATTCTCAAGTATTGGCTGATAAATCCGCCTTATTGCACTTATAGTAAAACTGCACTTACTCAACTCTTGTAGCAACTTAAAGAAATGTGTGTTGTGCCTTGGATTATTCACTATTGTGAATTAGTATTGTGCTCATTTGTAAGTCATTTAAATAATACATTTATATATATCTATAATATAATTTATATCTCTTATAAAGATATGAATCTTTTTTATTTGATCATTGTATTCTAGAGGACAAACACTGATTCTGTTGTTAACTGATATAGCTTTGTTTTATAAACTCTAATTAAATATACATGTGTATGTTAATATTTTTTTTAATAGTTTATTTTTCATTAAGTTGTTTGAAATCAGTTGATTCATACTGTATGCCCTGACAAAATAAAATCTGAAAAGATATGGCAGTTATCTAACCCATGTTTCCCAACCGGGGTGCCCGTCTGACGAGAGCAGGGGTGCCGTGTAAAAGTCCTTCAAATTACTTTTTAATTTTTTTTTATTATAAAATGTAAATAAATCAATTAATAAATATTAAGGAATATCTAATCTGAAATACCAAATAAGACAGAGACGCAGAAAAAAGAAAAAAAATCGATACACCCCCTCACTGACCTGTCAGCACGTCAACGTCTGTATGTGTAACATATATGTGAGTGTTTATCCTTGACGATACGTGTGTAGTGCAAAAGAATATGGACAGATATCTTTAATGCTTTTGGACCGTCAACTTCCTCATGTAACAGTCCAGAGCAGGCCGCTGAGAGCAGCAGTAAGAAGAAGAAAAGACAATTTCATGAGTTCACATCTACATATAATTATTATGGTAAAGGTTATGCGTACTTGGCGTGCTGTCCGGGTGGAGGGCTCCAAGCTCGGAATTTCTGCCCGAACCCAGAGTACTCCCCCCGTTGGTAAGAGTAGATGGAACTAGAAGTGAGGAGATGGGGTGGATTTGGGATGCTGATAAACTGTCAAGGAACAACGGTGGGTTCTGCTGTTATTTATCCTATTCTGAGTTGATTACAGATTGAACTCCACTTGTGCTAATTGGGTAAATTATCTGCACCTGCTCCTCCCGAACCTTGCTGATAAAACATCATATTGACAATTACTTGTCATATGGCTCCTGCATATCGGGAGCAGCTGGGGTTCGGTATCTTGCTCATGGACATTTAGATCACAGTGAACTCACATTAAACAAACAGAATGAGAGTTTAACACAATGATATCACAGTGGACTCACATGTTGAGCTCACAGAATGAGCACACAGTGCTTTTACACTTTTAGTTCACTGTGACCTCACATTGTGATGACATCATGAGTATCCTGGGAGCTTATGGTGAGATCAAATGTTGACTGGGTTCTTGGATTTTAGCCAGTTAAACACTGTGGTACACTGCATTTGTGAAGTGTTTGTTGTTTGTTACAACAACAAACACTCTTGCAGAATAAAAAGAAACAGTTTCTCAGAGATTAAACTCATATAACAATGCTGGTCATGTTTCTGAACAGATCTATGGATGGATCATGGATGAATAAAGACGTTCGACTCCTGCTCAGGGCCCGTGACATGGCTTTCAGGTCATGATCTGATCAACAGGGGAGACGAGACGGCTTACAGGGATGAGGTCCAGAGGTTAACAGACTGATGTGCAGTTAATAACTCGGCTCTAAACACCAAAAAGACATCGTTGATTTTAGAAGGAAGAGGGTGGGGTTGTGGAGAAGGTTTCAACATTTAAGTTCCTGCATGGCACACACATCTCGGAGAACCTCAAATGGAAACACAACACCATCTGCTTGATCAGGAAGGCACAGCAGTGACTACACTTCCTGAGAGTTCTCAGGAAGGTCAATCTATCACAACATCTGCTAATATCCTTCTATTGTTGTTCAATAGAGAGTGTCCTGACCTACAACCTCCGGGTGTGGTACAGCAGCAGCTCTGCAGCTGACAAAAAGGCCCTGCAGAGGGTAATCAAAGCTGCCCAGAAAATAAACAACACACCTACCTGCTTTGGAAGACATCTTCACCTCCCGCTGCCTCTAGAAAACAGCTATACGGAAACAGCTATACGGAAAGACTCTGCCCACCCTGCCCACCATCTCTTTGACATTCTGCCCTAAGGCAGACGATACAGAACACTTCAAACACGCACCACTAGATTGTTGAACAGTTTTTACCCAAAGGCCATCACTACACTGAACACTACCATGAAATCAACTGGGATTGTTCAATAAATTGTATCTATTATGTTTACAGAATATCTTGGCTGTGTACCTCCTGATAGTGTTTGTGTTGGATGTGCGTGTGGAAGTGAAATGTGCAAATGTTATTGATATAGTTTTATTGTTTTATTGTATTGCTTTTTTATTGCTTGAGAGCCGTCCTCACTTGGTGCAAATGGAATTTCATTGTATTCTCTTACAATGACAATAAAAGGAATCTGAATCTGATCTGAATCATCTTTTTTTCTTGTCTTATAAATGATGAATTATTCAGCTTTAAATAAAGATCATACAGTCTTACTAAAAAATTAACGAAAGAAAAACCCATGTAGTTTATCTAGAATCTAAGGATTATGTTTGGATTATGCATTCATCCGGCACTGGCATACAGCATGTGGGCCAAACATGGCCCGGGTTTGGCAGAGATGGCACTGGATTTAAGACGGTACCCAAGACATGGGCCAGATATCAAATGGAGTATTTGGCCCAGATGTCAAATATAGATATGTGGGCCATATATGTATGGCCGATCTTGAGCCACATTTAAAATCATTTAAAAATATTTTTGAGTAAAATCCCAATGTTTTCCCATACAGAAAAGTAATATATTCACATATATCATATGTGAAACACTGTAAAATATATTTTACAGTGAAAATGTTAACATGTTATTTAACAATAACATGTTATGCATTTTAAAATGATATATTTTCAAAATGTATTTCAATATATTTTACAGTGTTTCACATATTTGTGAATATATTACTTTTCTGTATGGGAAAACATTGATTTTACTCAAAAATATTTAAAAATGATTTTAAATGTGGCTCAAGATTGGCCATACATATATGGCCCACATATCTATATTTGACATCTGGGCCAAATACTCCATTTGACATCTGGCCCATGTCTTGGGTGCCGTCTTAAATCCAGTGCCATCTCTGCCAAACCCGGGCCATGTTTGGCCCACATGGTGTATGCCAGTGCCGGATGAATGCCAGCTTTGCCAGACACATGCCAAATCTGGGCCAAATTTGTTTGCTGACTGTAGCTTAAGCTGCTCCCAGGTAGCAAAGAATTCTGGCCCAGATTTGACATGAAGCCGGCACGGCATTCAGTCGGCGGCATGAGGCATGTGAACCGAACATAGCCCGGTTATGGGCAAATTGAACCGTTTTTAAGGCGGCAAACAGGAAATGGGCCAGTGGTTAAAACATGTATTATTTGTCTCACACGTAAAATATAGAAATGTGGCCCACATATGTCTGGCCAGACTTATCCCACAGTTAAAATGTAATTTCAGATATTTTATAATTGATCATATTTTCCTAAACACAGCTGTTTCCCCTATTCCTGTTTGCACCATGGGCTTATTGCTCTCTATTAACAAGGTTTAATTAGCCTAATAATAATTTAAAATATGAAACACCATACATTTTAAATTTACAATAGAACTTTAATTGTTTGATTGTCTCATTTCATGCACAATAAGGCCAATCGTTTCTTTCTTACAACGTCCTAATATGGCAACAAAAAAAAACCCAAACAAAAATTTTCTAAAATTTTTTTGACCAATCAGGTTGCATCTAGAAAAACGCGCCCAGAAAGCGCGCCTAAACCGCAATGCTTCATGGGTTTGCAGTTTTAGCTCATTGTAGTCTTTACACTCAATCATGTATTTTTGTCTTCTTTATATATATATATATATATTTTTTTTTTCTTCAATTGAAACTGTGCAATCTTGCGATTTAGCCGGTTTAGTTAATGGTTTAGAACGCTTCAACCCAAATAAAAAATAATAAAAAAAATATATTTATACTTCCGGATCCAGCGCTGCAGAAGAAGAAGTGGGGCGCACTGATCATAGACAGTAAAAGAAATGGACAGAGCCATCTCATTGGAACTCAGTTGAGACAGTTGAAGCCCATTTTTAGCGATTTTTGAGCACTTCCGTTCCTGACGCGCAGACTCAAACCGACTCAAACTAAGCTTGATGACGTGAGCAACCTGTCTGGCAGACGTTAATCTTCTAGTAGCTGTGCCAAGAGGAATCTGAATCATTCCCTTCCGAAACTTGCAGAGCCGGAGATCGTGAGTATTAGCTGTCCATGAGCTCGCAGCAGGAGCAGCTTTACAACTCTCTATGGGCTTCGCTTCTCCCTTGACTTTATGCCTCGACGTCCCCCCGATTGCGCGCGAGTTTCTACTTCTGTCTATACGGTAATTTCTGTACAGCGCGACAGAGAGTCGTGTGGTTATGACGCAATCGTTAGCCTATTTTTACTAAATCTGTTTCTACGGGGCCATAACGTAACATAGAAGGTAATGGAGCCTTTTATACATTGTCGTGTTTCTTTAGAAATAAATAATGGACAAATGGAGTCTTTAAACGCCTCAGATGTAAAGTTATTCACTGTCAAAGTGACGCCAAAATGAATGGGAGTCAATGGAAATGCTAACGCAAGTGAAGTTCTGCTACAAGATGGCGGCACCCGGCCGACTTCAACTTCCGGTCGATGGATTACCCCCTTGGCACTGATGCACTCGACTGCATTTCACTAACGGTTGCGGACTTCTCACCTCAAAGCGAGCGAAGTTTGGTAAGTGATAATTTTTAATTTTAGAGTTAGTATGAGTTAGTATAGTCGGAAAGTGAAATGTTAAAGATGTGTCACAATGTATAATTGTAGCTGTTAGTTAAAATGTAGAAGTTGACTAAATGTTCGTCAATTACATTTAACGTTAAATGACATCAGACATCTTTATTTTTATATCACAGCCATTTCAATTTAAGTGACATACACTGATGGATTAACATACTAAAATGTATAGCAGCAATTGGCACCTGAAACATCACACAAAAATATAAATATCATAAGGATATTGATTACTTTTGTTTATATTCTATTGATTGAGGATTTTAACAATTTTGTGCCCTTATGATATTTATATCTTCTATAGAGATTATCAAATTTTAAGTTCGATAATGTTTAATGCTAATTTGTGTTATATAAACAACATATCACGACAAAGCCCTCTTAAAATTTCAAATATGCAGAGACACAGAGAGATAAAATCAGTATTGTAACCAGGGATGTAGTGGAGGCTAAACGCACGTAAACGCCGTTTACGCACCTCCCAATATTCGGAAATAGCGTTTACCCACCTCCAAAGTGCGTTTATCCACCTCTAAATAGCTATAAATTAAGCTTATTTCGTTTTAGTTTCATATTGTTCATTATAGTTTCATAGGTTGTTAAACCTAAGACGAACTCTTTCATATTGCGCTGCATTACTGTCAGTGTTGTTGACTTTTACTGACGGTAAGGTTGCGCTGTTGACGCTCGCGCAGCCTCTCGAGGAGAAATCTACACAAATGAGCGCACACACACACACACACTCAGTTAACAACATACTGCCTATAAAAAATCTAAATGTGGAGTTTTTATATTTTTAACGTTAAGCAACCTCAATTATTTTTCCTGAACACCATCACGATTGAAAATGTGACATTGATTTCCTACAACAGTTCAATAAACAGTTAAAATTAAGTCACTTACATTTTAGATGCAATATTGGCTGTTTTTGTTCTGTTTCAGCAGCGAAAATAGTTCCAAACAAAAATCACAGCAGAACCACGGCGCATCTCGCAGGAACACTCGACCTGTTTTCATTACTGAATCATTCAGCATTTTGAACGAATCGATTGAGTCAAAGATTCAATGACCCATTCATAAACATGTCTCATTCTTGAATGAATCAGCCGTTTGAACAAATCGTTTGAATGAATCAATGACTCACTCATTAAGACGGTCGCCTGACGCCACCTACTGGCGGTTTAGTGTTATGTTTAAAAGTAGATCATTCTTTCCAACGTTTCTTATTTGTAAATTTAAATAAATTTCATAACATTATTTAATGCAATTGGAATTTTTCAGTGTAAATAATTTAATTTGATCAGCCCTATAGTGTCTTATTATTCGAAATAATTGAATTTATTGATCAAATTTAGGAATTTAAAATGAAAGATGAAGCATACATTTAATAAGATTGGGGGAGGGGATGCCCTTTAAAGGTGCAGATATTACAATATGCCGATTTAAATATCAAAGCTGATTAAACACTGATGAGAATATTGTTTCAGAATAAATAATAATAAAAAAAAAATCCGGACGAGAAACTTTTTTACTCGGACAAGTGGATGACAGATTAAGCGTATGAAAAGGCTTAATGTCGAGCCCTCCCTATATAGCAATGTCATCAGGAGATACACATACATCGGTAGGCAGTGGCCCACCTTACCGGGTGACCACGTCGTGGTCCACCAGAATTTATAGTTTACCCACCTCTTTTTTTTACCACTACACCTCTGAAACACATACAAAAAAAGTTTAACATTTAAGAAGATACATTTTTTGCAATTGTGCTAACTTACATCATTACAGCGATTACATGTTATTATCATGTATATTACACACTGGCAGTTTAAAGTTTTGAAAAACAGCTTGACTGTATTTTTTAGCAAGTAGGCTAGCATAAATGTAAGTTAGCCATGGTGAGTAAAAGAGAGATTAGATTTGGACCTCCTAAACATTTGACATCAAATTTAGCCTATGTTTTTGTGTGTGTGTTTGCATTTCTAATCCATAGTGGATTTTGTTGTGGTATCACTCATTATTTATGCAATTTGTTAAAATTCTTGTTTGATAAATTATGTAACAAGTGAGCAAGTGGGTTCGAGCCCCTAAAGGGACGTGGTGGTGGAAAAAAAATTAGGATGGGAGATTTTTTTTTTTTTTTTCAAATCTTTTGCGTTCCCTCGCAAAATTTTTGCGTTCCCCCGAGAAACTTTGCGTTCCCTCGCAAAGATATTTGCGTCCCCACGCAAAACCTGTTGTGAGCTCGGACAGACACTTCCTGTTGAATGTCCCGCTGGCAGTGCTTCAGAGCTCCGTACGTTAATGGAGCGTTTCATAGTGTTTGAACTTGGACTCTAAAAAGAAATGCGGTCAGTGCTTAACTCAAGGAGTTCAGTGAAGTTGGCAATATATTCAAATAGGCTATTCGAACTTCCCGGATCAATATTCTTGAGCTAAACGTTGTTAAAACACAAACGACACATATTTACAACCACAGTAACCTAGACAACGAGCTACAACCCAATTCCCCTCAAAACGAGCTTTATAATATAGGCTAAATGGATATTTATGTACAGTCGGCTGAGAGTCAAGGGACCATCTGCAAAGTGCAATATAACCCGAAAAACGACTAGAGCATCAACTCATATTCAAAAATACAAAAATAGTCATTAACTTCAATGTTACAAACTGTAGTGCCACCCAATTCAGCTTACACATCAATGGTGACCCACTGGTCATACTACACTGCTTTTGCACATTTTATATTATGAAAAATATTTAATAACTTCACTGTAACACACCAAATTTAGTTCACACATCACTGCTCTAATATTGGTTATAGAACACTTAATTGCATTTTATGCATTTGGAAGACGCTTTTATCCAAAGGTACACATTTACATTCTTATCAGTTCTTGCTTTTCCCTGGGAATGGAACCCATGACCTTGGCATTGCAAGCACCAACGCTCTACTGTTTGAGCTACAGGGAAGATAGTATGGGAAGTAATAGCACATAAAAAATAAGTATGTAGTAATAAAGGACCAGAATAGGGCCAGCTATCGTCATACATTTGGCTGAGGTATGGCTATGCCATGGGCCATATGTGGCCCGAGTTCTGGCAACCAGACCTGGTCCAGTCATGTACCGTAATTCATTGCTGTATTTGGGCCAAGTGAAAGTGGGTTGTGTGGCCTGTCACTGGGCCAAACCAATTTTGCTATGTGGGTACCTTCGGGTAAAAATAAAGTATTTTTAGTACTTGAACTTGAATGTCTAGAGGTATTGTAGTAGGCTAGATTAAAATACCGTATAATAATGCTAGCGGGATGCTAGCAACATGCTAATCATGCTAACAACACGTTAATTTTGTTAGCATTTTGCTAAAACTAGCTAACCGCACCTGCAACCGAGTGGCGAGTTTTACAAGCACCTGTGGAGTAATAGGTTTTATTATGAAAGGGGGTTTTATGTAAGAGTTAATGCCCGACGAGGTGTCCATTGTCAGGTTTTAATGGACGATGGCGAGGTGTGAACGGGCCGACGCGCAGCAGAGGACGGTTGCCTCCGCCGAAGTCCATTAAAACCTGACAATGGACACCTCGGAGGGCATGCATTAACCCACTTATACCATGGTCACTTGCCAAATAAAACATTTTTAAAACATTAGTTTATATTTTAATTAGGCTAAATCTAGTTTTTACAAATAATAACTTGCCTGACGGTTTATTTAGCAACCAGAGATATTTATAGTCCGCTCAGCTTGTAGAACCCTTCAGGTTCAAAAATGCATTTTTTTTTTTTAAATTGTTAACGGATACTTTGACTGCCTGTTGCTATGGTTACTCACAGCTGTTGTAGGCAGCGCATTTATTTATTAATTTCGAATGTTAAACAGGCAGTTTCACCAGAACTACTTTACTAGGTGTCCTCTATCACTTTTTAACGGACACCCTGCAGCCAATCAGAATCGAGTATTCACCCAGACCATGGTAAATAGACAGTATAAGAAATGGACAGAGCCATCTCATTGGAACTCAGTTGAGACAGTTGAAGCCCATTTTTAGCGATTTTTGAGCACTTCCGTTCCTGACGCGCAGACTCAAACCGACTCAAACTAAGCTTGATGACGTGAGCAACCTGTCTGGCAGACGTGAATCTTCTAGTAGCTGTGCGTGAAAATTGCCAACGTCAATCTTGCAGAGACGGGGAACTTGAGCAAAGAGTCCTTTATCGTGAGTGAGCAGGAGTAAGTATTCCGTTGCTTTTATGGACTCATTATCTATGGGCTTCTCTCTTGACGGGACGTCCCCCCGATTGCCTGCGAGCTTCTCCTCCTGTCTGTACGGTAATTTCTGTACAGCGCGACAGAGAGTCGAGTGGTTATGACGCAATCGTTAGCCTATTTTTACTAAAACTGTTTCTACGGGGCCATAATGTAACATAGAAGATAATGGAGCCCTTTATACATTGTCGTGTTTCTTTAGAAATAAATAATGGACAAATGGAGTCTTTAAACGCCTCAGATGTAAAGTTATTCGCAGTCAAAGTGACGCCAAAATGAATGGTAGTCAATGGAAATGCTAACGCAAGTGAAGTTCTGCTACAAGATGGCGGTACCCGGCCGGCTTCAACTTCCGGTCGATGGATTACCCCCTTGGGTAAATATGAAGCGTCCAACAGGAAGTACCGGAACTACTAGGTGCTCGGGGGTTCATGTGGGGAATGTGAGTTTGGAATGATGCATGAATAAATGCTGTTCAGTTGCTCTACAATGTGTCGCTTGAATCTATGCCCAATAATACGACAGCACCCAATCACATTTTCTTCAGGAAATGTACAATCTCTTTCCCCACCATTGACTGAATTTACCAGCTATCCATGTTTTCACTGTTATACGGTAGGGGGCGCTATGACACATCTTCTAGTACAGAATCTCCGGATCAAAACACAGGAGAAGAATCAGCTGAAACAAGTGATAGAAGATTGCTCACGCAAATGTAAAATAACATAATGATCAAACATTAATAATAAATAATAATAATAATTCATTACATTTATATAGCGCTTTTCTAGGCACTTAAAGCGCTTCACATGGAAGGGGGAATCTCCTCAACCACCACCAATGTGCAGCATCCACTTGGATGATGCGACGGCAGCCATATTGCGCCAGAACGCCCACCACACACCAGCTTACTGGTGGAGAGGAGACATAGTGATGAAGCCAATTGGTATATATATATATGGGGATGATTAGGAGGCCATGATGGACAGAGGCCACTGGGCAAATTTGGCCAGGATGCCGGGGTTACACCCCTACTCTTTCGAAAGACATCCTGGGATTTTTAATGACCACAGAGAGTCAGGACCTCGGTTTAACGTCTCATCCGAAGGACGGTGCTCTTTGACAGTATAGTGTCCCCGTCACTATACTGGGGCGTTAGGACCCACACAGGCCACAGGGTGAGCGCCCCCTGCTGGCCTCACTAACACCTCTTCCAGCAGCAACCTGGTTTTCTCAGAAGGTCTCCCATCCAGGTACTAACCAGGCTCAGCCCTGCTTAGCTTCAGTGGGCAACCAGTCTTGGGCTACAGGGTGATATGGCTGCTGGCTGCTGGCATTAAATCAAAACTGCTTAATGTTACCAACTTAAATGAAGCGTAAACCCATGAAGAGGAAACGACTGTGAAGCTTTGGGGGTGTTGGACTCGATCTACTCCATGTCTCCATCTGTGTTTTGATCATCGTTCTGAATCTGATCAAGGTGTCTTTGACAAAAGGTTTTCCTCAACTTTTTTTTTAAAATGTTTCCTTTCTTTATGAAACTTACCGACATTGAACTGTTGATAAAAAAGGATGCATGAAGCTAAATGTTTTTAAAATTAGTTAAAGTACAGGTAAAGTACAGGTAAAGTTAAAGGTATTTTTTAAGTATAAAAAATAATAAGATCTAGGCCTACATTTGAACATAGTAGTATACTGTAAGTGCAAAAATAATATATAAATAGTAAACTATAAGTATAATGTTATGTTCACTTAAAGAAAACTGTTACACTTATAGTACACTTAAACGTATACTGTTATATACTAAAAGTGGGCCAATTTAGGCCCAAGCAGTATTGAAATGGTACACTTACAAGTTTACTATACAAGTACACATTGATATTAGTATACTTATAAGGTATACTTAAAAATACACTTAAACATTACTTAAGTATACTTCATAAAATGAACTTGAAGTATACTTCTTTTTCGTAAGGGTAACCAGGCTTAGCCCTGCTTAGCTTCAGTCATGGGCTACAGGGTGAGACGGCTGCTGGCTAGTAATACTGTTTGATGTAGTGATTCAGTGACTGATGCTGCTGATGTTGGTGGTTTAGTTGCTCTGTGGAGTTTCATTATGGTTGTAAGGAGCCGAAAACCACTGGACCAAAACCGAACTAAATCAAACAATTATTTTAACAGCTGAAGGACTATAAGAGACTTGATCAGGCCAAACATCTGAAGATCAGTCGGCCTATATGTTAGGAAACTCATGGGGTTCAACAGCCCTGAATGCAAATATGCACTAAAATAATCATAATGAGAAATAGAGATCAACCTAAGAGCAGGTTAGAATATAAACTGAAGATCTGACTAATGTTCACACATTTATTTGTGTTACAGCGCAGCTCTCATCTTCTCTTTTCACACTCAGTGTTTCATTTTGAAACTTCTCAGAACGGTGTGTTTTTAATGGCAACACCCACGTCCATGATGCATTTAAGGTATGCCGCCTTTTAAAATACATTTATTTTCATCTATAGTTTTCTTGTCTATAACCTGGTAGTGTCTCTTGTATATTCTCAATAAAAGTGTCTGTTAAATGAGTAAATGTAATCCACAAGCAATATGAAGTGATTTTGTTTGAATAAAATAATAATAAAATTGCCAGTGAATTGTGTATAGATATGTTAATATTTGGTGTAAAAGCAACCTGAATACACCACATGAATTTTTTTCTTCACTTTTTATATTAGATTTCACTAGTCGTCATGCAGCAAACTTTACAATGAAAAACTGTTCATGGATATATTTGATCTTGGGATTATTGAGACTAACAGACTAAAAATGTATGATCAGCTGAATGATGGTGTTGTATTTGCAAACATGATGTTCTTTTTTCCAGGTCAAGAACGAGGCCAAATAATTAAAATATTATATGTTTATTTGATATGGTAAACAAGAAGAGGCATAATGTAACAAAAACAGCATGATCAAAAACTGCTAATCAGTTTTTGAATATCTTGTTTATCAACTTTTAAGATTTATTACGCTAAAATATCACAGTAAGAGAGATTAGAGATGTCAGTGAAAAGACCACTAGGTGGAGCTTCAGCAACTACTGTATATTAACAGAGACATGCTGTATATCAAAGGGTTAGTTCATTAATACCAAGTCATTAATTACCCTCATGACGTTCCAAACCCGTAAAACCTTCATTCATCTTCGGAACACAAATGAAGATATTTTTGATGAAATCCGAGAGGTTTCTGAATCAGCCATTGGCAGCAACGCACTTCCAACTTTCAAGGCCCAGAAAGTTAGTAAAGACATCATTAAAATAGTCCATGTGACTACAGTGATTCAACCTCAATGTTATGAAGCGACTCTAAAAATAACAACTTTATTCAACAATCTATTCTCTTCCACATCAGTATACAACGCTGTGGACGCAGTCTCAACACTGCAGCTCTCTGGGTTCTACGTAGGAACGCCGGCTCACTATTGGCCGACGCTAGTCACATGAGCACCACGACACATGCATGTGTTGCTGATGCAGGGGCTGGCCAATAGTGAGCCGGCCTTCTTACGTAGAACCTAGAAGCACTGCACTGTTTACACTATGTCAACGGTGTAGGAGAATGACACAGAAGAGAAGAGATTGTTGAATAAAGTCGTTTTTTTGGGGTCGCTACATAACATTAAGGTTCAACCTTATGTGGTTTTAACGACTATTTTAGACATGGACTATTTTAACGATGTCTTTACTACCTTTCTGTGAACGACATGAGGGTGAGTAATTAATGAAAGAAATTGAATTAGTTAAATTTAGTTAACATTAAGATAAATGCGGGATTAATCTGCTTGCCGAGACACGACATATTAGCACCTGCAATCTGTAGAGGTGAAATGAATGCAGTCACAGTTATGTGCTTTGCACCCTTTAATGTCTGTCTGTTTACACTAAAACATCACCACATGGAGAGATTTAAGAGTGTGTAACAAACTGGACAAAAACCATTAACAATAACATAGTCTATAACATTCGTACCTATACTATTAAAAAGTACACAAATCGGTTTAGCCTAAGTAAACTAATCATTAATGTTGGTATAAAACAAATGTTTGAAGAATAAGATCACTGTGAATGATAAATGGGAACGGAAATACCAATGCAATTACTTCCGCTTAGTTATTTTAGCTGTAGAAAAACAGTCCGTTATGCTGGTAGGCTATTTCTTATTTTAATTTGTTATTGTTATCATAAACACACTGGTTTGCAGCACAAGTAGGTTTACATTTTACTGCACTTTTTTCCCGGTTTTTATCTATAGCATTGAAAAAGCTTGAATGAGTTTGCTTTTTTTTTTTTTTTTTTTTTTAAAGAAAGAATCTTTGAAATGATATTTACTCAAAGGAGTTCTCTTGATATATTGGCACCAGACATTCAAGGACATCTTCATCTGGTTGATCAGTGTTTGTTGCTGCGTTCCGCACAGTCTTCTTCCGTGGAAGATTTCTGGTTCTGCATTTATAAAACAGAATGACCATCACAGCCACGCCCACCAGAGATGAGAGAGCCAATGCCAATCTGATCACAGCTTCGGTGAAACTACAACAGCGACTTTCTTAAGAGAGAAGAAATGAGCAACGTTAGAAAACAGAAATATGATTCATGTTTGGGAAACACAGTGTCTCTGGAGTTTGGTAAGAATTTCAAAGAATCAAATTCTTTGGGGGATTATTTGATACCAATCAGTATACTGTATTTACCAAAGGTGTAACGTCCAGGGGTCAGAAAGTAAAAGTCCTGCAATATGTTTATGTCACCCATGAACTCAGCCAGCTGATTTCACTAATTAGTTCTCCTGGCTGAAAAAACGGTGCTAATTAACAAATCCAGGTGATTGGAACAAAATACTGAGGAGGACTTTTACTTTCTGAACCTGGACTTTACACCTCTGTGTAAAACCACATTTTTCCATCTTAAAAATATATATAAATTGCGATAATATACTCTCAATGGCAAATTCAGAAAAGTTAGTTAAGGCGTTCTTTACTTCAAGGCTATATTATTGTAATGCTCTAATGGGTGGTTGCCCCGCACGCTTAATAAACAAACTCCAGCTGGTCCAAAAGAATTCTAAATAGCCCGGTTCTGTCATTTGTTAAAAAATTGTTAGGCTGCATAAATTAGGTCAACCGGAACCATGAACACTTGCCATAACAGCCAATGTACTTGCTACATCTTAAGAAGAATGGAATCCATGCTGATATTAGTCGTTCTGTCTATCCCAAGGTTACCGTAGTCACCCGTACCTAGTCCTATGCAGATCAGATGCTGGACCAGAGCCTAGACACAACCAAAACAAGAGATCCGGTCTACTAGAGAATTCCCTGTAAGGGTCTCGTCGACATAATCAGACAAGTCCTCTGTACAGTGAACGGGTGGATTCTGAAATCCACTGCTGCTTCAATGTATATCTAATAAGTGAATATAATCAAGGTATTAATAATTATTTCAGCCTGATAATCAGTATAGATATGCACCTGCATATCAATCCATGTGTGGACAATTTCTATGTTTATCTATTTCTTAGCCAATCGGAATCCTTCAACCTGAAGTAACGACGTAGGTGTAAGGTATATTTGTTGTAGAAATGTGAATGTACAGAGAGCGGCCTACAAACTCCTTGTGATTCTTGAAGCTGACTTCTGCCTGATGAAGCTGCAAACTATATTCATTAAAAAAAATGTCTTCAATTGACTGCACTTCTGATTCCGGGTCTTCACTCATTATATCTGGTCCTTGGGTCTTTAACTGTATATTCCAATATATATAAATCCTGAAAAATTATATTTCAATGCTTTCACATTCTCTTGCAAAGGTTTTGCATATAAGAAATTGTGCGCTCCCTCACAAAACTTTTGGGTATAAGAAAATGTGCAAAAAACTCACATATTATTGATAAAAGCATTAACATAATTTTTCCTCCCATCTCATATATTTTTTCCATCACCATATTCCAAGTTTAGGGGCTCTGTAAATTACAACCAAACAGCAAAATTTAGCACATATCTAACAACTGCAATTCGTCCATTTTGTATAGAATATGATTTACGCACTAAAACCAGAGGAGACTCGATCATCATCTGCATTTTTAAATGTTTATGACAAACATCATAACTGAGCCTCACCGCTGTAGGCCTATTTGTTTTTTGCAAATCATTTGCATAAAGTTGCTGGATAATTTTGGATGCTCTCAGTGTAAGCTTGGTGTAACCTGCTTACTTTTTCTTTAAAAACTTTTAGGCACAATATAAATAGGACAGAGAGAAAGTCGTGAAAAGTTTACCTTTGGAAATTAAGCTCCTATTGTAATCTAGTGAACACTAAGTTTGTCAAAACATGGCAGTGGTTTTAACGAGAGACTTAAATTCACCCACATACATATTTAGGCCCAAAAATAATCTGTCAACAATTAGTGAGTTTGATTCAGAAAGCTATAAAGTATACCCAGGCAACATAGTTCTGGCCCAGATCCGACCCACATCAGGTACATGTGCATTCAACGCATACCAGATGTGGGCCGGATCTGGGTCATTGCTGCCTCGGTATTGTTCATCTGTACAATGCAAAGAGGAGATTACGTTTCTTTGAAATTAATTAGAATTAGGTTCTTAAAGAAATAAATGTTATAAAATCATGCAAAAATGTGCACAAATGATTGTCTTTACAAAACCACTTATTTCATTATCAGACTAATTATGACCTTGTTTTACGTGTTAAAAAGTGAATACCCAGACAGCAACATGTGGATTCAAGGCGTACCAGATGTGGGCCGGATCTGGGCCACATGAGCCGACACTATGTTGTTCTCTGGGTATATCCTATATATTGAATAATCCAGCTGGTATACTCACCACAGACAATAAGATTGAATATGTTGAGCGGCGTCTCTGATCTGGTGGTTTTAACTTGATAAAGTCCAGAGTCTGTGGTTCTGATGTTTGTGATGGTCAGAGATCCAGTCTGATCCAGTTTCAGTCTGTCTCTAAATCTCCCATCAGCACTACCATCATAACATTTTGTCTCATTGTTCTGTCTATTGATTTGAGCAATGAGAATGTCTTTATGTCCAAAATTCCACCTAATCTGATCATCTTTCTGTATGTTAGTAACATTAGGCTGTAGAATGATAGATTCTCCCTCCATCGCTGACACTGACTTCACTTCATCTGCAACGCCAAAAACACCTGCAGAACAAACAAAAATGCTTTAAACTAATTTGATATATACATATTTTTTTAAATACTGCAACACAAACATTTTACACTATTGAATGCATAATTGAAATATGTTCACATTTTCTAACAAGTAAGATAAAGGTAAAGATTTATTTTGAGTTGTGAATCAGATTGGTTGATTTACAGTCAGCATCATTTAAAACATTTACAGCACAAGCAATAATCTATTCTCACTAATTTAAGTAGTTGACTGTGCACATTAAAATAAGTATAACTTACCAACTAAACACCACAAGCACAAATGGAGGAAAATCAGGTGAATCATTTTCTTCAGCTGTTTGAACATCAAAACCGTTTCAAATAACTTGATTCTACCATCAGAAGAGCAAACGATGAGAGAGATGTCAGTCTGAGCTGAAGTGCAGTGAATAAATACCTCTGCTTCTCCTTTCAGAGTCTGTACGCCTTCTCATGTGGACTTATTTAGAAATGAAGTCTAAGACACTGCAGACTATTGTTCCTTGTTCCTGAGATATTTTAAGATAGCTTTGACCTCCCCTTTATGCCAGTGTAGGGCTTATTAATATGTGTATATGCATAAGTATATTAGTATGATGTGATGTTAACCTTGCAAATTTTGACCTCAGACCTGACACATTCTGATTACACTTTATAAGGTGTCCTTGTTACAGGGTAAGTACTGAATAATATTAATTAACAACATTGTTATGAGTTTGAGGATGAACCCAAGCACAGACAGGATGCTTGACACACAGTTTATTAAAGGACAAAAACCAGGGAAAACAAAACCCACTAGGGGGCAAAACATGGACAGGACAAGGAGTGACGAAACTTGACTATGACTAGACGATAAACAAACAGCAAATACAGACGCAAAACTTTCACTAGACAATACTCCTGACACAATACTCCCGACACAATACTCCCGACACAATACTCCCGGCACAATACTCCCAGCACAATACTCCCGACACAATACTCCCGACACAATAGTCCCGGCACAATACACAATACTCCCGGCACAATACTCCCGGCACACGAATGCAATATTTTTGAAAAATGTCCATCCCTAGTTAACATATAAGCCTACTTGCATTTTATGGTTGTCAGCTTTGTTGCATTACATTTACTTCACCAGGAGATGGTGCTGCAATTTCTATCTGAATGAAGCTTCGAGTATTCGACACAATTGTATCAGAAAGCAATGATGCTTCAAAACGCTTCATTTGGCAATCACTACTCCTGGCACACTACTCCTGGGTATGATAATGAACCGCCACGATTAGTATTTTGTTGAGGGTTATTTGTGTGTAACTATGCATTACTGTTATTATTTTAAGTATTCAACTTGCAAATGTTTCATCTTCAGTAAGACCCTTTAAGAGAAATAACATTGCAAAGACAATCTTGATAAAGCTTTTGTAATAAATATTGGAAATGGAGAACAAATGATTATGAATAAATTCTTCTGATTAATCTTCTTCTTCTGATAACCCCCCAGAAATGGTATATTAAAGACTATCTGCATGCCTTGAATGTAACGCATGGAGATGACCCAGAAATAAGAAATGTTAATGTAACAGACAAGGTTGATATTTTTATGGATGATCTTATAGTTGAACACCTCCGCAGGGAAAATGCAAAGAGCAAGACGGAGAAGAAGGAGAGAAAGGCGCTGGCGAAGATCTTCCACTACGGCTCAACTTCCTTTAGAATGGACTGATTCATTGTGCACAGCAGTTAATAAAAATAAGTTGAACGATTAAATAGGAAAATAATATGCATTGTAAACAGTTTTATGGTTGAAAATAAAATAGACTACTCAAATGAAAATGTGTTGAATTTGCAGGACAAGCTCAAATTACTTAAATTACTTACTTCACTATATTTCTATTAAATCCTAATCTAATTATGACAAATTATATATCGTTGGAAAGGTCAAAGACTTCTAAATAGATATTCTACCACTGTTTTGTGTTACAAATTATGTAGGAAGAGTAATTGATGAATTTATGACAAGAGTGCACCTCAAAAAATCTGCATCATAACCGGAGGTCTGACCTTTGTCACAAAAAGTCGATGCACCCATTTTTTCAATCATTGAAACTTCTGTTTTTATGCTAAAAGTTCATAATAAAACATATAATCTAGTACTTTTCAATAAAAAATTATAATATAATATTATCCTCTAAAAATTATAATATTATCCTCTAAAATATAATATTATCTTTTTTATCGCCTTTTTTATTATATCACATATTTTAGTAGTTATCATAAATTAGATATCATTTGAAAGCTTATAAACTCAGAATTCATCCTGTGAAAACCGTTTTATAATTGAACGTTGCGTTACCATAGAAACGGTACTCTAAATTATTTTATCAGGCTCCTCCCCTTTTAGGCATCATTATATTTCATAATTTATGATCAAAACCTTTTCTAATCTTGATGAAACACATATTGTCAGAAAGGTCTGTGTCTCAAGGTTCCAAATTTTGTGACAGAATTGATATTTGGACAGAAATGTATTAATTTGTTAAGGCAGAATGTATACAACTAAATTCAATGGAATTCAACGGCACCCGGTGGCTATTTTTGGTACTACGCCTAAACAAAATCTCATGGGAACTTCAATTTTTGTGATATCAACTTCAAATTTGGAACATAACTTGGTTAGATTTATGGCTTTGATTTTATAGTAATTTTAGACTAAAAAATATTTTGTAAAATATATATTATATAAAATAAAAAAAATATATAGTACAGTATATTTGATTTACTGTAAATTTAAACTTCCATAACATTTTCATACTTTAATTTTTTGAAGTGTTCTCACTTCAGCAATAATCTGCTGAGTGTTTTCTTTAAAACAAGACCAAACTTGGGTATATATTCCAAAGCATTCTTGAATTACAACCATTTAAGTTTGAATAGTGCATTTTAACCCCCATTCTCAAAAGGGGGGGGGGGGGGGGGGGGGGGGGGTGACAGCTAAGGGGCTAAGGGTCATTGTTAGAGGTGTTATGTGTGTGTGTGTGTGTGTGTGTGTGTGTGTGTGTGTGTGGACATGACATGTTTAGAGTGTTAGTACCACATGTATTTTTAAAGGGAACTGTGAACATTGTTTGCCTCTATAACTCAAAAGGGCTGCAATAGAAAAACTTACCAAATAAAGCTTTTGTGTATGTGCTGCATTAAGTGTGAAAAGGAAATAGATATTTTGAATATATGCTTCTGCAAGATTATGTTAATAAAAGACTAGGATAAGTCAAAAGCTTTACCTTATAAGGGAATTAGTTGTACTCTAATGACAGCCCATAGTTAGAAGGCGGCCTAGAAGCCTTGGAGAGGTTTTTTCAGATTTTTTCCTTTTGGAATTTTTCTCTTTGTATTATTCTGAATCTTTTTAAATAAAACGAAATCATTAAACAAGTCTAAGAGTAATTTCCCCCTAACAATATTTCATGAGTTTTTTGTAATGAAATATTAATATTGGCAAACGGCCAGTGCATTCGAATCCAGGATTGAACTGGTTAGAGGCACGGCCAAGGACACTGAATTGACATCTTACATCTTTAATCTAAAGGTAAGGGCAATTTTTATGAAGGTAATATGATGCCATAAAGAATCACATCCGCAAGATTTGTGAAAGTGTACATAAGATTCCAAGCGTAAATTAAATTTGCATGCGCAAGACAAGATTTGTAAAGGTGTAAATCGCCTGAAAAAAACATTTGCAGCATTTTACTGTTATTCGTTTGTGTAATTCATGTATTGTGAAATTGCAGCTTCATGCTAACGCAAAATAAATAGGATCTGTATTCTTCTGACTTCCATTTTTCTTTTGGCACCTTTTTTTTTTTGCAGAAATATGACCAAAAGCATTGCAGGCCTGTGAACAGCAATTTCCAAGCGAAAACAACAGAGTCAGGAACTGCAAAACAGATCAATTGCGTAAAATCCAGTGGTGGAGGAAGTACTGAATCTCAGTACTTAAGTAAAAGTACAAATAACCAGAGACATGTATACTTTAGTAAAAGTAGAAGTACCACAATGACAACCCTACTTAAGTAAAAAGTAAAAAGTACCTGATTTTAAATGTACTTTAAGTATTAAAAGTAAAAGTACTTGCATAACAATTTATTCTCTTAATGTCTATATTCTAATGATTAATAAAACAGTTAATTCTAACTCATTCAACCTAATACTCATATAATGATGTTCAATATGATGGAAAAGCAGTTATATTTTAAGTTTTTGTCACCATTTCTGAACAAGCTTGCAATTAGGCAATATACACATCAAGCTTACTATATACCCTTACTATATACGGTATATATATATATATATATATATATATAAACACACATATTATGTTAAAACGCCGTATATGACGGCGTTTGGCTGTAAACGCGATTCATTTATGGCGTAATTCTGAACCTCTTGGCTTGCCTTACTAATCCTAACCAAACGTATAATACACACGCACCCCACATCACTACTAAACCTACCAATGCGTTTCCTATGCATGTAAAAACTAATTTTCGCGTATAAATTGCACGATAAACACACTGCGTGCTATAGAGACGCATTTAGTGTGACCGGGTTGATATATCTATGGCAACCAAACTTCACTGGTGAGACAGAAACGTGCGATGAACGGACGGTCAGGATGACGTTTTGGCAGGGGAAAACTGATCAGAAAATTGAACGAAAATGTAACAGAACGTTGTAGAAATGTAGTGGAGTAGAAAGTATAATAATTGCTGCAAAATGTAACGAAGAAAAAGTAAAAAGTATGCACTATTGATTCTACTTAAGTAAAGTACAGATACGTGAAAAATTTACTTGAGTAAAGTAACGAAGTATTTGTACTTCGTTACATTCCACCCTTTTTGTAAAAAAAAATTAACTGTTGCAAATGTCTAAATGGCTTCATGGGCCAAAAAAGTTCCCGAAATAACCCGATTTGTACAGTTGCGTCTTTCTTTTACCTGCACTTCCAGTTCTATACCAGAAATATTTGGGAGATAGAATAATGACCAAAGCATTCATTTATTGACAGCCCAGCAAGCAATTATTTATAAAGTTCTTTGGCGTAGGCCCCGTCCGTAGTGCATAATCCGAGGGTAGCGGATCTGCATTTCCTGCCTGAAGACAAAGGCAGGGGCGCAGCCGACCCCCTGGGAGGTATGGACAGGACCATCCTGGTGGTGGTGGTGGGGAGGGTGGAGGTAATTGTTGCGTCAGCATCTGCGAACTCAAACATGTGTAAGTAGCAATCTTTTATACAGCAAGTATTAGGACATGATTAGATAGATATGAAGGTAATAAGCCTTGTCTCGTCGTTTCAACCAGAGCCAGTGGCTTGCTTTCTCAGCTTCCTCAGAGAGTAGGTGGATCTACTCAGTGTGGCTCTCCGCAGTCCCCTTGAGCAGGCGTGATGTTGATCTGCCCACAAAGCCTCTGGCTCCCACCTCCACCGGGTACAGCCTCACACTCCATCCACTTCCTCTGCTCTCTGCGACCAGGTCTGCATACTTCGCCTTCTTCCTCTCGTAGGCTTCTTCCAGTCCCTCCTCCCATGGCACTGTCAGCTCAATCAGTATCGCTGACTTCACAGCTGCAGACCACAGCACCACGTCTGGTCTTAAAGTGGTGCTGCATATCTCCTGTGGGAACGGGAGCTGCCTTCCCAGGTCTACTTCCATCTTCCACACCGCCCCTGGTATTAACAGCTTGGTGGGTGGCCTCTTGCTGGTATGCACTGCGGGTTCCCCCTGCCCGAGGAAGCGGATCCTGCATCGGCTCTCTGATGGTCTCTGGACGTTTTTAATCAGCCTAATGGTAGCCTACACAGCTTATGAAGCAATCATGATTTATTTATTTATTTATGTTTGTTCATTTATTTATTTATTTAACATGCATGTGTGCATTAAAAGTACCATTTCGCCAAAGAGAACGTTTCTGAGCCAAATGAAGATAAAAAGATGTGTTCTGGTGACTGGCCTGTTTATTGAACCAATCAGAGCAGAGTAAATCGAGTGTCAGCGAGAAGCTCATCTGATTGGCTACATGATGAAGGTGGACCCGCTCTCCTCTTCGCACTTGCAAAAGTCAATGAGTGAGAGAATCGTGCCAAAATTGGAAGCGCAGGTCAAAGAAAGACGCAACTGTACAAATCGGTTTATTTCGGGAATTTTTTTCCCCCATGCACACGACAAGCCATTTAGACATTTGCAACAGTTAATTTTTTTACACAAAGTTTGATTTTACGCGGTTAATCTGTTTTGCAGTTCCTGCCTCTGTTGTTTTCGCTTGCAAACTGCTGTTCACAGGCCTGCAATGCTTTTGGGCGTATATTTTTGTGCAAAAAATGGAAGTCAGAAGAATACAGATCCTTATTTTGTGTGAGCATGAAGCTGCAGTTTTAAAATAACTGAATTACACTTACGAATAACAGTAAAATGCTGCAAATGGGTTTTTTTCTTACACTTAAAAGGCGATTTACACCTTTACAAATCTTCTCTTGCGCATGCTAATTTTATTTACCCTTGCAATCTTATGTAGGCTACTCTTTCACAAATATTACCCTGCGCATGTGATTCTTTATGGCATCATATTACCTTCATAGATATTTTATTGCGGCAGATTATATTTTAGAAAGATCTAGAGGTTACAGCAGGATAAAAATACCACACTTTCTGTCTTGTCAGTTTTATGCTAACTCGTTTTTTTTTTTGCTCTCTTTCTTTTTCATATTTTAATGTTTATTTTTAACAAACCAATTATGTAGCACTTTTCACAACACATGCAGTGTCAAAGCAGCTTCATAAAAACTACAGTGTCGATACACAATATTTTCATTAAAGGCATAGTTCACCCAAAAATTAAAATTCTGTCAACATTTATCCCTCATGTCGTACCAAACCCATATGACCATCTTTGGAACACAAATGAAGATATTTTTGATGACATCTGAGAGCTTTTTGTCCCTCTGTTGACATGCTAAGCAAAAACAGGTTTGGAACGACATGAGGGTGAATAAATGACGACATAATTTTAATTTTTGGGTGAAAAACCCCTTTAATGAATTGCTGTCACTGCACACTTGGGCTGATTCTTACCCCATGGTTTGTTCCCTTTTGTTGTCTTTTGTTTCACCTCACATTAAACATCAACAAAATAAACTTATTTTGTATTCAGTCCCATTACAATGCAATACTGAAACATGAGAAATCAAATGCAAACTCTGTGCTGTCTCTTTATTTATTTTTTACTTTTCCTTTTTACCTTGGGTTTTTATTTTCTGTATTTAATACGTTTACCAACCTCTATTGAAAAACGTATTTTAACTAAGAAAATTTGAGTCTTTGTACGCAGAAAGCAGATGTACAGAATCACAATCAGCTCTGGAAAGTTGAACATCCCGCAAGATATTTTATATGAAACGTTACAGAAATGATATGGCATAAAGCACTTAGGTGTAAGGGTGAGTTATTTGTGGGTTCCAGCCCTCCCAGCCCATGTTGGAGTAATGAGGAAGCTGATGAACTGGCAAAGGAGTCGTTGAAGGATCCTGAGATCAACATCAGAGAACAGAGGAGTAAAGAGGAAATGAAGGGGTTGATGGGAACTGAAGTGAAGAGGATATGGGACTAATATGAGGAAGGCATCAGTATAGTAGGCCTATACAGAGAAATGTGGGGGTGGAAACAACAACTGTTAAAAAGGATGTGATAATGACAAGATTATACTTATTGGACATACAATACTAAATCAAAGTTTATATAAAAGAGGGAAACAAGAAACTGGGAATTGTGATGAATATGGATACAGAAACAGTAAATCACATTGCTGGAATGTACAGCATACAATAGAGAACAATTAAAGTTGAGTCACTAAAGGAAAGGGGCGTAAGCAATTATTCACCTTAAGGAAATATAAGGAGAAGGAACAAATTATAGAATTCATGAGTTATTATTAGATTTTTGAATGATACTGGTCACTATTATTATTTTTGTTTGTTTGTTTGTTTCTGTGTGTGTGTGTGTGTGTGTGTGTGTGTGTGTGTGTTCATTCTCCATTTCCATAGGTTGCAGATGCACCTTATAGTTGGTTTGCCAAACGCCATTTAAAAAACAGAAGAAGAAGAACAAGAACAAGAAGAATAAGAAGAATAAGAATAAAGCAGAGGGCACAATTATTTCTCGCATTCGAATAGGGCACACTAGACTAAATCATTCTTTGTTCAAAATAGGAAAAAATAAAACGGATAAATAGGCTAATTATTGTGATCAGGCAGAAACAATTGAACATGTTTTAATAAAATATGTAAAAGGTTAGAACTTATGAGGAAGTAAGAAACGTGAATCATTTAATATGGAAAGCATTTTGAAAGTGCATGCAGATCAAGATAAAATATATATTGCTATCATGAAATATGTCAAAGCAATAGGAATAGACTGGAGAATTTAAAGTAATTGGTTTAAAAATATTTTTTTTTTCTCTGTCTCCGTACCTCTCCCACACTCTATGTTGTTTATTTAAGTTGTTCATTTCTACACGCTTATTAGTGCTTCACACTCCAGTCCAGTTGGCGGCGGTAATGCACCGAAAGTTGGTTTGTCAACCGCCACAAAACTCCATTAGAAGAAGAAGAAGAACAGCAGAGGGCGGTATTGTAGATTACGATCCGCCGTTACAAAGAAGAAGAAGAAGAAGAAGAAGAAGAAGATTCGCCTTCTCTACGCTTTGATTGTAAATATGATAACTTGCAGCTTCTTCTGTCGTTTCAAGTCATGCATTAATTCATTAGAAAGTCACAGTCGGTGTAAAAATCTCTCGGTTTAGTGGGTTTTGTTAACAGTTGTTGCTGTCAGTCTGGTGGGTGTGGTTTATAACACAACGAGGATTATTAATATCACTCGAAATCAGATTTCGCTGGAATCTACAACAGTATGCAGAGCACTTCAAATCCTGTTTTGTTTTTATTACTACTGTCCGGTAAGTGTATGATTTGTGTTAATTCTTAAACAATTTCTGTTTCACTTTGACCCCACAGAAGTATTTTGAGTGTTTCAGTGGGGGATTTATAAAGTTATTTATAGGGTGGCATGAGGACTATAAGGGTCGCAACACCAAATCAAGCATTCATACATCGTTTTTGTGGATTTATGACATGACATACACATTAATTAGTTTCACGATTATGTAAAACAATTGCATTACCGGAAAGTAATCATAATGCCGTTTACAAATACTTTTCACAATTGTTCTGTAAAAAGCTTAGTTTTACTGTATGTTTACTGTTTTGGAGAACACAAATTACTGAAAACAATATCATACTCGTATTTCTACAGTGCATATGTGAAGGTAACTTACCCAGCATGCAATGCAGCATGAATAGATTGTGCTGTAGAGTACTTTATTATACTGGTTGGTTTTATCTCTGTTGCGGAACTTATTTTTTGGTTATCTTTTAGCAGTATGTGTTGTTGGTCTATTTTGTAATACCTTTTTTGTATGTTTTTTAATTTGTTGAGTGTCACGTGTAGTATGTCAAATATTCATGTCGAAAAAAGAATCTTAAATTTTAAAATGAGAAATTATCCGTTTATCATCATCAAACATGCTTATATTAATATTACAAGTTTCTTTAATGTCCTTTTTACAGTGGAACCCAATATAAAATGATTTGTTTTGCACTGACTAGTTTCTCCAATCAGACTCTGATTACTGTTTGCAGATATGCTACTCTCTAACTACTATCAAAGGTATTGCTGTTGTATTTGTGCAGTGAAGAGTTGCACATATTCACTCAGCTAAATGTATTTAATTTATTATTTTAATTAGCTAGGTATAAAAGCATCTGCTACATCTGTAGATTGTAGATGAACCAACATGAGTTTTCTCTCATTAGTTTGTCAGGAAGACTGTCTGTTCTTCATTCACAGCTGAATAATTCATTGTTTAAAGACAAGTCTAAATGATCTGTTAATATCTGCTAATATCAGCATCAGTGTTATATGAGTTTAATCTCTGAGAAACTGTTTCTGTGTGTTCTGCAGGAGTGTTTGGTGATGATACAGTAAAGACAGTGTCATTGATGGAGGGAGATTCTGTTACTCTGAACACTGATCTTACTGAAATACAGAAATTTAATCTGATAGAGTGGAGGTTTGGAGGTACAGTCATTGCTCAAACTGATGGAAATAAGATCTCATATCCCTATCTCACTGAGATATTCGGAGACAGACTGCAGCTGGATCATCAGACTGGATCTCTGACCATCAAGAACACGAGAAACAAACACTCTGGACTGTATAAACTAGAGATCAGCAGTAACTCTGGGACCTTATATATGAGATTCAGTGTTACTGTCTCTGGTGAGGACACTTTTATTATTTTTTTGAATAAATTGTTTTCAATAGAGGCAATACAGAACCAGTAAAATGCTACCTTTCACAGATCTAAAACCAACAATAAATCCATATGCAAATAAATGGCAGTCAGAATGGGATCAGTGCTTAAACAACAAATTACCTGAAATAAATCTTGATGTTGGGACAAGACATGAATTTCATTTTAATACTCACTGGGATCAAGTCATTTACACACAATTACAGACTTGCACATCAATCATAATTCAGGAGAAAATCCCCCAGTGTTCATCTTGTCAGAAAGAATCAACTGTCATTAAACATATTTTACTGGACTGTAATGCTTCTATTGCTCTGAGGAACTGGTTTTATTCTGTTGATGCGTTTGGGAAAAAAAATTAAACCAAGCAAATAAAAATTAAGTCTTAAGGTTTTCTAGAAAAAAAAGCTTAAATATTATTTAGTTTAATTTTTATAAAACTAAAACTTATTTATTTCTCAATAACTATAAAATATATTCACCATAAACATTGACACAGGAGCTTGCATAGTGTTGCACAGATGAAACGGAATTAAACTGCAAGTGCAGAAAACAAATATTATAATGTGTTCGACATTGTTATAGAATTTCAGGTTCACAATATTAGACTCATGCTGTTCTGAATATTATCACAGATGATCACATGACTGATATTCAGAACAACCGAATGACAGATTTGTGATGTTGATTTTATACTACAGGCCAGAACTAGAAAGATTGTACTTTTGCCAGTTACAGTGTTCAATATGTTTAATCTCTGATTGTGAATCTGTTTCTTGTAGAGTCTCCAACTGATGCTGTTATTGATGCTGGTGAAGCTGAAATGAAGAGCATTATGGAGGGAGATTCTGTCATTCTTCAGACTAATGTTACTGAAACACTCGGAGATGAGCTGATAGTGTGGAGGTTTGGAGATGAAGGAAAACTCATAGCTAAATGTGATATAGAGGTCAATAGCCTACATTTTTTTCCTGATGAGAGATTCAGAGACAGACTGCAGCTGGATAATCAGACTGGATCTCTGAACATCACAGACACCAGAAACACAGACTCTGGACTTTATACAGTGAAGATCAGCAGCAGCAAACAGACATTATACAAGAGATTCAGTGTTACTGTCAGTGGTAAGTAACTCAAGACTTTGAAGTTATGATTGTTTATCAGCTGTCTGCGAATAATTCAGATCATGTGTCAATAAAGGACTCAAATCATGAGGAAATTATATTCAATGACATCATACTGCAACTTTCAGAGCACAAAACTTTATTAACTAAAACGTCTTGATGTGAATGGTCATAAATTACTGACACCTGTAAACAAATCTGTGATAAATACTGACTACATGAACTTTGATCTTCATCACTGATTTGATTTTAATATTTACATGCAATTAATTAACCATCATTAACACAAAGATCTACTTATCAGATGTTCTCTCAGGTTATATAGTGCTGATGTTTCTAGTGTGTGTTACTGACGGTCTCTCTCTATCATTACAGCACCAGCTCTGTCTCCGGGTGCTAAAGCAGGAATAGTTGTTGTTCTGCTGCTGGTGTTTTCAGCTGCAGCTGCTGGTGTTTTTTACTATCCCCACATCATCTGTTCTCCAAAACCTTTATTGGGTAAGTATAACAACTCATACAACAAGAGATTTTCCACAGTCAATAGTTATATATTTTTAACCACAAGTTCTGCTTGTGATTGTGATTGCACAAGTTGGCCTTAAATCATGATCTTTCTGTTGTTTTTTGGCCATTTTGAATTTTATCTGGACCGCCTAGCGCCTCACAGATGTGTTTGAAAACTAAGAGAATGATATTGAGAGTGTTGTAGACACTGATATGTCTTGTGAGTCAATGAATCTATCACCTCTTATCTGGACATCTGGTCGTTAGTTTGAGTTGTTTATGCCCACTTAAAGGGATTGTTCAAGATTTTTTTTTACCAATAAGTAAGAAATGTCATCCTAGGGAGCTCTTATTTTTAATGCCATGATAGTTGATAGAAAGCATTTCTGTCAAAAAGGAAAATAATTAATTTTAATGATAAATTGCATTGGTTGTCGCATGTTTTTGAATCATGAATCAAGTTTGTTTTTGAAAAATAATATTTAATCGTTGCAGCACAGTGGAATATTTTTAGCAAATAACCACTTAAACTGCACATAAAGCTATCAAGTTCAAAAATGGTGATGATGATGATGAAGCAATAACATGAAAAATCACACCATATCTTCTCAGTCCTCCAGTGTTATTGACATCTGCTCAATATTATCTCCTGTTTTCTCTGTTTCTGTGCTGACTGACAAGACGATAAATTCTCTAAACAGAAATCAGAACGTCTAAGTATTAAACCTGATACAACGAGAACAATTCGATTATTGTCTGACAGTAGAGATCTAATGTAGTTTTCATATTCAGCACTTTTTACCACATGTTCTGTTTGTGATTAGTTGAGTTCAATAATCAATGAAGCATGTGTTTGTCCAGTATTGAGCTGCATGACATTAACCATTTAACTGTCACCCTGTTTGTACTTCTACTTTTGAAGCTCACAGAACTAAATCTAAGCTTGAGAAACTTTAAATATAAAATCCTAAACTGCTGTGGCTGTTTTGAGTTTAACATGGGCTGTCTGACTTATATTTGTGTCATTGTGTGTGGCTTCATTTGGCTTATTCTTTCAGACATTAACACAGAAACCCTGAAGATGGCGCTGCACTTGTTTTTTTTTAGGATTTGATACTTCTGTTTAATACTGAGTGAGTTGGTCTACACATCATATCTGGTCAGTAATTATTCACATTTAAACTATATGATTTCTGATAAATACTGTCGAAAATTGAAATCAATGCCCAAACAAACAGTTAAGTGAATTTTTGCTAGATGTCTGTTCTGTGTGTGTGCTAAATGCTAATGCTTTGCCATGACACCTTAAGCTTGACTAGTCGCTAATCCTGGCCTATAGAGGGTGCAACAGGATAAGAAATTTGAAGTCAAAGGGCTCTATCATACACCCGGCGCAATGCAGCGCCAAGCGCGACACAAGTGTGTTTTGATATTTTCAGCCTGACACAATTATTATTTTCTTGTCCTGTGCCACGTTGTTTAAATAGCAAATGCATATGTGCCTATTTGTGAGGAGGATCGATCAGGGGTGAGTTTCCCAATAGTAGTTTTTGCCTACTATGCTCACAAGTTCCATTGAACTTTATTGGTGACAACGGAACTTGTGACCATAGTTGGCTTTAGGAAACACACCCCTGACTGAGCACCAAAACACTCTTGTAGCCTATCAGCAGGAGGGGGCGTATCCACTCATGATGGAGGGAGGAGAGAGAGTGAGCAAGTGGGACATTTGTAGAAAGAGAAATGCATGAGATATTACCAAAGAGGAAAAGGTCAGAGGAATATAATTGGAAGAAGAAGGGTTACGATCAGAAAAGAGCTTGATCCCGTTTTAATATTGGAAACGTTTCCCAGCATTGGAGAGACGTCTGACAACAGGAAGGCTGGAAAAACAGGAAGCTGTTGTTAAATCACAGTTGACTCATCCATACTTGCTCAAGCTGTAGTCGTTGCCTGTGTTGCAGGCTGTTGCAGTGTTTTGGGAGCAATGAAGGGACGGGTGTTTTTGTTTGGTTGTCGATTTCAAATATCAACAGTATCTCTCAGAAATCGCTTATTGCACCTTTAAATGAATATCTGTCCCAAAAATAAACATTATTTATTTGCCCTCATGTCATTTCAAACCTGTATGCTGTTATTTTCCCTATGGAACACCAAAGTAAAAGATTTTGTTTAATCTTCTTTTGTGTCCCACAGAAGAAATTCAAACAGGTTTGGAATGACATTAGGTCAAGTAAATGATGACAGAATTGACATTTTTAGGTGATAAATTTTTTTAAATTAATGAATAAATATTAACAGTATGGGGGAAATTTCCTTAAATACTGCTAATATTAGTTAATATTAAAAATGTATACATGACCATTTAACAATATATACATTGTTTTCATATATTGTTTATTAATTCACTTTAATGAGAGCTAATGTTAACACATAAAGCACTTGTGGTGAACCAAACATTATCTTCATCTTCAAACTCACTTAAAATATTCTCATTTCCCTGTTTCTAGCCACTGAATTGAAAGAGGAAGAAACGATACCTAAACAGCCAAGTAAAACGTGTAAGTATTTCAACTTTTTTTTTAAAAGTACTAATTAAAACGAGTGAACTCCCGAGATTTTAATTTCTTATAAGCTTTTAAAATTTATGAAGACAATGAGATGGAGACATTTGAGAGCATGGGGGGAAATATGTATTGTCTAGAAAACTATTTTACAAATATCTTCAAATAAGAAGTTAGATAAAGGAGGAATTAGAAACTTATGATATTAACCCTCTTTTGTGCTTTGATTAAAGTTAGTAAAATTAATAGAGTAGATCATTTGATAGGATGAATAATAAATAATATATTCAAAAAAATTAAGGGTACGAGTTTACATAATATTAAAATAACATGGGAAAATGTATTATACAATAAAATAACAGAAGGAGATTGGAAACAAAGTTTAAAAGAAAATTTAAGAACCACGCAATCTCCATATTGGCAAGAATATGCTTTAAAAAATTAATATATGATATTTTATAACACTAGAAATATCTTCTAAGTAAAAATCATTTATCTTTAGGATGTTGGAGAAGTTATGGTGAACTTGTAAGTCCGTCTACATCGGTCCAATGGCGGTTTCCGATAGAACGGGTGAAGGTCTCTGCGTGTTACTGTCTTTCCGTGTGGCAAAGTGATTTAATTCCGTTTAAGCTTTTAAGCTCCATTTTATATCTGAGTTCATGTTATCACGACCTCGAATTTAGGTTAGAATGCCAATTGGTTATTTGTAATTTATATAATAGTTTAGCAGCACATTTGATTATTCTTTTGAACTCTTAACTTATATTTTACCCGTTCATCTTGGGAAGCTTTGTCGCTCAGAGGACCTCACGCCTTCTGTTTAACGTGGGTTTCACGGTCACAAACTCGTCAGTTTTGGTCACTAAACAGACAATTGCTATATACCTGAGATCGGTCGCATTCACGCTTACACAATCAAAGATACTTTGGTATAGCCCACATGGTTTTGTATACACTTGAATTTAAAGTAACGTTTACTTCAGGCAGAGGTATGGCCACTACTACAGATATAAGTAGACCAACTTCTCTTATAATAGCTTTGCATTGGCCATGCCGTGGTTTCCCACGTACACTTATCTAAAGTAACATTAAATTAAAACAGAGGTACGAGACACCCAAATCTAGGTTGGGCAAGCAGCATTTTGCTGTCCTAAACGGAAATTCACTTCTTGTCTTTGCAAACCAAGTACACTTGAATTAGTGCCAAATTTTACCTCAGACTTGCGGTAACTTACGAATCCGTTTAATCTACTTGGGAAAACAATTTCAGAGTCCGTCAGAATAAAATCAAATGTAACAATTTATTATGTCAGGTAAATGTATCATGCCAATTTCATAATCAGTTCAAAGATAATAAATACAAAACATCAAATGCTCTGGAATAAAGAGCGAACATGCAAATCTGACATTAGAAAATGCATGATGCCCATCTTGCCCACACTCCGCATCACGGGATAATTTGAGCTACAAATCGCATTGAGCCTATCGCTGCATCTCTTTAAATACTCAGACCAGGGCAGAAACCTCTTTTCAAATGTAAACATGAGTTCACAGTGGAAATTTGCATTAATCACCATCCCAGACTTAACTGGGGACAGAAGTTGATTTACATGGGGCACACTCACAGCAGTTAAAAAGAGATCTCTAAACTCTCCACACCTTATTACCTTTTTGGTTTACTTCTATGGGAATGAGACCTTTGTGTCAGTCGCACTGAGACATTTCAAATGATACCAAGCATGTATAAAACTGCAAGATAATTGTTCATATTAAACCATAAAGAATTTTGGGTGAATTTCAGGTGATCTCAGCATGAGAGAGAGAAGGAACGGGGGAATGGGGGTCAAGGGAAAGAGATGTAGATTAGGATGATGCTTGGGTGAGACTTGCGACTCGAATGTTGATGCTAATTTCACAAGAGAGAGTTCAAATGTTGATTTCCAGAAATTTGTCTTCTCAGGGAGTGGTCGTACTCCAACCAGACTGCCCGGCATATTCTAATTTCTTAATTCTTACAAATTTAAAGCCCATTACTCTCATATATTTTATACTTGTAAAATAATAAAACAATTTTGTACAGAAGTAATTCAGGTAATGGAAGAAATTTTGAAGAAATTAAACATAAAAAATATAGTTTTGGGTATAGGACCAATGCTACTTAATAAAGATGAGTTATACTTATTTAGAATACTGAGAATTACAGCTTTTAAAGCAATAACACAATTTTATAGAAGACAAGAATCCACAGTTTTAAAATTTCTCTGTTTTTATGTGCTGTTGGACAGATGAAGAGAAGATCGTATCAGTAAAGGAGGGAGAATCTGTCACTCTGAGGACTGATGCTGAAATACAAAAAGATGATCAGATACTGTGGATGTTTGGACCTCAAGAAAATCTTATAGCTGAAATCAAAAGAGAGACCAGAGAAATCTCTACATATCATGGTGCTGATGGGAGATTCAGAGACAGACTGAAGCTGGACGTGAAGACTGGATCTCTGACCATCACAAACATCACAGCTGAACACATCGGAGTCTATAAGCTACAGACCATCAGCAGCAGAGGGAAGTTGAATCAAAGATTCATTGTTACTGTCAAAAGTGAGTAGCTCAAGGTTTTCAGTGTAATAATGATCACATGTCTTTATTGGCAGTTATTTCACACATTAAAGTCCCACTCCGATCATATTTTGAGCTATTTTTAAACATTCCCAGTGGTGGTCTTTAAATTATGATTATGCCATTTTTAGCCAAAATCACAAAACCTGTGCCGTTTTCTGGGACTTCGCTTCAGCAGAGCGCCAGTAGCTCATTAGCAATTCGCCTCTGCGTTGTGGGCGGAGCCGTTAGCACGGAGACGACCCTCCCCCTGTTTGTTGCTGAGAGCTCTGTCTCTCCCGCTAGCTTACACCCCCAATACCGGTGGGGCAACAGTATTATATACACGTTAATTATTATTATCCGAAGTTAGTCAAAGTTATCACCGATCACTATTTCACTCCAAGACGTCGCGTGTGGAGACGCCCAGTGGAGTTACTACGTCACAACTCAATTTGAATGTAGAAATACTCAGAAATACAACTTTGAGCTTATTTTTCTCAAGATATGTCCTCTAACATCAGAAAAATGCCACAAGAACATGTTAACACCTAGAAAAACATTATTTTCATCGGAGTGGGTCTTTAAGCTTGATAAATTACCGTAAAATTGGCAGATTGAGTTTTCCGCCTGTTGAGTTGATTTGTGCATAGCACATCTGTTTTCTTTATCTGTTTCGATGAGGAGAGGCACAGCTCTGATGAATGGAAGGCAGTCTTGAGACACACTTTGGGCCTTTGCACTTGACCACTTGTCTACTTGCATGACGTATTTCCCATATTTGGCCCAAGTGTTCAAGTAGGCGTAAAGACAGCAAGTGTGCATTTAACTTTTGATTACCCGATGGGACACACTTACGGTATAGTCTTGTAAAAATATTTACAGAGCTTTATTTACACATTTTGATTTTCAGTAGTTTGCATTTTAAAATAAACTTATGTGACAGACGACACGGTTTAGTTATTGTAGTTGTAAGGACTCATGGGCGGATCTAATCCCTGGGGAATTTGCATATCATAATTAATAATTGGTAATTAATAATTATTCATACATGTTTGGATTAGATCAGTCTTACATGTTAATAAATCTCCCGATAAGGGATGATATGTCATTTTACCTGCATACCTGCACGTGTATCCCTGCAATTAACCACAAGTTGATTGCAATTAATTACACGGACCACGTCCCACAAAACAGGCAAAATTAATTAGCTCAATTGTCAGGATAATATTTGTGGGGATCCACAATATCATCTTACTTTATAGGATTTCAGGAAACGCAATTCTCTAGCCAGAAGAATTGGGTTTCCCGCCCTATAAACACATACTCTTTAAGGTATATTTAATTTTAGTAAGCTTGTAGCATAAGATCTTTGGCACTTAAGGGACTTGAAACTGAGCAAAGAGACAGCACATCAATCAAAAGGAATATATAATTAATTTAATAGAGGCATGACTACTTATGTATTTACTACGGTTACACGGGATATATATGTATTAACAAACACATAGACATCAATGAACAATACAATAAGACATCAATGAACGAGAAATGCGTAAAGTTTGGACAATGGATAACTTACACGCGTGAGCGAGTAAGAGAGAGAGAGAGAGAGAGAGAGAGGGGGAGAGAGAGAGAACATTGGCAGAATTCCTCCTTAGACATTCACCTCTCCAATTAAAACACAAAACGTCATCTTAAAGCTTCTTAGAAGCTCTATAAAGAGATTATACTTGCACAAGTTATGTTATGGTCTCTCTCTGTGTCGAGGCATTCCCGTACGGCCCTGTCTGGCCGCGTGAGCTGAGTCCTTTGTGTGTGAGGAAGCGTCACGTGGGCTGCTTGGCGCACGTGTTGAACGTGTTCAAAGTCTTTGGGGTAACATTACCAAAGGGAAATAGTTCGGCTAAGTTCGTTTCACTTCGTGGAAGTGAACTGAGTCAACTACGTAAAACAAAACTTTGACTAACAAAAAAGAAAGAAAGATCTCTACGGGGAAATCACGCGGAGTTAACGTTACATATTTGCATGGCTGGTGAAGAAGCGTGTGTGTCTCTCGGTCCGGCGCGTCACGTGGTCACGTGCGCGTGTTTCTCCTTCAAAGAGAGCGCGCGCTCGTTTAAAGGTCTCTTGTAGATGGATTTGCTGAAGAGATATGTCACGCGGTTTTCTTTTCACTCGTCGATTGGAATTAAACACGGAGACTTATCTAAAACTGAAAAACACAAACGAAACTAGTAACAAATAAAAAGAAAGGCGAAGAGCTCGCCCGGAGGCGAGACTTTACATTATGACCCGAGGACAAGAGTAAGCGAGCGGAGGGGGGAAGCGTCATTTATCACTTTTGGATAAATCCAGCCTCTTCCTGTTGGCTTGGCCAATTAGAGGGTTGGAAGTTTACAGGCGGGACTTTGTGTTTTATTTCTCTTTGTCTTGTCAGACTGCTTGTCTAATTAAATTATGACCTGTGTTAGGAATGGTCATTTCTACTGCAGAGATGTGTTATGCACATAATCATACCTTTTACGGTGTGTTCATACATATATCTGGCTGAGTCAAGTCCAGGGCATTTTTACGATATCAAACACGACTGTTATAGGTAAACATTTACATTAAAATACATCTAGGGTATTTATAATTCACTTTTAAGTTACGGAAAAATTATAGTCATTACAATGTGACATGGGCAAATGGACACACATAAAAAACACATCGAATATATCTGGTTAAATGTCTTTTAAAGAAAAGAAGTTTCTTTCTCTTTGGAATCACATTCAAGTCAGCCATAAAAATGTCTCGTAACTGGACACCACACTCTGTCCTGAGCGGGCTTCACTTGTGGGGGGATGCGTGTGTGTGTGTGTGTGTGTGTGTAATTCACATTCCAGGCTTTTTTGGGTATTTAGCAGGATGTATTTAGTTATTCAGATTCACCCTATGCTCAGTCCTTACATAGTGCTTCTAATAAGTGATAAAAAGCAATTGGAATTTTTTTATAAATATAGACATACCATCTTTGCACCAATAAAATGTGAAACACTTTGTTTTACTTTGCTGAGTCTGCCGTCTGTGCAGATGAGTTTACTCTGACTCACAAAATGCGTTTGTTGTACGTCGCAAATTTTATTCTCCGTCCTCAGAGAAAAATGCTAAAATTTCGAAAGTTTACCTAAGCAAGTAAAACCAGTTGAAGCCCGTGAATGTTTTTACTGCCACGGACTTGGTCGTTTTATTGCGAATTGTCCCTCACTGAAAAATAAAAATAAAGGGAAGTCAGCCAAAAGTGTTGGTTTTGTTAAGAACACTGGCAGTCAACTTAGTTTGAATATTGATGCCGCGTATGATCCTTTTTTTGTGTCAGTGAATAATTTCTCTTAGTGGATCTGAGCGAGGCTTGGTTCCTGTTACCATGTTGCGGGATACAGGGGCCAATCAGTCGTTTGTGTTGGCTAGTATGTTGCCATTTTCTGATAAAAGTTATTGTGGATCTGATGTTCTCATTCAAGGGATTGAGTTGGGGGTGTTGAAAGTATTGTTACATAATGTGTACATTCCATCCGGTTTAGTAACAGGCTGTGCAAAATTGGCAGTGCGGCATAAGTTACCTGTGAATTATGGCGCGGCCTTAATTATAGGTAACGATCTCGCTGGAGGGAAAGTACTCCCATTTCCTGAGGTAATTGAAAACCCTGTGTATGATTCCATTACTTCTGGTGAGTTAGCATCAGTGTTTCCTTCAGTGTTTGCTGCGTGTGTAGTTACGTGGGCTCAAGCGCGTAAGTTTGGTGATTCGATTGATATTTCGGATACCTTTTTGGCAGCTGAGGACCAGGTTAAACGTGAAGTTCGCATTGTAAAACTTGAGCTGTCTGGCCCTGAGTCGCTGTCCGTGACTAGTAGTGCTGAACTAGAATCAGCTGATCTGTCGTTGTCCATTAATAGAGACGTGATTTCTGCTGAACAGAAAAAAGACACTACCTTATTGCGTTGCAGGAATGTAGCGTTCAATGTGAAGGAGATGGAGAATAAATCGATAGGTTTCTTTTGGGACAATGAGGTGTTAAAGAGAAAGGGGACTCCAGCAGGGTCTGATGGTTTAGGTTGGGATACTGTTTTTCAGCTGGTTGTGCCTAAGTGTTTTCGAAAACAAGTTCTGAGTGTGGCCAATGATAATATAGCAAGATCACAACAATCTGATGTGGCACAGTACTGTCGCTCGTGCCACGTGTGTCAGGTCGTAGGAAAACCTAACTTAGATTATACATCCTGCACCCCACTTAAACCTATCCCTGTCAAATAGGAGAGCCTTTTGCACGAGTAATCTTGGACTGTGTTGGACTGTTACCGCGAACATAGTGGTCGACCGATATATCGCCAAGGCATTTTTAAAATATCGGCATCGGCCGATCAGTTTTTCTGATTGGCCGATGCGTTGGAAGGGGGACTTTTATATGTGTTTCCCTGGCCTAAAAACTCCTGTTTTAACGACCCCAAATTATTCATGTGCATTTCAGTTGGATGTTGATGCAAGTGCTACAGGTGGTGGTGCTGTCCTTCTGCAGGATGATGAAAATGGGATTGAACATCCTGTTGGGTACTTTTCGAAGAAATTCCTGAAACATCAGTTAAACTACAATACCATTGAGAAGGAGGTGTTAGCCTTTTTAATGGCTACAAAAAAATGTCCTCCTAATTCAAAAAGTAATAGCTACACATTCTAATATCTTTTCCCATGGTCCCATTCTATATCCTTATTGGACTTTATTTTTGCTCATGAATAAAAATGTTCGAGTTAGTTTGTTCAGAGACTCCTTAATATCATTTTGGGGACTTTTAATACGGAGTGATAACAGAATATGTATCTTTTATGAATACTCCTAGATGCTAATAAGTAGAAAATGCCACAACACTTGCAGAATGGTTACAGACAGTTAGGGAGATTTACGTGATAACACACAGATTGAAACTAAGAATGAGTCAGTTTACTGAGCTATGTAAACCTTTAATGAAGGGACTGGGCGAGATGTGGGGGTAATGTTTTCGAGCATATATTTTTCTGTACTATAGTTGTTTACTTCAAATAGGCTGGAACACTTGGCAAACTTGATCTAATAGAAACATTTTCTTTGTATTTTTATCTTTCTATGTGTCACATATTAAGTCGCATTGATATCATGGGTGGAGGGAGAACCGGTCACTTTATACCCTGATACTGAAATACAGAAAGACGATCTGATAGTGTGGATGTTTGGAGACACTCGCATAGCTCATATGACTAGAAAGACCAGAGAAACATATGAAGGTACTGATGGGAGATTCAGAGACAGACTGAAGCTGGACAAGAGGACTGGATCTCTGACCATCAAGAACACGAGAACTGAACACTCTGGACTTTACAAGCTACAGATGAGCAGCAACAGAGGAACCACAAACAAGAGATTCAAAGTTGCCATAAATTGTGAGTAGTTGTTTATTTATCTTTGTGTGATTCATCGAAATTAACAAAACTGAATTTTAATAGTTAAAGTGCACATTGAGTAACTGTAATGTGTCATTTATTTTTGTATTTTCCTCAATTTAATAAATGTTATGGTGTACAAAATGATGAATTGATGCAGTACAGGAAATTACTGGCCCAGTTAATCATAATTAATGAGCCAAAACATTATGAGCATCTTCCTGAAATGCTGTTGGTCCTCCACGTGCTCCTCTGGCCTGCCGAGGCATGAGGTCTGGACTCTACAAGAGCCCTAAAGGTGTCCTGCAGCACCAAGACATTAGCAGCGGATCCCTCAAGTCCTGTAGGTTGCGTGGTGGAGCTGGCATGGGTCAAATTGTTGGTTCAACAAATCCCACAGATGTTCAATTGGATTGAGATCTGGGGACGCATTACAGAAAACTCCTAACTTTAGAATTCTATCTTATCGGTTTGGTAACCATAGCAATTTCAGATAGGACCTCATTGAGGACAAAAGCGATTACAAAATGACTTTTCTTCAGTGCATAATCTTATCTTAACTACGGATAGGAAAGGGGTATTACAGAAGCATCCTAACTGTATGTATCCACAAAAAAATCCTAAAAACGGTCTTAACTTTAGGACATATAATAATTGCCCTGTCTGAGAATGGTGTCACATTTATCAATGATACAAGATGAAGAACAGTGATGTTTGATGGTGGAAAGACTTTGTGAACACCCAAATGGTGTGCTGCACTTTCACAACAAAACTATGACAAATAATTACAGACTCCTATTAAATAAAAGAACAAAAAAGCACCATTTATTTTGTTTCTCCATTCTCCAATTTTTCCGTTTTACATCACAGTACACCTAACTACAGATCAGATTTTGTAAGATAGGATAAGAATCCTAAATCAACTTAATATTTGCTTCTGTAATACGAATTTGTGTAAAATCCTAAATAAACTTGTCTGATTATGATAACTGCTTGTTTGCTTAGCATCTAATCTACCCAGACCTTAATATGTGGCCTTTTTATGAGATGATCAAAGATATTTGCTTCACCTGTGACTGGTCATTAATGTTTTGGCTCATCAGTGTATGTTATATTTGTTAAAAATAAGTGTTTTGTAGTTTGTTCTTACCAATAGCATTACACACACACACACACATCCTCAACGGAGCTTTACTGACACGTCACATACCCTCATCATTTCCCTGTTTCTATTTGCTACCATGATATAAAGTGAAGAAAGTGTCAGCCAAGGAGGGAGAGTCTGTCACTCTGAAGACTAATGCAGTAATACAGAGAAAAGATGAGTTGCTGTGGCTGTTTGGAGATGAAAACTCTCGCATAGCTGAAATCAAAGGAGGGATTGGAAAGATCTCCACATTTGATGTTGCTGATAGGATATTCAGAGACAGACTGCAGCTGGACGAGAACACTGGATCACTGACCATCAGAAACATCACACCTGAATATGAAGGAGTTTATACTCTGAAGATCAGCAGCAGTAAATTGACCAAAATCAAGAGATGCAATGTTATTGTCAGAGGTGAGTATCTCAAGTCTTTCTTTTTAATTTGACTTGTTAGTTTGAACCAAACCCTGCCAAGTGTGAACACACCCTAAGATTCAAGTTTCAAAATCTCTCACTGAACTGCATTGTCAAATAAACAGTTCCGTTGCTGCCTTACCTCCATGAGTATTTCATTCAGTCATTATTTAAAGTAGAATTCTGTAAATAAAGCTAAATTGTACAGTCTTCCCACCTGGATTAATGGTCTTTGAGGCAGCAAACTGAGAGTAATATGTAAGGTTAATTTTCGAGCTGATTTTAAATCTCCCTCTGAATAATGTTTGTGAAGTACTTTCAAACTATGATGTTCACATGCACACACACTTATATAATGTAAACCTTTTCTCTGTATTTCTCTTTTTCTTTGTGCTGCTGTCACAACTGTGACAGTGTTGAAGACAATAGAGATGAGGGGGAAAAAAGTGACTCTAAACCCTGACACTGAAGTACAGAGAGATGATCTGATCATGTGGATGTTTGGAGATCAAGACAATCTCATCGCTCAACTGACCGGAGAGACCGGAGAGACGACATATGCATCAGCAGACGAGAGATTCAGAGACAAACTGAAGCTGAACAAGAACACTGGATCTCTGACCATCAGTAACATCACACCTGGACCTTATAATCTACAGATCATCAGCAGCAAGAGGACGTCATACAGGAAATTCAGAGTTTTCAAGTCTTGTGAGTCTTTCAATTTCCTTTTAAGAAAATTGTATAAGTACATTATTATTGCAATACATTATTGCTAAAGAAATGATGAGTAAAATGTATACAGTATGTCCTTCTTGCACCAAATTAAATTAAAGGGGTCATATAATGGTACATGCACTTTTACAAGTTGATTGTACTGAAATATGTGTTGGCAGTGCCTGTACACAACCATCATATAATGATAAAAATCCATCCAGTGGTTTTGTTTTAATCTCCTTATATGTTTTCCCCTGCCTCAAATCGAGCCTGTGACGTCACAGGCTCACACGCCCCTCCCGCGATTGTTGAATGACAGCCGCGTTTCAACACAGACCCGCCCTCGCTCATGAGGGAGCTGTCAATCATAGTCTGCGCGGACCGGCGCGGTCATTGTTGATATGCTGGAGCACTGTCTATGAGCAGAATGGCGTCTAAGAGATTGTGGTGTTCTGTTCTTGGGTGTAATAACGAACACAGCAGTCATTTTAATGTTCCTAAATCCGAACCGCCGAAGACGCAGTGGCTGAGTTTGTTTTCGAAGGGAATATTCCCCACGAGCAACGTCAATGCTCTCATGTTTGCGCGAATCATTTCACACACCAGACTGCTTTATAAACGAGGAGGTATAAAGCTGGTTTTGCTAGGAAGCTGCTCCTGAAAAAAGATCGGTACCAGATATTCGTGTTCCTGCTGAACCTCTTGAACAACTGAAGTGAGTGTAACGTTTTATTAAACTTTATATTAATATTTATATTAATCCTTGTAAATCGCTAGCTGCACGCTTCATAATGAATGCTTCTAAGGTTTACACTCAGGGTACATTATGGCATGTTTTCTATGTATGACGTTCTCAATATAATGCATAATCCCACGTTTATACTGAACAACGTGTTATGGTTATTGTGTTATTGTGTTACAAACGGTGTACGCCAGAGCCGGCTCTGGGGTATGCACAGAACAGAGGGGTGGGGTGAGCAAAGCTCATGATCATTTAAAGTCATATGCACTGAAACGGCGTGCTGAAAACAGAGCTGTTTTTTACCAGGAAAAATAAGTGTTTTCTTACAATACTAATGAGAATTTTTAATTAAAGTATATTACAAACTTTTAATTTAGACCCTAAAGAATCATATTAGCTTGTACAAAAATGGCATTATATGACCCCTTTAAAACATGAAAAGATCTGCAAAAACAACAGAAGGAACCAATCTACAATGAATTTGATTATCTATTAATCAGGTCTGCATACAGTGAACAGAGATCATTCACAAATGACGTCACTTAACAGTAGTGAAATAATAGTAACGTATTTCTATAGACAAAAGGCATCAGAAAAATACAGGAGGACATAGAGTGAGATCCCGCAGGAAAAGTGCACGATATAAGACAAGCCTAGAATGCTTTATATCAAGCATTTTAGACGAACTATTACTTTAACACGTCTTTGCCCTTCCCTGACAGATGTGTGCATCTCTTTAATGTTTCATACATATTTCCTCTGCACATAACTTACATTTTACGGTTGTATCATTATCTGTAAATGTGAGAACGTCACGCGAGAATTTCCATTTGCAGAAAGTTTCAATGAACGATCGTCAGTTTGCGTGTGCACATCAAGAAGACGGAGCACAGTAGATCATTTTCTGAATTTGGATTGTACAGAACATGCATTTTCAAATTGGGGTCCAGGAACCAATTACGCCAATATAATTTTGGAAACACCCATGATGTCTTTATAACATCTCATTTAATATTGTTCACATGTATAAAGACTCATTAACCCTTTGACGCGTCATTGCTTGTCACGTGACACAGCGCAATCACAACACAGAGCTGAATGAATGATGATTGCTTTTATGTCTTTCTTCCTTTTCTATTCAAAATATTCACAAATGTATTCACTATAGCATGAAACACTGATATTCCGATTGTCAAATATGTGCAAGTGGATGTGTTTTGTTGTTTAAACACCTTTATAACGATCGCGTTAGTTGAGCTGTATGCGCGATGGGCGGCGCCATTTTAGTTTGTTTCACAGTTCAGAGAATCGGATCTGTTGCTTCTCACAAAATACATGAAATACAATTGTATTTTTCACGAAATACAATGGCCAGTGAACTGGGAGAAGAATAGGGTAAAATGTAAAGCTACTTACACACTGTGTATCTGATATGAATAAAACGTTTTGTCTTATTATAATGGAAAGGAGCTTCCATAGACATCAGTGTGTATTTTACAAACTCAAAATCATTGTTTTGCTAGTTCTTATGTGTATTTAAATGTCTGAAACATAAAAATAAACATTATGTGGTTTAAAATACTCAATAGTTGTGATATATGACAGCACTGAGTGTGTCCGTCTCTGGCTCAGCGCCAGCCAACGCGCGAAAGCACGTTTGAATTTAGCAGTTGATCATGTGATGCACCGACCGTTCTAATCACACCGGTGTGATCGTACGCGTGAAAGGGTTAATACTATATTTATTAAATGCAGTAAATTTAGACTATATCAAGTGACATGAGACCTCAGTCTCCTGACAGTGTAATATCAGTGTCTGTACGAGTAACTTTCTCTTTTTGTTCTCCAGGTGAGTCCGGTCCCAAGACAGTGTCAGTGATGGCGGGAGAATGTTTAGTTTTAATCACTGATTTTAAGGTAGAAAGAGATGAGAAAGTGGAGTGGAGATTTGAAGATAAAATTCTCACAACTGGAATGAATGGAGACATCAGTAAGACTTTTTATGGTGATGATGTGAGATTCAGAGGCAGACTGGAGCTTCACCATCAAACTGGATCTCTCACCATCAAAGACAGCAAACCCAGCGACACTGGAGTTTATCATCTAAAACTCTGCAGCAGAGGTGGAAAGAACATTAGCTGGGAATTCAGTGTTACTCTCAGTGGTGAGTAAATCAACTCTTTCAATATGACTCTTTTTATTAGTTAAAGTGACTTAAGCCATTTCTTTGAAAAATAAACATTTTGTCACCATTTACTTGCTAAACTTAACTTTATTTCTTCTGTGGAAGTATCTTCTTTCAGCTTTTTTCCAAATAATAAAAGGAGATTCTACCATTTAGTGTCAGTCTCCAAAAAGGACCAAGAAGTCCATGTGTACTAAATTCCAAGTCTATTAAGTCATATGTTAATGGTGTGGAAGTTCGGAAGACTGAGTTCACAAGTCGTGTTAATTAAAGTGCTCAAACAAGACTAAACTTTGTCCTTTAATTTCCTTTCGTGTCATTAGTTTTGATGTCTGACTGACTTTTTTTAATGTCTTTTTATTTCAGATTCTAGAGGAAACGGATTGAATAATTCAGCAATTGTACTGATGGATGGAGAGGTTCCTGTTGGAGTGAATATGCAGCAGGCTGAGACTCCAGTTTCATGAGAAGACACTAGCATAGGCATTTCACTTTTGTTCTTGGGTGGGTGTTGGAGAAAACGCATGTGTAACACTATAATTTATTCGTGCACTAGCTCTTAGGTTAGGTTAACTTTATTGTCCCCAAGGGGAAATTCTGCTTGGGCACAGTGCAGAGTTGCCTCATAAAAAACATCACAAAACACATCAAAAAGAACCTGAGAAGCATCGACATATTGTACTTCACAAGAAGAAAAAGGACATTGATGACAACACAGTTCCATGGATTAAAGTGCAAGTGCTAAAGTGCTAGTGTGGTTGTTGCACATTGCTCCATTGCACCTAGTTTGTGTAAAGTGCATATGCTAAGGTGCTAGTATGTTTATTGCACCGGGATCACAAGTAAAGTGCTGAAGTGCTCACATATTTATTGCACACATCTCTATTTCACATCATTCAGCAGCTTAATGGAGGCTGGCACAAATTATAATTTTAGGAGATTAGCTTTGGACTTTGGTACACGGAGTCTTCTTCCTGATGGCAGGGTTTCATATTCAGGAAAGAGGGGATGTATTTTCATAGCCTGTTTCATAACTGCCTGATCATACAGGCTCTGTATCTAGCCTCTCCTCCCTATAATTTTCATGGCTGTTTTGTGCAAGCTTGTTTTTCAGCTTAACTGTTAAGTTGCCAAACCATGCAGTAATTCCATATCTGATGACACTCTCTAAGATTGCATGGTAGAAGATCCTCATGATCTGACTGCTCACACCATACAACCTTAGACGTCTTAAAAAATAAAGCCTCTGCTGCAATTTGTCACAGGTTGTCAACGTGTATTCCAGCAAAGAAGACTGTCGATGTGGACACCTAAATATTTGTATGTTGACACCTGAGTTACTTCGTGGTTTTTAATGATCACTGGCTCGTGGTCTGTAACTTGCCTCGGGTCGAAGACCATCTCCTTTGTTTTTTGAATGTTTAAAATTAGATGGTTGGTGTCACACCATTTAACAAATGTGTCTATTTAGTCTTGGTACACAGAGGAGTCCATATCCTTGTAAAAAAAGGCGCAGGATCACGGTATCATCAGCAAATTTCATTATATAGTTGTTAGAGTGTACGTTCCTACAGTAATTGGTGTACAATGTGAAGAGTATTGGTGATACAACACAACCCTGAGGAACTCCTGTGTTACAGTATTTGATCTCCGATAGTGTCCTATTGACCTTCACTTGCTGTGCCCTGTCAGTTAAAAACGAATAAAACCATTTAATTAAGATAGTATTAACATTCATGTTTTTAAGCTTCTCTAAAAGCACATGAGTTTGCACTGTATTCCAGATAACAGGTAGTGTCAGTAGCTGGCAGGGACTGTAGAACACTGTCACATTCATAAGAGAAACTTTGAGAATCAAATCACAGAAAAAAGTCATTCAGCTCATTTGATTTATGTTGGTCGTCCAGTGTGATGACTTGTTTGTTTTGCAGGGTTCATATTAGTCACTGATTTCATTGTATCCCAAAGTTTTTGGGTATTTAATGTTTGGAAGTTTTGTTCCATCGTTTACCTGTGTTTTTCCCTCGCATTAGTGAGGAGTTGTTTAAGTTATTTTTGGACCATTGACAATCCCGCTCTGTCTTTGCTTCTAAAGGCTTGCTTTTTCCTTTGTATACAGTCTTTAATTTCTTTTGTGTTGTGGAAATTTTTGATTTTCAGTGGACATTACAAAGGAATGTCATATGGTTTTATCATTTGCAGTCTGATGTGAAGAGGAGGAACTTCTCTGAAATGTATGTATGTTTATACACCTGAAGTGTAGGAGCGAGACACTCTAGAAGCAGATGGGCAAGGACCTCTGAGGTCAGAAGGTCATCTAGTTAAGGGGGGCTTAAGGGTTAGTGATAAATCAAAGCTAGCAGTAAAGGGCCTTTTGTCTGTGGAAAACTATTGGGAAGCTCTGCAGGGAAAAGGACCTTGAAGAGCAGTATAAAGATTGCCCATTTCTTCCTGTCTGTGTCTCACTCACTCCACAGGGTCACTGCTGTGTTGGCGACTGGGCCTATTCTTGCAAGAATAAATACTTCTCTTTTAATAATTTGATTCTGAGTTGTCTCTTACGCAGTGATGATGTTTATCAGAATTTTTGCCACAACATTTGTAATATAATTTCTGTTGTCATAACCCTGTGAAAGAATTCTAGGATGGTAGTCTCAGCATGAAGAATATGACAGAATGACCTCTTGGTCAGGATGGGGAATGGTCTCCTATTTTTCCCTATTATAATACAGTCTAAGTTCCTCTTGGCTGCAGATGTACTAGTGGTAAACTAGCCAGAAACTGACCATATATGGACTTGTTATTCAATGTATCGTATTCCTATATGATGGAAGGTATGTACTCTTATTGGTTAACTCTGTGTAACTCCCTTCATATTCTTACTATATATACTCAGACAAATTGCAAGTAAAATTGAGAAACTTTCTCCCAGCACTGGGTCATTGTTCATTCAACTACTAATTGTGAGGACTGAAATGAGGCACAGTTGGACCGGAATCTAACCTAACCCTTAAAGACAGAAACAGCCGCATGTGGCGTAAAATAACTATTGTTCTTAAATGTTTTAACTTTTGAACTGCTAATCCAATCTGTATGTTTTAAAAAAGTCTTGTAAAGGAGATTGGTTGAAGAGGCTCCGTTGTAAACATGATTGCGTCATCAAGTTTTGATCATCATTGATTTGTCAAAGAAACACGTGCGGTTTGTTCCTCTGAGCCAGACATGAACAATTGTTGATGCTTAGTCTCACCCCCGTCCCCAGATTGGTTTTAACTATCATCTACTCACCCAAAAAAACATAGGTTTTAGTCTTTTGCACCACTTAGCGTTTTTTATTTGGACATTTTAACTGCACTCTCTGACACAGCATATCACAAATCAAAAACATTTATACAACTGCTTTACACATCTGGCACTGAAATGTATGTTTTCAAACGAGTCACTACACAATGACCCAGTGGAATTGACCACTGAGTTTGATTGACAGGCGATCTGACCAATCAAAAATCCATTTTGTCCGACAAAGCAGTCAGGAGAGTTGGTAGATTAATGTTGGAGGATTTGTAACTAAAGGGGGCGGGTCTTTGCGAACGGTCAATTGTGTCCAATGGAGATAACTGGCGCAGCCAAGAGTTACGTTTCTAAATGTAAATACTTTATAGTTTGTGAAAATATTTTACACTTTTTTTTTTTTGCACAAGACAGTTTTCACAAGTGTTTACACTACTATATATATATATGAAGTCACTTTACTTCAGTGTTCTATTGTTATATAACAATGTTTACATTTACTTTACTTTCTGAACTTTTTAGGACACATCTGCATTGTCAGTAAATAAAAAACACCAGTTTTTCACTGAAAAGTGCCTATAACTATAATAATGTTGTAATAAAAGCAAACCTTGCTCAGGGATTGTTAAATGTCGACAAATTTGAATCTGGACATCTAGAACATCCAAGTATAACTTTGTTGTGAACTTTTTCTTCTTAGAAAAGTCAGAAGAGCAGACCAGGAGACGGAGAGGTATCTTTTAAAGCAGATGTTCTTTATTAGGTCGCTGTAGCATCTCAATCTCGTCTAACTAAGGGAAATGTTCCCTTGCAATTTATACATTTAGAGGGGGAGGAGTTTACATTGGGGTGGAGTCACACTGAAACAAAGCATGCAAATGAAGTGGGAACACACCCTACTCTGAGAGCCCTATCAGTACAATTGAATCAGCATAACTTATTCAAATGCTGATACTGGCCAGGAACTCTGGTTCCAAGAGCCATCCCAGAGCCATTAAAGACAAAAGGTGGAAGTCTCCCCTATAGCTAATCCCATCAACCTAACGATTCAACATCTAGGCTGAGAGGTGAGAATCTCAGTGATCTGATTAATTTAAAATACAATGGAGAAAACAGGACTGGCAGGAAAGCAGACTCTTGCTGGAGACTCAATAATCATCTGAAACCTAAATTAAACATTTGACAAATTTGTATTCCTTCAACTTTCTAAAGGAAACAAATCCACACTTACAAAGTTCTCAATGCTTCGGTTTTCATGTAGGGACCCGCATTATGCTACCGTGTTAGTGTGGGGCTATTTTGAGCCTTGTTAGTGCTATTAACTACCGATTTCTTTTTGCTTATTCGATGCCCCATATACAAGCATTATAAGCTAAATAGTTTTTAGAGATAAAACTCTTTATATTCAATTATTACGAAAACAAATCCCAGATAACGGTCGACTCGCTACCAATGTGTTATTACACCGTAGGTTCATTTTGAGCCGGAGTTCTCCTTTAAAGGGTAACTCAACCCCTGGTCAGAGCCTGACTCCACCCACTGGCAATATTGGAAAAATGCTGGAAAAGTGGGCAGAGCCCAGCGGAGGGGGGGCTGCACCTGAGACCCGCATCTCTTTGTAGGCAAGGGCGTAGTGAGCTGGTGCCTGCTTATACATCATTTTAGGACCCTGTTGTTCCTGATGCGTCCAGTAGAGGGATATACTGCGAAATAACATCATTAAATCGACGCTTACACATTAATAACCCGTCCATAGACTTGACAATTTTGTTTTTTGGTTAATTTAAATATAAACGTTACAGTGTAGATCTCCACGGATTAAATTTTCTGTAGATATTCAGTTGGGCTTCACTCTCTTCACTCAACCTACAGAAGACTATTTGTTTTTGTGAATTGAAAAATTAAAAATACACATAGTTGGATCAACTATGTGTTATGACAGGTGATGCAATGACCTACTGCAGTTATAGGCCAATTCACCGTAGGTTTTTATATACAGGAGACTGATTGAAATATGTTTTTGTGAATTTATATAAAGTCACATTTAGATATTAACTATATTTAGCCCATTAGACATGCAGTACCGTGTAATATGGATCCTCGATGAAATATCTGCTGTACTATTCTATTGGTCATCATACAGCTACAAAACAGTGTCCTACACAGCATTTTATGAAGACAAACACAATTTATCCCTTTTCTAAAATTCCATGGGCCATTTAGAAGATATAGACAATATTGTTGTTCACAAAAAAATATTTATTAACACCATTTATGAATTATGATGACTCCCCTATGGTTTGCCACTCTTCTTTAACTGTTTTTTTTTCTTTAACTGCTCCTGCTCACTGATGAAACATTTAAAAATGAAACATTAAAAAAGTTAAAAAGGACATCCATGGTGAATTTGACCTTGTCCCTGTGTGTGTGTGTGTGTGTGTGTATTTCCTTAAGTAGCTAAAGCAAACACACCTTTATGAGATCCAAGTTAAAGAGAATTTGGTAAAGACAGAGTATGATAAAACCCACATTAAGTGCACATACCCTACATTTGAGTCTAGATCAGTAAGCTATTTTAAGAAAAAAATGTATATTAAGATATAAATGAGATAATTAGATCATCTCATTTATAAGAAACAACTCAAACCAGAATCTACATTCAAACCATATGGGGAAAGTTTTTAATGTCTTTTAACGTATTTGAGTGAGTGTGCAGTTTAACTCTTTACTTAGAGAGAGAGAGAGATTTACATACCTATTATAAATGTGTCTTTTGTGTGTTCACACCATAGACTGTAAAAAAAAAAAACATATTTCCATTATCTACTGTAATGTTGCTCTATAAACCACGTGGAGTATGTTTTAATGCAAGGAGTAAACAGAGTCTTACCAGAAGAGGCCAATAAAGACAGGCAACAAAAGAAAATTTAAATTTAAATTTTAAATTGAGTAGAGAAGATAGGGGAAGCTAAACCTACACGTGGTTAGCTAAGTTTAAGCCAGATAGAACAGAAACCTGTCAAAATAACTTATAGACCCATCCATTGATATATAAATGAATTGATATCTACCTACCCTAGCTCTATCGAGCTAATCGTTTATAAATAATAAATGTTGCATCGTTGCTAAAAAACAATAACTTTAGCAGATTATTTAACATACAAATGACAGAATCTATTTTTGTCAGATTTTAATTCTAACGATGTTAAACTTGATTATACGGTATTATTACTTTGTCTTCTGGGCAAGTTTCATCTTCATAAAGACAGAACCATTCAAAGTAATCCTGATTCTAGAATATTCTCCTCTGATATAAAGTTCATTTTTTTCTTCCTTTAAGAAAATGTCAGAACCTTTAAACTCAAAGGTTTATAAAACAAATAATATTATTGAGTCTGTTGTAAAGAACCTTACATGTTTTTATATTGACAAAATGTAATATTGCATTGTTCTCTTTCATAGGTTCACTCAACGCTGTGGAAAGCGCAGTGGGATATCCTCTGGATGTGCCGATTGCCTGAAGCCCTATAGAATCACGCCAATTCATTGGCTGATGGCGCTCGCGCAAAGCTGGCTCCGCCCCGACGCTCTTACGTCGCAGCATGATGAACGCGCGCGCGCCATCTTCTCCTCAGATTTCTCTGCCTTCACGAAGCGGTCACATCTCGCCCTTCGTTCGGTTTTTCTGAGCCCGAATTCTTCAAATTCAACTTCAGCTTTCGTCTCGACACTTCAGCGACTGGTATAAGTGGAACTTTGTTCTCCTTACAGTGAAGTGTCATGGATTATCGACGCTGCTCTCCGCCATGCGTTCGTTTTATCTCGAACGACGACCCTCACAGTAAGTGTGTTAAATGTATGGGTTTTTCGCATGCGCGTGAGGCTGTATTAGGATTGTCGAAATGTAAATTTTGTGACAATCTCCTTCTCAAAACCCTCCGCTCTAGACTCGCGGTTTTTGAGAAGGAGTCATTCGTTCCCCCCCGTCGCGCTCCCGAGACTGCTGAGGCCTCTCGTGGATCCGCGGCCTGGGGCTCGGATGTTGAGCTCGAGGATATTGAGTATGAGCAGACGGGCCTCGCCCTTTCTCTCCCTCCCTCTCCCGAGCACGCACGAGGCGCGGTTGAATTCGCGCATGATTATTTATGCCCCAGCCCAGGAGCCCGCGAATCGGTTTCTTTCGGTCTGGATGACGTTATTTACACTGCAGCCTCCGACTCCGAGGATTTCGGGCCTGCTTTGGCTGATGACGTTATCCCGCCTAGCGACCAGGACGCGCGGCCTACACTGAGCTTATTGACGTGCTGTCGCGCGCTACAGAGAAGCTCTCTATTGACTGGCCTGATGAGCCCCGCGAGTCTCAATCGTCCAAACTCGACGAGAGGTTCCTACGTGGCCCTAATTCTAGGCCAGAGCGAAGAAAGCTGCCCTTTTTCAGCGATCTGCATCACGAGATCTCCAGATCCTGGAAGCAGCCTTTCTCCGCACGCCTAACTAATGCGGCAGCCGCTGACTTCACCAACCTTGTGGGTTTTGTGGAGCAGGGTTATTCCGCTATTCCAGCGGTCGAGGACACGCTGGCTAACCACCTCGCCCCGTCGTCTGCACCGTCCTGGAAGGCGCGTCCCCTTCTTCCTTCCAAGGCTTGTAGGACTACTTCCTCCCTTATTGGGAAGTCTTACATGGCGGCTGGTCAAGCAGGCATGGCCCTGCATACCATGGCCATCCTTCAAGCCTACCAAACGGACGTCTTGAAGGACATGGATGAAGGGGAGGGACTGACACCCGAAGCTGTCAAAGAGCTTCGCAAAGCCACAGATCTGGCCCTAAGAGCCACCAAACACACTGCTCGGGCTGTTGGTCGCTCTATGGCGGGCTCGGTTGCTGCAGAGCGCCACCTCTGGCTGAATCTCACGGAGATCCGAGACAAGGATAAGAGTTTCCTCCTGGATGCCCCTATCTCCCTCTCAGGTCTTTTCGGGGAGGCGGTCAACACGGTGGTTGAGAAGTTCCGCGCCGCTAAGTCTCAGTCGGCCGCGTTCAGGCAGTTTATGCCCAGGAGGGTCAGAGGGCCAAGAGACTCCAACCCTTCCCCTTCTCAAACCCGAGAACGCTCTGCTCATAGGGCTGAATTCCCTACTAGCAGGAGTGACCCGGCTCACCACCCTCCAACTACGGTCTGGGGAGCCCGAGGTCGTCCTTTTCCCCGCCAGCGCCCTCACAAGCGCCTTCAGCTGAAGCGGTCCAACAAATCGGCCGCTCCAGCCTCCTCGAGCCGTTCCTGACCCGCAGGTCAGAAGGAGGAGAGCCTCACCAGATCTACGAGGTTGGGACAGACCGCGCAAGCGTTTCTGCCCTCCTCCACCCGGCTCTCCTCATCCAACCTTGTCACCTTCGCCACCCAGCGTGTTTCGAAGTGCAGGTCCTGTTTCACTTTCTTCACCCAGTCCGGCGCAGGAGGAAGGAGACGCGTCTTGCTTTCTCCCCTCGCTCCCGGTGCACGTTACACCCGCCAATCGCTTCCTCGGAGGCACAGTTCGTTTTCCTCTGGAGCAGGCGGACCCAGTTACTTCTATCCAGGTGGTGGTACCCCCCAGTACGTGTCAGGACGCCAAGCGCTCTCCTCCACGGTCATCCGCGCCTCCCCATGGGAACCAGCGCGACACCCTACCTCAGGTATGTCCCTTGCACTGCAACACTCCTCTCCCTCTATCACATTTCGTTCAAGAATGGGAGCGTTTACTAGGGGTATCGCCTTGGATCCTTTGCACAGTTCGGCTCGGCTACACGCTTCAGTTTTGTCGCAACCCCCCCTGCTTCAACGGGGTCTTTCCTACTGAAGTCGACAGCGCCGCTCAGGCTTCTGTACTACAGCAGGAGATTTCATCCCTTCTGCTGAAGGGGGCGATAGAAGAGATTCCTTCGGGGGAAGTCGAACAGGGCTTCTACAGCCGTTACTTCCTGGTCCCGAAGAAGGGGGGCGACCTGCGGCCGATACTAGATCTTCGCCGGTTGAATTTCTCTCTTTACAAGGGAAAATTCAAGATGTTGACGCTGAAGGCCATCATATCTCATATCCGGCTGGGGGACTGGTTCGTGACGGTAGACCTCAAGGATGCTTATTTCCACATCCAGGTCGTACGGCGACACAGGAAGTTCCTCAGGTTCGCCTTTGGAGAAAAAGCGTACCAGTACAAGGTCCTCCCCTTTGGCCTCGCTCTAGCGCCAAGGACGTTCACAAAGTGTATGGATGCAGCTCTGGCCCCGCTGCAGCTCCAGGGCATCCATATACTCAACTACCTGGACGATTGGCTCCTTTTAGCCCACTCCAGAGAGTTGGTGACTCACCACAGGGACATTGTCCTCCGTCATATTCAGTCTCTCGGTTTGAGGTTGAATACGGAGAAGAGCGTTCTTACTCCAGCTCAGAACACGGTTTTCTTGGGGGTACGCATGGACTCCGTTCTTATGCAGGCCCGTTTGGCTCCTGCACGGATTTCCAGTCTGGTGACATGTCTGTCCCGTTTTGCACTAGGCCAGCATGTTTCCGTGAGCACCTGCCGCAGACTTCTGGGCCTTATGGCCGCGGCCTCCCCTGTGCTACCTCTGGGGCTACTCCACATGAGACCTTTTCTGTGGTGGATGAAGCTCTCAGGGGCTCGGCCCACGGGGCCAGCCCTTCGCCTATTGAAGGTGTCGCGCAGTTGCTTTCGCGCCCTGTCAATCTGGCGGGACCCCCTCTTCCTTCAGAAAGGAGTCGGTATGGGTGCGGTATTCCGTCGCCAGATGGTTACGACGGATGCCTCTCTGACCGGATGGGGAGCGGTTTTCGAGGGCAGGCCAGCGTGTGGGGTTTGGACTGGCGAGACCCTCTCGTGGCACATAAACAGCTTGGAGCTGAGGGCTGTCTTCCTGGCTCTTTGCCACTTTCTCCCTTTCCTCGAAGGACACCATGTCATTGTCAGAACGGACAATATGGCAGTAGTGTCCAATGTAAACAGACAGGGGGGTTCACGATCGCGCACCCTAGACAGGCATGCGCGTCACCTCCTGTGGTCCCAGGACAAGTTCCTCTCTCTGAGAGCAGTTCATGTCCCAGGTATTCTGAACCTCGCAGCAGATTTTCTGTCGAGGCAGAAGCTCAGGTCTGGGGAATGGATGTTGAACCGCCAGACGGTGGCCCTGATCTGGGAGGTGTTCGGAAAAGCGGAAGTGGACCTCTTTGCATCTCAGGAGTCGTCCCAATGCCCGCTTTGGTTCTCTCTGAGCCCTCCAGCTCCGTTGGGGATAGATGCGTTCGCCCACCCTTGGCCGATGCAGAAGCTCTATGCCTTCCCGCCCATCAAGCTGATCCAGGCGGTTCTGTCCAGAGTGAGGGAGAGCGGAGTCCGCCTCCTTCTGGTAGCCCCATTCTGGCCGTCCCAGCCATGGTTTTCGGAGCTGATCCTTCTGTTGGAATCCTCCCCCTGGGAGATACCGGTCAGGGAGGACCTGCTTTCCCAGCTTCAGGGCAGGATATGGCACGTTTGGCCTATCAGAGGCCGTTACCTTTAAGCTTTGATCTCCCAACCGACGTTCAGGAGACCATTGCGAATGCTAGAGCCCCTTCGACGAGGAGGCTATATTCCTCCAAGTGGAGGGTGTTCGAGGCATGGTGCTTAGCACATGATAGGAACCCAGTTAGCTGCCCAGTAGGCACAGTGCTGGAATTCCTGCAGGAAAAGTTTGCTTCCGGAGCGGCCGCTACCACTCTCAGAGTATATGTCGCAGCTATTGCCGCTCATAGAGAATCGGATGAGATTCCCTTGGGGTAACTGAGGTTAGTTTCGGCCTTCATGCGTGGGGTTAGGCGCCTAAAACCGGCTCGCCCCCCTAGTGTTCCCTCGTGGGACCTGTCAATCGTCCTGGAGGGTTTGTCAGAGGCTCCCTTCGAGCCCTTGGAGTCAGCCCCTGAGCGGATTCTGACTCTTAAGGTTGCTCTTTTGTTAGCTTTATCTTCACTAAAGCGGATGGGGGATTTGCAGGCTCTCTCTATTAGTGAGTCATGCTTGGACTTCGCTCCTGGCCTGGTTAGGGTTACCTTGAGGCCGAGGTCGGGGTATGTACCCAAGGTTCTTTCCACGGCGTTCCGCTCTCAGGTTGTTAACCTTAACGCTTTCCACCCTCCTCCTTTTGCCTCTGAGGAAGAAAGGAAACTTAACTTGCTCTGCCCGGTCCGTTCTTTGAAGTTGTATGTAGATCGCTCAGGCGGTTGGAGGAAATCAAACCAGCTCTTGGTATGTTTTGGTGCTGGCCGCCGCGGGCTTGCAGCATCAAAGCAGAGGATTTCCCACTGGGTAACGGACGCTATTTCGCTGGCTTACGAGGTGTGTGGTTTGCCTTCACCTCTGAGCATCAGAGCACATTCCACCAGAAGTGTGGCTTCCTCTCAAGCTCTCTTTAGAGGGGCCCTCTTGGAAGACATTTGTGTGGCGGGAGGTTGGTCCTCTCCGCACACCTTTGTGAGGTTCTATAATTTAGATCTTGACATGACTCCAGGTTCCCAGGTTCTATCTGCTTGAACCTATCATGGTTGTTATTATTATTTGGACAGCGCTTAGCTTGGCGAGTTTGGTATTTCGTTCCCACTGCGCTTTCCGCAGCGTTGAGTGAACCTATGAAAGAGAACGTCTCTGGTTACTTACGTAACCTATGTTCTCTGAATAGGGAACGAGACGCTGCGTTCGCTGCCAAGCTCCTCGCGCTGCCGACAGTTTTTCTTTTCGGCAGAGAAATCTGAGGAGATGATGGCGCGCGCGTTCATCATGCTGCGACGTAAGAGCGTCGGGGCGGAGCCAGCTTTGCGCGAGCGCCATCAGCCAATGAATTGGCGTGATTCTATAGGGCTTCAGGCAATCGGCACATCCAGAGGATATCCCACTGCGCTTTCCGCAGCGTCTCGTTCCCTATTCAGAGAACATAGGTTACGTAAGTAACAAGAGACGATTTGTGTAACCTAATTCAATCTTTTTTGATGTCCGTATACCACCCTTGTTTTTTTGTTAAACAGATAATTTAATCCGTGCAGATCTACACTATAACGTTTATATTTAAATTAACAAAAAAAACACAAAATTGTCAAGTCTATGGACGGGTTATTAAGCGTCGATTTAATGATGTTATTTCGCAGTATATCCCTCTACTGGACGCATCAGGAACAACAGGGTCATAAAACTGCCGGGGCGTAAAACTGCCAGGGGCGTATATCTGCCGGCTCCAGGTCTGCAGCCTCCCCCTACTCATGTTTTTGGATGCTCTCAGTGTAAAGCCCAAGCGTGCCGCACAAGCCCTCAAAAGTGAAGCCAAAACGTCTCGATCGCCCCCTGGTGACCGGTCCTAGTATAGGTCATAAACCCCGCCTCCCCATGTTATTCAACGGGACGTGAGACCAACTAAATAATTAAATTACACTTCACATATCTTTTTTCTAAAGATAGTTTCTGTCATTTACTGCAGTTTCTATCACGTTGATGTAATTTCAAGTGTTTGTTTTTAAAATAAGTTAGTTTTTAGTTAGTTATTTGATGCTATAAAAATGGTGCTATGACATCATGATTGACAGCTGTGATTGACAGCTTCTCTGTGCGAAGTAGTCACTGAAGTACTAACGGACTTTTTTCATAATGTTGACTATGTGGTTAGTAGTTGTATTTACCTTATTTTAACGAGGTACTGCAATCAGCAGACATCATTGGAGAGGAACGGAGCAGACAAGGCCACTTAAGAAAAGTGCGGGGCGTGTGCTTACGATTGATTCAGCGAGAGTGGGGGCGGGGCCTTGATTTCGCGGCTTTACTTCCTGCTCACTACTGCGCATGACTGGTCCCGAAAACGCTACTGCGCAAACTCAAGTTCCAATATGTCAGCGCCATATCGGGACACTGGCGGCTTCAGTTCTCTCCAATGGAAAAGAGCGAAGGGGCGTCGTCCATCTTTTTTTACAGTCTATGGTAAAGCCCAATTTATACTTCTGCGTCGACCTCCCGCGCAGCTACGTCGTAGGCTGTGTGTAGCGCGCGTACCCTTCGGCGTACCCTGATGTGCACCTTTCCAAAAATGTAACAACGCGTCAATTCTACGTGGACGCAAGCGCTGTGATTGGTCTGCTAGAACCGCTCCCTCGGGTTTCACATGCTCCCTCTGCATGCATCGACGCGGACAACGACGCAGAAGTATAAATTAAAACCAACGCGTAGTCTACAGCGTAGAGGCTCCGGCGTAGGTCCGACGCATAAGTATAAATCAGCCTTAAGCTTCCTGTAACCTGCTCACTTTTTCTTGAAAAACTGTTAGGCACAATAGAGGGTATGCACGTGACGTCACCGTCGGCCGGAGTGCCTTCAGTTACTCACAGTGAGTGGCAAAAAGACTGAGCAGCTGTATTTGTTTTCAGCGTGAATGCCGCGAAAAACAAACACAACACATATAAAGTGGGAAAGAGCTTTGCGATTGACTGTACAACTAGATTTGACACAAAATCGGAGGTATATTTTTACAGACTGCTATAGAAAGAGGAGCAATGGATCGCTGCAATTCAAAGAAACTGGACTCCATTCAGCGAAAGGTGGATTTGCAGTTATCATTTTGTGTCAATATGCTGAATTTAGGTGTAAAACCATACCCATATATTTTGTATTGTTATATATATATTAACAACTCATCAATTCAATATTTATCATTGCATATTCTGCATTATTGAATGTTTTTTAATAAACACTGACCAAAAAAATAACTATAAAGTTTTAGGGCTGGACGATATGATGATATATATACGCTATATATAACACTGATATAAGTGATTTACTCACCCGGATTTAGACCTACCTATATTGTATTTATATAAAGCGTTCACAGGCAAATTTGCTTTAGCCTATGTTTAGGTCTATATATTGCTTTTATTTCCCCGGTGTCGAAATCAGGCAAACATAAATGTCAGGCAACACGATTCCTGGCTGCATGTCAATATCCATGGATCACTGGATCTTTAGTAAGATTACTATAGGAACACTATATTGAGTCCAACATTTAGTTTAAATTGATAAAATTGTTTGTTTTAGTCGCATTTTCGCATTTCTCTATATAACTAGGACAGTGAGGAAGTCGTGAAAAGTTTAACTTTATGGAAATTAAGCTCCTTTTGCAATCTAGTGACAACTGAGTTTGTCAAAACATGACAGTGAATTTAAGGAGAGACTTAAAATTCAACTACATACATGTTTAGGCCCAAAAACAATCTGTCAACCGTCTATATTTACCCAGACAGCAACATAGTGTCGGCCCAGATCTGACCCACATCAGGTAAATGTTAATTCAACGCCTTGTTTTACATGTTAAAAGGTGAATACACAGACAACAAAATAGTGTCTGCCCAGATCCGGCCCACATCTGGTACTTATGGATTCAACGCGTACCAGATGTGGGCCGGATCTGGGCCGTGAGCCGACACTGTTGCTGTCTGGGTATATATCGTATAATCCAGCTGGTATACTCACCACAGACAATCAGATTGAATATGTTGAGCGGCGTCTCTGATCTGGTTGTTTTGACTTGATAAAGTCCAGAGTCTGTGGTTCTGATCTTTGTGATGGTCAGAGATCCGGTTTGATCCAGTTTCAGTCTGTCTCTAAATCTCCCATCAGCACTACCATCATAACATTTCGGATCATTGTTCTGTCTATTGATTTGAGCAATGAGAATGTATGTATGTCCAAAATTCCACCTGATCTGATCATCTTTCTTTATGTTAGTAACATTAGGCTGTAGAATGACAGATTCTCCCTCCATCACTGACACTGACGTCACTTCATCTGCATTGCCAAAAACACCTGCAGAACAAATGGAAAAGATTGCTTCAAACTAATTTAATGTTGTTTTTTAAATAGTGCAACACAACATTTGACACTATTGAATGCATAATTGAAATAAGTTCACATTTTCAAACAAGTGGGATTTATTTTACTTTGAGTTCTGAATCAGATTGATTGATTTACAGTCATCATAATTTATAACATATTCTCACTATAATTGAAATAGTAAACCGTGCACCATAAAACAAGTAGGCTATAACTTACCAACTAAACACCACAAGCACAAATGGAGGAAAATCGGATGAATCATTTTCTTCAGCTGTTTGAACATCAGAACAGTTTCAAATAACGAAGGACTTAATTCTACCGTCAGATGATCTGAAGATTAAAGAGATGTCTGAGCTAAAGTGCTCAATGTGAACAAATACCCCTGCTTTTCCTTTCAGAGTCTGAACGCCTTCTCACATGACTTATAAAGGAAGTATAAGGTACTGCAGATTATTGGTCCTCCATGAGATATTTTAAGATTGGTTTGACTTCCCTTACATGCCAGTGTAGGGCCTATTAATATGTTTGTGCATTAGTATGATGTGATATGAACTTGGCCAATTTTGACCTCAGACCTGACACTTTCTGGTTACACTTTATTATAAGGTGTTGTTGTTATGGCGTAATTATATATTTAAGTACTGAGTAATATTAATTAATAACATGTATTTAGGGTTCGGGTAGGATTCGTTTTTGCGTGTATGCGTACTTTGCTGTTATTACGATGGTAAATGCAACATTGTAACGGACACTGTAAAATAAAGTGTTACGTACCCACATTCTCTTGTACAAGTATACACACTTCACATCTCATCTCATACACACTTTTTATAGAAATATTGTAGAAATTACAACAATCTTCTAAAATAAATCTTTTTCTTCTGATAAACCCGCAGATATGGTATATATTAAAGACTATCTGCAAGAATGTAACGGATGGAAATGACCCAGAAATAAGAAGTGTCACGTAATGTCACAGACAAGGTTGAGATTTGAATGGACAATCTTATAGTTGAACAACGCAAAGAGAACTCGCAAGGCGGAGAAGAAGGAGAGAAAGGCGCTGGAGAAGATCTTCCACTAAGGCTCAACTTCTTCGAAACATTCATCGTGCACATCAGTTAATAAAAGTTGAACGATTAAATAGGAAAATAATATACATTGTAAACAGTTTTATGGTTGGAAATGAAGTAGACTGCTCAAATGGGTGTTGAATTTGCAGGACAAGCTCTGAGCTTGAGCTAAAAATTTAAAGGGATACTCCACTTTTTTTGGAAATAGGCTCATTTTACAACTCGCCCAGAGTTAAACTGTTCAGTTTTACCGTTTTTGAATCCATTCATCCGATCTCCGTTTCTGGCGGTACCACTTTTAGCATAGCTTAGCATACATACATTGATCTTCTTTTTTTTTTGAGAAATGTTCTTTTGTTTCACCTCACATTACAGATCAACAAAATGAACTTATTTTTGGATTCAGGACGATTAAAATGCAATGCTGCAACAGGAGAACTCAAATGCAAACTCTGTGCTGTCTCTTTATTTCTTTTCTTTTTTTACCTTGGGGTTTTATATTTAAAAAACTGAAATTTAAGTCTTTGGTCTACGCAAACAGCAAAATCACAATCAGCTCTGGAAAATTTAGCATCTGGAACATCCTCAGCAAGACAAGATATGTTATGTGAAACGTTACAGAAATTATATATAAATGATGATATGATATATAAATATGGCATAAAGCACATAGGTGTACGGGTGAGTTTTTTGTGGGTTCCAGGCCTTCCAGCCCATGTCGGAGTAAAGGGGAACGAGGAAGCTGATAAACTGGGAAAGCAGTTCTTAAGGGATCCGGAGATCAACATCAGAGTTCAGATGAGTAAACAGGAAATTAAGGGGTTGATGGTAACTGAAGTGAAAAAGAGTCGGCAGAGGATACGGGACTATGAAATATGAGGAAGGCGTCAGTAATACGCCTATGAAATGTGGGGGTGGAAACAACAACTGCTAAAAGGGATGTGATAATGCCAAGATTACTTATTGGACATACAAACAATACTAAATCAAAGTTTTTTATAAAATAGCATGAAACTGGTTATTGTGATAAATGTGGATACCCAGAAACAGTAAATCTTGCTGGAATGTACAGCATACAATAGAGAACGATTAAAGTTAGTTCAGTCGCTAAAAGGAAAGGTGTGCAAGCAATTATTCACTCAACGTAATAATAGGAGAAGGAACAAATGATAGAATTCATGAGGAATTATTCAGATTTTTGAATGATACTGGTAGCTAAATATGCGCGCGCGTGTGTGTATGTGTGTGTGTGTTCAACTAAGTTGTGCTCCATACTTCATTTCAGTAGGTTGCACACCTATAGTTGGTTTACCAACCGTCATACAAGAGGAAGAAGGAAATAATATTCAAGTACAGATGCATAAAAAATAAACAAGAGAGTATTAGTGCAATCCCTGAATTAAAACTGATGAAGGCTAATATAATTAGTGATGGTCTTGCTGTGTTATTGCTATATGGTTGGCTTTATTATGGGTGGAGGAATATGGATCGAAAGTGATATGGTCTGATTCAAGTTCAGCTTTAAAAAGAATCTGGCAAGATATTGTTTATGATATAATGCATTTAGTGAATATATTGATAAAGTCAGGAGTCACCGTGTTGGGTTGTGTCCCAGAGTAATGGGGAATGAAGTTGCAGATAAATATGCTGAGCAGATTAAAAACCAAGACAACATTAATATTCAAGTAGTAAATGTCATGAAACTGCACATGGAACATGGACAGAGGTGATCCAAGCGCAGGCTTTATTAAGAGGAGAATCCAGAGACAGGTAGGGGAGAGTGGGGTAAAGTGAGACATTTTTTACATTTGCTCTCCTCTAAGCGAGCTAAAATGATATATCAGTAAAATGTACACATTTCGCATTAATTCAGGATGTTTCCTAGCAATGGAAATTATCAGAATGTATTCAGGACGAAGGGCAGTGAAAATATGATTGTTTTTTAAAAAGTGGTCTTGTGTCTCACTTTACCCCAGCTTAGGGGTAAACTGAGACAGACTAGAGAAATCAAGGGGGTAAAGTGAACCAGCTGGGGGTAAACTGATCCACTTACTTTTTATCAGAGCCCTGGCTCCCTGGAAAGCAAACGACTGGTATCAGTCAGGAGTGAGTATGGGTGTGTTTACGAGGAGAAAAGTGATCTCGACAAATGCCTCCAACCTAGGTTGGGGGACCCTTTACACAAGGCAGGCTCGTCTCTGGCCTATGGTCAAGCCTGGAGAGGCGCCTACATATAAACTGTCTAGAGATGAGAGCAGTCGCTCTATCGCTGAAAGCCTTTCTCCCGTACTTAAAAGGCCACCACGTCCTGGTCCGGACGGACAACATGGCAGTGGTGTCCTATATAAATCGCCAGGGCTGTCTCAGGTCAAACAACCTGCACGCCATGGCCAAAAACCTCATCTTATGGGCTCAGCACAACCTGCGCTCCCTAAGGGCGGCGCATGTGCCAGGCATCCTGAACCAGGGTGCGGATATGTTATCTAGAGACAATGTTCCCCCCGGGGAATGGTCTCTTCACCCACAGACGGTTCAGCTAACATGGAGCATCTTCGGCGAGGCAGAGGTCGACCTCTTCGCCTCAGAAGACAACGCTCATTGCCGAATATTTTTCTCAATCGTGCTTGCCCACGATTGGCCGAGCCGCCCGCTGTATGCATTTCCTCCGGTCACGATGTTACCACAGGTCATCGAACGGATCAGGGAGAGCAAGTGCGCAATGCTACTAATAGCACCTCTCTGGAAGACCCAGTCATGGTTCTCTGTGCTGGTACAGCTGCTGGAAACAGCCCCATGGCCGGTTCGGCTGAGGAGAGACCTCCTCACGCAGCCAAAACGATTAATCTGCCGTCCCCGTCCCGACTTGTGGGACCTTTATGTATGGCCCCTCAACGGATACCCGGGTGTCTCCCGGAAAGGGTGCTGAAAACGATCACTGAGGCAAGAGCGCCGTCAACTAGACGCTTCTACGCTCAGAAATGGGTGGTATCTTCTGGCTGGTGCGCTGCACGGAGCCTGGACCCCTATTTGTGCGAAGTATTGAGTATACTTGCCTTCTTACAAGGGCGTTTGGACGCGGGTAGTACCCCCTCCACGTTCAAAATGTATGTGGCTTTGATCAGGGGATCGCTTCAGTTGACTACCTTTGGCTGAACTGGCCAATGTAAAGGCTTAGGCCACACCCATTCTGGAGGGCTCTGACACGCCAGGGCGCGAAGCAGCCTTATTGGTTCTTGCATCTGAGCCGCCTCGCCATAGGTTCGTGCAGTTGCCGCAGCACATCCAATGACCGCACTAGCCGTTCATCTGTGTCTGCTGTGCAGCTGCACTGCGTTTTAAAAAAATTTGGCTTCAATATTTTTAAAACAGGGCTCCTCCTCCTCAAAATCTTGTCAGGCTTGTCAATATTCTATCCCTTGCAGCTGCTCTTATAGACTTCTTTCCTTCCTTGACCTCAGCGGCTGCACTCTCCATCTCCTCGAGGGGTGTTTTGCCCCAGGTTGTCTTCCTTGTGTATTACCTTGGCATGATGGCTCTTCTACAATGTTTATGACATTAAAAAATAAAACATATGTAATGTAATATTACATTAAAATATGTTTAAGACTAAACTTAACTTGTGGCTCATGTCTCACTTTACCCCACAGCATTTGTCTCACTTTACCCCACTGCCACATTTTAGAAAAAAACGATCTCTCTTAGTAATTCAGGATACTCTTCAGCTAGCATCATCACATGGTTTTATATGTTAATAGTTCATCAACATGTATGATATACGTGTTTCTACCTGAATCAATTTGCTTTGGCACAACAGTTGATTAAGTTGACAGCAAGAAAATGTACTTTTACATGCAAAAAAAATATTTTTGTGAAAAAAACATGCTTATCACAGCATCATGAGGTCCTCTCCTTCATGGCCAAGGGGAAATGGGATGGGCTTGAAAACATAATGGTCACATGACCACAAATGTGTTCTGTTGACTAGATACAGGGGGTGTCTCACATTACCCGATGTCTCACATTACCCCGCTCTCCCCTACAGGGAAACATGCAGGGGTCAAAACCAGGTAAGCAGTCCAGATCGCGTGATTTTTTGAGATAGGTATGACTGCAGAACCGCAGAACCATATGTCATAGCAGTGTGAGGACGACAGCGCCAGCCTAACAGTATGATGCCGGAAGTGGGCGTGGCCAGGCATTGCGCTACTTCTGTGTTTTAGAACGTTTCAAAGTTTAAAACAATGCTATTATAAATATTTGTTTAAACGATTTAATTAAAGATATGTTTAAGATGTGTGTATATATATATATATATATATAGTTGTGTGTGTGTGTATACATAAATACAGGTGGAACTCGAAAAATTAGAGTATTGTGCAAAAGTTCATGTAATTCAGTAATTCAAATTAAAAGGTGAAACTAATATATTTAGTATATATAACTATATACATATGCATGATTATACTTTTCAGAGGGCCGACATTTCTGTATTTAAAATCCTTTTTTGTATTGATTTCATGTAATATTCTAATTTTCTGAGATTTTAAATTTGGGGTTTTCATAGCCATAATAATCCAAATTATAACTTTTGCACGATATTCAAATTTTTCAAGTTTCACCTGTATATATATATATATCAAATATTATAAAATATAATAATTATTTGTCCTATTAACAAAAGACAATATACTACTATTAAAAATGCTTTTCAATTCAATCAAAAGTTCAAGCTTTGTTTTCATTTTATTATTATTTTTGTTTAAAGCTTTGTTCAATTTATATTGTTAATCATTTGACACAACAAATGGATAAAGTATAATTTTAACTTTTAAAAAACTATTAACGTTTGTTAATACTCAACCATTTCACAACTAACAATTTTTTTTCATAGACCAAACACAACATAATTCTATGGTGGACTGAAACAAAAATTATTAATTAAATACAATTATTTTTTTCCTCTGAAATGGCAAAAGCATCACACACAGATGTACCTGCTCTAAATAAATAATAGTAATTAAATAAAAATACAAAATCGAACTAAATAAAATAAATTATAAAAAACAAAATCAAACCAAAGAAAATAAATCGTATAAAAGCGAGTGTCATGACGAAAGGCGCCTCAGGAATCATCAGGATTAACTCCATGTGTATGGAGTTTTGATTTATTTAGTTTATTTGTCACTTGAGAATTATTGTTAAATGTGTGCCTGCATAACTTAAATAAGATTTATTTTCTTTGGTTTGATTTTGTTTTATATAATTTATTTATTTTATTTATTTTGATTTTATATTTTGATTTAATTACTATTATTTATTTGGAGCAGGTACAGCTAGTGTGTGATGCTTTTGCTATTTCAGAGGGGGAAAAACACATTTCATTTAAAAAATGCTTTTCAATTAAATCAAATGTTCAAATGCTCAACCTTTGTTTTCGTTTTATTATTTTGTTTGTTTTAAGCTTTGTTCAATTTATATTGTTAATCATTTGACACAGAACAGATGCATAAAGTATCATTTTAACTTAAAAAAAAGGCTACATTCCCTGTCTTTTGTTAATAGGACAAAACATAGATTATATTTTATAATATTTGATATATATATATATATATATATATATATATATATATATATATATATATATAGGCCTATCTCTTAAATATATATTTTTAATGAAATCGTTAAAAAATATATTCATAACAGCATTGTTTTAAACTTTGAGACGTTCTAAAACACAGAAGTATGGAACGCGATCGGGGCCAATAGTCTTTAAACGAAACGCGTGAAATTTGACCGCGTCAACACGCACTGTTTGTCCGCGTTAACGCGGCAATTTTGTACGTGTTCCTTTTGAACGCGTAGACACGCTCATTCTGGTCGTGTTAAGGCGTCAGTTTTCGTCGTGTTACTTTAGTGCGTGTAAAGACGCACAGTTTTACCGTGTGGAGACGACCAATTTGAACGTGTTTCTTAACGCGCACATTCTGTACGTATTGAAGTGTAATATTTTTTAAAAGCAGACTTACATTTAGATGTACCTTATTAATCCTTTAGTTTATTGTAGCATTGCTTTACTGACTACTGTGCTAGAGTAAAGTAATGCTATGTATATTAAGTGCTAATTATCCATATTATACAATTATTATAATTTATCTATATGGGTTATTATTTGTTTTTGTTTTAAGTTATAATCTCCAAAAGTATTACAGGCTAACTTACACAGCACATATTTGTAACTAAATACACACACACTCTCACATGTACATGCATAACTTTATTCACTTTCACATAATAATGTTTTGTAATTTGGTGTTTGGTTGTATAGTTTGTTTCTGCTGTTCTGTCTGTATTGAACATCATCTTGGCTGCTGCAGGCTGATGAGTGCTATAGTAAAATTACTACATTGTTAAATGTGTTTTGATATTCATTATATTTTTATTATTAATATTTTATTTACCCATAAACTTGTCTTTAGGAAGCCATAAGTTATAGTGGCAAGAATAACTTTGTTAAACCTTTAGGGGCGGTTTCCCAGACAGGGTTTATATTAAGACAGGAGTAGGCCTTAATCTACTTAATAATGTTTTTAAAAAAAAGATTAAGTACATTACTAACAAACAGATTTCCAGATTTGTTTTCTTTTATTTCAAAGCTGATGTGTGCAATAGGCCTATATGTATATATATATATATATATATATATATATATATATATATATATATATATATATATATATATATATATATATATAGGCCTATATATATATATATATATGTATATGCTTGCATTAAAATAATTGTCTCTTGTTTTTTTTTTATTGCAGTCTTTTTTGTTGCTTCCATTCATGCTTCTCAGTTCCAGGCAACTTTAAGATTTTCTTGGTTCATTCCATATACCTCTGTCACAGTTTGTTTTACAGTTTTTTCAAATTGCTAAGACACTAAAAGTGGAATTTGAGGCTCACTCTGTGAAATCATTCAAACTTTTTGCAAAACTCTAAACACATTTCTCTACATTACACACACACCATTCAAAACTAACAGCTCTTGTGTTAATTTGGGAAACACTGCCATTTAAATGCAACATTAATTTCAGTTTGTGTCAATTTAAATAAGATTACTAAAGCAAATAATCTTGCTTTCTTCTCACATCATATGCTCCTGTGACCATGTGTCAAAAATAACGTCCCACCTTCAAATGGTGCTTGATAGTGACTCCCAAACCTTATTGGACTTTTTCAAACATTCTAATTGGTTGCAATAATTTAAAAAAAAAATACTGAACATGGGCTAAGGGCTGTGCTGTTTAAAGGTTAAATATTGACCCTCTACAGTATAGAGGGTTAATATTTAACCTTTAAACACTTCCCGTTTTCCCCCCAGAACTCTTATATCAGTTGATTATGTTTAAAATATAGATATCATTACAATAATGCAGTTTATTTACCTAAGTTCCTGGATTTAATCAATCATTTTAATAGTAAATAAACATATTTTTCATATTATTTCACTTAAATACAAAAAACAGTTACATGCATGCAATGGCCAGTTAAAACATATAATAGATCACGCATTAAGTGTCTCCTTTTGTGGGGAAAAATAACATAAAATGGCATTTAATGATTATTGCCGCTAGATGAACCTAAAAAAGAAAAGGCCATGACAAATCATGACATAAGGCTGACATCACACACTACGTACCAACGCATTATCCCTCATGAACAATTACAACGTTTGATGTTTGCATACGTGCAGACCAGTATGCTATTACGACATCCTTCATTAATAAACATGACTTCTGATGTTTGTATACGTATATACCAACGAGAGACATACGTACCAGCGCGTCACATATGCAAATATAGTCTCAAATACAGCAATTTCATTGGCTACTGTGTTTTCTGCCGCGTTAACGCGAACAAACATTGCGTGTTGATGCGGCCAAATTTCACGCGTTTCGTAAAAAGACTATTGGCCCCGATCGCGTTCCATACTGAAGTAGCGCAATGCCTGGCCACGCCCACTGCTGTCGTCCTCACACTGATATGACGTATGGTTCTACGGTTCTGCAGTCGGTTACTATTGGATTTTTTTTCCCAAACCACTTTAGCGCGAACCACGCCCCGCAGCGATGACTCGCGTCTATGCCTCGATTTCATTGGTCAACTCTATCACGCTGTCATCTGAGGTAAAAAGTTATATCAGCTAAATGGATCCGATGATGACAAACGGTAAGATATGCCTGGTTGTTTCAGTATAATTTTATTAATAAAAGTATTTGTAGGTTTCAATTATGATTATAATTTTACCTTATCTTATGAATTTCTTTCTTCCTCAGCGGAGGACGCTTGTTCTGCTTGTTCTGGCTGTGATGAAGACCAAGCCTCGGATCTGCTAAAGGTTACGAATTTGAATTAAATTAATTGATATAACACCTTTCTTATTATTGTAATATGATGCTTGTAATATGATTTTTATGATTCAATACGTTTTGTTAACTGTGATGTGTCGAAATTTTGGGACCGTCTCAGTTAATATGTTGACAAAATTTCTCCCAGCTTAAATAACTGCAGTCAAGCCAGCCTCCACCTCGAAATGAGCGGTCAAACTAGCCGCCCCTATATTTCTCTATGCGCTTATACACTAGGTATTACTGTAAGACCGTCATCCATTCTGAAACCATTCAGTCAACCATTCTTCCAGCGAAGGCTATTTCAGTTAGTCCGTCCGTCCGTCCGTCCGTCCGTCCGTCCGTCCATCTATCTATCTATCTATCTATCTATCTATCTATCTATCTATCTATCTATCTATCTATCTATCTATCTATCTATCTATCTATCTATCTATCTGATGTTGTTTTACAAAATAAGAGCCCCCAAAACTCATATATTAGGCCTACCTGTTGTCTCCATACATTCAGAAAATCATAAAAATAAAAGTCCTAATTTCCACAGACCAATTGCACCTCAGATGGAGAGGACACCTTCTCACCGTGTCCCCTGCAAAGTTTCAGGACATTCTGATGTTGTTTTACAAAATAAGAGCCCCCAAAACTCATATATTAGGCCTACCTGTTGTCTCCATACATTCAGAAAGTCATAAAAATAAAAGTCCTAATTTCCACAGACCAATTCCACCTCAGATGGAGAGGACACCTTCTCAACGTGTCCCCTGCAAACTTTCAGGACATTCTGATGTTGTTTTACAAAATAAGAGCCCCCAAAACTCATATATTAGGCCTACCTGTTGTCTCCAAACATTCAGAAAATCATAAAAATAAAAGTCCTAATTTCCACAGACCAATTCCACCTCAGATGGAGAGGACACCTTCTCAACGTGTCCCCTGCAAAGTTTCAGGACATTCTGATGTTGTTTTACAAAATAAGAGCCCCCAAAACTCATATATTAGGCCTACCTGTTGTCTCCATACATTCAGAAAATCATAAAAATAAAAGTCCTAATTTCCACAGACCAATTCCACCTCAGATGGAGAGGACACCTTCTCGACGTGTCCCCTGCAAACTTTCAGGACATTCTGATGTTGTTTTACAAAATAAGAGCCCCCAAAACTCATATATTAGGCCTACCTGTTGTCTCCATACATTCAGAAAATCATAAAAATAAAAGTCCTAATTTCCACAGACCAATTGCACCTCAGATGGAGAGGACACCTTCTCACCGTGTCCCCTGCAAACTTTCAGGACATTCTGATGTTGTTTTACAAAATAAGAGCCCCCAAAACTCATATATTAGGCCTACCTGTTGTCTCCATACATTCAGAAAATCATAAAAATAAAAGTCCTAATTTCCACAGACCAATTGCACCTCAGATGGAGAGGACACCTTCTCGACGTGTCCCCTGCAAACTTTCAGGACATTCTGATGTTGTTTTACAAAATAAGAGCCCCCAAAACTCATATATTAGGCCTACCTGTTGTCTCCATACATTCAGAAAATCATAAAAATAAAAGTCCTAATTTCCACAGACCAATTGCACCTCAGATGGAGAGGACACCTTCTCACCGTGTCCCCTGCAAACTTTCAGGACATTCTGATGTTGTTTTACAAAATAAGAGCCCCCAAAACTCATATATTAGGCCTACCTGTTGTCTCCATACATTCAGAAAATCATAAAAATAAAAGTCCTAATTTCCACAGACCAATTGCACCTCAGATGGAGAGGACACCTTCTCGACGTGTCCCCTGCAAACTTTCAGGACATTCTGATGTTGTTTTACAAAATAAGAGCCCCCAAAACTCATATATTAGGCCTACCTGTTGTCTCCATACATTCAGAAAATCATAAAAATAAAAGTCCTAATTTCCACAGACCAATTGCACCTCAGATGGAGAGGACACCTTCTCGACGTGTCCCCTGCAAACTTTCAGGACATTCTGATGTTGTTTTACAAAATAAGAGCCCCCAAAACTCATATATTAGGCCTACCTGTTGTCTCCATACATTCAGAAAATCATAAAAATAAAAGTCCTAATTTCCACAGACCAATTGCACCTCAGATGGAGAGGACACCTTCTCAACGTGTCCCCTGCAAAGTTTCAGGACATTCTGATGTTGTTTTACAAAATAAGAGCCCCCAAAACTCATATATTAGGCCTACCTGTTGTCTCCATACATTCAGAAAATCATAAAAATAAAAGTCCTAATTTCCTCAGACCAATTCCACCTCAGATGGAGAGGACACCTTCTCAACGTGTCCCCTGCAAAGTTTCAGGACATTCTGATGTTGTTTTACAAAATAAGAGCCCCCAAAACTCATATATTAGGCCTACCTGTTGTCTCCATACATTCAGAAAATCATAAAAATAAAAGTCCTAATTTCCACAGACCAATTCCACCTCAGATGGAGAGGACACCTTCTCAACGTGTCCCCTGCAAACTTTCAGGACATTCTGATGTTGTTTTACAAAATAAGAGCCCCCAAAACTCATATATTAGGCCTACCTATTGTCTCCATACATTCAGAAAATCATAAAAATAAAAGTCCTAATTTCCACAGACCAATTCCACCTCAGATGGAGAGGACACCTTCTCAACGTGTCCCCTGCAAAGTTTCAGGACATTCTGATGTTGTTTTACATAATAAGAGCCCCCAAAACTCATACATTAGGCCTACCTGTTGTCTCCATACATTCAGAAAATCATAAAAATAAAAGTCCTAATTTCCACAGACCAATTCCACCTCAGATGGAGAGGACACCTTCTCACCGTGTCCCCTGCAAAGTTTCAGGACATTCTGATGTTGTTTTACAAAATAAGAGCCCCCAAAACTCATATATTAGGCATACCTGTTGTCTCCATACATTCAGAAAATCATAAAAATAAAAGTCCTAATTTCCACAGACCAATTCCACCTCAGATGGAGAGGACACCTTCTCAACGTGTCCCCTGCAAACTTTCAGGACATTCTGATGTTGTTTTACAAAATAAGAGCCCCCAAAACTCATATATTAGGCCTACCTGTTGTCTCCATACATTCAGAAAATCATAAAAATAAAAGTCCTAATTTCCACAGACCAATTGCACCTCAGATGGAGAGGACACCTTCTCACCGTGTCCCCTGCAAATTTTCAGGACATTCTGATGTTGTTTTACAAAATAAGAGCCCCCAAAACTCATATATTAGGCCTACCTGTTGTCTCCATACATTCAGAAAATCATAAAAATAAAAGTCCTAATTTCCACAGACCAATTGCACCTCAGATGGAGAGGACACCTTCTCAACGTGTCCCCTGCAAAGTTTCAGGACATTCTGATGTTGTTTTACAAAATAAGAGCCCCCAAAACTCATATATTAGGCCTACCTGTTGTCTCCATACATTCAGAAAATCATAAAAATAAAAGTCCTAATTTCCACAGACGAATTCCACCTCAGATGGAGAGGACACCTTCTCAACGTGTCCCCTGCAAAGTTTCAGGACATTCTGATGTTGTTTTACAAAATAAGAGCCCCCAAAACTCATATATTAGGCCTACCTGTTGTCTCCATACATTCAGAAAATCATAAAAATAAAAGTCCTAATTTCCACAGACCAATTCCACCTCATCTGGAGAGTACACCTTCTCAAGGTGTCAACTACAATGTTTCAGGACATTCTGATGTTGTTTTACAAAATAAGAGCCCCACAAAACTCATATATTACCTGTTTTGTCCATACATTCAGAAAATCATAAAAATAAAAGTCCTAGCTTCCACAGACCAATTCCACCTCAGCTGGAGAGTACACCTTCTCAAGGTGTCTACTGCAGTGTTTTAGGACACTCTGATGTTGTTTTACAAAATAAGAGCCCCCCAAAACTCATATATACGCTGTTTTGTCCATACATTCAGAAAATTATAAAAATAAAAGTCCTAGCTTCCACAGACCAATTCCACCTCATCTGTAGAGTACACCTTCTCAAGGTGTCAACTACAATGTTTCAGGACATTCTGATGTTGTTTTCCATAATAAGAGCCCCACAAAACTCTTATATACGCTGTTTTGTCCATACATTCAGAAAATCATAAAAATAAAAGTCCTAGCTTCCACAGACTAATTCCACCTCAGCTGGAGAGTACACCTTCTCAAGGTGTCAACTACAATGTTTCAGGACATTCTGATCTTGTTTTACAAAATAAGAGCCCATCAAAACTCATATGTATGCTGTTTTGACCATACATTCAGAAAATTATAAAAATAAAAATCCTAGCTTCCACAGACCAATTCCACCTCAGCTGGAGAGTACACCTTCTCAAGGTGTCAACTACAATGTTTCAGGACATTCTGATGTTGTTTTCCATAATAAGAGCCCCACAAAACTCATATATACGCTGTTTTGTCCATACATTCAGAAAATTATATAAAATAAAAGTCCTAGCTTCCACAGACCAATTCCACCTCAGCTGGAGAGTACACCTTCTCAAGGTGTCAACTACAATGTTTCAGGACATTCTGATGTTGTTTTACAAAATAAGAGCCCCACAAAACTCATATATTACCTGTTTTGTCCATACATTCAGAAAATCATAAAAATAAAAGTCCTAGCTTCCACAGACCAAATCCACCTCGGGCTGGAGAGTACACCTTCTCAAGGTGTCAACTACAATGTTTCAGGACATTCTGATGTTAATTTACAAAATAAGAGCCCCCCAAATCTCATATATTACCTGTTGTGTCCATAAATTCAGAAAATCATAAAAAATAAAAGTCCTAGCTTACACAGACCAATTTCATCTCAGATGGAGAGGACACCTTCTCACGGTGTCAACTACAATGTTTCAGGACATTCTGATGTTGTTTTCCAAAATAAGAGCCCCCCCAAAACACATATATATGCTGTTTTGTCAACACATTCAGAAAATCCTAAAAATAAAAGTCCTAGCTTACACAGACCAATTTCACCTCAGATGGAGAGGACTCCTCACGGTGTCAACTAAAATGTTTCAGGACATTCTCATGTTGTTTTCCAAAATAAATGGCCTTTAAAGACTTCTGTTTTCTTACGAGAGGTTCTCTTGTATTGCGTAAGTTGCTTACACTACGGGTAAAGTAATCTTTTCTCGAGATCTGAAGCCAAAAATTATCCTTAATTTTCTATTTATTGTCAACGCAGTGCGGCAGACAGCAAAACATAGCAGGCTGTATAAGCGTGCTCATTGGCTGTCCTGGGGCAACTGCAGCAGCCTACCGGTGAGCCCTACGCGCCCTCCACGCGTCACAGCCTGCCAGAATGGGTGTGGCTAGCGTATATAAAAGAAGGGCTCAACAGGCTGAACTCTGATTTTCATCTCTTCAGCGAAGCTGCCGCCGTCTAAACAAGCGACCAGCAATCCTAGGAAAGCGTCTGAGGAAGCCGGCCGTCTTCGCCGCCTTCAGCCATCCATGCCTGCTGCGCTATGCGGCGATTATATCCTTTTCTGCTGTGTGTGTGTCCACACAATTTTCTCTTGTAAAAGGGCGCGAGGCGTTTTTCTCAAAATCCGCCAGCTCATCTGTGATCTTTGTCTGGGCCGTGAGCACGCCGTCGCCGTGCTCTCTTCGGGCGGCTGCCCTGAGTGCGAGGAGCTTTCAATGTCGACCCTGCGGGCTCGACTTGAAGCTTTCAAAGACGAAGCTGTCACTCTGCCTGTCTCTGCTGGGCCGCGCAGAAAGAAGCGCCGCTCCCTATAGGCCACCGGAGACCGATGTGGTGCCTAAAAGCTCGCCGGAAGCCTTCCCTCAAGCTTTTTTATCTCCTTCTCCATGCCGGCTCCCGCCCGCGCCTCCTCAGGGGATGAAGCGGTCGAAGTGGATGAGGACGCCGCCGCTGACAGCTGCTCTATCCTGGCTTCTGACAGCGAGGGATGGTCCGGTTCACACCACTCTGCCTCCTCATCAGTCCAGGAGTCCGGTCGTACTCGGGCCGGCGTGGATGAGCAACTCCTGCGCCTCCTCACCAAGGCCGTTGACCAACTTGGCCTCGAGTGGTCAGCGCCTGATGAGCCCGCGCTGAACAGACTCGATGGCTGTTTCCTTCATCGCCGCCGCCAAGCACCCGCATCCAGGACTGCACCCTTCCTGCCAGAGCTCCACGCTGAGCTTTCCAAATCGTGGAATGCTCCGTTCTCCGCGAGAGTCCACTCTCATGTCTCCTCGGCGCTCTCACAGGTTGACGGCGCCGCCAAGAAAGGGTATAGCTCCATCCCCCCAGTGGAAGAAGCGGTTGCAGCGCACCTTTGCCTGCCTTCTGGATGGCGTTCAAAGACTTCCCTCCCGTCCAAGACCTACAGGACTACATCAGCCCTTGTCGGCCGCGCTTTCGCTGCCACCAGACAGGCTGCCTCAGCCTTGCACTCCATGGCAGTCCTACAAATCCTCCAAGCCGATCTCCTCCGTGAGCTGGATGAGAAAGGCCCGGATCCTGCCTCCATCACGGATTTGCGCAGCGCGACGGACCTCTCCCTTCGCGCTACTAAATCCGCTGCCCAGGCTCTTGGAAGGTGCATGTCCTCGCTGACCGTCACAGAGCGGCACCTCTGGTTGACGCTCGCCGACATAAGGGAGTCCGAGTGGGCTGTTTTCCTCAACGCCCCGTTCTCCGCCACCGGCCTCTTTAGCCCAGCGGTTAGCGGGATCGTAGGCCGCTTCTCGGAGGTACAAAAGACCACGCATGCTATGAACCTTTTTCTGCCTCGACGCTCGAGCTCACCCGCACGCCGCCCTCGGGACCAGCCTGCTCGAAGCCTCACTCAGCGTCCGGCTCAACCTCCGTCTTCGCAGCGTCGACAGGGCGGGGACTCCAGCCTAAGATTGCGCTGAAACCTGAGCCTGCGAAGTCCTCCTAGCAGCTCGAAGGAGGAAAAGACGGTTAAGCCCCGCCGCGGCCGGTCCACCGTCAAAGTTTTCCGCTCTGCCAGTCTGCCGTAGTTATGGCTACTGCAGATGTGTTTTACGCAGCCAACGAGCCGGTGACACAACCCACTCGCCTGTATACAACCGCCGTTGTCACGGCGACCCAAAGAAATGTCAAAAAGAGCATAATGTCTGGTTGTCCGGCTCACGCCGCATGTGTTTTAAGTGTAGAAAATGTGCCCACGTCTCAATGTTCACCCCTACACACAAGCCCCGTGTCTCTCACAGAGCCCACTCTCATAAAGCTGGCAAAAAGAACCGAGACGAGAGTGAATGGGGAAGTAGCACACCTACTTCATGCAGAAATAGTGAAACTACTGTGCAAGGGAGCCATAGAACCGGTACCTCCTTCTCTGAGCGAGTCAGGCTTTTACAGCCGTTACTTCCCCGTGCCCAAGAAGGACGGAGCTCTCAGACCGATATTAGATATGAGATATTTGATCAGAGCTTTTATGAGACGACCGTTCAAAATGCTCTCAACCAGACAGATCCTCGCACAAATTCGCCCGGGGGACAGGTTTATTTCCCTCCATCTGAAAGACGCTTACTTTCAGATTCAGATAGTACCTCGTCACAGGCCATTCTTGAGATTCGCCTTCGACGGTCAGGTACATCAATACACTGTCCTGCCGTTCGGCCTATCTTTAGCAACCCGTAGTTTCACGAAGTGCATGGACACGGCCCTCGCTCCCCTGAGAAGTCAGGGCATGCGGATTTTGAACTATTTGGACGATTGGCTGATTCTAGCACAGTCAGAGAAATAACTTATTTCTCACAGAACGGTGCTTCTCAGTCACCTGGAAAGCCTGGGTCTCACGGTCAACTGGACCAAGAGCTCATTACTGTCCAGTCAGTCAGCCTCTTTTCTGGGTATAGACCTGGACTCTGTGGCAATGACGGCCCGGCTGTCAACACAGCGTGCGTCGTGTTCAACGCCTGGCCGCATCTTTCCAGAAAGACAGAGTTGCACCTCTAAAAACATTTCAGAGGATGCTGGGTTGTATGGCATCAGCTGCAGCAGTGCTTCAGCTGGGTCTACTGCGTATGCGCCCGCTGCAACTCTGGTTGAACGCTCGAGTGCCTCACCGAGCCTGGGCGTCCGGCGGCATACGAATCAGGGTGACTCAGAGCTGCGTTTTAGCACTGAGACCCTGGTTAGCGGCCGACTGGTACTAGCGGGGAGTGACAATGGGAGCTGTCTCACACCGGAAGGTTATCTCGATAGACGCCTCCAACTTAGGTTGGGGTGCTCTTTTCGAGGGCAGAACGGTCTTTGGCATGTGGTCAGACCAAGAGAGATGCCTTCATATAAACTGTCTGGAGATGGTAGCGGTCGAGAATGCGCTGAAGCGCTTCCTCCCACACATACGGGGCCACCATGTTCTAGTCCGCTCAGACAACATGTCTGTGGTGTCCTACGTGAACCACCAAGGCGGTGTCAGATCCAGGAATCTCTGCAAACTGATGGAACGCCTTCTCGTGTGGGCCCATCACTCGTTGCGCCTGCTGAGAGCCGCGCATGTACCGGGCCTCGAGAATGTCAGCCCAGACAGACTGTCCAGGGACAACATTCCCCCGGGAGAATGGTCCCTACACCCTCAGACAGTCCAGTCACTATGGCGCCTTTTCGGCAAAGCGGAAGTCGACCTTTTTGCGTTAAAAGACAACGCTCATTGCCTGAGATTCTTCTCGAAGAGCGAGGATGCGCTGGCCCAAACCTGGCCCAGCTGCCCGCTGTACGCTTTTCCTCCGATCTTGCTGTTACCACAGGAAATCAAGAGGATCAGGGAAACGCGCCGCTCAGTGCTCCTCATAGCCCCGCGATGGGAGAACCAAACTTGGGTTCAACTTCCGATCCCGGTGAGGAAAGATCTCTCTCAAGCCGGTGGATTAATTTGGCATCCCCACCCAAGAGCGCTGGTCTCTGCATGCGTGGATGATCAACGGATACCCGTTGCTTTGCCAGAAGGGGTCGTGAACACGATCACACAGTCTAGAGCTCCTTCTACGAGAAAGCTCTATGCGTCCTAATGGTCGGTGTTCTCCGAATGGTGCGTTACAAAGAGCCTGGACCCACGCACATGTGGGGTTTCGTGGGTGCTTTCCTTCCTTCAAGAGCTGTTGGAAAAAGCCAGGTCCTCTTCCACGCTTAAAGTGTACGTTGCGGCCATTGCAGCGTTCACGGAGTTGGCGCGCGGCAAAGCAATAGGAAGGAACGAGCTCATCATCCGCTTCCTCAGAGGAGCAAGGAGGATGAATCCCCCGCAGCTCCCTTCGGTTCCTATTTGGGATCTTTCTTTGGTTTTAGAGGCCCTGAAAGTGTTTCCCTTTGAACCGTTAGAATCCATGGACCTAAAATACCTCTTGCTCAAGACCGTTTTTCTGATAGCTCTGTCATCAGTAAAACGTGTGGGGGATCTACACGCGCTATCTGTTAGCCCCGCGTGTCTCGAGTTCGGACCAAACGACTCTAAAGTTATCCTCTAACCGAGACATGGTTATGTCCCCAAGGCGATTGGCACGCCTTTTAGAGCACAGGTCATCTCCCTATCGGCTCTGCCAGCATCCGATAGCGAAGACAGTGATAACCTCCTATGCCCCGTCAGGGCGCTGAGAGTTTACATCACGCGCTCCGCCACCTTCAGGCGTTCTGAGCAGCTATTTGTTTTGTTTGGAGGGCGCACCAAGGTTCTCGCTGCCTCGAAACATAGCCTGTCCAGATGGATAGTGGACACTATCGCAGCAGCTTATGCGTCCAAACACCTGCAGTGCCCTATGGGCATCAGGGCCCATTCCACTAGAGGCATGGCTTCGTCGTGGGCTTGGTCCAGCGGGATTTCTATTCACGATATTATTTTTTTATATTTTTTTTTTATTTAACAGTCAAACATACATACAAACCAACATAGTGCAGCAGTGAGCAATCTTGTAAATCCATAATTCCAGAAGTGACATAAAAGTGATTTAAGTGTTTGATCTAAGTGTGTATGTGAGCGGGTGTGAGTGTGGGTATGTGTATGTGTATGTGTGTGTATGCGTAAACAAAGTAACCATTTATTATCTATTACCATTGTCATTACCATCACCACCCTACTCCCCACTACCACCACACTGCCAATATTGTGTTGGTCGATTTTTATTTCCATCCTTCCTCCTATGTAACAATTGCCATTGTCAATCCTGCACAAAATAAAAGATGATATAAGATATAAGATAACCTTCCCCCACATCTCATCAGTCCCTATCTTTTCCTAATTTTTTTTTGTTTTGTTTTTTTGTTATGTGCAATGTCTAAGGTGCATTAAAAGAGGGAGTACAGTGTGAGAGTGTCTCAAATTGGGACAGAGATGCTGTCCCGTTGAAACCACTTCTCGCCTGTCTTGCCTGCCTTGGTGTTTGTTAGGTTTTCCATACATATTCCTTTTTTTTACTTTTATTTTTATTCTATGTTGTGTTGCATTAAAAGCCCATGAAGAGATAAGGGGGGAGTTATTGCAGTAGTGATGACAATGACACTTAATTCCAATACAGCATTGACAATGGCAAGATTAATGATAATAATTATGATAATAATAATATTAATAATAAATGACAATGATGATGGCAGTGGCGACCGTAATGGTATTCACGATATTTGTATGATATAGGCTGGGCCTACCCCTCTACATTTGTAAGGTTTTATAACCTGGAAGTTCCCGCCTTGCAGGCTAATCTTTTATCAGTCTAGCGATGTGTATGTTCTGCCCAGCGGTGCATGTGCCGGTTACTCTCATGTCACTACTCTCATGTCTTCTGGTTGAGCTGCACAAAAGGGTGAGACTCTCTATACATCGACCGGCGGAGCCGCTCTATGTTTTTCCTATTATGTGCTTATGTACTGGTGTTGGCCCGCGTTGCCGGCCGCCTTTACTCCATGCGTTTATACGTAGACCGGCGGAGCCGCTCTGTATTCCTATCAAGTGCTTATTACATGTGCTGGCCCGCGTTGCTGCCGCCTGTTCCCCCATGTTATGCTCCCCGGGTTTCCCCCGGTACTCATGCAGTGAATGCTCGGCGCGCATGGCGTTGACAAGGGGTTCCAGTGGTGTAAGCAACTTACGCAATACGAGAGAACCTCTCATTAGAGAACATACTCGGTTACCTAACTAAACCTTGGTTCTCTCTAGAAGAGGGAATGTGTATTGTGTAACCTGCCGTGATCGCGCCACGAGCTTATTCGCTTCAGTCTATGAAAACCAGAGTTTAGCCTGTTGAGCCCTTCTTTTATATGTGCTAGCCACACCCATTCTGGCGGGCTGTGACGCGTGGAGGGCGCGTAGGGCTCACCGGTAGGCTGCTGCAGTTTAAGCAGGACAGCTAATGAGCACGCTTATACAGCCTTTTATGTTCTGCTGTCTGCCGCACTGCGTTGACAATAAATTCAAAATTAAGGATAATTTTTGGCTTCAGATCTCAAGAAAAGATTACTTTACCCGTAGCGTAAGCAACTTACGCAATACGAGAGAACCTCTCGTAGGAGAATAGAAGTCTTTAAAGGCCATTTATTTTGGAAAAAAACATCAGAATGTCCTGAAACATTGTAGTTGACACCGTGAGAAGGTGTCCTCTCCAGATGAGGTGGAATTGGTCTGTGGAAGCTAGGACTTTTATTTTAATGATTTTCTGAATGTATGGACAAAACAGGTAATATATGAGTTTTGATGGGCTCTTATTTTGTAAAACAACATCAGAATGTCCTGAAAGTTTGCAGGGGACACGTTGAGAAGGTGTCCTCTCCATCTGAGGTGGAATTGGTCTGTGGAAATTAGGACTTTTATTTTTATGATTTTCTGAATGTATGGAGACAACAGGTAGGCCTAATATATGAGTTTTGGGGGCTCTTATTTTGTAAAACAACATCAGAATGTCCTGAAACTTTGCAAGGGACACGTTGAGAAGGTGTCCTCTCCATCTGAGGTGGAATTGGTCTGTGGAAATTAGGACTTTTATTTTTATGATTTTCTGAATGTTTGGAGACAACAGGTAGGCCTAATATATGAGTTTTGGGGGCTCTTATTTTGTAAAACAACATCAGAATGTCCTGAAAGTTTGCAGGGGACACGTTGAGAAGGTGTCCTCTCCATCGGAGGTGGAATTGGTCTGTGGAAATTAGGACTTTTTTTTTTTATGATTTTCTGAATGTATGGAGACAACAGGTAGGCCTAATATATGAGTTTTGGGGGCTCTTATTTTGTAAAACAACATCAGAATGTCCAGAAACTTTGCAGGGGACACGGTGAGAAGGTGTCCTCTCCATCTGAGGTGGAATTGGTCTGTGGAAATTAGGACTTTTATTTTTATGATTTTCTGAATGTATGGAGACAACAGGTAGGCCTAATATATGAGTTTTGGGGGCTCTTATTTTGTAAAACAACATCAATGTCCTGAAAGTTTGCAGGGGACACGTTGAGAAGGTGTCCTCTCCATCTGAGGTGGAATTGGTCTGTGGAAATTAGGACTTTTATTTTTATGATTTTCTGAATGTATGGAGACAACAGGTAGGCCTAATATATGAGTTTTGGGGGCTCTTATTTTGTAAAACAACATCAGAATGTCCTGAAACTTTGCAGGGGACACGGTGAGAAGGTGTCCTCTCCATCTGAGGTGCAATTGGTCTGTGGAAATTAGGACTTTTATTTTTATGATTTTCTGAATGTATGGAGACAACAGGTAGGCCTAATATATGAGTTTTGGGGGCTCTTATTTTGTAAAACAACATCAGATAGATAGATAGATAGATAGATAGATAGATAGATAGATAGATAGATAGATAGATAGATAGATAGATAGATAGATAGATAGACAGACGGACGGACGGACGGACGGACGGACTAACTGAAATAGCCTTCGCTGGAAGAATGGTTGACTGAATGGTTTCAGAATGGTTGACGGTCTTACTGTAATACCTAGTGTATAAGCGCATAGAGAAATATAGGGGCGGCTAGTTTGACCGCTCATTTCGAGGTGGAGGCTGGCTTGACTGCAGTGAACTTGCGCTGGGCTTCATTTCCTGCGCTCTGGAAAAAAGCTGTGATCATTCCAATTCCAAAAAAGCCACATCCGTCTGAGAATAATGATTTTAGACCTGTAGCACTGACATCAATAATAATGAAATGTTTGGTAACGCTTTATTTTACGACCCGCAAACAACTGCGTAAGTAAACCGAAATTACGGTGTACATTTCTGTAATTATAGCGTACTTCCGTGTAGGTATAGGGGAACAATATGTTAAGTTTGGGGTAATAAAGGGGTAACAAGCAGATAGTATACAAACTGCAAATAACTTCGTAAGTAAACTGAAATTACGGTGTACGTTTCTGTAAATATAGTGTACCTTCGTGTAGGTATAAGGTAATAAAGGGGTAACAAGCTATGCAAGCAAATTATTTATAATGTAATTATTTTAACAGGTACCTATTATGTTAATATATTCCAGGCAAAAATTGTACGTCTGTTGTATATAAAAGTTATCATCACATTTCTGCCAAAATATGTTCTTGTGCAATTTTACATTTAATTTTGGGATCTGTGGGTTGATTTAACATTAATTAATCTAGTAAGAAAAGCCAATAAATTCATTTTTTATCATACTGTGCTTACATACAGCCAGACACGTTTCATTTTCAACCCACAGATGTCAAAATTACCCTGTAAAATTGCACAAGAACATATTTTGCCAGAAATGTGATGATAACTTTTATATAGCCTACAACAGACGTACAATTTTTGCCTGGAATATATTAACATAATAAGTACCTGTTAGTTTTAAAATAATTACATTATAAATAATTTGCTTGTATATCTGCTTGTTACCCCTTTATTAGCCTACCCAAAACTTAACATATTGTTCCCTTACCTACACAGAGGTACACTAATTACAGAAACGTACACCGTAATTTCGATTTACTTACGAAGTTATTAGGTTGTATATCTGCTTGTTACCCCTTTATTACCCAAAACTTAACATATTGTTCCCTTATACCTACACGGAAGTACGCTATAATTACAGAAACGTAGCCTACATCGTAATTTCGGTGTACTTACGCAGTTGTTTGCGGGTCGTAAAATAAAGTGTTACCAAATGTTTTGAGAAGTACATGGTGTCTTTATTAAAAAATGAAGTTATGTCAAAACTAGATCCATGGCAGTTTGCGTACAGACAGGGCAGGAGCACGGATGATGCAGTAGGAAGTATCACCCATCTTGTATCTAAACATTTGGATGATTCAAAGGCATATGCGCGTCTACTTTTTATTGATTTTAGTTCAGCTTTTAATACTTTGCAACCGTATTTATTATTGGAGAAATTGAAATTGATGGATGTAAATCCGTTTATTATTAAATGGTATTTTTCTTTTTTAACAAATAGAACCCAACAGGTTAGGGTTAATGGGAAGATCTCTGACTCTCATGACATCAGTACAGGAGCCCCTCAAGGGTGTGTGAGCTTCTCTTCACACTGTATACAAACAGTTGTGTGAGGATTAATAGTAACAACTTTCTGAAATTTAGTGATGATACTGCAATTCTTAGCTTGTTATATAAAGATCAAGCCATTTTGTCTTACTGCTCTGAGATTAATCAGTTTATAGAGTGGTATGATGCTAACCACCTGATTGTAACTGTGAAGAAAACTGAGGAGATTATATTTGATCCAAAGTCAATTGGAAACCATAGCTATATTTATATTCATGATGTTCCTATCACACAAGTGTCCTCATATAAATATCTGGGTGTTTATGTTGACTGTTCTCTGACATGGCAGGCTCATATAGATACTTTGTGCACTCGACGACAACAAAGATTGTATTTTTTTGAGAAGGCTGAGACTTTATGGGGTCAGTAGTAGGATTATTATGTTGTTTTATCAGGCTGTATTGGAGAATGTGATATCTTCTGGAATACATCTTGGGTACGGTAATTTAACAGTACATTTGAAATCTAGGCTTGGTCGTCTTGTTCAAACGACCATGAAGGTCATGGGCAGAACAGAACCTCTTTATCTCCAGACCCTATATGAAAAATCTACATTGAGGGAGGCAAATAAGATCATGCATGATACAACACATGCCCTGTACTCTGAGTTTGTAATGCTGCCATCGGGGAGAATGCCTGTAGACTAAACCGGTTTAAGAATTCATTCATTCCTTCAGCGGTTAAGTTATTAAATAATATCAAGTAGAAATAATAATTATCAGTGGTGGACAGTAACGAAGTAAATGTAATTCGTTACTGTACTTAAGTAGCTTTTTTGCGTATCTGTACTTTACTCAAGTATTTCAATTTTGGGAGACTTTTACTTTAACTCCACTACATTTCAAAGTCAAATATCTTACTTTTTACTCTAGGCTACTACATTTTCAAAATCAGTCGTTCCTTTTTATTTATGAGTGGATAAAAACGTAACTGGTCAAACGAGCTACCAATCACAGTAGGCCTACAGAGCGCGCGCTTTGTTTTGAACTTGCCTTGGCGGTATCTACTAAGCGCGAACCAGAGCCGTTAAATATGAGAGTTGCGAACATTGTTGAACGAACTAAAGTAATGGCTTTCAAGCTATTTTTTAAACCTAAATGTTTAAGAGTTTATTAATTTCGGCCCCAAGTAATTTCGGCTTTCTCACCCCATAACACAAAGTGTGCCAGGAATCTTCGCCTTCTCTGTAAGTGAAGACCATTTTACCATATTACATCTACTTGATTACTGTAATTCTTTGTATTGGCATTTCCCAGGTTTCCATCGTCAAGTGGTTCAAAACGCAGCCGCTAGACTGCTGGAAGGGAAGCGAAACTACGACCGCATAACACTTATTTTAATGTCCCTGCACTGGCTTCCTGTCAAGTATTAGGATTGAGTTTACAATTGTATTATTTGTCTACAAAGCCCTGAATAATTTGGCACCTCAATACTTAACGGATCTCTTGACTCCGTACACTCCATCTAGAAACCTGAGATCCTGTGACCTTGGCCGTCTCACATCTCAAAACGTGGTGATCGTGCTTTTGCCGTTGCTGGACCGAAACTGTTTAACAGCCTTCCTCCTTTATTAGGCATGCCCCATCTATCTGTACTTTTACAGTATCTCATCTTAAGACTTACTTATTAACCTTGGCTTTTAACTCTCTATAGTTTGTCTTCCTGGATTTCTATTTTATTCTATTGATTGCTTATTTTGACTTGTCTGGTATTTATGTATATGCATTAGTTTTATTTTTTGTGTTTCTTTTATTCTTTGTAAAGCACTTTGGTCAACCTTGGTCAAACGCACCTGCGTTTGTCATTAAAATGAAATTCATAATACAGAACTGACCTGAAAGTGACGTGATGTTTAGCCAATTATGATGTCCCATGCTCTGCATTTCACACATTCAAGTACCCACACACACCATGAGCACAAACGTAGTGGGCAGCAAATGATTGCTGCGGCGTCCGGGGAGTGATTGGGGGTATAATCTGTCACTGGGAAAATATTTAAAATATAATATTAAGACAAGCCTATTTTATAAAGTAATATTTTCAGAAAATATGTATATGTAGCTTGAAAATCATTTTATTACTTCAAAACAGACGGATTATGGATACGTTTGAAAGGACTTGAACATGCTTCCAGATACTGAAATTACAACATCCACCAGCAGGGGTGAACAGGACATAAATAGGGCCTACAGATTATTCAAAAGGTTTCTACACTGTTGTTTTTCCATGTTTAGTCACTAGTTGGCGTTCCAGCAGCGTCTTTAGGAGAGACGTACTAAACTGAGTTAAAATGACTGAATCCGAAGTTCAACAATTATTATGGCTGATAGATTACAAGACAACATGTTGATGGATCATAAACCCCTGATAAGTATACCTTTTTTACCTTTTGACTAAATTAATCACACAGTAACATTCACAATAAACACATACACGGTACAAAAGGCCAGTTAAGTCATATTTAAAATAGTAATACTGCAGAAAAAAATCAAATTAATTCAGAATTCATTTGTCTCCTCATGATGTTAAATAGAGTAGCATGATCTATAAACTACAAAAATATTCTCTCAGTCTGCTTTTAGTTGATTAGCACAAAAATATGTTTTAATACATGTAAAGCATTCAGATTGTCATATAAAATTCATCTCTTGCTGAGAAGTGTTTGATGTAGTGATTCAGAGACTGATGCTGCTGATGTTGGTGGTTTAGTTGCTCTGTGGAGTTTCATTATGGTTTTAAGGAGCAGAAAACCACTGGACCAAAACCGAACTAAATCAAACAATGATTTTAACAGCTGAAGGACTAAACGAGACTTGATCAGGCCAAACATCTGAAGATCAGTAGGCCTATATGTCAGGAAACTCATGGGGTTCAACAGCCCTGAATGCAAATATGCACTAAAATAATCATGATGAGAGATAAAGATCAACCTATGAGCAGGTACGAATATAAACTGAAGATCTGACTAATGTTCACACATTTATTTGTGTGACAGCGCTGCTCAGGTCTTTTTCTCATCTTCTCATTTCACACTCAGCGTTTTTAATGGCAACACCCACGTCCATGATGCATTTAAGATATACCTCCTTTTAAAATAGGTTTATTTTCATCTATTTTTCTTGTGAATAACCTGGTAGTGTCTCTTGTATATTCTTGATAAAAGTGTCTGCTAAATGAGTAAATGTAATCCAGAAGCAATATGAAGCGATTTTGTTTTAATAAAATAATTTTGGGTGTGAAAGCAACCTGAATACACCACATGCTAAAGTTTTTTTTAAAATTATTATTATCACTTTTTATATTAGATTTTACTAGTCATGCAGCAAACTTTATAATGAAAAACTGTTCATGGATATATTTTATCTTGGAATTATTGAGAATAACAGACTAAAGATGTATGATCAGCTGAATGATGGTGTTGTGTTTGCAAACATGATGTTCTTTTTTCCAGGTCAAGAATGAGGCCAAATAATTTAAAGATTATATGTTTATTTGATATGGTAAAAAAGAGGCATAAAGTTACAAAAACAGCATGATCAAAAACTGCAAATCAATTTTTGAATATCTTGTTCATCTACTTTTAAGATTTATTACACTAAAATATCACAGCGAGAGAGAGAGAGATTAGAGATGTCAGTGAAAAGACCACTAGGTGGAGCTTTACCAACTACTGTATTAACGTAGACATACTGTATAGGGATGAAGGGTTAGTTCACTCAAAAATGAAAATTATTTCATTAATTATTCACCCTCGTGACGTTCTAAACCCATAAGACCTTCATTCATCTTCGGAACACAAATGAAGATATTTTTGATGAAATCCGAGAGGTTTCTGAACCAGCCATTGGCAGCAACGTCATTGCAACTTTCAAGGCCCAGAAAGGTAGTAAAGACATTGTTAAAATAGTCCATGTAACTTGTGGTGTTTCAACCTTAATGTTCTTAAGCGACCCTTTTTGGGGTCGCTACATAACATTAAGGTTCAACCAATGGAGTCACATGGACTATTTTAAAGATGTCTTAACTACCTTTCTAGCCACGACATGAGGGTGAAAGAAATATAATTTTTGGGTGAACTGTCCCTTTAATTGATAGTTGACATTAAGCTAAATGCGGTATTAATCTGCTTGATGCTGAGACACGACATATAAGCACCTGCAATCGGTAGAAGTGAAATGAATGCATTTATGTTTTTTGCACCCTTTAATGTCTGTCTGATAATACTAAAACATCACCACACATGGAGAGATTTAAGAGTGTGAAACAAACAGCATGAATATTTGAAAAGAGGACAAAAACCATTAACAATAGCATAGCCTATAACATCCTACCTATACTTTTAAAAAGTACACAAATCAGCCTAAGTAAACTAATCATTAATGGTGGTATAAAAAAATGTTTGAAGAATAAGATCACAGTGAATGATAAATGGGAACGGAAATAACAATAGATTATATTATATTCTAATAAAGTCATTATTAGTCAGTTGGTTTGAAAAGCACTGTTCTTTGTAAAGCTGCTTTAGGCTAAATTGTATTTTGAAAATTGCTATGCACCTTGTGCTGCTCCTTTAAGAAAAGCAGGTAGAAGAATTACTACTGCGCGCTGTTTGTCTCTTTAGACTTGCCGTAGTTCTCAATGCATGCAACAACCCTGAAACACAGCTGAGCACTTTTCATCATCTTTTACACGTTTTGTCTTCATAACTCTGAAGGACTTATGTCTGTACGTGATAGTTAAAGTATATTTTCATAAAAACCTTAAGTGAAGATCGTTAGAATTACATATTTGTGTGAAAAGTGTTGAAAATGGTAAAGATGCTAATCGCGTTAGCCTGTCTATGGCGTTTTCCATGTTAAGTTAGCATTCATCCAATCGCTATATAATCATGTGTGGTTAATGGGTAAATTTATATTACTGTATTTTGTGTTTTTCAAAGTGGTATTAATTCTGTGTTAATAAGAATTTAACCTATTCAAGTTTATTAATAAGTACATTTTGTATTTCTGTATTGCAGTTTCACAGTGCTTCTGATAAAGCATCCTAAACGTCCTATTGCTTCCTGGGTGTTTATTGAAGAACCTGTTAGCTGTCTGCCAAGCTAGAAGTCCTACCCAAATTTTAGTAAGGGCAGAATACACCTTATTTTTAACGTAAGAGCGGGTACAATTACTTACGCTTAGTTATTTTAGCTGAAGAAAAACAGTCCGTTATGCTGGTAAGCGATTTCTTACCATATTATTTTAATTTGTTATTGTAATAAACACTGGTTTGCAGTGCAAATAGGTTTACCATTTACTGCACTTTTTTATTCGTTTTTACCTATAGCATTGAATGAGCTTTAATGAGTTTGCTTTTGAAAAAAAGAAAGAATCTTTGAAATTATATTTACTCAAAGGAGTTCTCGTCACATAATGGCACCAGAAATTCAATGACATCTTCATCTGGTTGATCAGTGTTTGTTGCTGCGTTCCGCACAGTCTTCTTCCGTGGAAGATTTCTGGTTCTGAATTCATAAACCAGAACGACCACCGCAGCCACGCCCACCAGAGATGAGAGAGCCAATCGGATCACAGCTTCAGTGAAACTACAACAGCGACTTTCTTAAGAGAGAAGAAATGAGCAATGTTAGAAAACAGAAATATGATTATGTTTGGGAAGCACAGTGTCTCTGGAGTTCGGTAAGATAGAAAAATATTTTGATTATTTGATACCAAGCAGTCATTTAAAAGCCACATTTTTAGCATCTGTAAAACCGCATTTTTCCATATTAAAAATAAATACAAATTGCAACATATGCTCTCAATGGCAAATTCATAAAAGTTAGTTCATGCGTTCTTGACTTCAAGGCTAGATTATTGTAATGATATTATAGGTGGTTGCCCCGCACGCTTAATAAACAAACTCCAGCTGTTCCAAAACACAGCAGCTAGACTACTTACTAGAACCAGGAACTATTAGCCCGGTTCTGTCAACACTGGCATACACGTAACACATTATCACATTTCTGTAATACCCATTTGTTAAAAGATTGTTAGGCTGCATAAATTAGGTCAACCAGAAATGTAAACACTTCCCATAACACCCAATGTACTTGTTACATCTTAAGAAGAGTGGCATCCACGCTGATATTAGTCTCTCTGTCTATCCCGAGGTTACCGTAGTCAGCTGCACCAAGTCCATATCCAGATCAGATGGTGGACCTGCGCCTAGACACGACCATAACAAGAGATCCTGTCTACTAGAGAATTCCCTGTGAGGGCCTCGTCGACATAATCAGACAAGTCCTCTGTACAGTGAACGGGTGGATTCTGGAATCCACTGCTGCTTCAATGTATATCTAATGAGTGTATACAATCAAGGTATTAATCAATATGTTTGATTACTTCTACATATTAAACAATTTGAACGACTTATTAAGCTTATGAAATGTATGTAGTTATAGAATTACATGTTAGTTTAATGGAATGTGCTCTCTCCATGTTTTTGAGAAAGACGCCCAACATGTGTTAAAACATATATCTAACTCAGGGTCAGCCTGATAATCAATGTGGATATGCACCTGCATATCAATCCATGTGTGGACAATTTCTGTGTTTATCTATTTCTTTGCCAATCAGAATCCTTCAACCTGAAGTAACGATGTAGGTGTAAGGTATAATTGTTGTAGAAATGTGAATATACGGAGAGCGGCCTACAAACTCCTTGTGATTCTTGAAGCTGACTTCTGTCTGATGAAACTACAAACTATCTTCTGTAAAAAAAAAAAAATCTTCAATTGACTGCACTTCTGATTCCGGGTCTTCACTCATCATATCTGGTCCTTGGGTCTTTAACTGAATATTCCCCTACAACAGACCCTATGGCCAGCTTCGGCTCCACTGGTGTGATGATTCGATCTTCGGGCAAAATGAACTGGATAAATATTTGAATGCTATACCGATCATGATCTGAATTCAGACTTGTGATGAAGCCTGAATCATAATGACCTGTGTTTGTTCCTTGACCGGAGGACTCGAAGAGAACTGGCCTGGTTATATAAATGACCATAGATCAGCTCAGAAGATCACTGTGTACCTGAACATGGCCAACAAAGTTCACTAATATCCAGATGTTCTTGTAGCTGATGGCGCTGGTTGATTATTTGGGATTTTTTCAGCACAGGTCCATTATATCGTCATATATACACACAATTAATTGGAAAGCTGCAAGTTTTTTTTGAATGACCAATGTAAAGACAGTGTGAAAAAAAACATATGTAAACACTCAACACAGACAGTCTAATTACTATGGAATCCCTAAATGGACATGGTGATGAAAAAAATATGACATTGGAAGAAAAATCATATTTCAATGCTTTTGCATTCTCTCGCAAAGGTTTTGCATTCCCCCGCAAGAAATTGTGCGCTCCCTCACAAAACTTTTACGTGCCTCCAAGAAAATGTGCGATAAACTCTAAGTTGTGACATATAATTGATAAAATAATTGACATAATTCTTTCCTCCCATCTAATATTTTTTCCATCACCATGTTCCATGTTTTGGGGCTACGTAAATAATGGTGCGTTCACGTGCTATGGTAATTATGGTAAATACCAAAATCCGACGTGGAAAATGCACATGAACACCCCATCATGTGGTATTTTCCACTGGGCAACTCGTAGAATATTTTGATGCACGAGTTGCCGAGATGAGATAACCTTTGACCTTTTCAAAATGGCGGAGAGCAACGCAAGAGTCGTGAATGGCAAGCATTATACACAACTAAAAGTTTTTTGCTACTGTTAGCGGATAGTTTTTGAAGCCTATACAATGTTGCGTCCTTAACAATTGTAATATATTGCGTTAACACTCAGTGTCAGTTTTAAAAATACCGTTATGGTTTGGTGTTACCTACCCAAAGCAGAT